>SZVJ01000018.1:0-2400000 GCA_029467805.1 Pleurotus eryngii var. eryngii
GCACAGCACGCAGATGGGATGTCACAGAAAGACAGAAGCAAAGGCATTTTGGATACCGGTGGAGACTTAGCAGGAGGGGGTGTTTGAAACCCTGGTGGTGGAGGTCATACGTATGGGGCATGAACGGTAGGATGTGGATAATATGTGGTTGTGAGTACAAGTATGGTAGGACATGTGGCAAAGTCCCAAACTAAGGAGCCGGAGCGTAGTGACATGGGGGCTTGCACTGACTGGAGAAAAAGTAAGGACGGCACTCTGAAGTCAGAGTGTGGTTGGATGCAGCAGAGACGGGTGAGCTAATATCACATCCAGTAGCGTGGCAAATACAAATGTAGTAGACGACATACCTATTTGCTTGATTTGAAAGAGCACCGTCTGTTAGATCAGTTTCTTAGCTTGGAATCAGATGCTTCTTGAAGACTGATAGTGCATCCAAGCAGTGGAACAGAAGAGTGATAACTAGAGCGTATCCTGTTGTGTTTGCGGCAGGTGCAAGTGTTTGATCAACTTTTTGCATCGTTGAAAGACTCTGAGGAGCCAAGAAGTCCTGGCAATTTTGGCACCACGGCGTAATATTGGAGAGACCTTGAGGAAATCAGTATGTAAACGGGGCGAGGCGGAAGGGGGAGGGGGAAAAAAAGGAAAACAGACAGATAGCCGCACAACCTGATGAGCACAGCAGCTGGGCTGAATACAAATCACGATGGTGTATGTGCCAAATGTGAATGGTCGTACACTTGTAACGAGCTGAGTGTTTTGAGATGGTCGTCGGTAAGTATCGTGATAGGAGCTGATAGAACGATCAGGGGAAAAGCTCTGTTGGTTGTCATCCCGGCCAAATTCAGAAATAATTGAACTCCTTAAGTGTTTCCAAATGCTCATGGAAAGATATGCAGAGGCGCCTTGCCGTCGTCAACCATAATGATTAAAACTGCATCAGAGAAGGATTACGAGTGTAGGCGGGTTGCTTACATTATGGCGGCTGCATTTGCCGGGTATAGCTTGGGGCCTGGAGTCGTAAAAACCGATCAAACAAGGTAACCAGAAAAGTATAAGCTCACACACAAGGTCGGGCATGCAAGTAGAGTTGCTGGGAAAAAATTCGTTGATATTCAAACGACCATATTCACCAATGGTGTATTCGGCGTACAGGAAGCGCCCTTTGAAAGGCCAGGGCGGTATGGGTGCTTTGACTTTGAAAAAACGACCGTGCAGTGGGATAATCTAAAGATGTTGAGGCTCAGAGTTGTGTATAACTGATGTGGGATCCAAGGCCAGGCATTACCTTCAACTTCCATTCACACCATTTGGCCCCAGATGCATCTGTAACATCGATCGCAGAACGAACACAGTGCTCTTGGCGTGCTACCATAAGGTCTTCACAATCGACCAGGTAAGCTGTCGGGCCGAAACATTGCAAGCTAAGTAATCCGAAGACCATTTCCGCCGTCAAACACTGTCCCTACCACACCGAAAGGCAGGCCCCGAATCCAGAGATAGTCGAAGTCAGAGGGCGCCATTCCCCTTCAATGATGGGGATGTGTCGGGTATCATTGGCGGCTAGAAACCACAGCCTCCAGGTTCCGAGGCGTCGAGGGGCTGAGAAGGTGGCTAGGAACAGGCATTCCGCGAGGCGACCTTTCTTTGAGATTCCGCCCACCAGTCCTGCATATAACAGGGATGATGGCTGATACAAGTAAGTTTCCTTGTCACAGCCACTTCTGATGTGAAGGTGACACGATAAGCTCTATAGAGTGTCGCCGCAAACTCGCAGATCCAAGATACCAAATCAAACGTCCAGCTACAAGCTTCTATGAAAATGTATTGTAAGTAGTGTCTATACCACGAGTAGCGAGCCGTTCCTTACCACATTCGTCCTTGTAGTACGGCGACCTTGTCATGGATTAAGAGTTTTCGATGAGGCAGCGACAATTTGAACTTGATCCGAATAATGGGTAGCAAACGCGAGCGACGCTAGATACACTTTGAGAACCCGAGTGGATTCAATCCATGCGCCATTAAAAGCATTACACACTGCAGGAACAGTATACGTCAACAGAGTGGACACCCTTGTCAAATATCTCTCTTTCATATACAAAATCAGATATTCCCGCTCGTAGGGCATATCACACTCGAAACGCGTAAAAGGCCTTCCTGAAGATCAAATATCAAATTTGGACTCTGGTGGGAGCTGGAAACTCGAGCAGATCCTATTGTACGCATTTGGGAACCGAGAAATAGAAATTCCATTATATAAGCCTTACTGGAACAACACGATGTGTCCTATCCTATCAAGCCGAAGACATATGTAGCAAATAACATGAGTTTAGTGGATTTTTTCCTAGTTCTTTTGAATGCGACGCAGTTTGGGGTTTGAACCAAAAACTGGGGGGCTTCCCCTTCCGATCAGTCAAATTCAGATAGCTCTGAGTTCAAAAAAAACTACGGCTCCAGCTGCGATGATTAAAGCGCAGGTTCGAATCTACGGCCCCTCTGAGTGTAACGTTGAACTACGGCGAGCGGAATTATAGCGTGTGCGTAACGTTCCCGGGAAAATGGACCGATTCTCAGGCGGAGTAAGCGTGAACACTTTACTTCGGACTCGCAAGTAGAATACCTGTAGGTGTGAATCAGGACACTGAGTGATATAGATGTTGAGTTCCTACATGCGTGCTTAAGCTTGCTGTAGTGTCGTTCGTTGATGCCTACGGCAAAGGAATTTAATAGCGTGTGCGAGTGGTTTCCCGCGGGGAAATGGAATGAATTTTGGGCGGAGTACAGCGTTCGACACTTTATTCGGACTCGCGAGTAGAAGTACCTGTAGGGTATAGGGAATGCAAATAATGAGTGAATGTATTAGAGTTCGTTACCTGGTTGGCTTAGCTTGCTGTAGGTCGTCAATTGATCGCTGCTCGAAGCAAAGAAGAAACGCGACCAGGCGTGTACCGGGTTGACAAAATCACGTGATTCATCAGACTCCGAAACTTTCGAAAAACCACGTGTGATCGCGCCTTATAAATATGGCGGCCGCGGAAAGTTGGAGTAGAGGAAGACCTGGTGGCTGCGTGCGGTAGAGTTTGGCGGTGGCTGGTACAAAGATAAAGAGTGAAAATCAGTAATGTATCATAGAAAAAGCCAATACAAAGTAATAATAGATATCAAGAAAAAAAAGTACAAGTATTCCGGAACTTTGGTCCCAAAGTTGATAGCGATGGAGGATGGGATGAGGGATATACGGAAACAATTGATATCACGATGCAAGGTATAACCTGACCTGCGAGCTGAGAGAAGGCAAAATGCGAAAAGGATATGCAACGGTCCGCCGTTTCACGCCGCACGTGTATTCTTTTGCGGGGAAGTTGAAAAGGGTTTGCCGTTGTTCTCGACTTGGACGTTGGATTGTGACTTCTTTCTCCCTGCCATCAACTATTTGCCTTAACTTTCCTCTCTGCTAGCGGTGGCAATCTTCATTGGTGATTATGTGGGGACATGTCGTATGACAGGAGCGTGCTAGAGGACGTAGACTGCCAATGATGCAAGCACTAGTTTACTCGACTATCGATAACTGGGAGTTCATACCCATATGCTCCCTCGGTCCTCTACTTGATCCTTTGAAGAGGAGAGCGAATCGTCGAGCTGGAGAGGCTTGAGCACGATACGGTATGTCTCCGAACTTTGATATTGGGTGAGAGGAGTTTCCCGTGCGCAAGGGGCTGAACCAGGGGGCGTTGCCTTTGTAGGTGCCAATCCGCCTTTCCTGAGAGCATGATGGAGTGAGCGAACGTTGCTCGCGGACGAATGATGACGCGAGTGAAGTTGTAGAGCCAAGATTCATCTTTGTAGGACCCACGGCGAAGACGAAGGAGCAGGAGTGGGGATGGAAGATATATCCTTCGGCCGATGGTGGAGTTAGACCCTGTTCGAGTGATGAGCGCAAGCATTGTGCTTTGGTAAAACCTCTTCCATCTCTGACGGCAGCTGAATCAGGGGATCGTGAAAATAAGCCATAGACCGTCGCTGTCCATTGAGTTTCGAATCCTCCGTCCATCCACGAATCTCTTTGAGAGGCTCGGGGTTGAAGATATAGCAGATCGCTGTCATTTCGGGCTCGGGGACTTAAGATCTGTACGTTAGCGTCTTTTTGCATCGAAGGGTTCGAGGGGACTAAGGGGAGATTTTCCATTCGTCCGCCGATGAAGGCGGTGATATGGAAGCGAAGTGACCCAGGCGGAAGAGGTGGAAGCAGGATAGAGGGAGGAAGCCGTAACCAGGCTGGATGATGGACTTTCGTGAGGCGACTGTCGAAACTGGTTAGGTGTTAGTCGAATAGACAAGATCAGGCGAGACGGCAAAGGGGCTCGGAAGTGTAGCGTGGCCCGAGAGGTTGGAGTCGGATGAGAGTGCATGTCGGGACCCTGCACTTATCAGAACAGTAGAGGTGGGAGCGGGGCAGGGTCGATCACCAATCGGGTACGGAGAGGGGTGGCTTGAGAGCGCCGTTGGGCTTGACGCGGCCCGTTCCACTGAACGAGGCCTCCGTGACGGCGAGTGCGATGTTTTTTATTTTAACCGTTGGATTCTGCGTGGCAATGGATGGTGGGTGAGGAAAAGAATGATCAGTGAAGGCAGGCAGGACTCCCCGAGAAGATGGGGCGAGCTCGGGAGATAGTTCGTTGCAGAAAGCGGAACACCACTGATAATGCATGCAAATGTCAGAAGGCACACCGGTAGGAACAAACAAATCACGATTACGAAGATTGACTTGCCTGACAGCTCAAACGTTCAAAAGCAGATGGAAGCAAATGTTGAAGATATTATATAGGAGGTGACGGTGCGCCACTGCCATAATGTGAGTAAGCTGTGGATAGAGAGCGGACAAGAAAAGGGAGACTGAAAGAGGAAGAAGTAGGCCGCAATAAGAAATGAACAATCTATATCGAACAAAATAAGACAGATCTAGAATACCTAACAGCCAAAGGAAAATTGGAAAGGGCTGTATGGCAATGGGAAGCCCCTACAAATTTATGAAAGCTTAGCACGAGCCTACAGCCATTCCATTCCGGTCTAGTAATAAGCTGTAGACCTCTCTACGCGTCAAACGTTTCCAGTTCAACTCCTAATAGGTCCCAAAACGGGCCAAGCTCAGCCAATACCCTCACAGAGATCAAAATTGGTTCGATCAGTGTGGATGCGGACGACGTTTCGTGAAACTGTGGACCCAATGTACATGCAGCCAGGCATGGGGGGCTTCTCGGCGCGTTCAACGCCAAAGAGCTGTCCCAATTGCAGACATTTCCAGCGGATACCGGCCGAAACTAGGCCAAGCCAATCGATCTCGCCACTTGACCTGTGCAATTCGACGACGTTCGTGGACCGTGGTGTGTATATAATGTC
Source organism: Pleurotus eryngii var. eryngii (assembly GCA_029467805.1). Classification (NCBI taxonomy): domain Eukaryota; kingdom Fungi; phylum Basidiomycota; class Agaricomycetes; order Agaricales; family Pleurotaceae; genus Pleurotus; species Pleurotus eryngii. Next base: position 5,395 of record SZVJ01000018.1, read on the forward strand.
AGCCAAAAAAACCGTCGTGCATTTCCCCAAAACCGCCTAGCCTTAGTATCACTAATGATCAACGCCTCTGGATAATTATAATATGAGCTGTCCCCCCTTCGACGATCATGAACCCGTTGACAGATCTTCGCGCGCAAACCGGTCGCAGGATTCTATAGCATATGCATTATATGCTAACAATTATGAAATTTACCTGGTATGACACCTCAAAACGGGAATTGGGATCTACCTTTAGCCGCAAGATGAGTTAAATTGCAGCATATATGCATGCATATTGCATGCGTTCGCGCACCAATGCCTTCTCTATATAATTAGGGCCTTTACAGTAGGTTTATGCAACAGCTATTATATACCTCCCTCGCAACATGAGACTTGACCTGCAGCGACCTCAACGTCAATGCAGGGGTCCCCCCAAGCGTCCAAACTCCTACCCCTTTGGGCTCCTAGATTGGCCAATTCCCGTGCAGCGGCGGCAGCCGACACGAGTTCAACGTCTCAAGCGGATTAGGGGGTCTCCCCGCCCTCCACCTTATGTGGTGTATCTTTCGTCTAACCACCTGAATTACCTCTAAAACGCGAGGCGCCGTGCAAGGCTTTTTGTTGTTTTGCCCACCACGACCACAGACGTCACATGCGTACATCCCGTCCAACTTCCTCCCCCGTTCCTGCCTTTCCTCCGCTTCCAAGACATCACAAGCTTCAGGAATATCGATGTGCAAAGGTAGCCAGCTACGACAGCGTTGCTAGCATACCGGTAATGATTCCTACTTCCTTCCCTTTCCAGCTCCCCCCATTGTTCTCGAGTCAGTAGTCTATAGGGTACAATCACAGCGACATTTTGAGTAAACCAAACATTACTACGAATTTTGCGCTCCCCCACTTCCGTGGAAAAGTGGCTCTCGGCCGTGTTCTTGTCTCCAGCGACTATCCGTTTTCCGTACCTACCCTTCACTCTCGGTTCCAGTGTCATGTCGTAACAAGACCAATCAGGAATCTGTTGGCCCTGTACTACCCCGTTTCCCTACCGTTTCCCCCCCCATACACTATGACCTACATTTATGGCCATCGTGGCCTACATCCATTGATTGTGTTTTTTTCTTCAATAAACATGCCCCTCTCCGCAATGCCGAGCAACGATTCTCGCTAAGTCACATACTTATAATGGTGTATATTCCCTGCTTTGATTACGTTACGCTACTCTCTGCTATAGGGAAATGTGAAGCGCGAATCATGAATTCGGCTCCTTTGCTATGCATCGTTAATCGATATATGGCTCTTAAGCTTGTAATGTGTTGTACTATTCGCTCGATAGCCCAATCATGTATTCCTCTTTCGTGCTTGTCTTCTTTAATGTATTGTAAGTCATCCCTTGCGCGCGGTGCAAGCTTTCATGCTGAAATTCACCACAGACGGCCCATGGCCAGCGGGCCCCACGTCCGATACCCATGCATATGCATGCATTGCATGCATCTCGCGTTTAGGTCAATCGTCACAGATCGAGTAGATCTGTTCGCGGAGCCGACGTGGCCACGAGTCCGGACGCAATATTGTAATTGCTCGACTTCTGTATGTTTCTGATCACACCGCGAAGGAAGAAAAAATTTGTACATTGCCAGCCGCTAGTATGCATATGCATGTTGGTGTCGCATGCATTAGTCACGTACAGTCTTTGTTTATAAGCCTCAATCAACAACTATATATGTAGCTATAGGCCTAGGGTGGCCTGCAGCGATATTGTATACCACACACCCCAGCTCTACATCTAGCATCATGACAGGCTTGCTACCTATCCTGGCGCAGATTCTGCAGATCCTACGCCTCTCCTTACAACGCCATTAGGCCTCTGTGGCTGTCATGATGGTGTGCGTACTTTGGCTTCTCATAATGCGCCCAGCAAGAGCCAACATGCATGTTTACCGGGTATTCGTGACGTCTGGAAGAAGCATTATGCTCAGAAGGTGAGATGGTTCCGTTCCATAAATGTTTTCTACCTTACTGAATTCGTTATGTATGCAAAGGATCACCCGCACGCGATTCTCTACAAAAATCTGCACCAAGCAAATCCAGCTCGTCCCCCTTCGACAAAGTCAATATCGCCTGAAGCGACGCACTTGGCATGCGCCTCAATGAAATTGATGTAGCACCCTATCTCAGCAAGCCCTGCTAAACGATCCAAATATCCGCCGAAAAACCGCTTCAACTTCGTCTTCCGCCCTTTCCCGTCGCTGATAGATATAGGCGTCTCGTACCTATCGACCCTTTGGATGAAGGAACTCATCCCTTCCTTCATCCGATGACTACGCAGAGCACTACCACGCCCGAAGAAGAACACGTCTTTCACTTTTCTCTTCGAACCTGGGGAAGTCGCTTATGGGGTCAACTCCCTTATGGTTGATCGTATGAGCGATGCTAATGGGTTTCGCGCTTGGAGCAGATCGGTTTTGGTCGTCAAGACGAGGGGTCCATGTCGGACGATCCTACCACTCATTGGAGTGGCAAGGCGCTTGTAGAAAACGCTGTTGAAGCCGATATCCCCCTTGGTGGATAATTGTATCTTGAAGTGAGTACGAATGTCATTGAAAGTTGATTTTAAATAATCATCCGCCTAAAAGGCTTCTCGCTTTAGGCACGAAGTTCAGAACGAAGATGAAGAGACAAACTTCGCCTTTTAGTCACCGTTTTGCCGTGCGCATACCTATGTGATATCCACAATATTTACTTTGCCATTTGTCTATAAGCCGAATAAAATATTTACTTTCAAACGTGCAATTGGAGCAGTATTAGACGACGATCGCGAGCTATAGTACTTACTACTCCCGATGTTGCACCTAATAGCATCTATATTTAGCAAGCTAAGTAGTCGGACTTTAGAATTTGCGCCGTTACCAATTGCGAAATCCCAAACCAGCTACATGTGCATCACAAAGTGAGCGTTGGTCTCTTGAATTTGCCTCGCTGACAGTCCACTTGTGGTACATATGTTTCCCGCTTACTTTAGAAATGCCCTCCTCAAACGCAGCACCTATCAGGTAACGAACCAAACTCGAACACGTCGCAAGAACGAGAAAACACGGCTCTTCGCGGGTCACAGAACCTGCCACCTGCTCTCGTACGCGTGGCTCGGGAGCTCGCACCAGAGCTGAGGTCCATGGCCAGGGGCTTCGTTCACCATTAGCACCAACCTCTCGCCATCAAGACAAACGAACTTCACCTTCTCGGAGCGACGAGGCCTTAGCTCCTACTTTGACACCGATCAATGGTGTCTCTTACATTCAGGAAATGTTTCCTGATCCCCCTCATAAACCCACGCCAGAAATCAAGCCAACATCAACGTTGATTGCGACAGCGAACATCGTAGCTCGAGGCCCTCCCAGTCATCGCTAGCGCAATTGGTTTGGGCAAATCGAGAATCCCAGGAACCCGCAGACCACTCTATCCTGTATGATGAGGGCCCAAGGTCGGGTTTGATGCTGTCGTCGACCTCTAGTACTCTGAGGGGAGCAAACATAGCCCTCGATGACGAAATGATAGAGCAGCTTGACTCAGACAATGACGATGACGGGAACGCTATCCTGACACAAACCGTGGTAATTATGATTTCGTTCGTTTCATTCCAAATGTTGGTCTCACACGTGCAACAATTGCAACAGTGTTCGGCAATACGAAATTCAAGATACCTCAACTTCAACACTAGAAATTGATATGCCTGGCATCGCAAATCTCCGAAGTGTACAACGCTTTGGAGAATTGCTTGGTCGCGAATCTCAATCATACGAAATGGCAAGTCCAACGGAATGCATATGCCAGCGTTGGCTCACCATGATCGCAATAGACGCGGAGGATCATATGTAACTATCGTCAATGTGGCACATCGACCATACGTTGCAGACGTGCGAAAGAAGCGCGAGCAGCTCATCAGACCCACCCATGGCAGGCGCCTGCTTGGATAACACGTGACCGTATCCATCGCCTTTCACGTGTATGAGTACACAAAGAGCCTTTGGCCGCACAAAGCACTTCATAATCAAGTATAAATTGCCGCTACTAGAGGTACTATGTGTATCCCCTCCCCCCGATTAACATGGATACTTTTCATATGTGCTAGCGTTGCGTGGCGTCGCGCTTTTACCACGTCGAACCGTAAGTTAAATAACCCAATTGTGTCGCATCAAGACATTGATGGATGGGTCCATTAGGCATTCTTCTCTAGCTCCAACCCCCGCGCTGAAGGCATCCCAACTGTACACGCAAAACCGGGCGTCGAACCCCACGAACGGCAGTCCGGATCCCCAATGCTGGATCGCCAAGATAGCTCTGAATCTGAGGACCAGCAGCCTCCCCCTTCCGATGTTTCTGAATTTAATGAGCACTCGCCACCCCCATTTGATAGTCCCAACGCCGAGGAGAAGTCACCTCCCCTAGTTGATTCTGAATTCGCTCCTCCTCCTGCCGAGCTACCGCCTCTACCCGATCAACCGTCTCCTCGCCCAGCTCACAGCTCTGGATCTGATGATAAGCCCCCCCTCTCTTCCTGCCGAGCTACCGCCTCTCCCCAATGGCTCAGAATCTGATGAGCAGTCCCCCCCCGTGGTCGACTCTGAATTCACCCCTGCTGCCGATGACTCTTCGACCTCGCAAGCGATGATCCCCCGTGGCAAGTGCAATGTCCCTTCTATTCCCGGTTCGCCCAAGCGCAATCCCGATGATGCGAAGGCACTGGAGTGGGTGAAGTTTTAGACAATCTGGGTCAATAACTAAATGGATGTCGCATAGGGAGCCACCTAACGACATCGAAGCGGAGAAATTCGCCGAGGCAGGGCCTGTTTCCCCTGGCCCAAACCTGATCCAAATACCCATAGATACATATATGCATTTACTAGACCAAATGACGTGTATATTTTCTCACCTGCACGTCTCACCGCCCCCTGCGCTACCAGCCGCAGTTGCCCCAGCCATTCAACAGGGCTATTTCCCTCAAGAACCAGACGTACTGCGTGTCGTAGAAAGCTTTAAGGCTTCAAGCAAGGTTTCTGGTCACCATTGATGGACTCTTCTCCGAAGCTTATCTCTTTGTTTATCAGGCCCTACGGGGAGATTTACGGGGGGCAAAAACGGACAATGGCCAATCTAGTAAAGACTTCTTAGATTTGTCTGACGTTGTTCACATCTGCAGGACCAGGCTGAAACTTTGGAGCGCTCTACACACTCCTTCGTCTCTCAAGCCTTACAGGAAGAGCTGCACGGGGCGAAATGCATAATTGCCAATCTGGTAAGCACTGTTTGAGATTTGTCTGGTGGTGATATGGTTGACACAGCTGCGGACCAGGCTGAAACTTCGGAGTGCTGCGCAAAGTCAAATGTACGTACTCGTGACTGTGTCCTTCGTTTCTACCTATTCGATGAATGTGTAGGTGGCATCCATCATTACACGGCAGCAGGCCATGGAGATGGACATCGCAACTCTTAAAAAAGAAGTAAATCCCACAGCGTCCTCAGCGTTGCCCTTGCATGTCCCACTCATTCCTGTTCATAGACTTCTAGTCTCCACGACCGAAGGACGGCCATCGCCCTTGAAGAGAATAGAGGCGACGAGGTGCACGCGAGCGGAGAGTGTATCATGCTTTCGCAATTTGTCTAAATGCGTATGTCCTCGTTAGGCGTCTGATCTGAGGCAGTGTTTAGAAACCCAGGTCAATACACCCCTCACATCCAAAGAAGATGTCGCTCACATCTGTCTGACAGTTCAAAGTCAAAGAGAACAGTTTTGCACTTGAAAAGCAGGAGCTTGAACTACAGGTAGGCTGCTGTTTGTCTTGGAATTGAATGGCCCTCACAAAGGTACTGTGTAGGTTGCGCAACTCAACGAGGCCCAGAAGCAGGCTGCCTAGCAGAACGACCAAATGACTCGCGAAGTAGGTGTCCCCCTGTCCGTAATCTACGATATGATGCAAATCTTGTCAGCTCAAATATCTTCGACACGATTATGAAGCAGAAGTTCAGAAGGTCGGTTGTCGAGATACTAGCTACTGCTGAAACGCTACTAAAAGTGATGGATTCAAGCTTGAAATCCGGAGCGCAGTCACCCACGCTGAAGTGAATTTCTCATTCTGATATATATATATATATATCCTCACCATTTCCAGGCCATACAGTGTGCGGAGCTACTTATTACGGAAAATAAGGTCCTTCGGGCTCAGGTTTGTGTCCCTTTATATACACCGACAGAGTTCGCTGGATTTGATGATTACGTGCTAGAACTCCGAGATTACAAGTATTGCAGTTAATCAGGCAAGCAAATTCAGCACATATTATATTTTCTTCGAGGTTGACGATTGTAGATTGGCGGCCTGCAATCTGAGGGAGCGCGCCTCCAGGAGGAACGGTCTTGGGTTGGGGAAAGGGTCAGTCGCCATGTGCTCGCACGTGATCGTTCGCTGAGAAGCGCGCGTACTTAATCTAGGCGAGCGAGTTGATCAATAATTGCGTGGCATACGAGGCCGAGAACGCGTGCCTACATACCCACGTAAGTTTAATAATAACCGTCCATGCGTAATGCTGATCATAGTTCACCGACAAACTCACACATTCAGGTGAGCGAGTTGATCAGTAAATGCGCGGCTTACGAAATCGAGAACGCAAGCGTACATACCCAAGTCAGGAGCCTACATACCCAAGTAAGTAATCAAATAGTAACTGTCCATGTGTAATGATGATCATTGTTCACTGACGATTTCACGCATTTAGGTGAGCGAGTTGGTCAGTAAATGCACAGGCTTACGAAGTCGAGAACGCGCACCTACATACCCAAGTAAGTAATCAAATAATAACGACATGCATAATGCTGATCAAGCCATCGTTCATCATCAAGTTTGCTTCTGAAAATCAACATTTACGAAATGAGGTCAGTTCCCAACATATCCCATCGTTACAATAGGATAGGATATTGACTGTTAGTAGCTTTCTCAGCGCATTGGTACAATCAACACGATACACGGTTGTCTTGCCGTTCTAGCGTCCCCTGGCCCAGCAGAATATGACACTACGTTGGTGCCCTCCGTCGTCGTAATTGGTGCGGACCCGATGGCCGAGTCGAAGCAGTGTCTCCAATACCTTAAGAAAATACATCACCAGATAGCAGAAAAGGTACATGATAGTCCATACGAAGGGCGTAGATGATTGTTGACCTCATATATTGTGATGCAGGCATGTTATGCGCAAGAGAATCGCCGTCATTTGCCATCCACCACGAATGTGTCCCGCGAATCAGTAGCCGTTCAGACCGAAGGGATCCTTACAGTAACAAGGGAAGCTGGGGCTCAAGCAGGTAGATCCAATGATACGCACCGGACCCAGTCGTCTAAGGGAGTTCAGGCTGAAGTGGTTCGCTTTGAAAGTAAACCTGTTTTGCATCAAGGGATTCAAACCGAAGAGACTCCCGTAATCTCAAGCGAACTTGAGGTACAAGCAAGTGGACTCAACGATGTACAAGTCCAGTTGTCTCTCACTGTTCCGTGCGGCGAAATTCATCCTGAAGTAGTCACTAAGGAAGCTGAGGTACAAGCAGGCAGATCCAGCGACGTGCCGCTCCGTCTACCCCAGGCCATTTTGCACCAAGGGGTTCAAACCGATGAGACCCCCATAGTCTCTGTTGAAGCTAAGGCACAAGCAGGTGGATCCAAGGATACGCACCAGACCCAGTCGTCTAAGGGGGTTCAGGCTGAAGTAGTTCACTTTGAAAGTGAACCCGAGACGCACGTGGACCGATCCAGCGACCCATCATCCCAGTCACCACCGAGCGTTGACACCTCTCAAGACGAGGGGGCTCTTACTGAGGAAATTCTCGTTGTCTCTGGTGAACGAGAAGATGGACGCGATGACGCAGCACCCCAGTTGCCATCAACATCGTCGGAGGTGAGCGTGCATGTACGTCAAAGGATGCTCTTACTTCTTTATCATCTAGCTACCCACTGTAGAGGCTCATGGGCCTCCTCATGACTCAGACGGAGCTCAGAATGGGACTCATACTCCCTCGTCGTCACCACCGCAAACACTAGCTTTCCGGGCATTCAGATTCTGCCGTTGACTCCGCCGCCGCATGATAGATCCCTCATAGGACCTTTGTCGCCCATGTCGCCCTTATCAAGCAGCCCTGAAAATTCTCCTGTCAGACGGAATGTCAAGCCATCGGCAAGCACTACGACGACTTCGCGAAGAACTCGGTCCAAGCAATCAGCTTCTAACGACCAAAACTCCGGGCAACTCCCCGAAGCTTCAATGATAATTAGTCCACGATGGACTCGGTCCAGCATGCGATTGACTTCCAACAACCGAATCTCCAACCAGCTTGCTCCAGGTATATTGTTGTTTTCAACTTGCGGACATCTGATGACTTGGCTTTGATATATAGGCGGAAGTTTGACATCAAAGCGTAAGGCTATCCCAAACTCCTCGGCCCCCCAAAAGCGACGGAGAACTAGCTTTGCAGCTAGTGGGTCCAAAAGGAGGCGGGCCACGCCCGAAGAAGTAGACTCAGAGATCTCTGATCATGATGCCGCCTCTTGACGCTGATGGTAGTAATATACGTATGACCCTGTACTTTTATCGATGAACTCAAGCGCCCATCTTTATCTTTCGCAAACACCACCATGGTCCATTGGGGGGCAATTAGCAGCCTACATCCTCTGGATGGCCACAAGCCGTATGAAGTCGAATTTGATGTACGGGCCAGATCTCATTGGAAGTTTTCATCTTAATATAATTGCAATATTCCAGCTTCTCTGTGACGATTTCAAGAATATCTACATCAGTGACATACTAGGAGAGGGGGGTACTGAAATGCCTGGTGGTTACCCTGCAACACCCTTGTGCGCTCCATATTGTCACTCCTGGGCCAAACTTTTCATAAACGCTAACAAGTACTAGGAAGCCTCCTGTTCGAACAGTGCCCAGAGCGCCCGTTCCCATAATCAAACGGTCGCCAACACCCCCGTCCCCACCGTCAATCGATCTGCAGAAGCCAGTCCCAACCAGGAAGCAGGACATCTTCAACTTCCTCCGGCGATTATGTTCACCGAAGATTACCAATTTAACCATTGAGCTTTGCGCGGCCCCACTATCGGAAATCGGGGATAAATACGCATTATTGCTCCAGGCGTCTGTTCTGGCTGCAAGCCACCTCGTCTTGCCAGAAAATGGAGCTGTTCCGGATCAGGTGGAATCCCTTGTCCGCGCACTAGAGGCTAATCTATCTACTGCTGATATAACCAGGTGAGTGGCGGGATTGCTTCTCGGTTGATATTGTTCATGAACGGGATCGTTCTAGGTTACCCACTGTCGTGAAACGTTGAAGTCACCAACAGATCCGCTTCGGCTCATCATACACCGTCAAACATACGCAACTCTCACTCACAAACTGCGCACCCCGCGTATCCTTCGCCCATACGCAATCACATGGACCTTGTGATCAGGCTGCCCAGTCCGCCACCTATCACGTACCTCCAGCACAGCAGATATCGTCACCGACTCACCCCGTACCAGCTCACCCATTTGTAACCGTTGACACACGTTCAGGGTCCTCTCTTTACCAGCACCCGTCATCCATCAAATTTCAGGACCCTTTCCCTCCGCGCGCAGACATCATCCCAGCCCAGATCGCGATTGACTCAATCAGCGGCCACGGTCTCCCCAAGCAACAAATTTATCATCCTCAAGTATCCCCTAGTATCTCTACACAAATGCCGTGCGGAAGCATGAGCCCTGCGTACAATTATGAGCCGCAAGGACGATCACTTGTTGAAACAGATCATCGCCGGTAAGTTGTAATCCAGCTTGATTAGTATTTGGTCTATTTAATCCTCGTTTTCGTGGGTAGGATTCCCCAGATAGGGGCTGTCATCAACCCTTCGGCCCCTCTCAATGCCACGCCACACCCAGCTCGGGCACCTCCCCGTTCTAACTACTTTATCGACAAGGACATGAAGGTGTTCTATACTGAACAAGGGACCGATAAACTACTGGGCCAGCTCAAGCTATACAACGCCGACTCCAAGACCACAAGTGACAGAAAACCCCGATGCATTGATTGTGTGCATTTAGGTGAAGGCCTACTTGACTTTCCCTTGGTCCCAGCTTCTTGGAATTTGTTACCAGGCGACATGTTCTTGCTTCATAGCGATGTCAAAAACATGATAGCTGAGTGTATGTGGCTCCTGGACAAACGCAGCATCTGGCAGGATATCACTCAGCAATGGAATTTGCGCAACGGCATTAACAACATGCTTGTACCCCACCCAGCCGAAACAGACGCATATCTAACCTGGGGCAGGGGTGATCGGCCAAACTGGGTGAAAGGCGAGACTATGAAGCAGAAAGCGAAAGCATGAGCGGTTATTACATTAATGAGATCCTATACCGTTACACAACTGTGCACTGTATACGTAGCTAATAACCCCTGTTGCCGTTATATGCACACTAAACGACTTCGAAGTTTCTATTAGCTACTAGAAATAGAAATACTAGAATTCAAGTTCCGGTTGAAGGTAAAAGGCATGTGCTCGTGACGCGTTGAGTTGCAGCTGGTAACTCTGACTCGGCGCCGAAGCCATCGACGCAATTGAGCTTTCACGACATTCAACGTCGGAAAGTTTTGATTCGTACACAACATTCACGCTATGCCTGTTGATACACACGTAGGGATCCACCGTCAACTTATTTTGCCTCAGAAGTGACACATGGCCTATAGATTCAACCTAAATCCTTTTCATTTGCGCGCAGACATGGGAATCACTATACTGTCGTTAACAGTCGCACGGAAGTCGTACCATTCCCTCCTGCAACTATGATCCACCATATGGAAGATGACCTTTCAATCTTCAAGCAACCTAACTGGTTAACCAACGTGTTCCCCCTACCTTGCGTTGATCCCTAAACACCATTCTTGGTCTGGCCTGCTTTTTCAACCACTCCATGTATCATCATCGTCTCTCAAATTTTGGAAGACTCATGATGGATGCTATGTGCTCGTCAAGACAACTAGGGACACTTGGCAGGCCTTGGAATACGCTCTTCAACGGTTCATCAAGTACCTTTTGAATGAAGTCCGTGGAGTCAGTAGCTCCTTCTCATTCTACTCCTTTCCAAGTCAATATGGCTACTCTTTTAAGCACCCCACGCCGGAGGAGGCCAGGGATTGCTGCATGCAGTCTCGTGACGCGTTTCTCCCACTCATCGCGCTGGCCACATTCTGCATCATACTGGCCGAACGTCACGAAAGGGCGCTCCCTACTTTTCGTTGGAGGGACTTTGTGTCATCTGCAACAAGCCTTCATCCCCAATTCATTGCCAACCTCGAGGCTTCGGTTATCGGTTCTATCCATGCATCACGACAAGGCGGATTCATCGACATCAACAATTGCGACTTCCTGGATGTCATCCCGTCTCTTTTCCCTTACAATATGCCACTATACTTATATTGGGGGCCTGAGCTCAACCCCCCCTATCCCCCTCCTGCTATATGTGGTTGGGGAGCCTACCTCATTCCGAAAGAAATTTATAACCCAATTCGCAAAGATTTCCCGTGGGCAATCGGCGCAGCGCAGCGCACGCCGCTTGCAACATCTACTGCCATTTCCGGGGGTCCAGTCGCTTCGTCCGCCAATTGGGGACCACCACCCTCGCCACCCTCTCGGGGCTCTAGTGCCGTTGCTGCTTTTGCTGTCGACCAAGGTACTTCCCAAAGGCCCAGCGAGTTGATGTCCGATTTCTTTGCTCGGAGAGAGAAGCATTTCGAGTGCTATGTCCTGAAAGAGACACCGACCCAAAGACAAGCTCGACTCGCCCGTGAGGAGGCTGCAGCGCACCAACAAGTACCTGGAAGGAGGGGAGCTCTCGTTTTCTACTGGGAAGATGTCGACGGTATTCGCATTCGTCGTTTCAGCACTCGCGATCCGTCTCTTTGGTTGCGTTACTCACGTAATCAGAGGCGGTACAATTCAGCTTTCGATGAGTGGGATCTATGTTCCGAATTTGCCCCTGAGGAAGGCGCATCTGAGCTTGGCGAGGATGACGACTGCGATTACGACGATTTCCCCCATGTACATGCCGACCCCACGACTGACAATAGCGATGCACGATGTAGCGACAATGCTTCTATGATTCAGAGTGCATTCACAATCCATCTCAACGATGATCCGTTATTGTCGTCGATGACGCGACGGGGGCCCAATCCGGAAATGCGGCATCTCTATTCTCTCGACCAAGAATCTGCCCCTCTCGACTCTGATTCGCCTTCGGAAATGCCTGAGTTCTCCACCTTGCAAGTCGCATATGAAATCTTCGGTTTCACTGACTCCGAAGAGGACCAATGCCAATCATCAGCATCGACGTCACAGGTAGATTGGGCTCTCGCCAAGAAGTGTATGAGGGGTGTCATGGAAGGATGTCGGAGGCGATGTCAATGCAAAAACCGCATCTCAGCTTTGCAAATTCTTCTCTTGTCTAATGACGGCGTCGTCTTGGTTGAACATGCCACGGGGACCTTCTGGACATCCGCCAAGTTGATAGCATTATCTCGTCATTTTGGATGGCTGATATTCCCTTCCACCTTGAATCGAACGGCGCCATCAGTTACGTTTTTGGAGATTCGGCTAGGCTACAGGTCGTCGTCACAAACCCTCTCGCAGTATTATACGTTGCGCAATGCCATCGCGATTGGGATTCGCCCTCTGTATCTACCATTGCAACAAATCTCGCAGGAATAGGCTATGCGTTCTCCCTTCGCTTGCCCACTGGCGCAGGCTCAGTCCCGATGTCTATATCAGGGGATAAAAACGCCCTAGGATATCGTCCTCCGGACTACACTCCTAACAAATGGGACTATTGTGCATACGTTACTCGACGCGATGCTCTCCTCAAGTCTCCTCGGGGATGCCCTGCACTCATGACCGGAGGACTAGTTGGTCGCATGGCTCGTGCCCTCATCCCTCCCGATTTCTTCTCAGCATTACTATGTAGCGAGGACATTGACCCTGCCTTCGTCAACCCTTTGACTTCGACAGAGTTAGACTTGATCTGTGGCGTATACTGCCAGGAAACCGGTACGCATCCGTGCGAGGTGAAGAGATAATTGATACTGACGGACCACCACAGGCCAAGTTTCATCAAAGGGGGAGAAACAGGTGACACGTAAATCCTGGTGGCCTCCCCATCACCTATGGATTAAGCAACAGTTTGGCCTTGCTCAGTGGACGAACGATGCTGAGTCTTGGTACCAATGCCGTCATGAAAAACTCAGTTTGGGCAACTTCGAAGCTGCGGACCTTATGAACGGTCCCTCTTGGAGAAGTGCCTTACGCCACACTCTGGCGGCAAAGAAGCTTATCTCTAAAATGGAGGGCCTGGCAGCAGCGTACATACAAAGCAACACTTAGAGCGGGTTGCGACACGCAGTGGAAGATACCGGGCCGAGTCCCCGGATACCATATCGGGAAAGGCAAACACATGAGAGGTCTGGAGAGCGTAGATGGGCACAGAGAGCCACCAGAAAACTTGTACATACAGTATATAGTATGAACCAACTTTGTGCCAGAGCTCGAGTGGTCAGAGTAAGTATACGGAGCAGGAAGTAGAAAACAAGGTCAGAAATGCGCACACAGAGGGGAAATACTTAGCTTGTGTCCCAGAAAAGCATCGAGCACTTAGTAACTCATGGGACACGCTCTATCTCGCCAATGTTTCTCATCTAATCTGCTAACCGCTTGCTTAGATTGTCCGGAAATATTACATAGAGGGCTCAGTTACCGTATCTACAGCTTCCTGCCATCATTTCCCCCTAATTTGCGCTGAGGAGTGTCGGTCGTCGTCCTCGCCGCTCGCCACAGCGCTCCCTGGGTCGCCCTCAGCCACCGTGTCACACTCTAAGTAAGCACCCCCGCCAACCCTCTGTGTCCGTTGTACAACTAAGCAGGATGCAGTTGCATCTGTTGCATCTGTGGTTAGAACTAGGTATAGCTCTCTGAGTTTCAAATCTATACTTTCTGAGTTTCAAGGCTTTGCCGGACAATAAACTTTAAACCTGGTTTTCTCGTTAATGTTGCCAAACATTGTCTCGAGATATCCTCCGAAAGTGTGTCAACGCTTCGGAGTGCTCTTACTAGGCCTTACCGTGATTGATACCCTCCGAAAGTGTGTCAACGCTTCGGAGTACTCTTACTAGGCCTTACCGTCTAACTATGGAATCAGAGAGACGCGAAAGGTCTGTCCTTCTTTTCTACGATCGGATTCTGACGATAATAAGATCACCTGTCCTTAGGAACACGTACGCTATTTGTCGATGCCATAGTCATTGTTGGCAATGGGATCACGTATCTCAGTCTTTCATCGGTGATGGAAAACTTGTAACACGCTGGACAATGGACAATCACCGGAAAGATGATAGACTTTCAATTGGCCAAGCTACCTTGCAGCCTGCCGCCGCGACGACTGCGCCCACCACTGACCAAGGCCCTGATTTCGGATGGTTACAATTGGTTGAGCAAGAACTGGCCCTCTTCGATCTCCTCCCCTCGTCTTCTCCCCTCCATCCATTGAGATTCATCAATAATCCTTTGACTTCTGGTGAATACAGCTGGGAGTCGATGGACCCCCGCAACGTCAACGCTGGAGTTCATTCACTTGACACTAAAAGTCACGCCAATGCAGCATTTCTCACCACTGAGCTACGCCTTGCGTATTTGCTTACAAAGGCGGCCCAACTCGCATATCCTCACGACATGCAGATACTACCCCAGCTGCGTTCTCAATGGGACCGCTTGAACCGTGATAAAGAACTCCACTGGTCAAATCAACGGAAGATGGAGGACAAATCTTATGTCAACACAGGTACCTGCACTCAAACTCGTTTTAAGTTACTTTTCGTGACTGATGCCATCCATAGATATATACTTCCGCTCTCTCTTGAGCCGCAAGCCTGTAGCTACCCAGGTCGCCTATGTCACGACGGCAGTAATGCAGCACTTCTATTTTGTGTCGAGGCGGGCGCTGCGTTTGCAGCTATCTGGGCTCCGCGACCTGATGGGTGGCACTGCAACGATCCCAACTGAGATCGCAGAACTTATTTCGGGGGACCCACAGACGGCGACCTCACATTTGCACATTGACCCCATACTGCGGACATTCATATGCTGCGCTTCTTGCCATTCAATCTATCCATACAATCCCAACGAACCTTCGAACCCTCCTCGATGCGTAGGAAGACGTGCGCCCGAGTCCGCCCCATGTGCTGCGCAGTTATGGAAGGAGACGATTGTTGGAGGTTGACAGCGCCTTGTACCGTGTATGCTATACCAGCACCAAGACTTTAAACACTGGTTAGCAAGGATTTTGGCTTGCAAAGGTATCGACGACCTGTTGGACTCCTACCCATCCGAGCTTCGCTCTGAACATCAACCGATATCGGATATTTGGTTAGCAAATATTTTCTCGCAATTGAAAGGCCACGACGGAAACCCGTTCAGTGGCCCCGGTCGCCTCGTTTTCGGCTTGTCTGTAGATAGCTTTGAACCAAACGCCTCGCGACCTGGCCACACACCCCAGTCCTCAACTGGGATTTGGATCGTCTGTTACAATTTCCCCCCCCCACCTGAGATACCTCCCCGGCAATATTTACCTCGCAGGTGTCATTCCTGGCCCTAAGAAGCCCTCGATCGATGAGATAAACCCATATATCCAGTTGATTGTTGATGACTTCCTGCAATTTTGGAAGCCTGGAGTGTTCTTCTCGCGCACTCATGGTTCCGCAAGTGGGTGAACCTACTTTGCAGCGCTAATTCCACTAGTATGTGACATGCTCGGAGCTCGTCAAGTTGCTGGTAAACCGGCACCCAGCTCTCATAACACATGCACTGTTTGTGATATCGATATTGATGATATTGATGTTTTGGATCCACTAAAATGGCCATTGAAGTCGGCTCAGCATCTACGAGACGCAGCTAAAGCATGGCGAGACGCACCTTCAGAGCGTCACAAACAGATGCTCTTTGAAGCTTTTGGGCAGCGCTGGTCTCCTCTCTTCGACCTGCCCTACTGGGATCCAGTCAGATTCATCGTCATCGACAGCATGCACGCGCTGGACATCAATCTGCTCAAGAATCACCTCCGTTATATGTTTCAGATTGACACATCCCATCCGGGAGGAGATGCCACTCCGATTGCCACGAGTGTGCACGACAAAATGGCGCTCAACAAAAATCTTGCAAAGCTCCTTACAAACTGCAAAAAGCTGGTCGCAAGTAAACCACCAAACTTATTGTTCAAGCTATTAGAGTTGCATAGGAGGGTCCTTTATGTGTTCTGTACGGAAATGGGTATTGTTGATGCGAACGGTGAAGTGCTTGGAACACGATGGGTTTTAGCACAAATCATTCACCGCTGGGTAATTAAGTGCATCTGACTCTACGAGTACCGACTTCTGAGCCCTTTTTAGAGATCTGATGAATCGAATCTGTCCGTCCGTCAATTCATAATGAAGAATTCTAATGAAGGCGGTGGGGATGGAAGGCAAAGGCGTGGTCGTGCGGCAGGAGGCGAACCTGCGCCTAGTCAACCGAGACTGAGAGCCCTTTACCTCCGAGATTCTGGTTCCGATTCTTACTACGGATTGGATGAGGACAATGCCAGCAATCGCGACTCAGCAATCAATGCCAACGAGCCCGCAGGCCCAGGACAATCCGATGCCAGCGACATCGAGCTTCTTGAACTTGATCGCAACCGCCAGTCGAAACTTGTCGTGACTGCCATCCGCATCCTTGTAATGTTCTTACGTGAAGACCAGCATCTTGATGAGACCTTAAGGCGGGAAACCCTGAAACACAAGATCTCGAAAATAAGTGTCAGCCATCTCGAGCAGATTTGTCGCATCATTGATATCGACCCTAGTGACATTCCAAAAGATGGGCGACAAAAAAGAAAAATGCCCTTCGTTGATGCAATCTTATCCAAAGTAGATTGTTATACATCAGTTATAATTCATTTTTCGATGTACCCATACCGTAGGCGAGCTCTGATGATCATACCCTTCAAACCCTCAATGTATGCATTCAGCAACTTCCTGGCTCTAACAAGCGAGCCCCCGTCTTGGGGATCGATGTTCTGAGGCATGTTTGGGAGGACATGGAACACACGATGCTGCCGAGTTGGACCACCCGTGTTCCAAGAAACTGGTCGTCGGTCACGGATTTATCGGCAGATCAGACGCGGATATTATGCACAGTCCACCTACCCATCACTCTCATTCGGCTGTGGCATACGGCGGATGAGCGCATGCACGACCTACTCTCGAATTTCCTAGATCTCATTCGCGCTGTCGTTATCACAAATATGAGGACCACTTCCCAAGAGCACATATCAGAATACAATCGATACATTGTCAAATATATGACAGATTCTTGTTTGTTATACCCTGACGTCGCCCTCAAGCCCATTGATCACGCTGCCCTTCACCTAGGAACAATGCTGAATGATTTCGGTCCTGTTCATGCTCACAGCTCCTCCTATTACGAACAATATATCAATTTCCTTCATCGGGTCAACACGAATAGGAAACTAGGTGAGCCGATTATCCATCTACTTGGTCGACATGTCGGATTCTCATCATCTGTAGGCCAGAGCGAGACTTCCATGATGGTTGCATCTGCCCGTAGTGCCAACCTCGCTGCGTTGTTGTCCGATGATGAGACCCTACGAACTCACGTTCCCAGGATTGTTGAAAGTTTATCCAAGATAAGCAGCGAAGACCCACGAGCGTTCTACCGCCTACACGAATTTGACATCCCAAAGCTCAAGTTAGGGTCAAAATCTGAACCATTGAAATTGGACGATCAATGCTACCACAAGCTCCGCTCAATAACCCCAACACCGGAAGTGTCACGAAATGTGTTAGCCTTTGAAGAAGTTTTGTGGCGAGGCGTTCCGTATGGGCGTGCAAATTCTGCCAAATATCGAAACAGCTCTGTCATGTTCAGATCATCAACATGCTCTGGGAATGGAGGTCCCAGTCTCCTAGCAGGCACCATTGAAACATCCTTCAATCCGACTATCAAAACGCAACTGGCGCTGTGTATCTCTCTATACAAGCCTTCACGCCAATTGACTCAACGGTGGATCCTTATTGTCTGCATGGATTTGTGGCGGGGTTTTTATGCGACAGAGAAGATCGACAGCATCATCTTATACCACTTTCAAATCTGGTATCACATTGCGCGTTAACTTTCATGGATGCTGCACCGGGAATGAAACTCGTTCATATATTACCGCTTGACCGGGTAAGAGCCTTGCTATTATCACTCCTGACCTACTAGTCAGTCTAATAGATCATACTAGCTCAGGCAGTCATTCGGGGAATAATGCATATGTTGATCGTTCAAAGATGTTGGATAACCTGTACTATGACTTCCGTGTCTCTATGGGTTATTATGAATCCGCCTGACGCTAAAACGGCATTAGACATTTTCGTCCCAGTGGTCAGGTTTACAGAAATTACTTACCGACCTATTTCTTCGATCTACGAAGCCCTTCGGTGACTTCAACAACACCAGGCCAAAGAATTTCGGTGTACGTAGAGATTGTCTGTGCGTGACATTTATCCCACATCGTGTTTCCAATATTAGCTTCAATTTTGACCTCGCATATGTCTTTTGGGGGGACCACAGACTATCTGTGACAGTTAGCGTCATGAACTCCCGCAAATATGACGTTTTAATACAGACGTCAGACCATATGAGCTGGACGGAGAGTTTTTGGACGCGAGAACGTCGGGTGAATAACCAAGGTCTAGAGGATGGTATGGGCTGGAAGTACTGAGTCATGCTTGACTTGCAATGCAGACAACACGTTTTTTCCCCTTCAATAAATAGTTACTTATATAGGGGAGCTATTTTCGCTAAGCTACAATATTTAGATTTCTTTAAATGGGCTCAAAAGTCATGTGACATTGTTGACTGGCCGTTGCGCGGCGTCTTCTCACTTCACTTACACAACGTTCATTCCGAGTCTCGAGAAGTACAGTGTTCAACGCTGCATTTGAGACTTGGATGGGACCGGCTTCGTCACTAGTTCATTGCTCTTGGGTGGTCAACTCTCAACTTTCACGCTCCTGTACATGCATGTAACGTACCAGTAAGAAATGATACTAGATCGCAGTTCGGCCTCGCACAATAATTGGTCACCACCTGCTGACTCGGGCTGTCCTTGGATGAGCTTGCCTTTTGGATACACACCGCTTGATGAACCTAGATCTATCTTGAAGTTGAAGTTGGTGCCAGGGTTCCGCCTGCTTTGATGATCATGAAATGCTCAGTAAGTTTTTTCTCCTCGCTGTCAGCATGGAAGTCACACTCATGTTTAACATAGGTAACTTAAGCTACCATCCTGCAACTACTATCGAACCCCCATCTTCAGCACGATTTTGCGGTCACCGCGTCATGAAATAAGCTTGAGTGAGACCCACAGCTTCAGCTGAAAGTTAGGTAACAGTGAGAGAACGAAATTAGGTTAGAGCCTCGGGTTTCAGTGGTTCGTTAGACTCTACGCGAGGTTTTGCAAGCGCGAAGGATGTCGACCCACTAAAATCAAAGGTGATTGGTGAGTCAGGACATTGCCTTCATTCGATTGAACTGAAATATATGTCCTAACCTAGGGCTGGTGCGTACGATGTGGCCGACGGCCGATGCGCCTTTCGACAGTGCGGATAGTGGGCTATGATTGAGTGGGCGTCGGAGCACGCGGGGGAAGCGGGCAGCAGGGGCTAGTATTTCTGAATTGAAGGGGCCATGTGACAAGCGTGTTCGATGACTTCTGAGCATCGCACATCAGGCACTAGACAGTCCAAAGGGACGCCATGTGAGTCTGCCCTGTGCTTGCTTATGGAAAACGACAGCTCATGATCAGTGTCTCGTCAAGCAGCAATAGTTGAGAGACGAGCTACAGACAAGTCGGCAGCATATCAACCATTGATGAGTAAGTACTAGCACGAGGAGAGCGACAATCGACTCACCGCTGTATTTGATAGGCCACTTGATCGACACCCCTGTTCACACTGTCTCCGCCGTTGTCCACCATTTGCGGTCACCCCACTTAAGACTCGTTTTCGCGCAGAGTTATCCAAAATGACCAACGTCTTGGATGAGTGCATGAGCGTAGTGGGACCCTATGCGAAAATTACCACCAGCCGAATTATAGAAAAGAACATGTCAGCGTCGAATGCGCCCATGGAGTCGCAAGGCCAAACCTCATCCCGACCCCATTCCTTCCCTCCTTCATCCCAAACGGCGTAGCTTTGACACAATGCAGAAGACTGTGGATATGACTTGGACACGCCCAGAGATGTCCCGTTGTTGTCGTTGCCCTGTATTCGAAGATGGCAAAGAGGAACTGACGGTGGTGCAGGGCACAGTATTTGATGGTGTCGTAGAGTTCAGAGACCTGGGAAGCATCATGCTATGTAGACGGCGTTGGTGTATACGATAACGGAGAGAAAAACGTACTTGTGATGGATCAAACTTTTTCTGTTCAACGTCGCAGAAGTCTTCAAAAATCTTCTCCCACTGCTCCCTGAACAAGAATGGTTCGTCGCCGCAACACCATCGCTCTTGGATCTTATACACATCAAGTTTGCGTGTCAGATTGAGTTGAGTAGCGGCGGCGGTGCTGCAATCTGGAGAGGGGAAAGTGGAATCAGGCGGATGCTGGATAAGAAAATGGGCACAGTGCACGACTGGCCATTGAGCAACGAGCCAACGGAGGTGCATCCAGACGTCGTACGCATTCGCCAAGCACCATGCGAAAAACAGAGAAAAGGAGACAATGGAACATATGTCTACAATCTACCACTAAGTCTACTGTTGATTGATTGATCGGAACGACCAGCGATGATATTCTGGATATATGTTAATTCATATTCAGAATATAACAGGTGTGATTATATGAAGGAGATACCAGAGAAGATATGTTGAATATCATCAGCATATCCTCCGGGACAAAAGCTTAGAGATATTTTGATTTTAATCACCGAAGGTCAGTCTGATTTTCATCTAGGATACTTCCAGGATATCCTCTGAGAGGAAATTTTTATTTTCCTCTTCATTTACTCACCATTTCTGCCTTCAGATGTATGGTGACTGTATTTACAATTTTACGGCCTGAGATATGCTGATTTTATTTTGGTTGAAAATCAGAATTTACCATTTAATATTGCCGTCAGAAGTACGGTGTTTAAAATTTAAATATTATCTGTGTATCATCCACGTATCAGCATCAATGATTTCGGGCAATGCCCGCAGTGCATGAAGCCCGCTGGGCGACAGGTCATCCACTCAGGTCCCTGTCCATACATTGCTTCAAGTTCCAATGGGGAGGTGTCACATATCACCCACACCATATCCAATTTAAGGGGGTCAATCGGCTTGAGTATGGGGTGTCAAGTGCATAGCTCTTTGATCATGGTGAAGCACTTGCCATGAACTGGTCTCCAGACAAAGGTCTGGCCATTTTTCTCCATAGACTGCAATGGGCCTGCATAGACAGACAGGTCAGGGACAAAATGTGCAAGATATTGTACCAGCCCCAGAAATTGTTGAATGACATTGTACAACCATGGTGTTCTCCACTCACATATGAGGGTGATTTTATCCCCATCAGGATGTAATCCATCATTGTCAATGATGTGTCTGAGGCAATCTATGTGGTTGGTGTACAGGTCACACTTCTTGGGTTTAAGGTAGAATTTGAATTCTTAAATTTTGGTGAATGCTAAACAAAGGTGCTCTTCATGTTCCTCAATCGTGTTACTGTACACAAACACGTTGTCCAGGTAGACATGGATGAACCTCCCTATGTATTCTCGGAATACCAGGTTCATTATCTGCTGAAACATCAACAGAGTGTTACAGTCACCCTGTTGCATTACATGGCTTAGCAGGGTGCCATATATAGTGGTGAACACAGTCTTCCATGCGGACTTGTTCATAAGCATTGGAGAAATCGATTTTAGACCAATACTTTGTGCACGCTACATCCAGGCAGATAGTATCCTGGTCTGGGAAAGGGGTAACACTGGGACAAGTGTTCTCGTTCTGTTTTCTACAATCTATGACAGTATGTAGTCCTTCTAATTTCTTTAGGACACACAGCATGGGGGCTGCTTGGTCTGTCTGGCCCACCCCAATTGGAGGTATTTCAAAATCTTGTCCAATAGGTGGGATTTCAGAGAATCAGAGCAGCATGGCAAATAATAATTATATTTTTTGTCCTCATTGTAAAGAGGAATCATGTGATTAATGACACAAAGAGGGGGGAGCTTGTTGGGTGAGCCTTCCATGATATCCTTACATCGAAATAGCCATCTCAATTGTAAGTGAGGTATGTGCCCCTCTGTATATATATCTACCCCAGACAATATGGCTTCAAAATCTGGGCCCATTTGTCTCAGGTATTTAGGACTGTCTCCTGTGTCATCGTCTCAAGCCATGCGAGACTGTCAGGCCTTGCCCAACTTCATTGGCAATTTTTGAGCTTCCAGGGTCAATTGTTCCTTGATGGATCGTTCAACTAAGTCTAGTTGATCTGTCGACATGGCCATCTCAGTCACATTGATGTCGATGATGTTGTCCTGTTTCGATCTGGGTGCCTGCGCCAGCTTCAACTGGGAATCTAGTCATTCATTTTTCTGGATGGAGTGTTGCTGTGCCATTTTGACAGATTCCTCCCCCTCCATGAGAGAAGGGTATGCCTGGTCTCCAACATGAATCACGTGGTTGGCAAAATCCAGCAATATGCTGTGCTTGTGCATCCACAGTGTTCCCAGAATGAGGTTGTACCTGTTGATGTTAGCAACATTGAAGTATTCCTTGGAATCAATGGTTCCAAATATGGTGCAGGTGTATGTGCCAAACTGTATGCTTGCACTGCTCCTGACCATTCCCAACTGTAGTGGAATGACATCCTTAAGATATCTGTATTTGACCTCCACTACTCGCCGATGTTTTGACTAAATAATAACAAGTCCAAAGTCTTGGCACATCGGACATCCGCTTTGGGCCGATGTTTTCCACCTTGGGCCGATAATTTTTCTAAATGATACCAAGTCCAAAATGTTGGCACATCGGACCTCCGATGTTCGCCGACATTTTGCGATTTAAGCCGACACTTTGATCCCCCTGACGCACTCATCTTACCTTATACCTCCCTCACACATGCGACCATGTCTCTCGCGCACTGTCAGCCATACGGTACGCGTTGAAGATGTTTGGGCCGGGGTGGAAGAAACTGGTGAGCCACCCGTTTGCTCTCTAACAAGACCTAAGCGCTGATAGTGCCCGTTAAAACTTAAATCTTAAAGGCTTCGTTGGTGCAAGTGCCAACATTCAGTCAATAGAGTATAGTGAGGGCTACTCTCCACCACACCCAATTGCGATCCCAATATATACTCGTCGAATACTGCCCGACCCAATCGATAAAGACCGGAAAGCAAGGGCGAAATCGAAATGGGTCAATCACGACTGCCCTGGAAGACCGTTTGAAGTATTGGACGTTTAGATGGCCTAATCTTCGGATATTGAGAGCCGTGCGGGGACCAGAACCCGCTCAAGGAGCGGCCACTACGTTTTAGGCTGAGCACTGAGTACTACTAAGTAGTCGAACTTCAAAGGAGCTTCGGAGTCTTCTACGATGCAAGGGTCGGTTCGAAGAGGCGAGTCGTTCCCAACTTAGGTCTTATGCAGAGCAAACTTTGACCCCCGTCGTATAGGTATGTAGCACTGTGATAATCCACAGCTCTCTATGCCGGTCCTCTTGCCCAAGCGGAACATGCCTTGGCGACCCCATCTGCTAAGTCATAGTCCCTCGTATTCAACACTTTAAAAACACACTAACGCTGATAGGACACATAGATTTGTACACATCGGAGAAGCAGAAACTGTGGATAAGGTCTTCATGGATATTGACCTTCATATGATATACAGCTAGCGATTTCACCACCCCAACCCAAAAAGTCGCTTCTTGCGAATTAACACCTTTAACTCTGGGCCATACCAATCTTGTTGCGCAGTGACCTAATAGACGTAAGTCAGCAGCCTTTCGTCCAGAATCATAGTCACCTACATCTGTGGTGTAGGTCCTATATTCGCTCTCGATATCCTTCCACAAGCCGGCTAGAGTCTTCCTGTAGACATCTGTTCCAGCTTGCAACATTCCTACTTGCGGCTCAATGCTCTGCAGCGTGGCCATCAAGTCAGCCCACCATTGGATGAAGTGGCCGATAGTAGCTAGGAACTGGTTGATGACCTGCGTTGTAAACGCAAAGAAATCCTCGTCGCTCATGGCCTTTACTCCTGGAAACTCGTTCAGACTAAGTTATGCGGAAACACTGGGAGCCATGCGGGTACCGTTTGTCTCAATGAAATCCACTTCCGATGCCTGATCAAGATTATAACTGGGGTTCAACTCTCGACGAACCTAATATATTTAATGTCAGTGTTGCACCCGCTTCTGGAAAACAAGTACCAACACTCATCGTGTCTTGGCGTAGTCCACGGAGTTCTCTCCACATGCTGCGGGCTGTATGGTGGCTCTCGGTTGCGTTCTTTTTTAGCTCTTGAATGGTACCGGCAAGTAGGCACTCTGAAGACTCCAAGACCGCAATGACCATTTTTGCCATGCATATGCCAGTCGAGGTGACAACCAAACTGGCGTCCACAATGCGAAGATAAGCTTCGGCTCGACCCTTCATCATGTCGTACGCATTTGAGACTGGGGATTTTCGAAAGAGCTCCTTCAACCGCCTCCAAATTTGTCGTCAGATTGGGTTCGCAGAATTACTACGAAGGTACGTACCTCTCAGGCCTATCTTTTGTGAAAAATAGCTTTAGGCATTGGAAGGTTATTCGATTCGACTTTGTCAACAACTGCAACTGGACTACTTTATCCTGTGTGTCCAGTGGAGATCTGCCCTGTGGGCGGCTTCAATCTCCAGTGAGCCAGTCTGTAATTTTGATACGTGCTCCTTACTCACCTTTCGACGTTTCCGTCCTGTATATCTTGCATTGTATCTTCCTAGTAAGTTATAGGTTGTCTCCCCCGCAATCGTTGGCCAGTCTAATGCAAGGGAATCGGAGTTGGTACCTGGACATCGGCAACCGTATGATTATATACAGAACCGGCGCCTCGTCTTATCTTTCAGGTGCCGAATCTGGGATATGAGTTGTAATGGTACTCAACAGCTTTCGACAGAGCCCCAATCGGCCAGGGTGCAGGGAAATTTACGTCCCCTCCTTCCCCGCCCAATTCACGTACCATCATATCGACATCGACATCCGCAAACCATGATGTTAACATGCAGTCTTAATTTTATTCTTCTGCTGTCTTCTCCTTGGTGGTTCTGCATGCGAAATTAATTGAAGCGACGCCCAACAGCTTTGAAAATAGTCTCCTTCGCATCGTGGTCTACTCCCCAATTAATTCACATTGACACGCCGCAACCGTGCTGCCGGGAACATAGCCATATACCTCACGCAATCGGCTTTTCAGTCGCGCCGCTCCTGCATGCCGCTAGGTTGGACTTTTAAACACCTTCAGGTCATCTTAAAATTTCCCATCTCACCATGTCTACCGCTGTGGGTACGCTAACCATCGAGGAGGGGCCCAAGTTGAATGGCGAAATAGTAAGAACCTCTTCTAGATCGTCGACCAACACTTAGACTTCTTATTCCTAGCGACCGATTGAACTTGCTCGTCCTGTCACGTCCTTGGCGGACAATATATCCAAGATAGTTTCAAGTCCATATTCGCTCTACGCGCCTTTGAATCAGGCCTATGGTGCATCTTCTTCGCAATCGCAGCACCTAAGCCGGACAAAGGTAGAACTTGGCAAGCAATGGGAGGCTTGGATTGTATTCCTTCGGCGATGCCTGGGACATTTTCAAACTTGCAAACAACTTTGGCCAATCTTGCAATCCGGAAGAATGGCTGAACTCGCTGCCCTTGCAAGGGCAACACTCGCAGAGGCCAATTCAATCAAAGTGAACGCGGCTCAGATGGCGATGTCGTACAAAGAGTTGCTGACACAGAGTAACATCGATGCCTCTCGGGTGGAGGCTCCAAGGAATTCGACCGCGGGCACTATCTCCAGCATTCGGCATGCATACATAAGCTCTCTGGACGCGCTCCGCGATTGCTCCAAATGTCTCGACGAGATAGCGATATATTGGGAGGACCATGACTCACAGCTGAGGAACATTGCCAACGCAGCGACGGTGCCGGTACTAGGAAACGTACAGCAAGAAGTCATCGTGTGGGCCGGCGAGCATGATGCCATCCGTCAAGCCGTTTCGGATATAACTGCATGCTGCGACGCCCTGACGGTAACACCAGTAGGACACTCGACACTCTGGACGAAGGCTGTCGCCCAGGTCGCCGGCAAAGCGAGGTTAATACGTCTGCCCTCTGCCCCAGTGAAGTAAGTTTGGTTGATCGGTTCAAAATCAAACTGATTGAATAGCACTCTAGCGATGTGCCCAACACTTTGGTGTCACCTCAGCAGAAAGGCAGCAGGGAAGAAGGATTCACCTTGCTGACCTCCGAGCACCACTTCAATGTCCCATCGATCACACACCTGACTTCGCAAGTAACAAGCTGTATACGTACGCTTTATCCAAGAATTAGGTCAGTCCTCCGAGCCGCCTCTGAGTATGCAGACCCCGATACCGTATTGACACCTCGAATTCCGCCAGCAATATTAATAATACACAGGATATACGCGCTCGATACCTAGAAACTCTGGACGATGCACAGAAATTTGCCGAGGCCGGGAGATCATTCTACAAGAGCGCTCTGCAACTGCTTCACAACCAAGAGGGCAATGTTATCGATGATATGCTCGGTCAAGTTCGACAAATACAGGTTGCCATACAACGAATCAACCCCAAATATGAGACCATATGGGACCAGTTCAGTAAGGTACGTAGATGCATCCTTGTTTCGTGTTTCCATTCTCAAAATTAATTCAGGACACACCAAAACCGCCTAGCAATGTGCCCAACGTTCTCATCACCCTAAATGGAACCAGCGCTTCCTACCCTACATGTCAAGGTGCGTACACGCTTGTTAAGGTCACTCGAATTTATCCTGAAACTAGTCGGCGTGAAAGCTATGACGCCCCATCGCGCTGCTCAAGTCTTAGGGCGCTTGATAGAGACACTGGTTGAATGCGGCGAATTTTGGGTCACAAATATTACTTGGAGTCGAATATATCCGCACTCCTAGTTTTGTGGCCATTGGTTCCATCGCACGAGAATCCGTGCGCAGAATGTGGAAAGTGCAAGCATCACATTATCGGGCATATTTAAAAGAGGTTGGTGGCACTTCATCGTTCATTTACTTCCTGGCTAAGTTGAACGTAGATTGCAAAAGCAAAGAATTGGAAGTCTGGGCGGCCCTCACTTAATGTGAACTTGAAGAAGCTTTCTTGTGGCGGAAATTTGGCGAATTACAACTAGGATTCGTAGCTGGACATGATCCTTTGAGAACAGAGACTCAGCTCGAAATATGTTGGAAATATGTACAATGAAATGTGTGCGAAACTATGAAGGCATGGGGTGGATATTCACAGGACAATTGATTTGAGTCCTATCGATACCCTCTCTCAGTATCCCCTCAACAATACGACTATCCCGCCTGGTTTCTACGCTGCCTGCCTACGATAAGGAATTCCCTCCCAACCGTCGAGTACAAGCAAGAAAATGGGTATCTCGTTGTAGCTCTTCGTGCAGCGTCGAGGAGAGGTGCAACGGACAGTTCCCAGTGCCCTAGCAATCTTGACAGTTTAGGTCGATGTTGAACAAAGTCCCTTGAAGTCCTGGGAGACAAGCGCGGTTGACCAATAGGCCACGTGGCTTCAAGTTTTGTTGAATCTGCATTTTTATACCGCAATAAGTACGCTAAGCTACTAAGACGCGGTGCGAGGTTGTTTCGGATGTAAGGAGTGGCTGCTATAAGAGTTTCGACGTCACTTCAACTCACTTCAAACCAACCACTTTCTAAATTTCGACGAACTCTCTGCAGCGTGGACATGCATCCGCCGAGCCTTGAAATGTTTATACAGGCAAATCTCAAGTGAGTCCAGAGGCGTATCCAGGAAGATTGACCGAGCCTTCGTCTGTTCGCGTCCATACAGATGTGCACCGTGTAAAGTTTTACTTTCAATTTGTTCAATTGACGGCTTGAAATTTGATCCCGACCAATGTTATCAAATACGCGAAACAGTGGATTATATAGCATTTGGCGCACAATGCGTGGAGTCGTCACTACTTTCGAGGAAGGTAGCGTTTCATCTCCTATGAACGTGTCAGGCTCGCAGCATTCGCACGGCCAAAACCGTGTACGGCGTACAAGGATTTTCTTATACCTCGAAATTAATCGAAGATAATCTTCACATCTTGCTTGACTGCCTCCGTCTTATCCAACATGGCTTCAACAATACTTTCGGGTATTCCTTCTGGATCAACGAGGAGCGTTCGTGCGTATCTGGATGTCTGGATCCCATTCTCCGCGATCTTGAGACTGGTGTTGACCGTGTCGATGTAGACCCCCGCTTCTTCTACTACATGGGTATGCATCTCCAGTATGGGTTGCCAAGAATGTTTCGTACTCCTGGAAAAGTGTAAGTTCTTTGCTCCTCACGCACTGTATACACCTCAGTGTTTACTTGCATGTCTCACAGAAGATTCTGAGGTACTCGTACGTATCATTGTTGGATTTTGCCAGCCTTTGAACCACTTCGATTCCAGAAAAGCTCCGGAGAATGTCGCCCTTTGTTTTGGGCTTCTGTCCTTCGGCTTGCTCATCCGTTGAAGGTCTACCGCTTTTGTCGACCAAGGTAGCGACACTCTCGGTGTCTGGCGAGACAATTCTCTCTGTGGCATTCTGTGAGTTTCATCGTCTATCATCAACTTAGTGAACAAACTCACGGTCGCAATTCAGATGGTCATTAGGATCTCCTTGGTTGTCTTGCATTGCTCTATCAGAGTCGAAATTATGCAGAGAACTACTCGAAACGCCCCTGCTTTTAAGTTCGTACATGAAGCTCCTACGACTGAGCCATCGAACAGGCGTTTTCGCAGACTTTCAAACACGACGCGGTGTCATCCTTCACCAATGAGGGCAACCACCGCCCATATCATTATTATGTCACGATGAGCCACTTACTCGCCACTATCACATGCGACATGATTCACAGAACAGGGACTGATATTCTCCTTCTCAGCCGCTCAGCGCTACAACGGAAACATGTTTCGATCTGATGGTGTTCTGGGCGGGGGGGGGGGGTACTTGATTTGTTGCGGTGGTATACGGCGTGTTCGTCCAGAAAGGCGTACATGATCATCGATAGCCAGGAATAGCTCGTATATGGAAGGAGCTTCGTTCGAAAGGTCCGTGTGTTATACTTATTTCATCTAGATTATCGGGTGATCGAGGTGGAGTGTCGTGGAATCCAAAGGCCATAAAGAAATGTTCACCTCCGACAACACTGCTATCGAGGAAGCACTGAAAACAGCAAAGATGTTTGATATGTATCGGTAGGCGATTGGGCGTCTGATACTACAACTTGTGTTCAACGTTGCGAACATGTGTGCTGCATGTGCACGGTGCCGTTCATCTTGAAAATCACTTCGCGCAGTAGATGCGTCACCATGCACAATTGGCTGACGAAAGTTGGAGCATGGCCACCACGACCATCGTCGGTTCTATTGATTGACCACACGGAGGTGACGCAGCAAAACAGTCGCTTTCAAATGCTGGTTCTCTGCACGTTTTTTGCGGCCTCGCTCCAGCCTCGCTTGGTACATGTCGCATGCCAGGAGACCAACCTTGTTTCTATGCAGCTCATAGTCTAGAGGGTCTGACGTCCACCCCAAACACAAATTTACCCGAAGGTCCTTGCTCATTGATAGCATGTTGGAGCCCCCAACAGGTATGTTACAATGTGTCGCCTCGGCCTGCCTCTTAATAGAGCATGGCCATGATAACAAATTGTGTGCTAGACGGTTCAACCAAGCTGGTCGAAGTTGACTTTGAGGGACTAGCCACCGATGTCCTAGAAGTTTTTCAGGTGTTCGAGCCCTGGAGCCAAGTCGAATTCACGTTTGTACCTATTTCGTTGTATCTTTCGGGAGTACATTGAATGTCTTTCACAGTGTTGACGATGAACCTACCAAGCACGTCGTCAAATTCATCAAGAGCCAGTCACGATCCTTCCGCTGCGCCTTGTCACAAACCATCAAAACGAGTAATAATTATCTGGAGCTTTCGGGCAGGGCACTCAATCTATGGTACGGATACCTGACGGCTTCGGGGGACTCAAGCCTCCTAGACTTTCTTATAGATAAGACCAATGCTGGAGTCGTACAAGCCGAGGAAGTTGTAAATAAGTTTGGGACTCTGCGACAAGGCATTTCAGATGTGAGTTTCCGCTAGCGCTCCATATGTTTGATTTCATTTCTGATGATCCAGTTGACAAGCTTTATTCCATATATTGCTATGAGGGTCGACTTTGAGATATCTCGCCGCGAGAAATCAAAGCAACGATACGAACTCCTACTTCAGTATGCAGAGGCTGCTAAAGGGCCGATTGATTTCGTTCAAGGAAAAGTCGCGCCGATCGTTACTCCTTTCATAAACGTGGCAATGCCTGGGCTAGGCATTGTGCTGCCACTTACGCTCGGCGTGTCAACTATTGTAGTAGATGCGGTAACACAGTTGGCTCGGTCCAAGATTCAAAGTGGGTAGTACCTTATCAGCCGGGTTCCGAAATTCACCACTTCCAACAGAAAGGGGAGGGGAGGCTCTTGCTTGGGGAGATGCCATCCGACGCCTTCAGAATATATCCAACCTTATTGATTCGGTCATTGGACATCTCAATGCATTCTCAGAATGGTGGAAAACAATCGAATCAGTATTTCTGAACCTGAAACAGCCCACATCGGCTGCAACTTCAAGCGACGCATATTGGAACCCAACTTTGGTTCAATTCCGGTGTGTATGCGTGTATGCAGGCCGAGGGAGGGTGACCCGACGGCCTAGTACTCAATCGAAACGCAGCAGGCTGAACCGAACCAACCATACATACCGAATCTACGTTTAATTGAGATGGGCAAATGCTCGTAAGCATTGATACTAGAAGGTCAAACGGCTTGTTAGGTTGATGTAAAATAGAGTAAAAGAATCACGCAAACGGAATTGCACTGTTGCGGTGTTAGGTTTGGATCACCGATCCACGGTGATGCAGGGTGATGCCCGCTATCTCGTTGAGTCGATGTATTTCGCGTTGAGAGTGAGGTATAACCGGGCAAGGATGGCGATGGACCACTTGACAGAGGTTGAGCATGTCTCGACTGAGAATACCAGAAATCAGGACGTCAATAGCTAGCTAGACCTAGGCTCACCAAGACCTAAGATGGTTGAGGTGACGAAGTCAATTAAAAAGCGCTAGACCCAACCAAGACGAAGGCGTAGGTGTACCTGTCTTGTAGCACGTAGCTGCACTTGGGTCTTTGCTTTGCTTAGCGGCCCACGATGACATGGACGGCCAATCACGTCGGCGTCGCCGACGTTGTGTTAACTCGCTCGTGGGGCTGTCACGTTGTCTCGTCCGGTCAGCATGCCGTACGTATGCTTCTCGACTCTCGCAGACTTCGCGCCGTCTGACAAGGAAATGAAACATTCTTGGGGATACAAAGGCAGTAATTCGTTAATACCCCGTGTATAGAAGCGCAAAGAAGGTCTCCTGCTTCTGGGAACCGTTGTTTAATCGAACATTTGAATTGTTTAGGGTGGCTATTCATATGGTGTGAACCATCAATAGCTCGCTCAGAAAGGGAAGGAAACAAGCAGGAAAACGCACCACATCAATACACTGTTGCACTGCATCCTTGGCTCCACCTCTTTTCCATCGTTGCCCACCTCCTTGATGATGTTGAGCACGAATAGAATGGTAGCAGCTGCGATCCAAAGGGATGAAACGGCCAAATGCCGGCATGGGCATATGCTGGAATGGCTCGCAATCAGCATGATGTTCTATTAAACGCCTCGATGAACGACCTACCGTCGGCCGAACCCAAGACAGTATCTGGATCCTTGAATTGGGCTTCATCGATTGTCCAATTCACATTCCCGTTTGCGTCGGTGTCTTTTCTGAGCCACCTTTCAGGATTGAATGCTTCTGGGTCCGCGGGGACGGCTACGTCGTGGAGGATCGACCTGTGGATGGGGAAATTGTATTTAAGACGGAACAAAAAGGGATAGTCTCAGTGAGCATACCACGTGTTCGCAAATACTATGGAGCCGGCCGGAATTCGATAGCCTTGGTATTCATCTTCTTGCGTAACTAGATGTGGTACACCTGTTGCGTCGTCAGTCACCGTCTCCGCTGAAATTATGTGAGAAGAAGAACCTAAAGGTGTAACAGGCATCCACCTTGACATCCAACACTATTGCCTTGATATACGGCAGTTCATATTCATCATTACCAGATTCAGGAAGCCTACTGCGACCGAGAGAACCTCATCTAAACTCTGCTTGAGCGCGGGCTTGAGTTTCAGGATACAAAAGGGAGGCGAAGAAGAACATGTATAGCCCGAGACCGTCGTATCCGCGCCGCTTGTGGGTGGTCAATTAGAGCAATGCTGCACGGGTCGATCCCGGGCATTCAGTCGAGAATACGTACCTGTATAAAGGGTAGCAGTGGTTTCCTTGATCACTTGCTCCTGCTCCCCCGTGTTCTTTGCCGGGTCCATCTTTTCCCAGCAATAGGACGTGAACGAAGGTTTGGCATCCCCCTGCGCCTTCGTTACGGCAAACGTCAACGGTTATTGGAATTACAATCTTGGGAAATAAGAACGCACTCACTATACTCCGCTCGCATATACGTCTTATCGAGCATTTCATCAGTGATTTTCTTCCACTCCTTCGCCATTCGTTTCCAGCCAGCTCCCGGTATCCAGTCGGGCACCCACTGTAAGCATAACTATACTTGGCCTACGTACGATCAAACATAAGATGTCCATCCGTCAGAATATGCGGAGCGATGCTTGACTGCTAGAATAGAATGAAGACCGTTTTGCCAACAGATCTTCGGCAGCTTTCAATGAGTCCAGTACGATAACGGTGGATCCCAGCATATTCAAGCTGATGACATCGGTGCCTAAGATGAGAAAGCGTCGAAACGTTGCAAAGTACGAGCAATCAATCATAGCTCACCGTGCTGATTCAGCCATTCGCTGTACTTCTTCCATTCGTACTCCTTTGGTACTTCTAGGATGTGACCTAGAAGCGACAGTCCTTTAGGGGATGGAGGCAGTGGAAGCGAACTACTCCGCTTTCGATCGAGTTTTTGCGAGAAGGCGAATAGTCAACGTGGCGAAGATCGTCAGGGCAATTGGGAACGCGACTGCCATCGTGGTAATGATGACCCTGAACGAACGTATAAGATCTCGGAAGGCATAAAGAACCGAAGTACTTACTTTGGTCGCGTTGTCCTCTACCGTTAGGATTGCGTAGTCTGGCATCTTGGCGAAGGGAGTGGGGAGTCATCGATTTATCATCATCATAATGCAGACAGTAGCTTACTTGCTCGAAGGAACGATCAAAGAGCAGGCGACGGCACCAGGTAAATGTGGAAAGGCATCTGTCCACGCGCCAAACTCGCGATGGAAGTCGGTTCGACACACCAAAGAAGCAGTGATCTTGAGGATGGCTCGAGGATATGAGCGCTACATAGAGCTTCACAGAGTATAGCGGTGATACGCTGAGCCAATTGCAGGCTCAATTGTGACACTTTGCGGAGAGTTATCAGGTCGGTAGAAACTCTTATTGACTCGCGATATTAGGCCCCATCTGAATCCATTCGCAAGTCGATAATCTTGGAAGAGGTGCCACAAAGCGCAAGACATTGGGAGTTATACCAATTTGTTGAACTGACGATAACGACAGTACCCGGAGGAAATGCACATGAACGAATCAGATCCACATTGTTCATTAGACACGTCTAAGGAACAATCTGTACACCATGACAACACTAGCATCTAGATCGGAAGACGTACGAGAATAGTTCAGGCATGCTTGTCAGATAGATTCTGTGGCACAATAGCGACAACGTGTGCAAAGCAGACAGATGGTGGTGGCAGCCACTGAACGTTGAACTGACGACAGCAAAACGAAACTGGGCGCCAAACGACGCAGATCGTGCGAAAGCCCTGACAAACCCCTAGTAAGACATAGAAGATTCCAATTCCCCAATAATCCCAATTCTCTGCTATGAGCAAATGCACATTTGAAATTCTCCGACACTCGGTTTGTGTAAGAATACTCATATTAGTCACATATGGCGGGCTCCGATGGATGATGAGGTTTGTCAACTTTCATCCTTTCCCTTCCCACCCCCAGTGGATGGAACTTCCAAGGCACCCAGCAACTGGGTAGCACACCCAGGGTACCAATGTGTCATGTGCACCGACCCCTCCTGCACAACATGCTTGGCTCACAGCCAGCACCATATGCAAGGATACATGAACCCTCAGATGGGGACCATCAATTGCAGAACAGCTGCCATCCTGCACTCCAAGCTACTCTGGAATGTGGAATGAATGTGCAGTTCATGGCATGTTATTGAGGAAATTTTGAAGGAAGGGAGGGGAAGGTTAGAGGAGGATCTGCAATACTATCAAGACTAGCTCAATGACACTTATGATGAAATTCATGATCTACAACACCAAATCGATGAACTGGATGACTGATGCAATGTGCGTCAGAAGATAAGGAACCCCACCACTGGGGGAACATCCATGATGAAGATTGTGGAAGAAAAGGACAACTACTACGATTTGGAAGAGGACTGGGGTGATGAAGACCTGGATGAAGATCCATTCCCACCATTGCCCAGTGCAGCTGCAGCTGTGACATCATACCACCACCTTGTGAACTCACGAGAATCCCAAACCCAGTTCGATGAAGCTGGGATACCCATAATCTGGAGTGCTTGGGAACACACCAATCAGCTTGCCCACATTCTGGGGAACTGTGATGCAGTAAACACATGTAAGGCATTGGCCAACACTGCCAATCATGCTCACAATGAGCAGCGGCCTTTGACCACTGCCCAGCAAATTGCCCTCAGGGATTGGTGCATCCCTCTGTGGGCAAAGGACAATATGCACTCCTGCCCAATGAGAGCAGGTGGGGACCATTCCCAGCCCCCAGCGGGGCCCTCAACCCATCCGGCTCTGGCGGCTGCATGCACCAACCCACATGTACCCATTACAAAACCTCATTTAACATTTGCTGTCTGGGCATGGCCCCTCCACAATTGGATGATCTGCCCCAATGATGGGCAGCATATTATCACTATGAACACCATGTTCATAGACCCCCTGCCTGGTATCCAGGACCCTCTCAACCTCTGCCAGGTGCAGGGATGGTGCACCATGCACATACTCAGTTCCACTGAACAATCAGCAGGTGCCTTCTTCAGGTGGCAGTGAACACTGTTCAATCAATGATTTTGTGAGTTACTGGCCATGCCTGGCCAGTATAGCAGTATCATTGCTCATGATCACCTTGTCATTATGAATGTCAGCAACTTCCACCCATTGGGTGGATCTATTGACAATCTAACCATTGGTGCAGTTGCTCAGCACCTTGCCAAGTGCAGATTCTTGTATGCCTGGGCCAATGATTGCTGGAACTTCACCAAGGCCTGGGTCATGGATGGACATAACAATGGTCGGGATCTGATGGCCACCTGTTAGTTATTGGGGTCGGTATCAGATACCGACTGACCCCCATCTTTCTCCTACAAACCTGATAGGCTCATGGACTTCATGGCTCTCTGGCCACCTGGTTGTCCTCTGTCACCAGCAGCAGGATGACCATTGCATCATGAGTCAGGTCTCAGGGCCACCTGTGCCCACTCCGCTCATGCTGGAGAAATGTCCTCTGCTGCCAGAAGCAGCAGACTATCCACACTTGTGCCCTTCTCGGGCTGCCTTTGTACCTCTTCATGACTCCCTGTTGTGGCTTCCACTTCCACAGAAATAGTTAATCCTGTTCCTCCCTTCACCATGAACCTCCCAGTGGCTACCACCAGAAGTTCCAATGTTGAGGCATCCTCTGGACTGCCCCTTATTCTGGGTGGCTCCCCTGTGTCCCTGGGAGCGCTCGTTACCACCCCAGCCTACTTCCCTTGTGGGCCCACCTCCTCCTCCAATAGCAGTAATGCTGCAGGTTCCAGTGCAGCCCCATTGGAGGTCTCATTATCCAGTACCCCTTCCGTGATCACAGAAGATGTCAATGACGACATGGACTAACATCCTCTTGCCCCACTACCTCATAGTAGTGGATTGCCTACCATTCCATCCTGCTGCCACACAGAAGTGGACTCATCATTACACTTCGTTCCAACCTGTCTTGTATCACAAGACTACCATCCTCATTACACCCATTTTTCCCTTGTATTCCTTTTCTTCATAGATCACATAATGCGATCTAAGGAAGGTGGGTGTAAACCCCTTACCCTTTTCCCCTAACTAGTGCCCACATGTGACTACAGTCACATGTGCTTTATTTATTATCTCATGTTTCTGAATGTGAAGTTTTACACTACTACATCTCATACTTATCACACTCACTACACAAGTATGTACCGCAAATATACATTGGTCAAATGTACCTTGCACCATGTGAGATAAGGAGTACTTGGTAAGTACTTACAAGATGTGAGGCAAGTTCAAGTACTTACAATCAAGTCACCCACCACACCATAATTATCCCAGGCTTTGCACAGAGTACAGTACATGCCTCTTGCAAGGCTATGGCATGCTCACAACAACATTGGCCACCAGATATATCAAGCTCATTGTTGAGTGCCATACACTTTGAACACCAGCCTGAGACAGTACAGGCCAGTAACACTTGCTCAGGATAATCAGCAACATAGGCTCCAAATGAGTATATACCTTGGCGGAAGTGCCCACCAGGGCATTTTGACACTCATGGCTAAGTCATATGAGGCCGTAATGAACAGAGAATATGATGCAAGGAGGTATGAAAAAGTTGTCGATGAAACTTGTGAATTTGGGCATCATTTTGATATTCTTATGATGCTAATTAAATGCAGGTTAGCTTGTGAGCATGTCATGTTCAAAATGATCTGACTGTTTGGAATTGCAAGCAGCACAATGAGGGACACTGTATTCCTGTGTGCACGATGTACATTGTTATGCATGTTTCTGATCCTGCTGTACAGAGAGTAGAACTCATTGTTTCCCATTGCAACTGAGACTGTTGTCTTGTCACTTCCAAGTATGATTGGAATAAGCATAGCACCATCACAGGTGGTTGTCATCAGCAATTTTATTCTATGTGAATTGTAAGAATAGCAGCAGCTGTTGGTCAGATTTACTCACAGCCTCATACCAAGCCCAATCGCCAGACATAAAATTGGTATACTGGTGTTTGCCATCCTTGTAAACCAACTTCGGTGTGTAGTCAATTTCACTGTTGAAATCTGGATTTGCTAGCTGCTGTTCTAGAACTGACAATGAATTGCAGTACCAGACTTCATATGGCACAGACATCCAACTTGGAGGATTGGATTCTGGAACTTGACTGTTGTATGTGATACTAAATGACTTCGATCAAATTTTGCCCTGTTCAATACTGTCTATTGTTGCATACAGGTCATGGTCAACAAAGGGTGGGTCTTGATCAGGATATAGAGTTGCAAGAGGCTGTGCGAGCTGATCAAGGTGTCCACCTGACATCTCAACATCTCTATAGAGGAACTTGGTGAACTCAAAATCACCTTGAGATACAAAAGGACCAAAGTCATCCATGTCAGCAGTAGGGGATAATGGTGGTGACTTGCCTTTAGCTAGGTTGTTTCCAGCAATGTTGCATGTAGTGCCATCAAGAAGTGGATGATACTGGAGTTTTACACCAGCTGTGCACTTGTAGATAGGAGCTTGTGGACAGGACTGCTTTGGTTAATGTTGATGGTAGATTCATCGTTTAAATCTAGTGATGCTACTGCGAAGCTGCAGCCATCCTAGAACCTTGTTTCATGCTGGCTCCATTTGTAACAGAAATTCCAATGTCGTTTAAGCCCTTCCAAAGTCCTACATCATTTGCAACAGTTGGCAGCACCATATGGAAGCTGAGCAGAAGTCAATTGTCAATGTTGAACTGTCAGCATACCAGTCTGAGATGGAGGTGAAACTGATTATAATTCACCTAGCAAATAAGGTAGGTATGGTTGCTATTAGCAATGATTGGGGCAGGAGTGGTGGAGCAGTGGAGGTTGAACAAACACTGCCTTGTGTGGTGCAGCATGCTGATTTCCCACTGACATGACATATCTTGCTCCACTGGTTGGCAACCAAGTTGAAAAGATGACAGTGCTGAGCCACCACTAGCACCCAACCTACCCATATCTCACCCAATGTTCCAAACATGCCACCTCAATCTTTGTTGAGTAAAGAGCTACTGATGGCCAATGACATGGCAATGCATACCAAACGAAACAAGAATGTCAGTGCTTCTGATATGAAATGAGGAAGGCAGCAAAATGGTGAAGCAGCTGTGCAGAAACAAAAGAAAGCTCAAAGGAAAGGTGATGGCAAAAAGCAACAAGCAAGGAACTTATGCAAGGTCACACAAAGAGAGCATCAGGTTGCAAACAAGGAGAACAATGCTGTTCTCACTATGCCAGTGCATTTGAAGACAGCATGATTAACAGTCATTCATTCCAGCCTGAGAAGTATGCAAGTTATATCTAGTTTTCCATTTAGCATGCTAAAATGAGATCTTAGACAATGTTAGGAGCCACACTCGCGGAGGGGTTCGGGGCTACGCGGACCCGCGGTTTGTGCGGTTCCTCGTAGAGCTGCGGGGAAACGAGGGGAGCGAAGGACGTACGGGCTTGGCTTCAGCTACTGGCTGCGCCTCCCACACTCTTGCGTGCCCTGTATTTCGGGGTGGAGTCCTACGCGGGTACCGAGGGTACGGGCGGAGGCGAGGGGAGAGAGACGAAGACCTCAGCGAAGAGGTGAGGAGCGAGTGCGGTGAAGGAACTAATATTCGAACTAAGGTAACTGTATGTACGGTACAGGACTATATACCTCAGGAACACGCGGCGTCCGCGCGTTCACGAAACAGTAAGGAGTCCGGTGGTAATAACTACAGTGAGCTCGAGTATGTACGAAGTCCGTAATACGGGAGGTCCGGGTAGCCGCATGTATGCGCGGCCCGAGTCCATCGCCAGAAATGCACGTGAACGTGCCCCTAGGGGCCTCCTGGATGCGCCCATAACAGACAACTACTATGTACCTGACTCAGAAGAGGAACACAAGAGACAAAGGGAAAAGAGAAAAGAGAAATGCAAGGCCCACATCTTCATAGACAGGGAGCGTGCCATCTTGGATGTTGGCAGCAAGCTCAAATGCAAGGCTGATAGAGCCATTGCTGAGTTCGACTCTTCCTTGTCTCTATGCATACCCCACTCACATACATGCTTCTAATTCCATAGGCCATCTGCAAAGAAATTGAAGTCACACAAGAATGCCCCTAGTGGGCTGCAACCTGATTGGTCTATGGAAGACCATGTGCCTCATCAAGCCATGATTGTGGACCATAACAATGATCAAAACTTGGACGGGGAGCCAATGGAAGGAATAAGTGATGATGAGGACATCGCTACTGACTGTGTGGCACTTGATACCCATTCTGAACTGGGGCTCAGATCTCTTGCCAAGGTAGACCTTTCCCCTGTCATCCCAGTCCCAAAAGTGTCTGCATGCCAACAGTACACACTCAAGAAGAAGAAGATCACACACAGTGACATCCCTCATGGAATCAGACATCAATTCCATGACAAATATGTCCCCTATGCCATTTGTATGGCTGGTTGCAAAGAGGCCTGGTATACACCAAACCACGAGGATGCAATCAATGCATGGAACTCTGTTCTCACTTCACAGGCGCAACCCACAGATGAACTTGGCTTGATTGCAGAAAAGTTGGTCAGTAGAACTGATAACAAGATGCTACTAGCCACTGATTCTGTAACATATCAACGAAAATCTTTTGCACATTTGCAACCAGATGAAAGAAGCTGCTGTCAAGGCACTTGACAAATTACTCAAGGATGAGGGAAAGAAAACCATTGAGGAGAAGGCTCAATATGTTAAGTGGCTTGAAGGAAAGGGTTTGGGCAACAATAAGCCTCCATTTTACTACAAGATAGTTGATGAGCATGACAATAGAAAGATAGGTTGTTGCTTGCTTCTCACACTTCTCCACTATTGACTTGGATCTGGGTGGCAGTAGGGCATTTTCCAATCCTATCTCATTGTAGCCACATATTCTCTCCATCTGGCTGCAATTTCAGGACTTCCACCTGACTCTGACTGTAAACTGGTGACTCAGCACCCTGGTGCCCTGGTGATGGCTGTTCAAGTGGTAAGTGGTGTTATTTTGTGATGCCAAACATTTCCCTCAAATGCTAGATGTTGAAGGTGAAGTGTGCACTTTTGTATTATTGAAACAGTATCAAGGAAGAGCCAAATTCAAGGGATCCCTTGTCTCACTTCTTGCTCGCCAACTGGGCTGACCATGAAGAAATGCATGTCGACGAATAGGGGGACATTGTCAAGAAAATTGACCCACTCACTTCCTCCATTTCAGTCCTCATTGAAAAGCTGGCAGTGAGAGAAGATTCACAAGGAATCACTCCGATTCCTGTCCAAGGGACCTTCTGAATCTCCATCCCTGGCATCTAGTTGCCAATACAATGAAGATCTGGAGCTTGTTGACAACAATGTCAATTTTCAAGATGTTAGCAGCAGATCCAAGCAGGATGGCCATAGCACTGAGCTGGTAGCACACATTTCCGATGTCAATATCAAAGAGATGCCAGACTGTGATGACGATCACAGCAACTTGCCAGGTGACAATATTTTGCAAGAATACTCCCAGGGCACTCAGGATGTGATGTGAGTGAGATGGTCACAACACACAAGGGGAGAGGGGAACTCTGAGAGGCAGTTGAAGTGATAGGGATAATATATATTTGAGTATGCTACTCAAACAGTACAATGTGAGAGGTCTTATATACAGTTGGAGTAGGAAGGTGCATCAGAATTGTTGTGCGCAGTAGAATAGAGGACTTGATTATTCTACCTACAGGCTAGCTACAGCAGCCTTAAATACATAAGTGAAATAACTACCAGAATATTCTACTAACTACTTGTTAGGGCAACACTTATACTATAAAAGTATATACAGGCTCTACAAGATCTCGAGTGAGTAAAGTGATAAATGAAGAAGACAAGCTTAGTCTGAGAGAGAGAAGGAGAAAGTGAAGACAATGACTTAGGCACTAGTACAGTGGGATTCCCAAAAGAACGAGTTAACATCTCTGGGTGTAATATTCAACCTTATATACTACTAGTACATGCATAGTCCTCATGTCTACTACACACCTTATCCTGTTGGCTTTCCATGGAATGGTTAGCACATCATTGTGAGGCATGTGTAAGCTCGCCTGCTTATCTAGCTCTCCTATCCCCTGTCTCCTGAATCATGTGATCTTCCTTTTATGTTATAAGTGTGACCCTGATTGTTACTTACTTACTTCCTCCTTCCTGTACACCACCATCTACGTTCAGAATCATACACATTGGTTCTCTCAGCTCATGTCCTCTCCCTCTGAGTGTCTGCACCTTCAGGTGCCTTCCACTTTTTTTTTGAGAACAACCAACCTCTAATTATTCCAGGAAAACATTGCACATGACACTGGTGTTCTTCCACCCCCATGTTCCCCAGCCCTGCCTCCATGCTTCCAGCCATCCATCTCTGTCCTGCTGACGACTAGAAGCTGTCAATCCCAGGATCGCTCTAGGCGATTATCCCAGTTCACCAGCCCTGCCAATCAACCTCTTCATGCTCCCAAGAGACCCCACCTTTCGGAACTTGTCACTGCTAGTGGAAAAGCCCCAGACTCTCACATTCATACACGCTCTGTGCCCGTTTACTCTCCTTCCCCTACTAGTTAACCCTTATTGCCATGCCCACCCTCCCCAGGCCTCAATTCCGCGCATATATATACCCCCCTTCTGCACAATCCACTTGTCTTGCCTTTTCAGACATACTCCAGCATGGGTGTTAAGGCAAAGATTGACCAATCCAACCCCACATGTCCTCCCATGATGGGTGATGGCGATGTTGACACCGCCTTGCTGTGGGAATGGTTTAACAAATGTGAGAATTTCTTCCACCATAAGGCTATGACCCCCAAAAACAAGGTGGTCTCTATTGCATATGGTATGAGCGGAGTGCACCCTATTTAGTGGCTCTTGGCAAACTCCCTGTCCTTGGATTCTATGGCATGGGACGAATACAAAACCTGCATGTGTACACTTTTCTTGCCTTCGGATTGGGAAAACTTGGCTTGCATGGATGTTTTGCAGCTCCAGCAACATTCAAAGACATTTGTCAAGTTCTCCCTCAAGATGATGGGGAAGAACAACTTATTGGCAGGTACTAACAGTTTTTTTAATGATGAACTTCTTCAGGATACTCTTGAGGCTAACATGGATCGGAAATTAGCCCGGGAGTGCAATAGGGAGAACTTGGTTTCCATTCTTTCGCTGAAAGATTGGCTCGATGAGGTCAAAAGGCTGGACAAGCGAAAATGTCAATGACTTGAAGAGATTACCCACAAATTTGCTCGTCTAAACACAAAAGCCCCAACTACACCTCATGTCAATTTCCGTCCAACTGTGCCTAGCTGCCTGAACATCTCCTCAAATGCTTCTGGGTCTACTCCCTTGCCTTTTGTACCTATTCCGAAGCTGCTTGATGAAGAACGGGCACTGTTGACAAATAATGGTGGCTTGTTAAGGACCGTATCGCAGGGCCTCCTGACTCATCCGTTTAGGGGGCGCAGGAATGCACGGGGAGCGCAGAAGCGCAGAAGCGCAGACGAGAGGAGCATAC
The DNA here is from genome assembly GCA_029467805.1 of Pleurotus eryngii var. eryngii. Lineage (NCBI taxonomy): Eukaryota > Fungi > Basidiomycota > Agaricomycetes > Agaricales > Pleurotaceae > Pleurotus > Pleurotus eryngii. The sequence goes on from SZVJ01000018.1 coordinate 48,487, forward strand.
AGGACTCAGCTTCAGCTTTGATGCTGCACCCTCCTAGCCCTGCGGTGTTCCGATTTCAGAGTGAGCAAGGTGAGAGGCAGGCTCTGCGGAGGAGCCCACAGCAAAGACAAGAGGTAGCCAAGTGGCAAAAGGGAACTAAGATTCCAAGTGAAGAATACATGTTGTACTAGTGCTACTATAAATACTAACTAACACATGTATGTAGTGAGGCTAGTATGTAAGTACACATGTACATGAAACATGTAACAAAGTAATCCTAGTACTGCGCACCATGCATAAGCCTCGAGGGCGGAGCCCAAGGGATTCCGAAGGTCCAAGTATCCGAAAGGGGCATAAGGGGGGACCCCTAAGGGGGTGAGGATCGGACTCTGACATGGCTGCTACAAGTGCCAACAGTTCTGGGCTGGCCATGTGGGCGCTTGCTGCCATGCACCGCCTATTGACAGATTGAAATACAAGACCTTGACAACTCATGATGTGCCTCCACAGCCTGCTGACTACACCTCTAGGGCCCCTGCTCCTACTGTCGCTGCAGTCTTGCCTATTGACACAAGCACATCACTCATCAAGTTCAATGAGGATGCTGTAGTGGAAAGCCCAGTCATCACCACCATATTACTGAACATCTCTTCTGTCATGACAAATGGGAACTGGACTGATGATGAGTATCCTCCCTTCTCTTGCTCCAACATCTTTTGGTCTTGCAATCTCTCCTCCCCAAAATCCCCTCATATTGTTAGAGGTCTTATTGACAACAGATCTTCTATAGTTCTTGTTAGATCACAACTTGTTGATGACCTCAGGCTCTCTCTTCACCATGCTTCCACCCCTTTCAAGTGCAATGCCGCCTTCTCTGGAGTGGGAAAGGAAATTTCTCTCAATTCTTACGTTAGAATTCAACCTCACTCTACTGATAGACTATGGTGGCTACTTTACTAAAACGTGACTACCGCGCTGCGCCTCTGCAAGGCAACATGATCATCGCTGCTATCAAATGTCATCTGGAAGATATGAGCACCTTGGCTGCTTTCAAGGCACAGCTGAAACAGATGGACAAGGAGATGAAGGGCGAGTATGGTGACCTGTTTCCCTCTGAGGTTCCCCTGGTGCACCACTTGCCGGACCAGGTCTACCATTGTTTCAAGCTGAAAGACTACACATGCATCATTAACAAGCATGGTTATACATGCCCTAGGAAGGAACAAGACATGTGGAAACGGCTTCTCAACGCCAACCTGGCTTCTGGGAAGATGCACCCTTGTAAACCCCTTACCCTTTCCCCTAACTAGTGCCCACATGTGACTACAGTCACATGTGTCTTATTTATCATCTCACATTTCGAACGTGAGATTTTTAACTACAACTTTTATACTTATCACACTCACTAAGCAAGTATGTACTGTGAATATACGTTGGTCAAATGTACCTTGCACCACGTGCGATAAGGAGTACTCAGTGAGTACTTACACTTTTTTATGTTTCCTTAAGAACACGTTTCGCGAGTATGAGACACAGAGGCAGAGGCCGAAAGAGGCTCATAGTCAAGAACACTGGAGAAGGGCCTGCTTCCATTCCCCATGTGGGAATGCCCCAGGTGCCCGACACATCCCATGGGGAGAGAACCAGTGAGCTCGGTTCGAGATCCATATGATCTCGTCATTCTTCCCACCAGCCTGGAGATCAGGAGCAAAATGATGAAGGCCATGCTGGCCCTCTTCTGTTTCTCGCCGCAATGCCCTCCCCCCTCAGCCCATGACCATGTCATGGATTCGAGCTTTCCGGGCAGGGATATCCACCAGTAGATGACCTCAAAGGATTGCACCCACAACCACTGCCCTCACGGAGCTATCGTGGGTTTTCTGATGAGATGATTCGTCAAAATCCCACCCGTATGGGTGGGACTGGACCGCCAATGCCGGCGAGAGACCACGGTTCAACCCATCGCTCCCCCACTAGGAGCTCTCTTTGTGACGACGAAGACAACCCTCTCCGTCCGAAGCGAGAAGGCGATAGCCATGCTGAACAAGGCACGCTTCGCTCTCGAAGCTCCGCAGTGAGCATCATGAGCGACAATGCTCGACGAGAACAGCGTGCAGCAAAGCAGCCCTCCATGGATACTGGAGTATCAGATGGATGCCTACACATCCCCGGCGATTCGGTATCGTGGTGGCTCTGGAGCAACCTACCCCTGATCACTGATGACATTGCAGTGATTGCTGCCTTGCAAACAGCCCACCTGCAGTCCCTCCACAGCCAGCCGCTGGATCCCGATACCATCTGGGATATCTTAATGCAGGTACGAGCTGAGCAGGCTGCCAAAATGCTCGTATACAACAAAGCTGCCGCTCAACTGACTGCCCGTCCGATCACGCCCACAGAGCCACTTCCCCCTCCTCCACATATCCCAGGAAGGGCTACTGCGTTTCGTGATAGAGTCATACTACAGAAGTGGCATAATGCCGCAATGACTGCCCGTGAGCTCACCACCATCGTCGATCAAGGCATCGACCTTGATTTGGAAGGAAATCCATGGGAGCATGTTCCCGAGGAGCCCAAGTGCGAACCAAAGCGAACCCACGACAACTGCCATGGCAATACCAGTGACAACGACCACCATAACTCGCAATGTGGGTCACGCCATCAGCTATCTAACGATGGGGATGACGACGGGCATCGCAAGCAGCACTGAACCCCACAGAATAGACTGAATTCCCGCAGGCCTCCAGGGTACGAACGTACATACACCCCACCTTCCGCTACTGGAAGGCACATCGCTGAAGACGATAACTTCCCCTCAAACAGATCATCCACCGACGAAAACCCCAGATCCGACTGGGGACCACCTTGAGACTGTTGCAACTCATGAGAGCGACAGTACCCTAGCCTCCAGGACGACACAGAACGTCGCCCACACGAGGAAAAGTGTGTAGAATTCGACTATGATCACGTCCCCGAACGCGATGTAGCACGAGGGCCCCGTATTTCTCATAGAGACATGGGGATGGCCAGTGCCCTAGATCAACTGGACGTCTCTGGGTACTCCAGAACTATTCGTCAGCGATACACTGACATGATACACAAATGACTGGGTCAGCCTTTCGAGCTTCCCCCCGGGACCAAGCCGCCCTCCCACACGCAGAAACCAGACAGATGGTCTGGTGACGCTGATGTGGACAAATTCAACCGATGGCTCCACTCTCTCATGAGGTGGCTTCGCATTAACCAATATAATGTTCCCACTCGTGAGGAGGAATGCATTACAATGATTGGGATTCACCTCGACGGTGAAGCCGCTGTGTGGTTCGATGAAGAGGTTGAGGACGCCAACGCTGATCGGCGTTGGACGTTCCTGCGTGTCGCAATTGGGTTATACGACCAGTTCGTGCAGCCCACAGCTATTCAACATGCTACAGAGGAGTTCCTCTCCACCAAATACTCGGCTACAATGGGGGTGTGTGGGTTCTTGGACGCCCTAGAACACACTGCAAAGCATATGATACATCCTCCCGATGCATACATGCTCCAATGACAATTTGTCGTCGGCCTTCCTGCCTCTATTTGCAACAGGCTAGTAGATTGCAGCTACAATGCCAAACAACACCCCATCTCTGACTTGTATTCGGTCGCTCTCCAGGCAGAGGAAAGTCAAGTGATGGCTAAGCACTACACTCACGCAGCAGCTTCCAATCGTGCCAGGAACCATCCTGGAGCTTCAGCGAACAGCGGTAAGGTTGATAGGCCAACGGTCACCGCCTATGCACCTTGTTCTGGTCAGAGATTTGGGCATAGCAAGCCTGTTCCTATGGGTACGCGTAGACCAGAGACCATTGAACAGGGTGCCACCACGGGAACTCCCAATAATGGTGTCAGGCAAGTCATAGCCGGACCATCGTGTTCTGCCCAGAATATCACCTCTTGGCCAATTACGAGAGTGCAACCCCACCGTGCTTCCAGCAGTGGCCACTTTGACGCCTCTAAGGCCAAGTGCTACACATGCGGGAACATTGGGCACATCTCCACTGACCCGAGATGCCCTAGATATGGACAACCGTGCCTGAATGTGGCCTGAGTCAACGACGAATCTGGCAGCACCATGCAAACCCCGAATGACTCAGCGCCCAATACCACGAGCAATCGTGGAGGTGACGGTGATATCATCCAGCATGATGAAGATGGCCTGGAGGGGTCATAATATTCATCGCCAGACGATGAGCACAACGAATTCGATAGGTATTACGATGCGAGCAATGATGTCGTGCACATGGGCACGATGGATACAGAGTGGCCCGTATGATTGTGCAGCATGACGATGGCTGAACCACCTGTTGAGGGTGGACACGGAGCAGTAAGATTGGCTGCCTTCCACCCTAAATACCAACCATCGGGCCATCTGGTGGATTGCCCAAAACAGGTGAACATTGTTATGAAGTCGATAGCGCAATACGTGACTATCAACGGTGTACGAGCCTACACTCTCTTCGACTCAGAATGCACGACCGATTGCATGAGTCCCGACTTCACTAGAGTAGCGGAGGTCAAATACAGATATCTTAAGGATGTCATCCCACTGCAGTTGGGAACGGTCGGAAGCAGTGCAAGCATACAGTTTGGCACATACACCCGTGCCGTATTTGGAACCATTGATTCCAGGGAATACTTCGATGTTGTTAACATTGACTGGTATGACCTCATTCTGGGGACACCGTGGATGCACAAGCACGGTGTATTGCTGGACTTTGCCAATCGTGTGATCCATGTGGGAGATCAGGCGTACCCTTCCCTCACGGAGGGGGAGGAATCTGTCGAAATGGCATGACGACACACCATCCGGAAGAAGGAATGACTAGACTCCCAGTCGAAGCAGGTGCAGGTGCCCAGATCAAAACGGGGCGACATCGTCGATGTTGACGTGACCGAGATGGCCATGTCACCAGATCAACTAGACTTAGTTGAACAATCCATTCAGGAACAATTGATCCTGGAAGCACAAAAATCACCGACAAAGTCAAGCAAGGCCCGACAATCTCGCATGGCTCAAGATGATGACACAGGAGACAGTCCTGAATACCTGAGACAAATGGGCCCGGATTTTGAAGCCGTATTGTCTGGGGTAGAAGTATACATGGATGAGCACATACCTCATTTATGATCAAGATGGTTATTTCGATGTAAAGATATCATGGGAGGTTTGCCCAACAAACTCCCCCCTCTTCGTGTCATTAATCACACGATCCCTCTTTATGATGAGGACAAGAAATATAATTATTATTTACTGTGCTGCCCTGATTCTCTGAAATCACACCTTTCGGACAAGATTTCGAAATACCTCCAGTCAGGGTGGTGGGAAACTTGTCAGATGGACCAAGCAGCCCCCATGCTATGTGTCCTGAAGAAATCAGAAGGACTACATACCATCATAGACTGTAGAAAACAGAATGAGAACACTTGTCCTGACATTACCCCATTCCCAGACCAGGATAATATTTGCCTGGATGTAGCATGCACAAAATATCGGTCTAAAATCGATTTTTTCCAACGCATACGAACAAATCCACGTAGAACTGCAGGATGTGTGGAAGACTGCATTCGCCACTATATATGGCACCCTTTTGAGCAATGTCATGCAACAAGGTGACTGTAATGCTCTGTCAACATTCCAGCGGATAATGAACCTGGTATTCCGAGAATACATTGGGAGGTTCATTCATGTCTACTTAGACGATGTATTTGTATACAGTAATATGATCAAGGAACACGAAGAGCATCTTCATCTGGCCTTCGCCAAAATTCGAGAATTCGAATTCTACCTTAAACCCGAGAAGTGTGATCTGTACGCCGACCACGTAGATTGCCTCGGACACATCATCGACAACAATGGGCTACACTCCGACAGGGATAAAATCACCCGCATACGCGAGTGGAGAACACCACGGTCATACAACGACATTCAACGATTTCTGGGGCTGGTGCAGTATCTCGCACACTTTGTCCCTGACCTGTCTGCCTACGCAGGCCCATTGCAGTCCATAGAGAAAAACGGCCAGACCTTTGTCTGGAGACCAGTTTATGACAAGTGCTTCACCATAATCAAAGAGCTATGCACTTGACACCCCATACTCAAGCCAATTGACCCCCTTAAATTGGATATGGTGTGGGTGATATGTGATGCCTTCACATTGGGACTTGGAGCAATGTATGGACAGGGACCTGAGTGGATGACCTGTCGCCCAGCAAGCTTCATGTTCAAGAAGTTCACCCCAGCTCAACACAATTATCATGTCTACGAACACGAAGCATTGGCCATCCTCGAGGCACTCCTCAAATGGGAGGATAAACTGCTGGGTTACAAGTTCACAGTTGTTACAGATCACCGTGCCCTTGAATTCTTCAGCCAACTGAAGAAGTTATCACCACAACAGTTGTGGTGGATGGAGTATCTCTCTTGATTTTGATTCGAGATCAAGTATGTGAAGGGCATACTTAACAAAGTAGCTGACTGCCTTTCACGTTACTACTCAGAGAACACGCCTCAGGATGTCCATCCTAAATCCGAGTACGTGAACGCCAACGTGCAGATAGACCCCGACCATGACCTCCTGTCATGGGAACGTATTAATAAGCTCCGCCCACAGGGAGTGAGATTGTTAGCTCAACGCCTGGTCGACAGGATCGAGGAGCGGGATGTTGAGGCGAACCACCTTGGCCCCGCCCTGGAAGGAGAAATTTCCCCGACTGGGGAAGATGACCTCACCATTCTGGAATCACGCTCCAAAGGCACGCATCTGCGTGACTTACTTCATCAATGGGATGAATTCACTGCCTCAGTGAAAGAATTATACCCACAGGACCCACTGCTATCAAAGGTGTTGGCTCAACCTATGGATTATTTGTCTTTCTTTGTGAAGGACCACCTCATTTGGAACTGAAACCTCAGGCGAGAGGTGGTATTGTGCATATCACAAGGTGCATTGAAGGATAATACTTTGATAGGTATTATTATCAAGCAAGCACACTCGATCGTAGGACATCTCAGTAGCCAGAAGACATCAGAGTATGTCTGGTGATGGTACTGGTGGTCAAAAATGATGAAGATGATTGCAACCTTTTGTGACTCCTGCATGCCCTGCAAGCGAGCCAAGGGGAACTACCAACCTCCCCATGGCAAACTACACTCACTACCAGTCCCCATGGCACCATGCGACAGCATTGGCATGGACTTTATCGGTCCATTCCCCAAGGTCGATCATTTTAACTACCTGTGGGTAGTAATATGTCGAATGACCTCCATGGTACATTTGATTCTGGTCACCACCCACACCACTGCCACAGAACTCTCGTGGATATATTTAAAAGAGATTTGTCATCTACATGGGCTACTGTCCAGTATTGTGTCTGACCAGGACTTGAAGTTCACCTCCAAATGGTGGACTGAACTACATTGATTGCTTGGTGTTAAATTGAGGATGTCTACCTCGTTCCAGCCGCAGACAGATGGACAGACCAAACACATTAATCAGTCGATAGCCCAGATACTTCAATCGGTGGTTACCGCTGATCAGTCCAACTGGGTGGCTAAGCTCCCCATGGTGGAGTTCGCTCTCAACTCCAGCGCTAGTTCCACAACTGGATTTGCCCCGTTTGAGGCGAATTATGGATTTTTACCATCTATGTTGAATGTCCATAGGCGCAATACTGATTGCGCTCCCAGCGTGGCAGCCTTCACTGAAAAGGCACAGCAGAACCTATCAGATGTGTACGATGTGATCATAGAATGCCGCGTGTTTGAAACATATCACGCTAACACCAAATGTCGCAACAAGCCCAGTATTAATACTGGAGACATGGTCTATTTGTCTACAAGTAACCTAGCACTCCCTAAAGGAAGGGCCAGCAAACTACTCCCCAAGTACATAGGGCCGTACAAGGTGCTACAGGCCTCCCCTGGGACCTCCAATTACTTGTTGGAATTGCCTGTGTCTTTGAAGACGCGGAACCTGCACCCCAGGTTTCACATATCAAAACTTCGGCCCCACATGCTGAACGATGCCCTACTATTTTCTAATTGCACCCCAGTTGACCCATATGATTGGGGCACTCTGGATGACGCGGAATGGGTGGGTGACGAGATCACTGCCCATAAGTGGAATGGTAAGCAATTACTACTGCAGGTACAGTGGAACTTGGGCGACACCACCTGGGAACCCCGTTCCCATTGTGAAGAACTTGAAGCTCTCAAGAGATATCTCAAGCTAATGAATGTCCAGCGATGTGAGGACCTGCCGCGATGGACCAACAATAAGATTGGCACTCGGAGACACTGGTAGTACTGCGGCCGGCTCGTCGGGTAGTAAGCACATGGTGCCTACACTGCAAATGTGATGTTGGGGATTGAATTGGAAAAGACAAATCAATTGTTGACCCAACCCACCACCACATCACATCAACAAATACTCAATTCATGGCTTCTACAGGTGGTCAGCCTCCTCCAGATCACCCCATGGGTGGTCCCAACCCACCTGATAACTTGGGTGGAAGGAAATCTCCAGCGCACCTCACTGTGCACCAAAAAGGAAAGCAGCGCGCAGACTGCGCATTCCGTGACAAGATCATGGACAACCAGATGGGGCCCATTGATCGCAGAATGGCCGCAATTCTGCACCCCAAACTACCTCAGTACGCAGAACGAATGTACAATTCGTGGCGCGTTATTGAGGAAATTTCGAGGGAGGGGAGGGGGAGGTTAGAAGATGACCTGAGATACTATCAAGATCAGCTCAACGATGCTCACAACGAAATTCGTGACCTATGATGACAAATTGATGAGTTGGACGACTGACGTGATGTGCATCGGAAGATAAGAGACCCCACCACTGGGGGAACGTCCACGACGAAGATCGTGGAAATGAAAGACGACTACTACGACTCGGAAGAGGACTGGGATGACGAAGAACCAGCTGAAGACCTGTATCCACTGTTGCCCAGTGCGGCCGCAGCTGCAACATCAGACCCCAGTCTTGTAAATCTACGAGAATCACAATCCCAGTTCGACGAAGCTGGAATCCCCATAACCCGGAGTGCTTGGGAACACGCCAATCGGCTTGCCCACATTCTGGGAAATCGTGATGTGGTAAATGCATGCAAGGTGGTGGCCAATGCCGCCAATCATGCCCACAGCGAGTGGCGGCCTTTGACCACCGCCCAGCAAACCCTCAGGAGTTGGCGTGTTCCCCTGTGGACGAAGGACAATATATGCCCCTGCCCAATGAGACCAAGCGGGGACCATTCCCAGCCCCCAGCAGGGCCCTCGACCCATCCGGCTCTGGCGGCTGCACGCGCCAACCCACACGTACCTATCCCGATCAACAGTACCCCACTGCCAGTGGCAGTGGAAACATCGTTTAACATTTGCTGTCCTGGCATGGCCCCCCCACAATCTGACGATCCACCCCAACGATGGGCGGCATATTATCACTATGAATGCTGTGTTCATAGACCACCGCCTGGTATCTAGAACCCTCTCAACCTCCACCAGGTGCGGGGATGGCGCGCCATGCGCATGCTCAGTCCCACCAAACAATCGGCAGGCGCCTCCTTTGGGTGGCAGTGGACGCTGTTCAATCAGCGATTTTGTGAATTACTGGCCGTTCCTGGCCAGTACAGCAGTATCATCGCTCACGATCAACTCATCATCGTGAATGTTAGCAACTTCCACCCATTGGGTGGGTCTATTGACAATCTGACTGTTGGTGCAGTCGCTCGGCACCTCGCCGATTGCGGTTTCTCGTACGCCTGAGCCGACGATTGCTGGGACTTTGCCCAGGCCTGGGTCATGGATGACCACAACAATGGTCGGGATCTGACGGCCACCCGTCAGTTATTGGGGTCAGTATCGGATACCAACCGACCCCCATCCTTTCCCCATGAACCTGTAAGGCTTGTGGACTTCATGGCTCTCTGGCCACCCAGCTGTCCCCCATCACCAGCGGCAGGACGACCATCGTGATGCGAATCAGGTCTCCGGGCCACCCGCGTCCGCCCTGCTTATTCTGGAGAAACGTCCTCCGCTGCTTCCGGCAGCGGAATATCTGCAATCGCGCCCTCCTCAGGCCGATATCGTACCTCTCCACGACCCCCTGTCGTGGGTTCCACTTCCATGGAAATAGCTAATCCCGTTCCTCCCTTCACTGTGAACCTTCCAGGGGCTACCGCCGGAGGTTCCAACGTCGAGGCATCCCGCCACTTATTCCAGGTGGCCCGCCTGTATCCCTGGGAGGGCTCGTCACTGTACCCGCCTATTTCTCTCGTGGCCCCGCCTCATCCCTTGGCAGTGATGCCGTGGGTTCTAGCGTAGCCCCGTCGGAAGTCTCACTATCCGGTACCCCTTCCGTAATCACGGAAGACGACGACGACGACATGGACTAACGACCTCCTGCCCCACTACCTATTAGTAGTGGATTGCCTACCTTCATATCCCGCTGCACCACAGCAGCGGACTATCCACCTATACCTGCTGCCCACAGCAGCGGGCCACCCTTATACCGTTGCCCCACAGCAACGGGCTCCTTATTTCACTTTGCTACTACCTGTCTCGTATACCGAGATTACCACCCTCCTTCTATTCATTCTCTTTCTTTGTAGATCGCACGATGCGATCTAAGGGAGGCGGGTGTAAACCCCTTACCATTTCCCCTAACTAGTGTACACATGTGACTACAGTCACATGTGCCTTATTTATCATCTCACGTTTCGAACATGAGATTTTTAACTACAACTTTACTTATCACACTCACTACGCAAGTACGTACCGCGAATATACGTTGGTCAAATGTACCTTGCACCGCGTGCGATAAGGAGTACTCAGTGAGTACTTACAACTCCCTACTGAGATTGTATCAGATCGTGATAAGCTCTTTATTTTGCAATTTTGGTCTTCACTGCATAAGCTGACTGGTGTCAAATTAAAGCTTTTGATGTCTGTCCATCTTCAAACTGATGGCGCCAGCGAAAGAACGAACAAGACTGTTATTCAGGCCTTGCACTACTTCGTTGACCATAACCAGTGTGGTTGGGTGAAGGCTCTGCTGCATGTCCGTTTCTGCTACATGAACACAGTAAACACTTTGACAGGTCTTTCCCCATTCATGTTGCGACTTGGCTGCTCACTGTGTGTTATTCCCCCTTTTGTTTCTAGTGAACCTGGGCCATCCGCCAACGTGAACGAAGTCATCAGAAGGATTGAGAATTACACACTTGAAGCTCAGGATTCTTTGCTTGCTGTGAAAATCTCACAGTCACTCCACACTAACACGTCTCATTTACAGGAAAAGGTCTATAATGTTGGCAATTTGGTGTATTTGTAACCTCAAATCGTCGACGAGAGTATATGCAGGCTGGTGATAAGCAGGTAGTGAAGTTTATGTCCAGATTCAATGGGCCTTACAACATCACGAAGGCTTTCCCTGGGCGGTCTACTTACACCCTTCTCATACCAAACTCCAACATTTTCCCAACCTTCCACAGGTCCCAACTTCAACCTTTTATTCCTAATGACCCCAAACTATTTCTGGGATGCAAGTTGGAATGGCTGGCTGGTGTTGAGATGGAAAATGGTGATGAAGAGTGGCTGGTGGATGAGATCATAGATGAGAAGAAAGGCGCAAGAGGTTCAAGGTACTTGGTGCGATACTGTGGCTATGGCACTGAAGAAGACTGGTGGCTGTTCTGAGTGGATGTTGAGGACTTGGCCGCACTTGACAGATGGATCGCCTCTCACCCACCACATCCAGAGCCTATTCCCCCACAGCAGGTTACTCGATCCTCTGTGGCTACGTTAGCCCAACCCCCCATCGCTACATCATCAAAGACGTCTGGGGGAGGGTGAGTGTAAGCTCACCTGCTTATCTAGCTCTCCTATCCCCTGTCTCCTGAATCATGTGATCTTCCTTTTATGTTATAAGCATGACCCTGATTGTTACTTACTTACTTCCTCCTTTCTGTACACCACCATCTATGTTCAGAATCATATGCATTGGTTCTCTCAGCTTGTGTCCTCTCCCTCTGAGTGTCCATACCTTTAGGTGCCTTCCAGCATGATGTCATGAACTGCGCCCATGTGACTATGGTGAGGTTCTGACTAAGGCTATTATAAATATGGGCCGGTAAGTAAGCATGATGTCATAATGAATGAGTAAGTGTGATGTTGTAAACTACCTACGTGTTTGTCATGTGGTACATAGGGGTGAAGGGAAAAGGAAAAGAAAGTCACACCGTAACATCACCCCCCTTTTAAAACCCATCAACTCCGCTTGACAACTTTTCTTCCATTGATCGACATGAGCACTATCGATACCAACGAAGGTGCCTTTTTCTCATTGTGGTCCCCCCTCCATCAGTTCTGGTTCATTTTTCTCATTGTCGTTGGAGCCATGGTGATAGTGTTTGATGTTATCATCCTCATCTGGTTGCACTGGTTTGTATATTTTAGTTGAGGTTGTAAAGGTCGGCTCAGTGTACATGTGTCGTGGTTTAAAGATTAAGAGATTGAATGCCATGGTGGCAATCCTCCTGGGCACTGCCCCTTGTCAAGAGTGGAATGCCTGTATTCGCTCTGGTGCATGTTCCAGGCTGGCTTCCAGCTCCCAGAAGTTATGTTCTATGGTGTAACCCTTCCATCTAACTAAATATTCCAGCTGTTGTCATACCAGAACAGGGGTTCGGTATAAAGACATTAGAAATTAGGATGTTACCCCTGAACCCCTAGGAGCGGAGCCCCTAGGAGAATTAGCCATTGTCCTACCTCCCCACTTGCCACGGAAACCAGTGACAATGGATTCCATTGTTCTTTCACATTCTTATTGTTCCAATGTATCGCTTATTGTTATGGTTTCCCTGACAACCATTGGGAACAATGGTATGTTCATTGTTCCACTATACCCATCTATTGTCCTTAATGACAACCATTGTCTGTACAATGGAATATATTGTCTAGGACACTTTTACTATTGTTCTACTATTTATTTATATTTACCTCACTAGGATACCATTGTTCTTAGGAACAAACAGTATAGGTATAAAAAGGAGCAGGTCTCTCTGTTTCAATAATACAAGTTATCCCCCAGATACAAGTTATCACCCACATTCTAGTGCTTTAGTTCAGCTGTATCTGAAACAAGTAGGATACCAGCATTTCCATTTGTAGAGACCCAAAAAGTAAGTAAGGTCTATTTCTTTTGCTAAGTCTGCACCGAAACAAGTAGGTGACAGTAACACACTGACAGCTAAGTCTGCACTGAAAACAAGTAGGTGTCAGTAACACTAATTTGACAGTTTGATTATTCCGAAACAAGTAGGGAACCCCTTACAAGTCCAGATCTGAAACGAGTAGGATTCTGGCATACTGACTTCAGTTTATTAGTTATCTAGTTCATCCCATAGGTTTATTACATAGACCTATACCCTGTATATACTTGCTACTTATTGTACAAGTAAATACACCACCACACCCCTATCAACTTAGGAGCAGTACTGTTGCTTGACATACTATTTCTAATAACTGATCTCACCCTATCCATACCTTTCTCAGAGTATTTCCTCTATTCCAATAATTCCAAAATCAATGAACAACCAGGTGCAACTCAACGCAGTAGTCCACGACCATCTGGGCACTATTTCATTAACCTGACTTAGTGTGACACCGTCCCCTTTGCAGTTGGCTGTCTAAAATGTCTTCTACCTCATACTCTCATTCACCCTGGATTTGCACTGGTGGCAGCGGCAGTGTTCACTGCCCTGGAATAGTGGGGGTGTTTTGCCTTTTCAGTGCAGTGAGTCGGAATGGTGGGGTGAATAGTTAGTTTTTTTGGAAGTTTTAGTGTTATCACATTTTTTATTGGTACCACAATCACCTTGTATGGCCCAATTTTCTTTTGCTCAAGTTTGTGTGACAGCCTGGTCATGCTTAAGTTATCAGTAAAGATAAATGCCTTGTCACCCACTTGGTATTTTGGCATTTCTTCTATTTTCCTGTCTGCATATTTCTTCATCTCCTCCCCTGCTCTTACTAGAGTGGATCACGCCTCTTCCCAGGTCTGTTTCATTCGTTCGGCAAATCTGTCAACTGCTTCTATCTTTGACTGCCTCCTTGGTTCCACCCCCATCCTCAGGTGTTTGCTGTAATTTAGATAGAACGGGCTCTGCCAGAATCTCATATTGTTTTTGTTGTTTAGGGAGAATTCACAGATGGTTAGCCATTCTGCCCAGTCATCCTGCCTGTGATTGATGAACATTCTTAGGTAGGTTTCGATTTCTCAGTTCGCTTGCTCGGTTTGCCCATTGGTTTATGGGTGGAAAGCTGTTGACAACCAAGTCTGGATTCCCAATAATTTATTTAGCTCTTGCATCACTTGTGATGCAAATTGGGGACCATGGTCTGATGTGATAGTGTTGGGTAGGCCAAAGTCCTTCCAGATGTGGTCTTGGTACAGTTTGGCTAGTCTGAGTGAGGATAATTCCTCTGTCGTTGGTACTAGTTGGACCATTTTAGTGAATCGGTCAACTATTGTTAGGATGGTGTTGTATCCTGATGACTTAGGGAGTTTGACAATAAAGTCTGTGGAGATATTGGTCCATGGTTCGGATGGGATGGGATTGGGTTGGAGCTTTCCTTGTGGTTGGTGTGAGTAGGTTTTGCTCCTTTGACATTGGTCACATCCTTTGACATATTCCGTGATGAACCTGTTCATCCCTGGCCACCAATAGTTGTGTGAGACCAGCTTTACTGTCTTCCACCTTCCTGGGTGTCCTGCTACTGCTGAGTCATGGTGTAGTTTTACAATTTCCCTTCTAACATCAACGTCTTTGGGTACATACACCTTTCCATGGTATAGTACGAGATCCTGCTCCTCTGACCACTCTGCTTCCCTCAACACTTTGGTTGGCGACCTCTTCAGCTCTTCAACTGCTTTTACTACTGATTCATTATAGTTTTTTATTTTTCTGATTTTTGACAGGATTGGTGTTTCTGCCCTGTTGATTAAGACATGCCCTTGTTGCATGGCCTTGATTCAGAAGTACTTGGGTTTCAAAGGCACCATCGTGTTGTTGTCCTCCCCCCTATCTAGATCTGGTTGTCTCGACAGGACATCTGCTTTCATGTTCAAAGCGCCTGGCATCTGTTGAGTTTTTTTATTGTCATGAAGTATTCTAGGTTTTTGTAATCTGTCCAGATAGTCAATTGACAAGTGTTTCCTTTGAGGTAATGTTGCCATGCCTCTAGGGCTCGAATAATGGCTAGCATTTCTTTGTCATGAATGTTGTAGTTTCGTTCTGTTTCTGAGAACCCTTTTGAAAGGAATGTGCAGGGTCTCCATTTTTTGACATTGCACAACATAGAGAGCACTGCTTCCAAGGCATAGTTGGACGAGTCCGCTTCTATCTTCATTTCTTGGTCCGTGTCTGGTAAGACTAGGATCAGTTCCTTTTTGAATGCTTTCTTCAATCCTTTGAAGGCCCCTTCTCTCCTTTTGTCCCATACAAATTCTTCTTCCTTTTTTGTAAGCTTGTGCAATGGTTTAGCAATGGTGGCAAAGTCCTTGATGAACTGTTGGTAGTAATTGCTGAACCCTAGGAACTGTTGTATGTGCTGTACATTCTTCAGAACAGGCCAGTTTTTT
This sequence comes from Pleurotus eryngii var. eryngii, assembly GCA_029467805.1. Lineage (NCBI taxonomy): Eukaryota > Fungi > Basidiomycota > Agaricomycetes > Agaricales > Pleurotaceae > Pleurotus > Pleurotus eryngii. The sequence continues at coordinate 64,158 of SZVJ01000018.1, forward strand.
ACTGCTTCTATCTTTGCCTCTTCCATTTGTACCTTGCCATCCTTTACTACTACCCCTAGGAATTCTACCTCTTTGACTTCGAAGGAACATTTTTCTGGTTTTACATATAGGTCATTGTCCTCCATGATCTTCAGTGCTCTTCACACTACTTCTCTGTGTTTTTCTATGTTATTGTCTGTGAATATAAGTAAATTGTCCAGATATATAACTACTAGTCCTTCGTCAATTAAGTTCTTAAAAAGTTCATTCATCATGGTTTGAAAGGTGGAAGGGGAATTGCTGAGTCCAAAGTACATGGCCATTGGTTTGGGCACTCCTCTTGGTGTCTGGAATGCAGCTTTCCATTGATCTCCGTCCTTGATTCGTACATTGTTGTACCCCCATCAGAGGTCCATTTTTGTAAATAACCTTGCCTTGGAGATCCTGTCCACCAGCTGCAATATCACAGGCAAGGGGTACACATTTCGAACAGTGTGCTTATTCAGGTATCAGTAGTCCTGTACCAGCCATTTCTTGCCATCCTTCTTTTGTACAAAGAATACGGGTGACATCTGCAGTGATTTGGACAGTTGGATGTAGCCTTTTTTCAGATTTCCATTGAGGACGTTGTTTAGTTCTTGTTGTTTGACTGGCAATAATGGATAGACTTTCGAGGCCTTTGGTTTGAAGTCCGGGGTTATTTTGATGGCATGGTCCCATGGCCTTTCAATTGGCATTCTTTCCGAATCACATTTCCTGAACACCTTCATAAAGTCATGATAGTAATCTGGTACCATTTCTTCTTCCTTTTTTTCCTTTTTGCTTTTCAACTCCTCCTGGTTGTGCTTTACCACATAGTTGTACTTTTCTATTGCCTTCAAGTGCATTTCCTCCTCTTCACCTATTTCTACTTGAGTGTGCATCTTCCACATCCGGTTGATGTACATTCGGGTGACTAATTCATGGTATTGGTCTGTCAGGTCATTCAAGTTTCACAAGTATCCACTTCTCAGCTGATTCCACTGCCTTACTTCTGCCACTGAGTTGTTTCTTTTGCCTAGCTGGTATCTCAGTACTTCTTCTGCCTCCTCGGCTCCTTCTTCATCACCCTCGTCCATGCACACCTCCCATTCCCTTTTGGCCCACGTTCGGCATCCTCTTGTGCATTGTGACATGACTACTTCTCCTGTCTTCCAATTGATTTCCAGGTTGTGTCTCTTTAGCCATGATAATCCAAGGATTACATCAACATTTCCCAGGTTGGTGACATAAAGAGTCATTACCTCTGTGTGTCCCTTGTAGGTTACTCTTACATCTACTTTCTCTGTGACCTTTCCTGCATTGTTTGGTGTTCCATCAGTGTTTCTGATAATGGCAGGGTTCGATAGTTTTTTGGTTTTTATGCTGTTTTTCTTTACATATTCCTGGTCAATGAACAAGTCTGATGCTCCGCAGTCCAGCATTGATTCTGGGGTAAGCTTGGTCAGGGTGTCATGTGTTTTTAAGCCAATTTCCACTGGTACATAATTTTTGTCCGAAAAGGTCCTTCGCAAATAGATTTCTTTTGATGATTTTTTTGGGCTTTCTTGCATCTTAGGAGTCTTGTCTGGTGGAAAAATAGTAGCTGTTGTTTCTGCTGCTACTAGTACATGGTTTTTGGTAACAAAAGTGGAGTCCGGCTCTGAGACAAGTACTGAGAACTTGTTCTTGGAACTCAAGTCAACGCTTCCTGAGTTCCTTCAGAAAAACCCTGTCGGGCTAACTCCTCCCTCTAATACTCCTGCTGGTCTTTGTATGTCATCTGTCTAACATCCAACCTTCTCTTGCAATCTCAGGCCATGTGACCCAATCCTCCGCACTTGTAGCAATGGATCAGTGCTCTCTGCAACCTATCCACATCCATTGTGTTTGGGTCCCTAGTCATGATTTGCAAGGCCAGGGGTAGCTGTCTCGTCTGCATCTGTGTTTGCTGTTGTTGTGTTGTTGTTGTTGTTGTTGTTGTTGTTGTTGTTGTTGTTGTTGTTGTTGTTGTTGTTGTTGCCCTTGAGGGGGCAGTGCCTGTCTTTGGTACTGGTATGGGTGCCACTGGTTTTGCGTCGCCGTTGTGGTAGTGGTGGTATTTTAACCACAGGCTTGGCCAGTGCTGACTTCAAGTAGGATTGGGCTTCTCTCCACTGCCTGTCTATTGCAATGGCTTCTTCCTGCCATCCTTCACAGTCTGCTGGTAGGGGCCTCCTACCGTATACCTTGTTTAGTAGTGCTGGATTCAGCCCTCTCTTGAATGCTTTGGTTAAGGCCACATCATTGTAGCCCATGTTGTCTTTGTATGTGTTAAATTTCATGATGAAATCTTCCACTGTATCTGACACTTGGTGCAGGTGACTTAGGAACATTATTGCCGTGTCTCTGGGATTAGGGTCTCCAAACGCCTTCTGTAGGCTTCAGCATATTCTTCGAAAGCTTGAGACTTATTCATCTGGCACCTGGGTCCTTACCCATTCCAGAACCTTCATTGTCATTGTATTCTTCCAGTTGTCCACCTTCCTTCCCTGAACACAGGACAGGAGGTAGAGGACCTTCGTTGCTTCATCAGGGAATTGATATGTGTTTACGTAGATGAATACTTGAATACTTCAGATGAATCCTTGGCATTTTGACCTTTCTACATTGTCACACTCAGTGGGGTTTTCACTAAATGCTTTGGATGTAGTTGGATCAGTCTAGATAGATTGAACAGTCACCCAAGTTGTTGCAGGCTAGAGGTGTGTTATCAATAGTGATGGCTTTTGGGGTGATTATACTACGAAGTAGTACAAATAGGGGAAATAGGAGTAAAAAAGGAAAAAAAAAAATTGAAGGTAAGAGCAAGAAGTTAAGATAAACTTCCCAACACAACAATACAGACTACTCAACAAGTGAATAATATGTAGGTAGACACAAACAAATGGTAAACTGACTGGGACAAGTAATACTGAGACGAAGGATAATCCTGACTGAGTATACTAGCAATGGCTCCAATAATACAAAACTGCAATATGACAATTCAACTGATTGAAGCTCTAGGTCAGACATTTCTGCTAGATCACTTCCAATATTTACTAAACACCTATAGAATCGTTCTATAGTCTAATGCTTAGCCAGCAATGGTCTATACAAAATCAATATAACTGGGGAGCAATCACTAAAGTATAAAGACTTAGAGGTGTACACAAGACACTTAATCTTATTTCTCTAGCAAGGGTTTCACAGGTCAAAATACTCAATTATCAACTAATCAAGTCTATTCTTTACTATGCAACCTAACAGTAATATTCTACTTAATAAAAAGTAGGTACTGCAAAAGGAATGGAGGGAAGAGGATGAGAAATGGAGGAAGGGAAAGGGAATGAATGGAGAATTCAAGTGTATTCTTCTATTTTTTTTATCTACTACAATTTGGGGTTTATATAGACTACAAGGGAGGAAGGCTGTGCAGTGCCAAACATCTCAAGGCTATGCTAAATAACTCTATATGACTCATGCTTTGGGCAGAGTAGATCTTTGATTTGTAATAGCCAAGCCTAATAAATGATGACTCACTGCCTATTGGGGTCTAATCTATACATCCTAGCTTATTCTTCAAATTCCTATGACATCATAGATTATATGAAGTTATTTAACTTGAGCAGAATGTTAGAATAATAATTAGGGGTCCCAGGAGTCGATAGAGGAATAGGGGAAAGAAAGAAATAATGTCTATATCATAATGGGAGGTTGTTAAGGACTGTATTACAGGGTTTCCTGACTCGTCCATTTAGGGGGCACGGAAATGCGCGGGGAGCGTGGACGAGAGGAGTGTATGGGACTTGGCTTCAGCTTTGATGCTGCGCCCTCCTAGCCCTGCAGTGTTCCGATTTCGGAGAGAGCAAGATGAGAGGCAGGCTCCACGGAGGAGCCCGCAGCAAAGACAAGAGGTAGCCAAGTGGCAAAAGGAAACTAAGATTCCAAGTGAAGAATACATGTTGTACTAGTGCTACTATAAATACTAACTAACACATGTATGTAGTGAGGCTAGTATGTAAGTACACATGTACATGAAACATGTAACAAAGTAATCCTAGTACTGTGCACCATGCATAAGCCTTGAGGGCGGAGCCCGAGGGATTCCGAAGGTCTGAGTATCCGAAAGGGGCATAAGGGGAGACCCCTAAGGGGGTGAGGATCGGACTCTGACAGAGGTCCATTTGATTTGATTCAACTTGCCAATATATATCTTGGTTTTATAGTAGCATATGAAATAGCCACAAAACACAATATTCATAGTAGCATATGAAATAGCTACAAAACACCAATATTCATGTCACTTACTTCAAATTCCAATTTGAAGTATGACACCGTCGAAGAGTTCAGGTCATGCCATTTTCAGGCTGTGTCTGGCTTGGGGTGGTGCTGGATTATCTACTAATGGTGCCAGAGGTGAGGGTGGAGTTGGTGGAAGGAGTGAAGGTGGTGGGCTGTGGGGTGTTCTGGGTAGCGGATGGCTTGCTCAGGTGGCTATGCTAGCTGGTCGGCTTTGTGGGACTAGCGCTTGTTGGATTCTTGCCTCCATGCATGCTTCCATATCTGTTATCATTTGCCTCATCACAGCTAGGACATCGTTGGTGTTTGTAGGTTGTTTGGGCATAGCGGGGGTTTCAGTGCCTTGTGGTGGCCATGGATACTGGATTGGGATATGTGGGATAGGTGATGCCCACTAGGCCCTGTGACTTCCTCAGATGAATCTCTCCCTTGAAGTGCTGGCTGCCTGAGCCTGTTGTAAGGTTGAACAGACATCGGCCTGACAGTTGAGAACAACATTATTGCCTTGAATAAAGTATCGAGCAGAAGTCTGGTGTGGGTGATGGCGAGGGTCAGTGAGTGTGACAGGGATGATAATTGTCTCAAAAAGCTGGGGGGTGCTTTTCTGGATTTGGGTGGCAAGTTTCTTGTTTTGGCAGTTAAGGGTGGGATTGGAAATAAGGAGATATGGGAAAACAGTGTAGATGTTAGAGCAGGTTAAGTGTGAGCAGGTCGGGGGCATGCAGGGTTCCTGTCAACCAATGTTGAACTTCAAACTAGTGCGTGCTGGCACCTGAGCAAACAATGATGGCGAGGTAGGTTTCTTCGGCCAAAAGTATTTGATGAATGTAGATTGTGTCGAACACAAAAAATGGTGTAGAGCAGGCATGTGGCGGAGAACTCATTCTTCTGTTAGGGCAACACTTATACTATAAAATTATATGTAGGCTCTACAAGATCTCAAGTGAGTAAAGTGATAAAATGAAGAAGACAAGCTTAGTCTGAGAGAGAGAAGGAGAAAGTGAAGACAATGACTTAGGCACTAGTACAGTGGGATTCCCAAGAGAACAAGTTAATGTCTCTGGGTGCTATATTCAACCTTATATACTACTAGTACATGCATAGTCCTCATGTCTACTACACACCTTATTCTGTTGGCTTTCCATGGAATGGTTAGCACATTATCGTGAGGCATGATGTCATGGACTGTGTCCATGCGACTATGGTGAGTTCTGACTAAGGCTATTATAAATATGGGCCAGTGAGTAAGCATGATGTCATAATGAATGAGTAAGTGTGATGTTGTAAACTACCTATGTGTTTGTCATGTGGTACATAGGGGTGAAGGGAAAAGAAAAAGAAAGTCACACTGTAACACTACTGGTGTCAGTGCTAAGTCAAGTAACTACTGAGCATGAGATTCTCAAATATTCTTGGCCATTCTGCTATGTGCTGGCTTGCCCTAAAGCTCCACTTGCAACAGGAATAGGATATATTACAATACATACAAGCAAGTAAGTAAACGAGAGTCCAGGCAGCACAGATCTAGGTAAACTGAGAGGTAAGGTGAAGTTGGGGTAAAACCCAAGGCACTACATACACCCTTTTATGGTTGCGAGTGTAACCATATCTTTTAGTTGGCATCCAGAGGGGAGGTGGGAGCATCGGCATTGTCAATGATCATACCCAATAAGGAGGCAATGGTGGGCTTGACTGGATGGGAGCTATCAGTGAGGGGTGCAACAGGGGTGCATTTCTGGTGAAGGCGTTCACATTGAGCAGCAAGCTTGTCAGCTCTTTTCTTGGCCTTGGTGTTTTGATAGAGTGCAATGGACTCTGTGATGCATTGTTTGACGTGTTTCTCACATTCGAGTTTTTCAAAGAATAGGTCTTTCAGGAGCTCACATCGCTGGGGAGTGAGGGTGATGGATTGGAGTGATGCGACAGCAGTGGGAGGGACTATAGGAGAAACACGTGCAGCAGGCTTGGAGTAGGGTTTGGCCTTGGGGTGGTTTTTGCTTATGTCACAGTTTAGATTGGACATTGGATCAAGAGTTCTGTCGGAGATGACAGCTTGCAAGCCGTACTGTGGCCTGTGAAGAACGATGGCACCTGATTCGTCAATAACTGAGAACCTGGTGAGTACTTCTGGCTTGAGGTTGTAGACATGGGTAAACTTGTAGTATCCCCCAGGGACAGGGTCAATAATTGAGATGGAGCCCTTGTGCAAGGCATGATCAAATCAAATGTACTTGCTGATTTGGTCTAGGGAATAGGTTGTCGCAAAGGAGGTGCTAGGGTCAATCTGAGTGATGGTGGTAGTGTTGGTGTGTAGATGGTGAAGGAAGGATTGCACCATTTTTAGGGAGCTAGGCAATCAGTCTGGAGCAGGTGATGAATGAGGGTGTTTGCAATGATGGTGATTTTTGCATGTGAAGGCATGAGTCTTTATAGTGGTATGGGGGTCTTTGGGTTTGATGGTGAACGTAATAGATCCAGCGAAGATTTGTGAATTGTCAGTAGGCAGTTGGTCGGTTCCAACAGGGAGATTCTGAATGTTGGCAACTCCAACTGCCTCGAGATATGTTTTGAGAGCCTGTAGGTGGCTAACCTGGTGGTAGGGTTACCAGGTAACGTCTTTGGAGGTCCATTCAATTTTGAACATGGCTTCCATCCAGGATCTGTGATAAGACAAGATGTGGTTGACTGCCCATTTGGGTTTGGAGACCCCTTCATCCTCTGAGATCTGATTGTCCAGTCGTCCTGGGAACAAATGATCATCATTTGGAACATGTATGTGTAAGAGGGATGCATGGAAGGCACTGTGCACACTGTGTTGCCATAATTGTGTGAGCAATTCTACCTGGTACATGTTGTTGTCAAAGTCCCAAGTAATCTTGTAGGAGCCAATATACTTGGGCACGAATTTTCAGGCTAGTCCACAAGGGAAGGATGTGTTCTTGGTGGAGATGTATACCAAGTCATTGACAGTGAATGGTGAGGGCTGCCAATGATGATTCACATCTTAAGTTTGTTTGACTTGGGCTGCCAGAATACTGTTGTGGGCTGACATGACAGTGTGTTTTAGTTGTTGTGAAAAGATGCATACTCCAGGGAATTTGCTGGAATTTGGAGCATCCCAAATGAAGGGTTGAGGCATTCTTCCTGAGTTGAGGAAGAAGGAAGTGAATCCCGTACTTTCAGATTGAGATAGATTGATCACAAACTCAATCACAGGAAGCTTCAACACCCAATCCTTCTGTGTTGGATGGATGCATTGTTGAATCATCATGGTGAGTGTTCGATTGGTGTGTTCCATGGACCCATCAGATTCAGGGTGGTAGGCACTGCTCATGTTGAGCTTGAACCCAATGAGGTGGTGGAGGTGCTGCCAGAAATGACTGGTGAACAAGATATCCCGATCACTAATTATTCTTTTAGGCAATCTGTGGAGCTTGTATACCTTGGAGAAGACCAGTTCAGCCACATTTTTGGCAGTGTAGGTGGTTCGACTAGGCACCAGATGTACCATGGCAGTCAGAAGGTCAATGACAATGGTGATCAAATTGTAGCTGGCATCCCAATCACTCAATTCAGGAAGTGGACCAACAAAGTTGATCCCAATTGCTTCCCAAGGATGCAACACAACAGGGAGCAGGTTCAACAGACCATACAGCTTCTGGTTGTTGTGCTTGCTGTGTTTGCATGTAACACAAATTTTGCGGTAATGACAGGTGTTGGCCATGATGTCTTTCCACCAGATGCTATCATGAAGGTAATCAACAGTTTTGTGAGTACCAAGATGTGCTAATAGAGAGTGTGCCTCAGCTATCATGATTTCCCATATGTTGCACCCTTCATGGGTGATTTTGGGAATGCAAAGGACTGTGCATTCCTTTTTGCTAAGGTAAACTAGCCCATTGGACACCCTGAAATTTTGGTAGTCCTTGTAAGGGCAACCTCAAGATGGCCGCACAGCACAGGCCTAGCAGAGGGAGAATCCAAAGAGAATGAATAAGACTAACTACAATACATGAGAAAGCTGCTCACCTAGCAGAGGGAGAATCCAAAGAGAACAGGATAAGGATTCTCCATGTTAGGAAGCGAAGTATATACTGTAGTAGCGTGGGAGGAATGAAGGATAACTGTACAGCACACCAGCCACAAGTCCGAGCGAATATCACAAGGTACGAGGGGGCATGTGATAATGAAGTGGAAGGGGAATGTACAGAAGTCGTGCCAGCGGCCTAGGGAAGTAAGAGTGAAGAGAAATGAAGTGGGGAAAGAGGATAGAGGTAGCCTGGACGAGCCCCGAAGTGTATATACAAGTCCAAGCAAGTCCGAGCAAGTCCGAAGTGCGGAAAGACTCCGGAGTCACCAGACGTGACTTGGATGCGAAAGGAGTGGACGGATAGGAAGTGGAAAGGGAAGGGAACAAAGGGGAACGAAAGGGATGTAAGTTAGAGTCCGTGGGATGAAGGAAAGGAGAAAGGGACAAGGAGGAAGGGAGAGGGACAGGGGAATAGGAGAAAATAGGAGTGTCCCCTTACAATAGCATGGTTTCAATCCCAGCTAACATCTCAATTTCATGCACCACATAGTTTTGCTGTGCCAAATTGAGCTTCACCGAATAGAATGCAGCAATGTCCACCATTTTCCACTTGTGTTCCTGGCTTACAACACTAGCAATACCTGTGACACAACCATTGGTTACCATCCAGATGGAGGGTTCAGCTAGATAACCAACAGCACCCAGAAATCCTTGAAATAGGTTTTGATTAGTTGGTGTTTTCCACTTGGCTATGGAATTGACCTTGTAGGGGTCCATCCGAATTCCATCTTTATTGATGATTCATCCCAGAATCTTCATTTCCTCACAGAGGAAGAATAGTTTCTTTGCAGAGAGGTACAGTTTCTCTTGCTGCAGAATATCCAAGACAATTTTGACATGTCAGACATGATCTTCCAAGAAGTTCAAGAAGATAATTATGTCATCTAGATAGATGTGCATAAAGACACCAATATATGGTGTGAATAGGTGATTAATAAGTACTTGGTATGTTGCAGGGTCATTGCAGTCTTCTTGCTGAAGGACTTCAGACAGCATAGTTCCATCTGGTGTAGTCATTGCTGAACAATGAACATGTTCTGGGATGATGCATATTTGCTCATAGGCATTTTGTCCATCCATTAATGTCCAGTACAGAGCTCGTGCTACATCACGACAAATTCCCTCAATTACCAGGAGCAGAGACAACATCTTTCATGTGTTCACATTTCGTTCTCATAGGTCGGTAACACAATGAAGCAAGCTAGTGCCAGGCTTGTAAATTAACAGCATTGGAGCTGCATTCCTGCTTGTGGACACTTTCCAGCACCCTGTTTGGACATACACAGCTCATTTTGCATTCCAATGTTCACGCAGAGGTTCTGGACATTGTGATGAACACAAGTGGTACACTTTTGTCTCGTTGATGAGAGGAATGGTGTGATTGATTGCCCGTAAGGGCAGCAAGGGAGTTTCTTCTGCAGTTCAGCACAAGGGTTCTGCATACTTACAAAGTTCCTTACAGACCCTTCCTAGGTTGCCCTCATGCAGGCTCATGGCTTGAGACAACAAGGTTGATACACCCATGCCCTTCATTGGCAGGGAACTAGTGCTTCTAACAACGACGTTTACTGGGTTAATATCAAAGGTAACCTGGTGCTGGTACAGCTAAGGCGTACCCAGGATTAGGTTGTAGTTTGAGAGGTTAATCACATTGAAGTATTGTTCCTCTGCAATGCTCTGATAATTGATCTTAGCTCAACAACCATAGTTGATCTTCAAGCAGGATCCTTGGACAGCAAGCTGCACAGCAAGAGAATTCTTCAGCTGGATCTTTTTCAATCCGAGCTGCTTGACTAGGTTGGTAGAGATGAAATCCCCTAGTGAGCCTGAGTCTATTAATGTGTGGGCAGGTTGTCCATTGACATTCACCATGATAGTAATGGGCTTAGGCACCATGCAGCTGTAGTCTTTTGTGACAGCAGCATTGTGTTGCAGCGCAGCATAGGTCCCAGCGTGAACTTGTTGTCCAAACAATTCAAGGTGCTCAAGGCGGGGTTCACCATGGGTCATATTTGGGGGGTTGATTTCTGCAAAGCCATCAATGAGCTTCAGAAGGAACTCAACCAGTTCTGGATCATCATCGTTCTCAGCCATAGTGAAGAACTATTCCAGGTTGGCATCTTTACAGTTCTCATTGCACATTAGCTACACCATCTCAGTCTGTTTTGAAAACCAACCAATGATATTGAAATGGGGGTTTCATAAGTTCATCCAGTCTAACACATGGATTAGACCAGTTAGCTTATCCATGATGAAGATGATATTGTTGTTGCTATCCCATTTGGCATTAAAGTGATTGAGATTGAGCAAGAAGTCATCTTCATTGGTCTGAAGGTTCTCATGGTACGGCACTTCAGTGATTAGAGCTATATGAATCATATTGGCCAAGACGTCACCAATACAGGCCGACATGAGGAATTGCCCAATGTTTCAGCAAGACTGGTTATTGCGCTGGGCCATTTGAACAGCTAGCCAATGGATTACACAAAAACAAGAATTCATGAGCTGCTCTATAGGCAGATACTTGTAACACTCGGTTTGAAGATGATCTTCGATGACAACTTCTTCATCAGAGATCTGCATGATTGAGAATCGGTTCTTGTTCCAGAACTGCCCCAGTGGTGGAAATAGCTTGTTTCTAGGTAAGCACAGAGTATTATCTGAGTTGAGGGCATTCTGACATGTGGTGGTATAGAAACTGATTAGGTCAGCTTCAGCAGGACTGGTGGGGGTCCTCGGACTGTCTGGATCCTCTGTGAGGCCCATACTTCCAAGATGGAGGACATCTAGGTCCTCATCAACATCTACCGCTCCATGGAGCTCCTCTGTTTCCTCAATGAAGCCTACACCATGGATGGGAATCCCAAGAGGTCCATGTGAGGAAACGTTTCCATGAACCTGATGGGCCTGAGGGCATTGTCATAAGACATGTCCAGTTTCATGACACCTAAAGCAGTGCCCCTCTGGTTGGAGCTTCTTAACCTCATCCTCCAAGAGTTTGGGTTTCTCAAAGGTAGGTTTCTTATTTCCAAACCTGCTGTTATGTTTGGGCTTTGAGAACTGACTGTGCCTGAGTTTTGGTCCCCCTTGCCAAACTGAGGTTTGTTTGTACTAGGTTTCGAGTTTGATGATGCATCGTTTTGCTTAAGATGATTATCCCTGGGCTCATGGGTGTTACTGTTATGGTGTACTACTACAGATTGGGTGATCTCAATCACTTCTGCTGCTGATACTACCTCATCCCAGGAGGAGGTCTCAGGGTTTTGGTGATCTCGCCATAGATTCTGTTGTATGAAGGACCATAATCCAAACCAGAGTTTGTTTACTCTGTTGCATTCCAGGGTTTGTCCAATGATTGAGAAGAGCTCAATGAGCTCAGATACATATTCTTTCACTGTTTTATCATTCTGATAGAGGTTTCATAGGTGTTTACATTGCTTTGACACATAGTTTGTGGGGAAGCAGAAGTCAAACAGTGCTGTGAAAAAGGCATCCATGGTCCATTCCGAGGCTCAAAACAAGACCTGATGTATGAAGAATGTATATACTTGCCCTTGCAAGTAGCAGGCAAGCTTCTCGACATGATGCTTTCGATGGACTTGTCCTTCTTCTATGAAGCTCTTGGCCTGGCTGTCAGGCTGGCCATCATAGGGTTCAGGAGGAGTCAGCTTGATCAAACATGATCATTGCTTCTTCCTTCAATGGTTTTTCTTCTTCTGGTGTGATTGCTTTTGCGATCTGTGATCGTTTGAAGACTCGGAGCTTGAGCTGCTGTCTGATTTGCTAGAAGATGATGATGAACTTGATTCTTCAGGGGAATACAAGCTTTCTGACAAACTAGGATTGTCACTCCCACTAGGATCAGTTTGGTCTGGCTGTGGCAAAGGCATGTCCCAGGTAGCTTTCCACTGGGAGTTGATTACTAGGCAAGATTGGTGCTTGGAGAGCATCCTGGCTGTAAGGCTACACTGCAGAAGACAGATACAGGATTCACCAAAGGTACTTGGACTTGTGCTTTCTTTTTATACTTTTTACTGAGTTTCTTTTCTTTCAGTTTGGCATTTTCAACCTTCAAAGCCTGAAGTTCGCACAACAGTACATTGTCAGCATTTTCAGTTGGTTTACAGGCTGCAGATGGGGAAAGCAAGCCTCCACCGTGTTGTTCAATAGCACAAATCTCATGTTGGTACTTTTGTAGGGCTTTGTAAGCTTTTGCTTGCACTGCCAGGTTCAGATCCTCATTATCTGACAGGTCAAGGTTCCCCCAGTTACACAGGTTTATTCCCTTTCCTTTATCCTTGGAGGGGCCTTCCCCAAGGTTCGCAAGCAGCTCATGGGCTCAAGCCTCATCTCGCATTGTCCGATTTCTCCTTGAAATCACGTCTCTTTCTGTTTCATCCATGCCATCAATGGCAAATCTTATGGCTTCCACCTGCTCAGGATTCAATTCATGCTGAGTGGTTATGAAATTACTAGTCTCTTTGTCAAGAGCTAATGAGGTGTCATTATCATGATTCTCTTCCACAGAAGATTCTACACACTTCGCCACCACATCACTATAGAAGTGACACTTAGGCTTAGTGGGAGGACTTTTGTTCTGTTTGGTATCGGAGACGACCGAATGCTCTGGGTTAGTTGAAAGGAAGAGTCCCTGAGGCTCACCAGTGAGTTCAGGGTTTTCAGGGTTAGCAGTGCACTGGGTGGCATGACTGCAGGTAGCATATGTTCAGGCCATGGTTATAATGAAGGGAAATGGGAAGTGGTGTGGTGCAGTGCAAGTTGATCAGACTGATGTCATCTGGTGTGGGTTTATCGTAGAGTGGTTAGAGAAGCATTGTACTATCAACAATATGTGATGTGAGTGAGACAGTCACAATACACGAGAGGAGAGGGAAACTCTGAGAGGCAGTCGAAGTGATAGGAATAATGTATATTTGAGTACACTACTCAAACAGTACAATGTGAGAGGTCTTATATACAGTTGGAGTAGGAAGGTGCATCAGAATAGGATATATTACAATACATACAAGCAAGTAAGTAAATGAAAGTCCAGGCAGCACAGATCTAGGTAAACTGAGAGGTAAGGTGAAGAAGGGGTAAAACCCAAGGCATTATACAGGACAACCTTCTTAACTTCAACAATGGTGATGTTTACATGAAGTCCAAAGTGTTGGAGTTAGTGTTGCATGTTTCAAGTGCTTGCTGAATCTGAGCATGCAGTTGTTCAATCACAATGCAGTTATAAGTAAATACATTTGATTATTCCCATGTAGATAAATAGGTAGTGACACTGAGATGACCCCTTGCATGTTTGTGAGGGTCTACTGCTATCTCACACCTGAGTAACCGTGAAGACACGGTTATTTCAGCGCAGAGGTGATGATGAAGAATCAATCACTGAATCAGACACTAAGATGCCTTCTGTTGCATGTCCACAAGTCAAGTGGGGCTACTATGGTGACTCTGAACTTGAGTCTGACTGAAGGTAATGTTTCCCGTTTTCACTGTTTTTGATTTCTGGTAAATACTCCTCAGGCATACTTGAAATGAACATTGACAAACCTGAATGTACCATTAGAATACACCTTGCTTGTGCTATGCAACTGGCATGATCAACAGTGTCCAATGTACTCTACCGCATTCAACTGTGATTCTGCTTCTATCTTACCGCCATGTACTAAATTATAACATATGTAAATATCATGCTTCTTGCTACTACTTTGCTTCCCCTTCCTCCTTCTACTTTCACTTATCTGCATGAGTCGGTAAGAGGATGAGTACTTGTTAGAGGCGTACCAAGGAGGCCCCTTAGGGACTACTAGGGGTTTGATCACACACATTATTGACATGGACTCAGGCCGTGGATACACGCAACTACCCCCGGACTTCTTGGATTACGGACTTTGTACATATTCATCCTGGCTGTAGTAGTGACATTGAACCCCCTTACTGTTTCATGGACGTGTGGATGCTGTGTGTCTTTCAGTATATAGTTCTGTCTCATACTTACAGTATCTTAGTTCAAATATTAGTTCTTTCTCCTGCACTTGTCCTCACACCACTTCATTGTGGTTTCTTTTGCTACTCTTACCTTTGCTTGTACTCCTTGGTACCCACACAGGTTCCCTCCTCCGAAATACAGGGCACGCAAGAGTGTGGGAGGCGTAGCCAATAGCTGAAGCCAAAGCCTGTATGTTCCTGCTCCCCTTGTCTTTCCTCACATCCTCTACAAGGAGCCCATGTACCCATGGATCTGTGTAGCCCGACACACCTGCAAGTGTGGGCCTTAACAGTATATTCAAACTCACAACCCAACTCTTGCTCACATCCCCTCTTGTTCCTCCAACATAATGGCCAGCAGTACTCAAGCAAGCACCTCATGGAACACTTGTGTGAGCTAGCATGCCGCCGCTACCCTTGTCTCTCCACTGATTTCCATGGCCCACACATGTAGCCACACCAACAAGGGCAAGGCCCCTGCAGTGTCCCATCTGTGCACAGTGTCCTCGCCCGCTATTCCCCCTTTCTGCTCTCCTACAGTCGCCACAGGTGGACCCTCTCTGCCCACCCTGGAAATGCCCAAGTCCGAACCAGTCCAGTCATTTGTCCTGTTCAATCCTCTCTCTTCTATTTTGTCCTGCTCGGCTCCTTCCAACGAGGAAGAACAGATTCCCTTGCCTCTGCCAAGTGGCCACAGGTCTGAGCAGATGGACAGGAACAAACAACAATCGCTCCACGGATCTGGACAGCAGCACCCCTGGGACTCAGACAATGGAAGCGAGGGCCACTTCTGCTCTGCAAACCACACTTTTCTTCAGGCATTATCTGTGCTCAGTAGAGAAATCAAGGACATCCACTGTGAGTTATCCACCACCCCTGCTGCTCTCTCTACCTCCTGTCCCAAACCTCGCACCTCTGATCCTTACGACGGCTCTGACCTCCTTAAACTCAACACATTTCTTGTCCAACTCAAACTTTACTTTAACACCACCCCCTCACTCACCTCCGATAAGGATAAGGTGATGTTTGCCTGTTTGTACCTCAAGGGGAACATGTTCATCTATTTTCAGCCTGAGCTGATTGATGATGCTGTGGACCCTGGATGGCTCCATTGCTACTCGACCTTTGTCCAAGTCCTCCAAGAGAATTTTGGTACGTTTGACACCACCGCGGAGGCTGAGGCAGCCTTGGACCAACTCAAGATGGGGGACAGGCAGCACATCAGTAAGTATAATGTGTTGTTTCAGCAGCACTCTGTGTTGGTGTCATGGGGCCCCACAGCCCTTCAACACTGTTATTACCAGGGTCTACCTGACAAGATCAAGAACAGATTATTAAACCACCTGAAGCCAGGTTCACTGGCATGGCTCCATTCACTCGTGCAGGCTATTGATCAGTGCCATTGGGAACGTGAAGCTGAACTTTCATGCAGCACCTGCACCTCTGAGAAATCTGCACCTACCAAGTCATTGCCCTCCATGTCCCCCCTGTCTGCTAAGTCTTCTGCTCCTTCTACTTCGAAATCTTTGTCCTCAGCTCCCTGTGCTTCCTTAACCTCCAAAGATACCACTCACCTCAGTGCCAACAGCAAGCCCACTCCTGAAGAACATCAATGATGATTTGACAACGAGCTCTGCTTGTTCTGTGGCAGTGTGGGACACAAGGCAAACAAGTGTCTAAAGAGTCAGAAAAAGGCCAAAGGTTGCACTGTGGTCACCGAGCCCACAGAAGATGCAGACTCCTCCACCCACATCTCTGATGCTGAGTCAAAAAACTAACTGGCACCTCTGAGTCTCTGGCTCACAACAGTTGCCCACCTGTTTTATGGCTGTCAGTTTGTAGATTAAACGGTTCTGCACTCTCCTCACCTTCCACACTTCACCTATTACTTACGTCTAATTCACTCTCAGACTCCCTCACTCATTTTCATGCACTTGTTGATTCTGGTTTGACCCATTGTTTTGTAGATATTCTGTTCTCTTGTTCCCATGGACTCATTACATACTCTATAGCTTCCATTAAATTGCTGCTCTTCAATGGTACTTCTAACAACTTCATTACCGAAGCTATAGATATCCATCTCTGGTTCCTGTCTGGTGACAATATGACAGTTACTTGTCTTGTGACACCTCTGGATCTGTCTTGTTCTGTGGTTCTTTGATACAACTGGCTCTCCTGCTACAATCCGTTGATTGACTGGGCTCAGAGCAGCATCACCTTCCATTCCCCAAAACCTCGACTCTTCTAGTATAAGGCCTTGCACATCATCTGCAGTGCATGCTACCTCTTGCATTGAAGCATCACCTTCGATATCTATAACCCCTTTGACTACAACTTGGGCTCCTACTTCATCCCCTGACCTGACCTCTCCTTGGTCAATGCAGCTGCATTTCACACCATGTCCCGACTTGTGGGATCCATGGTCTTCCAGATTACAATTTGACCTGAAACCACCTCCGCCAAAGCTGCTAGTGTAGCTGATTCTGACCTCTCCACAGTACCCAAGAAATACCATGAGTTTGCAGACATCTTTAGTAAAGGAAAGGCCAACACACTAGCTGAACACCAACCCTATGACCTCAAGATTGATCTCGAAGACGGCACCGTGCCCCCCGTCGGTCTTACTATTTGGTGCACATCACGGAGGGAGACAAATGGAAAACTACATTTTGAACCCACTACAGCTCATTCGAGTGGTTGGTTGTACCATTTGGTTTAACTAACGCCCCCCTCTGCATTTCAGTGTTTTATGAACGACATCTTTGCTGACCTTCTTGATGTTTATGTTATCATCTACTTGGACAATATACTGATCTATTCTGATAACATGGCAGACCACAAAAAACATGTTAAGGAAGGTCTATGCCAACTTCACCAACACAAGCTGTACACCCACACTGACAAATGCAAGTTCCACATGGACACTGTGGAATACCTCAGCTACATTCTCTCCCCCCAAGGGCTTACTATGGACAACACGAAAATCAAGACGATTCAAGATTGGCCAGAGCCGCAGAAAATCTGCAACATTCAATCCTTCCTAGGCTTTGCCAATTTTTACTGCTGCTTTATTCATAACTATTTGGATATTGTGGTACCTCTGACCCATCACACGTGCAAAGGACTACTCTGGAATTGGGATCAGGCAGTGCACGACTCCTTTGAAGCTCTGAAACAGGCTTTTACCTTGGCCCCTGTGCTTA
The DNA here is from genome assembly GCA_029467805.1 of Pleurotus eryngii var. eryngii. Classification (NCBI taxonomy): domain Eukaryota; kingdom Fungi; phylum Basidiomycota; class Agaricomycetes; order Agaricales; family Pleurotaceae; genus Pleurotus; species Pleurotus eryngii. The sequence continues at coordinate 81,768 of SZVJ01000018.1, forward strand.
CACACTGGATACCAGATGCCCCACTCATTGTAGAAACGGACACCTTGGATTACATGCTTGGTGTAATCCTCTCCATCTACACTTCTGATGGTGAAATCCACCCAGTAACATTCACTCATGCACCTTCAGTTCTGTAGAACTGAACTATGATGTTCATGACAAGGAACTCCTAGCTATCCATGAGGCTTTCTGTGTCTGGCGCCACTACCTCAAAGGTTCTGGTAAACCCATTGATGTGGTTACTGACCATAAGAATTTAGAATACTTCTCAACCATCAAGATTCTGACCCGCCAGCAAGCGCACTGGTCTGAGTTCCTCTTGCAGTTCAACCTCTTAATTTGTTTCCGTCCGGGGAGGCTTGGCTCCAAACCTGATGCTCTCACCAGATGCTGGGATGTCTACCTTAGAGAGGGAGGTGATGACTATGCTACGGTCAACCCTCAGAACTGTAGGCCTATCTTTTTGAACGAGCAGCTGACCATGTCCATTTGCACAACTTATCTCTGGAAGCCTGCACTCCACGGCTCTGTTATCATGGACACAGAAAAGTTATATGAAGACATCATTGCTGCTTACCTTTTAGATCCAATCATCAAGGCCCAACTTGACAATCTTGAACTGTGCTAGTCACGCACTAAAGACAATCTACTTTGCCTCAACAGCTGTGTCTATGTCCCTGACCACGGAGGCCTTTGCCTCCACATCCTCCATTTCAAACATGACCACATCCTCGCTGGACATTATGGCCATAGCAAGACTATCGAACTAGTTAGCCGTGAGTATATATGGCCCAAACTTTGCAAATATGTTCAGCACTATTGCAAGTCTTGCACAACCTGTATGCATAGCAAGCCCCAGTGCCACGGACCTTATGGCAAGCTACAACAACTCCCCATCCCTATTTGACCTTGGGACTCAATTTCTATGGATTTCATTGAGAAGCTTCCACCATCCCTCAGTTATGACTCCATCCTCGTCATCATGGATCATCTATCCAAGCAGGGAATCTTCATTCCCTGCCACAATACCATTACCTCAGAAGGTCTAGCTAAGTTATTTGTTATTCACATTTTCTCTAAACATGGAGTGCCCACACATGTCACATCTAACCACAGTTCCAAATTTGTGTCTCATTTTTTCTGTTCATTAGGAAAAGGGCTAGATATGAAGCTCCACTTCACATCAGGTCATCATCCTAAAGGTGATGGTCAGACAGAGTGTACTAACCAAACCCTCAAGCAGTATTTATGTGTTTATTGTAACTACCAACAGGATAACTGGGCTGATCTATTACCCCTTGCCGAGTTTGCATTCAACAACACTCCCAGTGTTACTACTGAAGTATTCCCCTTCTTCGTGAACAAAGGATATCACCCCAACCTCTCCCTTAACCCTGACGTCAACCTCACCTTGGCCTGTGTGCGGACCTTCATGACCAATATTGACAAAGTTCACCAAGAGTTGCATACCACGATGACCAAGGCACAAGCCCATTATCAAGGACCAGCTGATTGTCGCTACACCTCTGTGCTGGATTTCAAAGTTAGTGAAAAGGTCTTTGTCAAGGCAAAATTCTTCCATACCACTCGCCCTTCTCACAAACTTGCTGAGAAATTCCTCAGTCCCTTCAAAATCATCCACCAAGCTGGACCTTTATCATTCACCTTTCGCCTTTCCGAAAATTTCTGTGGGGTCCACCCCATATTCCACGTCTCCATGCTTGAACCCGAGACTCCCAACACAATCCCCATTCACATACAATCCCCTCCTCCTTCAATTGAAGTCAATGGTAATGACAAATTTGAAATAGCAGAAATTGTGGACTCAAAGATCAACCGTTGAAGAAAGGTTAAACTCCAATACTATGTTCAATGGCTTGGTTACAAGCACACTGACGAAGAATTCTCATGGCTCTCCATGGATGAACTCAGAAACATGCAAGAACTTGTCACAGAGTACCACCTGTGCTATCCAGAAAAACCCAGGCCCACATAGTATCTCTTCATTTGTCTATTTCTATTTTCTGTGCCACCCATGTCCTTACTTATCATCTGCTTCTCCCTCCTGCATGCTCTGCGCTTGTAGACTAGGTTAATTTTTCTTCCATGCATCTTCATGCAACCCTTCTACAATTTCCATTTCCGTGCGACTTCGCGCACCTGCAATCCACTCTTTACCTTTCCCCGCACTACACACCTTCCCTGACAGACTTTTTTAAGATAAAATAATAAAATAAAATAAGAAAGAAACTTAACCACTTCTTTTCCCCATCCTAAACCTGCTCACCGTGTGTCCCCACGCACCTGCATAACTTTGTACATTCACCTTACTTTTTCCTACTTCGCTTTCTTTTCTTGCTTTTCTTTCTTTTCTCATTTTTACTCTACGGTACACCCAAGACAAAAACATTGATTACAAAAGAAACAAGAAAGAACCCTACGTAGATTTCATCATGTACGATTTTTGATCTGCGGTGCAACAAGGGCCTGTTACTCCTCGCTCTCCTCGTTGTCTCCCCCACACTCCCCCACATCACTCTCTTCCAGCTCTTCCTTTTCCTTTTCTTATCCTTTCCCTTTCTCCTTTCCTTTGTTCTCCTCTTCCTTGTCCTCTGCATTTCCGTCTTCCTTGTCCAAGTCACTCGTCGATGGTGTGTTCACCGCATCAACCTCCATCTCTTTCTCTGTGCTCTCCTTGCTCACCAGTCTCATTCCTTCCACCGATCATGCCCACTCCATCTCCATCTGCTTCTGATGGGCCTCTACAGCCCCCACGCCCCTGATAGCATCCACGATGACCTTCATCATGGCCGTCAACACATTGATCTTGCCCTCGATTCAGGTCAACACGTTGGAAGTCTGGAGGTCGTTCATAGTGAGCTCAAATACTTGAGTGGCCATCTGTCTGAGAGCAACCGAGACCAATGTCATATCCATTTCCTTGCCCGCACTGGATATGTTTTTCCTTGCACTTCCAGCAAGTGCGTGCCTCCTTTGCCCTACAAGGGAGGATGGTCAGTTAAAATAAATTTTAAAAAAAGGAAAAAAGAAGAAATTGGACTCACACTTGGGAATGGCATTTGGTCCTCCGCACAATACATGATGGGCACCATGTCACATTCAGGGGCCCCAGGAGCTCCTTGGGCTTCACAGCCTTCTTGCTGCTGGTCTTCTCTTCTGCAGCCTCCTCCACTGTGTCGTCCTCATTTTCTCCTCTGCGCACCTGCATTGCTACGTACTCCACAAGCTTGCATGCTCGCATTTCTGCCTTTCGCATCTCCTTTGCATCCTTGTGTCTATGTTTCTTCTTGCACCTCCGCCACTCCTCGTTTGTGTCAATGTTCAAGCCTGTCAAGTTGTGTGCACATTTTGAGGATGAAGCCATTATCACAATGCCAACCTGTGGCTCCCTTTTTTATACTCCTGACCCACTACACCTCTGTGCTTCTCCCATTCATGTGCGCAGAACCTGACTCACAGTGACCCCCACAATATGTCATTACCATGTCACCCACGCATCATGAGTGTCTAGGCCTCTATGGGTCTCAGCCTTAAAGGGGAGGTACTGTTAGAGGCGTACCCAGGAGGCTCCTTAGGGACTACTAGGGGTATGATCACATGCATTATTGACATGGACTCAGGCTGTGGATACACACAGCTATCCGGACTTCTCGGATTACGGACTTTGTACATATTCATCCTGGCTATAGTAGTGACATTGAACCCCCTTACTGTTTCATGGACGTGTGGACGCCATGTGTCTTCCAGTATATAGTTCTGTCTCATACTTACAGTACCTTAGTTCAAGTATTAGTTCTTTCTCCTGCACTTGTCCTCACACCACTTCATTGTGGTTTCTTTTGCTACTCTTACCTTTGCTTGTACTCCTCAGTACCCACACAGGTTCCCTCCTCCAGAATACAGAGCACACAAGAGTGTGGGAGGCACGCACAGCCAATAGCTGAAGCCAAAGCCCATATGTTCCTGCTCCACTTGTCTTTCCTCACATCCTCTACAAGGAGCCTGTGTACCTGCAGATCTGCGTAGCCTGACACCTCCGCAAGTGTGGGCCTTAACAGTACTCCCCTAAGCTTGAGAACCTTCCCAAGACCTTCCCAAGGCTAAGGACATGCCTTGGGGAGGCCACAACGCTTTGGGGCATTCCCTGGCTTAAATGTCTTCAATAAGCCCATAAACAGCCAGAAGTATGGTTTGCAATTTTACTGATGTGTGCATATGAACACTAACTGAAGTCAAACTGCAGTGCCATGAAATGCAACTACCTCGACATTTCCTTCAAGGCCCACCAGTCCCGACTTTGAGCAAGACATTGCAAACATTAGTATGCAGTTAATATGGTTTTCACAGGGTTACTAACACATTAGTATTGTTGACAGCTTTCATAGGGTAATTAACGAAGTTATTAACAAGTTATTAACATTTATTACCATATTAGTAATATATATTAATTAAACCCTCAATCTGCCTGTTTCTTCGAACTTCCAGCTTGTTGTGAAGGAATGACTACCTTATGAGGGGCCAAAGAGGTTCAAACTCTGCAAATACATCCCTCAGGATGGAAGAGCTGAGGTCAACATCATCACCAGCAGTGATCGCCTTGCAAGCCTTTACTAAATCCTCGACCTGTTTTTTGAGAATGGCCGACAGCATTCCAATTGCGGAAGTCATGATGATCATATCCTTCAGGTATCGCAGTGGGAAGAAATCAGATAAGTATGGAGAGCTTATCAAGTAATTATCTCATGGTGTATGGTGTTGTTGAGGCAATGTGATGTGAACGCCAGTATTGAATGCGCAAATTAGGGTTTGGTGAAAAAGGGCTATGTTATTAACATGTTATTAACGAGTTATTAACACAGTGCCAGAAAATTAAGGGACTGACCATGTTAATATATGTTAGAAACCCGCTGATGTTTTGGCAGTGAAGGGATGGTTGATTCTGAGGCAACTGACTTAACTCCAGACACATTACTGCTTCGCTTGCCAGCATGATTCTCCCAGCCTGTTAAGAACTGTATCACAGAGCCTCCTGACTTGTCTGTTTAGGGGGCACGGGAATGCATGGGAAGCGCAGACACATGGACGAGAGGAGCATATGGAACTCAGCTTCAGCTTTGATGCGCCCTCCTAGCCCTGCAGTGTCCCGACTTCGGAGTGAGCAAGGTGAGAGGCAGGCTCCATGGAGGAGCCTGCAGCGAAGACAAGAGAGAACCAAGTAGCAAAAGGGAACTAAGATTCAAAGTGTAAAATACATGTGTACTAGTGCTACTATAAATACTAACTAACACATGTATGTAGTGAGGCTAGTATGTAAGTACACATGTACATGAAACATGTAACAAAGTAATCCTAGTACTGTGCACCATGCATAAGCCTCGAGGGCGGAGCCCAAGGGATTCCAAAGGTCCGAGTATCCGAAAGGGGCATAAGGGGGGACCCCTAAGGGGGTGAGGATCGGACTCTGACACAGCCACCAAAGCTAGATCATTTAGGTGTACTCATGGTGCAGCTTCCTTCTCAGCTTCCATTGAGCACACTGGATCTAAACTCAAGCTTCCATGTCTTCACATCATTTGTACCGGCCATGAATGTTCCACCCTTAGTGACCAACTGAAGGTAGTTTTCGGATACAAGACATGCTCCACTGTTGACAGAACTATCAAAATCACTGAACGCGAACCAGCCATTGAAGCAATGCTAGCAGTCCTGCACCACTATCATGAAAAGTATCCAACAAATAACATACTCAACAAGTGGATCATCGACATTGCTGCTGGAACACATAAAGTGTTTGAAGTCCATGGAGTCGACATGAGTGTAATATCATGTCTCGCAGCAAGTACTTAGTAAAAATGTTACCTAGCTACCAGTTCTATCTACAAAGTGCAAGCACACCGACTCACTGGATGAAGTGGAGATAATATCCACTACTAAGACTCTGCCTGAGGTGTGCCAAGATTTTTCAACCTCTGCTATCTCTGATCTCAATCATTTAGAGTGGCAGGTCATGCTCCAAATCTTCAACAAGGCGAGGCTGCCACCTGGACAAATTGCTAGAAGCTTTAACCATGATAGGGCTAGATCCAGCAACTGGAAAGAAGCAGTGGAAATGCATTGCGACAAACTGCAATAAATGGAAAGCGGGCAACAGGGCCCTTGATCATGCATTGAAACATGCAGCTGATTGCAAGTATCTCTCGAACAAATACCCTAAATTACATAGGGATGCAGTAATGGTTTCCTCCAGCACATCTCTGGGAGCTCAGCTTGAAAAGCACAAGGACTCCACCTCAACACTCAGCCAGCCCACAAAGAAGTTACAATCACAAAGTAAACATTAGCCAAATACCAATAACCTGTCGTCTGCAAACAATCTCACTGTTGCTGGTCCACTTGATGCCCACTTGGCTCCATTTCGCATCACTGGCCCCAAGAAATCTGCAGCTGAGCAGGAGAAATTCCTTACTGCTGTTAATCTGTTAATTGTCCAGTTAATTTGTAGCCATGGCCTTGTCCCCAATCTCATCGACTCTCCTGAGTGGAAGGAGTTGATGCTCCTCTTGAGCAATGGCCGCTACAAGCTGATGTCGATGAACACTTTCATTGACAAGTTCATTCCCTGAGAGGCTTCATTTGTTCATCAGAAGCAGATTGAGGAGCTGAAGCAATGCGACAATCTGACACTCATGTTTGACAGGACAGATACAAGCATCAAGATTCTATCTATACCACTCATGTGACGACACCTGCACGCTGATCCTACCTTCTTGATGGGCATACTGGAACTGGAGAAGCACATACTGCGGAGTGGATCAAAACAAGCTTGCTCAGGACAATCCACGAGATTGGAGAGGGAAACTGGGCAGCAACATGCTTGGATAGCACCAATGTTACGAAAGCAAGCTGCTGTGAACTGGTAAAGGTGATCCTGACCATTCTCAACCTCGCCGACTGTGTGCATCATATTCACAATACCATTGGTGACATCACAAAGCTGTCTGAATTCTCTTTGGTATACTTTTATCCATTTGGTACTATTTCAACTGGCTGATTATCGTAACATGTAGATGATCTTGCTCATGAAGAAGACCATTGCCTTCTTTAGTAAGTCTGGCAAGTCTGTCGACATTCTTCTTAAAGCATGCTGACTTCAATCCTCCAGTGATGATGATCCTGTTCATCGCTTGTCCAAAGTTGGAAAGACCCAGTTTGGTACCCACTGGACAGCAGCATCATCTCTCTGACCATGCCTTCCTGTTGTCCATGAGCTTGCAGGACAAGGAAAGTTATCATTTAATCAGGTAAAGCCATACCCATTGTCTGAGTAACAGATAACTAATGTGCATGTTCTAGTCAAAGACTTTAAGAAGTCTATTTGTTGACACCGGCTCTGGAAAATACAGTCCCTTTGAACTTGACATCATCAATTATATCATCATTGTTGAGCCTCTCATCTGCTCGCTTTGGTTGTTGGAGGCTGCCCACGCAAATGCAGCAGATGTTTTTCATTTTTTGGCTTACTGCAGGTGCCATACTGCAATCGGTGCTTGAATGCCTGCACCGTGTAACTGGTATCACTCATACACTCACACAGAAGCTGATGAACCTATATAACAAATGTTGTAAAGAGTTCTTTCAGAACGATGTCTACTTTGTTACATTTATCTTGGATCTGTGTAAGCTTCTATTATATATTATGAGAAGAAACTTACAAATCAGGATGAATTAAAAGGTTACAAGAATAGTGACTTTCTGAATCAGCTGACACCTGGCCACTTATGGTGCCCCTTATCCTGCAGCATATAATCAAGTAAAGAAACTCTTGATGGATCTGCTTCGTAAGCTATGTGACCACCATCAAGAGAATCAAGACCCAACTGAACATCATTATCTGTTATTCAATGAAATGAGCATTTCTGACATTGTTGCCGATTTCAAAGTACAGCTTCAACAGTTTTGGCAAAACAACCTCCATTTGCGCAAGCTAGGGTAGCAGGGGATAACCCCCTCAAGCACTGGGAATCTCTTCAAATGGACACTAATTCACGTGTTCTAGCAGTAAGTAAGAACAAACTCTTGAACCACTGAATTATGATTTCTACAAACTTTAGATGCTTGCCATTTGACTTTTCTCTGTTCTCGTGAACTTGATGCCTGATGAATGCACAAATTCCCATGTTACGTGGTTCAATTCACCACTTTGTGCAAATCAAAATCCCCACACAATTATTGATGTGGTACAGATTGGACAATATTATGCGGTAAGTACCACTATTTGTCCCTGTTCTTCATGCTCACTAATCACCACCATGAAAGCCAAAATCTACAAAGCCAGTTTACCGACCTGCTGTCAAATTCCACAGAATTGATGCCAAATTGCTAAAGCGAGTTCAACGACAACAATATGAATCAGAAGAAAGTTTGGGCTCAGGTAAAAAGTCCGATGATGATGAAGGCAAGAGTGATGGTGAAGAAGCTGTTTCATGCAGCAGAATTACTATCCGAATCAATGACTTGCGCAAACTGAAGTTTTTCATTGACCCAGCCATCAATCCGCTATCACCAGCATTGCTTGACATGATGGTTTTTAACAGGCAAATAATTATTTACATGTGTGAATATTAGTTATTACCTTGCTTGAAAAGCAAGGTCTAACACCTTGGAACTGTCTTGATTTGGAACAAAGCAGCAGGTTTCCTTTTTGGTATGGCATATGGCTGAATTTTTGCCGGAGTAGCTGGGTTAGACCTGCTGTCTATACATGATTCTCAACCAACTTGATTATATTTAGATAATGAGCTATCTACAACAGGTGGTGGGTCATCATTAGTAGAAGACTAATAATGTCCATTGCCCAGTAGCCAACAGAAAATGTAGATTGTTACCAGATGCAGGAAAGATGATAGACATGATGATGCTGCCTCATCAAACATGATTAGTGCCAGTCAGAGTGGCCAATTTAGAGATGATTTATGTGACAATTAACACATGATTTAGGGGGAGATTTAGGAAGAGAAAAATCGTCGTAGTTTGGCTGAATCATCAAATCGCTGAATCACTGAAGCTCCTCCAGAGGCGCTTCGACGATTTTGAATTGTGCTTTAGACCTTGATTTGATGAATGCGATGCGATTGAGAGTTTGTTTAGATAAGCTACAACAAGAAATTTTTACCTTTACTCTCTCTTCCGATCATGGCTACTGGTGCGACTGTTGCAAAGAAGCCTCCAAATAACAAAAGAACATCTATGGCTACATCAAAGGCTTGTGCTGCAAAGGAAAAGTCTGAGTCTCAAGCTCCAAAGAAGCCCCAAATGTGCAAGGCAAGGCAATCAAAATAGCAGAGGCGGATAAGGGTGAGGATGAAAATGAGCATCAAGGGCATGCTGATGAGGCTGTTGAGTACGTGTCCTTGTCGAAGCATATGGTGAGGGAGCTCACTGTCAATTTGAACCTAGTTGGAAAGATATAGATCTCAACTGGGCTCTGGTAAATGTGATAGACAGCAATGTCGAAATATGCCAGGGTCTCTTTCCCTTCCCAGGAGCCAACAAATCCATTACTGAAGATGGTAGCCGACCAAAGACCGAGTACCAGTGGGAATTAGCCGATGTGATCTTCACTGATCATTCCAAGTATGGTATGACCTTCGCAAACACTGTGATGCCAGCTCAGCATAAAGTGTGGATTATGAAGATCAAAAACTGTATCAGTGCGTGAGTGACCTTCTGTAGCTCTAGATCCTGATAGGCTTACATCATTCCAACAGCATCCAAAAGACAGTACATGGACACCATGAGGAGATGGGACAAACAGGAGCTGGTATCAAGGCGGAGAGTGAGATTGACATGACACAAGCAAATATCTTCACAAACAAGTGGGGTAAGTTAGAACGCACATTCCATTTTTTGTACCACTTATATACCCTTCGCAGCACAAATTAAAAAAACATGCCCATGGTACTGGGACTTCAACTTGTTCATCCTTGAGCACCCTAATCTTGTACCTGCTGGTATTGGCAACAACACAACTGGATATGATGTCACCTTGTTGGTACCTCACATCGAGCCAGTAAACAGAGAGCCTGAGGTTACCAAGGATACTGATGGGGATCAGATTGATGGACTACAGTGGGATGCCTCAGATGCTGACATTGACTGGTTGGATAGTGATGGGGATGGGCTTCTGGAACCAAGCTCCTTGTTGGGTGGTCATCAAGATGCTAGCAAGTCCATGGACCATATATTGGTGGATGAGGATGCCAGATGAGGATGCCTTGAAAAAGCCCAAACAGAACCAGAACAAGTGCGAAATTGGGCTGCCTTTGAAACAAAAGGTATCCACCGACACCCCCAATGCCTATCTGGATGTCAAGACCAAAATCAAGAAGACAAGGGCACAAATGGGCTCATCGGCACCTGCTTCAGCCATATCCCACAAGAGCAAGAGTACACTCGACAAGTTTGCTGATGCCACCACCAGAGAAGATGAAACCACTCACAAAGTCATTGAACTCAGAGCTAAGTGCACAGATGCTGCCCACGACATGGTGATGGCGAAGTTGCAAGCAAAAATTAAACTCAAGAAAGCAAAAGAGGCAGCGAAGCTAAAACTCCTTGAGAAGAAAATGGATCACCAACAGCAATACCAACTTGCACAACTTCAAACAGAATGCTGCCCGTGTTCCATTCAGCCCGCCAATTGACCATGGACTCAGTCTCAATCTTGGACTTGATATGGGCAATACAAGCCAGTGGCTTGATGCAGAAGGAGGGGAGTTCGGTGGCTTCCAGTTCACAGGAACTATCTCAGGGTCTTCAAGTTCTTATGATGGTCATGCTGGTGCACTTTCTTCAGAGTCATTCAACCTTATGTAATAGGCATCTCATTGAAATTACATTTTGATTACTCTTTGACTACAAGTTATCCATGTCAGAGTCTGATGAAAAGACTCCATGTCTTTCTGCTCGGCAGGATGCTGCTGCTTTCATGCGCCTTGCCTGTGAAGCAAATAGTTTGGCCTTGAGTTTCTCACAAAAAGCCTTGCCAGCATGCAGACGTGCACCCGCTCGCTTGACAGCTGGTGGTAGCAGTATGCCGGCCAAATCAGATGATGTTGATGATAAGCCTTCTGTGACAAAGGGGTCTTCTGTTGGTGATACATCACTATCCTGTTGTTCTGCTTCTTCGCACTGCATTGCAAATAAGTGAAGGCCAATACATGTGGCAACCCAGTATGTTGCAATGAGGTGTCCCTTCCTACTATCAACACATAGACACAAATTCTTTAGAAAGTGAAACTGGCCCTTGAGGAAGCCAATCACATGTTCTGACCATATTCGAACTATGGAAACATGATTGTTGAAAAGGGAATTTTCAGGAAGGTCACACTCAGGCTTTTTATATGGAGCTATGATCCATATGTTGATCTACAAGATTTGTCAAAGAGAGGACATCCAAGCAGCATACAGAACATACCGGGTACACTGAGTCAGCCCACACCCATTCACCAGGAGCGAGTAGCTCATCATGCCTTGATGCTAGTTGTGTGCCCTCCCATGCAGTAGCATCATGTGTACTCCTCGTGTGGCCAAAGCCAAAGTCAATGTAGTGAGATGATCTAAAAGTCCTTCATCAGTTCAAACTCAATAGGGAATAAGGAAGTACACTTACCTGGAAATTCAACGAGTATTGGTTCTTGCGGTCAAAGTAACTCTCCCCAAACCAATGTGGCCTCTCTGCGAAAGGTATTAAGGTCCCATCGACAAGACACCATCCATCTTCCCAGGACTTGCACAAGTGGCATCAAACCCAATGTTTGGCATCTGCTTTCTCTTCTTCTGTCAGAAATTGAACAGCTGTGTCCATGAAAGAAGGGTGGAGGATGGCAGTCATCACACACCAAGTGGCTAGTAAGACAGTACCTTTCCCAACACCTGCCCAGTTGGCAACTGACTGCAAGCTGGCTGCATTCCCATCATGGCCAAACTGATACAGGGTGATCCCAAGCTGTTTCTCAATCAGCATCTGAGGATTTTGGGAGTTGTTGAAGAATATGGGGTCACATTCAATTGCTGATATGATAGAGTTGAATGTCTTCAGTGATACACGAAGTTCTTGTTGGAAATGATCAGGCTGGGCATTTTTCAAGGTAAGCAAAAGGTGGGACAGGAATGAAGGGTCACAGGGAAGGGTATCTCGTGGAGCTTCGTACCGTTGAGTGTACATATCGTTGATGTTTTGAAATACCCACAGGCGTAAGTGTGCCCATCGATTGGCTTCAGGTTTCAAAATATCTTCATCATCGTCCTCTGGTCCCCAGTCTCCATCTCCATCATCCTGCTCATCATCAGCATCCCACTCAAGCATCTCCAGGTTGCTATCAAATCCCCTATGAGCCCTGTCAACTGCGCTACTTTCAGAATGTGTTTCAAAGTCTGAGTTTGTCTTGAGGTCACTGGATGATGCTGAGCAATCAGTAGACCACTTGTAGCCCGAAATACTGCACCATTCATTGCTACTGGGACTTGAAGTGGAGCCAGAGGAGGTGGAGGTCAAGCTAGAGTAGGAAAATGATGACAGTGAAAGGTCAGAGCCGTGTTGGTTTGCTTTGGGAAGTATGTGCCAAAGTTGCCATAACAGGTTCCATTTCCACTGATGCAAGCAGACTTTGTGCGCCTTGTGTAGACTGCGGTAGAGGCGAATGAGCTGCTTGGCATGAACAAGCTGTTGACGTAGTGCAACCATGAAGCAAGTGGTGGTAGGGGGTTAAGAAGAAGTGTTTCTGTATTAATTTTCCTACTACCTACCATAGTCTAAGTTATCAATTGAAACCCAAAATCACACCTTGAAAATCAAGCCAGTCAGAGTCATCCAGTGATTCAGGTTGATTCAGGTTTCCAGAAGCATTGTGGAAATCACCTTTAATCATGTCCATGAATCACCTCTAAATTGGCCACTCTGACTGGCACTATTGTGGGCATATCATTGGTGTCATCATTTCTGAGTTTCAAGCCTCCTTCATTAGTGACAGTCAGAGTTGACGATTCCAGGGCAATTTAAGACGCAATTTGAGAGTTGATTCAGAGGGTGAATCCAAGCCATGAATCGTGTGAATTGCTGAATTGTTGAATCACCTCCAAAGGTGATTTGACAACCAGAATTTGCTCAGACAATTCCACTGTCCCAAGCACTGACAATCACCAACAGTACTATTTGGTTGGGGAATACCACATAAGCCTCTTGATTGATTACACATCAGACATTTTGATTGATCTACCCAAGATCTACCTACTAGTCCTAAGTCTCCTTCTGCCCAAGGATGCCCCTGATAACATGCCACCCCAAAATATGAACAAGCAAGAGAACATTTTTTATAATGTCTAGCTCATTGAAATTATGGCTAAATGGTTTGTTTTCATACATGCAGATGAACTGCTTGTGCATTTGCATGAAAAGATGTTGGGGCAACAGTAGTACACATACCATGTCAGTTAGCATAAATGGGAAGATATTTAGTTTTTTCATGTGTAACATATAGTTATCATTGATTGTAATTATTAGAACTTGTAGTCTATAGTGACTCAAACTCAAATCATGTCCAAATCGTGTTGAGGACTATGTTGGTCAGGGTTGAACCCTGATTCAATGCAATTCAAGGCTCTGAAATCATTGCAGAATCCATCTTGAATCACATTCTGAATTGCTCTGGAATCATTGACTCTGACTGTTACTATTGATGGGTTCCGAAACAGGCACTGTCAGGCAGTGGTCTGGATCTTCTACAGAAAACAGAGTGGAGGCCAGTGCTGCAGTTTGTCATAGAGTGTAAGTACGATGTGGTATCCAGATGCTATATCTGCTGTTTGGAGAAGAGATGAGTGATCGTGTGGTGTCATTGTCTTGTTATTTGATGTGGCCAACAGCATAGCTGCATGATGCTTGTGAAGGAGCTGCTAGCCTGGCCTGTACCAGTTCAATCTTTATAGTGGTTCACACAACTGTGCACAGAGCAAGCATTCACCCCTCTGGTGACATACCACAACAACAGGTTGGTGGTTGCATCTGTGTACTTGGAAGGCATCATGAAGGGTCCCTTGGCAGAGGTTTTTCATTCACTCTGCATCATTAGTGCATCAACAGTTTTGATTGGGACTTGTTCCATGCTGAGGTCCTGAAAGTGGCTATAATTGGAGAAGTCAGGCTGCCTCAGACAGACATAGTGGGAAGAGGAGCAAGTGCTGTATGTGCAGATGCATGTGTAGTTTCCTAGAAGAGTGCCAGCTTGAGTGTAGCAGCATGGAAGAGGCCAAATTCTATAGATGTTTGGTTGGTGGTAGACATGATAATGCATGCAAGTCTGTATTGTTTCATGGTCTAGCAAAGCTCTTATCATGTACTATAAATGACAAATACTCAGATTGCTACTGAACTTTCAGGCTAGGTCATGAGGTAGGTCACTTTGCAAGTGGCACTTGTTTTTGAAAACTTGAGGCAGATTACCATTCCATGCACATCTTATACCAAGCAAGGTACTTCTGAGCCAACAGCGAACATTGATTCACATATACTCACAGTTAATAACTTTGTTTGTTAATAACTGTTACTAACACGCGTTAAAAATGGGTCGGAGTGCTGTTTGTTAATAACAATTGTTAATAATCCTTGCGGAATTATTTACCAAACCCTAGCGCAAATTGGAAATTTCAAACAAAGCCGAAAACCTCAGGGTGCACCCTAGCAACATATCAATGTTAATAACTCAGAATTTCTGGGCTCAAAGACTCTAATGTCAATAACCGTTAATAACCGTGTTAGTAACCCCCAAGTTAATAACCGACTAGTTTTTAACCGCACACTAGCGAACATGAAGCTATTGACGAATGTCGGCTTGACACTGATTTATTTTCTCCTAGGATATCACTCGAACTATACCAGATGTTCATGTCGCACATGACTATAGCTAGCCTCGTCAAGATGTCCTGCTTCAACAAGCTTCTTTTCAACATCATATCGGCCGTGTTTCAGGGTGCCGTTATAGCCAAGCTCAGACCATTCATATCGGAGGCGGACCTCGGTAACGTCTTTGACGCCTTTCGCGATTGTCAAGCAATATTCTACGACTCCATCCCATTCCAAATATTATTACGACGGAACTGGCCAGAAACAAATCTAAAGGTTGCCGTTCCGAAGGCGAATTTTTTATCACATCGTCGACGTGTTCCTTCACCTCGGTTACGAAAAGACCCATTTCAGATCGTCCCATATAGACGACTTCAAAGTTTTAGTCATACACCACGAAGAAGTACGATTCCGTGTTGATGTACATATCCTCATTTAACCAATCCCTTGTCTAGCGGAACGTCGACATCACCGTTTCTGGATGCGGCGGAGGTACCGCAGTCATGACTTCGAGTGTTATTCTCGGGGCCGAATCAATACACACCTGATTCCTGTTGAAATCGCCGACCAGATCATCGCATCCCTCAACAGCGGCGACGACAACAAGACGGAATACCAAGAGGGTGGGTTGCCTACTCTGAGGGCGGGTTCTCTTATTTGTTGGACATGGAACGAGCTCTGCCGGCCTCGCATCTTCAGCCCCTCTCCGTAGACTTATGCAGGTCGTCCATCAACACTACATTTCACCGCTCCGCACATCTACAAGTGTATCACCAACTTCAGCTTTAGACGGAGCCGCGATATATCCGATCCACCGCTATGGATCCCAGACGCTCCCACACGATTCACAATCTGCGCTCGCTCTACCTCTATAGCGACGTGTTTTCCCCCTCTCTCAGCACCGTTTGCACAGGCGATCACAACCTTGATGGCCCATACTCCCCTGACGAAGCTTCACCTAGCATAAGTATTGGGACTTCTTGCACGACGCATCAGATCTATGCCTTGTCCTGTCATCCTGCGGATCCACGCTAGCGGAGCCCACGCCCGAGGAGTGCCATATCTCCGACCGCGATATGATAGCGAATCCCATTGAATCTGACGTCCCACCAATTGTCCACTTGGGCGTGCTCCGCGAACTGGAGCTGGTTAACAACGGAAACGTCTCTATGTCATAATTGAGGCGTATCGACGCTCCGAGCATTCCCTCCCTTAGTTGCACGTACCTATACGACTCATTCCACGATATCTCGCCGTGGATTCCGGTGACCGTTACGGAGCTCGTCCTGGACGGTACGTGCGACGAGGAACCGATTCTACCCGGTCCCTGACATCCCTTTCAGTCAGGGATATCTCTGATTGTCCTCGTTTTGGCGAGTCCATCCGCCCCTCCTGCTTGACAAGTTTTCGTATTTCGCCTGCCGTACCCCCATCGTCTCATGGATTGAGAATTGTCTCAACTGTCTTGCGTTCCCTCATGGCCTTCATAGATTGAATATTCAAGTCTTCAACCTTCTAGCGTTCTCACATACCTTCAATTACCCTACTCGTGCGCACTATGAATTATTGCACCGAGCTCCCCTGCGTTTGTATGCGCCAGACCGTACAAATGTCACGCTGAACTTCCTATTCTTTTCTATTCAACCACCCCCGTACGATAGTTCTGAGTTGAGGGAGGTATTTGGTCCGCAGTTAGAAGCGAGCAAAGTAGTGTTTGACGTGACTTTTCAGGAGTGGTCCTGCGAATAGCACTATTTTACAGCGTTGTATCTGGGACTCTTGAAGGATGTATGCATCCCAAAACAAAAAACTCAGTGGTCTGAGCGCGTTCAGTGATGTATGGTCAGCGATACGATTGGCCTACGGACCCGCTATTGAATGTAATCTTTCGTCACCTGCTACTACGTACATCATCCTGGGACATCACAGACTAAAGGCAAAGATGGCTAATTTTCCTCACTAAGCAGCGCGCAACCTGTCCCTGTAACCTACTCTAGAGTCAGACTTCTCCATGGTCAGTCTACATAAGAGCGTAGCTGCGGCACACTGATCACCCGCACCCCTAAATTCTGGACCACCCCTATGTTTGTCCTCCCCAATCTCACACAGCGCGCTGAAGCGCGCTTCAACGCTCCGCTGATTTCAATGACATTGATATCGACAATAATGTGGTTCAGAACTCTGGCATTTACGAGATATAGGAACTGCAGAATTGACTCGTGGTAAAGTAATCAAGGCGTCCGGGAAGAGCATATTACGCCCAACATCGCGATAAAGAAAAATACAAAATACAGCAAAAGTCCGTCTGACATACATGCCTCGCAGGAGGGTTGTACGTCAATGAAAAGCTGACCATCCGGCCACTGCGATGCCTGCAGCGACGCACTCTAGAAGCAGCAAGGTATGGGGATGATGTAGCACATTCCCCCTCCCTAATTCCGCACTTTGTAAGTACTCCATTGCTATCTGTCGTCGACGCTAGATTCTACTCACTGGGCACGGAATGCAACCCCCTCGGAGTCTCTTCGCCCCCTCTGTCTGGCCATCTTTGAGCTGGGCCGCCTTCATGATAGGACCCGCACTGGGCTGCGCAGCAACTACTCTGGCAGAATCGGTGTCTTTCATTGACGCATGTGCAGCAGGTGGGTAGGCTGGCATCTTTGCTTGCGAGGATGGCATGGCTTTTGTGAATTTGTGATGTGTGGTGCGGACGGAGGCGTGGTGATGCACTTGGTGTGCGGCTGGCTGATTTATATAGGGCTAGGGGCTAGCGCTTGTGCGGGTGACGTCGTTACTGTAAATCAACTTTACCGCTAGAAACCCGAAGGTACTCGGAGTCAGCGGCGCCAGTTACCAAAGAAGTACACGAACAGGTAAAATTCTCAAGAGGATCTGGGCCCGGAACCGCAAGTGCTGCAAAATATAGGGAGGACTATAAATATATATACCTCAAGCTTCTAGGTACACTTTGTTCACCAGTGAACAGCTGGATTACTGACTACATGGCATACCATGGGTGAGACACTCGCTAGTCTTCCATGCACAAATGTCCCTTGCGATCCACGATTGGAACGGTAGCCACGTCGGTGAGGCTCTTCGCTCACTTATCCTTGGCGACACCGCCGACATATGGACAAAGTCAGTATTAGCAGGTCTCTTCTCAAAGGAGGGAATGTACTCACCGGCGGGGTCACCGTCGAGACAGCCGTCCACGTCTTGAGAAGCCGCTGCAGCCGATCTACGAGGAATCCAGAGATCGGTACGTAGTACGCGCGTGTTTCAAAAGGAGATGCGGGCTCACCGCCGAGAACCAACAGTAGCGACAAATCGCCTGGAACATGGCTGACTTACGGCACCGCGTGACCAACTGCGAGGTTTCCCCTCTACTCAGTGGCCGACGGGGCGTGGCCAGCGACGCAGCACAATCAACTAGGTCCCGCTACTTAGCGCTTAGCGTTTCGCCCTGGTCTGCACCGTGCCCGGCTGGGAAGATGCGCCAGCCGCCTTCACCTGCCGCAGGAACGTAGAAACGCAGGTCATCATAGGAGAAAATGAATCCAAACGCCCGTTGGCGAGTACACGCGGGGGCTGACATCATGTAACCAGCGGGCACGAGTATCCGAGGCGAGGTTTGCCAGAGGCCTGGGACGATTCCTAGTTGGTTGTGGCTACGACAAGACCACGGTCTCGCACTGCCTCCCATGACGCGCTGTAAACTGCGCCCTTTGCTCCTCCTTCGAGTCGGCCGCCCTATTGAAGGATAGAGAATGGATATGACGCCAAGGGGCGCGATGATTACTTTAGGGGAAGAACAAAGGAGTGCATACCAAGGACCTGCCCTTATATAACGACCTGTTGTTTGGCACCGGGGCGGTTGGTATATACTACCTTCGTCCAATGAGAGTGATTTGTCAATGGTATGTCAACAGTGTCGGCGGGGGGTGGTCAACCGACTGTGTTTCACGCTGTTTGGTGTCGTTCGCCACAACTTCCTTCAGTCTCCCAGTTCAGTTCGAAGTAACGGAATCGCTTGCTGCGCTCCGGTACACGGTACAATCCTACCTCCGGGTCACTGAGTGAGATACCGCATTCACTCGCATCATGTAACGGTAGTATCACAGTAGGGAACACATTGGGCGACCGCGACAACTTGAGGATAGACACGATTGGACTCCGCGTCAAAGTGACACGTGACTCACATTTTATTTTATTATTTTTTCTATGTCTGCATTTATATACCGCAACGAGTATGCTAAAGCTACTAAGACGCGGTGTGGGTTGAGTACAACGAATTAACGCTGCACCCGGTTGATACGGGTTGGGTTGGGCAGGTTGGGGTTGAGCTGTGTTTGGAGTAGTTCCCAAGGTGAGCAAGGATGGTGGGCATAATAATGGTTGGTCAGGTAGTGTTGGACATAGAGGCATAATGAAGGAAGTTTAATGTCATTCCAGGACTCAGGCGTGGATACACCCACTTTAAGCTCCTTTACCAAGGGAGCACCGACAGTGGCAGACACTGGGAAGTTTTCAGTCCTTCCAGGACTCGGCGGGCGTGAACTTCATTTAAGCTCCTTAAAGAAGGACACCCCCTGGCAGGAGACCGTGCTGCCTTCCCTCGTCATCGTAGTGCAAGAGTGGCTTTGAAAGCCTGTGCGTGGCTGACGACAAGCCTCAAGAACTGGGGGGTCAACCGTGGGAAACCCCGAGATGGTGATGGTTCAAGTTCAAGAGCGGCCTGACACGTGACTCACATTCTTCAAACTCCGATGAACGTTGAACTTCACCGAAGCCCGCGCCATATCAGGCTCCTAGAACCAGCCACTCGTAAGTACGAGAGGCTGGTTCAAGGAGCCTGGCATGTGGTATGGTTACGCGTAGGAGTCACATAACGCGTGACTCATGACAAATACGAAATTCCCAATCCCCCCGGCGCCCTCATACGAAGCATTGTGTCTATAGTTTTCAGAGTGATGCAACTATCCGAACTCTTGAATGTCAGCGGCATTGAAGACAAATCTGCCTCCCTGGTCGCATCTTTTTGGCTGGCGCGTAAATATTTGCAACCTGATCTATGCGGTGTCTCATGTTTCCATTGTTTAGCACAAGCGGGTTGGTCACTTCCCTTCTAACGTCACCGCTTGACATTTTGCGCACTCAGCTTCAATCCAGACAATATCGTCTTTCTTCCAATGTGCATATGTACAGCCTGAATCCAACGCACCCCCACTAGCATGCCAACCTTGCCTCGCCTCATAAAAGCCAGACTCTGTTCCTTGTCAGTTCCATATATCATCACGAGGGCTGGCGCAGTTTCTTTCGTGGTCTGACGCCAAGTTTACTTGGTGTCGTCCCTGCTACGGCGATCAAGTTCTACGTCTATGGCAACTGCAAGCGGCTGAGTGCGAGCATTTTGAACAAGGACGAGGATTCAGCCATTGTTCATGCACAGCCGTTGCAGCAGGGATTGCAACAGCAACTGCGACAAACCCCATCTGGCTTGTCAAAACAAGGATGCAGATCGTTGCTCTGCAACCCCCAGGTGGTCAGCATTCACCGCGTCACTATAATAGCGCACTGGGATGTGTGCGGCAAATCTTGCGGCAGGAGGGTCTCGGCGGGCTATACCGAGGATTGAGCGCCAGCTACCTCGGTACAGTTGAAACCATGGTGCACCTCATTGTCTACGAGGAATTCAAGCACATAGCGGAGTTACAATGTACCAATAAACACATCAAAGCGGAGTTATACATTGTATTGATAGGAACAGTCCGTGCGGAGCCCAGCGGAAATTGCCCAATATGGTAAGTCTACAATGTATACAATAACAACCATCCGCGCAGAGCAGCTCGCACATCGGAAGGCCCGAGAGATTGACCAGCAATACAGCAGAATGCTGTGAAATGGTTTGTGAGGTAGCTAGGTTGTTTCCAATCATTCCTATACAGGTATACTGATGCAGCAGGAATAAAATGTCAGCAAATCGGTCCAGCCTCGGGCTGCCGATGCAGGCCGATTCTTTGTTATTGAGGCTGATGGCTTCAGCCAGCATGTAGCCGAGACCTACTGGGATGCTATAGATGATGCATCAGTAAAGGAATTGGCCCAAATAAGCAAAACATTGGTATGTCGGACATCTGGTGCAGGCTGATGTTTTCTGAAATGGGCTGATGTTTTTCCAAAACAGGCGGACAGTTTCAGCCAGTGAGTAGTGGGCATGTCCTATAATATAGTATATGATACCAAGTTCAAAAATGCGCCACATCAGATGTCCGGTGCAGGCCGATGTTTTCCATAATGGGCCGATGTTTTCCAAGACAGGCCGAAGTTTTCCAAAACAGGCCAACGATTTCCGAGACAGACCAACGATTTCCAAAATGGGCCGATGTTTTCAGCCAGCTAGTAGCAGGCATGTTCTATGGTATAGTATATAATGCCAAGTCCAAAAATGCGCCACATCGGATGTCCGGTGCAGGCTGACGTTTTCCGAGACAGGCCGACATTTTCCAAAACAGGCTAATGTCTTCAGCTGGTGAGTAGCGGGCATGTTCTACAATATATTATATAATGCCAAGTCCAAAAATGCGCCACATTGGACGTCCGGTGCAGGCCGACATTTTCTGAAATGGGCTGATGTTTTCCATAATGGAACGACGATTTCTGAGACAGGCCGAAGTTTTCCAAAACAGGCCGACGATTTCCGAGACAGACCGACGATTTCCAAAATGGGCCGCAGTTTTAAGCCAGTGAGTAGCAGGCATGTTCCAAAATATAGTATATAATGCCAAGTTCAAAAACTCGCCACATCGGACATCCAGTGCAGGCCGACGTTTTCCAAGACAGGCCGACATTTTCCAAAATAGGCCGACGTTTTCAGCCAGTGAGTAGCGGGTGTGTTCTACAATATATTATATAATGCCAAATCCAAAAACTTGACACATCAGACGTCCGGTGCAGGCCGATGTTTTCCGAGACAGGCCGATGTTTTCTGAGACAGGCCGATGTTTTCCAAAATAGGCCGATGTTTTCAGCCAGTGAGTAGTGGGCATGTTCTACAATATATTATATAATGAAGTCCAAAAACGCGTCACATCGGACATTCAGTACAGGCCGAAGTTTTCCAAAATAGGCCAACGTTTTCAGCTGGTGAGTAGCGGGTGTGTTCTACAATATATTATATAATGCCATGTCCAAAAACTCGCCACATCGGACATCCGGTGCAGGCTGATGTTTTCCGAGACAGGCCGATGTTTTCCAAAATAGGCCGATGTTTTCAGCCAGTAAGTAGCAGGCATGTTCCAAAATATAGTATATAATACCAAGTTCAAAAACTCGCCACATCGGACATCCGGTGCAGGCCGACATTTTCCAAAACAGGCAGACACTTTCAGCTGGTAGGTAGCAGGCATGTCCTATGATATAGTATACAATTCCAAGTCCAAAAACTCACCACATCAGACATCCGGTGCAGGCTGATGTTTTCCGAAATGGGCCGACACTTTGAGCTGGTAAGTACCAGGTATGTACTGTATTGTTATACATGATACCTGGACCAAAGCCTCAACCAATTTAGGCAAAATGTCGCCACATTGGATGTTCAGTGTAGGCCAACATTTCACCACATAGGCTGATGCCGTTTATCACGTTACACTTACATCCAACTACATCAGTCAGAGTATTTGACATGAGTTGCTGCGCACCAGCTAGATAAGTACTGGGCTTGTTTCTTGTATATCTCTTACCTTACATTTTACTTCAATCAGCATCCCAGTAAGTGGAGGCGTCAGAAACATACAAGGATGTTGTTCACTTACTATGACATGCCATTAGATTCTATTACTTGGACAACCCCCGTGTGTGACGATGTGCGGTACCTGGTACTCACGAACATCCCTGACCTTGCCACAAGCAAGGTTGAAGTCGACGAGGCCCCCACAAATTTCACTCTTGCCAATTGCGGGACACAGAACTTCGTGAAAGAGAAAAAACAATACTATGCCATTACATCGGGGGCTCAAGTTGGTGTTGTCAAAGGAGTGTGAGTACTTTTCCCTTGACTTCTCTGTACATAGACTCATCCAGGTTGATGGATAGTGACACTGCGACTGTGTTGATTCACAGGGTAAGTGGCGGAGTCTGCCTTGGCTTCTGCTCGGAAGCTTTGGCCGTTGAACACTTTCAGAAGGGGGTTAGTAGCAGAATGGTCATTGTTCACAAGCCAGTTGCTAGCCCAATGTAAGGTGACGCTTGTATCCTCCTGTTATGGTCCGACTTTTCCCTTCACTTTTCTTTTCTTTTCCCATGTATCACATGACAAACACGTAGTTGCTTACTACACTATGCTTACTACTTACGTTATCATGCTTACACATTGGGCCCCGTATTTATAATCACTTTAGTCAGAACCTCACCTCTACCGCATGGGCGCAGTCCATGACATCACGCCTCACGGTGATGTGCTAACCATTCCATGGAATGCCAGCAGGATACAGCATGTAGTAGAACATGAGGACTGTAGTATATAAAGGCGAATAACATACCCAGAGACGTTAACTCGTTCTCTTGGGATACCCACTTACATAGTGCCCAAGTCAGCGTCTTCAAACCCCTCGCCTCTCTTCTCCCTCATCAGACTAAGCCCTTATCTTTCTCAATAACAACTTTACCAACTCCAACGCTTGTAGAGCCCGCATACATTTCATAGTGTATTGTGTTGCCCTAACACCCCCGTAAAAATGTAATCATGTTCATTTGCTCCTACTGTAAGAGTGTCTGTACTACATCAGCTGGAAGGAATATCTCCGGCACTTGTACATTGCCTGCATCACAATGGGGGCTGACATTGCATCACATAGGATGTCTCAGCCCAGTACTTATCTAGCTGGTGCGCAGCAACTCATGTCAAATACTCTGACTGATGTAGTTGGATGTAAGTGTAACGTGATAAACGGCATCAGCCTATGTGGTGAAATGTTGGCCTACACTGAACATCCAATGTGGCGACATTTTGCCTAAATTGGTTGAGGCTTTGGTCCAGGTATCATGTATAACAATACAGTACATACCTGGTACTTACCAGCTCAAAGTGTCGGCCCATTTCGGAAAACATCAGCCTGCACCGGATGTCTGATGTGGTGAGTTTTGGACTTGGAATTGTATACTATATCATAGGACATGCCTGCTACCTACCAGCTGAAAGTGTCTGCCTGTTTTGGAAAATGTCGGCCTGCACCGGATGTCCGATGTGGCGAGTTTTTGAACTTGGTATTATATACTATATTTTGGAACATGCCTGCTACTTACTGGCTGAAAACATCGGCCTATTTTGGAAAACATCGGCCTGTCTCGGAAAACATCAGCCTGCACCGGATGTCCGATGTGGCGAGTTTTTGGACATGGCATTATATAATATATTGTAGAACACACCCGCTACTCACCAGCTGAAAACGTTGGCCTATTTTGGAAAACTTCGGCCTGTACTGAATGTCCGATGTGACGCGTTTTTGGACTTCATTATATAATATATTGTAGAACATGCCCACTACTCACTGGCTGAAAACATCGGCCTATTTTGGAAAACATCGGCCTGTCTCAGAAAACATCGGCCTGTCTCGGAAAACATCGGCCTGCACCGGACGTCTGATGTGTCAAGTTTTTGGATTTGGCATTATATAATATATTGTAGAACACACCCGCTACTCACTGGCTGAAAACGTCGGCCTATTTTGGAAAATGTCGGCCTGTCTTGGAAAACGTCGGCCTGCACTGGATGTCCGATGTGGCGAGTTTTTGAACTTGGCATTATATACTATATTTTGGAACATGCCTGCTACTCACTGGCTTAAAACTGCGGCCCATTTTGGAAATCGTCGGTCTGTCTCGGAAATCGTCGGCCTGTTTTGGAAAACTTCGGCCTGTCTCAGAAATCGTCGTTCCATTATGGAAAACATCAGCCCATTTCAGAAAATGTCGGCCTGCACCGGACGTCCAATGTGGCGCATTTTTGGACTTGGCATTATATAATATATTGTAGAACATGCCCGCTACTCACCAGCTGAAGACATTAGCCTGTTTTGGAAAATGTCGGCCTGTCTCGGAAAACGTCAGCCTGCACCGGACATCCGATGTGGCGCATTTTTGGACTTGGCATTATATACTATACCATAGAACATGCCTGCTACTAGCTGGCTGAAAACATCGGCCCATTTTGGAAATCGTTGGTCTGTCTCGGAAATCGTTGGCCTGTTTTGGAAAACTTCGGCCTGTCTTGGAAAACATCGGCCCATTATGGAAAACATCGGCCTGCACCGGACATCTGATGTGGCGCATTTTTGAACTTGGTATCATATACTATATTATAGGACATGCCCACTACTCACTGGCTGAAACTGTCCGCCTGTTTTGGAAAACATCAGCCCATTTCAGAAAACATCAGCCTGCACCAGATGTCCGACATACCAATGTTTTGCTTATTTGGGCCAATTCCTTTACTGATGCATCATCTATAGCATCCCAGTAGGTCTCGGCTACATGCTGGCTGAAGCCATCAGCCTCAATAACAAAGAATCGGCCTGCATCGGCAGCCCGAGGCTGGACCGATTTGCTGACATTTTATTCCTGCTGCATCAGTATACCTGTATAGGAATGATTGGAAACAACCTAGCTACCTCACAAACCATTTCACAGCATTCTGCTGTATTGCTGGTCAATCTCTCGGGCCTTCCGATGTGCGAGCTGCTCTGCGCGGATGGTTGTTATTGTATACATTGTAGACTTACCATATTGGGCAATTTCCGCTGGGCTCCGCACGGACTGTTCCTATCAATACAATGTATAAC
The DNA here is from genome assembly GCA_029467805.1 of Pleurotus eryngii var. eryngii. Lineage (NCBI taxonomy): Eukaryota > Fungi > Basidiomycota > Agaricomycetes > Agaricales > Pleurotaceae > Pleurotus > Pleurotus eryngii. The sequence goes on from SZVJ01000018.1 coordinate 107,523, forward strand.
TCCGCTTTGATGTGTTTATTGGTACATTGTAACTCCGCTATGTGATTCAAGCAGTTTTATCAACAGGCGTTAGCTGGGGTCGATCCTCGCGATGGCATGGCTTGGCATGCTTTGATTGGTATAGGCAGAGCTGCTGGTTCTGCGAAGTTGGTGGCTGGTTTAATCACATATCCTCATGAAGTAGTTTGCTATCCCCCACCATTCTTTTGCCAAGTGATTAATGTGTATTTTCTATAGGTGTTAAGAACAAGGTTGCGACAAGCTCCGTTGAAGGATGGGACGAAGAAATATGTTGGACTCCTTCAGTGTTTCAGGTTGATCAGGGCTGAGGAAGGTTTCGTCGCGCTCTATAGTGGCTTGACGCTGCACTTAATATGTTCTATTCCTTTGGCTTTAATCACGCTGGGTATTTACGAGTCAGTGCTTAAACTTGTAGGCCATAACCATAAAAGTTGAATTATTTTGACGCCCGTTCGTAGGATGCCCGTTTGTAGGAACATTGTTTTAGCTCAATAGATTTCCCCTTGTTCTGATCTGAAATTTTTGGCCATTCCATAGTGCCACCATGGTTTTTGTCGTGAAAATTTGACTAAATAAGGTATTCACACGTTTTTCAGCTTGCGTTGTGCTTTCCAAGTTGGCCTTACGCTGTAAGTGTAAGTTACGTTACAGTGTAAGATCACCGTAAGTTACACTGTAGCATCAATTCTGGGAATAATTAAGGTGTAATTACACTTGAGCATAAATTAAAAGTTTATTTGACAGTTTTTACAAGGGTTGGTTGGTTCTAATTTCACGCCCGCAAGCACCGCAAAGATTCCTACTTGCCTACGTTGCAGCGCTGCCACCTCTTTAGCAAAACTTTTCGGCGGAACCACTGCACGACCTGTCTCACGACCACCATGCCGCACTGCCTTAAGATATGAGCTAAACGACCTTTTTTGCTGAGAGTGGCGTGCTGAAGTTGCTTTCAAATAATAACTTCGCAAAATTAGAGTGCATTGTACAGCTAGTATACTACAGGAGATAAATATACAGTTCTCACCCTTTTCGATGCTGCTGTACAACGATACCATTTAAGGTAAGTAGTGTTTGATCGATTGATCGCTCAGGCACACGCTTAAATATATATTATGTAACTCCTGCTCTTATTCTTATCTGATCAATGCAGCCACTGACTCTTCTAAATCGACTATCATCGGAAGTGCACAATGGCACCGTCAGAATTCTCATTGAGGCTCCAGCATGGTTCGATTACTTGCATAACTAGAGGAGACTTCACATCCCAACCTTCTCATCACAGGTATTCAAGGCGGATTCGCTCCCCCGACCCCGAATGCCATTCACACTGTCACGAGAGCCAATAGCAACCAGACGTCCCTACAAATCACCTCTGCGGTGCGCTCTGACGGCACACCCCATCTTGAGGATGCTCTCCCAAAGAATCTCACACACGACGACTCCGTCGATGCGCTGGTCGGAGAGCTTCATGGGATCCTCAAGTCTATCCCCACTGAACAGCCTCCTGGCAGCGAAGATATCTACGGCCTGGATACCAGCATTGCTTGGGGCAGTGAAGATTTGATGTGGTGCAATGGTAGCCCTCAAGGCTGTGGGGGAGGCTCAAGTGAGGTTCAGCCTAGTGATGAGGAGAAGGCCAAATTCATGCGTGCAGTGAAAATTGTTATGGAGCTCGTGTCCAAGGCTGGCTGAAGCAATATCGCATTGCACGTGCTCTGTCATATAATTTACCAATATATATCTCACTCTGTTGGATTTCATGGGTGAAATGTATTCTCCGGAGCCATATCGCACTCATTCACTGAGAGGGGAGGCAAGCGAATAAGGAAGGTCCCCTGCCGAAGTCGGATTGCATCACAACGGCGTCACACTAAACCTAGACGCCTGCGCAGGCGACGGAAGGGTCAGTCCGAGTCTGTTCTTCATTTTCTTGAGGCCATGATGGATGTCGACGACCCTGCTAGCCTGGCTTCAGAGGATTCGCTACAGACAATAATTCACCTCCCAACCCCAGTGCCCCCTTCGGTCTCATTTCCGTACTCCTACGACGACCATCGCGACCAACAGACACCATTGATCATTGACAATGGGTCAACGTACCTGCGGTATGGCTTTGCGACGTCGTCCACTCCGCGAACAGGCCTCAATGTAGTCGCTAAGTACAAGGAACGCAAATCCAACAAGCCACTGCTCTTGTTCGGAGAGGGGATAGACGCGGAAAGCGGCGCACGGAGTCAGGCTAAGATGCCATGGGAAGGAGATGTTTTGCTGAACTTTGATGCCTTGGTGTGTCTCTGGGGCCGGCTCCCACTTACTGGCATATATCTGTGGATGCTTACTCTGCTGAAACTCGAGATCTAGGAAAACTCTTTGGATTACGCGTTCATACAGCTCGGAATAGACACACCGACCGTAGATCATCCAGTATTGATGACCGAGAGACTATGTTCGCCCCTACACTCCAGAGGCCGTACGTAGTTCACCTATCAACGACGAACGCACGCGTTGACACGATGCGACTCTAGTGACGTCCGAACTAATGTTCGAACAATACTCCGTGCCCTCACTGACGTACTGTGTGGACGCGGTCATGTCCTTCTACCATAACAATTTACCTTCGACTACCTCTGATGGGCTTACAATCTCCTTCAACACGGCTTCAACTTCTATTATCCCAATTCTCGACGGGAAGGGTATTATGAGCCATGCCAAGCGGTGAGCTACCCCTTTACTCTTTACTGAGCCCATTACTTATTCTCACTCTTCTGATCCCAGCATTCCTTGGGGTGCGTCTCAAGCATCGGAGTACCTCCTCAAACTTATACAATTAAAGTATCCCAACTTTCCCACTCGAGTAACTACGCTTCAGTCCAATGTACGTCCCATCCCCCTCCACACAGGATCTTAACGATGAACAGCGCCTAGTGGATGCTGCAAAACTTCTGCGAGTTCGCAACCGACTATACAGCGCTGTTGCGCAAACTTAAGGATCCCCTGAACATGCGTTCCGCTGGGCAGATCATTCAATTCCCTTTTATACAACCGGTAATCGAGGAGAAGACAGAAGAGGAGCTTGTACGTATCGCTGAGAAAAGGAAGGAACTAGGAAGGAAACTGCAGGAAATGGCTGCAACGAAGCGAATGGAAAAGGTAGTTGAAACGCTTGCCTTCTCTCTCGGGGTCAGCTTACGATGAACATCTTTAGCTGGTACAAAAAGAATCTGACTTGCAGTATCTTACCAATCTCAAAGACAGCCGAACGGAAATGAACAAACGAGAATGGGTGGTGCGTATCCTTTATATTTCAAGGGCTTCGACTAAACCGCAGCGCCAGAACAAGCTCCAGGGAGAGGGCTTCGAGGATGAGGCTAGTCTAGACGAGACTATAAAGAAACTCGAGACCGATCTCAAGAAAGCGAGGAAGAAAGACGTCGATGGAGATGACCCAGCGGTACGTCCATGAAGACATGCATTCGCTATCACTACTGATATGGATCCCTAGGAAGAGCCTTCGTTCCCTCTTGTTGATGTTCCTGATGCTGAGGTATGTCCCCCTGCTTCTGCTTCAGTGGGCCTCGGTTGTCTGACGGCATGTCTTCAGTTAGATGAAGAACAGATCAAGGAGAAGAAGAAGCAGAAGCTCTTGAAGGCTGGCTTCGAAGCGCGCGCACGGGCTAGGAAAGAGAAAGAGAGAGAAAGAGAGGAGAAAGTGAGAGAAGGCAGGAAGGATGAAGAAGAGAGGTTGAATGATCCGTCAGCGTGGGCAAGGCAAAAGAGACACGAGCATGAAGTAAGTTCAGGGCATGTGTTGTTGTGTCCCCCATTGACAGTTATTCTGCAGACTTTGATGACGCGGATCAAGGACCGCGCCCGGAGGAGAGCGGCTCTTAGTGATAGGAAAAGTGCTGCGGCACAGGCGAGGATGAAGAGTATAGCAAACCTTGCTGCTGACGATCGCGTGCCCAAGAAGAAGCGAAAGGCCGGAGGGGGTGAGTCCGTGCCGCCGTTAGGCAAGAGTCTTGCTGACTTAGAATCTCACAACGTTGACCAGAGGATATGTTCGGCGCTGATGATGCTGACTGGGCTATCTACCGCAAAATTGTAAGAACCGTTTATTCGCACAACTGCCATTCCAGTAAATTAATCAGTATTAGAATGCCGCAGCTGCGTCATCTGATGAGGAAGAAGATATGAACCAACTGCATGCTGTCGAGGCCAAGCTCCTCGAACACGATCCTACTTTCACGAACCAACACACCCACGCCTCCTTGGCGTCCCAACGCTCAGCACTCCTATTGGCATTTCGCCCCGTTTATGAAGAGGGCGACATCGAAGGTGTGATGGACCGATCTATCTATGTCCACTACCAGCTCAGGCTGATCTTCAATAGGTAATACTAGAATACATCTTAACACCGAGAGATGGCGTGTCTGCGAAGCATGGTTTTCTCCCGGAATGGCAGGTGTGGACTCTGCTGGTCTCGGTGAAGTGGTGCAGAATGTTCTCGCTCCATTCTCTGAAGCTGAGAAGGCACGTCTAGTGAATGTGCGTAGAACCCACTTTGTGAGATATTCCGTTCCTTGTCTGACGTAGCACTCGTTTCCTAGAACATACTCATTACTGGGAATCCCTCTCGGTTACCAGGGCTGGTGCCAAGGTTACATGCAACTCTGCGCCCTATCATGGCACCCGAAATGACCATCAATATTAAACAAGCAGGAGATCCAGGATTAGATGCATGGCGAGGCATGGCTGATTTCGGCAAAACAGATGATTTCAAAAACAGCAACTTTGCTGTGACGAGAGAAGAGTATGAGGAATGGGGAGGTGAACGAGTGAAGAAATGGTGGGGGTGGTAATTGGTCTTCAAGCTTTGTTCCATGATCATGCTGTTACGCAGTCCATTTGTATGGTGTATTTTAATTTGAGAATGCAGCGTGTTCGTAACCAAGGTTTGAGATGTACGGTCAGGGCGGCGCCGGTCCATGGACGAGGGCCACGACCCACGTGTTCCGCTCCGCCAGGCATTTCACTGTCAGTTAACTGTTAGTTTACACTTCGTCGGTCACCTTCTTCCATCCTTCATCTCGTCGTGCAAAGGCCTATAGTTTTTGCAAGGAACTCTTGCTGACCAGCTTATCTTCTCCCGAATATCTTGCGCATCCACAATGCCTCCTCCACACTATGACTTCCTCATCAAGGTCTGTCCATATTCTTCATGACTTCTCTGCGCAGCAACGCTTAACTTGTAATCTCTTAGTTGTTGTTGATTGGCGATTCTGGTACGACTGTGCTTTTTAGGCCCTTAAACGGGTTGCGATAACTGTGATTTTTAGGTGTTGGGAAGTCTTGCCTCCTTTTACGGTTCTGCGATGATGCATGGACGCCTTCCTTTATCACAACAATTGGTATCGACTTCAAGATTCGTACGATAGAGCTCGACGGAAAGAGGATAAAGCTACAAATCGTGCGAAGTCCACCATTCTTCCAGTACCAATCACTGACTCAGTACGGCGTCGCTTCTTACTTGTATCCTCGCAGTGGGACACCGCTGGTCAGGAACGATTCCGAACAATTACCACGGCATATTACAGGGGTGCCATGGGTATTCTACTCGTATATGACGTTACAGATGAGCGTTCGTTCAATAGTGCGTACATACAGCCCTTCTGACACTCCGCGCTGTACTGACACATGTGTAGATATCCGCACCTGGCACGCCAATATCGAACAACACGCTTCTGAGGGCGTCAACAAGATTCTGATCGGAAATAAGTCAGACTGGACAGACAAGCGAGCCGTGACCGAAGAGCAAGGGCGAGAGTTGGCAAGCGAGCTGGGCATCAAGTTCATGGAGACTTCTGCCAAGATAAACGAGGGAGTGGAAGAAGCCTTCTTTACTTTGGCCAGGTAAGCACTGACACTCTGGACATTCACACCAGGTCCTGATGTTACTCCATAGGGATATTAAGGCCCGTCTCATCGATTCTCAAGGCGACTCAAGTCCTCAAGCTGCGTCCGGAAGCGACGGGAGTGTTAAACCTGGCGCTCCTGCTGCCCAATCTCAGGGCTGCTGCTCATAAACCTACAGCATCATCAGAGGTATATTTGTATCCCTTGCCGCCTTCACTTTTGTGGATTTATAATATACTGCATCAACATGCATACTTCTTTCTTCTGGCGCGACGGTCTGTTCCCTCTATCCTTGTTGCTTGCCGTATGTATTTTACCTGTAATACACCTTCAATGGACCTTGTCTCTGGATGAATGGTAGGTTGATCCAAACGCGTCAATAAGGTTGCCGGGTGATCGGGTTCTGGCCACTTGGCGCTTGCTCGACTTTCTATTTCTCAAAGGCCTGCGCCACACTTATCTTTCATGCGTATAGCCTCGTGTCGACCTCCGCAGCTGGACAAAGGACTTCTCACCCTCTAGCATCATCATATAAAGAGCCTTTGCTATCATGATGGACCCTATCCGACCAAGCATGGCCCCAGTTCGCAAACATCTCGACCCCAAATTCTCCAGCCCGTCCTCTTTCTGTACGCTCGAGGCAGCGGAGAACTGTATAACAGAGTTGAAAATAATTGCGACAAAAAACAATATCAAGGAAGTCGTCGAGGGACTCTTGGTTTGTGGCGTTCCAGCCATCGCATTATTTCTATCGTGTAGGTTCATCATCTGATGTGGACGTGCCTATTGATGCTCACGTTCATATTGTGTCTAAAGCTGTGGAGACCCACCACAGCGCTTGGCTATTGGACTTCTTTCCCGCCGAACCCCGCCTTTATTGCTCGTCAATGTTCCCAGCTCTTCTGTCCCAGATCGGGGACTTGTTGTGTTTCAACGACTTTGACAATGTCGACAGAAAGGATATGGTTGACACACGCCGCATGATTAAGAATGCGCCAGAACAATTTGCGACACTCTTATCTCTCGAAGTTCCGGACGCCAAAGGGGATGGCGACCTTCAAACCCCAGAACCAGAGTTTGGCTTCAAGCTCACTCAAAGGCAGAGAAAGCAAGCAAAGAAGAAAGTCAAGGGGACGGTCGTCCTGGACACAAAAGTCTTCGAGGATTGGCGTTTGCCAGTGCCCAAGTCCAAAATGGATGCTGAGGACTCCGCAAACATAATTCTCGAAGAACTGAAGGGAATTTGGGCGGTTGGTATTCGTATCTCTCCTGATAAATCAACCTAACCGAATGGTTTTAACTAGGATTATCTATCTATTTGTGCGATGCCCACCTTCCAACTGGCGTTGAAGCCAATTATCTTTCCCGCCATTCCTGGCGGTCCGGCCAAACCCCCCTCTCCTGCACGTAATATCCTTCCTTCTACTGTCAACGAAGGGCAGATAAATGTTCAAACTGGTGAACTTCCCGTTGCGATTCCAAAGGTGCAGCCGTTGAAGTCGTAAGTTCTGTCGCTCTGCTGAGGCCATCGCTTCTTCTCACGGCTCGATGCTACAGCGCGTTGCAATTCGAGAACGTGGAAGGCTTTGGCAATTGGCGCGTCCTCATATCAGGACGAGCAGATGGCGACTTAAGAGAAGCCAGGAAGAAGGATCGAGAGTCGTTCCGCATCATCATGAAGAAGATTAGGTGCGCACAACGCGACTTTCCTTTGAAAGGAAATTAATATCCCTGTTTTGTAGGGAGCTCTCGCGCGGACACTTCTCGGAGGACAACCAGAAACGCTTGACAGGCGCCGGCCCTGAAGTGCCTATATTCGAAGCGAAGATGACGCGCGACTCGAGATTAGTGGTACGTCCAAGTTGAGGTTCATATTGTAAGATCCTACGACTTATGACAATTCCAGTACCAAATCGATTGTATTGGTGATATTGATCGCGACGTAAGTCCTGCTCGTCAGCTGGTTATACATCCACTCAACTATATATCCTCGTCAAGGCCGAAGTGCAAGGTATACGTTTCGTGGCTAGCTGCTAGTCCTAGCACAGTACTAACCTCGCACCCCATAGTCATCCGTGTGTTTGGCATATACACCCACGCGCAATTAGATCACTCCCGATTTTGGGATTCCCTCGCGCGTCATATCGGCAAGAAAGGCAAGGAGTATCGAGACCGATGCGTGTATCGATTGCCTCAAGCTTCTAAACGGGACAGAGTATACGACCCGGCATCATTTCCTCCCCGTGAGGAGATGGATGTGGTTACTTACGATCCTTTGGACTTACCGAAGGAAGATCTCGACGAGGTATGTCTTTGCGTAGTTTCATGTTCTGTTCTATCCCCGACAGTGAATTGTGTTCTTCGCACAGCTGCATTCCTTGATGATGTTGGTATTCCTCCTTTTGCAAGTGTACTACAAGGCTGATAGAATGGTCGTTGCACAGTTTAGGGAAATTCATCACATTCTCCCGTGTAAGCAATTTATATTGTCCCGAGTAGTTTGTACTGATTGTCGATGGTAGCCCGTGTGGAACAGTGAGTCTGCTACCTATATGGTCTATTGATCATTCTTAGCTAGTTCGACAGGCATCATCGCGGATCTGGATACGACGTTCCCTTTTGATCTGTCGTATGTTACATTTAACCGATGGGGACGGTTAAAGATATCTAATCATTCGTGTTAGACCTCGCGAGATGAAAATTATTGAGTGCCCAGCATCCTGCTACGTACTTGGCCGAAGCGGTACTGGGTTAGTGCCACCGCTAAAATACATCGCTAATTCGTCTGACTCCTTTAATACAGGAAGACGACGACGATGTTGTTCAAAATGGTGTGCGTGGAGGCAAGCTACGATGTTATGAAGGCGACAACTCGGAAACCTCGCCAACTTTTTGTTACTCACTCACGTGTTCTAGCCACCAAAGTTGCAGAATATTTCTCCAAGCTCACATCATCGCTGAATCTCGCCTCTCGGTCGCTTCAAGAGTTGAAGCTGCACAAGGATGCTGTTCACCAAGATATTGGCATGATCGATACGGAGGAAGAAGCTGCGGAGGTGGACTTGCCCCCTTTGTTCAGCCAACTCAAGGAACAACATTTCCCGTTGTTCATCACGTATACCCAGGTACGCTACTATCGCCCCCATGCCGCATTGCCTCCTAAATCGACCTTACCAGTTGTGTGCCATGTTGGGAGCCGACTATACTGACAAAGGATTCTTCACAAAACGCTCTGGCACTTTCGTAACATATGATCGCTTCCTCGAGGAATACTGGGCACATTTCCCACAAACATTGGCCAGGCGGCTAGGTGAGTCTGCACAGGGCTATCACCTCTTTCACCAAGCCAACGCGTGCATGTAGATCCGGCGTTAGTTTTCAGCGAAATCATGGGTTAGTGACCTGACATTTAGTTTTGTGTTCGTTGTTGATTTGATTGGCTATGACAAAGGGATAATCAAGGGCTCCGAGAAGACATTGACATGCCCAGAGTGGTTCCTTGATCATTCCGCGTACATGGATCTAGGTCATCGCGCGTTCTCAACATTTGCAGATAACCGAGCCACGGTCTATGAAATTTTTCTTGCGTACACTAAACAGAAACGCGCGAATGGCGATTATGATGCCGCAGACAGGTCCGTCCGATGGATCAAATCATGACAGTAGCTTCGTCTCATATTCTGTATCTAGGTCGCATGACATCCTGCAGGCTATTCGGAACCACGACGTACCCGGGAGCAAGATTGACTATCTGTTGAGTTGTCGTCTTGGTGCTCAAAGTAAAGCTAACATGGGAATGCTAGATATGTCGATGAAGTCCAAGACAATCTCCTTATTGATGCCCTAGGTATGTCAACTGTGATACACCCATACTGATCTTGACTTAATCTCGCCTAAGTGCTCCGCTCAATCTGTTCAAATCCAAATGGTCTGTTTTGGGCAGGGGACACTGCGCAGACAATCTCGGTTGGAAGTTCGTTCAAATTCAACGAATTGAAAGCACTCTTATATCGAATAGAGGTACGTGTATATCTGTCTTCGACGTTTAGATAATCCTCTCACTCTATGCTTCCAATAGAAAAAGCGCGTCAAGGACAGCCGTTTGGAACCCGACAAGCCCGCATCATTTCAACTAGCTGTCAACTACCGTTCTCACGGCGGCATCGTCAACTGTGCTCATTCTGTGGTCCAACTCATCATGCGTTTCTGGCCTGACGCGATCGATGCTTTGCAACCTGAACATGGTGTTATTGATGGTCCAAAGCCCGTGTTTTTCAACGGGTGGGATAGAGATACGATGCGTTACGAACAATTCCTTTTTGGCGCATCGTAGGTACCAGGCTATTGGTGAAGTGCCACATCTACTGATCCGACATGCTAGGGGTCAATCCATTGAATTCGGCGCGCAGCAATGTGAGTCCTCGCACCCCGAGCCCGTTCACGTATTTATCATTGTTTCAGGTATCCTCGTTCGCGACGAAAATGCCAAACTACGACTAAGGGAGCAAGTCGGCGACATTGGGATCATAATGTAGGTTGAAAGCAGCCGACACCTTTAACCTGGTATTGATTGCTACTGTAGGACGATCTACGAAAGCAAAGGTCTTGAATTCAATGACGTACGTGCACGCCCTCTCGACAAGCTATTACTGAGTGTTGAGACGTCCGCACAAGGTGCTTCTGTATGATTTCTTTGAGGACTCCACTGTGGAGCTATCACGCTGGCGGGTTGTCCTGAATGCCTTGGAAGGTCAACCTGCCCCGGACGTTGAAGCTAGGCACGTCAGTGTCTGTGCAGAGGTCAGTCTTCGACTCTTCCGCGTTTCATGATGCTTAACTAGGGTACAGCTGAAAAGCCTATACGTGTCAGTTACTCGCGCAAGGAAGAATGTCTGGATCGCGGATTGTTCTGATAAGGGTGAGCCATTGAGGGTATGTGATGCCTGTTCGTCCATGACGGCTTCTCCAAATTTACAAGAGTCTAGGTTTATTGGATGAGCAACAACCTGATTCAGAATTGCACTCCAGAGGACGTCCCCCGTCTAGCAGTTAAGTCCACAAAGACTGAATGGGCCAACCAAGGCAGGTCCCTCTTCGATAATCGTAGATATTACCAGGCAAAACACTGCTACACTCGTGCCGAAATGCCTCGCGAAGCAGCAGTCGCAGATGCATATTTTCTGCGGGACCAGGCTCGGAAGGTTCCATCCTATTCGACAATCAAATCTGAGATACTGGTCTTTGAAACCGCCTACCGTCTTGCAGCTGAGCGGTTCCAGGGGTGCGCCCTCGATCCGCCAAACCCGAGGAACCGTAGGCAGTACTTCCTCAACGCTGCGGACTGTTTTGAAATAGGTGGCGACTACTTCCGCGCCGCTGAATGCTACGATCACGCAGAAGAGAGTTCACGAAGTCGTGTAGGTTATATCGCAAAGCGGGCAAATTTGTCCACGCCGTCGATATCATCAATTCTCACAAGGGACAGATGGACATGGACGTTGCTGAAAGTATCATGGACGTTGCTCGTTTATTCTATTTCACCAAACATGATCTGAACTGTGTGCTGGGTCACCGTTCCTGCAGACAAGGCGATTCTGACGAACATTGCGAACATTTCGGGAAAGCCAGAGATCTGTTTTCATCTGCGGAGGAGGGGCTGGAGTACCTAGAAGATCGCGACTTGGATGTGGCCAGAGCGACCCTAATGGCTTCAATTCCCGGTAAATTATCCGAGGCCGCTGAAATCCATCTAGCGGAAGGGCGGAGTCTGGACGCTATCCGGCTCTTCCTTCAAGATGAACGAAGCGATACCGCCATGCGCAGGGCTTCTAAGTCACTCCTGGAAGGCCTGTGGCGACACATGTCGTTCGGAGTGTCGGCGAATGAACCCAATGAGGAGCGGGATACACTCTTGGGTTTCGCTGCTAGCATCGACGACTCGGCTCTTGTCCTCGGTGAGAAACTCGAGGTTGGTTGACCTCTGTTCGCTACGTATTGGATCCTCACCAGGCATACAGATTTCTATGTTCCAAACAATTTTCCGCCGGGCTACGACAAGATCTATTACAGCTTCAAAGGAATTACTGGACTTGAGCTTGAAGCTCTCTGTCGACAAACGTCCAGCGGCAACACTCCTATGCCTCGACCATTACTTTGCGCAGGGCTCGTTTACCTTCGACGGTTTGAACGCTGCAGGAGTCGCTGAGATTCTCTCTCATTTCATCCGATATTCAGAAGCTCTGCACGATGTAGCCCTCAACCGTGACCCATGCAGGTCGAATTCCGTTAGGACACTATTTGGCATCAAATTATCCAACGAGAATGTAATTCACATCCCTCGGGACACCTATCTCGGGTCACTCGTCCTTGCCAATCGCATCAGGGTTCTCCAGCCCACCGAAGATGGCTATTTAATTAGCAACTCCATCCTTTCAACCGCTTTTCGGGAGGCGCTCTGCCAAAGACTTGCCTCTAGAATACGAGAAGAAGAAGCGCGGTGTCGGGGTCTTGCTGTGTTTTCCCCGTGCCTTTCCTTTGCCATTTCCAATGAGTGCCGTCGTCACAACTGTACGGACGAACATCGGTCAGCCGATATGTTCACGAAGGAGACTTACAACCAACGGTTACGGATTCACCTCCTCCAAATATACATATGTAACTTTCTGGATGATGTGGAAAATCCCAAGCGAAACCTTACGGCCTTGAAAGGGTATGTCATGCCCTTAGGTATTCTTTCTTATGCGCCTTGATTATCCACCCCTTTGCAGCTTCTGGATCAGCCGGCTTTATGAAGCTTTCAATCCCCCATACCAACCCTTGGGCACTGTTCTCGCAATCGACAGGACCCGCATTCCCAATGTTGACAAGTTATTCGCCGTAGCCAGGGTCTGGATTCGTTTCCTGGTTTACTCTCTGCGACACTCCCCTGATCCTCAGTTTTTGACAAATCTGATGCGCAACATCGAACTTGCTTGTACCTTGGACAGGCACCAAGCAGACAGCTACATCCTTCGCATGCCATGCCTAATGGATCCAATCGAACGGCTCCCGCGTGACTTCATCCGCCCGGCGGGTTTGACCCATTTCAAACCAATAGTAACAGATTTCTTAGGATACAAGGACGGACACGGGCCATGGTCTCTGTATGAGGGGTCTATCTTTTTGAGGTGGGTCCACCTGCGTTAATGTTTGTTATGTCTGTTGTTGTCTTACATGTCATCTAGAAATATCATCGAAAATAAGCTGCATATCAATTCGACGGTACTTTGCGACTTCATCGAATCCCTTGCTGCGTCCATAGTCATCCACAACGCATACAGGGGTCAAGGAACATTGCATGGTGTTGTTCTTCCTCACAACCTAATCGCCAAAACGTTTCAAGTCAAAATCTGGGAACATGAAAAGAAGCAGTCAATACCATTCGACAAGTTCACTACTGCTGTCATCTCCCTTCTAGAACCCCTGTATACTGGCGCTAACCGAGGTTGGGGAACATGTTTTTGAAGCTCGCTTTGGATAACAACCATTTCTCCTAGATATCCTGTATCATCCTGGCCACCGCAATATCTTCATCGCACGCATGTGAGTATGTCAGTTTGTGTAGGAGACACTCTGTCTTACGAATCACCGAATAGATGCAGAACCTTGTGTTTGCGTTAGTCTTTCGCATTGTTGTTTCGTGGACCATCGTTGCTAATAATCGTCTTAGTCGGTTGGAATATTCGTGTGGATCGCTTGCGGCAGCGAATTCTCCAGGGGGTCACTGCCCTACGTAAAGACGATAGGCGATTCTCGAGGCTATATATTCAGTACGCCCTTTATTCTTCCTTGCAACTTATCACTAACCAGTTTCAACCAAACCATCAAAGTTATGTGAATGCTACGTCGTGGGATAGTCTGACTCGAGCTTTCAGGCAGTCGATCAGCGCCTCACCCATGGATGAGATGGTTCAGCTAGTGTACTCGAAGCGGAATGCTGGATACCCCCTCTCAAACATTCGACGTATTATCTACACCAACGAGGAAGAGCTCTGGAAGCTCTTCGGACAGACTCGCCTCTACCCGGCTTCTGCTTTGTCGGCCACCGCCACACCTTTCATCCCATCCAAGTCAGTCATAGCCAACCTCTCCGACCGAAAAGTAGGCTCGAGTCTCGCGCCACAAATCACTCCTTTGAAATCCTCCAAGTCTCCTGTAACCGCAACTGATCCCCCCTCTGATGTCCCTCCTCCGCCAGCGCCAATTGCTGCAGACCAAACAGTTCCGATCAGCAACCTCCCTACGTCAGACTCCAGTCCTCAGTTGCCTGAGTCCCAGGGCCAGGGCGGTGCTGATGTCGATGATAATGAGGCCATGGAAGAACCAGACAATGATCCCTTAGAGGAGATGCCTGAGAAGCAATATGTAGTCAATACGCTGGAAGAAACGAAGGCCGCGAAGATCATTCAGGCCGCCTGTCGCAACTGGTTCAATCGTCGACGCAAAGTGACTAGAGACGACGGGTCCAACGCGGCCTTACGACATTTCTACCGGGCCAGTTTGGATGTCGCTCAAAAGAAAGAGTGGACTAATACTCTACATCGAAAGATGTTCCTAGGACCTTTTGTCCACATCCGACTGTGCCTTGAAGGTCTGCACACGCACCTTCATTCTCACAAAGCGAAGACCAAACACCGCCTGCGCATTGCTCAACACGAAGAACTAGATAGCTTGGGGCCTCGACTTACCTTTCTCAAGTAAGTCGGTACTAAAAAGCACAGTGAATGGTAATTTGACCTCGCCATTCGCACAGCACCACCTTCCGGGCAGTCGAACGTTTACAAGAGGTCTTGAATCCTAAAAATGTGTTGCTGGAAGACGCAAACATTGAGGCTATCAAGGCGACGGTTACAGAATGTGAGGCCATCGTTCTCAGCTGTGCAGCTTTGAATATTCCGGCGAGGGTGAAGGAAGATCTGGACATTGGCGTCAAAGGAATCTTGAAGGTCGCTCCCCCCAAGAAGCGAAAGCATAAGAAGGTCAAGCCACACCTAGTCATGGACGACGATATTTACTACGACGATGGATTTTCTGCCACGGACTCGCAATCCGAAGCCGAGGGCGGCTACACCTCGGACAGTCAGACTCATTCGTCGCACTCGTCTCAGGGGAGCACTGGGATCTCAGAGGGGGTATCATCAGGGGAGGTAGCGGGACACTGTTTTTAGTTACGTATTGTCTCAGTTTCATTTTGTACTCGATTGAAAACCCTGTACTACTAGTATAATCAGATTTGTCAAACGAACGTTCAGTACAACAGAATTAAGGCTCAAAAAAGACGAAAAGGATATACTACGAAACAGACATACGGTGGTATAAGTGAGCAGGGCGCTATCCTACCCGTAAACATACAAAACAACAGAAAACCTGTTAAAAAAAGACAATCTAACGAGCAACTCAGTCACCTTTTATAACGCTACAAAAGTATTAGAGTAACTGCTGACTCTTTTCGTAGCAAGGAAGGTAGGAAGGTCTTGATGTTCTGCTCGCATGCAGTCGATTGGGATTAAACCGGAATGTGTCTGTCCATCATCGACGAGCTTCTCGACAAACGCCCAGCCATCATCGAATGACTGAACGACTCGGACCTTATCGCCTGGGCCGACTCCAAGTTCGTCACCGAGTGTGGGGAAGAAGGGTCTCTGGATGACTTCGACTTCAGCGAACTCGCCCTGTTCAATTCCAGCTACCTTCTTTTCTCCCGATGGATCGGCGAACGGATTCTCGTCTGTCGGTACCGGCTTGCGTGTCAAAGTGCTGTACCGGGTCGACTTCATACTGGACGGTCGGCTAGTAAAATCTTTCTGGCTTTCTGACCATTTGCTTGCACGCTTGATAGGTGGCTTGGGGAACGAGAAGGACTCTGAAGGAGAGAAGGGCCGAACGGACATAGGCGTGGGCATATCAATTGGTGTTGCTGTGTCTGGCGCTAGTAAATCGGTCCTCGGTTTCGCAGGAACACTGGTAGGGTGGATGACAAGCCATTGCCCGTCTTGCTCGCTACTGTCGCTATGGGCGCTATAAACCGATGCTCTGCGCTCAGTTTCAACATTGATGAGTAGTGGACGAAGTGATACTGGTCCGCGTGCAGTAAGCGGACTGCTGTTGTTAGGTGAGTTGCGTATCTCGGCCATAGGTGGAAGCTCAGGTATCAATGATGCATCGAAATCTAGTGTGAGATGTGGCGACAAACCATGGTCGAAAGTCGTTGCGAAACTGCTGCGAGCCGAAGCCGTTCCGCTCCCAATCCCAACGGTGGCTTGCGTCGATTCAGGGGAATTGGTTTGTCTGTGTTGCCACCAACGATCTCTCCGCTGACTTCGGCGGGCGATAGAGCGACGGCGAAGCAAGAACACCAACAGGCAAAGGAGCACAATCACCAGCGATGCTATAATGCCAGCAATCGCGCCTGGGGATAGTCCATTGGAACCAGAAGACCCAGCGATGCTACCGGAAGCAGAAGGAGCGCCATTTTCTCCCGTGTTCCCGTTCCCATTCACGGTCGTACTCGACCCTCTTGAATCAGCTGTTGAGGAGGATGAAGCGCTTCCGGCGTGCGGGCCGCTGGCATTCGTCGCAGAATCCGAATTAGAGCCATTCTCCGAAGAGCCGCCATCTGAGGAGCCTGTGGATACATTGACAACGCCCGGGGGGACCTGCCTCATCCGAAGAACTGCCAGACTGTCCACCTACGCCGTTGGACGAAGTCGGCGCGCTGTCTCCTCTTCCAGCATCGGAACCCCCGCTGCTCGCAACTCCTGTGCTACCCCCGTGTGCGCTCTCTCCGTTGTTACTCTCGCTTGGGCTCCCTCCAGCGGTACTGGCATTTGACGGCTGGCCTATCCCACCAGTACCCCCTTGGTTTCCTCCACCTTTGTTATTGCCCCCTCCGGCCGCGACCGTATTAGCCTCACTGCCGCCGTTGCTACCGCCGCTTCCACTGCCAATACCGTTTCCTCCCTCATTTCCTCCGCTACTCCCACTACTCCCTCCACTACTGCCTCCGGTGCTGCCCCCATTGCTTCCTCCTCCTCCAGCGCTTCCTCCGGTGCTCCCTCCATTTTGGTTTCCGCCTGAGCTACTAGTGTTGGTTGGTGTTGGTGTTGGTGTTGATGCTGGTGTGCTCGATGTCGTTGGCTCCCCCGCAATTACATTTGTCAAGATCGGCGCCAATAAGGGTATCGAAGGTAATGGTAGTGGTATTGGTAAGTTGATTAAAGCTGGCTCTCGAGCGTCGAGATCCCCTCCGTCGCCTCGGGGAGGTCGCATTGCGTGGGCATGGCTTCTATGTTCGCGTATGGCGCGCATGATGATGATGCTAGGAAAATTACGGTCACGAAACGAGTGCTGATTGTACAAAGGAGTGTGGGTCGCCGTAAACTTTACAGGACGAAGGGAGAGGTATAGGGAGGATAGGGTATTCGCCCGAAGGACATGAAGGGAGAAGAAAAGAGAATATCCGTTGCTAATCAATAAATCCTTGTTCTATCATAGGATCCAGCTTTGTGTGCGATCGAAATAACTACCCTCTCACCGACCACGCGCCTAGTTGGCTCTAGTTGGGCGTTGACACAATTGAATACCCGACCAATCACTATCTCTTCCCACTCCACAATTCGTTTGATCTCATAAGAGTTTGATACAGCTAACCAGCGTGTAGCAACCATCCATCTGGTCCATCCATCGACATCTGGAACTGCGTGTGGATGCCTTATCCCACTCCGAGGATACTTGCGTTGTAGTGGTTGGTGCTTTTGGCGACTGAGTAGCTAGCTTTGCCAAGACCTGCTAGCCGGTAAACAGTCCTGAGCATTATTACGGGACGCACAGTACTAAAGTTCCAAGACGCATCAATTTTCCACTCTTACGCCGCTGTCGCTAGGCCGTCACGACTTCTCGTATTTCTCTGTTCAATATATACGAATAAAAGTTGGTCGTGTCTTGTCGCGTATGCATATGTTCATGGAGCACTAGGACTTCCTTGTCATGCCAATCAGCCGATTGATGCGAGGTTCTCTAAGTACCAGCGCCTAAGGTATGATGAATTGCCTAGTACTTCGTCAAATTTAACTATGCCGGTGGCTGTGTCCCCTTCATGCTCCTTCATGTTGACGTTGAGGTCAGAGGTAGGCACAGGTACCAACGCTATGAAAGACGTCGCAACCGCATTATTTTTGTCGATTGTCGCGACGTCGGGACCTTGGAGCACTCAGTGCAACGAGATCGAGAGTTTGCGGTATGAGAGCATGACGTTTCCGTCGCAACGCCTCCCTGATACAGGGGTACCTCTTCGGTCCCAACTTCTACCATCTTCCCTGGCAGGTGTAGGCCGAAATGAAAACTGCAGATCGACGTGCAGTTGTGCAATGTATTCATGATCAAGGGAGTCTGCGATTGACCGCGAGAAAATCACAAGATTCGTATGTCCATCAATTCTGCTTGCGCCATCAGTAATGCATCGGTCACCACCGCATCGCCCGGACGATGGAAGAAATAACTGCTCAGTGTTATTCCAGACGTATTGCCGCAATAGCTTGTCCGATACCTAGGAATGAATGAAGATGGATAGATCACGAGTGCCGACAAATGGCGCAGATGAGCACATACTAAAATATGATCTATGGTAGAGGCAGGGAAGGAAAGCAGATGTGAGCGAAAATCCCCATTCCGCGCGAGTGGCAAGCCTTCTGTGTGGGTGTGGCTCTCAATTGAACTGGCACCCACGCCCACCATCAGCAACCGATATCCGGTCGATAAGTTGGGCCAATACAGTGTGCCGGGCACGGGCACAGTAGGTTTGATTCCAAGCGGTCGACGAAGATGGTTCAAGAACGGTTTAGCTTATATGTTGTGATCCGAAGATATACCACGTTGCGGGCTCAGTCCACCGGGCAGAAGCAGCGAACTCGAGAACCGGGTTTACATGGAGTGTGAGTGCACACAAGTCCGGGCGTGGTCTAGGACGTGCAAGTGATAATTTATTAACCGTTGAGATATTCGACTAGAAGCCCCCGATGGTCGGAAACGCAAGAATCTGTTGGGGTATCATTAACCATCACAACGCAAACGCACATCCTTGTGTCTGTAGTATCCAGCAGCAGAGAAGAACAAGACAATCGGATGAAGCACCTCTAATGACGCGTTTCTCCAACATTAACCTGAAGTTCCCGATGAGGAAGGATAACAGACAAAGTCGTGATCTTGCTTGTGTGACCGAGCAGCGGGGAGGGGAGAGAAAGAGAAGTCTATATCGATCATGCTAGATACGCGGTACAAATGCTAGTCAGTAGTGACGCAAGTAGATTAACCTGATTGTTGCTCAACAAGTTCAGCCCACTAATGACCTTTCCTTGACCAAGCTCAGTGATCCTCTTCTTCTCTTCCGAGTAGACCGTCCGTTGTATTGTAGCCCCAAGGAGCGAGTCAACCATGCTTCCTCCCCCACCCCCCATGACGCCCCAAAATATAGATTCAGCGGTTAGGGTAAACCAATTCGCTGCGCAAGTGGAGTTCTGGAGAATGACACTGGCAGCCATAGTAATGCCCATGATAGCGCCACCGATAATCGAGGCAAGCGTTCCCCCGAAGGAGATACCACCATTGGTCCCTGGTGGTACGGGCTTTAGCGTCGTGATAAGCACGGGTTTTGATTGGGAAAGTATCCCAAGTTCTGAGGCGAGGGTGTCACCCAAACAGCAAGCGAAATGTCTGCAAGTAAGCAATAAGGCAACGGGCTTTACGGTCACAAGATATTTTTGGTGTTGCTTACCCGAGAACACCCATGAGTAGGGCTCTACTCCACCCCATCTCGATGGCTTTGTCCAGCGGACACCATGTACCATCGTACACGGTATTTGACGCGCTGTTTACCCCAATGGATTTCACCAGGACGGACTCAGAGGAGTCGGGCATGAATGATACCGTCCAGGCGATACTGACAATCAAAGCCCACACCGAGTTGCACAGCACTTGCCAGCCACTTCGGTACCCAGCTTCCTCGTACCCGTCCTCAAGCAGTTTCTTCTTTTGCTTGCCGTCTGCGCAAACCATCAAGTCAAACGGCTCCACGTTTCAAGGACCCGCGCGACAGGCCACACGTAGTACGTACATTTGGTAGCACGACTCCCCGTCAAGTAGAATACTATCAAGCTCACGCCCACAGCGCGGACTTTCACGTTCATCATCACCCATCCAACAATGAAAGCGGCGAATGCGCCCGAAGGTGACAGGGAGCGCTTTCGGAGTCCATGACCACTAAGGATAAGGGCGAAGAGGAGGGGGAAATTGTTTTTCAGAAACTCTGTCATGCTCGACACGGAGGGCGGCGACTCGCGAGCAAGCCGCTTTGCACGATGGTGCGGCTCTCCTCTAGGCGCTGGTTCGGGTCAGATAGGGGCTCGACATCGACCTAAAATTCGAAAAGGACTAGTTTGTATTTGAAAGAGTCTCTTTTGGAGAAGTACAGCATATTCTGATCTTATATCTACTTCGTCGCGACTCTGAGCCGTCGGGGAAGCGACATAATCATGTCTCCCAAACAACCACTGCCTATCTTGACTCCACTGACGGCTGCATCAATTAGCTGGGCGGCGAAAATATCTGTTGCAAGAGAATAGTAATGTTTATCGCCTGGATCGAGCCTTGGGCTCTAAAGTCAACTGGGAGGGGAGAAGACGCGTTCAACTAACATCCATCTCCTCGTTGCCGTCCATGGATACAACCTGGTCTTCGCCGGGTTTCTTTCTCGTAGATCTTCTCCTACCAACTTGTTCAGATTCAGAATCTTTCTTCTTCCCTTTTCTCCGAGCTCTTTTCGGGCCA
Source organism: Pleurotus eryngii var. eryngii (assembly GCA_029467805.1). Taxonomy (NCBI): domain Eukaryota; kingdom Fungi; phylum Basidiomycota; class Agaricomycetes; order Agaricales; family Pleurotaceae; genus Pleurotus; species Pleurotus eryngii. The sequence continues at coordinate 128,316 of SZVJ01000018.1, forward strand.
TCGTCAGGATCGGTAGCTTCAAGAGGTTCGTCTCTAAGACGAACGTCACTTCCCGCGATGCGGTCGAGCAGATCCACGTTATCAGTACCACTCAGGAAGGAAGGCAGAGCGCTCGTCGAAGCCTTTTCTTTGCCTTTGCCTTTATCTTGGGTCCGTTCAGGCTGTGCATCATCTACCACGCTTTTTACGCTGCAGTTGAACTTCTTTGAAGCGGATGCGTTGCTCTGTCGATCCGACATGATGAAGAGCTCGCCCGGACGCGTCTTCAATCAAAGTGGCAATCAGCATACACCGGGTGCGGGAAGCGATGGCACAAACCTTTCTCTTCCATGAACAACAGTTCTGTCCCCAGCAACAAGTCATGTTGGCCCTTAAATATTGTACCAGATAACTGCAGGAATGGTGTTGGTGTATCGAGACCCTATTAAACGCAGATGATCTTGAATGAAGTACACTGCAAGGGAAACTAGCTCACAATCAATCTGTATTCCGCTGAGCTCGGCACAAGAGTTGGCTCGATAACTCCAAGGTCCAGGGTAACGTAGGAAACTTCTTCGCTGTCTTCCTCGTATTCCTGTTCGGCTCCAAATGCATCGACGCGCTTGTAGCCGCTGAATGAACTTGCAGAAGGCATTCTCTGCACGGAGCCGAAAACAGATTCAAGAACGTCGCGGTGTGAAAGGTAAATGAAACACGCTATGTCACATATCACGGGGTGTTATGCGGAGAAAGAGTGACAGTCTAACTTTAGAACATGTTCGACTCGGGAGCAAGTGTAGGTTTTGTGCCTTACCACCATCATCCTTTGCCACTCGTTGCGCACTGAGGCTGAAGCAAAGTGATGTCAAATCCGCAAGTTAGAACGACCGCTTTCCAACCGAATGCAAGCGATTCCAAGCTGCGGACCAGCGAGCTAGCAAACACTGGTTCATTGTCATACAAACTTACTCTCAAGGAAGGAACTCAAGGGTATGTTGCTGTGATAGCGTGGTAAAACTGGTCTGATTGGTGAGCTCGTCACTGACAGACTTCTCTTACGAACAGGAACAACTCACTCGGCCGCGTTCGCCAGATAATCGAGATATTGTCCTCGGATGAAGAAGAGCGAGTTGCAAAACCCCAATCTAATTTGACCCTCAACTAACCTTAGCTCTCTCAGTTCGTCCAGCTCTGCGCCAGGCACAGCTCCAGAGGAGGATGTCTTCTTGCAGGCGAGTCCACGAAAAGGACCTTCCGGGAGAGTCCAAAGTAGCACGACGACGGTACAAGACATTAGTCGGGTTGTATCAGAGGTAATAGAACTATCTGATAGCTCTCCCTGAGGCGCTACCTCGCGTCCGGAGGAAGCCCCAAGGAAGCCCCAACAAGAAGGGCAAACTTCCGCTCTTTATCGACGACAGTGAGGAAAGCAGCGGTGATGATGGTGCCATCATGACATTGTGAGTGGAATATATCCACTAATCAACTCGCCGTTTATGTTTGCACCAGTGACGAACCCCCGTCAGCGCGGAAGCCGTTGAAGCTTCCTCTCGAGAAGTTCCGCACGCTCAATATTTCCGACACCCCACCTAGCAGCCCCAAGAAGCGTAAGGGTGTATCGGCCACCCGGCGTGATGCTACACCAGTCGAAACACCCGCTGCACGCACCGATTCCCCTGTTAAGCCCGCCTCTAGCTCTACCTCGACACCATCATCCACATCCGTAACGCGAATGGACTTGCAGGCAACCCGAGTAACGAAGAAGGTGCAGGCCGCCGCAGAACTGATGAAGCGCAAACTCTACGCGGAGGATCTATTCGAAGAGCTGAACGTATTAGTGTTCGATCGGAAATTACCGCCCGGTACGCAATTGAAATGGAGCAAGCGTTTAACGACCACGGCGGGGAGGGCCAAATGGCACAAGTAAGTCACTCACAACGATGACGAAACTGACCCCCCTAGATTGACTGGCTATAGATCTTCTGCTGGGGTGCACACAACAGAAATAGAACTCGCCGAGAAGATCTTGGATTGCGAAGGTGTGCCTCCTGATGTATTAAACGATACCTCAAGTGATCGTCATTTTTGACGCATCATAAAGAACGTATCCGCAACACGCTCTCACATGAGATGTGCCATTTGGCATGCTGGGTCATCGACGGTTGTCCCAAAGAAGGGCACGGTCAATTGTTTAAAGCCTGGTATGTATGCTTTACCGTTGGAGGTACTGTAAGCTAAGAAGTATGTACTCGAGGTCCGCGAAGGTGATGCTGCGTTGTCCTGAGATTCATATTTCGGTAAGCTACAGACTCTAACTAGCGGCGGTGGGTGTTCTTAACGGACCAATGATCCTCGACACCCGATAGACGAGACACGACTACGAGATCTCTTATCCATATCAGTGGGGTACGTATGTATTTCAACTTTCGGGAGCTTAGAATCCATCAATCCGACTCTAACAATCGTCATTCAGAATGCGAAAAATGCGCCAAGATGTATGTGCTCCCACCCCTTCCTAACGTCAAGTAACTACAATGCAATCAACCGCCTCAGCTACGGTCGATTTAGTAAATCTATCCGTCCTGATGAGTGCGGTGAGTAAATTAACCCCCTCCTCATGGTCCACAAACACAGAATGGAACCAATCGACTGAATTGTCATCCCGCCCCAGTATGCGGCGCATGCAGAGTCGGGAGGCTGCGCCCACTTTTCAAGACTAACCAAAGGGCCCCGAGGACGCCGAAGATCGCTCGTATGGCGGCCGCCAAACCCCAAGGTAAACAAACCCCTACCCACCTCCACTAGTCTCTAGCTCTTAATCCTTCGCCGCAGATTCGCCCAAGTCGTTGCCTCGCTGCAACTTGAAGCTGTCTACATCGTCATTGTTCATCGATCTCACTGCTTCATATGGTGACTACATTCACGGAGAAGCCTTGGGGAGCCCTGTTAAGGGGCAACAGATATTGTGCCAACATGGATCTGATTCGGAGGGCGGGGGAGAGGAGGAGGATGAAGTCGAAATTCTGGCGACGATCGTGGAGTCGGTGTCGCTGACCGAAGACTAGATGGCGTGAGCCCGATTTCTTGCAACGAACGTCCTATAACGATTCAATCTACGTTTAAATAATCATTATGCATACCCATCTACTCCATTTACTTCACATCCTGATCTCGCTCACAGTTCTAATGACATCTCGTCTATCTACGCGCCACTCGCGATAGAATTCAAATATTCATGCTTAATCGGTGCATTGTCAATCAAAGGGTGCTCAAGATGGGCTCTACAATTCTTACTTACATATACAAGGTAACAACACTTGGACAATACAGCTACACAGTAAGAGTACGATAAGTAGTGTCAATGAAGATGGTATCATGATGAATATACTATATACGATAAAAGAAAGTATCATCCTGGGCCACATAAGAATCCCGAGATATTAATTATAATAAGGCAAGTGACGTTCTCGTCTTCATCCGCAATACGGCGTGACGGTGATCGGCAGCTTGGTTCCTTCGTCCCAATGATCCTTGACGTACGGCCTCGTCAGAATAGCGTTGAACTTCCTGATCTCCACGCCCTCCGCCGGCGAGAACACAAAGTGCGGAAGTATACTCGCAATGAAGATCTTCATCTCCAGAATCGTGAACTTCCACCCGGGGCATGAATGGGGGCCGAACGAGAACGTCATCACGCCCGCGAGCCCGGGGTGACGCGCGGACGCCGGGAGGGCGGTCCACCGCTCGGGGTTGAACGTGCGCGCGTCCTTCCCCCACACGTCCTCCGACAAGTTGAGGCCCTCGATGGGGACGTGGATGTAGCTGCCCTTCTTGATCTTGATGTGCTCGTCTTGAGAGAGGACGCGGCCGTCGCGCATGTGCACGGTACTCGAGACGGGGATGAGGTCGTCCTGTGTTGCGACGCGGATGATGCCGTGCACGGGTGGGCACAGGCGCAGGGTCTCGCGCACGACGGCGTCGAGGAAGGGGAGCGCATCTATGGCGTCACAGTGTGCCGCAGATGAATCACTCAAGATGGTAGAGGGAGGGTGCGTAGGCGGAGCGGGAAGAGGGGAGAACGTTTCTGCGAACCCGGAATCCGGTATGCAATTCGTCTTCAGTGAGCTACCCGTAGTAGAAGCAGCAGTTGAAGAGGCGATGGAAAGAGAGGCGATTTCTTCCCTTAAGCGTGTTTGCATTTCTGGGTTGAGGGAGAGGAGGTGCAGGCACCATGAGATGGAGAGAGCAGTCGAATCAGAGCCGGCAAAAAGGAATGTGGAGAGTTGGTCTAGTAGTTCGACATCAGAGAGCCGCTTAGATGATTCTTCGGAGAGGTTCTGTTTAACTAGAGAGCAAAGTCAGTTGGTGTCCGTCGACATGTTGGGGGAGGTGACGTACTGAGGAGACTCAGGATGTCTTTGTCGTCTATCTCTTGCGCACTGGCTTTCTCTGCCAAGATCGCGGCTTTCTTGTTCGCTACGAGTCGCTTGCCAGCCTCGTTGATAGTGCGTAAACTTTCTTTCGTCGTACGCAATCCATCGTCGGGCTAAACAACCACGTAAATCAGCTAAACGATGTATCAAATGCGATATACGTACGAAGAGCGTGTTGATGATCGGGAAGAACAGCGACACAATGGCCTTGAGCCCGGGCCCTTTATCCTGTACATTAAACATCTTGCGATATGCCAAGTACACGTCCTCAGATTCATCCTGGAGGGCATGGAAGTGGTAGTCGAATCCCGCAAGGCCGATAACGTCGAATGTTGCGCGGGCAACCCAGTGGGATATGTCAATCACGGATTGGCCCACCTTGTTTGCTGAAGGAGTGGACTGCTGTTGCTGGACGGCAGTTGGAGACGTTGAGGAGGTGTGAATGAGGGCGAGCCATCGGTCCCTGAGTTCTTCGGCCTTCTGGAAGAAAATTGGTGCCATTGCTTTTACGGAAGAGGTTGAGAATGCGGGAGCGATGACACGCCGTTGGATCTTGTGTTCCTCGCCTTCCATAGAGAACACGCCTGCGAAGGAGCGAGTGCGTAAGTATATCATTCGGGTTGATGAGCAAAAACGCACCTCTTCCCAGGAGACGGGCAATGAAAGTACGCGTTTGCCACGGTTTTTCGTAGATCGGCGAGTTGAGGATGTGGGACACAGCACGAAAGTCAAATGCCATCAATCTGTAGTCGTGCTGGGCGTCGGTCGAGGTTAGTATCAAGCAAAACAAGTTCATTGGAAAGAAAAGGCTCACTCTGCCAAAACCATGGAAGCGAAACATCTTGCCGTACCGTCCGACCCAGTCACGATGAGTATCGGGGCTGACGTTCGGGCTGCCAAACAAATCAACCAGTAAATTCACAAATACAAGCAGTACCGCGAGCAAAAACACTCACTCCATGACTTCCCGAAAGTGATTGTGGAGCGCAGGTGCATCGGGTCCAGGGAGCTTCCTCAATGGATCGAATGGTGGTGCAATGACCATCATATTGGCGAGCCATAGTACGCCTCTAGCTAGCAAAAGCAGGGCGACTAGGGTGCCGACTCTGAATGCATCTTGCAGAAGCAATAGGAGTGTGCTAGCACTGAGAACTGCCATCGCGGCTCAGCACCAGAGTATCTAGAAAGCAAAAGGAATCGATGGTCAGTAAAAGCGAGTCCCGCCTGAAGATGGGGGACGCTGGGAGAAGTGCGGGGGCAAGCTGCCTATTCCGTGCTTCATCTTGTATGCTCAGGATGGGAGAGAAGGACCCTGCGTCGAAGTACTAACGAACATCCACATATGGTAAGTCTCATTGATCGGCCTCTCCCTTCCCCAGATTTGAGATTCCAGTTAGCAGAGTTACCACGGATGGGCACAAGGAGGCTCACAAGGGCTACTGGCGACAAGTTATGGCCACAAGGCCACAAAGTACATTAGAGTGAGTAGTCAAGGTTGCCTGGATCCCTTGTGTACTAAATGAATCCACTTTACAACTACAAGTACAAGGGTACTCTAGTGTGTGTTTACCGGCGCGGAAGCAAAAGCAAAAAAGTAAACCCAGGGTTCCACTCAAAGCCCACCGCGAGGGTCGAACTCGCAGCCTTCAGATCATCCCGCCTAAGAGTCTGACGCTCTATCCGATTGAGCTAGGCGGGCGATATAGACGACCTTCCTAGTAGATTTATCACCCACAAGTCTGCTCATCGGACTTTAAAATATTCAAATCAACTGTACAGTTGTTTATGTAATCACTCAGCCAATAATTTCCACCAAGTCTCGAGATCATCGTCACAAACAGTGAAGGCGTATATCCGGCCAACGGTGAGTCCACGTTCCCTTGCTTTCCCGATCTATCAACTAATCACCTTCCATTTCCTGTCCTCCTCGTACCGTCGCCTATCCACGTCCCCCAGACCACCGCATCCCTAAAACCTCAAAATGACACACGACGCCGTCTGGTTCTCTCGTCCCCGCAAATACGGAAAGGGTGCCCGCCAATGGTACGCATGCGTGCTAGTAAACGCCGCTCGTTACGCTTACTGTACCATTATACCTTCCAGCCGCCTCTGCGCCCATCAAGCTGGTCTCATCCGCAAGTACGGAATTGACCTCTGCCGCCAGTGCTTCCGCGAGAAGTCTGCTGCTATCGGCTTCTCCAAGGTATGTTCATTATCTATTATCAAGCCCGCGTCCCCCAACTCTGAGTACTTTGCGTTCAGAACCGATAAATATACGTCCATGCGCTCGCTTCCTCAGCTGTCGTCTTTCTCTACATTATCATTGGCCCAAGAATGACTTCCTGTATGCATCCATCACTATGAAATAAAATGCTATGCGCAAGTCTCCAAATCCCATAACCGTTGGTCCTCCGAAGTCATTTCATCAAGCGAGAAAGAGTCACGAGAAGTAATAAAGGGACTTCATTGCCTACTAGGCTACTAAGTCGTACGAATACTCCAACAGATGAATCCAACGACACAGCAAATCCAATTTGGCTACGAATCTAAATAAAGCCACTTTATACAGGGTAGTTTGGAGGGGGACAATAACTACAAAATGACGGCGTGCAATAGTGCAAATGCGGCAAGGATATGGAGATGCTAGTATTAGACAGACAGACTGCGTGCGAGTATAAGAGGGGGATAGGGGAGGCGGGCTTCATAGGTGTATATGTATGGTTTTGTGAGTTGAAAGAAAGTAACCTGTACAAATGGCCAAGAAGATTTTTATATAACAAACAATTTGAATGAGGCGAATAAAAACACAAGTTGAAGCATAAAAGCGTAGGTGGCAAACATCACATGTGTCCGGGATGGGAAGGAGGTTATAAAAGCGGTGTAAAGGTAGATAGAGGCAGAGGAATTTGATGACGAGAGTTAATGCTTGCGAAGAATACAATGCATGGTGTGGGGTATGGTATGGCTGAAGTCAACTGTTCGGATACAATTGGGACCGTCCGAACGAATAGAGAAAGATCGAGCGAGAGAGCAATAAAACGGGAGTCAAAGTACGAAGGGGGGGACCGAAATCCTGAGGAAACGGCGGAATATCAAGCAATGACTGCGGCGAGTAAGGTAGGGTCGATAGGAAGGAGTGGTATAATCGGCGATTATTAACGATCGACGAAGTGTACAGAGCGAGTACAGCCATGTGCGTGTCCATGCCGTTTTTGTAGCCGCGAGCCGAGCATGATCACTTTACATGCCGTAGCCAAAGGAGGACCTCTGGTACGGATCAGCGATAGGGCCAGCAAGGCCAACACCAGCGAAGGGGCTTACGCCTGCAAAGGAGTTCGAGAATCCCCCGAGGTGGGCAGGCGCGGGAAGCCCAGAAGCATGCGGGGACCCGCCTTGAAGGACATAGCCGTCGATGCCCTGCGCTTGGAGCGAGTGCATCTGCGGCGTCAAATGGACGGGGCTATACGACGCGGCGCCTTGCTGCATCTGGTACATGCCGGTTTGTGTCGCATAAAGCTCCGCCGAAGGGTGCATCGCCTGAGGACCGTGGCGCGCTGCGCCATGTCCAGCAATACCTGAAGTGCCCAGTGCCATGGTGAGCGCCTGTTGATTGAAACCGTGTAATTGATCCATCTGCTCACGTTGCAGTTTGTTCTGAATGCGTTTGCCGTATGGCGTATTGCGAATCAGGGGAAGGACAGGTCGGATGCCTTCGACGAGGAGTGCGCGTTGGTTCGGTTCGGCGTAGTCGAGAGCAGTCTGCAGCTAGTCAGCACGATGAAACCGTACGCGAAACACACGAGCTACTAACCTGTACGCAGTAATTACCATACGAGTCACGGAGAAGCTTCTCCAAACGCGAACGATTCAGGAACTCTTCGATCAACATCTTGCGCGTGCTATGCTCTGCAACACGGACGCATTTCTCGATAACGTTCGAACTGAACTTCTGAACGGACAGGGCACAGACATTGCCTTGGAACTGACGGATGACAGCGTCACTAAAACGACTGTCGTTGAGGTCCAAGATATACTGGACAACCTGACAGCGGGATAAGCCGATGTCATCCACGCGAAAAGACATCGACGTACATAGTTGCCGTAAGGGTCTTGGACGAGTGTCAAGGCATTGAAAGTGATCTCGTTGACGAGCTGAATTCGCTGGCTCTCCGAGGCGTGATCGATGCAGCGCTGAAGAACGCAGCATCCATGACGATGGGTAGCAACCTCGACACAATTTGCCGCAACAGCGTTGTAAATGAACTACAAAGAGCAGGAAAGGCACAATCAGCACCTAGTCGAAACATGACGCAAACACGGCGATTGCTGCCCTAGAAATGGACGCACCTGATTGTCTTCTGGGGCCAACTTGTTCAAGCATTTCTGGATAACGTGGTTTCCGTTCAAATCCTTGATCAGGACAACGACATGCAAGCTTAGCGCAAGAATGATGGAGTGGATCTGAGCATTGTATCGGTGATCAGTCTGCACGGTCCTGTAAGTGGGATAGGTGAGATACAACTATTACGAGACTTGCCTGGCGTCGAGTGGAGAGGAAGTCAATCATCTTTTGAACAGCGCGCGTTCCGTGCATGTTGAGTGAGATATTGACTAAGTCTTGTGCGACGGACTCGCAAATCAAGTTGCGTTGTTCATCCGTAGAATACTCCAAGAGCTTCTGGCAGAGGTAGTTACCGAATGGATCTAAGGTAGTAAAAGAAAATTAGCCTCCAAAATGGACGTGAACGATTTGTCATAGATATGCTTACCAGTCATTAGCTCCGGGAAATGGTTGAAAGTCTCACGGAAGATCATATCCCGGTGCTCCGGTACGCCTTCTTCCAATTTTTTCTGTAGGAAACGGCAGCCGTGTTGATCCTTGCACATAGTCGCTATTTCCCCTTGGAGGTCTTCCAATCGAGTGCCTGCAAAGCGGTTGACTGGGATCCACACGTTAATTTGTTGTGCTGAGAATAAGCGACGGGGAACATACATTCCCTGTCGATGTCCCCGCGCTTGTGCTTAGGACCGTGAAGCCCACCCATCTTGCTATCTGGGCCGCCGACACTAGGCCTGGCTGGAGCACTAAGACCATACCGCGAGCCATTGTGGTGATACAATGCTGTTGAGCCACTCTTCGTGCCATTCGCAGAGGTGGCACGCCCGTATGCACCACCGTTCATACCATACATAGAATCAACGCCATACTACATAGCGCGATTAGCTCGTGGAATAGACAAAGAAAACTCTGAAATTTGACATACCTGCATGGAGTCATCGAGGGCTGAACCATTAGGGCTATAGCTACCATCAAACTGGCCAGATGGAAGGCGGGACAACGAAGCGCCTAGGTCGCTCGCACTGATGGGGCTATGGTCACCAAAAGAAGAGCCATGTGAAGTAATGCGAGCGCTCAAGACTCCCGTATCAGGAGTGCGAGGGGTTCCTGGGGTCTTGAGAATGTGAGGCACCGCGCTAGAGATACCTAGTGGTGTTGCAGGGACGGATCGAGTAGAGGCGAGTGTATCCAAGAAGGAAGGTGGAGATCCACGGCGAGACGACGGCAGAAGAGAAGACTGCGAATGTTGCTGCAAAAGCGGTGTTGCCGACGCAGAAACCACGCCGGCAAGTTTCATGTCATGTAATGGAACGTTGGGACTAGTGACATTCCGACGTTCGCTACGAGATGAAAGCCCTTCCGGCGCACGAGGGTTGCTTGGGAAAGGTGGCCATTCGGATGATTTCTCACGTGGTTCCGCCGACCGAGAAGAATACGTTGCCTGAGGAGACGTTGCCTGCGAGATGTGAGCGAGGTCAAGAGCTGCTGAAGATGTCTATGCAGAGGGGTCAGGGTTAGTGAAAATCATAACACAGTTCATCCAGACCTACCTTCTGGGGATACGAGTTGCCAAAACTTATCCTCATCAGAAGTAGGGAGGTGTCTCATCGCATCTGCCAAACAGGGATTAGTGTCGCGAACAATCAAGCAAGGGTTCGGCGGTGGTGCGACGTACTGTGCATCTCTTGGTCCAGCTGCTCATCCAACATCATGCCAGCATTATAGGTACTAGCGTAGCGGGCACCTTCATCGTCCATAAACCGGCTGCTTCCCTTGGCTAGAATGGATGTGGAGATGGATCCTGGAACAGGGGAAGCTCTATTGGAGCGATCGCCGCCAAAAGAAAGTCCCTGCAGTTGGCTAGCCAATTCTTCATCGTGACTACTAGCGGACGTTCTGCGACTAGCAGGCATGCTTTTAGCACCGGGATTCCGCGTGAACCCGTTGGTCGTGGTCGCAAGGTCGGGCGAGAGGTTGACTGAGGGTGCGTATGTTACCGACTTGCGCTTATCAGCGACTGCACTCCCCACTGCTTGCGAGAGACTCTCAGCGTCCAAAGGCAGTTGCCGACCCAACCGATATCCATGGCTAGCGTCGCCGTTAAGGACTGCATTGACGCGGGGGGGTGTTGTAGGGGCAGAGACGGCGAAGTTATTACCATTGACGGATGGGTCGTAAGGGATGTTCAGCAATTCCTGCGCCTGCTGCACCTCCAAGGCGCGCATTTGATCCTCGAAGAACTTGCGTTGGAGAAGGCGCTGCCTCTCGTGCTCGAGACGCTTGAGTTCAACCCGCTGCAGAGGATGAGTTAGCATCAACACCATAGTCAAACCTGAATGACCAAAAAAAAGTAAAGTAAAGAACGGCCACTCGCGCAATGTGATGGGGAGTAGGGCGCTTTCACCAAGGACAGAGACTACACGTACCGAGTCTGCCAGATCTAAGAAAGCAGGGGGGCTTTGCTTCCTATCTTCGGAAGCAGAACGATTATCAGAGGACGCAATCCCATTTTCCAAAGACGAGGCGTTCATTCTGAGTGATTATATATCCGAAAGAGGCGGTTTTCTTCCAGAACGAGGAATGACGGAACAGAAAGCGAATGAGTAAGATAACGCCTGAAACAAGGATACTATGGTGGGTGTACTGTTAGCGTCGTCGTTGCCATCGAACATCGAAGGAACTAACCAAGTTTTGAGCCCGTTCTATTAAGGACTGTTGGTACAATGCGGCAGATATAGGCTGAGCAGCGAAAGCAATGGGTGAAAGCAGAGCGAGAAGGGAAGGCTGAGCGACAGACCCTTTTAAAGACTTCAGAATGAGGCTAGCTGAAGAGTTGGAAGATTCAGCGTATGGAAGAGTATTATATGGGGACGGTCACTGGGTGCGTAGCCTGGCCTTCTGGTCCCTGAATAACGAAACTCCCACGGCAGAAATCCCTTTCTTTTTACAACTCCGTCCACCCTTGAACGCATCAATAAACCCTCCCCCACTTCACATATTTCACTTATGTACGCTGGTCATATTCAGAGGCGAACAACGAAGGCTCATGTACTGCGAGGTTGTGTACTTTATCTTTCCTACGTGGCAGTTGGGACCATGTTATTATTAGTTGGAATTTATCTAGTTGCGTGACGTTCCAATATTCTGCCACTATTCCCCATGTTGCTATGCCACAAGCATCGCAGACGGCGAGGCTCAGATACACATTAGCGAAGGAAGTAACAGAAGCGCTACCCTGGTCACTTAGCACTGTTAATTTTTTGCCTCCACTGGTGCTTTTGGTTGCGCTGTGCCTGGTACCGACTCGATCAACTCGCCATATCCAGTTAGTAGCTGGCATAATTTTGACAACGGAACCTTCTGAGAAGGATCTAAGCACGACAATTACTATATGCTGGTCGCGACTCGCCCTTTCGGTCGGCAGAGATACAGGAATAATGACTGGCGCATAATGTTGATCAGGTCCCGAATATCAGGCGTTCAAGGAATGATACACAACGATTTCGGCGTGGCAAATTTTAAGTGATGAGGCCTTGAGGCCTTGAGGACAGCTGTATGTCAGACGCAGTGCTCCATTGTGCAGTACAATTGCAAGCTCGTATAGGATGTACAGTTGATTATCTCATAAATGGATTTTGTGATTTTCTCTACGAGGCCACAACCTCTCCCCAAAGCTATTAGTTAGATATCCAAGATGTCTATTATATCTATATTTTGATATTTTATTTGAGGCGAGCATGCGAGTGTACGATTTACACTTAGTCAATTAGTGTCGAAAAATATTATGCATTATGAGATAATCAACTGTACATACATCAGCACGTTGCAAGCAAGGCAAGATAACATGGCCAGACGATCAAACGAATGATCCCATCGGTCATCAATGCATCATCAGCTATAAAGATATTGATTTCCCAGTACACCCATGTGCTCTCGGAGACATCAAGCACGGAAGGGGGTGACTTGCGACATCACTCAGACGTTGGACTTTTTACACATGCAATGTGCATCATGAGCAATCCTTCGCAGTGATCCATTCTCAACGGCACTTCATGGTGACATTGATCAACGATGGTCCTTCCCCGTATAAAAGTGTAGATATGAGAATGCAATGTAAATGGAACGGAACGAAACGACTGGGCGAGCCCGACAGGGGACCGAAAGGATATACGGTTAAACTGGCGGCAATACACATCAATAATCAAGCCGACTGCGCAGGTTGCGTCGTCAGTGAAGGTGAGTTCGGCACAACTTTCTCCGTCTTCTCGCTTGATCTAGTCGCTACGACATCCCTCCCCAAGCCCTCTGGCCCCTTACTCTCTGCTCCATTTACTTCGATGCCTAAACCTACGGGGGCTCCCCGTATGGTCCTGCGATCCTCTTCATCCAGCGTATCATCCGCATCTACGTCCTCGCGAGCGTTACCCGGGTCCGACTGCTCCCTGGCCACTTCTGTGGATGAACGTACGGAAAGATCGTCCCCATCCTGCGCCGAGGAACCGGATTCAAAGATTTCTTTCGCGGTGAGCTTGTTGACACTTGTTGATGGTAGGTGCAACCTAAGGAAACTCGACAAGGGTGCAAGGCTCAGATACGATGGCCGAGTCTTTTTATCACTACCATTCAGGGACGCTGGTACCGTCGGCGTGCTCGCGCCACTTGCAGGCGGGGTAGTATTTTCGGCAGGCAGTTCTATGAGAGTAGAAGCTTTGGGAGTCGTTCCCCCGACTGTAGCGTCTCCATCCAGAGTAGATGGGGACTCGGGCGGAGGGGACTCTAAACTTGATATCGATATTACTGAGGAAGGCGGCCGATGGACGTTCCTGGATTTTGTATCAGATTGGGATAAGCGATGCGAGCGTTGCGAGGGATAAATAGATGTTACCGAAGTGGTGTTTCGTCGCCCGAGGTCAGAGTAAGTAACAAGTTCTTCAGATTCGGGAGTGTATGTCGCATATCGACTGGACGTAGGTCACGATCCACCATGAGCTGGTTAAACTATCAGCAAGAGAGAGCACCTAGATGCCATTTACTCACCATTTCGATGTTTTTATTGAGTAAAAACACCCCGTATTCAAAGCGATACGTATCGACGCCTTTTGAGAAAAGAGGGAACCTACAATATGTCGTTATCAGTACGTGCATCACAAATACACAACCAGGGGCTCAGCCGCTTACATCCGCGGGCCTACCATAGCAGAAATTCCGTCTCGCACCAAGCTCCTACTGCCTACGCAAGTTATAGGATAAACAAGGCCTTTACCGAGATAGGTCGCCAGTAGCTGCACCACCTGCGCTGCATATCCGAGGGAAGTGGCCACGACATCCTCGTTGATACCCTTATGGTTGGGCAGGAAGAGCGGAGGAGCAGGGTCGTTGTTTCCCATAGGAATAGGGAGTGGCACGGCAAGTATCGTATACAGAAGATCGGGAGGAGAGGAAAGCTCGATAGGGAAAATTGACGCTAGCGTAGATATGAGGAATGTCCGAGTAGGTTCAAACCGAGACCGGAGAGACTGTAGATGGTGCCTGTTGCAATAAGTCCAGTCCGTAAGCTACGCAAAAAGGAAAGAAATGTACTAACTCCTCTTCTGTGACCCGCATTGCATCGTCGCTGTACGATATGATATCGTCCTTGAGCTGTTCTTTCGCGGCTTTAAGGATATTGCGACGGTCTTCTAGCGCTTCATGCCGTGCGCGAAGTTGATATCGTACTATTAGAGCCAAATTAAAACCATATGATATGTTCGCCCGGCCATGAATTGGCATTACTCACATTCGTCGGATTGTCTTCTCAATGAGCCGCAGCAGGCTCTTAGACCATCCACCCGAGCTTCTCGCTCCGACACTTCGCGTTTCTTTTCAGTTATTGAGTTTATGTGCCACCGAAGGACAGAATTTGAAAGAAACGACATTGTGGATTCAAGTGGAGTGGAATGGGGATGCTGACTTACCAGTTTAGAAAGGACATCCGAGTCTATCGATGCCTCAAGGTCCGTTACAATTTCATTTAGTGACGCTTCCGTATCAACGATGCAAGACTGGAGAGATACTAGTCTACATGTCGTATTAGAGGTGCTAATGAGACGAGCAAGCGATAGGACACACTTGAACAGATCCTGCCATTTTGCTGTCTTCACCAAGTCATCGTCTGCATCGTATGTGTGTTTGCGGTGCTGTCGTCGAGATGGGGCGGTACTTCCGGACGGATGAGCTGACAGAGGCAGCGAACTCGCACTGTTTTGTTGGATTTGGCGAACCTCAAATTCAGGATCGGAATTGTAACCCGCGGTAGGAGACGATGATCGCTCCCGTGACGTCGTCGGAGGGGGGATGTAGTAATAGTCACCAGGAGGCGAGAGCAAGAATACGAGCGTATTTGGGGGTAGCACTTCAGTGTTATCTTTGACCTGGGAGAAATTATTAGTAAAGGGTTTGAGTGACCAAGAGGACGCCCTACCTCCGATGGAAGGGGAAGTAGATCGTTTAGATTAATTTCCCATTCTTGGAAGATTCGCCATTCCGAATTCGTCAAGGGCTCGTCTTGCTGTTTCGCTTTGCCTTTGCCCTCCACGAGTGCACCCCGTGGGGAGACCTTACTAGACTTAGCCCACATTTGGATATTAAACTTCGACCCGCTTAAGTTAGTCCCCTCTGTGAATTGTTCGATCTGAAAAACTGGATTCGTTGAGGGCCGGTGGATATCAGAGAAGTAATCGGGGGTTGAAGCGGCTGGTGCAAGAGAAGTACAGCCGGAATACGAATCATTGAATAATGACGAGGCTTCGTGTGAGGAGGAAGACGCTTTGCCGTTGGGTGTAGTCACAGAGCGGATGCGCGCATTCGGTAAGATAGACTTCGAGTCTTTTCTCATGCTGGCACCGTTCGGTACTTTTGCCTGCCTGGAGGTGACACGAGACTTGTCTTTCGGAGAAGGAGGAGTAAGGGGAGCCGACGGACGCGAACTGGACGCAGTAGGGGTATATTCCGCTTCTAGAGTTGGGATGGTGGGTGGAACAGTAATGGTAATGAATGTCTCCACTAGTCGGGAATTTAGAACCTTCTCGAGGCTAATTTGTGAGTTGTCTGGCAACATCGCGGACAGCAACTTAGAACCCGAGTGTGCTGGGGCAGGAATTACGGCCGGCGGATGCAGCGTACACATCACATTGCCAGCGGATGAGGTAGAAATGATAGATGTAGTGCGGGGACGCCGCGGTCTAATAGTGGGTGCCGATCCAGAAGTAGGGCCAGGCCGAGAGGGTGAGCTCTGCTCATGAGTAGCTGCAATTGTGGATGCACCCGCCGGGGAACCGACCTTTACACCCTTTCCTTTCCGGCCTCTTGCTTCGCTTGGTGAACCATTTGCCACAGTCACATCTCCACCAACGTCTGACCTTATCGTATGCACGGAGTTAATTGAGCTCAACGATATCTTCCTGCTTCGCCTTCTATTCAAAGTAAGGTCGGAGTCATCTGAAAGATGACCATGGAGAGTGAACTGCGACCGTTCAGCGGGTTGAGTAAGTGCTGAAGCAACCGTGTCTCGTGTGGGGAACGGGGAGAAGTTGCGGACTTGAATGGAGGATACATGGCGAATCCGTGGCTACAAAGGAGTCAATAAGGCACCATGAAAACTCGAGCGTTGCACTCACTTGTAATCCTCCTGACATTGTGTTGGTCGGCGGCAAGCACACCAACTGCCCAGCGACGGTAGATCAAGTCAGGGCCACTGTTCGAGTGGCTTTCAGGGTGGCTAACACTTTCGCCAGTAGGCACTGCGCCCCGAGCTTGCAACGCGAATATGGGAAATTTCGTGACGAACTGAAGTTTGTGGAAACAGTCACTGGTTGGATTGAGGCGGTGGCTGTGTCGAACGTTGGGTTAAGCGCTCACCACAACCACCAGTTACACCCTAAGAATCGAGATGGTTCAAGGAAAGACCAAAGGACTCCAAGCCAAAGCATCTTCGTCTAGACATGCTGCCAAAGCCGCCGCAAACACAAAGAAAGGGAAAAAATATGTCGCTCCGAAAAAAGCGATCCTTGTAAAGCAAGCCGCCATGCATAAAGTTCGTAATGTCTTCAATGCCGACAGTACTATCCAGCTGAAACTACTTGAATAGGCTCTCAGCGCCAAGATAAACAAGTCAATAGAGCAGCAAATGGTCTCAGCTGCTTCAGCAGGCAAACTGACAATAATGAAACATGTTGCAACAGAGCCGTGAGTGATCTACGCGCTTCCCTCTCGAGGCGAACTTAGCCAATTTTCTTCAGTGATAAAGGCGGGAAGGCGGAGAAATCTTGACACCATACCCGAGAGATGATTCGCTTGGAACATCCTCTGTATTGCCTCTTCACAGAAAGTTCACGACCTATATACGAAGCTTGACAGAAATATGACGGTTCTACATCATCTACACTGTTCATGTCCACAAACTTTCATGAGGTTCCAAAATGATACAGCGAATGTAAAGCATATGGACATAGCTAAATTCAAGTCGTTATTAATCCCGCAACCCTCGGCACCTAGCAAGATCCACTTAAATTACCAGGCATAACCTTCTTTAACCAAGCCTTGAGATCGTTTATTTCTTCAGGACTAGACGAATGAACTAGACCACGATATCCGTTGAAACTGAGACCCTTAGTATCTGCTTTCGACGATGCTAGAGCGAAGCCTAATTCCGTGGATAGGAAGTCTCGGGATACGGTGCCCCACTCGAATTTGACCAAAGGGTCCGCATCTCCGTGCCCCCAGAATATGGGCAACGACGTCGCGTGAGGGGATATCATCTACATTTTGTCAACCAGTGAGGTAGATCATAGATCACATCAACTTGCCGATTTTATCTTCTCCTTCAGCGGCAGCCAGCCGCTCAGAACGACCAAACCACCCAGCTTGGTAGGCGTGGTTAACCCAGTTAGCAAGGTCATCGCCGCACCTTGGCTGAAACCGCCCAAGATGATTCGACCGGGGTCGATACCAGCAGCCACTTCCGCGTCAATGAGACCTTGAAGCAACCCGACAGTCTCTAGCATCCCCTTCTCGTCTTCACCGTGGCCAAACCCCGCGCCTAATGCCTTGATGTCGAACCTAAGTAAGAGATTCTGGTAAGATCATCGTGCAGTCATATAATGGAAACAGGAAGATACACACCAACTTGGCATTGTTATACCCATGTTCGCCGTGACAGGTTTCATCGGGCTATGTTATATGGTACATTGTCTGAGGGGTGATGAGAATGATGGAGATGTCTTACTTACGCATGTGGAAGAATCCACTTTATATGCTGGAGAGCGGAATCACTGCTTGCGTCGTCAGCAACAGGTTCCCAGCCATAGCCAGTGTCTCCAAGGCCCTACAACAGACGATGAGTTTGGTGCGTTTCTGAAGGAGATTGAATGCTTGCATGGACGAATATGACAGTAGCAGTATGCTTTGCTACGGCTGGGACGGATAAGAACTTCAAAGCTATGGAAGACATAGTTGTAGTTCAACTACTATGCTTGGTCACCACTTCGTATCGAACACTTCGTACCGTCACAAATGTCACGTCACTCTATTTCAACTCCGACCCAGTAGTCGCTTTGGTCTTCGCAAAGTTGCCTCCCCCCAGGGCTGAATCAGCTTCTCGTTCTTGTACAGGGACGTTGCTTATTCACACTGCCTCCGCGGAGATAGACGGACGGAAGGATCAGAAAGGTCCCACACCCATTCCCACCACCATGGGAATAGGATTGAGCCGGAAGAAGACAATTCTTGTCTTCTAAGGTAGACTACATACACTTTCGACAAACGTCACGTGGGTGAGCAATTTGGGCGCAACACCTTTAAAAAACTATGTAGAGTAATGAGGAGGATATAACTACACAATCTACTATTACAATATGTATGTATACACAATGGGGACACTTTGTGCTATCTAACAACTTTATTCAATCCACATGCAAAGAGGAGATGAAGAAATACACAATAACATCTCAACATTTGATATTCTGACATCTTCTCCTCCAAATCTTGTCTAGAAAATGCATGAAAGTCTATACTGCATTGTCATGTATATATCTATAGATTGTAATACCCATTTTCTGAGATATTCACTGCTCAATGTTCCAGACACAAATCTCTGCTGCTTTTCCCAAATTGCTTACCCACGTGACGTTTGTCAAAAGTGTATGTCATCTACCTTACCACTGTTACACCAGGTATCCTTGCCTGAAGGTCCATGATGAGAGGAGCATGGCAGACTTGCAGAACCTTCTTTGGGAGAACTGGGTCACTTTATATGAGCCACACCCAACTGTGAATGACATGAATTGTGAATTGCAGTATGAGCAATCCAGTCATCACAGTTGCTGGGATGAGTCCAGAGCTTCATGATGAAGCTATTACACCCCTAGCAATATCTTGAACCTTTGAACCCACCCTGACTACAACAATGGTGGTAGCTATCATTTGCCAATGGCTTGACACTCATTGCTTGATAGCATGAGTGAAGATGCCCATAGACAATGAAGATGTGAAAAATGTCCAGAATGACATACATCACCCATTCAAGGTGAGGCTGAAGGTGATACAATATCTCAATGGATGCTAAACCATCCATTGGCGATGAATGAGGAAATTGCCATTGAGCTAGCCATGTGTATGGCACAGATCCAATGGATGCACCAGCACCCACTCACCCCTGGAACACTCCAGGACATAATGAATCAAGTCCATGCTGAACATATGGTGCAGTCATTCATATGACAGAGAGTGGAACAACCTCCAGCTACTGGTGACCTGAGGACTGCACTGACTGCTACTGGATTACTACCTTCAGGTAGAGCAGCAGCCTTCAACAATCAAATGATTCTCCAGAAATGGAGAAACACTGCACTAAGAGCAAATGAACCAACCCAAATAGCTGACCAAGGCATTGACTTCGATTCAGACAGAAATGCCTGGGAACACACCTGTTCTGAGGCTGGTCAGACAAGAGAACAGCCTTCAAGGAAAGAGAAAAGGAACCATGACAGAGCTCCTCTGCACTTGGCCATGTCAGAAAGAGATATGCAAGGGCAACAGTATTGACACCAGCCTTCTCCACAACCTGATAGGGACTTGTTTATGCCCCAGCTTCAGCCTCAACACCATGGCTCATATCCAGTATGTGACAATCCCCAGCAGGAGCTAAATTCTCAGCAACTGGAATGATATGAGCTGAACCTTTGCTTCCCCCCTGCCACAGGCAGGCACATAATGGAAAGGAGAGGAGGTTCCCCTGACCCTAGTTCCTCCTCATCAGACTGCAGATCACGTAGTTTGAGCTGTGGCAGATGTCCTAATGGTTGTCATAACAAATGGTTAGCACATGATTGAGAATGACCTACCCCTCACCCCTGAGACCATGCTCACATTTGTCATGAATGGGCAGCTTCCCGTATTACTCAGAGATTTTGAGCTGGCCAACAGCCTAGAACAGCCTAATATATCTGATTTCTCTAGAGCAATCTGCCAGAAGTATGTGGATATGATACAATGACAATTGGGCACCCCAATCCAACTTCCCCCTGGGACCAAACCTCCTTCCCATGCCCAGAAGCCAGACAAGTGGTCTGGAGAACAAAGCATGGACAAGTTCAACCTATGGTTGCACACATTGATGTGATGGTTGAAAATAAACCAATAAAGCATTTCCAAAAGGAAAGACGAATGCATCACTATGATTGGTATTCACCTAGAAGGTGAAGCAGTGGTCTGGTTCAACAAGGAGGTTGAAGATGTCAAAGACTACTGCTGGTGGATGTTCCTCAGGGTGATCCTCAGACAATATGACTGATTTTTACAACCCACTGCCATCCAAGATGCCACTGAAGAATTCTTGGCCACAGAATACTCCCCCACTACAGGTGTGTGGATTTCACAATGCTCTCAAGCATACAGCCAAGTGGATGATACATCCAACTGACCCATACCTATTCCATAGGCTATTCGTCATTGGCCTTCCCACTTCTATCAGGGACAGGCTATTAGACAGAGGGTACAATGCTGAACAGCATAATATATCTGATTTGTACACAGTAGTGCTACAGGCTGAAGAAAGTAGAGTAATGGCCAGACATTACAATCCAGCTGCTGCTGCCAATAAAGCTAGAAATCACCCTAGTACAAGCTCTACCTAGCCTTAGTGTTATGGTTCGATATTTTCTTCTTCAATTCCCCTTATCTTATCAGCCACGACACGTATACACACGTGCCCGATGACGCGTCTCTTTACTAATTAGCATTACATATCTATTACAATAGCCTTAGTAAGAACCACACCGAAACCACATGTCCGCAGTCAACCCGCAGCCATGACAAGACGCCATGCACAAATGGTGCGCTTTCCATGGAACGCTGGCTGGTTACGGTGTGTAGTAGTACATGAGGATATCGCATGTATAGTAGTATATATTCACCAATCCAATACCCAGAGACGACAGCTCGTTCTCTTGGGATCTCCGCTAGTTCCACTAGTGTTAGACTAAGTCAACCAAGCTACCCTTCCCCTATTTCTTTATCTTTTGGTTTTAGTATTCTTGTAGGAGCCACGTTAGTCTCGGACTAGTGTCGCCCTAACACTTAGAAGGTGTAAGCTTATGCTTATGACACCCCTGTTTCTCCTATATATTATGTGTTGTGCCATATATATATATGCACAGCCCTGACTTAGATCACTTACTTCCCACTTGACCTTGTACCACTACTTTACATCAATTCACCCCTGTGCTTTGATCCTCTCAACATTGTCTTGTCCCGCTTAGTGTTGTGACTGCCTTCAGGCATCCTCTTTCACTTTTTTTTTGAGATCCACCAAGCACCACTAGCAGTGGACAAGGGAAGTCTCATGCCGTCATAGGGTGTGAACATTTTCCCTTACCAGCCCAACCCTGTCTTCCCATTCCCAGCCCTCAATCCCTGTTTCCTTGAACACCCAAAGCCATTCACTGAGAGTGTCTAGGCATTTATCTCTCCCAGGCCCCATTTTACCCAGAACCAACAGACCCAAGAAAGCCCCCAAACCCATACCTTCCCCAGTCTCCCATATCCCACCACATCTTCAAATATTATCAGTGCCTGTGGCCATTTCAAACCATATGACCTCTCTCTCCCCACTTACCCCCCTTATCGATACTCCTGCACCCTCACCTTCACATTTGTGCACCCTTGGTGCACATATGTCCACCTCACCAACTGTAACAACACACTCCCCCCACTCTTCTTGTATCATACCCCATCACACACACCTTTTCCTTTCGCTACCCCATTTCAACCCCTCATAACCATGGGTGCCAAGGCAAAAAATCAATCAATCAAATCCCACGAAGCCCCCCACCTTGGATGAGGGAAATGTGGATGCCTCCATTTTATGGGACTGGTTCAACAAATGTGAAGGTTTCTTTCACCACAAGGCTGTGAAATCAAACAAGAAGATTGTATCCATCACCTGGAGGATGTCAGGCATACATGCTGTACATTGGCTCTCTGCCAACTCGCCATGACTCAAGGACATGACCTGGGAAGAATATAAGGAAGGCATGTGACTGCTTTTCTTATCCAGCAATTGGGAGCACTCAGTGTGTATGGACATTCTTTGTTTACAACAAGGTGCCCACACATTCATCGAGTTCTTGTTGGAACTCATGGGTAAAAACAACCTTCTTGCTGGGATTGATAGTTTCTTCAACAATGAGTCCCTCCATGACACGATGAATGCTAATATGGATCAAGACCTAGCCTGTGAATGCAACAGAGAGAACCTCAACCCAATCATCATTTTTTGTGACTGGCTCAATGAAGTCAAGCATCTCAATGAAAAGAAATGACAATAGATGGAGGAGATTGAGAGAACATTGGCAAAGATCAACACCCATACCACTGCCTCCTGCACTGGACCTCCAAGAGCACCCTTTGCCCCCAAGAACACCACCTTGTCCACCTCTACCACCTCTACCTTCACCCTGATTCCCAAGCTTCTTGATAAAGAATGAAAGTTGTTGAGCACAAATGGAGGATGTTATAAGTGTAGGAAATTCTGGGTGGGCCATGTTGGCGCCTGCTGCATGGCACCTCCCATTAATGCCACTAAGTATAAGATGCTAACCCAAAGCAACGTGCCCCCCTGCCTAGCCAATTACTCAACCTATGGCAGTTCCTCAAGGTTAGCTGTTGCTGTAGTTTTGGATGCCTCGAACACTAAGAACGAGATGCCTAGCACACACATTGAAGATGTGTCGAATGACAACACTGTGCCCTCCATTGCTGCTGTCATGCTGGATAACAACAGCTTGAGCTGGATCAGCTCAGGTTCCTGATCAGACGATGCATATGCTAAAAACCCAAGTATGGAAAACACTGGGAATTGGATGAGGGTTGAAAGGACCAAGTTCTGGTTGTTGTAGTAGCTATGGTACAAGCATGTGTCGATTGTACAAGTAACAAGTTCAGTATATATAGTAATCCATGGATCATGTGACCTCACAATAGGAGAAAGGGGTAAGTTACACTTACACTTGCCCACCCTATGAAGAATTGTGCTTCCTGTGGGATGTAGGGGTTCAGGAAGTGGAGGTGGGGTGTGAAAGGATCCAGTCATCCAGCACTTTGCAATTCTTGAGCTCACTACAAGGGAGCCATTCATCGTCCTTAGGTGTGTATCTGTAAGGGGACACTCCTATTTTCTCCTATTCCCCTGTCCCTGTCCCTTCCTCCTTGTCCCTTTCTCCTTTCCTTCATCCCACAGACTCTTACTTACATCCCTTTCGTTCCCCTTTGTTTCCCTTCCCTTTCCACTTCCTATCTGTCCACTCCTTTCGCATCTGAGTCACGTCTGGTGACTCTGGAGCCTTCCACACTTCGGACTTGCTTGGACTTGCTCGGACTTGTATATACACTTCGGGGCTCGTCTGAGCTACCTCTATCCTCTTTCCCCACTCCATTACTCTTCGCTCTTACTTCCCCAGGTCGCTGGCACGACTCCTGTACATTCCCCTTCCACTTCATTATCACATGCCCCCTCGTACCTTGTGATATTCGTTCGGACTTGTGGCTGGTGTACTGTACAGTTATCCTTCATTCCTCCCACGCTACTACAGTATATACTTCGCTTCCTAGCATGGAGAATCCTTATCCTGTTCTCTTTGGATTCTCCCTCTGCTAGGTGAGCAGCTCTCTCATGTATTGTAGTTAGTCTTATTCATTACCTTTGGATTCTCCCTCTGCTAGGCCTGCGCTGTCAGCCATCTTGAGGTTGCCCTTACAGTATCCCATGAACCTGACCAAATACTCTAGCCTATTCCTTCTGCACCTCTCATCCACTATCCTATCCACCAGCCACTCTTCATCATCATCTATGAGGATGGCCTCAGGCCTTGTGAGCACACATGAGGGGTACTTGTCATCATCATTTGGCTTGACCACATGAAGCTGGCTAGCATGGAAGGTTGGGTGAATACTAGTGCTGTGCAGGAGTTTAAGCATGTACAATGATGTCTTGGGGTGAGCCACAATGACTTCAAACAGGCTGTCATATCTGGGCATGAATTTCATTGCTTGGCCATCATTCCTCTGCATGTAATTGCACTGTTGATTTGCTGTTGATAGGAATACAAACACACTGACTTTGTGTGGGACCTCTGGGCTATGCTTCTTGTTTGACTGGTGAGCCTGTGAGACTTTGGCTGCAAGCAGGTTGTCCTTGGCCTCCTTGATATCCAATACCAGCTGATCCAAGACTCATCTCACCACATCCTTGCCCTCCACCAATCCTCCTCCCTCCTTCAATGGCTTGAAGGCTGGGATAGCCTGTGGTGATGTTCTGAAATGCAACTGGAAAGGAGAAAAGCCAGTAGATGCATTGACTGTACTCATGATAGCAAATCTCACCCAAGGTAAGGCATGGACCCAACCCTTCTGTTTGCAATTGACAAGGTACTGCAAGCTTTGTATTACCATCTTGTTCATCCATTCTAATGTGCTGTCAGTCTGGGGATGGAATGGCATGGACATCTTCAGGCTGACACCTGTGAGCTTGTGGAGGTGCTTCCAGAACTTCAACAGGAACAGTTTATCACAGTCACTGATGATGTTGATAGGCAGTCTGTTTTCGCAGAACCAATGGTCAAAGAACAACTGGGTGAGGTCCTTCACAGTAAGGGAAGATTTGCATGGGACAAGCCTGACATCTGAACCCAACCACTCTGTTATTGTAAGTAGATATTTGAACCCTTCTTCCTCCAGCAATGGCCCAATAAAGTCCATGGTGATGGAATCACAATGACCATTGGGAATCGGAAGTGAATGTAGAGGACCAACTGGAGCTGACATTGTGCTCTTATTTCTCTGACAATCCATGCAGGTGGGGATGTAACCTCTTTCCAGATTGGAGCCCATCTCTGGCTGACAGAAACTGTTGCACAATGATGCGAAAGATTTGGTGGCTCTGAAGTGCCCCAGGTTGTTGTGGGTGAGCTAGAAGATCGTCTTGTGCAGTTGCCAGAACCTTGGTATGACCAGCCTTGACCCAACATAAAGCAACCTGTTCTCTCGCTGCACACCCTTCATCTGCACTCCATTGTTCATCAACTTGTGGCACCAACTATCCTCACTGTAACCCTGCTTAATCTCATTGATGAAGGCTTCATCAACATTGATTCACATTACTGGTATGGCAGGTGGGCTTGGTTTGGGGAAGACCCTAGAGAGAGCATCAGCAATGGTATTATATTTGCCCTTAATATACTCAATTGTGAAGTTGTAATTGGCCATCACTTCCTGCCAACATAGCTGCCTCTGTGACAAGTCCTTCTGGGATGAGAAGTACTGCAGTATGTGATGATCAGTATAGATGGTGAAATCTGTGCCAAGCAAGTCCATGCACCACTTCTTCAGTGCCCTGATGATCACCAGCAGCTCCTTTTTGTGAGTCGTGTAGTTTTGTTTGGCTGACAAGTATGTCTTGGAGTCATATGCGATGGGCCATGCCAACTCCCAGGTGGGGCCAAAACTCAATACAGCACCTGTCCTGAGTTTGCTGGCATCTGTAGTTATGAAGATCTGATTGTTGCCAGGTTCATCATGGTCAATCATAGTAAGGCATTCACATGACACCATGAGTCCTTTGATAGCCTTGAATGCACATTGGTGCTTTTCTTTCCACAAGATAGTGACTTTGCTGTCCCCAAGCCCAGTAAACAGTGACAGGACTGAAGCATGATCACTCAACTTTGGCAGAAAACTCGTGATATATCTGACCAGGCTGAGGAATTTTTGAACATCACCAACAGTGCACAGAACCAGCCATTCGAATATATGCTCAACCTTCTTTGAGTCTGGTAAAACACCTTCTCATGAGATATGGTGTCCTAAAAAATTGATCTCAACACAGAAAAGAGCTGTCTTTTTTGAGGGAGCAATAAAGACTAGCCTTTCACAGTGCCTCCAGGACTGTACAAACATTTCACATGTGTTCCTCAAGGGTGGTGGACCATATGATGATGTCATCAAGGTACATATGGCAAATGACACCTATGTGCTCTCAGAGGGCCTTCTGCATGTGGTGCTGGTGTGTTGACGGTGTGTTCATCAGTCCCATGGGCATTACTACCCATTCCCAAAGCCCAAATGGCATTCTTACTGCTGTATACTTGATATCATTAAGATGCACCTTTGTCTAAAAGAAGGCATTGGTCATGTCAATCTTACCCCATATTTTACCCTTTGCACAGTCTGCAAGAATGACATCAATACAAGGCAGAGGGAACTTATCTGGGACTGTGTTTGCATTCAGTTCACAATAATCATTGACCCAACACGGCAGTGTAGTTGGGTTGGCCTTGGGTACAAGGAACACTGGCGATGAATAAGGCAATGATGAGGGTTGAATATGTCCAGCCTTGACATGCTGGTCTATCAGCATCCTCCATGCTTCCTTGTATTTGCATGGGTACGTGTATTCCCTCCCACTGATAATTTTGTTGGAAGCCTTTAGCATGAGCCTATGGTGGATGGAGTCAGGTAAGTGAACTACAGGGGGGATATCGTTAGGGAAAAAATCCTTAAACTTCTCCTTGAAATCCATGTCCAGCTTCTCCAGGTGGTCAAGAAACACGAGATCACCCACTTGTTTCACCACCAAGGCAACAAAGTTCTTCCCAATGGCATCATGGAGCCAGTGACTATGCTTAACAGGCTTGACAAAAACGTCAGCAAGCTTATCCTGCATTTCCTTACCCATGAACACTTTTGCAGCTGCTGGTCTGTTCCTCACACAATCCCGACAAACTTCAGACGTGCAAGTATATTTTGAGCACCAGGCAGCTGCAGGCAATGGAGAGGAAATGTGGGTGTCGGAGTGTAGGAGGTCATATCCTTGTGCATTATCCACTTTGGAAATACATGTATGTGCTGTGATATTGAGGACAAGCTGGTTGGATGCCAAAAAGGGCCCACCACAAACAATGTCAGAACAGAGAGAGTTAGGTGTGATGATTGCCTGCAACATGACAGAAGAGAAAACATTATCTGCTGAACACGGTCTAATTTTAACATAAGATTTCCACTGGAAAATGCAGACCCCAGATGAAAAGGCTCCAAGAGCCTCAGATGTGGCAGTCCTAGCAGAATGACAATGTCTTCTTTAATCAGAACTACTGGTGACCTGTTATCAATAAGGGCCATCAAAGCAACAGATGACATAGCAGAAACACTGATAACGATACACAGCCAAAGCATGTGAGGTGTGGAAATTGGGGCACACCTTTCACCATCATTGGAATCGAAATCGCCTGCATCAGCAACACATGATGGCCAGATAGCGCACACCACATGGTCTTCATTATCTGATGAGTCCTCCTTTTCATCGTCTCCAGAAGGCATGGCGATAGATGTGACTACACAGTTTAGCATTACCAGGCAGGAGCACAGCACTCTTCTTTGCTTTGATAATGGTGTTCAATGTCAACACCTTGTAATCAGTGCCCTCAGGGTACCTGTTCTTGCACTCCTTCACATAGTGATAAACATAAAATTGATGGCAGACGTAACAGCCATGGTGAGTGTCCAGAAGTTCATGCTCTTTGGAAGAAAGCTTCAGTGGGTGTTCCTTCACATCTGCACTGTCAGTAGCTGTAAGGGCAACCTCAAGATGGCCGACAGCGCAGGCCTAGCAGAGGGAGAATCCAAAGATATGAATAAGGCTAACTACAATACATGAGAGAGCTGCTCACCTAGCAGAGGGAGAATCCAAAGAGAACAGGATAAGGATTCTCCATGCTAGGAAGCAAAGTATATACTGTAGTAGTGTGGGAGGAATGAAGGATAACTGTACAGTACACCAGCTGCAAGTCTGAATGAATATCACAAGGTATGAGGGGGCATGTGATAATGAAGTGGAAGGGGAATGTACAGGAGTCGTGCCAGCAACCTGGGGAAGTGGAGACAAGAAGTAATGAAGTGGGAAAGGAGGATAGAGGTAGCCTGGATGAGCCCCAAAGTGTATGTACAAGTCCAAGCAAGTCCGAAGGCGTGGGAAGAGTCCAGAGTCATCAGACGAGACTCAGATGCGAAGTGAATGGGCAGAAGGGAAATGGAAAGGAAGGGGAACGAAAGGGGAGCGAAAGGAATGTAGCTAAGAGTCTGTGGGATGAATGGAAAGAGAAAGGAACAAGGAGAAGGGTGTAGGGACAGGGGAATAGGAGAAAATAGGAGAAAATAGGAGTGTCCCCTTACATTCTCATCCAAGTCTTGAACAGCATCCAGCCAGTCTTGTAAGTCATCTACCAAGTATGTCTTCTCAACACTGCAGTTGTGCATCAAATCCTTGTCCATGGAGACCTCCAGTTGGTATTTTATTTGATTGTCATCCAGGTGTGAGACTGTATCCATGAGCAGTCCATTCTTTGTGATGAATTCTTCCTGGAAGTTGAGGAAGGGCCTTGAGCCTTGAGTGAGTGAGAGAAGTTCACAATGTGTGGTATGTTCCAGTCTCAAGGTAACCAACACATGTGGAAGGCATCAATGTAACCATCGAAGTCCATTTTGAGTAGCTGTGGGGCACAGTTGGCAAGCCAGTCTTGATGATCTGTTCTGTGCATGTTGTAGATGACCATGCCCACATGGTTATCTTTGGCTATTTTGGTGTGGCAGAAATATTGTTCACATTTGAAATGCCAATTATTGGCAACTGACACGGAGATATGCCCTGCAGTGATGATATGTGGATCCCGCAGCTTGTCATGCAAAATGGATGTGACATTGTAGATGACAACCATGGCAATGGCAAAGAGTAAGGATCAAAGTCATTGAGAGCAGATGGGATCAATGAGCAAACTTTCAAAGGAGTTGTTATATGCATGGAATTTGTACTAGGTGAGTGCAGGTTTGGAGTTGAGATACAAGGCAGGGATGGTGTAAGTGGAGAGAGTGAGGAGAGTGAGGCGAGGGAAGAAACAGTATGACACCTAGTAACATTTGGATTGAAAACCTGGATCGCTGACCTGGAATGTGTCCAGGGTGGTGGCACACTTGGTGCAGCAATATTCCAACAGGGTGGCAGTTTGGGACAACAACAATGACAACTTTGGATATATGAGGGAATCTTACAATTACTCCTCAACCTGAGACTCTGCGACTAATGAAAGATGGGAGGAACCAAATCTTAGTGTTGCTGCAGCTTCAAGCCTTGTTTTTTTGTCTTGCTTATATCTCATCCAATACTTTGAGATACTGAAAGCTTCTGGGCTCCAATTATAGATCAATAAATGTATTTTTGTATTTCATAAACAAATTTGAACAAATATCCTCAGGAAGTTCAGAATTGGAGGCAAGCCATTTGTCAAGCCAATGGCTTGAAGCCTGGAGCCAAGTCAAAGTTAGGACAACACAGCAAGAACCAATGGAAGTTATAAAATAGCCTTTTGGGATATTAAACTATTATATTATATCTAGGTTTGACAAAAGGTATCATGAAAAAATCTACAAAATTAATGGTGCAGTATAGCTTGCAAAGTTTGGAGCCAAGTTGAAGCTGTGGCAACACTACCAAATCTGCCAAGGTGGCCAATGGGAGATCGCCTAAGCAAAATGATGGAGATTGCAGTGATCAACTCTGAGCGCATTGATGTGATAACAGTCAAGGACGATGGGTGTTTGTAGAACAGAGTCGGTTTTAAAAAAAAAGTGGAAACCCAAGTACAGGAAACACTGAGAATCAGACAAGGGTTGAAAGGACCAAGTTCTGGTTGTTGTAGTAGTTATGGTACAAGTGTATCTCAATCATACAAGTAAGGATCATGTGACCTCATGATAGGAGAAAGGAGTAAGTTACACTTACATCAGAGTGAGAATACATGTGTACTAGTGCTACTATAAATACTAGCTAACATGTGTACAAGGTGAGGCTAGTAAGTAAGTACACATGTACATAAAACATGTAACAGGTGAATCATAGTGAAGTGTGTTAGATTCAATCTATAATGGACAAAACACAGGTGTAGTGATGGTAGTAAGGCTAGGAGTGATGCTTATGTAAGGCGCTAGGCCAGTAGCTAAACCCACCTGTTACAGAACCCAACAAAATATCAAGCTAGCATGCAAAAACAAGTCTGAGAGAGAGAAAAAAAGTTGACCTAAATTTGATGTGTTTGATTGCATTACTGGGGGATATAGGACTATGTCAGCAGTGTCAAGCAGGCCCCTGCACTACCCTCTGCGAACCCTGGGTAACCGGACCCTTCGATCGTTCCGTTCCGAGCATCACGCGGCTCTTCGCTGAGTTGTTAAATTGTGATTGCCCTCCTCCACACCCAGGACCATAACCCGACCGCTACTTCGCGCAAATATGCCTCCCAAACCACGACCCATCCTCAAGCAGAACTCTGCGTCTATATCCTCCTCACGTTTGAAGGAGGAAGAAGCAGCTAAAGCCATGCCTCCTCCCCCCGACCCGCCGAAGCCAGCAAGGATATTAGAGCCTGAGATGAAGGCACTGTCCTCCTGCCTACAGGTAAATTCAATCTCAACAATGTTTGATACATATCGATTGACATGGCTTGTACAGAATGCCGCTGTCAAGACTGCCCAAATATACAAGTTTTACGCGGATACACATAAACTGTGCGTCACTCTAGATGATGTTTGACACGATCTCAGACGCGACGGTCCTGGTTGTAGTGGCGTTCAACAATATACGCCTGGTCCGCCGTCGTCTCTCACTGCCTCACTGGGCCGCGAGATTGAGAAGTATGATCAGCTGTGCGATGCTATCGAGACACAACTGGTGAGTGCTGCAGCTCGTGACCACGTACTTATATCTAAGTATGGCCCCGCCCTCCAAGCTTCGCGCAGTTTCAGTTCTGCAGAGAGATCTAGCCCGGGAGGAACGTCGCGTGGAGGAGGAGGAGGCGGCGGCTGCTTCTGCGATCAAGGCGGCGAACGACAAGCCATTGCTCACTTCCATCACCACGGCAGATTCTGCCGACACAGGAGAGTCAAGTCAACCGAAGACACCTACAAGGTCTTCGCCCGGGAGCAATACAGCCAATCCTTTAAACAGGCGGCCCTCTAGTATCTCTATCTCCTCCCTCCATCGCGCTCCGTTCCCACTCAGGTTGGATCTATCTTCGCCCTCTTTACGGACATCGCCAGAAGATGTAGCGTTATTTTCAGGGAGTCTGGCCTCGCCTATTGCCCTTGGGCAAAGACCGCTGATGAGTGCTGGTCCACCACCAGAGTTTAATCCCGAGCTATTATCTGCCTTTGCATCATCGGCACCTGAGGGGCGAGTCGATATCGACCTTACCCTCGCTGACTCCGACAATATGGTAGTTGGAGGTCAGGAACTGGCCAACATCGGCAATTCAGCCGACAAACCTATCGAACTTGATCTGGAATCTATGGATATCGACATGGAGGATATGCTGTTTGGTCAAGGCCGCGTTTCCACTGTCAACGACAACCCCTTTTCTTCTACGGATGGTATGCAGGTAGAAGACGGTCTTAGCAAGGGTGTAAAAGCTGAAGAAAACATTGATGCTGACATTCTGGACGCTCTTACCGCCACTGCGCCCCATGATCCTGACAACATCTTCGGAGACCTCTCGCAAGAGAACGCGAATCCTGTGATTAGCGACGGTTCCAACGCCCCCACTAACTTGGAGAATCAAGCTGCTGAGTCGCCTGGGAGCATGCTTCGGAGCTTTGAAGCAGCAGCAGCCAATCTGGACGGTCTCGACCAACCTACGCTCCCAGGCGCTCAGAACATACCTGATGGGGGATTCGACTTCTTGAATCCCGAGTTCTTTGCCAGCACGCAGGATCCCGACCTTGACGACCTATTCAGCACCATGGGCGAACAAGACGGTGGGACGCAGACGCAGACAGATGAAGAAGCCAAGCATTGAAAGTACGGTGCAATTCGTGTTGGGATATAGTGTATATTCGTACCTCTGTAATGTACATCAACTCCTGGAACTCCCGATCGGCATTGACCATTAACGGCGCACGTTCATCCCAACTTGCTGCCCCAGTCAAATCCGCGTGAGCCCAAATCGTTAGCGTGCTTCCCTAATCTTCCGGTACAGTCCACGTTCCTCTTGATATTCTGAGACAATGCAAACATAGTACTCGTTCCTCAATCTCAAAGACACTTGGGAACAGAGACTAAATGGTACGCGAAGCCGCCGATACAGTGCTCCAGTAATAAATCCCACTTTCCCTCGGTCGTGGAGACATTCTTCCATATGAATGGTCCACGTCGTATGTCCTTGTCAGTAACATGTGGTCGCGTTATACGGTCCAATTTGCGCTTGATAATGATCAACATGCACGGGCAAGCGTGTATTATATATAGATGTGGTATTTTTATCTTCCTTGTCCTGGGCCTGTGCATAAAAACTCAAAGAGTGTTGCGAAGGAGGTAGCTCAGGAGCATCATTTTCCCTCGCATTGACTGACATGGTTATTTCCTCTTTCCTGGCCGTATTCACCCTTTCAACCGCAGGCGCACATGCGTGGGGTGCTTCTGGGCACCAAGCCGTAGGGTATGTGCATGTACATTGTATATTCGTGACGAATTCATAACTTACTTTTATGATGTACTACCATCCTAGTTTCATTGCAATGGAGGTTTGTGCTAGCTCTCCCGTTACGTCAATTTCATTAATAATGGTCACCAGTTCTTATCTCCTGGAGCCCTCTCTTTCGTCCAAAATTCCCTAGGCGATATGTACAATAGGTCTCTTGGACCAGCCGCGACCGTAAGTCGACACAAACAAACAAGGTTCGCAACCATAACCCGTCGTTCAAGTGGGCGGACGAAGTGCGATCCATGCCGGACTTTGCATGGCGAGTTTCTTGCTTGATGCAAAGCTTGCTCCTGAATAACTCCGGACAGGTCTGCCGATCTACATTTTGTCGACGCAGAAGGTAGGCCCCGTATGGGATGATATAGGTTGGGCCGCCTCAACATGATTTATAGATAACCCGCCATCCTCCTGCAATCTCGATGAAACTAGAGATTGTGCGAATGATTTCTGCGTCCGTAGGTGGCATCATGGCAACGGTCGGAGCAAAATTTATTAAAACGTAATTCGAACAGTGACTGCCATAGCCAATTACACGACGAGAGTGGTGGACACGCATCTTGACGCCGAGCAACGCCAGGAAGCTTTGAAGTTCCTTGGTATGTGTCTACGATTTGGGTGCATCGTTTCTATACTAAACGACCTCAGATCACGTAGGCATTCCCGAAGGTCTTTACAATCTAAGCTAAAGTGTAAATAGTTTATCGGTGACATTGGGCAGCCTCTGCATGTTGAGGCGGACGCCCTAGGCGGGAATCGAATCTCTGCCAAATGCAATGGTGCTAGTACAAATCTTCACTCTGTAAGTACTATGCAAAGGATTTGTTACTCCTATGCTGTGCTCATGTATACGACAACGTACAGGTGTGGGGTTGGTACACCAAAGCCCTCGTGGTTTCGCTGACTGATTTCTTTCTTGCAGACTCTGGGATAATTAACAGGCTGCTCCAACAAAACCACGGGAGCTCGGTTGCGAACTGGGTTGACGATCTCGTTGCTCGCATCAAGGTCAGCAAGCACTCCCTACTACAAGCTCATGTCTGACCGTGTAGCGGATCATCCAGACGGGCTCGTTCAAATCCCTCACAAGCAGCTGGTTGAGCTGCAGTTCTGTGACGCAGCCTTTGCGACGAGACTTGGACGTCCAGATAAATGAGTTCCTCAGTACACGAGCGGTGACCCCACTTGAATGCCCTTTGGTTTGGGGCGGCGAATCGAATAAATTCGTATGCGTAAGTCCAACTCTTAGAATCAAATTCTCATCACAGAACTTACTTGGTATTAGTCTACTGTTTTCACCTTTTCCACTGGCGAAGATCTATGCACAGGGAGTTACTTCACGAACGCTGTCCCCGTGGTAAGACTCACCGGGTCCATTGCCGACTATACTAAAATATCCGTAGATCGAGTTACAGATAGCGAGGCAAGCGTTCCGCTTAGCCGCTTGGCTCAATGTGTTGTTTGACGGGGCCACAAATCTGCCATGAAAGGCCAACACTTACTCCACAGCACCACATGTACAAACCTTCCCAGATGCATTGCATCGTTTCGGATATGCACTCGCTGCTTCATAGACTTGATCTCGGCTCTTGATATTCCCATTCCGGTACAAGAGCGAGCACATGTATCGTGGAAGAATAAAGCTTCTCTCTTATCAACGAGGGTAGAAATGTCTGTCAGCATTCATTGCTTCGACCGCTGGCACCTTGATAGTCAAGAAAATAGGTCTGCTGTTGACATGGGCCTCACTTTTGCTCGTGAACGGACAGCCAAGTCCTGAAGAACTTGCTCCGCTACTCGATGGTCTCTCTGACAGACCCAATGTGGAGGCTAGTAGGACTGCCACGGATTTGCAGAAGAGAGTCCCCTTGATGACTGACGACGCTACGGTTGCCCCTCTCATCGACCTTCAAGTCTTTGCGCCACCCGTTGTGCCGAAAGGCGGGACAAGTTGCACGACTAAACTTCTCGAACATTCATTCGGCGTGGATTCGTTCAACAAACCGGCTATAGTGTCTTACCTCCCGCCGATGGCGCCACAGTGCGGGAAGGTCGGAGAATGGGCAGTTATAAGCCTAAACCTCTCTGTGTCCTCGTGGGTACATCCTTGCATTGAAGGGATAAGAATATGACGCTGCCCCGTAGGATAGGGACACAGTATGATCGACTGGGTGTACGTGGTAAATTAGCATCAGTTTTCATTAAAATATTCACTGAGTATAGGCCATCTACTTATCTCATACGGAGAGTGTGTACTCAAATGTCATACCTTCAGATCCCAAGCTAATTTAACAATTAGTTTTGGCGCACGTCGAGTGCTGAGCCTACGAAGACCGGAACGATATGGACCACGTACGATGCTAACCAACATGCTCTTATCCGTACAGAAACTAATGATGCGTAGCATCAAGGATGTGACTAAATATACGCCTTTGTTTGCCAAACCAGGCGATTTGATGATGGACTTCAGTAACATCGTCGACACGAGCCTGTATGTGACCGGTGTCCGCCTATGGCCTTCCAGTACTGACCAGTAATGCTTAGGCTTCTAGATGCTGCGTTTGATGGTAGATAGTGACCCGTCCATACTCTCTGTGGCTCACAAATATCTGTACAGTAACTATCACGGCAACATTCTACGCTCCTACGAAAGCCTTCCCAACCCCCGACACCCCTGATCTCATTATTCCCCTGTCCAACTTGTCACCGACGCTCCCTAACTTCTTCACAGTCGACAACGACGCAGGAGCTGCAACGGTGTTAAACATACCAGACACGACAGAGGAGGCGTACGTGGAAATAATCTGCTCTGGAAACTCGGCAGAAGAATTTTGGTATCTCAGTAAGTTCATACCAAAGTAGATTTCCCGTTGTGTGAATAAATCCTGATGTTTTCGCCAGATACGCCCGACGAATTCGTCGACACTTTCCCTCCTGATGCAGGACTCATTGGGAAAGGCCCTTTTCGCGAAGTCCAGGTCCTGGTCGATGGGCAGTTGGCAGGCGTTGTTTGGCCCTATGCAGTCATCTATACTGGTGGTATAACACCGTCGAATTGGCGGCTGTTGACTTCATTCGGGGCGTACGACCAGCCCACCTACTGGATATCAATTACGCCCTTCATCCCACAACTCTTGACGGCAAACCAATCGCATAGCATCACATTACGAGTCCAAGGCCAAGGAGCCAACCCTTCAATCAATTCCAACTGGTTTGTTTCAGGTAGCGTACACATCCGGACGGGAAAGGTGAAGGTTACGGGAAGGCTGACGAAACATGCCGTCGGTCCATTGGAAATCAGGACGACTGGCGGAGCGACGACTGGCAACAAGACGCTGCACTCCAAGGTCACTACGAAGAGGAAACTGGTGGTTGAGGCGGAATTGAAGGCCTCCAACGGAAGGCAAACGGTCACCTTCACACAGGACTTGGAGTATAAGAACGAGGCAGATTACGAAAACGAAGGGTGGGTTCAAGTATGTTGTTTAAGCGTGTCTGAAAAGCTACGGCTAACTCAACGTGACCAGCGAGGAGCGCAGTCAACCATAGGGACGACAGAGGCCCGGCATGGTGTACGACTGGTCCTTCGAGATGCGTTCTCATACCCATTAGCCGTATTTTCGAATTATTCGCTATTCACTCAGGAATTCGGTTAGTACGTCTCGCTGCTGCTGCTGTTTTGATACTTACTACCCCATTTGCAGGCGGTTATGGTTCTGACATTCATCAAAACCACACTAGGGTTTGGCAGCCCCCATTTGGCGTCCAGAGAAGTATACATTCGGCTCAGCACGCCAAAGGTCAAATAGGGATGGATAATTGGCCTGGGCTGAGGCATGCAATTAACGGCACGGGGGAGACGACGCAGTTGTTCGCATACAGTGATGGGAGGGGGGAAACATACTTCAGGGACGTGGCAGCAATGAATGATGGTTGGGTTAAAGACGAGGTGTGGGGGACATTGAAGGATGCGAATCCCCCCGTACCGAGGAGTCAGATATTCGGACCTGACGGAGGTCCTGGTTTCAGACGAATGGTCGCAAGAGGCAGAGGGTAACGAGGAAGTTATAAGTTAGGAGGAATTGTAACATATTCTTGCCCAAGGAATGGAGCTTTTAAAAGGAAGCGCAACTTACGGCCAGCCAAGATGACTAGTCGCTGGAACTTCCCGCATCATTACAAAACCAACATGAACGAGTCGTTTTGACAGAAGTCGATTGGAGTGGTCAAATGGAGGCTCATGTAGCCGTAAGGTATTTCTCCAACCTCCTTCTCAGAGGATGACTAGGCTTCACACCAGTAACCTTGAGCGCCTTCGAAAGCGCCGTGGCCACCTGTGTTTTTTCCTCTGGAGTATGGTCTTTAGAAGACAGGAACTGTTCCGCGGATCGAGCAAGACGTCCTTTAGGGCCCATGAAGGGTGCCACACCATTGGGTGACTTCGTTGGAGTTTTCGGAATTTTATGCTTTACCTTTGACTTGACACCAGAACCGATTTTGGGAGTGACGAGAAGCGGTTCAAAGAAATCGGTCCTAAAGCGCCGGAGCGCGAGGGAGATAATGGGAACCACACGGTCAAGCGAGCTTGCAGTTTCCGCGCACGCCTCCGCTTCGGCCAACACTTCAGGCGATCCACCATCTAGGTAGCCCCATTTTTTTAGTTCCTCTGTTCGCCTCTCCTTCATTTTGAGAGCTATCTTCTCTGGTATCGCGTCCATTCCCTTCATCAAGGTCGCAATGCTCTGTGCCTTGCTGTTGGCAGGAGGTAGTGCAATACTTTCGGTGTGAGCGGAATTAGGATCAAGGACGTCGCGGAGACGAAGCCAGCCCATGTCCTCGTCCACAGCGCGTTTGACGTAATGTCGGTTGAAGTAATTGAGCAGGCGATTCACAGAGTGGACCCCGGCAGAGTAGCGAGTAAAAGATGGGATCACATAGTGTATGAGAGTTGTGTCATCTTGAGGCGCAGACAGGAAAAGCTCGCGCACGACCTCGCAGAAATAGCGATCGAGATGTTCGTAAAGTTCTGCGCCGCTGGCAAGAACAGCATCATTTGCACGTGGGTCTGCAGTGGCACTTGCGAGTTCATTTTGTGCCGTGAAACTGTAATCATGCGTTCGCTGTTGTCAACAGTGAATTAACTTGGATTAAGAAGACAAATTTACTAATTGTAACATGCAGTGTGAATACCCGAGTAAAAATTGACATCGATGGCGGGGGGCTTGAGTGTCTCGTTTGTAGGCGAGCAGACTATGTGGTCGAGGGCAGGTCGCATGTAGGACCATAGTGAAGAAAACGATGCGGCAGGGTTGGCACTTCCAGTGGCAGGATTTGGGAGCGGCGGGACTGCTGGTCGGTTTCCAGAGAGTATAGTGGACGGCAGCTTTCCCTTTCCTTTGGACTTCGACTTGGACATTGCTGCGAATACAGGAAAGTCGGAATTGTGGCTTCGGGGTGGCGAGATGGTGGTAAGACAGAGTTGAACGAGAGGTAGTCACTTGTCGCCAATGTTATCTTGTTTGGCCGTATTTGACTTAGACACCCTCGATCAGCCCTCGATCGCAACACGATCAACCAGGTTTCATTTCTGAAACCACCACTTGCGGCACTTGGCCAGTACTGCCCGAATGCAAAAAAACCAACGATGCCATATGCCATGTTCTTCCCAGAGCTCCTACCGAAGCTAATCCAACAGGAAAATATTATACCCCATGACTACGCCGGTTACAATCCAATCGCTGCGTACTGGTCAAGTTGGGGGACGTTACACTACCTGAACCGTTTGCACTCAGAACAATCCCCATGGTCACCGGCGCAGCTTCACTGATCGTGGAACGGCGCTTCAGTGTACTTGTTACACATGTATCGCTATATAAGAGGAGTACCTCGCATTCGGGCAACCCAGCTGCGCTCACTTCCCCCCAAGCTACTGGTTTGCTTGGAACCCCTCGCTGCACCAGCTGGTCTGTTAAGCTCTACTAACATAGGCTACGCTTACATCTATAGACTCTATATATCCATTCCCTTGATATGTCTATCATTCCTACTCGCTTCGTCCTGCTTTTTGTTCTAGCGGTGGCGAATGCTGCACTGCATGCGATGGCGGCTCCAATATTGTGAGTTTCGAGAGTCCGTCTTTCCTCCCGTTGTTCATCTCCGTGTTAGCTACCCTGGGGCAGCCAGTATCAGTGTTCGTTCACAGCATCTCGGTAGCAATCGAATGTTGATGCGCAAACCGCAGGACGTGCAAGACTTCCTATCGGACGACGACGACGGTGACGACGACACCGGGAGCGATGTAACCGCCCCCATACGCAATGGACTGCCTGAACCTACGCAGCTTCCACCCGGTAGCGCTAAATTCGGCAGCCCGCCCGCAACTGAAGCGGATGAGAGTGGTGAGGACGACCATGAACTCGAGGAGACAACTTCATCCACATCGACAACTTCATCCTCACCGCCCACAGCTGCGCCGACCGATCCATTGGTTACAGATGACGACGAGGCTGAAGATGAGGAGACTACCGCGTCTGCATCTACCGCTTTGTCTTCATCATCTGCGTCTAAGTCATCTACATCAGTCAAACCATCTCCTACAAATAAGGATGAAGGCGAAGATGACGAAGACGAAGAGACCATCACGCCCGCATTGGTCACTTCATCCTTGTCATCTACCAGCACGTCGGTGTCGTCTGTAACCTCAAGTTCGTCTGCCTCTGCCTCTGTATCTACGTCAACGTTTGCTTCCTCTACACTCTCTACGGCTACTTCTTCGTCCACGACGTCCTCCTCGAAGACCTCTTCCTCCGTATCTTCGTTAGCCATCCCTTCTTCCTCCATCGCTTCCCCCACCTCTTCTGTGGCCTCTTCCTCCTCAAGCACTCGATTGTCCTCTACGAGCCCCACACCCTCCACTACGACCACCGATGATTTGAAAGGCACAACAATCATCCTCACTTACGGTAACACGGCGACGCTCGGCCTTCCGTCTGGGGTACCCACGCCTGCTGCTGGGCAAAGCTTGAGCGATGCAGTTGGTGACAAAGACCTTAACGACATTATCAACAAGCTACTCGGACCCCCCGAGACACCGACGGCCCTCCCAAATACGGAAACCACTCCCGCAAAGCCTACCGCCACGACAAACATCGCACCGAATTCTACTGGAGCAGGAGCTGACGTGGACTCAGATCCAGAAGACGATAGTGATCCCGATGATGACACCAGACCCACACCCCCGGTGACTTTACCGGGTCAATCTCTGCCAACACAATTCCGCCCACTACCTTCGCTGCTGGGCCAGCTTGTACAACCCCAGCAACTCACGGGCGCGCCAGGACCAACGTTCACTCCGTTCTTCCCCACCCCAACAACTTCAGCGGACCTCACTGAGGAAACACAGAATGATGATGGCGACGACCCCGATAATCGACCGCCATTCGCCGTCACCAATCCGTTCGGTGATAGTGACGACGATGGGGACAACAACGTGCCTAATCGTCGCCCAGATCCCAGCGGCAGCGGCTTCGATACTGGTGGGAACCCCCCGCTGCCTGTTGATAGAAGGCCGCCCCCGGCGGCGGCGGGCAAGGGCAACAATGAAGACGACGGAAATCGTCAACCCGACGACGACATGGATGACAATACTGACGAGCCTGAAGATTCTGAGCTTCCCGAGCCATTTGACCCCAGTCTACCTCCGGTTCGTCCTGGTAGGAATGGCGGGGCTCCAGCGATAGTCAACATACGAACGTCGTCAGTTAGCTTCAGCGCTACCTCGACTGTTCCTGCTGCTACCACCCTCACTACTCCGGACTCGACAATACCAACGCCAACGCCAACGAGAACGGTGAAGATTAAGATAACCATTGAGAAGGAGGAGTAACCTAGCCTATTGAAAGTAAATCATAGGAATATATTCACATTTAGCCTATCATTCACGACCATTGCGACGGTTGCAGCCTCCGCGACAGTGCCTTCCCTAGCCAAACGACGAAGCAAAGGAACACTTGACGGGGGAAAGACGAGCATAGAATTTTACACCAGCGAAAGATACGAAACAACTAATTGGTGACACCAGTCAATCTACATCTGTACCATCAACAAGTACCTCAAGCGAATTTGCGAGGGGTCATATACAATGTACTAGCGCAAGAGTATTAGTAGGTGAGGCAGTATTTCGAGGCGAACACTTACTTCATTGTACTGCAAGTATACACCTGGAATATCCACACTTTGTCCCGGGCTATCTGGCATATGGCAACCCTTCAACTCTTCGTTATCGAGGGCTTCGCCAGCGTCCTTCCACTGAGGTGGCTGAGTTTTGCCGATACCTTTGGTGGCGCTAGGTTATGCGACAAAGCACGTTGGCTATTGACTGAAGGACAGAGTGGATGAAACCTACCGAGCATTAGCGGACTTGCAGTGAAAATCGGCGTCATATTGCTATCGGATTTGAATTGTTAACTTGAGCGAGCACAGAACGACCGCATGAAGACGTACCGCATCGGTTCGCTCGTAGAACGGCTTCACCGCAACCTCGCACAGGAGCAGCAGACCGACGTTATTGCTCAGGCTTGAGACGAGAGTTAGGATCAGTGAAAAAAAACAAGAGAGGCAACGCACTAAGAAAAGCAGTAATTGGCAGACTACAAGAGGACGTGAAATGTTATCTCAATGCATATTTATTGGTGTGACAGACCTTGGACATCATCTGCGCAAAGTTAAAAGAGAGGTTAGGTGGACGTCAGATGCAGAGAATGCGACGAACGTACGTCAGCGAAATAGACACCCTTTCCAAACATGTAACCAGTGACAGGTGCTAGATGGGGTAGCGTTTTATGGGTTGTCCGTGCCATAAATTCAGCAAAACGGACCTTCTGGAGGAGCAATTCGTAGGCCCTGCTTTAGGATACCTGGAAACATGAGATTGAATTCGTGTAACTGGCAATCATAGGTCATCGCGTACCAGCAAAGTTCGTCGTTCGAGAGCCATGCCACAAAAGGAACCGCTCGCCATCTCCAAGCGAATTGAACCCAGCATTATTCCAGGCTTCTGCTTCGGAATCGCTGCGGCGAAGGCAGCATCAGATATAACTGTCGCGTAAGGAGAAAGTCTGCCTTGTACCGTTCCACTCGATAAATATTCTGCACATTGACTTTCAGGTTTTGGTGGGTGTGTCCATGGGTGTCATGGACATACTTCTGCAAGCAGAGGAATTCTGAGGTGCTTCTGTCGACATGTTCCATTTTCGAAAGGGCAAGAGAACGGAAATGCGAGTCAATGGGGTTGAGGGGTTTGCCATCGTCATCGACCAAAGTGGTACTTTGTATGAGTTTCGAAGCAATTTCCTGTGGAGCACCTATCAGACGATGATTATAAACGGGAGGAAATATGCCTCGCCATATCACCAAGCGCGTCGACAAGGTCAAGTTCCTAGACTTGACATAAGTATACAATCTCAATTGAGTATATATCATTTACCTTCTTCAAGGCGACTGCGGTAGAGATGACTGTCGGTCTCGTTCGCCCAAAGTCATGGGGAATGATCCTGTCACAAGATGAGAGAGAGCACAGAGAAGGGGGTAATGTGTAACGAACGAGTAGTAAGCACTGGTAAGATGCTCGCAGGCTGCCTGAACGGAACCATATTGGTCCGCGAATTCGCTGTTCGGTTTTGTCAATGACCTCGGAGAGATTCTAGCGAAAGGCCGTTGAGATTATGCCTGTGTATGTTTACAAGTGCCAGCTGACCTTCAACGCCTCGAAGCCCTTTAAGATAGTGGTTTGGGCCAATTTGCCTTGAAATCGCGTTAGATAGAAACGGGAAACAGCTTGAAGTGGGAATACCCAAAGGGAGCTTCTTAGCGTCATAGTTCATAGACGAAAGATGGGCATCTATCAACGACGTTGAAAACATCAAAGTACAGAGATCCTACAGAAGCTGTCAGTGGTAGTTGAAAAAAGAACAAGCCGATTGGAGAACTGACCTGAATCTCAGGGGCCAGCTTCGAGTCGGGGATGGGTTCATCCTTTTTCTTGCTGGGGCCTGCTTGGGCATCCTCTTCCTCCTCTTTGTCGTCGAAGTCGCGCTCTAACGCGAAACACGAATGTCACGGCAGGTCCATCGGCAGTATGCACGAGACATACCTAACCACATATATTTCCCTTCTCAGCGTTAGTAGTTGTCAGAAAAGCAAGAGACCATATGTATCACCTTTCTTTGC
Source organism: Pleurotus eryngii var. eryngii (assembly GCA_029467805.1). Lineage (NCBI taxonomy): Eukaryota > Fungi > Basidiomycota > Agaricomycetes > Agaricales > Pleurotaceae > Pleurotus > Pleurotus eryngii. The sequence continues at coordinate 171,404 of SZVJ01000018.1, forward strand.
GACCATACCAACTCTGTCTTCCCATGCCACCCCCGCTTTCGCTCTGAACTGATTCTTGAATTGACGGACAGCGCCAGAAGCGTCCCAAGGACCCTAATTCGTGTAAGTTACGGATACCTTGCTTGAAATTTGGTGTTCTAGATACCTTGACCTGTGTTTGACCGTTCTCACCGACACGGCCCCAGCGAGTGAACAGCACACAGGTATTATTGTTGCTGATGGGATGCAACAACTGAATGACATAGAACCTTAGAAGAGGCGCGTTATTACAACATACGCAGCGAGGAAGAAGCTACAACAAACTTGTTCTTATTGCTTCCTCCACTGACATCGGTCTGGTTCAGCATAGCATCCCAAACACCTTCATCGTTGGCCAGGACCTGATGGGTATCTATATTTACAGTGTGAGTAATTTGGAACTTATACTCGGAGCACCTCCTATCCACCTACCAACTTTGCCAGACATGGGGTCCACTGGAGCGGCCCCTCGCTTAATCACAGTGACCTATGAGTAGCATTAGTGTCAAGGATCAAGAAGCATCGTGAATGATAGTACCATCTTCTGTGGCACGTCCGCCGGCGCGTCGTCTTGCGCTTCTTCATTTTCATCCGCGTCGGGGGCATCTTTCACTTTTGGCGCGTCATCCTCCGCGTCGTCCGTGTTTTTCTTGCTCTTCTTTCGACTGGGCTTGGGTTCATCGTCTTCCGCATCGTCAGCCACAGCGGCTCTCCCGCGCTTGGCCTTGGGTTTCGCTGCGGGGGCAGGAGCTGCCGGTGGTTGAGCTGTCTTTTTGGTTCGAGTGCTAGACCTGGTAGCCTTGGGAGGATCAGCGGAAGACCCACTGGCGTCAGCGGTGGCAGCTTTCTTGCGAGGAGGCATCTTGAGGGGAAGGTTTCAAGGATTTGTGAGAAGGCAAACCCCTGGGGACTCAGCTTATATGCGGTCGCGTTATTTGATGGTGGCGCTTCCGCTATTACCATAGTAGGGAAGTCGGCGGGTTGCCTGACTCCCGACGCACTTCGTGTTCTAGGCGGTGACTCACATCAATTCGTACCTCTCACATGGCAAGACGATGAGTCAAAGAATGCATTGCAAATGAAGTTTCGAAAACCTGACTAATCGTACACACGGCGACAACATCGATATTTCAACCTTTTAGATGAACTACTCCGAGGAATCTTAGAGCTTAGCGTGTTCCAAGACGTAAGGAGAATACTTCTTCGCCTTGACCTTATCAACATCGTGCATTGTGATAGGTCGGTACTCATGGGCGTGGTTGTATCCCAACCTGCGGTCACAAATGTTGGTGAATGGCTTAATTAGGTAAAACACACTCACCTGTCACGTCCGTCACGACCGCCGGCTTTGTAGAATTCAGGGCGACGAAGCAGAGAGATGACTACGGCACCACCAAGACCGAGGTTGTGGACGAGACCATACTTGCCACGACTGTCGGCGGTGTCGAAGAGATGGCCAGCTTGCATAGGACCGGCCCCTGATGAGCAATGTGGAGTCCGTTACGATGAGCTTGTAAAAGAGTTAGAAACACTTACATTCACGGAGTTGCATGGCAATGTAGAAGTGCATGCCAATACCGGTAGCGCCGAGGGGGTGGCCCTTGGCTTCGAGACCACCGCTGGGGTTGACGACGTATTTTCCACCATACTACAGAACGTCAAGGGTTAGCCTCAATTGAGAATGTATATCCGAGTGGTTACAGTGTTGTCACCAGCCTCCACCATCCTACAGGCATCCTCCTCCTTGCAGAGTCCTAATGCAGCATAGGTAATCAGCTATACAACAGACATTAGACTATAAAATCTCAAGATGGCAGCGATCCCTACCTCGTTGGTGGCGAAGCAATCGTGGAGCTCCACAACACCAACTTGGTCACGGCCCTCGCCAGGACGGAAGCCAGCCTTTGCGAAGACGTCGTCGGCGCATCGTTTGGCCATGTCGTAGCCAACGATATCCATGGCACTGGTGGTTTCGAAGGTCGAAGGATAGTCGGTGCCCAAAGACTGCGCGACAATCTCAATGGCCTGGTTCTCAAGACCGTGTTTGTGGACAAATTCCTCAGAGGCGATGATGGCGCAAGCACCACCATCCTGTCCAAAGAAAATATCAGTAAATTGCGAACTCCTGGACGTATAGGATAACCAACCGAAGTAGGGCTACACATAAACTTGGTGAGCTCGTTGGTGATCTTGGGGGCCTTGAGAACTTCCTCGACCGACCAACCATCATGGAACTGCGAATACGGGTTGTTTACTGAGTGCCTGTGGTTCTTGGAAGCTAAAAATACGGGCCAACATGAACAAACGAAGGATTATATCGACCGCTTGGGCTTACCAATCTTGGCCAAATGTTCGACGCCGCCGCCGTATTTTCTCAGATATTCTGAGCCTGCGGATCCGAACATCCTGGGTGCGCCGGGGCCATGGTTGATAGCATCAGCCTTCATCTCTGCATCAACGACACGGTCGTTGAAGAGCAGTGTAGGTGAAGGGCGGTCAGGGAAGTTTGTTCCAAGGCTGCCAGGCTTCATGCGCTCGAAGCCCAAAGCTAAAGCACACTCAACCAGGCCACCCTTCACGGCATTGCTGGCTTGGTACAAGGCAGTGGAACCAGTCGAACAATTGTTGTTCACGTTGGTGATAGGGATACCAGTCATGCCCAAGTTGTACAGGGCGCGCTGGTATTACCAATTTAGTGTGAAGTTGGTACTCTTGTGAAGCGTCGTGACATACTTGACCGCTGGTTGAATCACCATAGCAGTATCCAACGAAGGCCGTCTCAACTTCATCGTATGTGATGCCTGTTATAGTAGGACGCTTCAGTGGGAATTAACACGCGACAAATTGAGGACAAACCTGCGTCGAGCAAGGCTTTCGTGGCGGCCTCAAGGCCCATCTATCGTGTTCAAGTCGTGACGTGTCCCCCACATAATCTACGCACTACTTACGTCTTCAGTGGTCCTCGTCGCCCGGGGCTATTGACGTCGGGGTGAGTTTCCGGATTAGGGTCGGCATCGGGGCAAGGCTTACCTTAATGAACGCGGTGCAACCGCATCCTACAATGAATGAACGCTTTCCGGGTGCCATAACAGTGTAGACTTGCTTGCAGATTGGGTGTAAGTAATGAAGATGCGGGGGAGGTCACTAGCGTTGAAAGAGGTTATAAATGTGCCGGGGTAATTTTTGCCCGAACCCAGCCAAGACTGTGCACCTGATCGACGTATCACTCTCCGCACTGCTTCGCGGGGTTGTATATAGCCGGAAATCGACAGCACAAATGGCAGACTATGTCTATTCGATGTACAAGGGACGTATCAGTGTAGTGATTAACAAAACATTGGCACTATTGCCAATGAGTTGAACATTGGATTTGGTAGAACTAGATTGCCGCCGCTGGCGCCACGAATGTACCTTGCTTGTTTGCGTTGCACGTAAACTGTGTGTGTCAGACAGTCAGCCCTGCGTTTAGCCCCTTCGTTCGTCTGCGGTGCCACCCGGAAGTCACACGGTCACTACATCCAGCACTTCAGAGCTAAAGGACGGCAAGCAGCATCAAACAAAAAGTTGCAAAATCCCAAAAAAAAAGTGTGTTTTTTTAGACATGGGGGACCTAGCTTTTCAAGTAAGGTAACCTACAGGTCATCGGTAGAACATAAGAAGTGAGATAGGCGAAGGAGCTCCGTGAGTGAGAAATCTGAAATAGCGCAGTTGAGAGGACGAAGAATGCCCATTGCAGTGGGGTCGCTGATGGCCTGAGCTATGAGAAATCCATGGCTGATGAATATGAGTGGAAGTTTGTGTTCTATGTGGAGAGTCTAAGGTTTACGTCTAAGTGCTCGCTCGCCTGCCTCCTGCGCGTTCCACTCGCTCGGTTGGCCTGGCGGTTCGCGAAGTCGTCCCCAAATGGCAGTGCAAGAACCAACACGAGTGATTTGCCCCCTTCTAAAGTAATACGTCGTGGACCTTACTTTCCGGCTATGTTGAAGCCTGCTCCATTTTTGGAGGATATTCAACCTGAAATCCTATGTACCGCCGCGTCATCATGACCAAGAAATTCGAGTGAGCTGAGACACTGGCGGTTATCCTCTATGTTGGGAAACGGGGCTGAGTAACGAAGACTCCAGGATCCACCATTTTGAATCATCGTGGCCTGGGATATGCCTCCACATCCGGCCGTCGGCCGGATTTGTTGTTGAAGCGAGAGTGAGAGATAAAAGGTGACACCTTGATTTCGCAGTCTCGAACTCGGCATGCCAAATCGAAACAAGGTGAGGATAACTTCCATCGTATGGCATTCCAGTGAGCGAAGGGTGGCTAACAAGGCTTGTGGCGTAGTGAATGTCTTGAGCTAGGATTGTCGCCCGACAAGTTGATTCGTGCAGGAAGGACGGTTTGGGCGGGACGTCAAAATGATCGGGCTCTTAGATCCAAGACGCCATTTTCAACACTAAATAAGTGGCATGATGGGGGACTGATGGGGACAATCGCCAGAGATCGGCAGGACCAGCGCCAGAAGCCAGATTATGAGGGGGTAAAGGACGATATATCGAGCTGAACAACGCTAAAACCTGAGCGCAAATCCTGCGTAAAGAACCGACTGCAGTTAGACTGCAGACCCCTTGAAGTTGTGCTCACTACTATGTTCAGTCCATGATTTGCGCTGTATATAAGCGTTTGACCGCTCGGTCCTTCGTGGCGCTTATGTAATTGTTGGAGGTAATAAGGAGACGCGGTCTACATGTTAAAAAAACCTCACCTATGCATCTACAAGACTCCCAAGCAACGGGGACCATAGTCTGGACTCTGCGATAAGGTACCATGATGGAGTAATATACAGCGCCAATCCGAATACGAAGAACGCCTCCAAGCGCCGACTCTTTTTTGCGTTTTTGCGAGAGGTCGGTTAGGGTCAATAAAGTTGTGTTGGTTTGTTTATCGCCACTTTCCGCATAGATATGGGTTCGATTTTGCGTTACGTTTTCCTCCTTTTCGCAGCCATCCCAACCTCCTCAGTGCTCTTCTCTGCGTTACCTTACGACCACATCAGGCTGCTGAAAGACTCCCCTTCAAAATTGGTCTCTTGTAGCTGTGAAAGGGCTTTGTCAACCGAGGCATCAAGACGCCTCTAATAATGTCAGCATCCCAGGGTCAGATTACCGACCCAAGTTCAAACGATTTGCCTTTAGATCCTTCTGTTCCACGACCTTCGTCGCCCACAACTTTCCGAGGCAGTAGACCAGTTAGATACGGACACTAGAGACGTTCTTCAGCACAAGAGGATACAGATATGAGGTGCGCTTCTCCCCATTGAGACATGCGATCGCTAATTAACTCTTTGACTCCCTTTCGAATCACCAGAGGAGAACCAAGCTACCGGCAGATTCTGCCGCCTCAGCCTCCTAGACAATACTCGCATCTTCCAACCCCGCAAAGGTGAGCGATGTCTCAGTGGGCATAGTTCAAAAGCGATTATATTGAAATACATTGTTCAGCCCGAACAACCTCGCTCAGTATGCTCCCCGAGCCCTTTACCAGCCAGATTCCCCTCTTAATCATGGGTATGGCCACATTCGTGATCTTTTGTGGCTCGACGAGCTGACCGTTCATGAAGTTTGCTTTCGATGCCACTCTCGAGTTCCTCTATCAGCGGTCAAAGGGCAATGATGGGACACAAGTGAGCATCCAAGCTTGGATTGTTGGGAGATTCCTGACGGTTTGTTGCAGTAAGGATCATGAAGATGTAGCGACGAATCACAGCGCGCATGGTTTCATCACTCCTGAGTCGAGGTGCGCCGCTCGTATAACTTTATCCATATATTTGGTTGATCAAGGCTATAGTCCCGTCATCCAACGCAATACCCTCCCGCGAATATCAGAGTTAAACCTGGATATAGGAGTGTTCGTTGTTCCTCCGGCTAAACGTTTATTCTAATTGACAACGTCCCTTTGCAGTTCTACCCCAAGATCGTCGAGCTATATCCCTCACACTCCCCCGTACCCCAGGTCAGTAGCACCATCTAACCGCTACAATTCCCCAGCCAGCCTCCAAGCTATCAGCTTAGCGCCCGCGCCGGACATCGTTCCCTCGCGCGATGCGACTCCTGTCTCAGCAGATATCTCCACTCGCAGCACCCTTTCTTCTCCATTTATAAGTCGCATTAGTGTTGCTGACCGCCACTCCCGTGCAAGGACCCCGCGCCAAGGCCCTGTGCACTCACTACCCCCACCCTCCTCCCAACCAGTTTCAACCAGGCGACCTCTTCTCCGCATCCCGGTTCCCTTCAGCACACACGCCTCCAGTTTCACCCCCACTCCCCCCAGCAGGTGGCGAGATTGACAGGATCCATCAGGCCATGCGCGCGCAAGCCCAAGAAGCCGAAACTCGGAGGCCTGAATACCTCAAACGAGTGAAGCGATCCATTTCGGAAGTCGATGCACCCGAGCTTGATGAAGAGCGGCATGCGGGGGTGGGAATTGGAATAACCGAAAGCCCGCTCAAAGGACGACGATTGAAGTTGTTCCAAGAGACGTCAGAGGAGAGTTTTGAGGAGAGCTTGATGGCTGGTGGATATGGGAGATATGTGCGTCACCAACTGTACCTGACGTTCTTGTGCTGACCTTAGAACAGAGGACCGCAGAATGGGTTCGACAGCCGCAACCTCTTCCCTCGCCTCAACTTGCTGGGCCATCGAATGTTGTGCCACTACTTGAGCAGGAAGCCGAGCCTACCCAGAAAGAGTTGCAAAAGAGACGCCGCCTGGACGCCTTCCGTGGAGAACGTCCTGCTGTGCCCAAAGCGAAGCTACTCGCGGTGGAGGTGGAGGGCAAGGGTAGGATAATCGTGGAGGCTTCAACGGAGGAATCTATTCCCCCTCCACCAGAGCCCACTCCTTCCAAGAAACGGAGCAACGCCCGACGGAAGAAGAAGGGCGCTGCCGACCAAGATCTTGCGGTAAAGGTGGAACTGGCAACAGTGCTTGGTAAGTCTCAGGAGAGGCGCGCAGCGGAAGGTCCAAACTGGCCCGATACAGAGTTCCCTTGGAAGTTGCGCACGGATGAGCGGTCCCAGATGAAGCATCTGGAGGAGGAGGAACGGTTGAAGTGGATTGAGAGGTTTTTGGATCGTGACTCGGATGGAGAGGAGGAGGACGGGTCCCCGCCTATCACGATAGGAGTAGAGGAGCCGCTGAAGGTTGAGGAATCTGAGGATACGGCAGAGATTTTGAGGCGAGGGCGGGGGAAGTGGGTACCACTGCAGACCAACCCGTCGTCGGAGAGTATGCAAACTCGCAGGCGAACTTTCTTTCCGACCGACCCAGCAGACGCTCGCGCGGCGCTGCTAGCCAAGAAGAGCATCCGCATGTTATCCTATCGCCAGCAGAAGCGTCAGAGGATTGAGCGAGATCCGGATGGCGAGGAGGTCCTTTGTGTCTGTCGCGGTCATGATGATGGACGAGAGCTAGTACAATGCGACGGTTGCCTGACTTGGTATCATCTCCGGTGCATAGGTATCAAGAGCATCGCGGAGCTGGGGCGTGAAGAAGACCCTTGGTACTGCGAAGTTTGCGAGGCCGAACATGCTTCAACGGGATCCGATGACATCAACATGGAGGATGTGCTAATGTCGGAGCCGACCTTTGCGCCCTCCGAGGACGAGCCGCGCGATGCCCAGCACTTTAGCCGTACTTCGCCTTTTTTTTCACGAACCCGCACTCGATGACTCGCCTGTTCCTTCGTGGTCGCGTGCACCGAAGACGCCTACGCGGAGGACGGCAGACCCCAGCGAGTTTGGCTCGGGCATGTCCTTGGCTTCGATGACCAGCTCGTCTACGTGGCCGGAGTCTTCACGCCCGGGTCCTTCGACCCCGCGCCGCTCAGCCCACGGCTCCTCACCGCATCAGGCAGACCTTCCCCATGGCTATGACGAGTCGCCCTTCGATCCCACATCGACGCCATCTCGGGGCATCAAGTTCGGGGCATCCTTTGCCACGCCGAAGAACAACCCGTGGTCGAATCGGGGCTTCGGCGGGAGAGATCCTTCGCAGCACTTGAACCGCTCTTTCGATCCTTACGAGACCGTCCACAACGCCAGCCCAGCTCGGCCCACCTTCTCTTACGAGGAATCACCGACTGTGCGGACACTCGAGAAGCCCTCCCGCCAAAACTACGGGCGGCGTATAATGGAGCCACGGGTTCTGCCCCCGCTAGCGGAGTCGCCGATCCTCAAGGGCAGGGACGTGATCAACGGTCTCCGTCGCGATTTCGTCCCACCAAATATGTTCGCTCAGAACATGTAGATGCAACCGAGTTGAATTTTGCAACCTCCCTTATACGTTAACTTACGATTTGTGCTATTGTTTTATTGTCACCCCCTACCTCAACCCGCGCGTCACCTGTTGTCTCATTATCCTCGCCCCATGCTCTATGTACCAAGTGTGCACTCTTTTTTATCGCGCTTTGATTGGATGTTATGGTACATAGCTGCTTAATGTTTTTGACGATTCCCTCTTAATCTGTACTGCGGTGATTGCTGTTACGAGACAAAATAAACACTACTTGCTTGTATTTGAGCTGCTGGTGAAATTCATAATCAGTGAGAGCACCTCATCGCTCGTCATTTGGTGAAAGAGGGCAATGAGATTTTGATGCAATACAGGTAAAATGCATGAGACTACAAAATTTCAGGTACTAGAAGGACGGGGTGCGCCCGTTGAAAGTTCCTAGGATGACCTAGTATGCGTCGATCGTGTCGATCGATGGAAACTCGACGGGCGCCGGTGACTACTTGACCGATGCCCGACCTGCGATATGTGACAAGGGATGTACGTGACCCGACATGAATGTGACCGAATTTGCAATTCAGCATCACGGTACAGTGCCTAATTCAGGCTTGCGCCTTCCTATATTCCAACCCTTCTAGTCCCTCCCTTTACGATCGCTTAGCCAGGTTTACGACCAGAACCTTCTCAACAGAAAAACAAACTAAAAACTCCAAAACTCAGCTGTAATTGCGAGCCGACGTCGCACTAGAGGTACCACGGAGCCTTTTTACATTTTAAGTTCTAACCAGTTGGATATATGCATTTACGATCACTAGTAAAGCACGGACAAAGTCAACTTTGTATAGTTTGAACTTCATCTCCAGACGTAGAAGGGTGGACGACGATGTCGATGCTAAACGAAGGAATCCGGGATGGAGACCGTATTCGCGTTGCAATTGTTAGTGATCCTGCAATTTTACCGTAAGGCCAGCCGTCCGGCTGGTTCTCGCGACGCGTATCGGGGTATGACCATGCTTGAATCAATTTAGGCCGTAGTCGCGTTGAGATACAAACCATCTGAGCAATCTTATGACGGTGCGCCTCGTGGTCATTCTCGAGGGTGGAAACTGAAGCTAATTAATCACATAGCCTACACGCTTGACTTGAAGTCTCTTTTCGGATCACCAAAACGCGGTGGTGATCACACTGCTAAGAAGAGATCAGAGAGTTCCTGGCGCGAACGCGCTCTTACTTTGGAGAAGAACGTATTCGAGCTTCAGGCTAAGTACGATAGCGAACGTACTAGTGCGTGACTTTCCAAATTGTTGCCATACCGTTCGAATTGTCTCAGTGGGTCTGCTTCGAAGAGGTCCTAGAGCTTACAACAAAGACTACGGTAAGCCAGAGTGCCACCCCGACGCCTCCGCCTCCGCCGCCTTCGAAGAAAAAGGGAAAGAAGAAACAAATTCCGGAACAAAATACGCGCTCCGAGCTCGACTCAGTACTTGAACGTCTAGGTACATACCTGTCGCTCAATATTCTCGATGACAGGCATTGATTATTATCTTCATCCTCATCAGTGGACGTTCCGTCTGCTTCCCATCCCCTTTCCTTTCTGCTGTCAGCTTTTACTGACCTTACCCAACTTACCTCCATTCTTAATACTGGCCCTGTACCTCTGGCAGCGGATGACTTCCGACTTCTGTTTGCAACAACGGATCGGGCTCTCGAAGCTGTCGGAACCACACTCCTCTCGTTCCTCACACTGGATACAGAGTCCGCGCCATGGACAAAAGGGACCAAGCGCCAATATCAACGACCCTCGGATGTACTCCAAACGCTAGCCGTCCTCCTCTCGCATCTAATCGAAACAGCCTTACCCCTGCTTTCCCGGTCGCATGATCACCTGGATTATCATACCTCTCAGGCTCCCGTCGAGGACCACCCGAATCCCATCGACATCGTAATCAACAATCTGATGCAGATTATCTTGAAGCCCATCTGCCAGTCGTTCGCCCCGCTCTCCTATTCTTTCCTCCATTTATGCCTAACGTCCACCAATACAAATTTTGTCGTCGGTCCGAAATCTGACGTCCGCCAAGAGCTGCTAAGCCTCGTACGTGTCATGTTGCTTTCCATCGGTCGCCTATGCTCGAAACGTCTCGTCGACATCTTCAATAACGGGAAACCCTCTTGCATCTCCTGGCTGTGCAGTTTACTTGCGTTAGAAGCTATCAACGAACTGAAGGAACTCTACGATCTTCACAAACCTGGCGGTTTTCAGACGTCTTCAGCCACCAATGACGGGCGTGCCGATAATAATGACGGTACAAATTTATGCCAACCGAAGCCGGAGCTCAGTCTCAGTCTCCATCAGGATGCCACGACAACTGCGGGCGGCGATGTGGATGGTATTCTACTCCAGGGCTACGCGCCAAACAAATTTTCCAACGGCAGTGCCAATGCCACTTCCACCTCCCAGGGTGGTGGACGCACAAACAAAAATCGGACCGAGGAACAATTATACGGCATCCTCAAGTTTGCCGACGCTGCTAGTCCCAATCCCGACTCCAGGAAACTCAGGGTCGCCCGACTTGCGAGGAAAGATGCTCTCTGGTTCCTATGTGCGCTTCTCCACATCGTTTTCGAGCCGCCCTTGGAAACGGAGGCAGCGCACAAGGTCGAAAAAAAGAAGGTTCCGTCGTCATCTTCAACAACTTATTCGGCTCCCGAAACTCATGCTACAAACACGGCGAACAATCATATATGGTGTGGCGCAGAGACGAGAATACGAGAGCGGATTTTGACTGGTCTTTGCGACCTTGTCAGGCAAGTTGGTGGTTCTCCTAGTTTGGGTACACAAGAGTTATCTCCCTCTCCTCTACTACCGCAACCGCAACCGCCGCCGCCACCATCAATATCGTCATCAGTACAGGTACCACTACTCACCAAAACACACGAACCTTCTCCTCAATCCTCCCACCTATCCTATAACAACCACCTTCAGCTTCCGAGCCTCACGCGAGATGCCGACGGACTGGGTGGTGCGGTAAAGGGACGAACGCCGGCGGGAAGTCATAGCGGCAACGCCAAAGAATTAGTTAGTGGTGATACCGATAGAGTTGACTCTATTGGAGGCGCTGGAGGAACATGTATAGGGATACAGTGTGGTGAGGAACAGGCACAGGGAGGTGCGGGAAGAAGGGGTAATGCGGATGATGTTAAAGGTAAGTGTGGGAGTGAAGCTGTCGTTGGTTGTGCGGAATACGATGATGATTGGTTTGATTTTAGGACTGGGATTGGGTGGTGGCTTGAAAGCGGGAGACAGCACCGCGGATGACGAGAGAACGCGGATGACTTCGCCGATTCAGATGAGGAACCATATACATAACGTTACTTCCAACAACTCTATTGGTCGGGTCAAAAACATCCACAATAAGGGCAGCCGCGATGGTGGCGACTTATCATCAACGAGGGACTTCGGTACACGCACCACTGATAACGGCGATGATGGTCGAGGGCGAGGGCAGCGTGGTAATGACAACAACGGGCCCGGATTTGGCGGATTGAGGCCGTCAGGTGCGTTTCCGCAAATACATTCGAGGCGGAGGGAGGATGGTGATAAAGTCGCGCAAGGGATGTTACTTGTGGTGCTGGAGAGATACTGGATATGGGCGTCCAATACTTCAACGGACTGACGGAATGTTCACGACATGTCTGTCACAGAGAAACAAGGTTTGCTCGTACCTGTGAGTGATCTTTCGCTTTGTTAGGATACCCATTTTCATAATGAAAGACACTCACGCATTGAATCTGCTTGTTCGAAGCTGTAGTCACTGTCATTGGTCCGGTCCCCATCATACTGCGATGCCGTACATATACCCTAATTAGAACGCGATATCGTCACGGCCTCTCGGATGCATATGCTTCACGGCGTTAGAAAACACCAACTTCCAGCCAACTCCCAAGTATAACCTTCTTTCTTTGTATGTCACTCAAGACTTTGTGATGTGTTCGTAACCGTCGTGGGTATGACAGGCTGAAATTTGGTGTTCCATAACACATAACCCACACTCCACACAACCCGTAACTCCATAGCGCTTCCGGGACTTGTCCTCCGGGATCTAAAATGCGCATCAAGCGGACGCGAAGAGTGATCACAATATGATTCTTGTTCTTGATGAAGGTTGCTGATGGCTTGGCCAATGGTTTGCCAATAGTCACCACGATCAGTCATCAATGCATCCAGGAGTTAGTGTTGGTGTATGGAAGGCTCAACTTTGCAAGTAGGCACATATGGAGCGTTGACAACTTGAGCGCTTGCGTTCAACTTGCTTGGGAAAGAGGTAAGATTCGAATTCGGCGAAAAGCTTGACCTTACCTATCCGAGTTGCAGGTCGCCTGCCGTTGAATGATGCCTGTCTCGGTGAATGTCTGCTTCCAAAGACAATGAATTGCTGCTTCCCGCTCGTACTCCCAAGCCCGAACTTGCCTAGCTGAGTCGTTCATAGGTCGATCTCTATCCAAACATTAATGCTCATCTCCGAATAACTTGAATTGGTACTTGTTAATCGAAAACTTGGGAGAATGATTACTACCAACGAATGTTTCCCGCTCGTACTCTCCGTCTATCCATCACCCTGTAACACCGTCTTTCTCCCCCCCCCGCCCCACCTTCCCACCTGCTCCTTCCAAGTATCCTTCTTCAGCCCCGTTCCCCCGTTCCCTGTGCCCCGTTCCCCATCCTCCACAGATTTTCCTGTCTGCCTTCTTAATCGTCCCTATAATTATCATATTTGCATTAAGAATCGCATACCCTATATATCATTCAATCACCTCTCATCCTCCATACGCCACTCTACCAAACCCCAAGGAACGGGCAAATTTCCGACTTGCCAAGGCGTCTAATATCCGCTATTCTAACGTACACCTTCGGTACATTCCGTCCCCGCCCAGACAAACTGGGTTCCAGTTTCCCAGCTTCTTGCAACCTAGGCCCGCGGCCCAACATCCAGTCTATGTTCGACATCGATATCCAAGTCCCAGATGGCAAAGAAGCAGAAGGAAAAGAAGGGTGAGCTCACTGATAATATGACTGTTCTTAGACCACCGGGGCCTTGTAGCCTGTCACGATGTTTCCGAAATCCTCGAATCAGCCAACCACCTTTATTGCTTCTAGGTCAATCACCCAATCATATATAAGTATCCCTCCTCCTTCAGACATTCGGCAGGCTCGACTCGATATAGCCGCACACCTTCCTTCTTTGGCGGCTCCGTCTCCGTCGAGCAAATCGCTCAGAATGCTGACTCCATACTCCATCCCCGCGTCAACACATCAGGGCATCAAGATCAGAAACGAAACCCAGCAATCCGCTTCATCCATGATACGCGCATCGCTGCGATCCCCATGGTACTCGCCCAAGTATTAGGCGCCCCAAATGTTCATGCCCAAATCCAAAACTCCCAGCTGGCAACTAAGTAGTAATTAGTAACGGCAACTCCCCATCGCGGCACAATCACCATCGTGGAAACTTATTTGCGGCGATGAACTACCACTTGAATAAACATCAAGGCCTTATTCCCCATCCGTCGGTGTCGACGAACACGCCGCACCATACTCTTTAATTTCCCGTTTCCACCATATGGTGCATGAACGCACTAGCGTCGTAGGGACGTAGTAAGGAACATATGCCGTATGCATACTACCTACTTCCCACCAACGAGCTCCGGCGCGCCCTTCAGCTTACCTCTCAAGATCCCACCTCTAACTGGCAGTTATGATGTAGCGCCACTCCGCCACCGCTGATATAACTCTCTATGTTCTGGTAATACGGTACCCGCGGAGCGCACATAGTACACAATGCGACATGGCCCACGCGGCGACCGATCAGACATCAAAACACGTTTTTTGAGTGAATAGAGTTCAGGTGATGCTGTGATGCGATCAGCCGAAGGAAGTAACTTCGCAGTTTATGGTTTATAAGTTGGTGCGATGTGGCGCACGGCGTGTTGGCTGAAGAGGCCTCGTATAGCTCGATCCTCTCATACTCCTTCCGTGTTCGATCCTCCCATCCGGTGCCATTAATGTATGAAGCATGAAGCATCATCATCGGCTTCTTCCCTTTCCTCCTATGGAGAGCAGTGCTGGTGAGTGCTATGTCCCTTTAGTGTTAAAACCCTTTACGTCCCCTATCCCCATCCCTGTTCCCCTGGCTCCCCTGCTACCACTGCTACTCCTTCGGCTGGTGATAACGAAACGTGTTGAAGTTATTATCAGGTTGCTGCCTACTCGGAGCGAAGCTGTTATTTTCACTGCGAACAATCGATCAACCTTCATGAATTGTGGATCATTGCGCATGCTGTGAGGCTGTTGTTTGTGAGATTGGAGTTCTAATACGTGTTTGGGGGACTCAGGCTTCGTACTAGCACCTACCGCACCCATGCCGATGAATACGCCATCCTGTTCAATAAGCAGTGGTCTGCGGTTATCTTCAGCACTTGGGTGCATCTTAATCGGACATTGGACCGTCTGTGCGCCGCTGGGGGTCCCGCTACCTGTATCTAGCCCAACAGCAAGTCGAAGAAGTGGTCACTGGCTAGCACTGGCCGCCACCGAAAAGATAACTTCGAAAGCTACGTGATGTTATGTTGGGATCCGGGGTGGTTACGCCCGATTCTCTGCGTCTCTTTCCAACAATCTTCTCAACAATCAGCGATCAAACGAACCGGCGTACTCCACAGTTCTCGAGCGCTCCTCGTACGTCGGTCGGCACCCAATCTTCCCAACACCCAATATACCCAACGCCTTATTCGTCGTGCAGCAGAGATACCAGTCTAGTACCTGCATCTGCATCTGCATCGGTCAATCAACCATCTCAGGAGGCTGCGCGTTCGAACTCCTTTCTTCCATTTCCTCGCGTCACTCATCCCACTTCCTCCCATCCCACGCCACCTGATATTTTAATAACCGAAGAGCGCCCGCCCCCGGATTCCCTTCCGCCCATCTGCCCATCTGCCCGTCCGTCCGTTCGTCGGGCGCGTCCCACGCTCATATACGCGATCAGATATTTACGAGAACATGCTATAAAACCGTTTCGCACTTAGCATCTTAGCATACAACGGAATACCATTCAGCAGAAGATGGACACCAACATGCAACGTTGTAGCGCCAAGGGTATTAGCGGCATTGCCATTCCTCCATCCGTCGTGACAGGTAGTAGCAAGGAACAGTTCCAAGGTAAGGTGGGTGGTAAATCGTTCACGCTGCAGATTTAGTGCTCGGCCCTCCGAGCCCAGGAAGCAAACCTTAGGAAGAAGTCACGTCGTGCAAATGAAGAACGCCGGTGTGTTCCTTTGTTCCTCCCCCCCCCTCCTGTAGGTGGACACTACGATTCCGGTAGTCTAATGTGCTTGGAGTTTAAAGTTGGTATCTGCAATTTCATATAGCGACGCAGTACAGCCATTGAATTCAGTGCGCTCATTGTATTGTATTGGGGTGATGCAATGGGGAGTGGTTGATCGCCGAGTAGATGCTCTTCAGTCTCCCTCTTATCCAAACACTTCCTCTTCCGTCTTTCTCCTTCATCCTCCGATGATAGGACTCGAGCGCTCGATTACTTCCACACCAATACACACCGCCCACCAAACACTCGATCTCCACTGCCCAATCACAACCTGATTTTGACCCATAATTGTATCCTACATCTTCCATCCACGTCCTACGTCCTACATCTCTAAATCCAGCCTGTCCCACACACCTCCCGCCCATCTAATTTCGGACGAAACGGGCTTTCAAAACCATCGACCACCATCGACCATCAGCTTCACGTATCAAGGACTCCTTGATTGCTCCTATGTACCCCCTTACTCCTATACCCCTACGTCGATGATCGCCGAACAGTGTGTCGTTCGTTTGAGCGTTCCGTTGGGTATTTGGGCTTCACAGTCTCTGTGATACCCATATCGATGTTGCTTTATGTTGCTTTCTAAGTCCATGTCCACGTCTACTCTATCTCAGCCATCATTGCAAGACAAGGAACCGCGCGCAATCGCGTAGTTTACTGGTTGGGAGACTGGGGCTGGGAGACGAGTGGACGGGGTTCTCGAGCGCTCCTCGCACGTCGGCCACCATTCCTCTCGACACTCTTCCTTGCTCAACAACCGACAACCGACAACCATATTAATAGACTATCCCAACGTTCAATAATTCGATACGCAATGATGCATTGATGCATCAGTCGATCAAGGAGAGACCTCCTTCCTCCCTTCCCCGTTCTTCCATCTCACCCCATCCCACACAACCCGGGTAACACCACCCGAATGCGCCGGCTCTGGTCGTTCCAACTTCTCCTGAAATCCCACCAACAGGGTCCACCGGGAGCACTTCACCCATAGGGCCCCGTACGGTCCAAGTATGCGAGGATCGAGTACGTGACCGGCGGCATCACTCCGTTAGTTTAGCTTTTCCTGACGTTGACACCACCACAAAACCGCGTACCACACCAGACCACACCGCATCCCAGAGATAGCTCGCACCCTCTCCCGTCCCTAATTCTTCCTCCGACTAAAACAGGGTACGCTGGTGTCTATACTGGCATTACTCGCTCACTCAAGCGCCAGATACGTATCGCACAGTGCACGTCGTGTGGTGGCGGTGTATCCATAAAGAGCCCAACCCGCTGACGCTCTAAACTGTAAAAAGGCGGATACTTATGGGAAGCAACAACTTAATGAGGATGTCCGCGGTGATTCGGAAGCACACTCAGGTGTAGGCAGGGTTTGGTGGTTGTTAAGGCAGAATGGTGGATCAGGGCACTGATACGAGCTACGAACTACGGACTACGAACTACCTTCGCTGGACGGATGAACGGAAGTAGGTGGGTGATCGTATACCGTACCTTACATGTAAGTACGTATCTACGTATCTCGTATTTTAATTGATTGAGTATTGATTAGAGCGCACGCGGGAGCCTTACATACCCAGCTAAATGTACGCCCGTGGTACGTTCTTACATTAACGTTGAGAATAGACTCGATCGTCGAATCCACCAACACCCTATGTACCACCCTACCTTCCAACCTTTGGGGTTGGCACGGAGGCTCGGACTTTTAAGTAAATTTGACGTGGGACATAGATGGTGCGCACGAATTGGGAGGAATTGGGGAGGGCGGGACGCTCAGTCACTCAGTACTCAGTACTGTTACTTCGGTGGTCGTGGTTTCTGGTCACGCTTGCTACACTCGGATATAGTGTTGATACACGTACAACTTACTTTATATCGGTATGGCTCTCGGAGTGCGTGTGCGTGTTCGTGGTGTCCGTGCCTCCCTTGCTCCGGCGCAGACTCGGCGACCTGAGGACACGGAGGCACGCGTAGGGCGCGTATGACATGTACCGGTCGGTGAAGCACCCGCCGCGCTGCGCATATACTCAGCAGGCACGCTGGCGGTGTCGGTGGGAGCGTCCGCGTACGTACTTCCTGGTACGCAAACCGTTGCACTGAACGTACTAAACACAACACATATACTTTCGAATTTCAACGGTGTGACGTCAACACCTCACGTAACCTCCGTCACCCATTCGGATCCACCTCGTAACCTCCCAACCCCCACCACTGTAATACGTTCGAACTATATGCCGGGGGCTGCGCGGTTATAATATCTTCTATCTGAGGTTTAGCAGGCTGACAACGTTATTCCGACTTTACTCGACGCGTCCACTCCATCCTTCCATCGCCACCAATCCACATCTCCACATCTCCACATCTCCATCCAATCTATTTCCACTGACCACATACTTACATCGTTCCAACGTTACCGATTGCATTTCACGGACGAGGTACCCAACATCAATACCCAATCATCGACTCTCGATTTGCAACCCAAGCCACGCCTTTTCATTGGCTCGGGCCGCCCTTTTCGAGTTGCGAGCATAAAATCAAGTGTCAGAGCACATGTCTTCGGCCGGCGTCCATGCTCGGGAGCGAGGCACGCGCCTCCTCCCGCCTCTTCCACTAACCTCCTTTCCACTCCTTTCTCCTTCCGTTCTCCTTCTGTTCTGCACTCCGTTCTCCTACAGGCTACGCGCTGCTGCGCGTCTGCTTCCCTTTTCCCCATGCTTGCACCTTTTTCCTTTCCCACGATATTTGGTAGTTGGATATTCGAACGCCGATCAATAAATACCATCTTTTCTGCGGCGTTTCTCCGCGTGAACGATCTACAGTCCACAGTTCCCAGACGCGCGTACGCAGGTACTTATGGACCAGCGGAATTGGCTCCAACTTGGACGTGCACGACGCACGATGCACGATGTACGAAAGCACGAAGCATATGTCGGACATGGCGTGTGCCTTGGCGACGCGACGAACATATGCACGCGACGACAACTACCCACGGCCCCAGCACGACGACGAGCACCATCACATTTAGCGTTTGCATGAGAAAGTCGTGGGTCATCGGCACCCTCCACGGCGGGCGGTAACTGATACGTTGGTAAACGATACAATACCCGTGAACTAGTTACGCTACGCATTATGCATCAACGTTTTCGTCGTACTCCAATGCTCGAACCGGGGTGCTCCCATCCATGGGCACACGACAACGACGACGACGACGATTTACATTTAGTGTTTGCATTACCATCGTTCGCGCCGTTGCCATTCAATTCATCGGTAAGGCGTCGCCGTGTGTCGATCTCGCGATCGGCAAGCGGGACTGCTCAATCGCGGACTCCGATGCTCGACATCGAACCGGGGCACGGGCACTGTAGAAGACAACCACTCCCAGCCGTTAGAGTTTGCGAACATGCATTCCTTGATACCGTCGACAAGCGCGAACCGCGCCATGCAGCATATAACGTTAACGCCAACGTTACCGCGTAAAGATAAAGAAATGCAAATGCAAATTCGAATGCATAGGGTAAACAGAGAAGGACGGTGAGGTAAAGGCAGGAGAGGCTATTACATGTGCACACGTACAGGACATGTGTATGTAAATGTCCGTGCGTAGAAAAGTGTACGTACTCGGTGAAAAGCTGGCAGCCAATAGCATCCCTCGGACTTGGTCAACGATGCATTGATGGAGGGGCAATGGAAGTCGGTGCAGTGCGGCGAGCCACCGGTCCGTACGCAACTAGGTGTGGGAATACATCGATGGGTTATTACGCGCAGCGTCCTTGCGTGTGAGTTGCGTGCGAGGAGAGGCGAGGAAGCGCCGGGGAAGGGCCTGCCAGACGAATTCGAAAGGGAAAGGAGGGGAGCAAAGGATGAGGAGAACAGAGGCCGACACGTGGAAAGTAACGGAAGTAATCCCAAAAGGACACCAAACACGGGCCATCGCCATCGATTCTTCCGAAGAAAAAACGAAAAAAACTCGCATTCGGCCAAGCAATACCAAGCAAGAGTAAACAGCCCGATGGGATCTCTCGGAGTGTGGGATCGAGATCCGGTGAGATGCTGGGTGGGATGGATTGGGATATTGGTTGTGGCGGGTGGAGGCCCATTCATAAGGCCAGCGTCCACCTCATCTCCCTCCGTTCCCCTGTCCCCCCTCCGATTATCATCCTCCCCCAACCAACGTCACGGGACTATACCATGTCTGCGTTAACAGTGTCCCTCGCCGCATACGACGCCCAGCACCCGTCGCCGGCCTCCGCCCTTCCCGCCCTACCGACGCTCCCCGTGCGTGAGGATATCGACACCGACGCTTCGCCGCCGCCCTCATCATCACCCTCGTCGTCGCAGCTGTCCACCCTCACAGCCTCCTCCACCTCCTCCCACTCTTCAACTTCAACCTCCACTTCCAGCTACGACTCGACGGAGCTGCGCGCAAACGAGCACCTGGCGGTCCTCCTCCCGAAACACCTGTGGAAAGAAGACACCCTCGCATCCGTCTGCGACAACTTCTATTGCCGCGTCCGCTTTTCCATGTTCGAGCGCAGACACGTGAGTCTTCTCCCCTCCACCTAACCCAACCAATAAAAAATAATATGCTCACCTCCCCCGCCCTCCAGCACTGTCGCAAGTGCGGCTCCATCTTCTGCGCCGCCTGTACCGCGCACACTACCGCGCTCCTCGACACCTCTTCCCCCCTCCTCCCCTTCACCCACCCGCCCCACCGCACCCCCATCTCCGTGTACGCCTCCAAGGAGAGCCCGGTCGTGGAGAAGGCTCGCGTGTGCGCCGGGTGCTTCGATCAGATACACGGCATCCCGCAGCGGCAGCACACCCCGGAGCTGGTGAAGTCCGTGAAGGGCAAGCCCTCCATTTCCTCGCTCACATCCTCGTCCTCCCGCTCGAGCGCCTCCTCGTCCGCGTCCGCGCCGGACTCCCCCGTAACACCCACGTCGCCCGCCATCCCGCGCACGCGCACGAGGGGCAAGCGCCGCATCTCCCTCCTCACGTCCACGCAGCCCACCCTCCCCGCCGACGTCCTCGCCGCCCTTTCCTCTTTATCCCAACACCCGCATCATGCGTTGAAGGGCATGAACAACCCGGCCTCCCATAATGCGAAGACTCTCGGCAAACGCTTCGAGTCGTGCGACATCTCCCATTTCGGACGACGCGCGCCCGTTCGGCGAGCTCTCTGTGTACCCCCTCACGCGCCACTCGGCGGTGTGCAAGGCTATGGGCGGGGGACGGTGGACGCCTACGCCGTCCTCCCCACACTCGTCCCTTCATTCCCCGCTCTACACCTCCCCGCTCAACTCTCCGTTAAGCAACACCACATGGAGTGAGAAACACGGTCACACGACTGGCAATACGAAGGGATATTTTGATTTGGGCGAGATCGTGAGCGACGAGGCGGGGTTTAGGTATCGGCGCGTGCTGCATGTGCAGGAGGCGGAGCAGGAGGGGGTCAGGCCTTTCTAACCCACCAAGCTCCCTCTCCCCTGCGATATACGATATCTCCCCCCCATAGTCGAGGACATCACCACCCGAACACTCGACCGCGCCACCCTCATCACCCCTCTATAAGCTATTCCCCTCCGCCTATTGCCCTTCTTACTCTGCGAGATTGAACGTTATCCTTGAGTTTATACGTTGATATTACTTATTCTTATTGCTGTCCACCGCTTCCCCACCCACTTCCCTCTCATTTCCCCTCTCATTACATCCATGCTCTGTTACATATGCACCCTTACATGCGCTGTTACACTCATGCCCGTTATCATTCTACCGTTTATCATTTGTATTATCTGTAATTCATTCCCCATCGTAGGCGGTGGAGAAGCTGAAGGTTAGTCGAAGCTGTGTATATACCTCGTTCTGTTGTTACCCTTCCATCCTCCGTGCTCTCATCGTACAGTACAGTGCGAATTATAGAGTAGATGCCGGCTCAATGCGACGTTGTGTGTGAATTCATAGAGGGTGTTGATTTGATCGCGCAATGGTCTGCTGAACTGGGTTGTAAACGTAGATGTCGAGACCGTAGATGACAAGATTCTCGGAGCACGCGACAGACGACGGACATGGGGGTAGGATATCGTATGTCGTATGTCACTCGGACGGAATACTGAATGTTTCGCACCGAGAACCGGGAACGTCAGATCTACCTACGTACGTCTACGCGCCACCGACGTCTCCTTCTCGAATCGGGGGCCCAGTGGGATGAATTGTGGAATTTTGTGCAGTTTTTGAATATTCATCGAGTCGCGAACGAACGTTTGAAATTTGAACATTCCATCGATGATCAACTTGAGCTTGAATATTTGAATGTTCGTGGATTCGGGCGTGTATCCATCCAAACGTCAAACTCGACGCGTCCATGCTATGTTGTCCACAATGACACGTCCGACATGCGGCATGACATATTACATTATTCATCCTGTCCCCCATCACTTTCGAGGAGACCCTTTGTCAGACGTCACCACATTCATCAAGACATACGCGGACAGAAGACACGGCTAGTTGGTGGAAGACATATCAAGATCACGATCGCGAGTTTCGGTGCAGTCGACCTTCTTCTCCCCACGTCTATTCATCCATATTCATCCCTTCATTCGTCCTTACGTCTATTCAGCCTCCAAACACTCCAACCCTCCACCCCAATCGAATCCAGGATACTCCTCGAGCGCTATTAGATCATCCTGATCGAATACCGAATAATCGACTAATGGAACATCTGGTGTAGCCACACCGGAGACGGGCTTTCTACACCCGTACTCCAAACACTAAATATTGAATATTACACCAAGCTCAGGAGAAGGGAGAAGGGCTAGGCGCATCCATTTATCGATATCGAGTATTGGATTGGTTCCTCGGAGTGAGGAGCGAGCTATGAGAGGAGCGGGCGAGTCCAAGCATTCGGAGAGTAAGGGGGTGGAAGGTGGAGAGTAGGGGAGGGGGTAGCTACGTTGGGGATCTCCCGTGCGTCATCCTACGTATTTTGTGCATTTGCACATTTGCCGTTTGCACATTTCACATGTGTATTGCGCAGGGCGTTTCCGCCACCAGTCTGTACTTGGGAAGGGGGTAGGATATAGGTATAGGGCAAGGGACACAGGGAGGAGGGTTTGTATTTGAGTTTAAGTTGGGAGTAATGAGTTAGGGAAGGGATCTAGGGGCCGACGGGCCGGGAAGTGGATTAGGTGACGAGGAGAGGAGTATCCGAATGGTTAGCGCTTCAGCGTTGGTGTGCTTTGCCTGCGCGTATAATAGCCAATAATTTGCTATTTAAATTTAGGGATTCGACGTAACACGGGATTCTAAGGGAAAGGAATAGGCGTTAGGGAGATGAAGGGAAAGGCGGTGCGAACGGGGACCCCCTATCTATCGAGCGGCAACTCGGAACTCGGGCAATACTGTAGGTCAGTCCGCACGACGACCGGCACTGGGTGCAGGATAAATATTACCTACGAGTATATTTGATTGTTATTTAGAGAATATCTTAATTGAGCATTTCATACTGAGTTGTCTGGATTGTGACAAATATGCAATGAATCCCATGTAGCAATGGCACTACTATCCTCCTCAACTGACATAAAGCTCTCTGTGTGATCAAGTATTTACCGTATATTACATCGTTCAGGATTATTGCACATTTACCCTATATATTGAATATGTAACGGTAGCAACAATATGTTATCTTGCACAGCTCGTGTATTCGTCCTAATGATCACCATTCCTTCCCGATCGCCCGTCCCCGTCCCCTTCGCCACCCTCGATCAGACTCGGCCACCGACTGTACAATTCGTCCTATATAGCACATGTACCCAGTGTGCCCAGTGAACTCAGCAACACCAGCCAAAGTCTACTTACAAGAGTATTCGAATGAATATCAAGCAAAAGCAAAAAGCAAAAGCCTCAGCCTCAGCGAAGGTATCTGCAGGAGTACGGCTGTTGCGTATAATATATAAGCTCCAAGTGTTGCTTTGAGTGCAGACTGATCCAAGTACACACAGTAAAACTTCGAGCATTACATACTACACCCCGGTGCCTAGTAGCTCTAGTAGTGCGCGGGGCAGTTATACGCCCGACCGTAAGTACGATCGAGGGGAATAATGAAATAGACGATCGGCAGGGACCCGGGGACGGGCGATCGAAAGGGGAACAGAGTGTAACAGAGGGCGGGTCATCCATATGCCCATCTACATGTGGAATATCATATCGTATCGTATCCTGAGGACGAATGGGGTATGTGTATAAACATGGACTGGCCAGTAGCAGTCCTTGAATTTGCACGGTATGTATGATAGTATTTCGCAATTCACATTCTGGGGTGGCCTACGTGTAATATGTGTTGTAACGTATGTTGCAATGTGCCTGCATGTGTGGTGTACGGGTACCATAATATCATACCACAACGAGTGATCATATATATTCATATGTCAGGATACGTCAAAGAAAGTAAATGTCGCCGTGATAAACCACCCAAAAGGTCAGCCGCACGCGCACGATCAAGTATCCTGCCACGTAAATAACCCAGTCCCAATAAACGTGAATAAACGAGCACCCACATCGTCCAACAAGTCCCACGTGCGGACATACGGGCACGCGAGGGCACGGCGATGGGCTTAGCTCCTGAAGACCTCGGGGCCGCACGCTTGGGCCGATTGACGGGGGATGGTGTACGACGGGGACGGTCCTCGAGGCGCACCGTGAGACGCTCCAAAGCGCGGGTAATATCTGTATTGAATTTATGGAATTATGGGGCAATTTGATGGGGTGGACCGCGTATGCACGTGTCTGACATGTCCCGGACGCGACGCGATTCAATTCAATTGGTACACTTCAATGATGGATAATCAGTGGTCAACGATAATCCGAATAGAAGTATTTACACCAGGCGTACGATAATGATGATGATTATGATTGTGATGAAGATCACACTGAATGGGTTGTTCGAATGTGCTGGTCACGAGTGGTGTGCGCTGTCTGTGGAAGGTCGAGGAAGGACGTCGAGAGACAGACCCACTCTAACCGAGGGTCTCAGCGATGGCAACTTCCGGCATGGACGCCCCATGACTACTGCTGGACTAGAACGAGAAGAACGCTTGAGAACGACGTAAATAGCGGTGGCACGAGACGCGGACCCGGAGGGAATAACGGAATGTGAGAGAAGGAATATGTCTGAATCCATGCCGCAATGTCAATGCCTCGCCGATTGAGTGTGTATTGAGAGTGTGTATAAGTGCATAGGGTCACGCGAGCGTGTGGGGTGAGAGAGTGTCCGATAGATGGTCTCCAGAACTCTCATTCGAACTTTAAGAATTGGGGTGTTGGGGTATGTATTGATTTCTGATGCGTGTACGAGTTGTAGTTGATGTGTGTGAATTGATGTGGGTACGGTGGTAGACCGTACGCCGCGGGTCCGGTCGCGTGACGTTCTACGAGACTCCTCCGTGTTCTCTCTCATGTTCTCGTGCTCTCTAAATATTCTCACCAGAGTATCCTCCCGTGTTTCTCTTCCCCGTGTTCTCGATTTCCTCAGTATCAGACATCGTGTATCGCGCGTGTGTTGATTTGGTAGACGATCACACGATTAGCTACACTAGGGGCTTGCTGATCGTGAACTTTGCAGAATCTGTACACCAGGCGGAAGGTACGAAGGAGTGGATCGAAAAGGGGCGAGAAGAGGGTTATGTCACCACTGCGACGACGACCGTACTATCACCCTACTGCTCGATTTTTTGTATTCTACGTATACTCTGCCTTTTTTGTGTTCTGTATTTGCGTACTCTAGTTTTTATACCACCTGTTTTCTGAGGAATGGAAGAGACGCAAACTGGGAGGAGATGAAGGAAGACAAGCTCTGTCAAAGCATGATTGCATCGCGCGTCTCTCTTTGTCTCCGGAATCCGACAATTGAGCGTCAGTAATCAGTAATCAATACGAACGGCGAAACGATTACTAACCACCTCTAGTCTAGTTTACTTAGCGGTGTCAGTCAACAAGCACACGATGCAGAACGAACAACTCGATTATGGCTCGCCCATGCTTCCTACCCCTATCCCCTTTCGCACTCTGTCTAGAAAGTATTAAAGGGTAAAAGGGCAACAGAGTTGGCGCCAACGAAGCGTCGATTCCCACCGCTAAACCCCCTACGTCCAGACGTACTCGAGTAATTAATACAGCCGTTCTAATCTCTGTATAATTCAGGTAAGTAGAACCTATACCCCATTTATATATATATATTGATGATGAGAAGGCCAATATAAGGCTACAAGACTATGGGACCATAGGACTACAACCACCGAAATGAAGTGCGAAAAGAGAGCCATTCTGATTCAGTCATTCGGACACCATACATCATCATGAATCATAGAGTGTTCTTCGAGTGCCCATAGCCGTTGGTTATCTCGACTATCTAGGCCTCGAATAGACCCCGACTCTAATTCTCCAATGACTCGTGTACGCGTAATGTTTATCCTACCCACGATCCAGGATGAGGTAGTACACTGAGAGAGGCAAGCCGGTAAGGAAGCACACATGAGTCGGCTATGTGAGAATGGTGTATACCCATTTACGTCGCCATGGGAGACACATTGCAGCCCTTGACGCTCGTGAACATGAGTAGATAGACCGCCTCGTGTTCTTGAGTCATATCATCGTCGATGCGCGACATACGCATTTGTCGAGGTCGCTGTGCACGCTACAAAACCTCTACACCACCCGCGATACCGCAGCACTACACCGTTCTACACGCTTCCATTCGCATTGTCACATTGCACTGGTAACGGCTGCGATCGCCTCATTATCCTCAACGAGATTGGAGATTGGAGATATCAGCCTCGTGTACCACCCCATCTGCGTGTCGTGTCCGATGACAATGGACCACCCCCAACTGTAACTTGACGCAACGGTTATCTTGACATCTGGGCTGTAGCTAGGATGACAGGGGAGGCAGGGGTGACAGGAGGAGCAGGGAGGCTGGAGAGGGATAAGGGGCGAGGCGCTAATATAGGGGGCTACCGCCTCACCTTGATGCCCTCTTGCCTCAACGCCGGGGGAGGATGCTAGGTTGTGGGGTGGTGCTGTTGGTGGTTGTGGTGGTGAGCGTAGCTTTACGTTTACTATTCATTATTCGCGATTGTCCCAGTAATGAAGCCCCCGATTATCTAACTACTACTTCGCGTAGATAAGGGTGAACGTTAGATACACAGTCGCTAGATGCATAGTCGCATATTAATACCCATATCAATAATTATGTACCCTGCTGGAATACAACACTAATTACCGCGCGTGCACATGAAACGGAATGAAGGGAAATGAAATCGCGAACTCGTTATACAGTGCATGTTTACGCTAGTCTACCATCTTTTTGCCTTTCCTTGTCCTTGGCATTCATCTTCATCCATTCATCTTCATCCATTATCACTAGTTTAGTGTGAGACGGCGTGACCTTGAAGAGCTTGAAGCTGGAGATCGGCGCAGATAACGCACACAATCCCTGTGCCACTATGCGTAACATTTATGTGCGCTCATACACATTAGATCCAAGTTGACACTGTATCATAATGCTAACGAGGTACTGGGTGTCCTGTGGAGCCGAGGCTTTGAGGCGTCGTAATCTAGGTTCATCTTCGTTTGTGTTTTCGAGAAACGCGGTTATCATCAATCACTAATCTCTACCCAGCTCCAACGGATCGAACGGTGGAGATTGCACTTGCGCCTACTATCCCTGAAGAAGTACGCCCACACGCCCACGAGCCACCGGAATGGCTCTGTGTAGGCGTCTGGAGTAAGACGAGCGTGTTAACAGCTAGGATACCAGATAGTGGATGATGTAGCAAGGTATCTAATAGGGCTTCAACAGGCTTTAACGCCACGAAGGCACAGGGCCACATTAGTACAAGGCCACAAGACGTCGATGGGCGCTTACGTTGAGGTACGATGAGCCGATTAGATGTAGTTAGTCACTAGCACGAGCAGTATACTGACATCGATCACTGATCGAACCAAGAGCTTGAGTTCCGATTGCTGATTGCCGACTGAGGAGGCGAAGGAAGGAGCGAAGGATTGATAGTGGAATTTGGGGTTGAACGTGGGGGGGTGGGGGTGGGGTTGCAGAAATAGGGCGTGTAGCGTGTAGCGTGTAACCATTGTCCTTGAATTTGGGAATTTCTGGGCGCCTGGCTCAGACTTCTGAGAGCTAGAGACTGCGGGGCGAGGCGAACGTTAAGATTGATATTGATCATGATCATAGAATGTTCGGATTAAGGGTGGGGAGTGGGGAGGTAGAAGCGGAAGTATAGCTTATGTTTTGTATGGAAATTAGGATTCAACGACCGAAATGAAGAGAAGACTGATATTTTACTCACCCTTCAATTGTGTTTATTTTTCGTGTTCCTGTTCTTGATGAAACGAGGGGAGCCTCCAATGAGTGAGGCGAGGGAATAAGTGAGGCGTTATCCATGTCATTGTGGACGTTGGTGGAAATGGTCTGGATCTCCAAGAGAAACTCGGGCGGATTCGGGGGTCAAAGTGTAAGCGCTTTCGGAAACTCGGGAGGCTTTCCCCTCAGCGGTGTAGGTGCTCAATTAAGCCCCCATGGGATAGTCCTCTTTCCATCTCAGCGACGGAGAGAAGAAAACTAACCAAATCAGTGCGCGTCGCCTCGGGTGTGCGCGTCGAGCTTCAACAACCAAATGGGTGGTATAATACCAGATATCTACAACGATGAACCCGATGAGTGATTCTGCACGATATATGTTGATTAATGATGGTGACGGGTGATGGGTGTCGATGATGGACGATCAGTGATCAGTGATCAGAATCGGAACGACGACGGATAAACAAGTAATCGATCTTCGGTATCTACGCTTACCGGTACGTGTGCTTGGATGGGAGACGTGTGCGCTGCATCTCAGGACCAGTTACTCGATTGGTAGACGCGTTTTCGGAGCAAGTGTTGCCAAAATGACCTTCGGGAGTTTCGAAGTCGCGGGAGGATATTCGACAGATGGTACGCGAACGAGCGTCGAGGGAGAAGCAAGGGAGACGATTAGTGATTCTTGGGACTGACATTGACGTGCTCCGACAATCTATGTTATTTTTGGGGAGAGGGTAGCGGATGTCTGGGCGATAAATTGGATCGGATGTGTGCACTATGGACCGACAGAAGAGAACAGTGTGTCAGATCTAGCTGCGCGAGTGGAGCCGAATCGGAGGGCTACAAAGTACCCAGCGCAGTTCCGTGTTTCTGGAAGTACATGTTGCCTGTTGAAAAAGCACGAACAGTCCTCGAAGCAGCTTCTGTCCAGCCGCATGCCTTGTCCGACATGTCTAAGATGTCGTGGACCTTGTGCCATCGATTCTGTCTGAGTTGGTTTTCTGATATAACAAATTCGAAGGTCTTCGGAGGCCTTCGAGGAGGTCATGAGGGCTTCCGAAATGAATGATCAACGAGAAAGAATAGCCGCGGAGGTATTTGGAGGCGCCGGTATAGGAAGATATGGATGTCGAGAACCTCGAGAAGGCAGGAGTTCCCGAGGTCACGCGCCGAGTCGCGTATCGTCCCAGGGACCACAGTGCTACTTTGTTGGTTGACCATCTGCCAGTGGGATCATCGATCATTGAGGATGCTGTCCGTCCCGAGGCCGGTGTGGAGGGCCGTGGTCATTTTTGTTGGTTACTGATCAGAATCACGAAGAACGATCAGTTTGCAACCAGAAGAAGGTATATGAGGCGTGTGCACACTGGAATGTCTAGAATGGAATAGAACATCGCTAAGCGATGTTTTCTGAAGAGAAAGAGAGAGTAAGTACTAGTCTTGTCAGTTGAATTAAGAAATAAAGTGACGACACAAAGGTTACCATCTGTAAAGTTCAAACCCCATTGGTTCGGCGCGGGTTGCAAAGCGCCTGTATACAACTTTGCAAGGTTAAGCTACGGGCCCTCGAGGCAACGACTTAGCGCCATCCAGTGAGATCAGAGATAAAACATACTGAAGGTGTGTCATATGTTTGGCAGACTGACTGACAATCAATCGATAAGCCCGAACCGGCAGCCATTGGTGCGTGGTGACTAGCCTCAAGGCAATTGTTTAGAGATACGTTTGACTTACAGCCAGTCTAAGTACACATACGGAGAATGAGATTGTTTGGCTGGGGTAGTGAGACCGAAATCGTTCTGCATTTCGGCGACAATAAAGTCGACTCCTATGTGTCGATATCTCCAGCATACACGAGGTGATGCTTGCTGTAGTATCTTGGTGCGCGGGGAAACATATGGGCCGGTATGGGGGCCGCCCTGTGCTTGATAGTGCAGCCCGGACACGATGAGATATCAGCTGGCCTAGGTAGACCAAGTGCTCTGCTGAGGGGGCCACGTCTTCGATCATTAGAGCATGAGTTTCGAAAACAAGACAATGTGCTTATGCGGCGTCACCGTTGCTCTGTTTGCGTGGTGTAGGAAATATAAGAGCAGTCTCCATGAAACCATGGGGGACCCACATGTCGAGCCCGCTTAGGACAGGAAGACACAACCAGCCACGTGTAAACGGACGAGATGAACAGACTCGGCGCCACCAAGACCGTTGTAAGGGGGATGTGCGCCAGGTAGTGCACAGCAATATCAAACCTATTGTCGGTTATCAACAGGACAACCTACTTGGAGAATCAGGACCATACGGGCGAGATGGAGGAAGCAGTTGAACATGAGGCTTTCTGGGTATGATGCACGATGCCCGACGCGGACTGCGGTGGATAATACCGAAAGTTCAGATCGCTCCGAGACATCTAAAAACGGGAAATATGAAGCCGATGCATGATGCAAACGCACGGTATGGTATGTTGGGAACAGGAGAAGCACCTAAATTAGCGTGTGTCGTGAGCCACCATACTTCATCACTGCACCGCACCAAGGGGCCACCTCCAGAAATATGTTGCTAACATGTCACAGTGATCGTTTGAATGTTTGATTTTTTGAACGTTTGCGAGTGATCGAGCACGATACCTGTCGCTAGTGATGGCGGCCAACCCCTGGTGGAGTGATTTTGACGTCGAGTGTCAACTAGTTTATGGTTGCCCTGATATCTGATATACCTCCGCGACGAGATGGCAGTATATCATATTCGGAAGCATCCAGGAGGTGTACCTATTCGAAACTTGATGGGCGTTGTGCCGCTAGTATTCCGTTGATTGGCGATCCAGGTTGTGCGATAAGATACAGCCTGAAGGAGACCTCCAGTGGTAATTTGGCCAATACAGGTTGGTCGCAAATGAGTTTACCCTGCACATGTCCTGAACGGTACGGTGACAATGCAACGACGCGTCGAGGTCGATATCAACAAGCGCGCTGATTGGCCTTTCCGCCAGGCGCTTCAGGATGTTGAGCCTTTGAAATCAACAAAGCACAACAAGACCAACGAACGCGTCGCTAATCGTGGCGAAAGTTTTGTCACTTTTTCAGGAAATCATGTTCGCGCTCCGGAGGGTATGTGCGAAGCCACTCACTTATACCGCTAGACGGGGTAATGCGACGGCCCAAGCGGCCGCGGAAGCCGCTAGACCTTCATCCACCCCCCCTCCGCCACCACCGGCCGCTGAAGGAGCACCAAAGTCTGCCGCACAAGCAGAGGGAGAGGCTGCACCGAAGACAGGGGGGAGGAACGTACGCAGAAGAAGACAAAGGCCTAACATCTCCCTGGAGAAACCCAAGGAATGGAATCGACCGGTAGCAAAGGGTGTTATTCCTGCGTACGATGAGGCGTTGAAGGTCATCCAGAAGGATAGTGAGTTGCTCATGGCGGAGGCTGAAGAGCTGCGGGCCGACATCCGGAAGGCAGAGACAGCAGCGGTGCGGAATGATGAAGAGTTGGAAAAGATGAGGAAGAAGTTGAACATACTGGAGGTGCAAAGTCGAGCGAATCTCCCCGAGGTTAGATGGAAGTTTGTTAACGCCATGGGTGCTTATTATTCTGCAACTCGTACTGGTATTTCATGAACTAATTACTTTGCACATATAGGTGACATGTCCCAGCCTGTTTATCGTCACCTTGCAGAACAACGGTGGCGGAAGGATGGTGACCTCGATTTGCTGGTTTGTGGTTTGTTGCCGTGGGTTCTGATTGTTATTGAGCTTCCGTTACAGATGGAGCGTATTCATCAGATGAATGTGGTACCCGACGTGCTCCCCGACCTCCACCCTTCCATTGATGTGCGCCTTACCGTTCCGTCGACTCTGAAACAACTCCGAGAGGGACGGAAAGTGCATGCTCCAGTGGAGCCAGGCGCCTTTGTGTTCCCCCGTCAGGTTGGTCTCCTCTTATCTACTTCAGACTTTTGACGTTTACGTCTGCACCAAATTTCCTTCCCCGAACCTTGTGGAGAATAGACCACAAAGCGCCCCAATGTCTTCACCACCGTATTCCATCCGGAAGCTAAGCTGTATACTCTTTTAATGGTGGATCCAGGTAAGGACTTACAGAGTCATAAAGGCATTTTACTTACCGATTTACAGATGTTCCCCATGCGGAAACCCAGTCATTTACCACCTATCTACATTGGCTACAGTGAGTATTCGCTAACACCTTGCCCAGCCCTTCAGACGCTTACGGCTTGACATTAGGCCTAATATTCCCCTTTCTGCTGCTACGCAGTCACGGCTAATGGACCTCAATACCCATACTCCGTATATCCCTCCCCACCCTCAACGTGGGACCCCCTACCATCGCTATGTGCTTCTTTTACTCCCCCAGTCAGATCCAACAAAGCCACTGGAAATACCAATTGTCGCCGACTCTGATCGCTTGGGCTTCGACACTCGCTCCTTTTTGCAGCAATGGGGACTGGACGGCGCGAAAGGTGGAGGGGCACACATGTTCCGTGAAGTTTGGGATACGGATGTATCAAAGATTTATTCTCGAGTACTTCGTGCGTACCTGTCTTCTTCCTTCCATTCACATTCATTTACTCGGATGCATTTGACTGTTTCTGTCTTGTTTTCTGATTGGCATCGGTTACAGGTGCTGTGGAACCCAAGTTTGGAAGACCACCCAAGTTCGATCGGTATGCGGATGTCAAAAAGGTCAAGAAATACGTTTAATATTTACTGCCGCGACCCTACCTCTCGTCGACGATCACTTGGACACGTATGTTTTGCTTTCGGTATCTATCTGTGGGAAGCATATGTGATGCAATTATAACCACCGTTCCGTTGTGCTCCATGCACACACTTGAGGCGTTGTTCCATATATGTCGTATGTTTCTCTCTCCTCAGAAATACTACCCCGCTTGTTTACGGTGATCGCGCTATAACTTCGGGCAAACTGCCACGGCCTCTATCCACCGGCGCTACAGCGTGAAAAGCGCAATAAGATATTCTTCAGCTGATGATGGATTCTGATGTTTTCATTCGTCCGTCCTTTTTGGGCTTCGTAACTCTTGAGAGTTTTGGAATATCTGGGGTAATTTGGGGTAAGAGAACAACACAGCATGACTGACAGCTCCGAGCCTTTACTTCGGCCCAGTGATCCATGTTCCAGTGACTCATAATACTCGCAAGGACTTTCCTACCATGAGCGGCCGCCTTGCAATACTCATCAAAATCGCTTACGCCCCTCCGCACAAAGTCCGTGTTGTTGCCCGGGGAGATCATTTCTCTCAGGCGGAGGCCGATGATTCGTGGGAGCCCGGCCAAGTACTTCACGACGAGGCCTCGGCCGATCATCCTGCAGCGGAAAGTCTCAATGCTTGTACTTACCATTCTTGAATTATAGGATTCACTTTCGCATGCGCCGAGTCGCATCGAGCTTCGTCGGACTCGTCCCTTCAGGTCCACAAGGCTCAGGACCCGACGTTCGTATGGAACGTGCGTTTGTCTACGCTACTTCCTACGACGCCCGCAACATCTTCGGTGTTGCCGCCGCTTTCTTCTTGAGAAACCGGGTATGCTGTGGTCTAGGAGTTTCTGAAGGAGTTTTCGTTTAATTTTCCGTGTTTAACGTCTACCTGGTGGCGCCCCTTTGCCATGCAAAAGATCAGCGCAGATCCCGATGGTGGTTAGCGGGGAAACTACCAACCTATCCTCTCTGATGTCTATTGCCCTCAAGCACTTTTGCAAGGCCGGCTGCAGTTCTGGTAGTCTCACATGACTTGTGTATTGTATACGCGAAGATGCACAGTTTCTTGACATTGGATCACCCTACCGTGCTCAAGCTATGGCGAAGGAAGGCTGAATGTCGGACGATCACCGTTCAATAAATGCAATGCTGGTATGTACCTTCGCATCGCAGAATCTTTTCTTCCCAATGACATAGTATGGAATTCTCGACAACTTACAGGTTCGCATGTTGCATGGATGCGTTGGCGCGGATGTATACGGCGGATACAATACACCTCAGCCCTGCACTCTAGAAGTCTCGGACTCTCGGTGGATCTCGTACGTTCG
The DNA here is from genome assembly GCA_029467805.1 of Pleurotus eryngii var. eryngii. Lineage (NCBI taxonomy): Eukaryota > Fungi > Basidiomycota > Agaricomycetes > Agaricales > Pleurotaceae > Pleurotus > Pleurotus eryngii. Next base: position 205,512 of record SZVJ01000018.1, read on the forward strand.
ATCATATTGACGGGACATACATACGTATGTAGATCAGGTACATCGAGGACGGTATAACTACGGTATAAATTTTCGCTTGATTTTGTGAAAGGGGGGTAACCCGATGTGGGATAAACATCGGTGGATACAGTGAAGCAAGAGGTTTCAACATTCGAGAAGTAAGTGACCGGTGGAGTTGATAGGATATTGATTAGTTGGCCGATGGCATGGACAGAGGCGGAAGGGCGATCCTTAGCGCTGGTCGCGCTTGGAAAATGAGGAACACGAAAGACCTGTTCAAATAAATCTACTAGGAAGGATGAGGTCATAGAACTTACCTCAGAGCAATTTTTGTACCGCCATATAAGCCCCCGTTCGCATGAGTCGACTAAATGATAAGCCCGTACGGGTATGACTCTCACGGTATATAGGCTTGTAGCGGAAGTAATTTTACAATGCTGGAATAGAGCAGAATTACTAATGGCTTTTATTATTCCAGCCGATCTATAGAAGCTACTGTCAGTAGTCATGAGCTCAAACTGGGACGTAACTGAAGCGCTCGGTTAGAGCTTACATAAGCGTGAGACGCGGCTTAGCGCCCGAGTTCTCCGTCGTTCACTGAAGTCAGAACTTCAGTTGTACCACTACCTACTCGAGGCGCTCCGAATGTCTGAAGATCAGTCGAATAGCTTTCTCCACCAAATAGCCATCAAATTATCCCGCGCGCTAAACATCATAAATCCCAATGACCTCCTTGCGCAACGAGTGGTAGATATCGCCAACAACAACTCGGTAGAAGGATTCATGAAAGGTCTGTCGGGTATCGTATCCGCTGATGTTCAAGGTTCTCATGGACGTATTAGCTGCGAGGGCATTCGGCAAGTTTCAAGACTCCTTTCTTGCTGAGCTGCATGCCGAAATATTGTCGCATGCTCAACAGGAAGCCAGCGGACATGTTCCAAAACCAGTTGAAGGTATAACGGTTCACGATAGCGAAGTCCTGGAACCGGATCCCGTTAGGCAGGGTGGACTGATGCGTAACGATGCTGTAAGTGTACTCTGTTGATTGCAGGTACTCTCGTATTTATTACACCAGAGGCATACCTTCCGACGACCAGCCAAGCCCTTGGAACCCCCGACTCCGCGCACTTCTGTACTTGGACTAGATCGTCTCGCTAAAGAAAAGAGACTGGAAGCAGCCAATGGTGATGCTAACAATCGGAAGAGAAGACGCCTAGACGATGAAGAAGGCCCAATGTTCAAAGGTATGTATGCCTAAAATACTGCCTTGCCAACACAAACCTAATGCAACAACCCAGTCCCTAATCTTCCGGCATCACGCTCAAATACAATCCGTCAACGCGGCGAAGAAACACCATCACATCCGGGGGGTCTTTCTGAAACGGGGCGTCAACGATTGGAGGAGCACCGACGAAACAGGGAAAAGCAAAGAGGTGTGTCACTCCTGTTCCATGGCATCATATGTTAACGCATGATATATAGAGGGTATAGTGGCTAGGCAAGAACAGAGGCCTGATGCACCGAAAGGTCTCGGCGACTTCCAACGTCGTCTCAACCGTGACCGTGATCGTGGATGGGGCGGCAAACGTGATCACGACAACAAGCGCGGCCAGTCTTGGGACTCCACCCCTCAATCAGTAAGAGGTGTTCGGGATGCACCAAGTGTCCGTATTCCCAACGCTGGATGGGACTCTACTCCCAGGATGTCGAAGGGAGGTGATGATGCGGATAGTGGGTGGGGCGGGGCCCGAGGTCGTCGCTGGGATGCACCCACGCCCCGCGTCGCAAGAGGCGGCAGTCCAGATGACAGTGAAGGTGCGTTTGGTTTGGACGCGCGAGAGTGGGAAGAAGAGCAAGTGAGGTTGGATAGGGATTGGTATACTGGTGCAGAAGAAGGTGTTGTTGCGGGAGATGAAGAACACAATCCCTTGGCACAATACGAAGACCTGAGTGCCTTAAAGGAAGCAGAGATTGCTACGAAGCAAGTTGTGAGCATCAACTACCGACTTCCTCATGACCGCGTCGCTAATTCCCTACAGAGGAAAATATCAGCTCGGCAAGCTCAGTATAATGCCGATAACGACCTTTGGGAAGCCAATCGTATGGTTACATCCGGTGTAGCTACACGAAAGGGCGTGGACCTTGACTTCGAAGATGAATCCGAGTCAACAGTACACGTGATGGTACACGACCTGAAGCCACCGTTCTTGGACGGGCGTACCGTCTTCACAAAGCAGCTAGAACCTATCAACCCTATACGAGATCCAACTAGTGATATGGCTATCTTTTCGAAGAAAGGAAGTGCTTTGGTCAAGGAGAAGCGCGAGCAGGCTGAGCGAGCCAAGGCTGCTGCGAAATTAGCAGCATTGAGCGGCACTGCGCTCGGAAACATTATGGGTGTTAAGGATGAAGAGGCGGAAGCTGAGGGTAAGTACAATTCCTACACCCAGTCTTATGGGTTCTCGTGAATACGTGGGTTGGACATTCACGAAGGCTTTGTTTTGTTTTGTTTTAACAGCCGAAGCTGAAAAGCAGGCCAAAGAGAAGGAGAAGAATGGCGAAAAGGAGGATTACAAAGGCGACTCTAAGTTTGCCTCTCATCTCAAAGCTTCCGCCGGAGTAAGCAACTTCGCCAGAACTCGTACGCTAAAGGAGCAAAGAGAGTATTTGCCTGCTTTCGCATGCCGGGAAGAATTAATGAAGATTATTCGAGACAATCAAGGTAGGGATTTACTGTATAATCGCCATGCAATCAATTCATACTGATTTATTCTAGTCGTTGTCGTTGTTGGTGAAACCGGGTCCGGGAAAACTACGCAACTGACGCAGTTCCTCTACGAAGATGGCTATTGTCAACATGGTCTGATTGGATGTACTCAGCCTCGACGTGTGGCCGCTATGTCTGTGGCAAAACGAGTGAGCGAAGAGATGGAGGTCAGTTTAATTCCCATGACTACTCGCCTCTCTAACTTGTGTGAATAGTGCAAACTCGGTTCGACTGTGGGTTATGCCATCCGTTTCGAAGATTGCACATCTTCAGAAACCAAGATCAAATGTGAGTACCTCACTGACTCGGGACTCCCTCTTATGAATTCCCGCTTTCCGCTAGATATGACAGACGGTGTCCTCCTTCGTGAATCTTTGAACGAGGGAGATCTGGATCGGTACAGCGTCATCATCTTGGACGAAGCTCACGAGCGTTCGTTGAGTACGGACGTGCTTATGGGCTTGTTGAGAAAGAGTATATATCTTCTCCCATGCACCGTTTCAATAAGCTAACTAACTAAATGCAGTCCTGTCTCGCCGACGCGATCTGAGGTTGATTGTTACATCTGCTACTATGAATGCTGAGAAGGTGAATGACATCCTTTGATCATACATTTTCCTCCCTAAACCTTGCGCACTAGTTCTCCAAATTTTACGGCAATGCACAGTGTTATACTATCCCTGGTCGCACGTTCCCCGTCGAGATGTTCCATTCCAAATCACCGTGTGAAGACTATGTCGACAGCGCTGTAAAGCAGGTTCTACAGATACATCTATCTCTCCCTCCTGGCGATATCCTCGTCTTCATGACAGGACAGGAAGACATCGAAATAACATGTCAGGTGGTCCAGGAGCGCCTTGATCAGCTTGATGAACCAGCACCCCTGGCGGTCCTTCCCATATACTCGCAAATGCCTGCTGATCTTCAAGCCAAAATCTTCGAAGCCACTAGCGACGGTCGACGAAAGGTTATCGTCGCCACGAACATTGCCGAAACGTCATTAACTGGTGAGTTTACCTTTGGATCTGTAGCTCCTGTCGTGGACTAATGAGCGCAGTCGACGGTATCCTCTACGTGGTCGATTCTGGGTACTCCAAGCTCAAGGTCTACAACCCGAAGGTTGGTATGGACGCACTGCAAATCACGCCGATCAGTCAGGCCAACGCCAACCAACGGACTGGTCGTGCCGGCCGTACGGGAAATGGGTATGTATTCCTGCTTACCTACGTACCGTGCTCAATGGAAGGTTGTCAGCTTCTGCTACCGGCTCTATACCGAGATGGCGTACCGCAATGAAATGTTCGAGAACAACATCCCCGAAATCCAGCGTACCAATCTCGCCAATACGGTGCTTCTACTAAAATCCCTCGGTGTGAAGAACCTCTTAGAGTTTGACTTCATGGACCCGCCTCCCCAAGTAAGCACATTATGCAATCTCTTTTGCATCGACTAACGATAAGTTCGAAAGGCAAACATGCTGAACTCCATGTATCAACTGTGGGTGCTAGGGGCATTGGACAATGTCGGAGATCTTACACCTGTTGGTCGTAAGATGTCAGAATTCCCGATGGAGCCTTCGATGGCCAAAATGTTGATTGTGTCGGTGGACTACCAGTGTTCTTCGGAAATGTTGACTATCGTCTCCATGCTGTCAGTGCCCAGCGTGTTCTATCGACCCAAGGAAAGGATGGAAGAAGCCGATGCCGCGAGGGAAAAGTTCAATGTACCCGAAAGCGACCATTTGACCCTGCTGAACGTCTTCAACCAGTGGAAGAGCCACGGGTTTGTATTCCGTTACTCCGCCACACAACTTACTGACCAGTGGTACAGGTACCGAGATGATTGGGCGATACGGCATTTCTTGCATCCCAAGCTGCTGCGTAAGGCTCGGGAAGTGCGCGTCCAGCTGGAAGATATCATGAAATTCCAGAAGATGGAGATCATTTCTGCTGGGACGGACTTCGATGTTCTGAGGTAAGAGAGAACGCCGGTCGCATGATGTGCCCACTGGCTAACAAGGCTTCCAGAAAAGCGATTACCGCTGGGTATTTCCATCAAGCGGCCCGTGTCAAGGGCATTGGCGAGTTCGTCAACATTAGGTCCGGGCTACCAACCCATCTTCACCCCACCAGCGCGCTGTACGGACTTGGATGTACGTTGTCCCTTGCCCCTATCCTTGTTTCTGATCTCATGACAATTCAGACACACCGACCTATGTCGTCTACCATGAGCTCATACTTACGTCGAAAGAGTACATGACTCAGGTCACAGCCGTCGATGCTTACTGGCTTGGTAAGTCGTCCACTCGCTTCCCTTGTGTGTGTTCCAATATCAATATCAACGCTATTCAGCCGAGCTGGGATCTGTATTCTATTCGGTCAAGGAGAAGAATTTTGATGGGCGGGGGATACGTAAACAGGCTGATCGCGAGTTCTCAAAGCGAGCTGAGCTGGAGACCGAGATGGCTAGACAGCGAGAAGAGTGAGTTTGATATTATGCGAATGTGCTAGTGTGCTAATGAATGAATGGGTTGGATAGGACGGCCAAGAAAGCTGAAGAGGAGGCGCTTGCTAAGAAGGCGGCTAGTGGGAGCAGCGCAATGATCATTGTGCCTGGTACGCCTCGGCACACGGGGATTGGAGCGGGCGCGAGGGTTACTCAGACACCACGCAGACGAGCGGGCATATAGTAAAACGTCGTATCCCCTCGCTTGACAAGGGTTTCTCTCTTTGTTTATTTTGTACCCTCTTATGTCTTATATTTGCTGTGTTAGATTGTTCGCATCCACGCACATTCTGTTGCATCGACAATTAAAAACCGTCCAGTACAAACATTCTTGTAGAACACTGCCGGCCTCTTTGCGAACACTTGGAATGTTTGTATTTTCCGATGCAAGTCGTTATAATGTAGACTCGGTACCCATCCTACATTGATCCGAATTAGTAAAGGATTGAGTGATATAATTGTAAACTAAGCCAAGCTCAACGACCGAGTTCGCACCTTCGCCGAGGGCAACATGCTCTTCTTCTTCTTCTTCCACGACTCCATCGCGAGGAAAACACGGCTAAGATGGCAGCAGCAATGTCCAACGACGCAAACCTGTGGAACCAGCATTCCCCTCTAGATACACTTGTTCGTAGGACTTCGTCAAAACGGTTCAAGCAACGGGCAGCAGTAGGATATGTCGATCAACAAGGCGGCCAGGTTTATGGAGGCTATAACGAGCAGTACGATGAGTCCGCAGCCTATGACTATAATCCACCCGACCCCTCGACTCCGGAGAGAAATGGTTCGCAGCAGTTGGCAACCTCACCGCTGCTGCATAGCCACTTTGCTCGGCATTCGACCGCGACCTCATCGTCCAATGACGACAATTCGTATTACATCGACCGGTCGTCGATGGGCTCTGCTGCAACCGACGGCGTATATCCGCCATACCAGTACGACGATGATGCCAGTGTGTATTCTGACGCCCCGGCCTTGAGGGAGTCATGGCAATCTACAGCAACCGCCAGGCTGACACAGACTGGCAATACTACGATAGATGAGATACCTGGGGCAAGAGCTCCTTCTCGTTCCCCATCGCCTAATGAAATCATGCCTGTAGTGGTCGTTTCGTCCCCAGGCGGTGGCCAGGCGGCTCGACCTGTTTCGAAAGGTGGGCGCGCGCCGATAGCTGCGAGTGCACAGCTTACGGCTAATTTCTCAAGACCTGTGCGGCCACCCACTTTACCCCCTGTCAACGCCGAAGAACAAAAGAGGCTTGTGTTAGAAAGAAATGCGGCGCGTGCCCGGTCCCCCTCGAATCCCTCACCTCAGCCAAACCAATTCAGTACTCTTCAACAATTGCCACCACTCCCTAGAGGGCCATCTACATCATCCATGGGTAGTCACCCTAGTTCATCGGCACAGGCGCAAGATTATGGCGCGCCGCCGTATCTCACAGACCACTCAATTAGCTCTCATTCATATCGATCGCCCTCACCGAATGCGTATATCAACACGCAAGCCCCTGCTAGCCTTCGATCTGTCGCATCCTCGCCAAACCTAAACCCAATGGCGGGACCTTCGAAGGCACCACCACAGTCTGTTCCTCTTTCTCGAGGGGCCCCTGACGGAAGGTCGGGCTCTCCCACTAGTGTATACTCCGGCTATTCTTTCTATCAACTTCCCCCCACTCCATCAAATGAACTCCCGCAACCCCAACTATCTCAAGGCAATTCATCAAGAGTGCGTCCTCCGCAGCCTGCTCCCCCTCCGACCATTACTGTCACACCGTCACCAAGCTATCAGAGTCATGCACCTGCCCCTCCCGGGCCTCCCAACCTCGACAACCCTCAAACCCCGCAAGATTACTTGCAGCTGGGTATACAGGCCCACGAAGCCAACAAATTACGCGACTCTTTCGATCATTTCGAGCAAGCTGCTAAATCGCAAGGGGGATGCGGGGTTGGCATGCTGATGTATGGATTATCATTGAGGCACGGATGGGGATGCGAGAAGAATGAGAAAGTGGGCTTTAAGTGGCTGCGAAGGGCTGCGGAGAGCGCGGTGGAAGACTTGGAAAGCGCAAGAGCGAGCAAGATGATGGATGTTGGCGTAGTTCAGGTGAGCGATCCTCGTTTCCATCACATGCAGCATCCCTCTGACAGAGTTCCTTGGCAGAGTGAACTTGTGCTGGCAATCTACGAAGTTGGGCAGTGCTTCTTCCAAGGATGGGGTGTGCCGAAAGATCAGAAGATGGCTGTGGTGAGTGTCTTTGGTCATCTAACGCTTTGGAAGTGCTCATGCCGGCTCCAGAGCTATTACAGAGTTGCAGCGCGGCTAGGCGATCCCGATGCGCAGCAAGATTTGGGCTTTTGCCTTGCCAATGGTAAAGGGTGTAAGAAAGACAAGAAAGAGGCAGCAAAGTGGTATAGAGCGGCAGTACGTGTGCCTGCAATTAGCATCTCCAGATTCTGACATAGTATCCTTAGGTTGCACAAGGTGTCACTGACGTTGGTCTAGCTTGGATTTTTAAAGAGAAGTATCAATGACATGGAATTCTTCTCTTTCTTTGTATGTAATCGTAACTTATTATACTCTCGGGATTTCCTTTATTCCCTCCAATCATACGTAGTCTACTGTAAAGTACCTCGAATCAGCATGCATACCCGTGATTCTATTCGGACCCAGTGGGCGCTAGCGCGCTGTCACTTGCAAGGTTGCGGTAAACTACTTAGTATGGCCAACGTCGCTTGGGAGTTCTACAGTGGCATAGGTGAGATCTTCGTACGTATGTCGCAGACTATCCTAACAATTGTCCAGGCGGCCTCCACCTAGCACTCCAAAGAAGCGCAATCGACGGTAACGTCGTTCGCGCCTTCGATTGGGACCAGACGGCCTGTAAAGTCTACAGCGCAAACCACGGACCGAACGTTGTGCAAAAGGTCTGTTTTCAATCCTACCCGTGAGATTTGTACTCATGGTGGACTTGTATGTAGGTCGATATATCATCCTTGACCCCTTCGGTACTGGCCTCTAGCGCTGCTCCCGCCGATCTCTGGCTACTATCTCCGTCATGCCAACCGTACACAGTGCTAAATCCAGAAGCAAAGGGTGCTTTAGATCCTCGAGCGCGGTCATTTCTCCACCTGATCCAGACCATTCTTCCTGAGTTGGTCAAACTGGGTACTGGCGTCCATCCCACACGACTCCTGATAGAGAATGTCGCTGGATTTGAGGTGCATCTGTTTCTTGGATCAAGTCATCGTTGGAGAATAATCGTTAATCCTGGTTCAAGACATCCACTACGCGTCAAATCTTGTTAACCACGCTTCGCTCGCTGGGATACAATACAATGGAGTTTTCTCCTTACGCCGTTACAATTTGGCATACCTAATTCGCGATTGCGATACTATCTTCTCGCTAAGATGGCACCTCTTGACTTTTCTACCTCGACGACAAGCCCAAGCGATGGGCAGATCTGGAGGCATATTCCTGGCCGCGGTGACTCCGATTGGATGGATTCTAGAGATTCTGCGTCGCCGCCTAGCCCTATTTCCTCACTTGGAAGCCACTCATCAGTCGCCCCGCTGAGGCAATTTCTTGATCAGGACAGTGCTCCGATACACGGAATCCCAGACCGCGTGCTCTCTAAATGGGGCAGACTTTTCGACATTGTACTACCGTCGAGTGCACGAACGTGTTGCTTTACAAGAGGTAAATCCTCCGTGTTAATTTCTACATGGGCGTTCCTTACGACTCCTCGGAATGTCAGGCTACACCCAACTAGTGGAACGCGCAGGCTCTATCATACAAACGAACGAGCGCTTGGACGTACGTTTTAGGTTCTCTACATTGAGCACGAATTTATATCATCGGTATGAGCAGACCTCATTCGTCTTCGATGAATTCCTCGAAGCTCGAACCAATAACCCCAGTGCTATAAACATCCTTCGCCCCCTTGGGTTACGCTATTTCTCACCGACAGAGCTCCTCCGCCTGTTCTACTTCTTGCGACCTGCCTCTCAAGATGAATTTATATGGCCGGAAGGTTTGTCTGCGAAGTCCAAGTATCGACTTATTGGCAATAGTGTCAATGTTTTTGTCGTTACCGAACTGATAAATTTCTTGTACGCTGGATAAGCATGACCTATCATTAACGCTGTCGGTGCCCGGAGACCTTGCTTTGTCCATGTCCCTTAGGGAGTCCCAGGGCCTTTTATATATTTCATTGCCAGTCGAACTACTATTTAATGTGGGGCATGCCGTGCTATAATATATTAGCAATCTCGGGGTCCGGTCTCGCTGTAGCATTATCCCAAGTGTCTCATCTATCATTCAAATCCGAAACCCATTTCAAGGCCTTTACTTGAAACTTCGCAGCAAAGCCGGGACCGGGACCTAAAGTTACTATTCCCGAAACTCAGGGTCACCTTCCGGTGGCGGAAGCGGAAGACACGCTGACGCGTGATACAATGCAGCCACTTCTCCGCCTTCCATCTCAATGACGTCCAGGACAGTCTAATAATTGCTTTGTCTCGGTTCTTCCCGCTGTAACCTTCTCTGAGGATCTGATATCTTCGTTGAAGAATCATATATAGGCAGCTGCGATCTTCTGCACAGCGCCACGTTTCACTCTCACTTCGACCACCAACACCATGCGACGTTTCCGACAGAAAGCGAACAAACGTACCAAACGGAAGGGGACATTCGATCCCGAACACCCCACCAACATCAAGCATACGCGTCTGGGCGTCTGGGATCTCTACGATGAAGTCGCGCCGGAGCTCGCGAGCGTTCCAGGTTCCTCTAACTTGGAGACGTATATGGAGATGGTGAACAACCTCCCGTACGTCTGGAGGATGCTCAATGACATCGTGACAATCCCGTCGTGCTTGACCTTGCTGGTGTCGTACTTGGTACTCGAGTTTGCTGTAGCTTTGGTGCCGGCGGTTTCCCTGTGGTACGTGTCGAAAACAAAGGAGGTCTAACGTTTGGTTAACTCGAGTTATAAGGTACTCGAGCCAAATGCTGATAATAGTGAGTCGATTAGCTCTTTTACTTGAGGCAGTTCTTGATGGTTGTACGCGTGCAGGTGCAAACAGCCGTGGATAAGAGAACGGTGGACACGCGACTCCTGTCTCAAGTTGCTCTCGGTCGATTTGGATGCGCAGTGGTCACCCGATTACTGCTCTTCGTGAAGTTCCGCATCATGACTCCATTAAACACGCGAATCAAGTTGTTCTACTCGCAACACGTATTTCGCGCGAATGTACGCTTAGATGTGCCGACTTTCGATGACGGGGCAGTTCAGCGCCAGTTGGAGGGAACGTCTCCCCAGAATTCTCGATCCAGCATCGCCTGGGACACGGTCGTTTTGGCCGCCCGTATATCGAGTACTTTCCTCCGTCTCTTCTCCGAGGTGACCGTGCTTGTGACTGTTCTCCACGAGCAGCGGGACGGGTTGTTACTAGCTGCATTATGTTTCGCGCAATCCGCGGCTGCATGGATGTCTGTCAGGAAGACGATGCACCCAGGAGGAGGTATGTCTTCGTGTTCAGCCCTGTACAAGTTATTGATGACACAATAGTTTGGGCGGCCACGACGAAGAATGACGATTATATCAAAATGCAAGGTCTGAAGCAACTAGTCACAGCACCGGAACACCGCAAGGAAATCGTTGCCGGTGGTCTTTGGGAACACTGTGTTTCCCGTGGGTGTTTCTTGCTATAACGCCTCGTTCGCAACTAAACGATCCGTTTCAGTGTATCATTCTTGCCTGGAGAAACTTGGTGACTCAGCTGCCATGGACTTTTGGGACGCACTGCACCACTTCCGCACTAGCGATCGTCTCAGTATCTCATCTTTCCTCCACGAACCTCTGAAGGAAGCCCCCCACGTAGGTCAAAATTCCTAGATGTCTGCTGTTCCTGATGGAGTATTCCTCTGCAGATTCTATTCACCTTGCGGGCCGTGCAATACCCTGCGTCGATACCCGTTTCAATAACGTCCCTCCACTTAGTCATGAACACCACACAGACATTTATCTATGGGCTTTTTAGTCTATTAGACGAAACCCGTTCTGTTGCGGACCAGCTCTCTCGGATACGGAATATTTACGAAGTCGGAAATATACCCAACAAAATTGCCGATGGCAAAGAGCCATACCCGGAGAATCAACAAACCCTCACGATGGGCATGGCTATTGAGTTCAGGTGCGCAACTGCCGTGTCACCCCTGGCATATTTCTGAAATGTCCCGAATAACAAACAGGAACGTCTCATTCAAATACCCTGGAAGCGAAGGGTATGCCCTCCATAATGTATCCTTCAAGATTGAACGAGGGCAACTATGCGTGGGTTTGAATAATGCTATCTCTGCAAATCCTGGAATTAACGGACGTAGGTTATCGTTGGTTCTAATGGCTCTGGGAAAAGTACTATCCTCAAATTGATTGCTCGCTTGTATGACCCCTGCGAGGGCGAGATCCTTATTGACGACCGGGATATACGGACCCTCAAGCTCGCAGACCTAAGACGCGCTACTTCTGTTTTGTTCCAAGACTATACTCATTTCCCCTTATCCGTAAGTCCCGATCCTATATGTTCGGTGCTTCCTGAAGCACTCACTCACTTTACTTTCGTATATAGATCAAGGATAATATCGGTCTGGGTGACCCAGATAACGCCAACGATGAAGACATGATCATGCGAGCTGCTACTCTCGGTGGTGCGAAGGAGTTCGTCGACAAGCTGCCCGAGGGATTCAATACATATCTCGAGCGCCCTGTTAGGGATTATTACAGCGGCCTTCCTGAAGGCACGAAGACACTGTTCGGGAGGCCGGTGGATTACAGCTCAGTAAGGACGTTCGGTAACCTAAGTTCGAGCGCGTCTATCGGTTTGTCAGGCGGCCAAATGCAACGTATTGCTTTGTGAGTCGTCCCCCATAGTAAGCTTGCAGGTGAGACACCTATAATAACAATCACAGGTCCCGGACGTTCATGCGCTCACTTGCTTCAGAGTCCAAGGTCGGGTTGCTTCTATTCGATGAGCCTAGTGCATCACTCGATCCAACAGCAGAACATGGTAAGTGCTTCACATTCTGGATGAGACCTTGGATTGACCATTCTTGCAGATCTCTTTGAACGATTACGCCGATTACGTGGCAACAAAACGATGATTTTCTCCTCACACCGCTTTGGAAATCTCACTCGGCATGCCGATCTAATATTGTGAGCTCCTACGCGTTCGATTTCCCTGAGTATTGACTCATGGAATGCCTAGGTATATGAACGACTCCATTGTGGTTGAAGAAGGGACCCACGACGGACTCATCAAGAAGAATGGGGAGTACGCGCGTATCTGGATGTTACAAGCACAGGCTTTCCTCCCATAATATCAAATCTACACGTCAATCTGTGTTTTTATCTTGTCTTACCATCGCCATCTAGAAGTATACAGTATCTAGGAACTTGCTCGGTTAACGCATAATGATAATGATGCATACTTCACTTTCTACGCCTGCTTTCAACGAGGCTTGCGAGTAGCAACGGTATACATGGTACGCAACGGCGGCTGTTCAATCACACTTGATCAAAATAAACGCAAATGGTCCGTGCGCGCTAGCAAAGTATAAAATCCCTTCGCTGGCAACTGAGCAAGTCATACTTACCTTGATGGCGTAGACCCCTTCAACTACCTGGGTTTACGGGCCGTGGGGATCCTCCATAGCACGGCGACCCTGTCCATACAGGGGATGCCTTCGGCTTGTATGGGCTTCGGCTCATGCACCGTCTCTATATTTTCCTGTCCTGCATCGGCCACTCTGGCTGGGCAGGCCATTATTTTTTGATTCTCTATTGCTCTAACCCTAACCCTATGGTACATTTCTAAGAGACTTATACTGTACCTTCTGTCTTATTGTGTGACCTTTGAAGTGATCATGGGAATTTCTAATAATATGGTAAGTCATATATACATTTGTAGTTCAGGGAAACCAAGACCGGAGTGATGATGTCGGTGTGTTTGCTTGTTGCTTGTCAAGAACCTGTCGTTTCGCGCTGGCTGCAAGTCTACAGGGCTTGTGGCACCTGTACTCATCGCGTCTCTAGAACAAGGCAACTGTGTTCAACTAGACAGCGGTTGCGATTTGTTCAAAACGACGTGAAAGTGCACTTACGACAGAAATCCTGCGGGTGGCCTGCAGATGCTCTAGTTGATTGGACCTTTCAGCTTTCCGCTATCATTATATCAACGGTGGTATGGTGCTTTGCTGTCGTTCGTGCACTCGTACTTACTTCTCTTCTCAGTTTGTTTGTGCTAGGTACTTCGAACCTCGCACGATGGTCAGGAAGATGCGCCGCATCGCGGTCTTAATTTTGAAAGCACGTATACCGCGGACGCTACAATGTACAGACCACAAGGCTTGCTTGCATTGTGACATCTGCAACCTGACAAGTCTCGACGTTGGTCAGTTGCTAGCGGAGTGGCAAGCTTCTGTCCAACATCAACATGTCGTCGTTCCCGACGTTTGGCTGAAGCTTCCCTGAGGTCCAGCGAAGCCTTCAAGCCTCAGGACGGGTATAAAGGCTGGTATACCTACCCCCAAATCTTCATTCGCTTCCTTCACTTCCCAGCCCTTTACCACTTCGACTTCATTCCCTTCTATTTTATCCTCTTTCCCATTTCGTGCATCTTCATCTACCTTCATTCAACTTCTTTAATTCATTATGAAGTTCGCAATCGCTCTTGTTGCAGCTGTGCTGTGTGCCACGGAAATTCTTGCGCTTCCTGCCGGATACGAAGCTCGGGGTTATCAGGTAAACATACTTCGTTGCTGTTAGCTAAAGCTGCAAGCTAATGTGCACGATTTATGTTAGAAGCATCCTGCGCCAGTGCAAGCTTCAACCATGCTAGTGGAATCGACCACTTCTACTTCCGTTAACACTTTCGCTCCCCCTCCTGCATCTACGGACGCTCCTCCAGCTGCAAGCAGCGAGGCACTTCCAGTTTCGTCAGCAGTCTCCCAGCCGTATCCTGCATCTACGGACGCTTCGCCTGCCGCAAGCAGTGACGTACAATCCGCTTCATCTGCAGTTTCGCAGCCCAACCCCTCTGCCACCTCTGAGGCCCCAGTCTCAGCTTCCTCGCAGGCACCCACCCCCGCCATCTCCGACTCGTCAATTCTCACAGCGAGCTCTGTGCCTGCGGCTCCGCCCGCCTCGACATCTATCTCACCTTCTGCCGCACTTGAGAGCTCTGTGGCCCTAGTTTCTACGCAGCCTCCTGCCCCTTCGACCTCTGCGGTCGCTCCTCCCCCAGTATCCACTCAGACTCCGCCAACACCGCCCGTTGACGATTGCCCAGCCGCATCTAAGTCTGTTCCCCTTCTTCGTGGATTCAACGGTCTTGCGGCGGATCACTTCTACGCCATTGATGCCAACGAAATGAGCAAAGCCCACGGGTACGCGAAGGAAGCCCACGCTGGCAAGGTATACCCCACCGCTGAGAAGAATACGACGCCACTCTTCCGTATGTTCAGCGGGCACGCAAAAGATCATTTCTATACCACGTCGGAACAGGAGCGCGATAATGCCGTTCAGAAGCTCGGTTATCAGGACGAAGGGGTCACTGGGCATATTTTCAAGACTCAGATCTGTGGAAGTGTCCCGCTGCACAGGTTGTACAACTCCGGTGCCAAGAACCATTTCTACACCGTCTCCGAGCCAGAAGCCAACAACGCTGCTGTCGCACTTGGGTACCAAAGAGAAGGCGTTGCTGGCTTTATCCTCCAGTAGAGGCCCGAGGCAGAACACTTACTAGGCGAGTACACGGTAGTACCGCCTAAAATTCAGACTCTGAATGGATAATTGACTGAGACAAGATACTCGCATAGTTCCACCCACGACCATATTAGATACCTTCGTTACTTACTTTGCACAATGATTGGACTATGCTCTCGATTGGATTGGGACTCCATTTTTTATCTCCTTACTGTACAAGCGGCTTGCTTACATTGGTGTATATACACGTTGCGTGTTTTGCTAGGCTACCGTTTTATAACATATATGGCCAACGTGTTGGGCAAGTAACCACCAAATCAGGTGGTATATTATCATACGGTAGAATATCCCCCATACGTATGATATACTAGAATTGCTTAAATAGGTTGAATACAGAAGAAGAACCCTCGCGCGTTTGCGAGGGTCCACTGCTATCTCACACGCCCGAGTAAACGCGAAGAAACGGTTATTTCTACACAACGGTGTACATAAGATGGAGGCCGCATGAGCATTTTCGACTCCTGATTCTTATGCATCCTCCACATTCTTCGCTGGAATATTCCACAGGAAACCCTATCGCGCATATCATTTTCCCTTGCCATATACGTGGGTATTATTAGCTTACTCCATCGCCGCATTGGCATCATTCATATCAACGAATGGAGTGGTTGCATTGAGGTAGTGACGGTTCAATGATGCATCACAACCATCATTGCAAATCCATTCAAGCCCGTTGACAAGCAACGACCCCGAGTATGCCGAGGGTGCAAATGATGAACGTTTTAAACTCCTCAGTTCCCCAAAATTCTCAATGATTTCCCGGCGGTAACAATGCGATGAGCACAAGTCCTGGTCCATCAAGCTCAAGTGCTTCTTTCAGCGTTCGCTACTCGGATTCGAGGAAGTAAATGCACGGTATTTGTACAGTGATTGGTGACCAAATGTTACCACGTGGGAGATCGTCTCAAAAGAAGTTTCTAGTCGCTCAAACATCCGAATTGTCATTTTACTCAACGTCTACGATACGCGCCATTCGTAGAAATGACTACCCAAACGTCGCAACAGTCAACGTCAATGACGGACAAAGAATTACCTAACTTCCAGAGGTAGTGTGGTAGGAAGTGCGTCATGAACTATAGTACAATAACTCGAAAATGGGGGCTCTAAAATGCAAAACAACAATGGGTATGGCCAATGGGCGGACATATAAATACTAATGCAGATGTTACAGAACGGGAACGATGAAGAGGGGAAAGGCTTTCAAGTGGAAGAAAGTACTTTACAGCTGCCTCGGGGTGAAGAGCATGCGACGGCCCCTGCCTCCGTTACGGTTGTTGTTGTTCTGTTGTTGGCCGCGGTTCTGGCCTTGAGCACCCTGCCCAGCTTGTCCGTTCCGACCTGCCTGTCCATTGCGGCCTGCTTGTCCGTTCTGTCCTGCGGCACCAGCGTTACCGGCAGCGCCCGCGTTTCCAGCAGCAGCACCTCCGGCGGCGGCACCACCAGCTGCAGCGTTACCAGCGGCATTGCCCGCGGCGTTCCCAGCAGCGTTTCCAGCAGCAGCACCTCCGGCGGCGGCACCACCAGCAGCAGCATTGCCTGCAGCGTTCCCAGCGGCATTGCCCGCGGCGTTCCCAGCAGCATTTCCAGCTGCAGCACCTCCAGCAGCGGCACCACCTGCAGCAGCACCGGCGCCAGCGGCTGGTTGGCCATCAGCCGTCACGGTGAACTAATAACAATCGATAGTCTGTCAGGAATTCACTGCAGAGATACAAGGATAGATACTCACGTAGACTGCGTCATCGAGAGAACCGTGTTGAGCGATGGGGACGAGAACAGGTTGATGGTTGGCGGCGGAGTTGATCGACGAGACCTTGTAAACACCAGCTGGGAGACCGTCCGAGACATCGGCAGTGAGAACGCCCCCCTGAGCGGCAGCGTTAAGGCCCTTGAAGAAGGCGAAGACCTTTGGGTTGGTGGGGGTGGTCTGGTCGAGAGACTGGAGCTGCTCAACCACGACGTGCGAGTGGCCTTGAATCTGACCTCCACCATTGAGCTGCTGGGGCGCGGAGAAGTAATTGTTGTTTGCGTTGACGAAGAAACCGGTCTGCATTCCACGGATAGCCATTTGGATGGTGAATGCCTTGTCCGCCTGGATGGTATCGCCGTTCTTGGGGTTGACGAACTTCGACGAGGGCATGTTGTCGGTCGAAGGGAGAGCACCCATGGGGGCAGGGTTGCAGGAACCACCCTGAACCTGTTTACCGTCGGTGATGGGGAGGTTGGGAACGGTTAGACAGAAGTTAATGAAGTTGTTCGTAGATGTCAACGAAGCAACTTGACCTGAAATTCGACTTCTTTAAGCAACAGAAAACTGATGAATAGTTCTGGTACAGACCATCAGCGGGAACGTCCTGTCCGTTGTTAGCGAAGCCACCAGCAATAACTTTGGGATCCAGCGTCAACGACGTTTGAGGGTCTCCGCCTGCAGCAGCACCACCGGCACCAGCGTTGTTTCCAGCACCAGCACCGGCGTTACCAGCATTACCGGTGTTGTTCCCGGCATTACCAGCGTTGTTACCAGCGTTGTTGTTGTTTCCGCCCTAAAGTTTTGAGTTAAGTTGAAAGACTAAGCATTCAAATACGAGTCGCCTACATTGTTATTCTGCTGTTGATTGCCCCTGTTCTGGCCAAAGCCACCCTGTCCTCCTCGGAAACCGTTCTGAGGCACAGCCGAAGCAGCCAAAGTAACCGCGAGCGTAACGAAGAGCGAAAGGTATTGCATTTTAAAGGATTTCGACGTTAAGAATGAAAGTTTGAAAGTTGTAACGAGAGTGAGGACACCAGGTCAGGTCGTTGAGTGTGAATGGACTAGCCGGTACTACGATCACTGATCGCACGGAGGAATGAGCGATTCCAAAAAGTAAAGTGAGGAAAGGACGAAGGGGTGGAGGTGTGGAAAGAAAGAAAGGCCCATGATGCAAAGAGCTTATATAGGGAGGGACCTTGCTCTTGTTTGTTGCCGACTGATCAACAGCCGTGGCAACCGTCACTTACAGAAGAGTTATTTCGGCCACAGCGCCCAATCGCACTCTTTCTCACCTCGCAAGAAGCGAATTTTCTCCTGCTATTTTTTGGTGCATACCATTCGTGTCCCCTCGCTGATCAGTGCGTTCAGCAATTTATTCTGTATTTTTTTCGTTCATTTCATGAATAGGGCCAGTGAAGAGCGTGGGAAGGCTTTGTCCATCTGCCAATCAGAGACGCGCGCTCAGAGGGCACTCCACCCAGGACACATCAAGCATTGCACAAAATTTCGTTTCCTATCAACGGCCGAGATTTCCTTCACGACCATCGATCCTCTTTCGGGAAGGAACCCAGTACAGTGGCAGCTCGTTGAACAGAATTCTGGGAAATCAGTGGTCGTGAAGATGAACGCCTGCAACTGATGGCTCTAAAATAAACACCCATTTCTACCACCTGCCCGGTGAACTCGCCTCCAGAAGGGTGGAGCGGTTGCATGGATTCTATTCCATCAATGATGAGGGGATATAGCCTCCCTTCCTTGCCTTGCCAATAGGCTGCGCGTTTGAACCCCCTCATTCAAGTTCAACCAAGCAGTAAGTAGGATACTAACGGCGACTCTATGCCGTGAGGGCATCCGGTTTTGCACTCAACATACAATTTGGAGCGCCCAGCTTTTTATAGTACTCAAGGCACCATCTGCGCAACATATGTGCTTGGCCGGAACATCTACATATCACTCTTAGTGCGTCGGCACCATGAAAATTGTCGCTATTTTTACCACCGTACGTTTCAGTTTGTTCAATCTCGCCAGTGACAGATTATCACCACATTTGTGCACACGCCCTGATGATGCTGACAAGGAAATACTATAGGATGGACGAAGGACATCATACGGCATATCACTTCGCCCGCGTGTCATGATCCCTGTCGAGCCGGCGCATAGCGCCCTTCATTGGCACGAATGATGCGCTCTCCTTGCTGTCTGCGTTGTTTCACGTCACATAGCCAATGCAATCCTTTACCAGAATATTGGTTGGAGATCAAGAATCCGTTGTGATCAACTACTCTGCGCTAAATTGCCTCCAAGCCCACGCTAACGTGAACCTCACTTAAAGGCGAAAACCAGCACAAAGGGTGCTTCAAGCTTAATGCTACGCCGGGATCAGTCCCATGATAGAGGAGTTGTGCATCGAGTGCATCATCTATGCGCAGCGACGGGTCTTGGCACGTAGGCCCCCCACACTAGCCGTGAGTAGGAACAACTACGGTACGAAACCTACCCAGATAGATTTCATCTCGTCATTACGCCTCAACTAAACACTCCCTCACCTCCAACTAGCCATGCATGCTACAAATAACCACAGGACAACGGCAAGACCAGCCGCCTCCTGTAGTCTGTGTACTCGAGAGTCGTTACCTCACCGTGGTTGGTAGCGAATGACCTAATTCCAACCCCAAAGCTATAAGTGTAGCTCATTTATTTTAAGTGTGTGACCGAGGACATAGTCGAAACTCAACACGCGTCCGGTCTCGTTGGAAACTCAGAGAATATGAGTTGCCTGGCGTACAACTAGTGCACATCGACCCTCGAAATTAGAAAGCTCGAACGTTCGGATCAGGGTGGCTGACGTGGCAAGATTGCTTGCTGCTCTACCACAGCTTCCTACGCCTTGTTTAATTGACGGAGGATGAACAAGATCAGAAGGCTCTCGCCCTTCTGTGCGCCACGCTTCTACATTTAGACAACACTTGATTTACGCTGCGTGCATTCTATGCCTAACGGTCGGGTGAAAGTTGGTATCTAGCAAAGGGTATACTGATTGCAAAACGGGAGGGCTGGTGCAGTATGGATACAGTAGTGCGTGCTGATCTAGCGACGGCAATAAATAATCGTGAATACGGATCATCTTGGGAGGCACCGGGTATATATCACTTGAACATTATGTGATGGTCTTTCAGATGATTACTTCCCAGCTGCCTTTGCTTTCCCAGCTGCTTTCCCGTTGCCAGCAGCCTTAGCAGTAGCGGCCTGAACATTGGCCTTGGCTGCGTTGCCGTTGTCAGCAGCAGTGGCACCAGCTGCCTGGGTGTTAGCCCCAGCAGCTTGTGCGCCGTCAGTCACAGTGAACTACACCGCAAGAAAATCAGTGGAAATTCGAATACTATTGGGGGCATGCCTTACATAGATGATATCATCCAAAGATCCGTGCTGAGCGACTGGGGCGATAGCCGGCTGGTGATTCGCCGCACTATTGATAGAGGAGAGCCTGTATACGCCTGCTGGCAACCCATTTGCGACGTCTGCGGTCAGAATACCACCTTGCGCCGCTGCATTCAAACCTTTGAAGAACGCGAATTGCTTCGGGTTGGTAACTTGAGTCGAAGTCAATGAATCAATTTTCTCGACCACGACGTGCGAGTGTCCTTTGATCACGCCTTGTCCGTTCAACTGCTGTGGCGCAGCAAAGTAGCTCGCTTGAGCATTGACGAAGTTGCCTGTCTCGAGATTCTTGATAGCCATGGAGATGGTGAAGGCCTTGTTGGCGGGGACGGTGCCCATGTTGGGCGGGAACGTAAACTTCGACGAGGGCATGAGGTCAACACTGGGGATGACACCAATGGGAGCTGGGTTGCATGATCCACTCGTGATTTGTTGACCGTTGGTGATGGGGAGATTAGGAGCGGTCAAACAGAAATTGATGAAGTTGTTCGTAGATGTAAGGGACGCGACTTGACCTGGAACCAAAAATAAATCGAGGGGAAATGAGATGGATCACTGATGGTACAGTATGTTTATCATACCGGCAGCAGGAACATCTTGACCGTCATTCGCGAAGCCTTTTGCAATCACCTTGGGATCCAGAGTCAATGATGTCTGCGGGTCGTTGTTCGCATTGTTGCCTCCTGCGTTTGCCTGAGAACAAGACGTTTCAGAAGTTAAATATCAACATCGAGGAGGCGGATGAATTCACGTCTACGGCACCCGTGGCAGCCAATCGATTAGCCAAATCGTCAGCCGTAGTACATTGGACCAATGTTCCAGGCTTGTTATCAAGAGGAATGGCGGCGCAGCTGCGGCAGTCGCGTAAGTGGCCGCGTCCACACAGAGCGAAGCATGTTCAATTTACCTCGTCCCTGGAGCACAAGCTTGCGAAAGCAACTTGCCATTCACACATTGTGCGAACCTATCGCCTACGCATTTAAGTTCGCCTTGTTGACAAGGTGATCCTTCCTTAATGGTCTTGAACTGATTGCTATTGCGGCAGTGCATCATTAGCATTAGCTTATTTAAACGTGATCGAGATGTAATTACTTCAAGGCAATGGCATCTTGGCCATTCTTCAAGTCGAATGCGGCGCGACGGATGCGATCGAAGGAAGGGCGCGCAGAGGCGACTGCACTAAGTACCGAGATGGCGATTAAAGCGTTGAACTTCATGGCTACGAGGTTTGATTAAGGATTCGAGTAATTCAGGGAATGGATATAGTTAGTGGCGGGACTCCGGGTCGAGCGAGTAAAGAAGGGATAAAGTTAAACAAATCAAGGGAGCCTAGCCCTTGATGAAAGAAGTGGAGAAGAACGAAAAGGAAGTGGGGAAGTATTAGAGAGAACGAAAGAAAAAGCCCTAAGACACAAAGGCCATCCCACCCTTTGTTTTATAGTGTGCGCATCGGCTTGCCGAAGGTGGCCAACGAACGGCTTCTGCAGTTGGGCCATTCGGCATCAACTTTGCGCTTCGCCACTCGACGCGATAGTCGCGTTTCATCAACTCTCTCCGATTCTCTGATGTGTTGGTAGACGACAACAGGGGCAATCAGTAAATGCGATGATGATAAACGAAGATGGTACGTACCGATCCACGTGGTATTTTGTTCCGCCTCCGACCAAAGCAGAAGTAACCCCGCACCGGCGGTCCGGCTTCCCATCATAATGCATTTCTTCGAGGCGTAACCTTATCCGATTGTTTTGCTTGCTCGCCAGTACATGCGTTATGTCTGACATCAAGAAGCTCTACGTTGATGTGGTTAGTGTTGGACCCCATAGTTCATGGTTCAAAGCCTCATGCGAAATAGATATTGTTTGATATGGATGGGTCTGTGGGTTTTCATCAACTCGCGTATCGGCGAACTCACCGACGTACTGGTGTGCCCCCATCCGTGACATCAAAATCGTTTCTCCAACGTTTCCTGCTTGGATGCTCGGTTGCTTCGGGACAACGTTGTAGGACACTGATCGATTCGACACCCGGTGTGCTAAAGGCGTGGGAGCAATTCTGCGACGACTACAACCTCGGCAACTATATCGAGGTGTCCCATGCCACCCACGGAAGGCGATTGTACGATACTCTGAAGGAGCTGTGTCACATCAGCGACGAAGAGACTCTCCAGGTAGGATTCTCATACCAGTGTCTACCATCATGTCGTCTCTTGGCAACGATTGACTCGATTGTATCCTCCGTGGTTCAATGTTTCTGTTACATCTGACTGGGTCGCGTAGAACGAGATTGATCGGTTTGAAGACCTAGTCATACAAGGCGGACCAATACAGCTTCCCGGCGTCCATAACCTCCTTACGCAGGTAGATTGACATCCCTCGAAGATACAGGCGCTTATAAACTTGAATACCTAAACTAGCTGCTCAGTGAACCACAGTCCGCTTCGAAATGGACAATAGTCACCTCTGGTACGATCTGTCTGAGTTTGGATGACTCTGATTTCCGACCTCCGTTACTAGCAACAAACAAGTATGCACCGCGTGCCCTTGAACGATGCGGCGTTCCCCTACCCCTCTGCGGCTATATCACGTCGAATGATGTGTCCAGAGGGAAGCCGAACCCCGATCCCTATCTTGCCGGGGCACAGAAGTGTGGTGTTGACGCGACGAGGTGTAAGCTCAGTCCAACGATCTTGCGCGCGCAGGCACGTCTGCTGACCGCGGCCACACTTAGGCCTTGTTGTAGAGGATGCTCCTTCTGGGTTAGCAGCGGGTCGGGCCTGCGGTTCAAAGGTTCTCGCGGTTGGCACAGGCATCGGCTGTGAGGCGATTGTTGACTCCAAGGTTGGCTTTGATTATTGTGTTAGGGACTTAACAAGGTGCGCATTGTAATGCGCCTTCCATGGTACCGTTCACTGACCTCGACGACTATCTCTAGAGTATCAGTTAAAGTAGTGGAAGGGCAATTGGAAGTTACCATAGACGAAGCCATGATATGAATGATCACAAATGGCTCACTGGCTTGTGCACATAGTCTTAGCTTATCCATTAAGGGTCTACCGAAGCGTCGATAATTACAGCATTTACATTCCTTCTGCACGACTCTCCATGGCTCGAATTTTCGAAAGCCTGTTCATTATGGCTTGGTGGGCTCGGCTTGTTCAAGTGGTGGAGGGCCGTCGTCGTCGTCATCGGAATCCTCCACGCTGGGACCGGATTCATCATCTCCCCCGGAGGCGGGAGCGCCACCCATGCCACCCATCGAAGCCATCATCTACGGAAGTCTTAATGTAGAACGAAGGGAGAACCCGACGAACGCACCTTCTCAAAGTCCATGCCACCCATGCCTCCCATTCCCGGCATACCTCCCATGCCGCCCATGCCTTCCATTCCCGGCATGCCTCCCATGCCGCCTCCCATGCCACCCATACCCTCCATTAGATCTTCATCCACAGCCTCAGCGCCGTCCTGCTCATCTTCATCTACCCATCGGCTGAAGTCAGTCTTGATGAAAGGATGCTTAATCTTTTCCTTGGTAAGACGAGGCCAGTATGCTTCTTTCGCCTCTTTTTTGCGGAGGACGAGAACCAGGGAACGCGTAGTCAAGCGCTTACTTGATTTCTGCAAAAAAGCTTCTCAGCATTCTATGCGATCGCTAGGTGACTAGTTTCTCACCTCAGGATCGATCTCCTCGAAAAGATCAAGAGCGATTTCATAGTCTTTTTCTTCGATGCCTTTGGTTGATCTGCGGGGTAGTGAATGTAAATCGTCGTTCAAAGGGGTAAATGAAGACACATGCGCTCCAGCCGTCGCCTTGAACGTAAGCTTAGTGGGCTCTAGCTCGCAAACCAACGTAGATTCTTTGATCTCTGTTAAATTCACGGTGAGGTAGATAACATTCTGTTCAAGCAGGAAAAATCACGACGCGTTCGCAATCAGTGAATGATCGCGACCAGATTGAGAGTGAACCGACCTTAGTCTCGTCACTTGCTGAGCTTCTTTGTGCCCACAAAACCTCAGGATGGGAAGGCATAGTATCTAGTAATAGAGGGACAGAGGATGTTGCTCGGATGGGCTTTTTTTAGGGGAAGACCTTGGAATTCTCCAGAATCTTCACGCGCTTCACCTGAGGGCGCTTCGCCTTTCCCCGGTCACGTTTCCGTTGGTATCCACCGCAAAACTTCTCCAAAGTGCACTACGACGACAAGCACCGCTGCGCAACATGTGGTACGTGAATTCATGTCTCGACCGGGGCTTTCCTGAATTCTTTATGCTCACAGGTGCACAAGGTGGTTTCTGCCATTGCTGTTCCTCCCAATCCCTACAGCATCACCTTACTTCTTGGTTCTGTTTATACTGTCCTTGACAATGCATGCAAAGCCGTGGTAAGTTCGCCTTGAATCCTAATGAAGAGCTGACTGGAACCAGATTTCTAGTTTCTACTGTATAATCCTCTTGACCACCCTATTCATCTCCTCATGTTACTGGCAACCGTTTACCCTCGACACACCTCTTGCAATTCCTTGGTCGGAGAATATCACTACCTTCGGCGCAGCCCTCAACGCTACCCTCTCCAAAGACTTGCTGAACATCACCCTGCCATCCACTATCCGCGTAATCGATCGCTGCTGGTGTGACTTCTCTACCAACGGCTTCTTCGAGCCATACAATGTCACGCAATGGGAATGGAACAGTGTAGACAAACTCAAGACAGATCTAGAGAAGCAGGCCGCTGCAACGCTGATGTTGGAGTTTGCGGAGAAAGACCAAGATGGTGAACTTGCGTCGCCGGCTGCCTCGCTGACTTCATCGCATGTAGGCATGCCCCGTACCGCCGCCCCCAATCCCGCCTCGCAAACGCCTACCCAGTACTCAAATAGACCTACTTTCCTTCGGCAGGCCCTTTGGGTTCTTTTATGGCCCTTGGTACCAAAGCCGGAGTTCGGAGTTCCCCTACATCTCCCCCACGGATTTGTTTCCCAACCAGATCCCTCGGAAGCTTCTGCTGCGACTTTCCCCCCCGAAATATTCTCAACAGAGCCTCCAAAATCCTTGCCACTGCTCCGAAAAGAGTACGATCTCCGACCGTACGGACTAAATATTACGATAGATTTTGGCTGGTCGCGTGCTGTTCCATGACCGAATTTATGCGTGTAGTACGCTCATAATGCAACATACCACTTCCGACAATGTATTCCCCTACTATTGTACTCATATTAGAAGACAAACACTTCGCGTCACTCCGCACCTCGTCGGGGCTGAGGGTTACTCCTGCTCCTGACCAATCTGTAGGACGGTAGCAATGCTACTATGTATTGCACCGCAATCTGTAACATAATTCGGCGGATCTGCAACGTAACCTCCAACGACATGCAGGCCTCGTGTTGACCATTAAAGAGGCGACCTCCATCTTCGAAGCGAATCGTATAGTGGTCCTCGTCGATGCCCATCGCTCCTGGCGGCGACCAACGAGAGCCATGGATGCAATTTGGTGGTTTATACCGCCCAATCAATGATCTCAGTCAACCGTGGGTCGCTTCACCAGTTGTCACCACACCACAGACTCTGCCACCAACCAAATCCGCGCTACCTGTCGAACATCGTGCCGGTTCATCATTTTCGAGGATCCCCATCGCACAGCCAGCGATAGATAGCGGTGGAAGTAGTCCTGGGACGAAGAAGCTTCGAAAAGGATGGGGGCTTCTGGAACGTTTTCGAGGTAAACAAGCCAGCGCTCATCCAAAAAGTGCCGTTCGAAACTAATGGTTATTGCTTGCTTAGGATCGTCGAAACGCAATGCGTCGGGGTCGTCGACCTCGTCGGTTCCAGCCACTGAGTTGGTTGTGAATGACCGAGTCCCTCTTGCTGAATGGAAAGCATACGGTTACTATGCTTGTCCGAACATCGACGGCGTCACGGTAAGGAACTTGTGTGTCGTATCCCGTGTGCTCCGAGTTCTGACTTGGGTCTATAGGGAGCAGCCCCTTGGCCGGTGCCCCCTGATGTCGATATCCAAGGGATGTTTGATTCTTTATGCAGTGTTGACGGCGACCATCCGGAGCGGTGGATTTCGGGGACACAGCATACTGCGCTGCCCCCGCGTCCGACGAGATGGAAGGTGCCAAAACCACACGAACCACTTCCCTTTCCATGGGAATGCCAATTAAATCCTTTCCTCGAACATCAGCTATTTGGTCCTACATCCTTGTGGTTCGACATAGGTCAAGATCCTTCTATGCTTTGCTACGGCACCGTCGAAACTATGATACCCATCTCACGGGCGGACAGGATACAACCGGCGACATACCCATTTCTCACTCACATGTTCATCAACGCTATCGGCGACGACCCCATCCAACCTTTCCTATGGCCTTTCATGGTCCGCAATCCTGAAGGAATCAAATGCGAAGATATATACAACGCAGTATACGAGAATTTTCAGCAATACGTCTCTCAATCGGAGTACTACGATTGGCCGCAGGTTCGCCAGATTCAAGTCACTAAGGCGTACAGAGCAAGACTTTCCTCCCGGTCAAATCATAATTCTGGGTTCGTAGAAGGGATACAACGCGTGGATTATCTTGGGGATAATATCATGTTCCGAGGCCTCGAGCCCAATCCGAACATTGATGGATGGGTTATGTTCGTAGGACGAACATGGTAAACTCGCGCTTTTAATGCTGGTTCACGTTCCTCCAGACGATTCACTTCGATACTGTACGCACGCCAAAGATCACCACTTTTGGGAATGAAATTTCAAGTCATGTCGAGGATCGTGCAGCACTTACTCGTGGGATTGAGGCCCCATCACTAGCACCGTAAACAATTCACCCCTCGGTAGTCATTAAGGAGAGATTCTTGAGAGGTGACTGTGGACGGCTCGGGCTTCTGGCGAAGTTACGTTCAATCAGCCTTCTGATGCTTCGCGGCCAAAGCCAAACTCCCCAGTGGTTTGAATTAGTACTCAGCTCTCTACCAGGTCCACAGTTGGGGGCTGCGGTTGCGTTCGCTTAGTCTCATCTCTCAATATGTGGACATCGTGGACTCCGAATTGGAGGTCATCCTACTGGTTCGTCACGGCTGTCGTAGGCTTAGGTTAGTAGTCCTACTTTGGTCTATAACAAAGGGATACTCAGCATCCCCCATTTTCTACAGGAATTCTAACCGACCCCTTGGTATACTCCATAGTAATCTCGGTTATGCCATTCCACCTGGAACGCTTGGGCTATAGTAGCGCTTCTTCATTGACTGGATGGCTTCTGTTCGCCTATGTAAGTAGATGTTCTTCGAATGCTGGCGATAGAGCTGACCCCCCCCCCCCCCCTTAGTCTGCAGGCATCGTGATATGTACGTGCATTTCGGCATTCTCACTGCTACCTCGCTATATATTGATACACGCCCCGAGACAGCAACCATCCCAACGGCCATGCTGTCCGAACGTTATAGTTCCGGAAAGCTCCTCTTCTCTGGGGGATGCTTTTCCTTATAGGCTCGCAGGTGTTGCTCTTGGAGGCACCCAATTACCCTGCCATGGTCGTTGCTCGAGTTCTGCAAGGATTGAGCCCGTCCGTGGTCTGGGTAGTCGGCCTAGCGCTGTTGTAAGTGGCTCTCCTCCCAGACCGTTCATGTTTGCGTCAACTTACGGTCGACCATAGATCTGAAGCACTCCGAAAGAAGTAATTGGTCGTAAGTGTGCTAAGCTATTGAAAACCATCGTCGAACATCCCTCTATGAGTTATCCATGGGTAATTTCCGGGGCTCATATAATGCCGAATTTAGAACCGTCCTGGGTCCACCTCTTGGAGGTCTGCTGTATGACCGTTTCGGGTATCGCGCACCTCCCGTATTGGGAATCGCAGTCGCTTTCCTTGACCTCATCGGTCGCCTTCTCATCATCGAACCTAAGTCGGGATCTGTCGAATGTGTGGAGGTCTCAGTCGCTCAAATCACCAATGACCAAACGAGCGCGGCCTCCATTCCTATGACATCTCGTTCAGGTCAAACCACCGATATTGACTCGGACAGTCAGGGAAAGGTTCAGCTCTCTTTGTGGCAAGTTTGGTTCAGCTCGCCAAGGCACCTCGCGCACTCTCTGCTTTATTTGTGACGGTGACGAACGGGTACGGGTGATGAGCTAGCTTTGAGTCTGAATTATCATTGATGAATTGTCCTTTTCATGCTTGTATGTGCGACTGTAGAGCCTGCACTTTCGCTACGCCTCTAGGATGTATGGCATCTGAATTCTACTCACGCCGGGGTGGTTTTTGTCGCTGGTCTTGCACCTTCATTACACACAGTGAGTCGTCAACCAACCAACATGGTATTCTAGGCTAACCTCGACATAAACAGCGTCACCGGTTGCGGGATATTTATCGGACAAAAGAGGACCGGAATGGGTACTCGCACTTGCGCTGTTGTTATCCATACCATGGTGGCTACTCATGCTCATAGGCCAAGAACTTGGCATGTTTATAACCTTCTTCGTCTTCGCAGGTACGTCATCGCTTTAGATGGTTACTTTCACCTTCTAACTAGTTTGATAGGCTTCTTTGTATCCGCGGTGGTATCACCCGTGACGGCCGAGCTTTCTACTGTTTCAAGAAGCATTAGAGGCGTAGGATGTAAGGGAGTATTCTAAGTTCTTTCTGAACATGTTTTTGAATTATATTGTAGTTGCCCACGTATACGGTGCCTTTAACGTTGCTTACGGCGTTGGCTCCACTGGTAAGTCATCTAATAATCGGGGATTGATCGTGGTGTCTCATTTCTACCTATATGCAGTTGGACGTATAATTAGTGGTCAAGTATACGATCACGTCAAAAACTATGGATGGGCGACCATCTGTGCATTCATTGCGTGCAGTTATTTGTTTCTCTGTCTCTCGTTTTTCTGTGGAGCGGTGATCTACCACTTTGGAAAAGATTGAAGAACCAACTAGCGTGCTGGGGCCAATGCCACATTGCCATAGCCTTCCTCAGCATAAGTAGAGTATTTTACTAGTGGTATACGTAATTACTTGTACATTGAATCAATGTCATGCTTTTATCTTGGTCTTACTGACAGTGCTTATTAAGTAAAATAATATTTCAGGCCCCGAAGTAAACTCTGTAAATCTCTCCTGCCCTGCAGCGAATCCTACCATAAAAGGAGTGTCGGTGTACTATTGTGCGTACCAAGAACGTTCGCTCCGGACGATGTTTTATTTTTATACGGTAACTATTCCGACGGTATGAGATCGGACTGCATCAGACCACCTTGGCGTGGGCTCGTATGCTGCAATATGACTCCCAGGTGCTATATATAAGATTTAGCTTCAGCCGTTCGAAAGTTCGACATCCCCTTTTTGTCAGACTCCCCAACGGTTTGAAAGCCTACTCCAGTGTCCTTTTCAGATTTAGATTCACCATCGAGTCCGAACGTTGCAATTGATGCATCGGGACCTGGCCAGACTTCATTCGATATGTTACTAGCATCGTGGGGTGCGAAGTGGAGATCGTCCTACTGGTTCGTTACGGCCATCGTAGGTTTAGGTCTGTAGCACTTCCTATCATAATTTTACAGCCAAAATCTAAATATCCCCCAATCATTATAGGAATCGCCACCGACCTTTTGGTATACTCTATAGTAATCCCGGTTATGCCGTTCCATCTGGAAAGCTTGGGTTTACCAATGTTTCCTCGTTAACTGGATGGCTTCTGTTCGCATATGTAGGAATCTACGATCTACGACTGTTGGCAATCATTCTGACTTTTCCTTTTCCTACGTCAGTCTGGAGGCTTAGTGGTTTGTACGTGCATTTTCCCATTATCTCGTCATATACTGATCTACGAAACGATGGGAAATAGCGACGATCCCAACAGCCATGCTGTCCGAGCGTTATAATTCCAGAAAGGCTCCCCTACTTTGGGGGTTGCTCTTCCTTATAGGCTCACAGGTTATGCTCATGGAGGCTCCTAATTACCCAGTAATGATCGTTGCTCGTATATTGCAAGGATTGAGCTCGTCTATGGTCTGGGTAGTCGGCCTGGCACTGCTGTAAGCGACACTCTTCTGCCACCGATTACTTCGGCTAATAGTTGTGTATCTATAGATGCGACTGCACTCCGAAAGAAGTCATTGGCCGTAAGTGTTCTAGATTATGGGAAAACATTACGCAGGATGCTCATTATATTGCCGATAGGACAACTTGGAATTGCGATGACTGGCCTCTCCATAGGGTGAGGCTCTACATGCCATCGTCGGTTGATTTGCGGCGACTTATGCTATGCGATTTTAGAGTCATCTTGGGTCCACCACTCGGCGGCTTGCTTTTCGATCACTTTGGCTTTCGCGGGCCCTTCGTTTTCGGGATAGCCGTAGCTTTTGTTGACCTCGTCGGTCGCCTTCTCATCATTGAGTCCAAACTAGGCCTTCTGGAGTTTACAGCCCCCGCCCCTACAAGAAGTACACCACCGATACCCATATCAAACACAATCGTTTTCCCGGACACTGCAAATGCCAACGACCAAATGGGTGTGACCTCTATTCCCATTGTGCCACGCGCATCGTCGAGAGCTAGTCAGCCCACCGACGTCGACTCGGAAAGCCAGGACAAAGTCCAATTATCCCTATGGCAAGTTTTGGTTCAGCTAGCCAAGTCACCTCGCGCTTTGTCTGCGCTGTTTGTAACGCTGACTAACGGGTATGTTGCGGCCATTCATTTTTTGTACTGCGGGGATACTGATATATTGTCTTTGATGGTCAGGCTTGTGTATGCAACCATAGAGCCTGCGCTTCCGCTGCGTCTCCAGGATGTATGGCACCTGGATTCTACTCGCGTTGGAGTAGTTTTCATCGCTGGCCTTGCACCTTCGTTATTATGTTTGTCTCACCCACGCAAGACCCCGTTAGCAGGACTAATCCCCACATCACCAGCGTCACCTATTGCGGGATATTTGTCGGACAAAATGGGACCGGAATGGGTACTGCCCTTTGCGTTACTGCTCGCCATACCATGGTGGCTACTTTTGATCATTCGCAAGGAACTTGGCATGTTTATAGCCTTCTTTGTCTTTGCAAGTACGCCCTGCTTCGCTCATGGCTTTATCCCTTCTAACAAGATTGATAGGCTTTTCGGTCTCTGCGGTGATATCACCCGTCACGGCGGAGCTTGCCACTGTTTCAAGACACATCAAAGGTGTAGGATGTAAGCAAGCCTTTCAGCTTGTTCCAAAGATTATTGTTTATGTGACCACATCATCGTAGTTGCCCACGTATACGGCGCTTTCAACGTGGCGTACGGTGTCGGCTCTGCCCGTAAGCTATTTAATCTATCACCCAAGTTTTGCTTCTTACTTCTACTCCGTGAAGTCGGACCCATCGTCGGCGGTCAACTTTATGATCATGTCAAGAATTATGGATGGACCATCATCTGCGTCTTCATTGCAGGCGTCTTAGTAGTCAGCCTCCCTCTCGTCCTTTGGTGGAGTGGCGATTTACCACTGTGGAGAAGATTGAGGAATAATCTAGCGTACCCGGGGCCACGGCCACAGCCTTCCTCTACACCACAAGTAGCTCATTAAAATTTCCGAAACTGATGCTATAGCCACCACTCTACAAATCCCTGCTCAGAAAATGATCTTCTTAGACTGATAACTTGGAAACGGATGACAGCACGATCAAATCAGTTCATCATCGTAAGGTCGTCACATGACTATAGGACCGAGATTACGTAAGAATATAGTGGCATTGTCCCAAAGCGTCAAGACCTCGCTTTACTGCCTCTCTCTCCTCCCCGACATCAACTTCTCCAATATCGCCCGCGACAGTACGTGAAACTCAGGGAGCCTCTTTTCGGTGCGTGTGCTGGCAGAAACCGTCCAGTTGCTCACTGGCGAATCTACCGGCTCGCAGTGATCATGAGCAACAGTTCATATCCTTCGCCCGTCTCTGTGAGACCTTCTCCCCGTGTCCGCGAGCACTCGGGAAGCGGTGCACCCCCAAGGGACCCTTCCGCAACGCAAAGGAGTCTTGCTCAAGCCTCCGCTTCTTTGGA
This sequence comes from Pleurotus eryngii var. eryngii, assembly GCA_029467805.1. Taxonomy (NCBI): domain Eukaryota; kingdom Fungi; phylum Basidiomycota; class Agaricomycetes; order Agaricales; family Pleurotaceae; genus Pleurotus; species Pleurotus eryngii. The sequence continues at coordinate 237,820 of SZVJ01000018.1, forward strand.
GGCTGCATACGATCGCATTCGACAAGTTCGACTGAGCCTCATTCAATTACAAGAAAGCTACAATAGTTTCGCTACAAGGTTCCCAGATCAAGTTATTGGGCCTAATCACGACGCGATCGTCCTCACTGGAGATAGCACCTCTGAAGAACCTCAGTCACCAGCAGGCCAACTTTCTCAATATGAAATCGACTTCGAAATCGCTACTAGCTCAAATGCGCCCGCGCCCTCGGGATGGGATACTTATTTTCCTGACTCATTCACTGCTGCACCATCAGATCCGCTCGCTACTCGTAACAGTGTTGCCTCATCTATCAGCCTTAACTCCCCTGTCAGCCCTCATCGCAGCTTACCTTTACGCCGCTCCCTGCTTGATGCAAATCCTTCTCAGCGCAGAGAATCCGATGATCCGACTACCTCCCTCGGAAGACAGGTTGCCGCTCGGCAATCTAATCAATCCTCACCCTCCAGAACTCACTTCCTGCCGATATCGTGGCTCAGCAACAGTATCTCCGCGAGGCCCAACAAACAGTTCGCGAACTGGAGAGGATAAGTAACGAGTATCAACGGCGCTTAGGTTCTATGCCAGAGCTTCCACCTTCGCAAGAGCTATCTTCAATGGAACCAATCCTCGAGTATCCGAGACCAACACCCGCTGAAATCCTCTCTCGTCGAAGCTTGGATGCCAACGTCCTACAAGCTGCCGCTCAAACTGTCCAATCTTCACAAACTAACTCATCACTAATGCCACCCCGCTTAACCTCCAACGGTCGCAGGTGGCCCCGGCTCAGTCGTGCGGATATCAGACAAGGCACGATTCAATCGCCGCTTTCTTCTCGCTCAGACGCAACTCGTCTCTCGATGTTGTCTAACTTGTCTATCAACAACATGTCGACACCCTCCAGCGCTGTCAACCGTGACCGTCCCCTACTATTTGACGAGCCGATGAGCTACGAGCCCGGCGAGTTGTTCCCATCCCAAGCAGCATTGCAAGACCGCTTTGATACACTGGCAAGAAGGGCCATTATGCGAAGGCAGTCGACAATTGAGGCTCGCGAGTACGTCCATTGGTTTTCTTATGTCAATGAAGGCCCTGATGGTCGACGTGATAGTCATGGTCGGACCCTTCAGCAGGACCTTTCACATTATGTCCTCCCTCGATTAATCTCCCCTACCATGGGCCCCACAGCTGACTTCAGTTCGTTTTCCCCCACGGATACCACTCAAGAGCTTCGGCAATCCAGCGGCGGTGCTGCTTCCACGCATAGCCGGACACGTAGAAGAGGCTGGGGTATGTCTTCTCCCAGATGTCAAAGGTGCTCTTACTAACGTCACGTCTTTGGTAGCCCGTTTGGATGCGGACGGTAACGAGATACCGTCTGACGAAGAGGAGGAATTGGAACGTTCGCGCTCTGAGCAACGTGTTCGAGCAAACAATGTCGCTCGCTTGACCCAATTGGCCGAGCGAGTGGCTATGTCGGGCGAACGACGGACAGGTTCCAACGACGCAGAAGACACTTCATCTATCCACACACAGCGCGCGTACGACAGGATGGGTCGCCTTGTTGGCAGCCGGTATAACTCAGAGCCCAAGTCCCGTGCAAATGATGTTCCATTGTTGGACATCGGTGAAGTCTGCTATGAACCCTTCAAACCCTCCCCGTTGCCAATGCCACTTGTCAAGATGATACCCACGAGGGCAATAGCGCAGACCGGAAGGCGGATGTTTGTCCTCAAAAAGAACCAAACGCTCGATGATAGATGAGCCATGTTCCTGTTGTGACGTCCATTCTTTGATTTTCCTTCGGCGCGCTCAAATATATTAGTCCAAAAACCGTTCAAGAAGTTGGCGGATATGTTTTCCTTTATGGTGCAGTGGTCCTTCAGTCGTCTAAATTATATTTCCTCTATCCTTTTACCATAGAACTTGGTTGGAACATATGTATTCATTTTGTAACCATTCAATGTCTTATTCGAACAAGGATACAGAGATGTTACTTAGGATATATACATCATAACACGTATCTGAAGTCTCTGTTCTGGATGTCCGTAAGATCAAGGAACTCTTTGTCGACCTTAATCTTCACGCTCTCGCGCTCTTTCGTGACGCTTTCGATGTACACCTCGTCGTATGTGTCGTCGCGCGGTTCTTCGTCTCGACGCTTGTTCTCTGCTACCAAAAGCTGGCGGATGATCAGCATGAGAGCCATGCAGCAAGCATAGCAGACGCCGATTATTATCCACGGGATATGGTTGCTGTTTGAGAGAGAGAAGGTAAGCGAAAATAGAATGCCACTTAAGAGATATACTCACCGAGGTTTATACCTGGCTTGCCACATGAAGGGACCAGCCGAGTTGCCAATGCAGTATGCGGAGAGCATTATGGCGTTGGTCGTGACTCGTTTTGTATGACCAGAAGTAACGCTGGACAACCAGGAAAGCGACAAGACAAATCCAGTGGTACCGACGCCTAGAGTAGAAGGCAGTCAGTAATTTAGTCGACACAGTGTGACGAATTTGAAGGCAAACCCGTAAGCCAGACGCCGAAGAGGAGGCCAACTTTATTCTCCCAGGACAGGAAGTTAATCAAGAAGACACCCAGGAGGTTGGGCACCATATATATGACGGCAACGTATGCACGGCTGTTTGGAATGCGAGCAGCGATATTGACACCGGTGTAGATGGTAACGATTTCGACCACACCATCTACGCACCCCAGTAAAGTGGTTTGCAGAGGCGAGAAACCAAAGGAAGTGACAATGATCTGACGCTGGTTAGTCAAGGAGTTTGGGATGTTGTCCAGAGCTGAGAAGAGCGCGAAAAGCCATGTCTTGGGGTCCAACAGTGCTTCGACCATCCTATACGTGATCCTGCTGAGTAAAACGCAACGAGATAAGGGGCCAGACTCACTGTTCCTTCTTGAAATGTTTGTTTCTCCACTCCCGTTTGATTTTCCTGTTGGGATTTGCGGTTAGCCGACGTCCGATTCCAGGCATTCTGATGTACTACCTTGATACGTTGAACAGCTTTAATTCGTTCGTCTGGAGTCAAGAACCAGGCATTGGTTGGCGAATCCGGGAAAAACAGCCTGTGAAATAACGATGTTAAACTACACCCGTCTTATTATACTGAATGCGATTTACGAACCAGAACGCAACCGCTGTAAAACAGGGTTAGAATTCCTGTGATGATCATAAGCCTAGAAAATGTTAGTCAGAATCATGGTAAGGATGTTGAGAAGCGTGGTTCTTACCACTGCCAGGGGGCAAACCCTCCGGTTTTGATGTGGAGGGTACCGAAGCTGATAAAACCGGAGATGATTTGTGCTGTAGAACTTCGGTTAAGCCGGATGACTTCGACTACACACGCTTGATCGACATACCGGTTCCGTTCATCAAAACTGTACAGCATTATTATCATCCGGGGGAACGAGATAAGAAAGAGACCTACACCAGTATCCAACCCGTAACGTCTGTTCCGTTCTTGTGTAGAACATGGAGCTGACAATCATGAATCCAGCCGTGATGGATCCTTCACATACGCCAAGCACAAATCGGACGGCAAACAGCCCACCGAAATTCTTGCAGGCTGCATGAGCGCATAATGCGACTGCCCATATAGAAATATTCAAACTACATAGCGCATCAAAACGGAGAAAAGACGGTGGAAACATTCAGAACTGACCTCATCCATTTGCCGACTGGGAAACGCTGCAACGCAAGGTTCTGGGGGTACTCGAAGGCAAGATAGCTCAGGTAGAATATTGTACCAAGCCTAGTCGATTTGAGATCAACATTTGTGACGAAGTCCCATCAGTGGTAGCACAGACCAGTTGTATCTGAGAGAGAATATTGAGTAGCTATTGGGTAGGGTGTTAGAAACGCACGTACTGATTGGTAGTAAGATGCGTTGCTTCTCTAAGTTCAATGATAAGATGGACAGTACCAAGACTCAAAGTTTGTTTAAACAGACCGAATGCCAAGTATTGCGGAACTACCCAAAGTGGTTTTGTCCATAAATTGGATCCTAGTCCGCCGTTGAGGTGGTTGACAGCGCGTGAAGCAAAGCAGGGAGCTTACCAGTAGAGTACTACATATCCACCAGCGGGTCGGGCACAGTTCTGACTATTGGTGAACGTACTCACCGCACATTAGCGGTAGGATATTTCGGTCAATCTTTTTCCTGGATGTAAGTTAGCCTGTGGCCATGTTACCTTCTCAACCAGATGATACCTACCTTATCCTCAAAGCCTCCGCAGGGTCAAGCTCGGCGTCTCCAGCAGACACCAGTGTCGCTCCGGTATCAACCTCGCGCGTCGAAACAGAAATGAAATTGGCGTGCTTCTTTTCATCTGGATAGTCAGACTCAGCGGAACCCATGGTAGACGACTGGAGGGAGTCAAATTCCACGTTCGCCTTGGTCTTATAAGATAGCTGAAAATAGCCTATAGGCTCTCCGAAGACCGTATGCTCCTGGGCCTCTCCAAATCCGCTTCATGGCTTATCAGTGATGGCGTGGAACAATACTGGTCTTATGGGTAAAGAAGCGGATTTGCCGAATGGTCAGCCGATACAAAAGGTCACAGAGGGGGGACATCGCTTTGATAGCGCAAGCGGCCAAACGCATGCCAAGAACATCCTCCGCGACCCTCGGTATAATTGGTTCGAAGCCAATGTAGCGACGATGCAGTGGTCATTCATGCAGAGGAAAAAAGTTAGAACCACGTCTACTAGTGGTCGATGGTCTGATCAAAGTAGGAAGTTCAAAGTAGTGCCAGGCGGTTGTTTGGTAACCCACCGTCAGCCAAATAACCTTGGTCGTATAAACGGATCTCCAAGATTTTCCCTTCCTTCATACCACACACGCTTTTCGTTCAGTCTTGCTATTCTCTATTTCCAATCAGGGTATTCAAGGCGTTTCGTTCGAAGCTTTCCTCTTTAGTAGGGTACCGACCATCATGGTAGGGCGCTCTGGGATCTGAAGAGGTGGTTTTGCGTGTTAGATCGATTGTTGATGTTGGATGTGAGTCCTACGCTCGAAATCCATGTTACTCGGCATTAGGACCTAGACGACATCGCACACACAGGAATTTTTGGTGGTCTGTAGTAGTTGTTTGCATTGTTACACATAAATGAGTGAATAAACAACAAATTGCGTGCAGATCGTGCTTGTATCTACTTGAAGTCAAAGGTCTATGTAGGTGAGAGATGAAAATGTCATGAGACCGAAGGAGTCGTACTGAGAAGATGGTCCGTGGAACAGGTATACTAGAAGCTCAACTTCTGTCGCTGTTACACACAAATAACAAGCCAATGATATGAGTCATGCGACGGCGCAGCCCATCTCGGTGCCAAAGTTCAATCCCATACGGGATAACCACGATCTGAATTTCCCGGTGCTTCCAGTACTTCGCACACTTCCCAAACTCCTCGTGCTGCGTCCCCCTGTGCTCCTCACGCTCCTGAAGCTTTCCAAAGAAGGTGCCGTACGTAGGGGAACCGATGAGGATATCGAAGTTGCTCGTGAAACGGAAGCCAACGAAGAAACAGACCTAAGGCTTAATGAATCGCTAGCGAAGGGGAGAGGAGGAAGCTGTTCGGGTTTTGATTGGGGCTTCATGCTGCCAAGAGCGAAAGGGCCCGATATGAATGGGCGGGAGGATATCGGAGACGATCTTCGTTGTAGGAACTTGCCTATGCCGCCGGTTTTATTTTTCTTCGTCAGCGAGGACCTTCTGACCACCGATGGAGTATTCACTTCCTCATCTATTATCGCGTCTTCCTGGGTGCAAATATCCGTGCTATCTACATCGTCCTCGTCCATGTCCCAGTAACTGTCGCTTGCATGGTGTATTGTCGGCATTTCCACGAATTTTACAGATTTATTGCAGGGAGCTGACATAGAAGAACTCTTGGTGGCGTTGGACGACGTGCGGGTCAGAATCGATCGCGAAGGACCTGTATGCCTATGTCTACCCCGAGATCCCGGTGACACTGGCGTAGCGGGCCTCGAGGACGACGCAGCTGTTGTTAATGAAGAAGAAATGGAGGATACTGAGGAGGAGCGGGGCTTCGGAAGAAGTCGAGTTTCGAGCATAGGGATTGATCTTTCAAATTTAGACCGTGGGTGGATCCCTGCACTCCACAGATCCTGTTGCTCGTCAGAATGTAGTTGCATGGAGGTCTGGTGGTGTTCGATGTGGTGGGCTGTGGGAGGGATTGGTAACGGGGGTAATGGGGGAGATGATATTACTGGTTTCGAGCGGGGATAATTCGGACGACGATATAGCCATTCAGAAGGATATGCGGCTTTGGGAAGAGGGAGGGAAGAGGGCGGTGGGGACGGTATATTTATGTCGTTTGGAAGAGATTGCGAAACAGGGAAAGTTTGGGACGGAGGAGTGGGACGGCGTGACCGTCGAGGCCTTGATGGGGACGTAGGTACAAGAATCGGATTTGATGACTGAGACTCCCATCAAGGTCCGAACAAGTTACACAGTCATTTACATGCTCACCGTGACGTGTGTCTGTTCTGTTCGTATATAACTGGCGTCCTCGATGGAGCTCCGGGTGGGGAATGGTCTTGGCGCGGACTTAACTGACTTCAGACCACACCGGGTGAATAAAGAAAATAAATCTCACCGATGAGGGAATATTTATGGGGGACGACCTGGAGGACCAGTCCTTTAGCACACAAAGCGTTAGAGAGACATTGACTGAAACGAATGCAAGCACTCACATCTGAGAGGGGTGTGATGGGTACTGGAATGTCAGCGTCGATTCCGAGGTTCAGCCAGCTAATTTCTTGGATAACAAGAGGGTCTACGTCCTTTAAAGTCCTGAGTACCAATGCTGAGAGCAGGAAGAGGAGAGCATACCGTCATATCTTTGAATTGTAGAGCGCACACGACAAGAGGAATAAATGGTTCGGAGGTCGAAGTCGTATACGTAGGTGAAGTAGCTATAGAGGGATGGGCAAAGGGGAAGGAGGTATTAGTTTTCCTACCCCCAAGAACTTGTAACCGGCTGGTGAGACCTCGCGTTCCACACGTGTAGGGTGATATAAAGGTTCAAAGGTTCACTCATGCAATACCCCCGGCTGGTGTCACGGTCGCGGGAGTCCGGGCTGGTAAGGTCCACAGGGTTTGAGTCATTTCTGTGCATCATGGCTTACACGCCCCCCTGCAGTGTGAAGCCTTGCCTTACACGTGATGGGCGGTGAATGGAGATGAGTCCAAGGTTGCTTGACAGGTGTGAGCATTCCTGGGTGAGCCTATGTTGGACACCTGAGAGAGGTCCTACAGATTCCGGCATATGTGAGAAGGGAAGAAAACCGAAAAAAACCCACTTGATTAACGGGTGTATGTAAATGGCGGCAGGAACGATCTTCAAATGATGTCGATAGGTCATCAATCGATAACGGAGGCCAGTATTTAGATCTTTATTGATCGCACCCGGTCCGTGAGAGGTTAGGCGACCTGTTTGCGGTCGCCTCCCTCGATTCCACTGTTGAAAGGGTGACGAATGTGAGTAACGTCTCGAAATGAAACCCGCATAGCACACTCACCCAAAAACTAATGACTCACAAAGGACATGCCAAGTCCTTTCTACGAAACAAAAGAAGTTACTATTAAACTGTATAATGACATGAATCAAAGGATAATAAGTACACAAATAGTTCTGTGATTTGTATCATAATGTAACACGTCTATGCCATCAAAACGTTGGTGGATTGCCGCCTCGTAATGTACAAGCATCAAACGGGGCAGAAGTGATGATAACGAAGGAAGGTGAAAAGAGTTTGCCAAGCGAGGAAAATACCGACAAAAGAAAGGAAGGAACCGAGGGCTATCGTTGTGCTGGGGTCTCCGCGGGTTGCTGATACACGTTGTAATACGGTGTTTGTTGCTGATAAGCTCCAGGCAATAAAGGCGCGGGCGTCCCAGGAGTAGGTGTCCCAGGAGCAGGTGTTCCGGGCGTGGAAGAGGGTTGAACGCCTTGGGCGGCAGAACTCCTAAGGTGCGCGGGCAACGTGGGCTGAACGACAGTTTGTCCAGCAACAGGAGGCTTCTGTGCTGAAAATCCATTAGGGGTGGAAGGCCAGAGAGGCTGGCCGCCCAGCTGCTGGGTTTGATAGCCTTTGTTCGTGACGGTATTCGCAACAGCAGGGGTTCTCACAGGTTGAACCGGTGCTGCCGATGTTGATGCAAAAAAGCTACCGTAAGAATTCGCTGTCGGTATCTGAGGCGTTTGTGTAGGTGTGGCCCGTCCAGAGTTCGATCCACCCGCCACGCCTGTCGTATATTGAGGGGCATAGCTATACCAGGAGCCATAAGACATTTGTCCTGTCGCAGCATAGGGGTAATTCTGGGGAGCATATGCTTGAGGTTGCTGAGTACCCGACTGCTGCTGATTGGCGTACGCGCTCGGATAGTAAGCGGCGCTTGATGCATGAGGCTTGAAGGTATACGATGTTGCGGCCTGAGGAGGTCGATACTGTTGAGCTGCGGCGCCATAAGCACCGTATTGATAGTATGCGGGGGTGGGAGTGGATGGTGCGGCAGGAGTGGCTATCGTTGAATTCACAGTTGTAGCGTTTGTGGTACCTGTCCCGACTTTGACTTTCACGGTAGTATTGTCATGCAACGCCATCGCCTTCTGTGCTGGGAGAGTACCATACCAACCGGGTGAAGCGGAAATTGGGATGGTTTTATACAACACTTGGAGGAGGGCGGGTGGTGGAATCAAAGGTGCTGACTCCGATTTGGACGACCTGGGTCTTAATGAGGCTAATAATTCTAACGAATCCATTATAGCTTTCGCTGTGCAGCGATTGAGCACCTGTGATCACAAACTACGAATCATTGGACTCACCTGTATCGAGTTCCTCTGATCCCTCGGCCACAACATACTCCCTCTTCAACAGACGCTTTCTTTGCAGCTTTTGCAATCGTAGCAGGGCACGAGCATTTCGATCTAGTAGCTCTTGGACGGCAGCCTCAAGTTCGAGACTATCCAAAGCTGACTTGATAACATAGACCTCTTCCGGGGGCAACAACTCTGTCAAAGCTTCCTCTAGTTCCGAGACCTTCGGCTGGCCTGCTTTGCGCAATTCGGGGTCAATATTATCGCTGTCGTCGACTTCTATAGCCGTAGCCCGGCTCTCCACATCTTCTAGGATATTGGCCTGGCGTTCCTTCCTCCGTTGTTCCTTTCTCCATAAAAACTCACCGAGCTGTTGCCGGCCCACCTCAGCTCCATCTTGACTGAACGTCGGAGCGAAACTAGCACTTGGGCCGTAGTCCAGAAATGAGCCTGTCGTTTTCACTCGACGAATGGGCCATGGCTTGGCCTTCAATGGGGGTGCTTTGAGATAGGTGTATGAGCCAAGGCTTGGAACAACTGATGTGGTGGAGGTTGATGGCTTGGAGGACGAAGCGGAAGAGGGTGCGACGGATATTGCAGTAGGAGCAGACGGTGTTGGTAAACTGACAACGAGTTCAGAAAGTCCAGTCGACAGGGCCTTGAGGGATTGAGGGTCCGAAGAGTTGTTGGCTAATGACGTCCACCACTCCCCCGTGGGGAGGCGCTGCTTCAATGCGTATCTCTTTTGTTGGCGCGGTGGTGACGACGAGATATCTTCCTCGTCCGACTGGGTCTCCGGGAGGAGGGAGACCAAATCTGACGGTATGGTGACATTATGGAATGAAGCCTCTTCAAAGAGAGAAAGCGCGACGTCGCAGAAACGGCGTTGCTGAATGGCGGGTTTGGAAGGTTTGGAACGCGACTGCGATGATATTGGAACCAGGTGTTGAATAGCAGACTAGAAAAGGCGTGATATTGGGAGTAGGTCAATCATTCAAGCTTTGGCGACGTACCCGTAAGGTGGATAATTTAGGACGTGGCGAATCTTCCTTCAGCAGCCAACGCAGAGAACGGTACTGTGATGGTGATGATCCATCTTCACTTGGAGAAGGAAAGACCCGGTCGAGCAGCCCCTGCGTATCGATCCTAGTGTTATGCCAATCAGAACCGCCTACATTTCATGACAAATTTGAGCACTCACGTCTCCAATATGTCTGCTATTCTCTGTGCATCTTCTGGTGTGATTGGTGCGTCTCCGGCAAGTGGAAGCACCGGTCGTTGGCTCGATTGAGGCCGAGCTTCAGGGTGCTCTTCGTCTGGATGAGGTTCTGTATTGTCATTCTCCTCCTTTATCGCTGCGGAGTCAGTTTTGTGCTGCTTCGAAACAGGTTCATCGGAATCCGGTTGATTGGGACGTTTGCGTTTCTTTGAGCCCGTTTTCGGGCGAGGAGGTGAAGTGTTAGTCGCAGGTGTGATGGTGGTTGTGGAAGAAGATTCCTTTTCCTGGTTTTGGGTAGTCGACCGGGTTGCACGAGCCATCCTTATGCGAAATTATCGCCCAAAATATGAGCCGATGTGAGGAATAATGAGAGAGCAAGTCGAAGTGGCCCCGACGCGTTATTTGGTCGATCCCCGAGACGCGTCTGTAGAGATGAGTATAAACGCCGTGCTTGCAAGTGACGCTATTGGATTCGACGGTCTGGCAGGCAAATGACCGCAAACGGCCACACATCAGGTCACTTCACAAGCGGAGATTGTAAATTTCTAATGGGACACTACAAATATTGAAATTCCGATTACTAGTGATTTTGGCATTGTAGTCTCTTTAGGCCTTCGTCTTTACAACATGGCTTCAGCAGCGAGGAAAGTCGCACCAGCCGTACCCATCTTCAGAGCCCAGTTGCGGTCTCGGCAGGCGAACGGACACTCAATATTCATCCCACAAGTCCGGAAACTCGTCTTCGAATTCTGCGACAAGTGGCCCTCCTCTGCAAATACTCGCACCTACCTCCTCAACCACCTTGAGGACCTTGCACGCGAAAATCCGCACGTAGAAGTGGTTGTAAAGCAACGAAATCAAAATGAACCTATTGTCCGTGGATTTTATCGTAAGTAATGGCCGTATTCTCCTACTCTTTCCGGTTTATCCAAATGTCTACTTCATAGTCAACGGTCGAGATAAAGTCATCCCCCTCAACGAGTTTGAGGTCACGGGCATTCAAAAGAAGGTCCAGCTTCTACTCGATTCGTCTGGCGCGAAGATAAAATCACTGAAGCGTTCAACTGTGGAAAGTACAACGGAGGCAGCGAGGGGAATATGGAGCGGGCTTCACGCAGATAGACCACAGTTGTAATTTACCCCCTCATATCTTACGAAATTTATCCTCGCAGTGCACCCTCATGCAGGACGATGGCGATTACCTGAAACTGCAGTCAAACTTCGCGCACTCGATCACAACGGCTACAAATTATAGATAGGTAACAAACGCGTCAAATTTAGTGACTGTCTGCACAGTGGGCATTCGGGCTGCAACGAGGTCAATAAACAACATCAAGAGAGATGTTCAGCTCACCTTCTCCCGTCCCCATCCGACAATGCAACTCCAACAAAACAGATGCCCACACTCCGTCGCGCAGCTATCCGTCCGCTCTTCCAAGCAAAGTGTGCAGTTCCGCGATGCCCGTAACTCGGCTGGAATTGCGCGCATGTCAAGCATTGTACGCTCATCTTCCTCCGCGGGTCGTGCCGGCTCGGCTTCTGGATCTACAAATTCCAGGAGAGATGATACAGGTTGATCGTCGATGTACAGTTCGTTGTCCCTGTGCGATGCCTGATTTCCCCCCTTTGTTTGTGGTTGAGATCGAGCGGAGCGAATGTAAGTCAGGAACCTGTAACTCAGGCGGACGAGGATAAGGACCCCAAGCAGGGAATAAGAGGGCGGTCGGACGTGTGGGTTCTCGGGAATAGATGACAACTACCTTAGAATCAGTTTTGAGGGTTCAGGCCCATGAACGGTATACGTACATGTCGTATGCCCAACACCCGCTTGATTAGGTCATGATAAGACCCCTTCAGATAGAAGACGGCCAGGTTGAGGTCCGTGGCAACTTCAATGTATATTGGAAGGGCTCTCAGCATGCTGGATAATTTATGTGGCAGTGAATCTAGCCGTGAACCGAGGCGGGCGACGAGGTATGAAGGAAGTGTCGACAAGAGGATCAGAGCGGTGCGTGCCCGTGCAGTTGGTGCTCGTTCGGAGAACGCTGAATGCTGCCAAATATCCGTATACTCCTCGCCCAGCGTCTGCGTGGCTAACCAATTGTGAAGTTAGACACGATACTATGGTGCTGGTGCTCACCTCGTCCGGTGGTCAATCCATAATATGCCAAATTGACAAGTAGATCAACCTCCTTGTCCCAACGTGTAAGCCATCGACTGCCTATATTCCACCGTCAGTCATCACGACAGTCGTGGTACTTGGGAGCTCATGCCTAGCCATGAACGCAGGACATTAGCTGTCTGATTCTTGAATGATGATATATGAATCAGGTCCCTCTGGTTGGCTCGAACTGAGCACTATTTCAGTTTCGGAATATGTCTCTATGAAATGGCTCACGCACTAATCTGAGCTTGTTGCGCGGTAGGGAACGAGGAGGGTGCGCTTTGGGACATTTAGCGTGTATGGTGGAAGGATGCACTTGACCGAACTGGGCCGGAGCGCGCGTGAACAAAGTTGCCGCGTTTTCCCAAGTCTCTCAGTTCACCTAACAACTACAGTACCTCCAACATATTCGACCTCCTTCAGTATGCCTCCATCGATGGTTCCCCACTCAAACGAACCGTCAGTATGGCAAAAACGTATGTACAATAGACCCAGTTATCCCAAGAAAACCGCGAGCTGACTTCGTTATTTATAGTAAAGTTTGTAGTACTTGCTCTCGGTCGTGCAGACCCTATTTTGCTCATTGGACCGTCACAGGATGGGTGCATTGATGGGAAGTGGCGTCGGATTGACCATAGGCTTCATCTTTGGTTCATATAGCATCCTGAGGTGAGTGCGTGCAGGTTTTCCCAAAAGAACCTCTATTAATATCATGGTATGGCAGAGGGGGAGCAGGTCCACGAGGAGCACTTTCGACGCTGTCGCAGTACATGCTTAGTAGTGCTGCTACGTTTTCTTTCTTCCTGGCTATTGGCTCGGTAGGTCCCGTTCCTGCGTTTAGTGGAGCCGGTCGGTCGGTTTATGTTGTATAGGTCATTCGCACGGACACATTAATTCCATCCCACCTTCAAGCCGTCCAGATGCAGTTAACGCCTGCAATGGTCCTGAGGTCGAGAATAGACGGCGCGAGGCTAGTGCGCGAGAGATGGGAGGCCGAAAGGAAGCGCGAGGCTTGAAGGAAGGCGACGCGGATGCTGCAACTACCGCAACACGGACATTCACACCAACAAAACCTTTCGCGGCTTTCACGTTTGAACGTAACGTCCGTCTGTGCCCTAATACTTAATCTGTATGTCCACTTCTCACTTGCGCGTGAACATGAGCAAACTTCAGACAGTTCCTTTCGTACTGGGGGTGATTTTGCAAGGTAAGAACGTAGTTTGTTACAGCATTTTACGGGTGAATGGAACAAATTCATACTAAGGGTACAGGGAATTACACAATCTGCTGTATTAGCGTGATATTGTCTCCCTTGAGTAGAATACGACCTAGATATTGTGAGTGATCGCGTCTACTCCAGAGTAGGTAAAAACAGACCTAAGTCCCGTCTGGGCTTCGCGTCCTTGACGAATACCTCGGCTGCATCATCTATCACTAGGTTCATGAATTCGTCAAACCCCTAGACGAACCAAGGCCGTTAGCACTGGCCCTTCCTTCTCCCAACGTAGAAAAGGGGAAATGCCACTGGCATATGTATGGGACGATGGTGTCAACCGGGCATCGCCTTCGATAAACCAATTCAACACCATTGTTGGTGTGCCAGACGCGAAGAGATTAGACGCACAATAATGGTTCCCTCAATACGCATCTCGATGTTATCGTACAGCCATATGACGACTTTGGTTCTCTACAGACAACGATCGATGGTCAGTCCCGTGTTTGGGGTAAAGATTCGTCGGACGTACTTGTTGCAGATTTTTGAAGATGACGTTCTAAAGCAAAGATTAGCCAATCATGTATCATAAAAGCTGCAGAAAACATACGATGGGTTGAACCATCACGCGTTGTTGACGTCCCGACATGGCTGGATTATGTTGAACGGAACGTGGACGAAAGCGATGAGTCGGAAGGGCAGGTTGCTTGCCAAGGGTGAGGAGCCTACGTCTTACGTAATGCAAATATGCCACTTTTGTAGGCGCGTTGCTAACACACCCTCTCATCTTCTGCCAGACGCGTCCGCGTGCAACAAACATGGAGGTGAGCGGCTCGTTGCAGACTTCTCGGTCACAGACGCGCTGATGCCTTGCTTCATAGGCCTTCGCCTCAAACAGTTCGTCGACGGCAGCCGCCGTGACATTCATCACATTTGTTCAAGACCTCAAGAAGAAAACGAAAGCATGGGGCCCAATGATAGAACTATGCGCCAGCGGAGAGAAAAACGTTAGAACGTTTCAGATACCAATTTCCGGACGACTGGCTGTATAGCGACCAGCTTCGAGGCGAATGGAGTGCATACAACGAGATATTGAAACGCAAGAACGACTCCATTCAAGAACAACTTGGTGTGTTTCTTTTAAACATGAACAAGCACATAATATGAAACCTTTTCAATAACATAGCTGGGCTACAACTGAAGATTGTTGCCGAAGACAAGATAGTCGAGAACAAGATTAACGATGTCATCGTCGAGTGGGAGCAGAGTCGGCCCGTGCAAGGCAGTTTGCGCGCAGACACGGCTATGAATACTATCAACGTACTCGAGGGAAAGATCACTCGCGTCGCGGAAGAGTACGACCTTGTCTGCCGCGCGAAAGAGGCCCTTGATCTCGAATTAACGCGTCACACCCGCTTGGAGCCTGTCTTTGAGGAATTACGCGACTTGAAGGCCGTCTGGACAGCGCTGTCTGGTGTATGGAACCAGATTGGGGAGTTGAGGGAACTTGCGTGGGCGACGGTGCAGCCGAGGAAGCTACGTCAGCAGATTGACGGCCTGCTCTCGTCGACGAAGGAAATGCCAACGCGGATGAGGCAGTATGCCGCTTTCGAATACGTGCAAGATGTGTTGAGGGGCTTATTGAAGTCGAATTCATTGATTTCGGAGCTGAAGAGTGAGGCGTTGAAGGATAGGCATTGGAAGCAGCTCTTTAAGGTGTTGAAGCTGCCTGCTCAGATCAGCCTGACCTTGTGCGTCATTCTCCCGGATGACTTTGAGTGTTACTGAACGGCCAGCTAGAATGGTGTTGGGCAACGTTTATGACTTGGATTTGAAGAGGAATGAGGCTTTGATCAAAGAAGTGATCATCCAAGCCCAGGGAGAGGTGCGTCGTCTGTCACTGTGGTCAACTTCCTTACTGACTCTATTTAGATGGCCCTCGAAGAGTACATCAAACAAGTAAAGGAAGTTTGGACGAACTACACTCTTGATCTGGTCAACTACCAGAACAAGTGCCGTTTGATTCGGTAAGCCAATCCGTCGTACTTCAATACAAGTACCTAACATTACCGTTAGCGGATGGGATGATTTATTCACCAAGTGCGGCGAGAACCTGAATTCCTTGACGGCGATGAAGCTTTCCCCATATTACAAGGTGTTCGAAGAAGAGGCGAGTTCTTGGGAAGAGAAGCTCAACAGGATCCATGTCCTCTTCGACATTTGGATCGACGTGCAACGCCAGTGGGTTTATCTCGAAGGCATCTTCTCCGGCAGCGCCGATATCAAGCATCTCCTTCCCGTCGAAAGCGCTCGTTTCCAGAACATCAACACTGAATTCCTCACCGTGATGAAGAAGGTTTACAAGTCCCCCTTCATCCTCGATGTCATGAACATCCAAGGCATACAGAAGAGTCTCGAACGTTTGGCCGACCAGCTCAACAAAATCCAGAAGGCTCTTGGAGAATACCTAGAGCGGGAGCGTTCTTCCTTCCCCCGCTTCTACTTTGTTGGTGACGAGGATCTTCTCGAAATCATTGGTAACAGCAAAGACATCCTGCGCATCATGAAACATCTGAAGAAGATGTTCGCGGGTATCTCCAATGTCAGGCTCGATGAGGACCTCACTCAGATTCAGAGCATGTCCTCGAGGGAAGGTGAAGAAGTGCAGTTCACGGAGCCCATCTTACTCAAGGATTACCCGAAGATCAACGACTGGCTAGCTAAGATTGAGTCTATGATGCAGGTTTCACTCGCTAACCTGTTGACCGACGCCGTCACTGAGCTGGAAACATTCTTTGGCAATGGGTCGAAGCTACAAATGGAACCGTTGATCGAGTGGATGGAGAAGTATCCCGCCCAGCTTGTCACGTTGGCAATCCAAATTGCTTGGACAACCTCTGTCGAGGCATCGCTAGAGGCTTCCCAACCCCCGGAGGGAGCTCTCGACACTACCCATCAAGCACTCGACCTCCTGGCTGATATCGTCCTCCGAGAGCTGAGCGCCGTCACCCGCCGCAAGTGCGAACATCTCATTACCGAACTCGTCCACCAGCGTGATGTCATTCGGTTGCTTATTCAACAACATGTCCTTGACTCGAAGAACTTCACTTGGTTGTACCAAATGCGCTTCTACCTGAACAAGTCCGATGAGAACCCTCTAGAAAGACTCGCTATCAAGGTCGCTGATGCTTCGTTCCCTTACGGCTGGGAGTATCTTGGTGTCCCCGACCGACTCGTCCAAACCCCGTTGACGGACCGTGTTTACTTGACGCTGACGCAAGCACTAGATACTCAACTCGGAGGCGCGCCCTTCGGACCTGCTGGAACTGGTGCGTTTCTAATATGTTTCTGTCTTATATTGTCCGACATATTCCACAAAAGGCAAGACCGAGTCCGTGAAGGCTCTCGGAGTTCAACTTGGTCGGTTCGTGCTGGTGTTCTGCTGTGACGAAACCTTCGATTTCCAGGCCATGGGTCGAATCTTCATTGGGTTGTGTCAAGTTGGCGCCTGGGGATGTTTCGACGAGTTCAATCGACTGGAAGAGCGCATTCTCAGTGCCGTTTCGCAGCAGGTTCAGACTATCCAACAAGGTCTCTCTTTGGTAGCGAAGAATCCCAACACGGAGATCGAACTTGTTGGCAAGAGTTTGAAACTCAACAAGAATATGGGTAAGGGCAGGTTCACTTGAGCCATGAACATGGTGTTTATATTTTACCAGGTATATTCATCACGACTAATCCTAATTATGCCGGTCGTTCGCAACTCCCTCCAAATCTTACGAAGCTCTTCAGACCGTAAGTCACAATTCGAATTGTCAGCGAAGCCTCTAAATCCCACTTAGAATGGCCATGACACGACCCGATCGAGAATTGATCGCCCAGGTCATGCTGTTCTCTCAAGGTTTCCGTACCGCTGAATCACTCGCGTCGAAGATTGTCCCATTTTTCAACCTTTGCGACGAACAACTCTCTCCTCAGCCCCATTACGACTTCGGTTTGCGTGCGTTGAAAGCCGTCTTGTCCAGCGCTGGTATCCTTAAACGTGAACGCCTGATAAGTGACAAGGCTGCCGAGTCCGAAGATCCCAATTTCGGCGGCCTCTCCGACATCATCTCAGAGCAAATTATCCTTATTCAGAGTGTCACGGAGACAATCGTTCCGAAGCTGGTCGCTGACGATGTTCCTCTTCTAACAAGGTACTACTTCTACGACAAGTGTTTTTTCTATGTTTAATCTCCTCCCAGTCTCTTAGCGGACGTGTTCCCGGGCGTTGACTACGAGCCCGTGGATTTAGATGCCCTCAGGCAAGAAATCCTCAAGGTCTGCGCTGACCGCCGTTTGGAGACAGGAGATCGTTGGATTGCGAAAATTCTGCAGCTATATCAGATTCAGAAGATCCAACATGGACTGATGATGGTCGGGCCGTCTGGAAGCGGCAAGACCCAAGCTTGGCAGGTTTTGCTTGCGGCGTTGGCGCGACTAGATGGAACAGAGGGGGTGTCATATGTTATTGATCCCAAGGCCATGCACAAGGATGCGCTTTACGGAACATTGGATCCAACTACGCGAGAATGGAATGATGGTCTTTTCACGCATATTCTACGCAAGATCGTTGATGATGTCCGTGGCGAAAGCAGCAAACGTCATTGGATTATCTTTGACGGCGACGTTGATCCAGAATGGGTCGAGAATTTGAACAGGTACATGAATGGTTTGGGGTTAAAAGCTGGAAGTTAACTCGTTCATCATAGTGTTCTGGACGACAACAAGCTCTTGACGTTACCCAACGGAGAACGTCTGAATCTTCCTCCTAATGTACGGATCATGTTCGAGGTCGAGCATCTCAGATATGCAACCCTCGCCACCGTCAGTCGTTGCGGGATGATTTGGTTTAGCGACGACGTGGTCACGCCGTCGATGGTTTATCAAAACTACTTGGCCACATTGTCCACGAACCCTCTTGATGCAGATGATGAAGACGCTGCCGATACTCTCCGCCGTCGTACTGAACCAAGCGCGACCGATGCCGCGTCATCTCCGCACCTCAACACGCAGAAACTCATCGCAACTATTTTGGAGCGATACTTCGAACCTGGCGATCTCGTTAGCTCGGCTCTCGAATTCGCAGAATCGATCGAACATATTATGGATTTCACCGTGACACGCGCCCTGAACACCCTCTTTTCGCTGATCAACAAGACAGTTCGCAATGTTATCGAGTACAACATCCAACACTCCGATTTCCCTCTGGCCCCTGAGCGTGTTGAACAATACGTTACCAAGAGGCTTTTGATCAGCATCATTTGGGCCTTTTCTGGGGATGCGAAGTTGGACCTCCGCGCGGAAATGGGCGAGTTTCTACGCACTCGGACTGGCATTGATTTGCCTCCAATGGCCTCAGGCAGTTCTCTCATCGATTTCGACGTTCAAGTTAACACTGGAGAATGGGTTGGTTGGCAGTCTCGAGTACCCAGCATCGAAATCGACTCCCATGCAGTTACTGCCTCAGACGTCGTCGTACCTACGATCGACACGGTCAGACATGAGGAGGTGCTATACTCGTGGCTATCTGAACACAAGCCCCTCATGTTGTGCGGGCCACCGGGTTCCGGGAAGACCATGACGTTGTTCAGTGCTCTCAGAAAGCTGCCAGACATGGAGGTGGTTGGCTTGAATTTCTCCAGTGCAACTACTCCGGAGTTGATTTTGAAGACATTCGAGCAATACTGCGAGTATCGGAAGACTCCGAACGGCGTCCTCCTTTCTCCTGTTCAAATTGGAAGATGGCTTGTCGTGTTCTGCGATGAAATCAATCTTCCAGCTCCAGATAAGTACGGCACCCAACGCGTTATCTCTTTCATTCGCCAGCTCGTAGAATGCGGCGGCTTTTGGCGCTCTAGCGACATGGCATGGGTAAAACTCGAACGAATCCAGTTTGTCGGTGCCTGCAACCCTCCTACAGATCCCGGTCGAGTGCCCCTTACGCATCGATTCCTCCGTCACGCCCCTCTTGTCATGGTGGACTATCCTGGCGAAATCTCTCTCAAACAGATCTATGGAACGTACAATCGTGCTGCCCTTAAAGTTTTACCTTCTCTAAGGGCGTACGCGGAACCCCTTACAGACGCCATGGTGACGTTCTACCTTGCATCTCAGAAGAGGTTTACCACGGATGTACAAGCCCATTATGTGTACAGTCCTCGTGAACTGACACGGTGGGTGCGAGGTATATACGAGGCGATCAAACCCCTTGAAACACTCTCGGTCGAGGGTTTGGTCCGAATTTGGGCTCATGAGGCTCTACGTCTTTTCCAAGATCGACTTGTGACCGAGGATGAGAAACAGTGGACCGATGAAAACATTGATTCAGTTGCGACAGAACATTTCCCCACGATCAACCGTGAAGAAGCGCTGGGACGACCGATTCTCTTCTCCAACTGGACATCCAAACACTACATCCCAGTCGATAGGGAGACGCTTCGAGAATATACGAAAGCCCGCCTCAGAGTGTTCTATGAAGAGGAATTGGATGTACCTCTGGTACTCTTCAACGACGTACTGGATCATGTCCTGCGAATTGATCGTGTGTTCCGACAAATACAAGGACATCTTCTGCTAATTGGTGTCAGTGGAAGTGGCAAGGTAAGCAACTTTTTGTCACATCCATCATTGGTAGTGACGATTTCCTTAGACAACGCTCTCCCGTTTCGTAGCCTGGATGAACGGCTTGAGCATATTCCAAATCAAGGTTTCCAACAAGTACACCGGTGATGACTTTGACGAGGATCTTCGGACGGTTCTTAGACGTGCAGGATGCAAAAGCGAGAAAATTTGCTTCATCATGGACGAGTCCAACGTGCTCGACTCTGGTTTCCTAGAACGCATGAACACGTTATTGGCGAACGCAGAAGTTCCAGGCCTATTCGAAGGGGATGAACATGCGGCGCTCATGACGGCGTGCAAGGAGGGATCACAGCGTGACGGCTTGATGCTAGACTCGCACGAAGAGTTGTATCGTTGGTTCACGCAGCAGGTCGCCAAAAATCTGCACGTCGTGTTTACAATGAACCCTCCTGCCAATGGCTTAGCTTCCAGAGCCGCAACTTCGCCAGCTCTGTTCAATCGCTGTGTTCTTGATTGGTTCGGAGATTGGTCCGACCAGGCGTTCTATCAAGTCGGGATGGAGTTCACCCACACTCTCGATATGGATTTACCGTCCTACAACCCCCCTGTCAACTTCCCTATTGCGTACAGGGGCTTGCAGATTCCACCCACCCACCGTACCGCCGTGGTCAATGCTCTCGTACACGTACATGCCTCGCTACACGCGATTAATCAACGACTCAGTCGACGTCAAGGCCGGTACAACTATGTTACACCTCGGCACTACCTTGATTTGTGAGTCTCGCATTATCTGAAATTCGAGTAACTGAACCCGTCAATAGCATCAATCACTACGTACGACTGTACAATGAGAAGCGCGACGAACTAGAAGAGCAACAACGCCATCTACATGTCGGTTTGGATAAGCTACGCGATACTGTGACTCAGGTTGAAGAGCTGCGGAAGAGTCTTGCTTTGAAGCGCTCCCAACTCCAGGCCAAGGATGCTGAAGCTAATGAGAAGCTGAAACGCATGGTAGCCGATCAGCAGGAAGCTGAGCAAAAGAAATCTGCCTCCATTCAAATCCAAGCAGCTTTGGTAGAGCAAGATCGCCATATCGAACAACGACGGGCCGTGGTTATGGCAGACTTGGCCGATGCGGAACCTGCAGTGCTGGATGCTCAATCAGCCGTCGGCAACATCAAGCGCCAGCACCTTCAAGAGGTTCGTGCTATGGCCAATCCCCCAGAAGCCGTCAAGCTTGCCATGGAATCTGTCTGCACCGTCCTCGGCCATAAAATCGATAGTTGGCGAACCGTGCAAGGCATTATTCGTCGAGATGACTTCATCCAGCGAATCGTCAATTTCGATACGACAAACCAAATGACCAGGCAAGTTCGCGAGATGATGAAGAAGGATTTCCTCAGTAGGCCATCGTTCAACTTCGAGACAGTCCAGCGCGCAAGTAGAGCATGTGGGCCTCTTGTCAAATGGGTAATCGCTCAAGTTCGGTTCTCTGAAATCTTGGACAAGGTGGAGCCACTACGTAACGAGGTGCAATCATTGGAAACCCAGGCAGAGACGACCAAGAAACAGGCTGCTGCCATTATCCAGATGATAGCTGAGCTAGAGGCGAAGATCAAGACATACAAAGAGGAATACGCGCTTCTCATCAGCGAAACGCAAGCTATCAAGTCGGAAATGGAGAGAGTACAGAGCAAAGTAGACCGCAGCATGAAACTTCTAGAGAGTTTATCTTCCGAGCGTGGCCGATGGGAATCCGGAAGCCGTACCTTTGATGCTGAGATGAGCACTATCGTCGGAGATGTCCTTCTTTCTGCTGCTTTCCTTGCGTACGGCGGCTTCTTCGACCAGCATTATCGCGAAGTCATGTGGCAGGAATGGTCTAACCATTTGGTCGAGGCGAATGTCAAGTTCAAACCTGAACTCTCTTTCACGGAATATCTATCCACTGCGGACGATCGTTTAAGTTGGCAATCCAAGTCGCTACCCTCTGATAACCTCACCACCGAAAATGCCATCATGCTCAAACGTTTCAACCGATATCCTCTCATCATCGATCCTACTGGCCAAGCGACGACGAATTCTTGCTCAACGAATACAAGGACCGCAAAATCACTGTCACCAGCTTCTTGGACGACGCGTTCCTCAAAGTTTTAGAGAGCGCTCTTCGTTTCGGTAGTCCTCTCTTGATCCAAGACGTCGAGCACCTTGACCCTATCCTCAATGCCGTTCTAAACAAAGAGATCCGACGTACCGGCGGTCGTGTCCTTATTCGACTAGGAAACCAAGACATCGATTTCTCCCCATCATTCACAATGTTCCTCTCCACTAGGGACCCATCGGTAGAGTTCTCGCCAGATATCTGCAGTCGCGTGACGTTTGTCAATTTCACCATGACGCGTAGCAGCCTCCAGAGTCAGTCCTTGGATCAGGTACTCAAAGTTGAGCGGCCAGACACGGAGCGCAAACGAACGGATCTCATGAAGGTTCAAGGTGAATTCAAGCTACGTCTTCGGACTCTCGAGAAATTGCTTTTGCAAGCCCTCAACGAATCGTCGGGGAACATCCTTGATGACGACAAAGTCATTGACACCCTGGAAACGCTCAAACGCGAAGCAGCGGATATCACCGCCAAAGTAGAGGAAACAGAAGTTGTCATGAAAGAAGTAGAGCAAGTTACGGCGGAGTATCTTCCATTGGCTCAAGCCTGCAGTTCGGTGTTCTTTGTCTTGGAACAGCTGAACCTCGTGAACCACTTCTATCAGTTCTCGTTACATTTCTTCCTCGACGTCTTCGACTACGTCCTCCACCACAACCCAAATCTCAAGAACGTCTCGGACTATGGCCAGCGCCGGGATATCTTGCTCAACGACCTCTTCTTGGTCTTATACAGGCGCACCTCAAGAGCGCTTCTCCACCGCGACCAGGTGATGTTGGCAGTACTGCTGGCACAAGTGAAACTTCGCGGCATCGAAGAGATTGGCGACGAGCTTGAATTCCTTTTAGAGAGTGGGGAAGGCGTCGCAACTACCTCAAACTCCTCTACCCAAAGCAACGTCCTTACCACTGAACAAATCCACCGACTTGATAACTATGCGAAACACTCGATCTTCAAGCCCGTACAATCACACCTTATTGAAAACGAAGATGATTGGCTCCCGTTCTTATCTTCCGCCATACCGGAGAGTTGTGTGCCAACGCCGTGGTCGCCTGGAACTCGTACGTAGTCAGTTTATCATTCACAATCTACGTTGACACTAACACCCATATCAGCCGTCATGGAGGCCATACGCGCATTACTGATCATCAAATGCTTTAGGCCCGATCGCTTGCTGCAAGCTACAGCAAATTTCGTTCGAGTAGCGTTCGACCTCGACCTTTCAGCTGAAGCCAGCTTCGACTTGGGCAATATGGTCACGGATGAGGTCCCCCCTACGTCGCCAATAGCGCTGGTCTCTGTCACTGGCTATGATGCAAGTTATAAAGTCGAGAATCTCATCAAAAACACAGGAAGCCGCTCTGCTTCTGTGGCCATGGGCTCTCAAGAAGGGTTCACGCTTGCTGATCAGGCTATTGCTACTGCATCTCGACAAGGAACTTGGGTCTTACTGAAGAACGTCCACCTCGCGCCTTCTTGGCTAGGTCAACTTGAGAAGAAGCTTCAGACACTTAACCCTAATCGCAACTTCCGTCTATTCATTACCATGGAAGCTAACCCTTCGATTCCGGTCAACATTCTCCGTCAATCTCGTTTGATCATGAACGAACCTCCCCCTGGGATCAAAGCGAACTTGGTTGACTCGTTGCGGTCCATTCCTTCTGCACGGTTGTCTCAAGGACCTGCTGAGAAAGTTCGGCTGTACTTCCTCCTCGCTTGGTTCCACGCCGTTATACAAGAACGACTCCGCTATGCGCCCTTAGGGTGGAGCAAGATCTACGACTTTAATGATTCCGATATGTCGGCTGCTTTTGGCATGATCGACACTTGGCTCGCTTCTGTGTCAAAGGGTAGAGCAAACATCAATCCAGCCACAATACCGTGGGATGCTCTTCGGTCTCTTATCAAGCAGTCCGTCTACGGAGGCCGAGTAGATAGTGAATTCGATCAGCGAATCCTGGATGCTTTCGTTGACGGACTATTCACTGCATCAGCATACGATGTTGATTTCGCTTTGGTACCAAGCCTGGGTAGAGACGAAGTATTGGGCATCCCCGACGGCACCAAAATGGAGCACTTCCTTACTTGGGTTCACGGTCTACCGGATCGCGAGCCACCGTCCTGGCTTAGCTTACCTCCAACAGCCGAACGAGTTATAGCCATCGCTCAAGGTGAGCCCACTTTCGTTACAGAAAAGAGCGTACTAATCTCTCTTCTTTCAAGGCAACGAGCTACTGGGGAAACTTCGTAAAATGCGGATGCTGACTGACGACGATGATGGAGCCACAGTCAGTGGGCCTTCAAAGGCGGAATCATCACAACAACCTGCTTGGATGAGAACATTATATGAGCGTTGCCGTGAATGGCTTGGGGTGCTGCCAACGGTGAGTATTTCATGTTGCGTTGGCCTGCATGTTAGACTGACTAGTGCCTTTAGAAAATTCAACACTCTCACCAGTCAGAACGCTGAAAGTCAAGATCCTCTCTACCGCTTGTTTGCTAGAGAAGGTTTCATTGGACGTAAACTTCTCGATCAAGTGCAGAAAGATCTCAGTGACGTCACCAAGGTCTGTCAAGGGGACCTCAAGCAGACGAATCACTTGCGAACATTGATGAGTACCCTTACCAAAGGTAAGGTCTGTCCCGAGGCACGGTCAGCCGAACTAACTAACATTGTTTAGGTACAATCCCCGATCACTGGCGTCGTTACAAGGTCAACAAGGCGATGACTGCATCAGGATGGGTATCGGACTTTGCTCGCAGACTTTCACAGTTGGACACCATCTCTGGCCTTGAAAATCTTGCCAACGTAGAGGTCTGGCTCGGAGGTCTCTTCTTCCCGGAAGCCTACATCACGGCAACTCGACAGGCTGTGGCTCATCGAAAGAGATGGAGTCTCGAAACATTGCATATGCGACTTGATATCGAACGCGTTAATGACCCTGAAGCATTCATCATTGATGGTATGTATTCGCGTGCTATCGTTCTTCATCGTATTCTCAAGATTTTCTCTAGGGTTGGCATTAGAAGGGGCTGCTTGGGTGTCCGATAGGCTTGAGCTCAATGATGGAGCTGCCGTCAGACTGAATGCCTCGCAGATCCGTTGGGTTCAGGTCGACCCCTCATCCAACGAGAATCTTGTCAATCTCCCGGTCTATCTGAACGCAGATAGGAGTGACGTCTTGTTCACCGTAGACTTGCCATTCGACCTTAGTGCTGGCGCTTTGGTTTCCACTCGCGCGGTTTGCTTGACTGCTGGCGGTTAATTTGTATCGACGACTATTAATACGGACGCACGCCCACTACTAGATCTTTCCTTTACACTTGCATACCCATATCACGATACCCTCTAATGACTTACTCACGATATGTTGCGGTTTAACGATACATACGAAACGGATAATACACCCACTGCTTTGCTGTCCGGAATTTACCCCGCGTTGGTCATTGTTTGTGAAAGTGCTAATATCTACGGACCTGGATCTCGGAAAGTACACAGAATGTTGCTTTATAATTGGGATACAGAGCTACCTCCAACCACTTCTAGCAGCTTCCATTCGATCTCGACCGATTTCTCCTTGAAAATAGCACGAGCATCTTCGGCAATGGATTCAAAGCCACTGGTAGCCAAGGCCAATATCGTTGGCCCTGCACCAGACAAGCATATTCCCATTAGACCTGGATGGGTAGACGGTGTGATGGATGATGTGACCTCTGGTAAACCAGGTATCTAATACGCCGTTAACGCATCAATGGCATGAAGCCAGCCACTTGGGAACATACTAGCGCTTTGCGATATGGTTGGTGGACGCGATCCTTCATGGCTTCGTATATCAACCCCGGGTCAGGAGGCGATTGCCCCAAAGCCGTCGTCAACACCGCCAGACGTTGTAGATTGAAAACCTAAGACCGTATTAGCTGGTTTGGCCTTAGGGCGGACCTGAGGCCATACCAAGTCCTTGCGGGTGTACTGCTCAGGCAACACTTGTCTAGCCTTTGCAGTGCTCAACTCAAATTGGGGAATAATCGCAAGAGCCTTTATCTCCTCTGCCCAGCCAAACCGGATATAATGGCCGATCCCAAGCGGCGGTTGAGGAGGGTGTAAACCCCACTCTTCGCCAGCGTCTGGTGGATATTCAGGCAGAACTTCACTCAGGGGCACACTCGCCGCCTCTGTTGCTTCCCTGTCGAGTTCCTTCAGGTAGGAGCCGACAAACCCGCCAACTAGTGCGGCGGTGACATTGTCCGGATGTCGTTCGACCATCAATGCAAAATCGAGTAGGCGTTCGGTGCTGAGGTTTAACTGCCCTAGCTCGCTTCCAAGAAGGACCCCAGCTATAACAGCAGCACCAGATGACCCAAGACCCCGTCCAAATGGAATTTCATTATCGCAGTGTATTTTCAGGCCAGATGGGAATGATCGGATATTATGGCACCGTAGTACATAGAGGGCCACGCGGGTGGTGAGGTTCTTGTAAGCGTCCAAGGGTACTTCATCAGCACCTTCGCCAGAATGAGTTATCGTTGGGAGTGTGTACGGTTGTTCGTCAGGGGGTGCGACGGTTACAGAAAGCGTCAGGTAAAGTGACAGCGAGAGGCCGACAACGTCAAACCCAGGTCCAATGTTTGCAGAAGTAGCAGGCACGCGAATAGTAAATTGTCGTGGGCTACTTGGAGGCATCTATATGTCATCTATACGATTCTTGCAGCCAGGTAATACGCGACACTCACATTTATGAGGGTGATCGAAAACACAAGTTGCCAGACTCCGATCTGCCAGCACATGGCATTGTTTGGATCCAAAGATGTCAACTCTAGAAGATAAATATATTGATCTGTCGCTACGTATATGATGTGAATAAGTGAATGGTATGGTACATCTGGGATTGTGTTTATGGATAGCTGTGCTAGGTATCTTTTATAGCAAATCGAAAGCTCTTAATTAAAGAGAGGCGCGATCGTTACAGCGACCAGACCTTTACGGTAGAGTCTTTGCCCCCAGATACAAGGTACCGGTCCATGTATCGAAGGCGCTCGACAGGCCTGGTGTGTCCATTAGTCGACAGCATTGAGTGCTGCATGCTAGTCCGATTGTAAATCTACAGGTTCTGGTTCAGTCTTAGGCTCAGCGAAAGCAGCGCGTAACTCACCTTCACGCCATTTTCCCCAGTGGCGGCAACGACCTTCCTACTGTCGAATTGAAGGGCTGTGACAGCGTGATCGTATTTGAGCGTCTCGAATATGCCTCCCGTGCGTAAATCCCAGATCTATTTGGACAGGATCAGAGTGAGTGGCGTATAAAGGTTGATGAACGGACCTTGAGAGTCTTATCAAGACTACCGCTAGCAATGTGTAACTCGTCGAACTGCAAACAAGTCACAGGTCCAGTATGTCCGACCAGCGTGCGGTGTGACTGTCCGGTGCGCACTAAATGATCGGTTAGAAATAGGGACAGACGTTATGATAGTCCATAAACTTACTGTCCCACATCCTGACGGCACCATCTCCACTTCCGCTCACCAAACCGTAGCCCCAAAACTGAACTCCTCCAACAAAGTCCTGGTACATATCCCAACTTCCGTCGGCGTAAGGAGGAGTGGGGACAGCGAATGTTCCGGCGGCGGTGGCGGTGCCAGAAAAGAGGGGATTAGAGCTGCCCGGGAATGTTGGCGGTGGGTGTGAGATAGCCCAAAGGATGTCCATAGTCATCACACACTGTCCGGTTTGAAGATCCCATTGACGAAGTGTCTTGTCCGACGCGCCAGTCACCTAGAAGCGCAATCGGTCAGGTACGTAGCAAAACGAAAGCGAGGAAAACTTACCAGGCAGTTGTCCTCAAAATACAACGAAGTGACTGCCTTGCTGTGACCTTCTAGTACTCGGACACAAGGGTCATTGTCCTTTGGAGCAGCACCCACTTTCCCATTTCTAATGCCACTTGACCTACTCTCGCCCTCGCTAGAGTTTTCGATGACCCCAAACTCGTTGATATCGCCTTCCTCCTCCTCCTCTGCTACGTCGCTCAGACTAACCATCTCCCCTTCACCACCCCAACCTTCTTCATCCTCATCAACCCTCCGCAGATCCCACAATCGTACGCAGCCGTCTTCTCCTCCAGTTAGGCACACATGATCTTCCACTTGTACGCACTTCACCGTCCCAACGTGACCCCGCAGCCGCCCTATCTCGCTACCGGAGAAGAGGTCCCAAACGCGTGGCTGCGGGTCATCTTGCGAGGCGCTCACTAGTGTACCATAGGGTTCCGAGAAGTCAAGGGATGTGATGGGAGTAGTGTGGCTTTCCAGAGTCTTTATAGGACAGTGAACTTTTAAATAGCAGAGATAGTAGACGAGACGTACCATGAAAGCTACGCCTGGGGGTAGTTCATCGTGTTCAGAGGGGAGGAATGCAGGTCCTTTGCGACGCCGCGAACTCTGTGGGAGCTGCAGCGGCTGAGCAGAGGCTTTCTGGGGTTTATGTGATGACTCTTCAAACTCGAGTCTCTCCCCAACACCTTCTACTATGGCAAACGCTTAGAGACGCGTGTCCTGGTTCTAGACATGCAAAAACTCACATTCATCGTCAAGCTCCAAGTCTTCTTCTTGCAGCCTAAGCAGGTCTTGCTCGAGCTTGACTCGTATTGAATCCAAAGCTTGGATTTTGCGAGTAATTTCATCAATTTCGTTATTGATCAAGCTCTTCATAACATAACTGGCGTTAGCACCACCTGAACCAACAGTGGAGACTACTCACCCTTTTGACATGTACGTTTTCTTTATCTTTCATGATCTCTTTCTTCTGCCTGCTGAGTTCATCCCTCCCAAGCGTCTTAGCCGTACTCAAGCTTTCCCTCCCCCTCTTCCGCCTCTTCCCTTTTCCAGGCTTCCCCACGACGACAATATCCTCCTCGCTAGCAATACTCTGGCCCTCGTGATCAGCATGGTCCCCGTCATCCTCATCCCCCTCCCTCAATAGTCCTCTGGCACTCATGCCCATCTTGCGTAATCCAAGCTTCGGTGTGTCCACGTTCCGCATTTGCCGTCGCCGCGAACGTCCTTGCTCCGCACTGGGTATCGTCGCCTTGAAACCACGCAATAAACTAACGCTAGTTGCCAGACCGTCAGGCTCGGGGACCTCGGTTTCCAAAAGCTCATCCGTGGCTTCAACAATTTGAAGGTCACGCGAAGTGATACGCCGCGTCCCAATTCCAAGTCGAAGTGGAGCACGGCCCAGAGTCGCGAAATCCATACGTGAAGTCGAGGATCCCACCGAAGCTCGCGGTCGATTGGAAGACGAAACCGTACTCATCATACGCGGTGTCATGATTATAGGTGCTACTGCAAATATGACATCCCACAGAGAGAATATGATGATTGTTAAGTGGGGTTTCTAGGTAATAACACATAAAATCACGCACGGTCTGATAATATTCGCGTAGAATCGTGCTTCTTATGGCTGAAAGGAGCCATAAAGACCTTTTGTACAAGGCTCAACTTGCTTGTACTTGACTCGGAATTGTTTGAGGTTTCCGATGGAAGACGTTCGGGTCGTGGTTTAGCATCTTCGGACGATGGACGACTACGCGAGTCGGATGCCATCCGGCGATTCCAACGTCGTGGTGGTGAAGAAGAAACCGAGACGAGGACGCTTTGACACAGACGGGTAGGCAACTGAGCGACCACCGGCGTTCAACTAAACTCGGACATGGCAGGGAACTTGACCAGCCAAATACAGGAATATCCTCCACGAACAATGTCGCCTTGGTCACATGATTCCGATCCTATATGGGTCATAACCAAAAAGGAAAAAGGCCTTGAAGGTAATTCTAATTTCTGGCGACTTCGCCCAAGAGCAGACACTGATGGAGATCACAGCCAATGGTGTGACTAAAAAACTCCCCGGTAAGCCTTTTACATTCTCGTTGCTTTGCACAACTATAAAGCCTGTTTAGGCCACTAAAATCAGGAGATATGCAGAAGGCACGGCTTCCGTTGGGTTCGGTGCAGAAGTCGGTTACGACGAACAAGCCGACAACGATCTTTCGCAAAATGTCGAAGGGGATCTAGATGTTGACGTTGCCGAGCTGAGCCTTGGTCAGCGACTGACAGCACTCTCAGGTGGAAAGCCGACCACTTCATCTGAAGACGAGGACAGCGATGGTGGCCAGAAAGCCCCCATCCCGGGTCGCGATGCGAAAGCAAAGGCGGAACCGCTAGTGCCGGCGAATTCGCTGACACGCACACTCATTCAAGCACTGCACTCCTCAGACGCTAAACTAACCGAGACCTGTCTATCTCATTCCGATCCAATTCTCATTAACAATACCGTTCGACGATTGCCCCCTCAATTAGCCGTGTCACTTATCGACGCGTGTGTTGAACGGCTGGGCAGAGGAGCCAGAGGGGCGAATGTTAAAGGACGTGGGGGTGGTGCAAGTTCACAACGTGGCGCGGCACTCATAACTTGGATAAGAACGGTTTTAATCATCCACAGTGGCCATCTCATGACTGTTGGTCCTTTCCTTTCCTCGAAAAGATAGATGATCCAATTTTTGTAGATGCCAAACTTGATTGCTCGACTCTCAGGCCTCCATGCGACCTTGACAAGGCGGCTTGCACTACAAGAAAGCCTTCTATCATTAAACGGGCGACTGGACATGGTATTGACACAAATCGAAATGCGTTCATCGGTTGCTCCTACACCTCTTGGTATCCCACGAGAGAAAAGGTAACGAAGCAGAGGGCGAGGAAGGCGAGACAATACGTGGAGGGCGAGAGTGAGGAGGAAGTTGTACAAATGGATGCTGTGGTGGAGGCTGATAGTGGCGACGAGGGCGGAAGTATAGAAGATGTAGAGTTGGGCGGTGGTAGCGACGACGACGAGGAGGAGGAAACATCAGAAGAGGAAGAGGAAGAGGACGATGGAAGCGACGATGACGATGAGGAGGAGGAGGAGGGGCCGACATTAAATGGTTTCATTGGTGATGAGGCTGAGGACGACGACGAGGACGACGAGAGTGACTAAAAGTCGCCACAAAAATGAGGAAGATGCTTTATCTTGCTTTGTTCATCTGCGTCATATTTCCCCCACTGCGTTGATCTACATAAATTATAAACTTGAACGTGCATATCGGTACTTAGATATTGTGATTTGCATAAAATGTATGTTCAGTAATGAAATATTATGACTGTCGAGCACGCTTTTTTGACCCAGGATCTGGCTTGGAGGTTTGGTTCTTGAATGCCGAGACGTACGACGAGGTGGCTGTCGCTGTCCTTCCGAGTGAGGGTGAACGATCTAAAAGGAATATAGAATTTACCTTGCGCTTTGCCTGTTGCACAGATTGAGGGTCTTCCGTGTCCGAATCGGTTAAGTCTGGTAAATCACTCTCGCGGCCCTCTTCAGCATCCTTCACACTTATACCTGGTTTTCTGAGCGTCTGAAGCTCCTCAACGTATGCTGAAGTCCTCCCTCCAACTGTCACCCATTTTATGGTAGCCAGACCTCCTGAAGGCTAGATAGCCGCTCAGAAATGAATTGATGACTCCGAAGAAGATCGATATTGGACGTACCAAGTTGAGAGTGTGAGCTTTCTTTTTGCCTTTGCCCTAATGGATGCACGAGGGTGAATATCAATAATACTGAAATTTGATCAAACATACCCATCGATGTTTCATAAGCCAGTCCTCGGGAAACTTAGTGTCATCTGCATTAACCGCGACGGCTAGTCTGCAGACTTCAGCGGTGTGGTGATGAATGGCAGCTATCTGTTCTTCAAGTAATGTGCTACACCTTTGCTCGGGGTGTACGCGAGCGTGATAAAGAATCTCATCTGTATGCCTGTCATCAATTTTCACCTAACTATGAAATACACAACAATCCACCAACCGGCGACCCAATTCCCAACACCAGCAGTGAACGATTGGTCAAGCAACAACGCCTTTATCGGACATGTGCGCTTCAACAATTTGGTTTGAAACTCGGTAAGAGGGGGCATCGAGATTATGGGATCGTATCCAAGGTCACATATTGGAGGTTCCTCCAGAGGCGAAGCACAGAGACGGATGCGACCAAGTCGGCGAGCATCTAAGAACGCCAGATGGGTTGTCTCTCCAGAGACGGGGTCGTATAGGTGCAAGATGAACTACGTGGAGGAATTCCCATTTAAGTGGAGTCGTGAAAGTAGTAGGACTGCCTTCTTACTTTCATGAATCGTGGCGGCCATTGTGTTGAAGCTGAACGGGGTGTTTCCTTATAGTATGTCGCCAATTGACCTTTGACTTGGAGCATTCCCGTCATTCCAAAGTGGAGAACAGGGAGTCTGCCCTCGCCATCGAGTTGAACGTAGAACACTTTCCCTATAGGAGTACATTCCGTAGTCAGAACCTAGTAATAGTTGATTCAGGGGTAGTTCTACCATAGCGCCTTGCATCTTGAATGGTTCTGCCAGTGACTTCATGAGCCTAAGAATTTTCCATTAAAGAGTTTGTGTATACTGAGGGACTTTTATGTCCCTTACAAATTCGTTGTGGCTGATACCGGAGAAGACGATGTCGTCCTGAACGGTCTCAACGCGGTGTATGCGCTTTCCTGTGCCAATTTCGCGTATGAGAGCAGCAGCAGCACGTTCAACTTCTAGTAATAGTCAGTAAGCCCAGGGAAGCACCGTTCATCTTTGTCTTACCTGGGAGTTCTGGCATTGAACGTTAAACAAGTATGCAAGCGTCTAAGAAAGGCGGGCAGTGGTTTAAGTGGTTAGATTCAGAACTTAGCCACAGTAGATCACGTGATACATGGGCAACTCAGACTAGCTACTCCTGACTCTTAGGTGAATTCTTCTCAACAGATATTTGAAATTAACCGTCTTATCGCCCAATAATTCCATAAGGACATGGACGACGGGAGGATACATGACGTGATACATGGCATTATACATGGCAGTAAACAACATGCGAAGAAATAGGACGGTCTACCGTCTGTGGAGGTCGTCGAGAAGAGTACAAAATCCCTACATCAACGCATCCTCCGAACACTGTCCCCGCACTGACTGCTACGGACCGGACGAAACGCTCCACAGCCAAACAACCGTGTAGTTAGCCTGCGGTCTGAATCCCAGCGAATGAGCGACGTACCGGGGACAATGGTCCCCCGCGCATCCTCCCCAACTTCTCCCCCAGCGGCGGTCGCGCTTAGTCTTGAGGTCTTGAAGTCCAGGCTTGGCGTCCTGTGGAGGTCGACGCGAAGAGCACACCCCTGTTGCCTGTTGATCATCAGCATCTCACAGTCTATCTGAATAATCGCGACTCACCCATCCTCCCGACATGTCCTACAAACGATACCCTCGCGCAAACTCACACTGACTGCTACTGACACGCCGAATGAACCTCCCCAACGCAAGGCAAGGCCAAACAGTGATGCACGGTAGGCCAAAATGTACCCGAAGGCCACGCCCACTGCTGGTACGTGTCGGTACATGGGAGCCGCCTCGCATCCTCAGGATACGATCGGCGAAGCGCTAAGGCGGTGTCAACGTCGCCCTCCTGGAGGCAGCACACTAGTCAGCATGCAATCTGGATAACAGCGGTTGGGCGACTTACTGCGTACGAAGCCACCGGAGCTACGACCACCCGCGCACCCTCCCCAACCATTGACAACCCACGCCGGGGGAACGCACCACATAGTGGACGAACCGAAGCGTGGACGACAAAGGCGGGAGGTGGTTGCTTGGCCCCATCCCCAGGCAGTACCGAAAGGCGGGATGGTGGAATAGAACCGCAACCCTCTCCACACGACACGCTTAATCCGCGGCCGCCTCCACCCTAGAGAAATGTCAGTGTTGTCCTCTCATCCTCCCGCCGAGCTATGGACAGGACGTAAGCTATGGCGAGGACGACGAGAAAGGCGTGTACTCACCGATGAGCGGGACTGGGCGAGCTAGAGGGAAAGGGAAAGGGAAAGGCGAGTCAGTACTTTGGGTGGAAAGGAAAGGGTGGTGGGGGTTACCTGCAAAGAGCTGCTGGGGAAGGATCGTGAAGCAGCGAGGTATTTATATGTTGTCGCTGGCGGGAATCAAAACAAACCATCACAATGGCTCGCCATGCCATCCTCCCCGTGGTCGGACGGAAGGGAATCATTCGACGTCATTAATTCGCTCCGAGCAGCCATCAGTAACCCGAGGCTGACCAACTCCCAAGCGTTTGCAAGTCTCCTCATCTATGGCATCTAGCTACTGAGGAGGCTCGTCACACCTAGCAGCAAGCTTGCTGCATGTATCGACTACGACGTTAAATGATTCCGCCTTTTGTCCGCTTTTCCCAATTTTCCTGATGAACGCGATTAGGTGTTTTACTTCCCGGAATACTTTTATCGACAGGAGTTGGGAAGACAGGGGGTGAATATTTGAATGCTCAAATCCTCACAATTCATCGGTGCCTCAAGTAGACTCGGTTTCTCAGACATATTTCTACGGTACTAGTACTTCACGACGTTGTCCCACCAAGTACCACTAGGGAGTCGAACGACTGGTGGTTCGGATCGGAGTTTCAATTGTTACTACATAATGAAACTCCCGTGACACCCTCAGCAATCATTACAACCATCATGTTCAACGAGTACCAGCACCAAGATTTCGATGTAGTGAGCACGGTCGATAAATTTGGTGGCGTCGAATATCTCACTCCCAAAGACAAAAACTTGACTGTGAGCTTATAAGTTATCACTTCAATTCCCATCTCGCTTCACCATTATTCGAGGATTTAACGGTCGACCCACAGCAGACTCGTTTCTTCAGAAAGTCCTTGAGACCTGGAGATGAGGAAGAGTTTGCCAAACTGTAAGGCATTATTTGAACTCTCCTTGCTCTGAGTACTTTCTGACTACCGGATAAAAGGATGGAGTTTTCAGGAATACATTATGAAGGACGGGTGTCACGGCACTATTCACCCCATGTATGAGCACGACGGCTTCAAGTGGGTACTGATGTCTGTACCCACAGAGAACTATGAAGCTAGCGGCCTATCTGGACTCTTCTGATCGGCTGTTACACATGTCTGTCGATGTGATTACAAGGTCATTATGTGGTGCATGTTGCATAAATGTCCAACGTGCGAACAATGATCCTGCCAGATGGTGAAGCTGGAGCGTTTCAACCAAAGGAAGTGGGAAACCCACGCATCCGTATAGTACGCACGGAGGAGTGTGTGCCCGTCCGTCACCCTGAGCAGAAGAACGTCAATCGAAGCGAAGTTGTTTCCATGTATGTGCCCAAAGCGTCGAGAGCAATTAAACTACAGTGCCCATGTGGGTATCTAACGAGACATCTAGGCTGGGGACTTGACCGAATACTGGAGGCGTGCTTCTGGATGGGAAGGAAGCATTCTGTTACCCCTCGCAAGCACCCTTGCCCAAAACTCCGCCGAACTTCTGGTAGTTTCTACCTTCCATCAATTTATATCTTCCATTCTCCAACCCTAATATAACTCCAGGGAAGAGATGTCAATGTCACGAAACTGCTGCTACTCCTTTGCACCTCATCGGTAAGAGACCCCTCGCAAGTCAGCTCGCTTTGGCTGGCAGTAACGTGCTCCCTCTCATGCATCGCACAATAGTAACTATGTCGGATATCACTTTCAGATACAATTCGGGTGGTCCAAAGACTCAGATACTGCTCGCGAAGGACAGGATCAAGAGCAACGAGGGCCTTGGAATCTGGCATGTTGGGATTTATGCGTGGAAGGTGTACTCCACCACCAGCCAGCTCCAGAAGCTGAAGGATGACTATCAGAGGGCGGACGTGAAGGGCTTGCCCATGGGCAAGCCGCGTTTCACCCAAGGGACTGTCCAGCAGGGCAGTGGGAGGGCCACTGACGGCTTTGCACTCATCGTCAATTGGGTGGATGGCTCCCCGTTCAATTTCAACAACCACCAAGGCCCTTCAGGAAGGCACTTGAAACACAGAATATTTCGCATAGCAAATCCGACAAGGATTATACCAGGTGTGTAAACTTGTCCCTCTTTTTCCTCTTTTGCTGATGGATATTGGCATGGCGCGTTGATATGTATGTATCTATGCACAGAGTAAAGGGTGGATGCCAGAGCGCAGAGAATGTCGGCTTACAGGACTGTCAGGGGTTCGTGAAGCAGGGAGCAGGGGAACCTCTCATTTTCATTGATGTTCATACATCGTGGAATCCCCAAACCCAGAAATACGGCTTCAGCCAGCAGGCGGTCGATATGGTCACTGACATTACAAACTGGGGTACTAGTCTTTGACATTCGTCCGGACATGTAATGATATGAGATTGTCTACTTAAATACAACGACCAAACTTGCGACGCATTACTCTGCTAAGGAGATATCGACGTCCGCGAATAATGCTATCCGATCCTTCTTCTGCTTTGGTAGCTCGTCAACCTCCAACGATGCTGTATTGAACAGCTCCACCTCCAACTCTTTCAGCTGCCTCAGAAACCCAGCGTTCGGCGAAATCTGCGGTCGAACGCGAACAATGCGCCCGAGTGCCTCCTTCAAAGACATGCCTCTTCTCTTCATCAGATACGCCGCAACTACGGTCGGGGAGCGTGAGATGCCCGCCGAACAATGTACGAGGATCTTTCCCTGCCCCCCCTTCGGATTCTTGGAGGCCAATGCAGAGTCAATGATGTCGCAGGCAGAATCAACTATCTTCTCTATTGAAGACGTCGCCGAGTCGGTTAAGGAGAGGCGGTGGTATGCGACGGATTCGACGGTGGCTGCGGGGGTGGTACCGATGCTCAGGACGTGTGTGATGGCGTTGGATGTGAGGAAGGGCTTTGATGAAGCTGCTGAACACGGGCCGAGATAGAGAGATGGGGATAGGACAAGGGAAACAGCATCTGAAGAGGCTGTGGAAGTTTGCCGTTTGCCCATTGCAATCAGTGTACAGTGAATGTCGGCGCAGGGTATTTATTTATTTGGATTTCCCAATGCGATTTCCCGTCAGTTTCAAGTCACAAAGTCAGTTTCAGATCCAGTCGCCGAGAGGATGTGGGAAGTCAAGCTTCAAGCTTCAAGGTCAACTCAGCGTTGACGTTTCGGCCGTAAGAAAGCGACCCATCGATCTCGTCGAAGTTGTGTACCGAACGCTTGAGCTTGAACAAGTACGGAGTTTATTCTCCGCGCTAGTTTGCTCTGGGCAAACAATATTCTGACATTTCGTCAGACTTTCTACTTTAAGGAGGTTCAACATTACGGCGCCAGTGCCTTACCTTGGTTGAAGGGTTCACGGACTTCAGTTTTGGTGCGTGTCACGTCCCCGGCACGCCACTCAAGTACTCGTATTATACGCAGCTCGTGTACCCCACCTACCGTCTCTCCAGCATACCCCCTATATGGAGCATCCGAGGCTGAGCTGTCATCCTTTCAAGGCCGCAACCTCAATATCAATACAAGAATCGGCTAGTGGAATTGCTCTGCCTTGAAGACTGACTCAAGGACCTCCTTTGTCACGAGAGCAGTAACATCATTTTATGATATTTGTTGGCTGCGGCGTGGCAAAGTGAGGCGTTGGACGGTTCGACCAGCACAAGACTTGTCTCCGTATGGTAACAACCGCCTTGACCATAGTATGTGCGGATCCCAGTTGCCAGCGTGGCTCGACTCTGTGAGGTGCGATCTTTTTGTTTAATTTGACGCTACGATATATCCTTTCTTGGGGTGTTCGTGGGTGTTATGCGAACCTGCGTATCTAAGGTATGCTTAGTGACAGATTGCCTGATCCTTTTGTCATGGACGCCTCAAAGTCAAATTCTCTGTTTCGGCGATTTAGACATCGATATTATTGTATAGATTCTAAGATCGTGGCCTCTGCAGTCGGAATCCGATGTACCCGCCCGTTGATTTTGACTCTCGTTAACTTGTCTGCAGAATGATTGCGGTACCGCTCGGGCCGTCAATGCATCAGTACGTCAACAATCACTTAGTTTTATTTTTACATGGAGCTCCATGATTGAGACTGGCGGAATGGTGAATTTTCGACAAATCAGAATTCTTGGGTATATTGCCTAATACGGAAGCTTATATATAATTGTGTTGTTCAGTCGGTGGGCGTAGTCGCCTTCCGTTATTCTTCTACAGCAAGGATAATCGCAACGCAGAGGTATATAACAGCGTTGCTTCAACCCGCCGTTCAAGCACTATATCTCACCCCTTCTTATCATGGCCCAGCGTGAAGAAAGAATGAATTATATACAAGTGCGTCTCTTCACGATCTCCGTGCTCCGTGCGGGGCGCTGATATTGTTCCACAGCTAGAGAAACTCGGTGCGTGCTTGCACATCGTAGGGCGTCGGTTCGGAGGACTGACTTCTGGTTGCTTTAGGCG
Source organism: Pleurotus eryngii var. eryngii (assembly GCA_029467805.1). Taxonomy (NCBI): domain Eukaryota; kingdom Fungi; phylum Basidiomycota; class Agaricomycetes; order Agaricales; family Pleurotaceae; genus Pleurotus; species Pleurotus eryngii. The sequence continues at coordinate 276,421 of SZVJ01000018.1, forward strand.
AGGGTACCTATGCAACCGTCTACAAGGTGCGTATTTGCTATGCCGAAATCACCCAAGTCGCATCGTTGACCCTGGCGTAGGGGAGGTCGCGGACGACGAACGAGATCGTCGCCCTCAAGGAGATCCACCTCGATGCAGAAGAGGGCACACCATCCACCGCTATCCGCGAAATCTCGCTGATGAAGGAACTCAAGCACGTCAACATCGTCCGCCTATACGACGTCATACACACAGAAACCAAACTCACTCTCATCTTCGAATACGCCGACCAGGACTTGAAGAAATACATGGACCAGCAGGGCGACCGAGGCTCGCTCGACCCGAACACCGTTCGTAGCTTTATGTTCCAATTACTTAAAGGAACGGCATTCTGTCACGAAAACCAAGTCCTGCATCGAGATCTGAAACCGCAGAATCTGCTCATCAACCGAAAAGGAGAGCTGAAATTGGGCGATTTCGGTTTGGCGAGGGCTTTCGGTGTACCCGTCAATACCTTCTCCAACGAAGTGAGCGAATCGATGCTGGCCATCTGCCGCGGTTCGCCGCCATTTTATTCACCGTTCATACACTAGGTCGTCACCCTTTGGTACCGTGCTCCAGACGTACTCCTTGGTTCCCGTACCTATAGCACTTCGATCGATGTATGGTCCTGTGGCTGCATTTTCGCTGAGATGATCTCTGGGACGCCTCTCTTCCGAGGCAGAGATAACCAAGACCAACTTCTCCATATCATGAGGGTCATCGGTACCCCAAGCGAAGCAACCCTACGAAAGATCGCACAGGACTCAGTAAGCCTACACCGTTCGCCTCGCTCTGACAGTAGTTAATCATGCCCAAAGCCTGAGGTTACGTTGAAGCAATTCCCTCGATATCCTAAGATGCCTTTCCAACAAATCCTTCCCAAGGCGTCACCACAAGGTATTTTGAATCTCCTCATACTTCAAATTGGTCTGATAGGTAATGCTAGCTATCGATCTCCTGGAGCGTCTGCTCAAATTCGATCCCGCCGAGCGTATTAGCGCTTCAGAGGCCCTTTCCCATCCCTACTTCACCTCTACTACCAGCCAAATTCCTTACAGCCTTAACACCGCCCCAGGAGCCATGGCGCCTCCCAGCTTCAACTATGTTCATCCCCATCCACAGCAGCAGCAGCAGCAGCAACAACAACAACAGCAACACATACACCAGCTACCACAACAAATCCCTCAGCAGATTCCTCAGCACCAACAACAACGAGCAGCGGCGATCCCAGCGGCTACGATATACCCCCAACAGGCCCAGATGCAGGCCCAGATGCAAAATGCGCAAGCAACTCAGCAACAAGCGGCGCTAGCCCATGCGCAGCAGATGCAGGCTCAGGCTCAGCAACAACAAGCCTACCAAGCCTACCCACCGCAATACGCTCACCCTGGTCGGTAGTGTGCTGTCATGCATCGAGATTGTCGGATAAAGGACTCTTCTGTTCAGGGAATAGTACATATTATTTGCCGGTTTTAGTCTTCCAGAGAACAATGCTAGCGGCACTTTCTTTTGTGAATGTACTTCGTGTAATCTTACGACATACAGGCTACGGTCCTCTACTGCATTTCAATACAAATTTCTTGTGGTTACCAGTCATGCAAGGATGAACTTCGGCGTTTCAGACGATCAAACAAGTTCTCCACGATGAAGAGGTCGTGGCAACGTGGAGGGGTCGCACACCGCACTTAAGGCTAGGTAAAACAAGAGTGGACATTCAGAAGGCAATAACTATATGTAAAAGCTAAAACTATTGTTGGATCTGACATCGCTAAGTGCGCAAACAAAAAATAAGAAACACAAGACCAGAGACCAGCCACCTCCGATATACAGCAGCTCCAGCTCCAGTCCTTCGAAATATCGAAGCAAGAAAAGATAGATAGTCGAGATAGTGAATGTACTTTTGCGTCATCGAATCAGATCGAGGAGATCAAGGTCGTCGATAATCAACTTCGCGGCCTCGAGAAGGTGGGTAGTCTCGCGAGCCAGCGCGAGGAGGAGCCCCATAGCCGGCAGCATATGGATCCCGAGAAGGGCCAGTCGGATACGGAGGTTCGTACGTTCCACGAGGAGGGGGGCTTTCCGAGCGGCGTCTACAACAAGAGCGTCAGAGCCTATCAAAAGAAGGATTGGCACCATCATACCTATACCGAGTGCTAACCTCCACGCTACTAGTCCTTGCATAGTCAGGAGGGTAACGCGGAGGTGGAGGAGTGATTGGTCGGCCACGATACTCAGGGTAGTCCCTAAATGTTACATGTAAACTAACGGCGTCTTCGCCTCAAGCGAATGTACATACCTTGGAGGGGGTCGGTCATAATCGTCCCGAGCATGGCGAGGGGGCGTACGCGGGCGTGCTACTGGAGTAAGAGGAGGAGCAGGAGGCCCTACATAGCGATCCACAGATCTTCTCTCATATCGGTCATAAGGGTAGGACGCTGGAGGGGCAGCATAGCCACGGTAGCTGTCAGGCGGAGGAGGATATCGGCTGCCACGATAGTCAGAAGGGGGAGGGGGAGGATATCTATCACGATCATGTACAGGAGGAGCACGTCGATAGTCATCGTAGTCCCTACCGCGGCTAGACGGGGGAGGCGGTGGATAGTCTCGATAGTCCCTTGCAGGTGACACTGGCCTACGGTAGTCCCTCGAAGGAGGAGGAGGATAGTCATAGTACCTAGAGTCCCTTGGAGGAGGCGGAAGTCGTCCAGATGGTCCATAGTCATCACGATATGGGGGATGGTCTCTAGGAGGCGAATAGTCCCTTTGAATCCGGTCAATAAGAGGCTCAGAGCGACGGCTATGAGATTCTCTTGCGTCGCTAAATACCATGCGTAAGGATGAGGAACATAGGGGTCGATATCGGCTACTCACGGAGGAGGGGCGTTGGGACACTCCCTGTGACTGAACGGTCAGACCAGGATGAAGATCATATAAACGAGCATTTTACCTTGCCCAATGACCATTGTCACCGCAGCGGAAGCACGTTCCAGCTTCAGCGGTTGAACGTGTGGCCCTGCCACCATGGGATATTTCAACACGAATTTTGTTACCCATGAAGTAGCCTTCGTTGTACTTCGCAACGCTTTCTTCTGCGGCTTCGGTGCTATCGAATTCCTACAGCAATCAGTGTCAACAAAGGGAGTAGTGTAGCATGATAAGCATGGACACTTACAACAAAGCCATAACCAATCCTGTTATCAAAATGTAAGCTGCATAACTTGATGAGAAATCTGACAACTTACTTCAATTCAATTTGGACTATTGTCCCTATTTTGCCAAAGCAAGAACGCAAATCCTCGATTCGGGTATTCGTAGGTAGGCCACCAATGTAGACCTTGTTGGGCTGTAGGCGAAACGATGAACACCCCGAAAACTTGAGACAGAAATGTAAAATAGTAGCGAAGTGTCAAGCCGTTGAATCAGCTGAGAGATCGCCGTCCAGACCAGCATGGGTGACGGAAAAAGGTCGAAGAAAACTTCGCAAGACCCCTTTCAAGCAAAAGCTGCGCGAAATTCAGATCTTGGTTGAGAACGCGCTTTTCTGCTTGTGCTGGCAGCGAGGGCACCCCGGCTCGACGCAAAGAACTATACGACTCCGTGTAGGCACAGCGACTCGGACGAGATAAGAACAAGAATAGGAAACAATAAGAGGAGACCGAGTAAGCACCTTGGCCTGTCTGTCGCGAAAAGAGTCGCCTTTGCCGGCACCACTGGAGTTAGCAACGCTACCGCCTCGAGTATTGGACTCTTTAGACTCTGGCTCCTGGACAGTCGGAGAAGGAGATGCAGTAGTAGGTGGGCGTTCGTTGTCAGCAGCCCGACCATCAGCACTAGACCCATTCAACGCAGAGTCGGCAGAGACCTTGAAGTTTGGGGTTGCATCAACAGTCAAAGGTTCCTGCTTGATGGATGGAGGCGATCCTGGCGCCCGAATAGCGAGCGTTGGAGAAGCAGGCATGGTGTAGTGAGAAAAGGTATGAAGTTTCCAACAGGGGGTCGGTGCAAGCGGAAATTTGCAGCATGCAACTCCGACAAACTCCGACTGAATTTCACAGACTGAGGGCGTACCGCGCTGAGTGCTTCCGATTATCTTATTCTACCATTAATATATCTATCTGTTTGTTGACATTACAACGGCTACACACTGTGTGGAGCACGATGCCATGGTCCTGCTGCGTTGGCCTCTGCTTCCAGGTTGGCGATCTCCCGAGTGATCTCTTCATCCTGGCTTACATCCAATGGCAACATGTCCCGCTGGTACACTGTTCCAAACATCTTCACCAACGCAGGTATTTCGCCTGTCACCGTTACTTCCTGCCCTTTTGCGCTTTCAATGCTTCCAGCCTTCACGTCCGCGAGCCCGCATGCCACGACTTGGTTGAACCATGCCAAAGGCTCATTGGTCACATTGAACGCGAACCCATGATTCGTTAATCGATGCCGGACTCGCACGCCAATACTTGCGATCTTGGTATGCGCATCGAGGAACACACCCGTGTGGTCTGATGGGACATGCCGTACGCCGTGGCTCTCTAGGAAGTGTCGTTCCATTGTTTTTTGCATGAGGCAGATATAGTCGCGAATGCCCATCGCTGGCGAGTAACGCGAGAGATCGAGAAGGGGATAGCCCACTATTTGGCCTGGACCATGGTACGTCGTCTCCCCCCCGCGCTGGATCAACTGAAAATCAGCCCCGAGTTGGGTGAGGCGAGCTCGGTCAGATGCTATTTGCTCGGATGTCTGCCGTCGTCCGCCAGTATATACTGGACGATGTTCCAGAAGGAGCAGGAGGTCTTTATGCGATGGAGGTGAGTTTTTGCGATTTCGAAGCTGGATGGTGTGGAGGCGCTCCTGCAACGCGAGTGTCTGGGCGTACGGCAGGGGTTTGCGGAAGTGGTGGTAGAAAATGGGAGGAATCGACATGGTCGCCAATTTGATCGCTGAAGACGGTAAAAAAAGGTTCTTAGTAGCCCACCGCGAGGGTCGAACTCGCAGCCTTCAGATTATCCCGCCTGATGTAAGAGTCTGACGCTCTATCCGATTGAGCTAGGCGGGCTTGCGGGCAGTCAGTGCTTCAAACATTGTCAATGTCCTTTGCGAGCGCCAAAATAGTACGGCCTGGTTACCCCTTTTTTCTCACGGCCGGCCTGGGCGATGGCTGGGCGGCGATGCACTATTTCTTTCTTTCCCAACTCTCAACTATCTCCCACTCCTTTCACTTTAATCCTCTTCTTCCTCTAATTCAGCACCCATCATGCTGGGTTCTTTCCGGGCTTTTACTGCCCTCGCCACAGTCGCATCTATCCTTGTCTCTCGCGTCGATGCGATAGCAAAAAATCTCCCGCTCAGGCAGGTACCTCTACCAGGACGACGGAACAAGATTCTACATCAAGGGCATTGCCTATCAGGAGCAGGGTATGCCTTGTTTTCAGGTTGATTTGTGGCCGCTAAATCCACGGCCCGCAGGTGCTGTTGTTGAGAGCGCCGACAACGCATTCGGAGAGCCGTCGACCTTCATCGACCCATTGGCTCTGCCAGATGCCTGTAGGCGTGACTTGCCCTTCTTACAACAATTAGGCGTCAACACAGTCCGGGTCTACAGCGTAAACTCGTCGCTCAACCATGATGATTGCATGCAGACCTTCAGCGCCGCTGGCATCTACACCATGTACGTTACTTCTCCTCTGACGATGTCTGCCACCTCATGCTCGACTTTTTAGCATCGACTTGGCACTCCCTCTCAATGGCTCCATCGACCGCGTGTCTCCTTCATGGTCAACAAATATTCTCGATCAGTACATCAGGACGATTGACACGTTTTCCAAGTACGACAACGTCCTGGCATTCAACGTCGGAAATGAGGTTGTTGTCCAAGAAGCAACCGGTGTCTCCCCCTACGTCAAGGCCGCTGCTCGTGACATCAGGGCTTACCTGTAAGTGAAGTGCATCGTGGTAGCATTGCCTCCAGACTTATGTCATCCGCAGCTCGTCCAAGTCTTCCTCGGCACTTGTTGGCTATGCAGCTATTAATGGCGCGTCTACATGGCGCGATGCATTAGCCAGTTATCTCACCTGTGATGCATCCGGTGGCAACTCTGATGCTACGGCTATTGATCTTTACGGCTTGAATGACTACGAATGGTGTGGGGACTCTTCTTTCGAAAGTTCATACGCCGGTACGACCAGGAACTTCGCCAACTTCAATGTCGCTGCTTACTTCAGCGAGTTCGGTTGCATCACCTCGCCCCCACGTCTCTGGACAGAAACCCAGGCCATCTTCAGTTCCCAGATGTCGGATGTTTGGTCTGGCGGTGTCGCTTTTTCATACTTCCCGGCTGCCAGTGTTCAAGGGCAATTCGGCATGGTCACAGTCGACGGCAATACTGTCACCACGAGCGATGACTTCGACCGCTTGAGGACTCAATACAACCAAGCCAGCGGGCCCAACTCCCCGGCTCGCAGCAGTGCCGCCACGACTTTCGGCTCTTGCCCCGCAGAGAGCGATACTTTTGCCGCTTCAACCACGATCCCGCCAACCCCAAATGAGGCTGCTTGCGGTTGCTTGCAAAGCACTCTCAGCTGCCGTTTCACTCCTCAAACATCTAACTACAGCGCCATCGCCGGTGAACTCATTGGCACGGCCTGCAGTCTTCTTGGTCAACAAGGAGGTAACTGCAATGACATTGGTGGAAATGGCACGACGGGCACTTACGGCCGTCTCTCTGGTTGCGACCCCCAGTAAGACTAGCAACCCCTTTCCGCTCACCACTGCCCCTTGCTGATTTTTTTCGTCAATCAGCCGTCAAACTTTCTTTCGTGATGAGCCAATACTTTGAAATCAACAACCGCAACCCACAGTCATGTAGTTTCAGTGGCAACGCTACCGTCAATAGCGCTGCTCCATCGTCAGCGTCCGCCGCTAACGCTGCTGCTTCCTCATGTATCTCCAACCCTTCGGCCACATTCACGCCCAGTGCCCCCGCCTCAACAGGAGGCTCTGGTGGAAGCTCAGGGGGAGGAGGTTCCAGCAACGGTGGTTCGAGCGGCGGCAATAACAACTCTAACGGCGCTGTTCCTTTGGTCGCCGATGCCCCGTGTGCTTCTGGGCCTGGGATCTATGGCTGCCGTTGGTTTCGCCAGTGCCTTCTGGGTCTTGGTCTAATTCCTCCATCGACATCCGAGCACAATACAGGCCATACCCACCGCCTTTGCTACCTCTGGGCTATTGCGTAAAATTGGACTCATCCTTGTATGTATGAAGGAAGTAGAGTGGCTTGTTCGCAGCGAATGAAATCGGACACTAGTTAGTGCAGTTATTTCTTTTCGTTGTTACATGAGGTATGGAGCTCGAGAATCAGACTATCTACGTTAAATATATATACCACCATCTTATTCATTTCAATCGTATCCACACTCCTATATATTGCATGCAGTACCATTTCTGATGATGATACTACGTATTTTGTTTAGGCTAGGAAAGGTTCATTTACGATAAACACTCATTATTCAAAGTGCTCATGTTCACATCAATATTGGTCGTGTGATTCAAAGATGAAGGTGATGAGCGTCACCCACGGCGTAGACGGCCGAGAGCCGGCGTGAGGTAGTATCTCCCTCACTTGGGTATGACCTATGACCGGAACAGACGCGTATAGTCATTGAATATTAGGGTACTATGAAAGGCCTACCTGGGTATAGTACTAAGCAGGTTCGCATAACACCCACGAACACCCCAAGAAAGGATATATCGTAGCGTCAAATTAAACAAAAAGATCGCACCTCACAGAGTCGAGCCACGCTGGCAACTGGGATCCGCACATACTATGGTCAAGGCGGTTGTTACCATACGGAGACAAGTCTTGTGCTGGTCGAACCGTCCAACGCCTCACTTTGCCACGCCGCAGCCAACAAATATCATAAAATGATGTTACTGCTCTCGTGACAAAGGAGGTCCTTGAGTCAGTCTTCAAGGCAGAGCAATTCCACTAGCCGATTCTTGTATTGATATTGAGGTTGCGGCCTTGAAAGGATGACAGCTCAGCCTCGGATGCTCCATATAGGGGGTATGCTGGAGAGACGGTAGGTGGGGTACACGAGCTGCGTATAATACGAGTACTTGAGTGGCGTGCCGGGGACGTGACACACACCAAAAACTGAAGTCCGTGAACCCTTCAACCAAGGTAAGGCACTGGCGCCGTAATGTTGAACCTCCTTAAAGTAGAAAGTCTGACGAAATGTCAGAAATATTGTTTGCCCAGAGCAACTAGCGCGGAGAATAAACTCCGTACTTGTTCAAGCTCAAGCGTTCGGTACACAACTTCGACGAGATCGATGGGTCGCTTTCTTACGGCCGAAACGTCAACGCTGAGTTGACCTTGAAGCTTGAAGCTTGACTTCCCACATCCTCTCGGCGACTGGATCTGAAACTGACTTTGTGACTTGAAACTGACGGGAAATCGCATTGGGAAATCCAAATAAATAAATACCCTGCGCCCGACATTCACTGTACACTGATTGCAATGGGCAAACGGCAAACTTCCACAGCCTCTTCAGATGCTGTTTCCCTTGTCCTATCCCCATCTCTCTATCTCGGCCCGTGTTCAGCAGCTTCATCAAAGCCCTTCCTCACATCCAACGCCATCACACACGTCCTGAGCATCGGTACCACCCCCGCAGCCACCGTCGAATCCGTCGCATACCACCGCCTCTCCTTAACCGACTCGGCGACGTCTTCAATAGAGAAGATAGTTGATTCTGCCTGCGACATCATTGACTCTGCATTGGCCTCCAAGAATCCGAAGGGGGGGCAGGGAAAGATCCTCGTACATTGTTCGGCGGGCATCTCACGCTCCCCGACCGTAGTTGCGGCGTATCTGATGAAGAGAAGAGGCATGTCTTTGAAGGAGGCACTCGGGCGCATTGTTCGCGTTCGACCGCAGATTTCGCCGAACGCTGGGTTTCTGAGGCAGCTGAAAGAGTTGGAGGTGGAGCTGTTCAATACAGCATCGTTGGAGGTTGACGAGCTACCAAAGCAGAAGAAGGATCGGATAGCATTATTCGCGGACGTCGATATCTCCTTAGCAGAGTAATGCGTCGCAAGTTTGGTCGTTGTATTTAAGTAGACAATCTCATATCATTACATGTCCGGACGAATGTCAAAGACTAGTACCCCAGTTTGTAATGTCAGTGACCATATCGACCGCCTGCTGGCTGAAGCCGTATTTCTGGGTTTGGGGATTCCACGATGTATGAACATCAATGAAAATGAGAGGTTCCCCTGCTCCCTGCTTCACGAACCCCTGACAGTCCTGTAAGCCGACATTCTCTGCGCTCTGGCATCCACCCTTTACTCTGTGCATAGATACATACATATCAACGCGCCATGCCAATATCCATCAGCAAAAGAGGAAAAAGAGGGACAAGTTACACACCTGGTATAATCCTTGTCGGATTTGCTATGCGAAATATTCTGTGTTTCAAGTGCCTTCCTGAAGGGCCTTGGTGGTTGTTGAAAATTGAACGGGGAGCCATCCACCCAATTGACGATGAGTGCAAAGCCGTCAGTGGCCCTCCCACTGCCCTGCTGGACAGTCCCTTGGGTGAAACGGGCTTGCCCATGGGCAAGCCCTTCACGTCCGCCCTCTGATAGTCATCCTTCAGCTTCTGGAGCTGGCTGGTGGTGGAGTACACCTTCCACGCATAAATCCCAACATGCCAGATTCCAAGGCCCTCGTTGCTCTTGATCCTGTCCTTCGCGAGCAGTATCTGAGTCTTTGGACCACCCGAATTGTATCTGAAAGTGATATCCGACATAGTTACTATTGTGCGATGCATGAGAGGGAGCACGTTACTGCCAGCCAAAGCGAGCTGACTTGCGAGGGGTCTCTTACCGATGAGGTGCAAAGGAGTAGCAGCAGTTTTCGTGACATTGACATCTCTTCCCTGGAGTTATATTAGGGTTGGAGAATGGAAGATATAAATTGATGGAAGGTAGAAACTACCAGAAGTTCGGCGGAGTTTGGGCAAGGGTGCTTGCGAGGGGGTAACAGAATGCTTCCTTCCCATCCAGAAGCACGCCTCCAGTATTCGGTCAAGTCCCCAGCCTAGATGTCTCGTTAGATACCCACATGGGCACTGTAGTTTAATTGCTCTCGACGCTTTGGGCACATACATGGAAACAACTTCGCTTCGATTGACGTTCTTCTGCTCAGGGTGACGGACGGGCACACACTCCTCCGTGCGTACTATACGGATGCGTGGGTTTCCCACTTCCTTTGGTTGAAACGCTCCAGCTTCACCATCTGGCAGGATCATTGTTCGCACGTTGGACATTTATGCAACATGCACCACATAATGACCTTGTAATCACATCGACAGACATGTGTAACAGCCGATCAGAAGAGTCCAGATAGGCCGCTAGCTTCATAGTTCTCTGTGGGTACAGACATCAGTACCCACTTGAAGCCGTCGTGCTCATACATGGGGTGAATAGTGCCGTGACACCCGTCCTTCATAATGTATTCCTGAAACTCCATCCTTTTATCCGGTAGTCAGAAAGTACTCAGAGCAAGGAGAGTTCAAATAATGCCTTACAGTTTGGCAAACTCTTCCTCATCTCCAGGTCTCAAGGACTTTCTGAAGAAACGAGTCTGCTGTGGGTCGACCGTTAAATCCTCGAATAATGGTGAAGCGAGATGGGAATTGAAGTGATAACTTATAAGCTCACAGTCAAGTTTTTGTCTTTGGGAGTGAGATATTCGACGCCACCAAATTTATCGACCGTGCTCACTACATCGAAATCTTGGTGCTGGTACTCGTTGAACATGATGGTTGTAATGATTGCTGAGGGTGTCACGGGAGTTCATTATGTAGTAACAATTGAAACTCCGATCCGAACCACCAGTCGTTCGACTCCCTAGTGGTACTTGGTGGGACAACGTCGTGAAGTACTAGTACCGTAGAAATATGTCTGAGAAACCGAGTCTACTTGAGGCACCGATGAATTGTGAGGATTTGAGCATTCAAATATTCACCCCCTGTCTTCCCAACTCCTGTCGATAAAAGTATTCCGGGAAGTAAACACCTAATCGCGTTCATCAGGAAAATTGGGAAAAGCGGACAAAAGGCGGAATCATTTAACGTCGTAGTCGATACATGCAGCAAGCTTGCTGCTAGGTGTGACGAGCCTCCTCAGTAGCTAGATGCCATAGATGAGGAGACTTGCAAACGCTTGGGAGTTGGTCAGCCTCGGGTTACTGATGGCTGCTCGGAGCGAATTAATGACGTCGAATGATTCCCTTCCGTCCGACCACGGGAGGATGGCATGGCGAGCCATTGTGATGGTTTGTTTTGATTCCCGCCAGCGACAACATATAAATACCTCGCTGCTTCACGATCCTTCCCCAGCAGCTCTTTGCAGGTAACCCCCACCACCCTTTCCTTTCCACCCAAAGTACTGACTCGCCTTTCCCTTTCCCTTTCCCTCTAGCTCGCCCAGTCCCGCTCATCGGTGAGTACACGCCTTTCTCGTCGTCCTCGCCATAGCTTACGTCCTGTCCATAGCTCGGCGGGAGGATGAGAGGACAACACTGACATTTCTCTAGGGTGGAGGCGGCCGCGGATTAAGCGTGTCGTGTGGAGAGGGTTGCGGTTCTATTCCACCATCCCGCCTTTCGGTACTGCCTGGGGATGGGCCAAGCAACCACCTCCCGCCTTTGTCGTCCACGCTTCGGTTCGTCCACTATGTGGTGCGTTCCCCCGGCGTGGGTTGTCAATGGTTGGGGAGGGTGCGCGGGTGGTCGTAGCTCCGGTGGCTTCGTACGCAGTAAGTCGCCCAACCGCTGTTATCCAGATTGCATGCTGACTAGTGTGCTGCCTCCAGGAGGGCGACGTTGACACCGCCTTAGCGCTTCGCCGATCGTATCCTGAGGATGCGAGGCGGCTCCCATGTACCGACACGTACCAGCAGTGGGCGTGGCCTTCGGGTACATTTTGGCCTCCGTGCATCACTGTTTGGCCTTGCCTTGCGTTGGGGAGGTTCATTCGGCGTGTCAGTAGCAGTCAGTGTGAGTTTGCGCGAGGGTATCGTTTGTAGGACATGTCGGGAGGATGGGTGAGTCGCGATTATTCAGATAGACTGTGAGATGCTGATGATCAACAGGCAACAGGGGTGTGCTCTTCGCGTCGACCTCCACAGGACGCCAAGCCTGGACTTCAAGACCTCAAGACTAAGCGCGACCGCCGCAGGGGGAGAGGTTGGGGAGGATGCGCGGGGGACCATTGTCCCCGGTACGTCGCTCATTCGCTGGGATTCAGACCGCAGGCTAACTACACGGTTGTTTGGCTGTGGAGTGTTTCATCCGGTCCGTAGCAGTCAGTGCGGGGACATTGTTCGGAGGATGCGTTGATGTTGGGATTTTGTACTCTTCTCGACGACCTCTACAGACCGTAGACCGTCCTATTTCTTCGCATGTTGTTTACTGCCAAGTGCAATGTGTGTCGCGTCATATAGTTTCGCAATCAGCTGTCGTCTGGGCCATTGTAAAACCAAATGTAATCATCAAATTCAGAAATATTCAGCCCTGAGAAAGCGATGCATCCATTGGCTACTGAAATCGATCTACGTACCTCTGCTTCGGCGCCCAGTCGTGGTTGTGGTTTGCTAGAGATTTGTTCATTAGTCATCGGATATGAAAGTGTATACTTAAAATCCAAGACGCCCCATACTGCAAAAGTGCACTCATTAGGTCTAGTCGACAAGCAGAGAACATATTCCACAAACAGGACATACAGCTATTAGAAAATACACGAGCGTGTGGATGATACATTGAGCATGACGAACAAATAGAAACAGATCACAGCACTTAAGCAAGTTCGACGAAATTGGCAGGGAATATGCCTTGTTTTCCACCGGCCTTCCCCGTCCACCTATACGGAACATCAAAACATCAATATGGCGGCGGTGATGGATAGAAAGAGAGGGAATGGCGACGTACCAATCATCGCTGCTATCGCTCTTCTTAGTCACAGTTATAATATCTCCTTTAGCAAATGACAAGTCCCCTGCCTCTACGGCATTGAAATCATACAGCGCAATGGCCCTCGCTACGCCTTCCCCTGGTAGCAAAGGCCTCATCAACTCCGGCTTTGGTTGAATGTACGGCTTTGGCGACGTAGTGCTGAAATTGTCCTGCTCATCCTCGCTGTAATCGTCGCCCGAGTTGCTAGATGGGAAGAAAGGACCCGAGGAAGGGGGTACGTGAGAGAAGCTCCTTGAGTGGAGTTTGGATGTCGGGCTGAAAGACGGAGAGGAGATGGGGTTCTTGACGCTCGTTGATCGATTGTGACCAGGATTCGGGGTAGGCATACCCTGCCCGACGTCGTAAGCGTTATTGGAGGAGAATGAGAGTATTGGGTGCTTCATTGGCGGCGACTCGACTGTGTAATCCGAGTCGAAGCGCGTTTCGAAGCGTGCGGTGGGGTTCGTCACGGGCGACTCTGCGAAGGGGTCTGTTGCCTTCCGTTGCTGGGAGGTCGGCGAGGTATTTTCGAATTCAGAGAAATACGAGCCCTCATCTTTCGACGAGCCCCATGCGGCAGGCGGGAACGCCGGCTTCGTGGGTTTCTTCTTTGACAGGATGGACGGGCTCCTCGAACCGACAGAGGAACTGCTCATCGAGCCGAATGCGTATCCACTGTCGCCGCGCGGCGTGTTGCCCTCGTCAACCCACTTCCTGTTCCCAGGCAGCCCCGTGCACAATTCCAGCGTCTTCACCAGGTTGTTTGCCCAGTGCGGGGGGTCGACGGACCCAGACAGGAGCTGCTTCGCCGTGACGGACGACCCGTACGCCTGCGCGTTCGCGTCCTGCCGCTCGACAATGACGGACCCTTCGACCGAGACGCCCCCGAACAGGCCCCGCGTTTTGGAGTAGCTGTACCTGGGGGAGGGGTTAGTGCGCACGTTGCGTGGACATGGAGGCGGATGGAACGCACATGGCGGCGACTTTGCCCTTTGTGTTGAGGGATCCTGAGGCTTCGCCGTTGCGGCCTAGGGGCCCCAGTGCTATACTCATGTTACCACCTAATGTTAGCGAGCCTGCGGCCATGAACGAAGCCTATCAGCGTTATCAGTGCCGTACACTTGCAACGAACGATCAAACATACTATAGCCTAGATGCCGCGAGTCATTAGTTTTTTGTATCACAGTGCTGGCAGTGACGCACCGAGCGCGAATTCAACACTATCAGAAAGTCGGTGACTTCTGCCCCTGCCTGACCCCCTACACCTACACCCGCAGTACCGATGGCGCTTGGTGCCGACCACGCTAAAGTTCGAATTCAGTACGTTGCAGTTGCATGCAGACCGATGGGCTACGCACTTCCATCATCTAGCTTTGCAATCACGATCCCACTGCCTGCTCGCGCTGAGAATAGGAACCCCGCTTTGAATATCGTGAATATCGCAAAGCCCTTCGCATTCTCGAGGATGTGTCGGGGTATAACTCCATCGAGCCCGTTATTCCCGCTATCGACAAAGGATTTAACTGGATCGTTGGGTCGTTAGTCACAAGAGTTGCGAGCCGACCTGAGGTGACCCACATATCTTCGCAGCCTTCTCGCATTCCTTCGGAAGTGGTTGTGGTAAAGGACTGTTCAGCTTCATGGATGCAAATGAGTAACGGGGGAAGGTGCTGCTGCGAACTCGGCAGGCTTATGTACTGGACCATCCGGACAAGACGAGGCAGTACAATGATCTCCTCATCCGATTCCGCCTCCGGAGTCGGCCCCGTTCCGGGGTCCTCGAGCTCCTCAGAGTCACCTTCTGACCCATGCTTTGCTCCTACTTGAAGACTGAGGTTGTATTGGCTCAAAATTCAACGGTGAAATATTTAACCATACTATGCAGGAGCTGCAGTCAAGTATTTGGCTGCGCAAGGACACGCGTCGCGTCAGCCGTGAATCTATTAACCCGCCAAGACCGACGGGGAGAAAGGGCACAGTAATCATACATTCGTCATACTCCTCACTAGCTGCGCAGGCACGAGAACGTCAACGGAAAGTGTGGCAAGGGGTGCTCATCCGACTGTATGGCTTGTGGCGGAAGACCGTCGCTTGAGGCTCACACTGCAAATGTGGTTTTAGAATGCATTACTTAGACTATATTATACACAGTAAAATGAGGAATCATATCTATACGTGACGGAGTGATAAGAATGAAGTAAATGTGAAATAAATGAGAAGGTCCGTGTTTTCGAATCTATGCCTCTACTTCCGACCATTCGCTTGCAGAGTCAACGTCGACTACACTGTGTGTTTTGCTTGTGGTCGGAGATGCAGGCTGAGCGGGGAGTAGAAATGTATCAATGGACGCCACCTTCTCTTCTTCATCATGGGTGAGCTTGATAGTAGCGATAGATGAGTCGGCCGTAGGTGTTGGAGAGGGATGCGCAATGTCTTCACTAGTCTCGATCTCGACGAGAGGGGCTGATTCTGGCGAAAGGGGAGCCCCAGAAGGAGAAGGCGCAGGAAGTTCTTGTGACTCGGCAACACGTTGGTCGACCTGGGAAAGGATAGAGGGGATAATATCTTCTGCAGGGACGTCAGGGACTTGCTTCACATCCAATTCTACAGGTGGCAGCAGCGAGTTATCGTCTGGAGTATTGAATGGCTGAGACGAAGGAGAGGAGGGAGGTACTACGACGAGAGAAGGTGGCGTTTCGGTCTGCGAGTCTTCAGTTGTCGCGGTAGTTGGCTCAACAACGTGTGCCGGATGTTCCTCCTGATTAGGAGCACTGACCACCTCTGTCACTTGTTTTTGTTCCTTCGCTAGCTTCTTCTGTCTGATCTGCCATCGAGCATCGACCTCTCCCTCAAGTGCTTCCAGCGCCCTCTCCACCCTGCCCACAACCTCCTTGCGCCTTGCCCTCAATTCTTCGTTGCCGAAGCTGTCTATGCGATCGAGCTGCGACAGGAGTTCACCGAGAGCATGCTCGTAGAACCGTAAAGGTTGGTTGCGAGCGGTAAAAGCAAGATGATGGTTCGCAGAATCGCTAACAGTGGCGTTCTCTGTGCCAGGGAGAGGGGAAACAAGGGTGGATGGCGAGGAGGGAGGGGTGAAGTCCAACTGAGGCGGGGAAGACGAATTCGCTCTCGAGGGAAGAGAAAGTAGTCTCGATGTTGTGAACGGTTTGAATGGACTTTGCAACATCAGACACGGTTGGGACTGGTGTTGCCTCGCTGGCCACTTCCTTTCCTTTCCCCTTGCCATGGCGAGGCCCACTGTCGGAAAGAGAAGCAAGAAGCGCTTGAATGGTGTCTTTCACTTCGGTAGCATACTCGTTGTTCAAACGGGCCTCAAGCTGTTCTTTCAGCGACTCCGTTGCGGGATTGGGAGTCGCATCTCTCACTGGGGTTTGCGTGCGAGGTTGCTCCTTGGTCTGAAGAATCGTGATATGAGTATTTGACAACGAAATAATAACATTGCTGATGCCTACCTGTTCCGCCTTGTTTGTATTTGTAGGAGGCGAGGAAGGGCCCGCAGCGTAAAACTGCGCCTGGACGGAAGGCTGAGCTGGCTTCTGGAAGAGGAGGTTGAATAGGTCCGGGAGGCTCTCAACCTGAGTGCGTCCGCTACGGCCGGCCTTGGGCTCGGCAGCAGGTTTGTTTACCGGATGTTCTGCTGGGAGGTTGGACGCCTCGTTTTTTGTTGAAGGCGACGAGGGGGCAGCAGCATAAGACTGAGCCTGGGCGGATGGCTGAGCCGGTTGGAAGAGATGATTCAACAGCTCAGGTAGGTTTTGGACCTGGGGACGTTGCTTGTCATCAACCTTGGGCTCTAGAGCAGGCTTGGCCTGAGTGGCTGGCGCGGCTGGCTTTTGGAAGAGGAGGTTCAGGAGATCTGGCAAGCTCTGAACCTCACGATGCTGAGCATTGGCTGCAGGACGTTCGACAGGCAAAGTAGAGGGCGCGGGCTTGGGCGGTTCCAAAGCACTACTCTCGGTGGCATTGTCGAAGAGCTGCGTAAGTAGGTCGAGGAAGGGGACTCCGTTGGATGTGGCTGACGGTGAAAATTCGGGCTGGCCACTGCGAGCGGCGCATGGGGC
This sequence comes from Pleurotus eryngii var. eryngii, assembly GCA_029467805.1. NCBI lineage: Eukaryota > Fungi > Basidiomycota > Agaricomycetes > Agaricales > Pleurotaceae > Pleurotus > Pleurotus eryngii. Next base: position 293,543 of record SZVJ01000018.1, read on the forward strand.
AGTGGCAGGAGCGGAGGGAGCCAAGCGACGAGAAGCGTCTTGGGCGTGAGCGTTCAGCAGTGTGGTAAGGAGTTCAGAGGGATCAAAGCTTCCGCTACTTGACTGGAGTAATGGTCCGATAGGGGACCTTAAATCGTCGGATGGCAGCGCACGTCGATGTCCGCACTGGCGAGCGACCGGCGCGTAATGCACCTGGTGGTACTCCAAATGAGGATGTCGTTTAAATTCATGATGTCCGGGGCAAACGCATCTCGAGCGATTCTGAAGGGGGTGTAAGTGGTGTGTCCTGCTGATGTGATTCATTATACGTACCTTTGCCAACCTTTGAGGAATAAATTCAGCTAAGGCTCGCCTGCGTTCTTCTTCACGAAGGGCAGCAAGTCGTTGTTCTTCGGCTTCCTTGTCGAGTCTTTGCTTAAGAGCAAGTGCAGCAAGTAGTTGCTCTTTCTGTCGGAGGAGCTCTTGCTCTTGAGCCCTCGCACGGGCAGCTTCAGCCAATTGAGCGTCCAAGGCTGCCTGAAGCCTGGCAGACTCTTCCTCATAGCCGAGATAGGGCACTCGGGGATGGTCAGGATAAGGAGTAGTGTAAGCAGTCGGCCCATATGGATCGTGAAGGCGCTGCGAAGCGGCCTCTGCTGCCAAATACTGGGCTTCGGCCAACTTGGCCTCTGCCGCCGCCGCCAGGTAGCGATCCCGTAAGGTTGATGGGTCGGTGCGACGAGTGCTGCCCAGGAAATCGACCTGCGGGTGCTGGTAGGCAGCATAAGGTGAGGAGTGGTATGGGTATTGGTGAAACATTGTTGCTTAGGAGTTGATTGGTTTGTTGAAGGTCGCCCCGGAAGGAAGCCTTTTATACATATCCGCTGCTGTGGCATGAGTCATGATGAACGGGACGCGCGTATTATTTGACCACGCAATCGCGACCAGGATGTTCGAGAGCTAACGGATTGGCTTGGACGCGCGGCGCACAGCCCATGGTGTTCTAGCTGACGCGTCGGGATGCGCGTATGTTCTAGCACGTTCCAGCGCTTTCTCCGCTTTCCCCGCTTTGTGCTGACCAAACCAGGTTAGTCATGTCGACTGTCAACTTACTTCACGGATGAGACAACATGATAAATGAAAAATAGTTTAGAAATGGATAGCAGTGCGAGGACAGAGTACTGAGATAGCGAGCCTGACAAGGTGGAGATTCTACAAGATGCTGTTCTATACATATTGTCGCGGGGAGAGTGTAGTCCGTGTATGTGTGGGGCATGGAGGATTGTGTCGCGTCGTGTATAATATAGCGCAAGATGATTTCTCTGTGGGTTAGCTTGGCCCAGGGACGGGACCTGGTGATGGGAACATAGAAAGCAGGGAGAGCAAATCGTCTACGAAAGTACAAATCAGCACTTCAAGCGTGACAGAAGAGCGTGTGGGATTTCTGACTTTTACGTAGAGGTTTGCTAAAGAAGGCATTCATACCTGCACTGAGGCATAGCTGCTTCGTCGACTCTTGACAATCTGCGCTGAGCGCTACGACTAGTGAACAGAGTTAGGTGACAGGGTCTATCAAGGCAGGTCCATAACTTACTAGGCAACATTGTCGGTACGTCCCGTTTATTTTCCAGGAAGCGCAGTCGTTTCGCTGCCTCTACTCCATCACAAACGGGCATGTCTAGAAACAAAGATGAGGACGCGACCAGAAAGCTGACCAAACATACGAACGGTGGTCAAATAGAGCGACGCTGAAGAAACTAGGTGGGTGCGCCTGCCATTCTAGATAGGAGCGTCAGGAGTGTGAATATACTAGGACGTGCGCAGATATCGAAATCTACCATTCAAAGCTTCCTCGCCGTTGCTCGTCGGGTAAACGGTCAGATCGTACCGTTGCAGTTGTTTGACAATCAGATTTTGTGCGATTGGATTATCTACCTTATGTCAGCGTCGATGTGATGTTAAGGTCAAAAGCAGACGGACCTTCCGCAACCAGTACATTGCCGTACAACGTCCGCGGAGCACTAGCAAGTTCTGGCACAGGTTTAGGGTTCGGTTGTACAGGGCTTCCCCCTTCTTTCAAGCTCGCGAGGATCTGATACAACCGCGCCTTGCGGGGTGGCTTCGTCATTTTATGGACACCTGGAGTATTGCTGCTGAATATCGACTCTCCAGGTTGACTTGTGGTCGGGGTATACATATGGATGACCTTCGTATTCTGCAAGGTCCTGCTTTTTATTGAGTGGAGCAACCGAACGAATTCGTCCACGCGGGTCTCCGACTGGTCGTCTAGGATAACGAAATCCAGAGGTGGAAAATCGAAATTATCAATATTTCGTATCTGCACTTCGGATTCTTGAAACTGAGTTAGCGGAGATGATGTTGAAACCTTGGAAAATATTCTTGAAAAACGACAGTGTGGCTTCTGAAGCCGATGCGAGTAGGATGCGAGGTGGTTGTGGCTTCACTAACGACGCGCGCAATTCCTCGAGCTCGAGATTCGCCTACCACACATCAGCCAAGTAGCTGGAGGTGAGATTGATGAATACTTACCATACGCGATTCGTCTGCGTTATATATCTTAACCGGAATAGTAAACCAAAACGTCGAGCCAACATTGAGTTCGGATTGCACGCCGATAGCGCCGCCCATGAGCTTCACCAATTGTCTTGATATAGACAGGCCCAACCCGGTTCCTCCGAAGCGACGAGTGGAAGAATTATCTGCTTGCTGGAAAGGCACGAAGAGTAGTTCTACGTCACTTGATGACAAGCCAATGCCGGTATCCCTGAGGACGCAACCGTGAGATGGATGGACGAAAGAAGGTTACAGAGAGATGGACGGACTGGATAGAAAATCTCAAATGAGCCTCTTCCGTTGTCGACGGATGCGTGTGATCAACCGAGCATATGACTTTCACTGATCCTCCCGAGGTGAACTTGACAGCATTTCCAATCAGGTTCATCAAGACTACAGACATGTGAGATGTTGTACGCTAGTGATTGTAGTATGTACTCGCCTTGTCTGATACGAGCGTAGTCAGCGTACACCCCTATATGAATAGGAATAAGTCCGAGTTCAGGAGCCAGGGAAAAGATCATACAGGTTGGGACATCCAGTTCGATATTGAAGGAGAGATCTAGTTTCCTGGCCGCCATAGGGAGGAGGAGCTCCATACAGTCCTAAAATTATTAAATATACAAAGGCGCAGAAGACAGAGAAGTCGCCTACTGCAATGATATTCTAGGGGAAAGTTCAGTTAAAGTTGTGACGTTACAGTCCGTGTTTCACGTACCTCAACCATGAATCCACTGGGCTCCAGTTTCAACGCTTTGGGCGGTTTAGTAACGTTAATTTATCAGAGACGTCGATCCTTACCTGACGCTTCCAGTTTGCTATAATCCAGAATGGAGTCTATTATCTGCATTGAAACAGTTTCAGACGTATCGCACGCAGAGTTGTTGCTACACACCTTGAGGAGAAGTTCACAAGACTGCTTCGCCGTTTGAACTGTGTACTTGATTAGAGCAAGAGAACGATTGCCTGATAAGTACACCTACCAATTTCTCCTTGCCCTGGGTTCAACTCCGTACCGCTCAGCAGATCCAAGAGGCCGTAGAAGGAACTGCACGTGGTTCTGAGTAAATTACTTCGACAGTCGCGCGGACACGCACCTGAAAGGCGTCCTAAGTTCATGGCTCATCGAAGCCAAAAAGTTGCTTTTGATCTAGCAATAGATGAACTCAGTAGTTTCGGATCCGCGCTGAGATTCTTCACCTTTGTCGCCTTTAAAGCATCTTCTCTGCTCCGCCGCGCGGCTTCGAGAGCGTCTCGCTGTGCCGCGATCATCTTGAGGTTCTCCCTTGTGCCCGCTTGCACCGACTTGAATAGCAAGGCGTTGGAGATACTGACGCTCGCTTGCTGACAGAGCAGCGTTAATATAGTCAGCGTGTTCTTGGAGAAAGGATATTTTGAGGAGAAGTAGATTACACCGAACGTCTGCCCACGATTCCCGAAGATAGGAATGCAGATGACAGAACGCTGCGGCGTTTGACTGGCCTCCGCGGAGAAACGGGGATCTGTAGAGGCGTCCTCCAAATATATTTGATCCTTAGTATTGAGCGCTATGATGATTGAACAAGCTTGTCATGTAACGATTTCAACAGCAGACTCACTGTGCTGAATGATGGCTCTTTGGAGCGGATCAACGATAGTTCTGAGGGGTCGAGCGTTTCTGCTAATTGTGAGTTGTCCATTGATGTACCCCGTTCTGGGGGACTCACTCATGAACTTGGCAAGGTTGAGGGGGTGACATGCTCGTAGCCACTGTGTAGTCACCAGCCTCCCTTGCCATAACAACGCAAGTATTCTGAGAAACTGACGCCTCTACCGATCGCCTGTTAGTTAGCGCTGACGAATTCGTGAATGATGTGCATGCCTGTTGCTATCTCGGTGAGTCGCTGTAGAGCTGCGAAACAACTAATCAGGCAAGTGTTTGTAAATTAGACATAGGGCCAACCGGAGGAAAGCTGGATGTCTCTAGATATATCCTGACTCCACTTGAGAATGGACGAAAGATCAGCCTCGCTGAGGGTTGGTTCTTGCTCGTCGCCGTAGTCGGGCTTCGGGTTGCCGTAGATAACCAACGGCTGATTGATGATCCCGGCCGCAATGCTTTCAGTTTGAACAGCAACCTCCGACGAGAATATTGGCCGCTTGAGGGGGTACTGCGAGCGAGCGCCGACAACGGAGTTCAGGTAGTTCCTTTTAGCCAAAGATAAGCTCTGGAAGGCAATCTATGATAAAAATACCAACACAATACCCTGAGCTCCCCATTGAGCTTGGCGTGATATCCCACGGCGTTGTAATTCGCTCCCCAATCCTTCTACCCCACACTTGACAAAGTGACAACCTTGCTAAAGGAAACGTGAGATAACTTTTACGAAGATACGATGGACTAACCAAGTACAGTGCCCATCCTTCTTCGTGCAGCCATTCATTACTAACGGCTAGCCTGATTGAAGCCGTAAAAGTCAGCGTGCTGCGTAGATTTTAGTACCGAAAGACTAACTTCACCGCAATGTCGTAAAGCTTTAACGCATCCGCGTATCCACGAATGGCGGCCATCTCTGCATCCTGACGATAAATATATGTTTCAGTAGTGAATGATGTCAGGCTCGGGAGATTCGGGAACATACTACAATTGCAACCCAGGTACTAGTGTTGACCGGACTTGGCGACAGCCACCTGTGTATTTGGTGAGTCAAATTGTAACGATACACTCGCTTATAACGAACTTCCGAATATATTGCTGATTGAGTTCTACTTGCTTGAAGTAAGTGGCGCGATCGTCCTGATCTAACTGGCCGCCTCTAATACAGGCAATCATGGCCAAGCTGTGGAAGAAGAGGGAGTATCGCACGTGGCGGTGACTTTGGCTATATTTCAGAGGGACGTAAAGGAGAGGAGAGGTTTTCGCCCACTTTGGATGTTTGTCACGGGTGCGGTAAACTTCGAATCCCAACGCGGCACTTTCTCTAACAAAGCCCACACAGTAGAAAGCAACTACCTGGTACCGGCGTCAAAATTTCACAGAAATAAGGATGAGTTTGGATATACCTTGAAGGCATTATACCTACATGCGCCCGTCAACGACAAATCAAGAATAAAAGAAAAGGACCAACCAAGACAAAGAAATTGCAACATTGCCGGAAGTCGTGGAGATGGAGGCAGCATACTCGCTTTCTTTGAAATTCTCAGTATCGAAGATAGTATCTATGGACTGAGAGTATGTATAACCCCCAAGGACGCGAATGCAGTTTAGAATGCCTACAATATACGATATCATCATTGAACAGAAAGTGGAGATAATTTGACCTACCCTTGGCTAGAATATTCTGGTCACTGCCGGGAGTCAATAATTTGACATCAGTGACACACTAGCGTAAAAGGAACCACGTCAAATACGAGTTCTCAAACCAAGACGATGCGCCTACCTCTTCTGCGGCTATAACAAGCTCAGATACTAGGAACAGATCAGTATGATCAACATCCAGTTAGAAATGGGAGTCGTACGTTGTTCGCAAATATACAGGCGAGTTAAGATGGAGTGAATGGTGGCAAGTCCCGTATACACCCTATTTTGGGTAAGCTGCGAAACGGATTTGGTGAATTGTAGCAACGTACCTATCACCAGCGCTATTGCCTAAGCGGATAGCTTCATCCATAACGGCGACATTTGCTCGTATATGGCAGCTGTCGAAGCCTGACACCATGGAACAATAAAGCACTTGCGCTCGACTATTACATGTACATGACCTCCAGATCTGGTCAACAAATTGATAATCACTCACCACCGTTCACCGCTGGTTCCGTGACGGTCCGCAATTCGTAAAGCTAGTTTAGCCATATCGGACGAAAATCGATATAATTCGCGCCGTTCGGCTGCAGCTGGACAAATTGAGTACGGCCAAAGAAGAAAGATGCAACGACCTTACCTCCCAAGGCCCAGAAGAATCCAAGTGCCGTGCCGGGGGACATACCAAACCTAAGCATAAATTAGAGAAAACAGTAATGAATGTCAGAGAGCGATATTACCTAAGCGCCAATTGAATGGTCTGTTGTTGATTATCAGCTTCTGATAGCGGTCTAAGAATGGTCCAACATACGGTCAGGCCGATTACATCCATGAATGCATGCTGGGACGGATGCCAATAGGCGTTGATCCCTGCAAGCCCGGTAATAAGAAATCAATCAATGATTGCGAGAGTGCAAGACATGCCAGCGTCGTTCAAAAGCGCAATAGCCAACTCGGTTTTAGCATCCGTGGCGCGAGGTATGTTCAAGATCTCATCAAATCCAACCGCGAGTATCTCGTTTTTTACCTTCTCAAACATGGTGTCTGCTTCTCTTCTAGTGGGAGTTGGATTGACTTCCACGCCAAGCAGCTTTAGGGCTTGCAGGGTGTCAGTCAGCGCGTCCGCGAAGCGACTTCCTAGGAAACTGTTGCGAGATCGTAATCGTAAAACGTTCGCTTTGTCTTCATTACTCTGGCAACGGCCGAGGCATTCTTCTATAATATTCGTAGATGCCTCGTAATCGCCTTTCCAGGTTGAAAGCCTGTTGGTTTATCAGTGTGGAGGTAAGTATTATTGGATAAGTACGCACGTGGCTATTCGTATGAGCAGTAAAAACGTCCGCTGATAATTGTTCTCCCATGAGCTGGGCCTCAACAATGACCGTGCGTTGGTGAACGAGTGGTAGGCAAGCTGACAAGGGGCGAGGTGAGGAAAAGAGCTCTTCCATCGTAGGTAACATGCCTCATGTGCCCCGCGTGCCCACGCTGATTCACCTGCATCGATCAAGACATCCAGAAGTTCGTCCCGCTTGGGGTTTTCATGAAGGAGGGGTAAACAACTAATATCGAGGTTAACACACATAATCAAGGGGGTGTGCCGTTACATACCGCTTTGCGTGCTCCGCTATACGATAGACGTCTATGGGACTTTCGTGGAGCATCATGAGGATGATCTAAAACAGGATGAGTATCGCACCACAACGAAAGGCAAGCTAGCGCCCACCCGTAGTGACATCATAGCTACGGTATGAGGATCCAACTTTTCCACCTCTGCCTGCGCAGCCTGTCTGTATCGATCATGTGCAAAGCTGCACATATCTCTGGCTCGCTGTATCAGCCAACCTTCTGTAAGTGCAAGGTTCAGACCCTTCATAGACCCCCTCAGGCCATCGTTCAATCCTTTATCGCGAACTTTGGATACGGCCTTACGAGGGTTCCACTTATAGTCAACCTCAGAGTCACTGCCACTGCTCCCACTGGAATCCTCCCAATCCATCATGAGAGCGACTTCGGTGACTTTAAAACTGCCATTCCGTCAGCAAAACTCTAGACACACAAGACAACCAAACGAACGTTTCCCCGAAGAAGGCCGCCCAGTGTAGATATTTCTTCGCCTCTTCCGGTAGTTCTTGAAACTGTGAGGTAAGGAAAGTCAAATCGGCAGGATCGGATATCTTCTGATCGGCAAGACTAGCTTCAATAGATTCCATGTCGTATCTAGAATAACGGCTTAGTTTCATTAATGACAATAGCCGACCAACATACTTCCAATAGTTTTGTTCCCAGTCAAACTCAATCTACAACATCCACGTCAGAATGCAAAGTGGTTTAAGCCAAAAGTGACCTACACGATGTTGCCGCTGTAATGTTGTAAGGATGCTCCGCGCGGAGAATGCATTACCAGACGAAGCCGAGTATACGAAAGTGGCTAATGGCGCACAGTCATCCTTTTCTCGGTGCAATGTTTTGGAGACCAAGGAAAGGACTGAGGAGTAGTTAAGTGGTTCGAGGTGAATCCATGTCGGTTTAGCTCGACTCTGGAACATCGATTTCACTTTGGTCACGATGTCGCTGAACGAACATATAAGGACGTGATAGCGAAGATATTATCTGACTTACTCTTTATCTGATCGTAATGTTGCAAGCACCAACTAGGGTGACATCAGGCGAAGCTATGCGACATTAGAGCCTGCACATACCATCCTACTCCTTGAATTAACTAGCGTTGAGATGAGATCCAATGTCCTATGTGTACGCATCAGTGCACTGAGAAATAAAATAAACTCTATGAGGACATACGAATCATCAGCCTCGTGGAGATCGTCCAGAAAGAGAGCAAATAATCGTGTCTCAGCAATCACGCTGAAAACGTTCTCTACGAGGGATTGAAACCGTGCCCGCAGCTCGGCCGTCAAAAGGGACTCGTTCGGCGTCTCAATTGATATATCGTACTGGGCAAGCAAATCATGCAGCTCTGGGACTCCGTGGTATAAGAGGGGAATATTCTGCAGCTGGGGACCTAAGCGCTCTTTGAGCGAAGAAACGAAGCGATGCAAATCGGTATGGAAAACCATCAGCTGTCGCAACACTGATGATAAACAGCTGAGCTATCATAACAAAAAACTAGGTGAGTAGATGTAATAAAAGTATGGGCCATTCACTGACCAACGCTGCGAAAGGGGCGGACTCAGCACTCTGGAATTTCGCTTGACCCCAGAGTCCATGGGCTATAAGTGGCTGTTGAGTGGATGGAATTGGAGGGACATATACCTCCACGTACCTCTCCACTTTGCTTGATTGGCTAGAATCATAGAACTCTTTCCAATCCTAGGTGTGACAATAAGCATGATGGCATGCGTGTACCCTGGAACCCTACCCTGGAGGCCCCACGATCACGACTGTCTGAACCCTTGGGACACGGTGTTTAGTCGATATGCCGACCCGACGCAAGCCAGATCCGTCGCTGGGCCCTAAGCTGGGGCTTAAGCTTGTCGACAGTGAACTGTCGTGTGCTGCGGACCCATCTAAGTTGGCTGTCTGGGGCCTGCCATCAGCAGGACGTTGCGTCGGCGACTCACTTGATGACACTGATTCGTTGCTATCGACGCCAGTCCCCAGTCCAGTCCCGAGGCCAGTCCCTGTATCAAGGCTACCAGTGGAAGAAATCTGTATTAGACCTCTTGAAGCTGCATGATATCTAGAAAAGCTCGTCGAGGCATTGCGGACTAGAGGCATATGAACGAGAGGGAAGTTATAAGAGAACGATGCTACTCACTGACGTTCCTGATCGTTTCGAGTTCTTTGTCTCTTCCGAACTGTGAACATCGAGTCAGGGAAAGGTGATTATTGTACGGGTTTGCCTCACCAGTGTGATCGGCATTGTAAAATCCTACAGACTCATTTAAATTGTAGCTACTCGTAATCTGCAAGTACATACCATGAATCGGTCACTGATAGCAATGTTGAAAGAGGGAATGAGCTGAAAACGACTGGGTCGAAAAAACGCCACAGAAAGATAGAGTGAAACTTACTTCCGAAGCCTCTTCCGAAGCCATTGAGACTGTAGCGAGTAGCCTTCTTTGGCATTCGAGAAGGTCCACCTTGAGCCCGTATGCGCTTTGATATCGATTGTCTGGGTTTTTTGCCAATAGCTATCTTGAAATTTAGCGATCTTGTCGCGGGTGTCAGACGCCTCTGACACTGACCTTGTCTACAATGGAAGCTAGCACTTCAGGAACGTCTCTTCTTACTTCGTGTACCGGCATGGCTCGCTTCTGAACTATAGCATGCAGCAATTCCAGGGGTCCGCCCTCAAACGGCATCTGTCCTCGGCCCACAAGCAACGTCCAGAACATTATACCTAAAGAATATAAATCCGTCCTATGGTCCTGTGTCATGGTTTCGATGCTGCCAGTTTGTTCGGGCGCTAGATAACAAAGAGCTTCCTTGACCTTGAGCTTCTCTCGTTCATCGAAGGCGCGAAGAACTAGCGATGAAGGGGAACCGAAATTCTCCAAGGAAATGGCGCGATTACCAAAGTGCACAAAGCGCACCAGGCCGGAATGTGAATTGAGATGAAAAGCATTGGCACGCACTGTAAAGCAACGTAAAACAACAAGTCCAATAAAGGTATTGCCACTAGCTCACCTTCCCTATGCGTGATACCGACTTTGTGCATGGTCTCAAGGCAGTGAGTGGCCTGGATTGCGAACCTGTTCAAAGCAAACGACGGTTAGGATTGGCGACCAAAAGGTAGCCAACGAACTCGAGGAATGTGGCCAAATCCATAATATCGAACGCCTCAATTTCTTCAAATACATCTGGCTCCTCTATGCCCATCATATACACGTCGGCATGAGATGAGGTCGGTCGTATTCTGTCCACGTCCGCGAGGAGGAGGTCGTTAACCTTAGGGGGCGGTAAATAGCGTCCAAGGACGTTGAGACCGGGGTGGGCAAGGAGGAGTACAACGTGATCTCCGCCACTGGGCGGTATCTTGAGGTAGTCTATCATACGCAGAGTGACAGCATGCCCGTCTGGCGACGCCGCAACCTTGGACAGACTATTCCATGCCGTTCAACGGGGTTTAACAATGGCCAAGCTCAATGAACGCACATATGAGCTTCCCGCTCCAGACACATGGAGCCATTCGAGTGGGCCGGTGATATCTTCGCAATGATGCTGGATCCATCCTTGAGACTGCTTCCCTCGGCGAGGAGGGTCATGCTTCCTGTGTCCTCCCATGGCGTAGCCTGAATGAACTGTAAATTGTGTGCTTTCCGTACTAACTGAGGAGTTTAGATCCCAGACCTTCTCGAAAGTATAGCCGGGAATTGAAAGGACATTGTCGCGAAAGTAAAGCGTAGGAAGAGTGGTTGCGAACTTCCTCTTCATGTATCCCGAGCCAGAGCCAAAGGGTAAGAGGGACCTGGGAAGTAAAGTAAAGCGGCGGAACGGTGTGCACACTGGAAGTAACTTTCAAAACTGTCTCAAAGCTATTTGACCTTGTGTACTGTGGCAAACAACCGCCGTCATTGGCATCAACTCATGATCAAGAATGCCCAGATGTAATTTTCAGAAGGTTAAAAATCGATGTACGAGTACACAAATCAGCAATAGCAACATAGAAACACGACATCGGCCTCCTCAAGACGTCACTACACCAAGAATCAGCTGATGCCGCGACAGAAACAGGAAAACACATACTGTAACTCGCAGGATCGATGTGATCCGGCAGTTCTGGTACAGCGACAGTGAATCGCGATTGGATCGCAGCCATGACTTGTTGATCGCCATCGGAAGTCACAAATGTGATTGCAAGTCCCTTTGTTCCGAATCGGCCAGCACGGCTGTGAAAGGTGTCAGGGACTCCATGAGGAGAGCAGGGTCTGAAAACCTCACCCAACACGATGCAAGTAACTGTCAGCATCGGGAGGACAGTCGTAGTTGATCACGATATTGACACGCTCAACATCGATACCACGACCGAAGATATCAGTAGCAACCAATATACGCTTCTCGAACGCCTTGAACGCAGTATACCGACTTATTCTAAAGTAAAAAAATGGAGAAAAAGGGTTCAATCCTGGATAATGAATGAGCACTCGAAAGTTGCCTACCGTTCGTCTTGCTGCAGACCTGAATGAATAGCGATACTAGGGAAGTTGCAAGAAACAAGGAGTTTGTCTAACTCAATGGCACGAGCAACAGACTTGACGAAAATGACAACCTTGAACAATGTTAAACATTGCAAGCTGCCTTACTTCCGGTCACGTACTTGATTGAATTCCAAGTTATCCAACAGGTCGTTTAGCTTCCTGTTCTTTCCGCTCTCATCCAACTTCACGTAATGCTGTTGCAGACCGTGCAAGGTGAGCTTCGTTTCGTCGTCAACAAAAATCTCCAGAGGCTACACACATCTTCGTTACTTTAAGAACGTGAGTAATGTTATTGATCACGTACGTTGGCCATGAATTTCTTGCATGTTACACGGATGTCTTTCGCGAGAGTGGCGCTGAACATCATGACTTGTTTGTGGTGAGGAGTCATCCGGAAGATTTCTTGGACGTCGCGGCGCATGTCTATTGGAAGGTGGTCGTTATCAGATATTTGCTTCGACACGGATTGGGGCAAGCAGAAAATAAAACAAGCAAAACGACAGGCGGGCTAATCGTGAAAAACGGAACGAAAAGTCGAATCCCTGAGCGAATTCGGTCGCGGTCTTCCTCGATTGTTTTCTGATACGCAGACGTGCTTCGGTGGTCTCCAGGTCCCGCCAAAACAGCCTAGTTGGTGATAGGCACTGAAGTTTGTTGAACTGGACTCCCAATCCCAAACGGAACACACCCCTCTCCCGTGTAGACTGATGTCCAACCAAAGAAGAGATTTCCTATCCGCAGCAGTGGTCGCTCAAACAGGCGCAACAATCGAGCAATCATGTCGTCGGACGAAGAGCCATGAACTTAAATGGTGGATGGTATTGGACAGGGTCGAAATCGCATGACTAACCAAGCTGTTCCAGCATTTTGTCACACTCGTCTAGGACGAAGTGCTTCACGTTTTTGGCGTCCAAAACTTTGTCTCTGGCGAGGGCATTGAGACGACCAGGGGTGGCGACGACGATGTGAGGACATTTCGTCTTGTCGCGGAGGAGATCGGCATCCTTTGAAACCGGTGTGCCGCCAAAGAAGGTGCTGACGCGAACATCTGGCATGTACTTGGCGAAGCGAGTGTACTCATTCTTGATCTGGAAGGCCAATTCACGAGTATGACAGAGGACGAGAACGGACACTTCGCCGTTGACTGGTTCGAGTTGCTGTAGCGTGGCCAGGACGAAAACAGCCGTCTTTCCATGACCAGATTTGGCCTGGCACAAGACGTCCATTCCGAGGACAGCTTGGGGGATACATTCTTGCTGGACTAAGTAACGCGTTTAAACCATCGTTCTAATCAAGATAGGTTGTGACAAACCTTCCGAGGGGTGTTCAAAACCAAGGTCACTGATAGCGCGGAGAAGCTCAGGTTTCAGGAGGAAGTCCCTTTGAACAAACGATATATACGCGTTTCACACCAACTCAAAAAGATAAAAGTACCTGAACCCCGTTGAATGGATCCCAGAGAAGTTCTTCTTCTCTTTACCCTCGCCATCTGCTGCTCCAGCACCGTTTGTAGCGGAACCAGAACCAGCACCGTTGGTGACGATATCGTGCTCATCCTCGTAGTCGATCAGATCCTCGTTGTCATTGGCGCTCATTTTGCAAAGATGTGGGGAGTGGGTGGGTTGAACGGGGCACAGAAAAAGAAGAAAGAGTGAAGGTTGTGGAGGCACAAGTCAAAAAGCGCTGAGAATGTGGCGTGGTTCAAAATTGGCGACCGCGATGGGCGCACGGACCAGTTGCGTGATCGTGCGAGCTACTCGAATTTGAACTTAAACGGCCAGAGCTGGGAGCATTAATCAAGACATATGCAGGCAGGTTAATAGACACTGTTTCTAATTTATCCCAATGACTCCGTCGCTCTAGCGATAATGTGCTCTGATCCCGAATACCTGCGTAAAAATTCTAAGGGCTTGGTCCACAATTCTGTATGGCCCAAGGCATGTTTCTTCAAGAATGCTGCAGCGAGCGCAGTGGCCCACACTACGGGCTCAACACCTTGCCCTCTGGGATCATTCAGTGCCTCTTCTCCCACGATTTGACGGAGCTGCTCGCTCAAGAAGGAGCCATCAAAGGATTGTATGTGAATCAAGTTCAAGACTTCGGTCTTGAGTTGTGACGTTGGTGGAGCTGGGGCCGGGGCTGGAGGGGGCTGAGCCTGCGTGGAAGTGTCAAATGCTGGAGAAGGACTACGTTGCATGCGTTGATCTGCCTCAGATAAAGGAGGGGGTGTAGAAGGTCGACTTTCGCTCCAGTCGCTCGAGCTCCAATCGGAGCGCGATTCCAATGAACTCATGGTTGAGAAAGTCTGGTCGGACTCGTAGCCACCGTTGTGGTCTCCGCGTCCATCCTCGTTGACACGTTGAGGCGGCTGGTCTGGAGAGGTCCCCTGTCCAGCGGAGAGAAGGGACAAGGGAACAAAAGACCATCTTGTGAACATATCGTTGAGAATCGATGTGATGGTATTCTTGGGCTGCAAATCATCTGTCGGGATATGATCAGCTGTGTTCATCGTCGTATTGTGTTTCTGGCTTGTCTGGGGGAACCCCTTCGTTCGTATTGGTTGCTCAAACTCGTCCACATCCCCGTCCTGCACTGCGACGAAGGACGTATAGCGGCTCGCAATGTGATACCTCTCGCCTAGTCTAATTATGGCCGCCTTTCGCAAAGCATCGTGAGGTACACCGGGAGTCACAGATAAAGGAAGTGGTGCACGTCCTTCGACGTGATCCTGCACTAACTTGCGCGCAGCGAGGGTATGAATTGGTGGCTGACCTGGGTCAACATCTGCGATTTGCGCGACACGTACGGGGGCAACTATCTGGAACGGTTCCCCCGTGTCACTGAGTCGACCCTCGATCCGGACCGTGTCCGGGATGGAGATGCTTTCTACAGTGAGGATGGCGGTTATGCTGATCCTAGTACCGGCGTGCAAACTCTCGATGGTTGGAGGCGATTGTTGTAACGTCGGAGGGGCACGGAGTTGGACTATTCCCTTGAGGTCGTTGGATGCGAAATTGACGGTAGGCGAGCGTAGACCCTCGGGAGGAACGCCCCAATCGACCGTGACATCTTTGATAAACTGGGTGCGTCCGGCCTGAAAGAGGCGTGCACATCTCCCATAGATGTCTTCGTTATGTGTCGCGAATAAGCAAACCCCATTGCCTGCACGGGCTATTCCTTCACAGAGAGCGCTAGACACACCATTGCCTATGCCCAGCGTAAATACGCGCAGGGGGGCTTGGGTCGTTGCAGCATGAACTGCCTCTCCGACGTCTTTAATCACTACTTGCGTATCGTGAACCTAATAGTAGATGTAGGGCAAGCAGTGATAATAAACGACATTGAAACTTACCTCTCCGTCAGTGAGCACGAAAACTGCGGTAGGCATTGTCCGGTTACGGGTTTGGAACACTTCTTTGAGAGCCGAACGAATTTCCGTGCCTCCAAAGGACGCGTCCATGCCACGTACTTCGGTGACCTGACAAGCCAACGAACGTCAAGTGACAATCAATCTGTGAAGTGGATGCTTACTGCCGTGGTCATCGTTACTTGATCATATGTCAAACTTCGAGGATAAGATCTACGCACTGTACTCCCAAAGCTATACAGGTTGAATTGTGTGCCCTGAGCAGGCAGCAGTTTTAAGAGCGTGACAAGTGTCTCTTTCGCTGTTTCCACGCGGTTACCAGTCATGCTCCCACTTCGATCAACCAAGAATAGGTACTCTTGGCAAGGCAATGTAGGTAACATGGACTTGGGTACCATTGTGAGATGGAAAGCGATCGTATCTGAGCCCAGCCTGGACGTTTTCCTAGCCACCTCTGCGAAACAGCGGGGAGCGTCAAGTCCTTCTGCGTGAATAATGAGTAGAAAGTCCTTGCTGAGATACGTCTTGGATCTGTATGTCACAGTCGTTCTGCGTCGGGATGTACGGTTTCGATGTGTCGGGTATCTTTTTTCTTTGATATCATGTCCGTGAGTAGGGCTAATAACGCTGTGGAGGCGACCTGACGTTTGGATGTCAACGCTGATGCGAATGCGGGTGGATGTGGAGGTTCTGGCCGCATCGTTAAGTGCGAGGGGTGGCGTCCCATAACGGTCGCCGACATGTTGAGGAAGTTGGAAGCGGATTTCATCGACATTGTCATCATTCAACAGGGTCATCACATACTGTTCCAAAATGAGTAATGATGACACTTTGGGCTCGCCTCAAGTTCACTCACGACGACCTTGACTTCTATACGTTCTTGGGCAGGGATGGACCCCACGGAGATGGTGAAGACTGATGGGACGTCGAATAAGTACGACATCGCGAGATATACTAACGGAGAAACTGACCATCATCAGTCACTGTTTCGAGTAGGCCCGTAAACTTCCCATCACGAATAGCGCGCTCATGTCTCTGCGCCGCTAGGTCCTTGTCCGTGCATTTACTAACGATAAATGTGCCATCTGATTTACGCGCTTCAAACGCACATATAGCTGCGCTTGCTGGGACAGGGAACATATATTTCGCTCGACTCGTAGCGGTGTTAGATGGGTTCGAATATACTTGGTCAATTGTGACCTTCGCGGAAACTGTTCCATCATCCAAGTTAGTAATAAGGTTGAACTAGAGTTCTGTCAAGCTCACCGTCGAGGAGAAGAGAGTGAACACGGACTTCTTCGAGGGGGAGGTAAACCTTAGTTCCGTCTGTACGGCCAGCATTATGTACGATACCACTGAAGCGATTCATGTCGGGAATTGAACGGTTTGGTCGCAGAGAGGCATCTCTTTATATGCATGCATTGTGTAGAAAACAGCATTGCACCGCCAGGTGAAGCGTTTGAGCTTGAGGCATCAACGGACGCCATACTTGGCATGCTGTAGGTCAAGATTGACAAGAATATCAGAAATAAGCTAAAGAACATTGATCACCAGCGACCAAATACAGATACTTTGTGCATCGCCGCAGCAAAAGGAGTCGCCTTCTTGCCTCGAGCAGTGAATCACCCCAGGAATCAATGCGGCGTAGGTCCACGATATACAATGCTGGCCTGTTACAGTGACCTTGTTGTACGTATGTAGTCCTGGGACAAGCGAAGTTCAACGGCCCGACAACCACCGCTAATCTTATCTGATAGCAGTGCCTAATCAATCGATCACACCATCGAACGCGTAGTCCGCATTCTTCTTCTTGAACTACCGAGTTGGCGCCGTCTATGGGCTGAGACGTAGTCATTCTGAATTTGTTCTGAATACATCATGAAAATATCACCATCTCGTATGCCCATCGGCTGCAACTTTATACCGTTCGCGGATTTGATCCCAGGAATCGTTCGTGACGGTAGATGCCACAGTTTCAGTTGCCATTCAAACTCCTGGTATGTTGTCCCAACCTAAGATATGTTCTGGCCTTCAATCATGCTCAATTATACCGTACACATGGTTTCTATCCTTCTCAAGGAGCATATATTATCCAACGGACCGTCTACGTGGTCAGAACGTCACCCGCAACAGACCATGTAGTCGCTCCGTGGTGGGGGAAAACAGATACGCGTGTGGCGACACATGTTGCGCAGGAGTATGACTTCTCTCATGATCCATGATATCACCGATGGGATGAAGACTGGACAGAATTCCACGCGCTTTTCCCGGTCCGCACAGATATCGTGCTTCTCAACGCTACGTCTCTTCCGTTTGAATTGGATATCGCTGCTGGTCAGAGACCCTCGTGACTCTTATTCACCACTCCCGCCAAGCTCGTCACTAATTCTTACCGGAGTCCATCCTTCTTCGTTCCGGTGGCACAAGCCACTTCTACCGACCGCACGCATATAAAGTATGTGCTTAAGTCTGACCTTGTACGTCCCTCAGCTACGTGATGATTTTCTCCTCTTATGTGCTGTTAGCTGTCGCATATCTTTTACCGTTGGCGCACTCGGCTGTCATCGTTCCTGGTGCTACTTGGACGGATACCAGTGGCAACGTTATCCAAGCCCACGGAGGCGGATTCCTTAAGGTCGGCTCAACCTGGTACTGGCACGGAGAAGACAAGGCCCACAACAGTGCTCTGTTCAGAGCTGTTTCGTGCTACACGGTATCATACTCCCCAACCCAGCTTTTGATCAAACCTCACTGTTTGTCAACAGTCCAACAATCTCGTCGACTGGTCCAGACAAAATGACGCCCTCACACCCGTCAGCGGGACTATGATATCCACCTCCAACATCGTGGAACGTCCCAAAGGTAAAGACTGGCCTTTGTGAGGCGCAGAACATTCTGACAAGTACTTGGAAGTTATTTTCAATCAGAAGGTTTGGACCATATAGCCGAACCTCTTTGATAAGCTGACTGAGACTGAGGTACCACCAGAACAATGAATATGTAATGTGGTTTCATTCGGATTCTTCCAAGTAATCAACATTCTTCCGTGACGGTTGACCACCGCTTAATCCCTTCTCTCTAGCTATGGAGCCGCACAGGTTGGGGTAGCGACAGCAAAGTCGCCCTGCGGGCCGTTCACTTTTCGTTCAAGTTTCAAGCCTCTCGGGGCTGAATCCCGAGACATGGGCTTATTCCAAGACGGTACTTATCATCACGTATAATCTTTCGATACTTGTCTAACTTCTTAATAGATGATAGTAGGTCTACAATCCGCACCTATACTTCGTGATCTTATCTATGGACGTCAGGCGCTCGCACGGCATATCTTTTGTACGCCTCGGACAACAACCAGAACTTCAAGATCTCCAGGTTGGACGCGGACTACTATAACATCGCCGCTCAGGTGAACACCATTCCAGGATCCACTCTCGAGGCACCTGGTATTATCAAACGCAGCGGTGTATATTATCTGTTCGCCTCTCACACGTCTGGATGGGATCCCAACCCTAACAAGTTCTTTACCGCTAATGTCAGCTATGAATTCCTATCGAAGCACGAATCAGCTAACGCGTAGGTTAGTCACTTTCTGGAACGTGGTCCTCCCAAGCGGATATCGGCCCGCAAGCCGTTCGCACATACTTCTCCCAGAATACATTCGATCTACCATTGGGTCAAAATGGTATATACATGGGTGATCGCTGGCGCCCTTCTTTGCTTGGCAGCAGTCGATACATCTGGCTACCACTCAGTTGGGCGAGTGGGAAGCCTCAGCTCGTGCAGGCAGACGTCTGGAGTTTGGACTTGAATGCGGGTAAGTATACGTTTCAACGACATGTTGGTCTTACCTTACTGATATGAAGTAACCTAGGGACATATTCAGTTGCCTCCGGAACCTCTTACGAGGCCGAGAACGGTGCCATCAGCGGTTCCGCGAGTATTCTTTCAAGTAGCTCGTTCTCCGGCGGACGTGCAGTCGGATGGCTAGGTATATTTCTAGCTCGTTGATATACCATGATTTCTGACACGTATAACGAAAGGGAACGGAGGGTCGATCACCATCAACAATGTTCAGGGCATTGGTGCGAACCAATGGGTTGCACTTTACTATGCAAATGGTAAGTGTACTCTTTCCCCCCATAGGACACAATCCTTACTCGGCTGTCCAACCAGGTGACTCTGGCTGGCGCAACACCACTGTGAGGTGAATATATTGCGTATTGTGCACTTCGTTGTACTAACGTGACTTGCCAGCGTTAACGGAGGTGCCGCAGGTACGTGGACTCATCTACTTCCAGAGTTCCTACTGATACGTTGAAATCTGCAGTATCGATTGACCAGCCAAACACGGGTGGTGGTAACGTCATCTTGTCTGTCCCCGTCAAGCTTAACCTTCGCAGCGGAGCGAATTCGATTACGTTCAGCGCCGGACAAAGCAGTAAGTGACAAACCGTGACGCATCCTCCACGATTAACTCATCAGCTTGGTGATACAGACTACGCAGCTGACTTGGACAAGATCATTGTCTACACTCAAACATGAATGATCCGCCGAGACCATGAAGATGTTATAAAATGGATCTATCTTGATGTGACCAGCACGGTTAGAGGACTGATCGATGATCCCCAGTGAAAAGTCCGTCGACTGGCAGCGACTGACAGCGAGACTGATCGTGTGAATCGTGTGAGACCAATTGGAATATTGTATGATCGATTATCGATTATTGCTTGTATACTTGGACGTGTACATATCATCGTTGGATTCAAATTCTTCGTTATGTTCAAAGGGGGACTCGATCGTAGGCTACGCTCCTCAAACGTTCCTTTCGATTTCAAACTTTGTGTTATTTCCTGCTGGCCTCACGTGGGTAAGCTGAGTTACAACTTGCAACTTGCCTCCATCTCCCACGTACCTACAGTTACTCAGACTAGCGGCGACGACGAAGGTACACCAACACGAAGCACGATATCAAGTGATGTGGTTCTCGAGTCTTTAGAAGCTGCCGATGCTCATGCGCCTCCATCAATATCTTTGTCACAGAGTACGGGCTCGTCAACGGGAGCATCAGTGGAGGGAATATGATGGTCAGTAATTTAATTGCTCTCCGCATATATCTACCTTATCCTTGTCTTCAAGTGGCCCACAACCTGCAGGAAAGGCAGGGTAAGTTGCTCTGGCCTCATAAGACTTGGAGGGCAGATAGACTGCTATTACTGCTGATTAAGTAGCATATATGCGCGCTGCTGCACAACCTGCTGCCTCGAACATGTATCACGACTCGCTGCCGCTCACGCAGCCGAGCGATCTTCATTGATGGTCTGTCCCAAAGCCTCGCGACCCTGTTATACTAGATCATGGCGCACTCTGGGCAACCTCTATCCACGGGCAACGAGAGTAGCGCTGCGGCGTTGCCTGTATCAGTACGTGCATTTGTCTCTATTGCCATCATAATCTCACTTACCGCCGACCGCCCTCAATTCCACCACCATCACCCAGACTCACGAACCAGCAGGAGCACCTCACACACCACTCGACGAACGTACTCCCCTGCCCCAATCTAGCCAACCAGTCCCGCAACGACTCCCGCTGACAACACGCGCATGGAAGGCGTGTCGAGCAACCGTTGGCAAGGCCGATAATCCCAAGTGCGCGGTTCCCTTGATACATCTAAACTGTTCCTGCTAACCCTTTCATCGTGTAGGAATCATTGTAAGGCCGTGTGGATAGAGGAGCATCCAGAGGCCGATGAGGACGAGTTCAAGATATATTGGAACGAAGTGAAGGGCGGCTTCAGCGGATAGGTACGGCGTCACCTGTTTTCCCCGGCAATTTCTACTAATTTATCGCTGCGACAGGTAGTTACCTGCATCGTCATCCGGGGTATGGAGGTCGGAGTGCCACCAAAGCAGAACAACAGGAAGCAGGTACTAGCATGACCGTACGGCAATGGGCTGCAAAGCGGAACAAGTAGAAGCAATCGGAGACGCTCGATATGGACTTATGGAAAAACGACCACAACCTGTATCAATAGAATTAGACGTGTATAATAAACGAAGGAAAACGATACCAGCATCAATGAACGTTTGAAATAAACTAACGCAATCGCTATGAAACGAGTGTATCTATTATTTACTCGTTGAGAACCACCTTCGGCATATGTCCACATTGTGAAACCTGCTCAAATAGACTTTAATTGATTTCTAATCTACAGTACACGATCTCAGAAACGGCTGATATTGTATTCGAGCAAAAAACATTGTGTATTCGACTTGCAACGATTCACACGATCAGTCTCGCTCTCAGTCGCTCTCAGTCGACGGACTTTTCACTGGGGATGATCAATCATTTCGTTCTATGTACATTGAATAATTAATAGGATGTGATGTCTAAGCCACTACAGATTGGGTTGATGAGTGAACAAAGTGTGCGTGGTATGTAACGTATGTGTATACTCTGCGAGATCTAGAGATCGAAATCTATAAAGATATGTAAGGCAAGACAACAGACAAGTCTACATGAGGAGAGCACAAGGGACAAAGGGCGGGTCGAGTTATGATATTTTCTTCCAGCCCGCTTTCAGTTGCTAAAAGACACCTGTCATTGACGAGAGAGGGGGCACTGAGGTGATAATACTAACCTCGAAGAAGACGAATAGGAGGACAGTGTTCGGGCCTAATCGGATAAACGCTGGAGTCCAGCCCTTGAACAAAAACCGTGGTCCTTCTTCGTGAAAGGATGTCTTCAGAACCTCTAAGAATGTCGCGTTGCCGGACTGATAAATAGGTGTTAGCGTGATAAGAGCATCTCCAATATTGGCGGACGAACAGCAGCCATAAGCCGTGACCGAAGTACGTCCGCAGGCGAGCAGACGGCTACGATCGACTTGTGTCAAATTCTTTAGTCGTGGTTTGATAGAAGACTCACTCGTCGCTACCGTACCAGCAAGGCAACTGGCTACGGAATGCAAAAGCAGTCCATCATGAAACTGGTAGTCGAGCATCGGGATAGGTCGACTCAACAACGTGCTCTTGAAATAATCATACCTGAAATGCTCTGGGTGGCATACCAGTAAAATAGAATGTTGGGGTCTGCTTACGATCCAACTTGGGATGCCTGATTATATGTTGTTCAGGAGTAGACTGGGACAAGAAGGTCATCTGACTTACGGTCATCAAAGTAGCTCTTGCCACATTGGTACCGAGACCTCTTCCCAGACCCTTGATACCTTCTTCTTTTACAAGTGCCACTAGACCCGTGAGTGCGTTTGAGTAGCCATACCGTTGCTCAGGCGGTCTGACGGAGTCGCTCGTCATTCGGACTAATACTATGTCTGCATGGGGTTGAATAAGAAGCGTCGATCAGCAAGCAATGCCAACGTACCGGCTGGGTTCCCTGCGATGCCTCCGAGTGCACCTGCTAAACACCCCGCGGCAAGCAGCTGTGGTGTCGAAGGCTTGCCGCGTTGGGAGATACGACGCTTCATTTCCTCATAGCTCCCGAGACGAACGAGAGAGTAGGTCATCTGCCTCAAGAGAGAAGCCGACAGACCGGTGTAGAGGCTTCGGATACCAGATTTCTTAATAGATGTTCGAAGCACCACGAGTGCGGAGGGGTGCTTGGTTCCTGTAGAATCCAGAGTCTGCATTCGACTAGATCAGGTAGGATTTAAGATGGAGAAGTGGCCACGGAGCGCGAAGAACCTACACTTTAGTCAGATCCAGTGGGTGTGTGCAGCTGGCAGCCACTATCGCGGTAAATGAGCATCCTCTTTCGGCAACGGACATAGTGTACGTACTCGAAGCTGCCACGCCTAGTAGCATAGTAGTCGGGTTAGGTCAGGTTCTTTTCCCGTAATATTGAGCGCATGCTGACCTCCAAACCTACATAAGGACAACCATGAGGAGAAGACCACTGCAGAGAAAATTTGTCACTCACCAGAAAGGAACATTGCCACCCATTGCCTTCGACTACGCGCAGGAGCACGATTGGAGTCTGGCAGAGCTATGTTATGGGGGTAGATGGGAGTCGTGAGCAGGTTGGCCAGCCTCTGCGATGCGCGTAAGTACTTGGCACGTTGGTGAGCGACAAATGCCAGTGACTGGCGGCAATTTGCGGACCGGAAGGGTCGCGGAACCATCGGCACCATAAATCCGTGGACATGCTTCACACATCGCAGACAGTGTACTTTCCAGTTCGACACGACTGCGGAATATTGAAATACAAGGCGAATACGTGATTCCGAGTCTGATTCTAACTTAATCTTCTGCAGATGCCACGGCTGGCCTTGAGGCTTCCCATGAGGCCTATTCAGCGCCTTGTACAGCTGCGATGTAGGCCCTTTCTCATAAAAACAGCCCAGAGCGTCATATATGAAGGTGAGTGAACCCCAAAATACGGTTGATCTGGCTCTCTATTCTACTGCCTTGCAGGTACACTACTGCTTCCCTCATGAATATTACAATCGACGACACGTACGGGGATCCGACGACCAATGGAAACATCACATACTTCCCTAAGGGTGCTTGGAGAGACGGAGTGAGGTGTAGAAATTGCACTGCACATCTAGAGGCGAGTAATGTATACAACGTGAGTTTCAATTGTGTAATCGATCGCACTAGAGCTTCGAAACTGACTGCTGGTTAGCGATCTTGGACTGAGTCTGTCTTTGACCCATTGCCTGATTGTGGTGACGACGCTACAATCATACCGTCCGCTTCAGTCGTTTTCAATGGTTCGTATCTGGTTCGATCTTCTCATCCCCTCATCTTATTTAGTACCTACGAAGGGACGGCGGTGTACGTCTTGTGTGCAATCGCCCAACTCGGCTGGAGTCATCCTACGAATTCCAACATGATGTTCCTTCTCGACGGACAAGTTACCGGGGCTTTTTCTCGTGCTTCTTCAGGGCCTGCGGGCTACGAATACAACGTAACTGTATTTTCTCAAACGAACCTAACGCCCGGCGCACACAACCTTACTATACAAAATGGGAACGTCAATGGCACTCGCTCTCTAGTTTTACTCGACGCGGTCTTATATACGTGGGTTCATTGCTGCTCATGTTTTGTCTGCGTGTATTCACCGCTTTCCTTAGACAAGACATTGGACAACCCATCGCGGGTCCACCTGGACTAACACCACCTGACATGATACCACCTAGTACAATACCCCCCAGCAGATCTCCAACAATTGTAGGAGGTGTTCTAGGAGGTGTTGGTTCTCTGCTTTTGCTAGCTATCACTATCTTCCTCTGGCGCTGCTATCGACGTCGCTATCTCGTCGCAGGACCTAGAGTCAGCCGCGACAAAACGTCGTGGCAACGGAATATCCCAACCCCAACAATAGAGCACAGCTTGTTCCAGACATCGTACCCTTGCACGCCGTTTCTCACCGCTAGCTCAGACCACGTCGCCGCTCATCCGGCCGCTGACACTACTGTTGCTGTATCACCCCTCAGTCCGCCATTGCCGAGACATTCTCCGTCGATATCCCGGTCCGGCATACTCATAATGAGCACCGACTTTGCAAATGATCGGTCAACTTCAAATGATGTTGGTCCTGCGTATAAAACGGGATGGCTCTCAGATGGACGTCCGCCGTCTAGACGTGCCTCTATCTCGTTGCCGAGAATAACCTCTGATCAATCTCCTGCTTCAGCGCCTCGAGCCCAGGTTCATCCGGAGGTCGACTCTGTCGTCAGCGCACCACTAGCGAGACGCCCAAGATCAGTATCCCACTCCGGCGTACCCATGTCACGAACTTCCTTTCAAAGTGATATGACGCCTCCCAATGCTGTAGGCCCGGGACCTACACCCATGATTACTGGGGTCTTCTCAGATAGTCATCCTCCTACTAGGCATGCCTCTACCTCCTCTCAGCAGCCTATCGCCACAACGCGATCCCTCAACTACGCCAAAAAGGTTCCCAGGATTACTCCTGCGATGTCGACGTCGCCCGACCCACCCAAGACGAGTATATTGGGAAGTAGGGTAACAGAGCCGCGACCTTCAACTGCGGCCCACTTGCTCAATCACGTTGCCGACATCCATGATCGGCCAACAGCCAGGAGTTTGGTGGCTCAAGATATTCCCCGCAGACTCCATGACCCACCCAAAACCTCTCCCCCACAAGCTGTCGTATGGCCACGATCCACACATAGTCGCCTCCCCGTCAGCCAGGTTGTGTTTAGTGAAGATCTTCAAACCAACACATTCGCTTGGCTCCCTCTGATCGACGCCCAAATAAATGCTATGGTTTTAGACGGTGAGTTTACCATTCTGAACTAGCTGTGGCGAGATGATCGACGTTTGCCTTTTGTAGTTTCCTCACGAGTATCTGTCACTCAAGTCTACTGCAACGAGGCTTCATCAGGTACGGGTCCAGCAAAGTTTATGTTCTCGGTTCCGCAAAATGCGACTATATGTGCCTTCGAAACACGGAAAAGCAATGGCGAAATTACCACTTGGAAATCCAGGGTATCGGAAGAGGGGCCCCACGAACACGAAATTGAAGGCCAAAACAGTTAGTTTTTAGCGTCCTTTCTCTGCGTACATTAATCAGCGTCTTGGTCCAGTATTTATCATGCCTGTTGGATCAATACCTTCTAGCGGAACGATTGAAGTCAAATTAAACGTACGTTGATATTCCCCCAGTTCCAACCTCATCGCTACTCAGTGCATCCAGTATGTCGCATCTCTTTTTAGTGATAACATTGCGATTCTCGATGATGTTCGGTTTATCATTCCTGAGCATGCTGGAAAATCTCTTGGCGCTCATAGGCATTCCACTCAAGCCCAAGGGAGGCCTATTCTCCGCATTCGCGTTGACATTCAAATGGCTGGCCACCTCATCCAAGTCGTCAGCCCCAGCCACGGATTAGAGACAAGCGAGCAGCCATATACCGCGAGCGATCAAGATAACACCTTCTGCCGTCAAAGGACAAGAATCGTATTTGAGTCCACGAAATTTCTCAGCAAGAATTTCGTATTGGGTATTCAAGCCGAAGGTCTGGATGCGCCGCGCTGCTTTGCAGAACCCTTGGTCGGTGATGAGCACTCGCACCATGGCTTGGATACAGTCGCGTTCTGCCTAACTGTGGTGCCGAAATCTGTTATCCCGCGCCTGCCGTCGCAAGAATACTTGTTTGTCATCGACCGTAGCACCAGCATGCGTGGGTCTCGCATTGAGATAGCGAAAGAGACTTTGTGCAAGTTATTGCGGTCTCTTCCGACCGAAGGCACGAAGTTCAACGTACTCTCCTTCGCCCAACATGTTGATCAGCATCGCCCGCAGAGCGTTGTCTTTAAGCCACGGGCATTGTCTAACGCAGTAAGCATCCGAATGTGCTGATACTGAGACCTTGCTAACTACTGGAAACCGGCAGCTCACGTATGTGCGGGGTTTGACCACCTACCAGAGTGGTACGAACATCCGAGACGCGCTTCAATCTGCATTCAGGTACTCAGACAGAGCTATGCCAACGTCAATATTTCTCATTACGGATGGGGAGGTATGCTATGATGTGTCCATGCGTTGAACTCGATGTCACTAAATCCCCTCTGTACAGGCTAAGGCTACGGACAGGGAAGCGACACTTGAAGATGTGCGGGTTGCTATGCAAGCAGCACCTACATCAGCCCCAATACGTGTCTTCACCCTTGGGATAGGCGTCACTGTAGCCAAGGATTTGTGCATGGCCATAGCGAAGACCGGTAATGGCGTCTGCCTACTGGCGCCCCATGCGGATGGTATATGGAGTCAATGCACCCGCCTTTTCCACGCCGGCAAAGCTCCAATTATCACAGGCGTGACCATCGACTGGGGAATCCCCCTCGAGAACTTACAATTCAAGTCCCCAGTACGTAGCATGGCAAGCGTTCGACAGGATGTTGCAGCAGGCGCCCTTCAGCAATCGCCCTCGTTGATATGCGATTTGCATGGTGGCTCGAGATTCTGTGTATATGCCATCGTCTCCGTCAAGGAAATCTCCATCCCACGAGCAGTCACGATCACGGGGCAACTAGGCGAACACGGCGAGCACTTTGAAGCTGTAGCCTTCGTTCATCTTTCGGGCCTCGAAGATACGGACCCAGGAACCCCACCCATACACACATTGGCCACGCGGGAGTTGATTCACGAGTACGACGAGCAGTCAATGCGTAACAAACCCAGCATTACACAGTTAGGCGAGACGTACAACATTGAAAGCCGGCACACTTCCTTCGTCGCAATAGCCAAAGCGAACATGGTCAACGAGGATGCGGAGGAGGTCGCATCTCGGTGCTCTCGACCCAGCGTTATAAGCTATGAGACCGCCGACACCGCATTCTCAGACGCGCGCTCACCTTGGTTTGGACTGGCGGAGCTTCCTTTTGAGGCGTGAATTATTGTAGCACCGAGCCTCACTCATTCTATAACATTATATACGCGAGGAACCGCCAGACGTACCCAGGCGAAGCATTTTCTTGACGTTCCCATGGGTTCAATCTTGCAAAGTAGGGGTATAATTCGTAATCACCACATACACCCATTCATCTTGTAACTATTGTATATACCTGGACTTGGGCGCTCAAGCGCTCATTTCTGACCACTTCATTAAGCTGTCCACGATGTTCCGGTCACTCCGTCTCTGTTCCCGACCTCTTATCCACTGCTCGCGACGGAATCTACACGTTGACACAACTGCATTCGAATCTAAATATGCAGAAAAACTACGGCAGCGCGCGTCGGAGTGAGTAATGAATTATACCTCAAGCTGGCGGGAAGTTGATGTTCACCTTGATATCTTTCACTATGCGCTGGAGGATAGACGCGGTCTGAGTGTATCTGAACTAAAGCGCAAAGCAAAGGAGAAGCAGGAAGCGGAGCGACTACAGCTCAGGACAAAGCTAGAGGAGGAACGCGCTGCCCAAAAATCGGCGCAGGCGCAGGCGTCGGGGTCGGGGTCGACTGCTTCTGCGAGTTCCTCAAAGACCTCGGGCGCGACTAAACGCAGCAGCTTGGAACGAAAGGATAAATCTCCAATCAAGGTACGATACCCTTGGTTATGGGGAAACGACCGACGAAGCTGACATGGGTTAATATTCAGCCACTGAATTCATTCCTCAATTTGGAGAAGCTACTTTCTTCTCCTCTAAAACCCGAGCAAATATCCTCTCTGTGGACTGCGTACCATGCATCGCGGTCAGGGGGTACTGGCCGTGGCTATGTCTGTGCATCAGTGCCATTGGATCTATACCAGAAAATGGCCGACGTAGGTTCTAGATATCCTTCGTTCGTTGTGCCAATACGCCGCCCTAGCACTGGAGCAACCACAGAACCGGGGGCTGAGGAGCAAAGCGCATACGAGTTCTACTTCCTCCAATGGGCTTTCCACGACGCTCCTCCGCATCCTGCCGTGGCTATCGACCCGTTCGCCGGGAAACTCTCAGATGCCCCACCGCCTTCAAACCCCCCAATTTCAACGGTCCTCTTCACGCCATTACAAGAATACAAGCTTCGCCAGTCGTTTGCGACTCCGTATTTGATTGCTACGAATTATACGGATTTGGCTGGATCGCACGGGACTGTCCTCCTTCGGGGTGAAATCACGCCAACTGGATCTGGTTCGGGGAACTTCATGATCTCACAAGAGGATGCACATCTGCTGCTAATGGCATTGCAGCGCTTCTACCTATGGGGAGGTGCGAGTGGCTCTCGGGAGAGCGAACCCTCACGCTTGCTCAAACTGTTCCATGAAAAACCAGAGCAGTTCAAATGGGAGGATCTATTGAAAACGGTTGATTGGACGCCGGGTTCGCATTAATCTGCTCAGTATCTCATTCTTAATATAATTCTATCTGCAATGATCATATGCGTTCTGAGGGCCGAATCTACACGTTATACAACCACTAATGGGTGAACTGTGAAACGTACCATTCAAACCGAGGCTATCATAGGAGCCTTTCTAACCCATTCCCTCTTCTCAATCTCGTCAACAACAAATGAAGCGTACGCAGCTCGAGACAAGAAAGTTCCAATGTTTGGGGCCCCAATGTAACCCGCAGCATATTCCTTCGATTCCCCCGACGTCAAGATAGCGACCCTCATTAGCGTCCACTCCAAGTCATCCTCTTTGCGTATCAATTCCCCCCATGCAACCACATCCTTGTAGGCATTTCTTGCAAAGGTGGCGACGCCTAGCACCAGGCTGGAGAACTTGAGGCTGAATTTATCGGCGGGGTCTACGTTCGACGCAGTCCCAAGAGCGAGAAGTCGCTTGATGGATTTCTTCTTCATCACGCCAATGATTCGTTCGTACGCCTTAGCTAAGGGCGTTCCCGAAGGATGGAAGGGGCCTTTGGTCACGATTGGTCCCAAGACTGAGACAACCACGTCGATGCCTTCGAGCGCTTTGTCTAGTCCATCTTCATCATCCAGTTCGCCTTTGATGACTATCACCTGAGGGTTGGTAGCTATGTCATCAGAAAGCTTTTCGGGCGAGCGTGCGTATACGACAACGGTTGGTGATTGCAGTTTGGCGAGGAGCTCGCGAACGATGAGGATGCCCGACGCTCCAGTAGCTCCGAAAACAAGAATCCGCATGACTGTGATAATGCAAGTTGAGGTTTGAGATTAGTTTGGAAGTAAGCTCAAAAACCAGCCTATATACGAGATGATGGTGAGTTGATCCTCATTTAGTCAGAAGCTAGACGGATCAGGTCAGCGCGCTTGCGCGATGATTAGTGGGACGGTGCCACTCAAGAACAAGGTTTATATGCTAATGAACAATATATCAACTATCAGCCATTGTCCGTGTTCTGTCTGAGGGTCAGAGTGTCGATGAACAGGTAGGAAGGCTGAATGTCGTTGGGTGTCTGACGTTCGGCTGGAATCGCTACCACACTATCAGTTTGACTACATGAACCATCGCGAAGTATACGCCATGTCTGTAGTATTTGTTCGCTTCTGTTGGAACCATACACTTTCGTGAAAGTCGATTTACAGGGCAGAGAGTGACTCGAATGGAACTGGACGGCCGGACATGTGGCTGTGTTGGCGCCTAACCTATCAACAATCTCTTCAGCGACAGCCTACAATTCGGATACACTGCCAGCGACAACTGACACGGTACACCAACTTGGACCGACTGTGTGGATTCAACTACTCACAATTTGACAAGGGCAGACAACTTCAGACTTCTCACTAGGAATTTGAACCAATTTTGAACCTTGGTTCGGTTTTGTTACGAACGCGTATCTCCGTCAAATCCAAGATTGAAGATTACAACAACTCTATATAACCGAAATCCAACTCGACTGCTCTACGAAATTTAGACGTATCGACTCCGTTTTACCCCTACTATCCCTCTTGATCTACAAAATTTCCTCTGGCTTCTGACGGCCTGTTGTCTCTTCACGATCTCACTCTGGCGACATACTTGGTAACGTTGAACGTGTGAACCTTTGAACAGCGCCCCGCCATGTAAGTATCACTTCGATCGCAGTTCGGTCCATTGTAATGATGTCAAAGTCTTCTATAGTTCGTTGAACATTCCATCGACCCCCATCGGATCTGGCCCAAATCCAAATGGCCCCCAATCGGAAGAGTCACCCAGGTATTTATTATGTCCCTAACCCCGTTTATTTCAGTACGATGTGATACTGACATTGCCTCTAGAACCAGCATTTTATTCGTCTGATGCCGGTAGACCGGAAATCGACGAATACGATCAGGACTTGGTTATCAGCGGAGAAGAACCACCTGAACCTAGTGCGACTGATAAACCAGTCCGCTTTCTCACCCATTTCTCGGTCTTCGATCCAAGACACCATTCCGAAATGGTGTCTATCGCGGAATTGGAAGAAGTGAACGCGACAAAAGACCGGGACTTCGTCGCTACTGGATTCGTTAGCGCCTTCGTGGAGGGGGATGATGAAGATGAGGGAGAGGACGAGGAGAAGGAGCCGGAAATGCCATTCGTGAGGCTGGGATCCCTCTTCAGGTATTATCTTGATGCCGAAAACGAGTAAGTAGTCCGGAGTTTCAGCGCTATAATCCCCACTAACAAATGTCTCAGCGCTGTTTGGCTAGAGACGGCGCAAGCATGGTACATTCTCCAGGAGCCTTCACCTGGATATGGTCCCTTTTTCCAGCATTTCCGCCAATATACAGCCAGTCGGCCAGCAGGATCGTCTCCACCCCCCTCTCGTCCCACGAAAATTCGAGCTCTCAATATTGATTCCTTCGTACTGCTACCAGAGAACCAAACCCCCACTCATGTTACGCCTTTCATCGCACAACTAGCTGGAACTAATTTTGGTGACGGCCTTGTCGTAATTGGTTCTCGGCTTCCTCCCCCGTCAAAGGAAGAAGAAGACCGGCGCCAAAGGAAGGAATTGGCTAAGGTCAGGTCTCTGATAAGAAAGGCACATCAGATAGATGAGCGACGACGTAAGAAAAGGATCAAGAGCGTGTACTGGATGGACAAGGACAATGGTTGGTTGAGTGCTATTGATCTTGACGGTGACACGTTCAAGGTAAGTACCAGCCAATATTTGAAGACAGATCAAATTTCTGACATCCTTTTCAACAAGGTTGGCGATGTTGTTCTTGTAGTACCAGGTGAAGGAAAAGAGGTGAAAACACTTCCGTTGCCACTGGATGTCCAGGATGTACCACTCGATGCAACTATTGCAACCTATTTCTGGTATGTTCTCAAATAACAGTTCATTGTTTCTAACTCTTTTCTAAGCAATCACTGTTTAGGTTTGCACGAATCGTCTCCCTCAGTGCCAAAGATACCCTTGCGCATCTTCGATGGTTTGAACATGGTTCCTATACAGTCATGGAGGAATTCGCAAACCCCCAGCAATTGTACCTCAATGATTTGTGCAGCTCAGTCGACATTAACTGTCTGATCGAGACCATTAATGTTCACTACCAGCCTTCCGGCAAGATACCACCACAGGATTATTTTTATAGGTCATACTTATGCTAATTCTTTTTGTATGCTGTTCTCACTCTCTTTTTCATAGTTCAAAATACCGACACGAAACGGCAACGGTTATTGCTGTTGATAACTTGGCTGAAGACACTGCAGCTGGACAACTACCACCTGAAAACTGTCTTGTGTGCATGATGGCAAGAGAGGAGGAACATGGGAAGGAAATCCGACATCTTGAAACACCACCTGGCATTGCGTACTTGGGCCATACATATCACGAAGGTGACTTTGTTGAAGTTCTTTCAGAAGGACCATCTGGCCTTTGCGATATTGGGCAAGTTGTTAGCTTTTTTTGAGGAAAACAACCAAGTTTTTTGCATGTATACGCTATTTTGGGCGTATTTCCAGCCTTGCTCACATCCGAGATCTTCCATCAAACTATGTCAAGGATGAGGTAAGTCAATTAGCAATTCCTTATCTTAATTTTGACTAACTGATTTGAGTTAGAAAGAACTTTTCACTAGTGATGAGATGAAGGATGTCTCTGTAACATCCTTCATCCAGCCTTGTGTTGTTCTCCCACCACATGAAGGGTTTGCCATACTCAAGTGGCACAACTTTATCAACAATTCCCCTCATCACTTTTATGTCCGCTACCACTTCTCATCCCTTCATCCTGCATCATGGACAGAGGGCAAGGTAGGTAACTGGTGGGAACATCGGGTATGTCCACAATGCCTGAATGATGTGGTACAGCTGGAGGGAGGAGCTGTGCGAAGTGACTTGTACTCCAATTTTGTGGATGTGCAACTTCAAACTCGATTACGAACCTTGGATCTTTTCGGAGGGTGTGGTGCATTTAGTGCTGGCATGACTCAGGGGGCTGCCTTCATTGAAGTGACACATGCAGTAGAGATTTCTCCAAGTGCAGCCAAAACATTCATGTGAGATTATTTTATACAGTTTGATACTATCTTATCTCTTTTCTTACTAGGCAACATTCCTCTGAAGTGAAGATGTACAACAATTGTGCCAACCTCATCTTACACTACTTCATCAAAGGCAGTGAGGGGCATGGGTTGAAGACACCAACCCAGCTTTATGATGGCAAAACACTAGTTCCTGCTCCTCTCAAGCCTGAAGATATTGACATGATGACCATTGGGTTTCCCTGGTATGCTGATTATATTCATTCAATTTCATGTGTAATGATAATAGTTCTTGCAGTCAGTCACATTCTGGGCTTAACAAGTTCAAGAAAGTCAATGACCTCCGAAGTAATTTGATTTTGACTGCATTGTCTTATATTGACTTTCTGCGGCCAAAATACTGTTACTTTGAAAAATGTCCGGGGGTTTCTCCAGTTCAATATCAAAGCAGAGCAGGCTGGCAAGCATACTGTAGCAGGTGGCATTGACATGGGTGGGCTCAAGTTTTTGCTTAGAGCATTGGATGAACTTGGGTGAGCAATTCATTCAGTTATCTTGATGAATGCAATGCTTATTTTTTTCAATTTGTATTAAAGATACCAATATCATTTTGCTTTACTTCAAGCAGCTCATTATGGAACACCACAGCAACGAGTCCGCTTCTTCCTCATTGCTGCTCAAATGGGTAATCCTTTACCAGGCTTCCCTCAACCTTCACATTATTTCCCTTCCAATGACTCTCTCACCATCAACTGTTCGATTGGAGTCAAAATATCTCCAATCATACAAGCTTTTGGCTCCTATGTACATTCATTTGTCACTGTTGATGATGCAATCTCAGATCTACCATGGTTTGATTGGTATGTCTTCATTTCTCTTTCTCTTCTAAAGAGCTTCTTAAATAAGGAATATAGGAAACATCCTGATCCTGACAAGATTACTGCTGAAGATCATGAACGAAGGCAGTTAGGTATTCCTGCTCTACCATGCTTGAAAACAGAGCCATGGTGTGGACCAACTGGAGATGAAGCTGCCTACTTTCATCCTGCAAGGACCACATTCCAGGTTCAGTCTCGCTTTAATGAAACATCAAACCTTCAGCAGTATACAAAGGTATTCATCCCAGCTACTGTCACACGGTATGTTCATCATGGTCAAGGTTTCACCTTTCTAATTTCTAATTCCATTTAGAGTAGTAAGTATACCATTACAGGCCAAAGCTGATTACCGAGGTAAGCATACCTCTTACTCTGGCATTCTATGCTGCATTCTGACTGGCATAATTTTGTAGATTTGCCTGTGGATATGCATGAATGGCAAATATCTAATCCAGTATCAGCCATTGCAAAGAGTGGCTATAAAGCAGGTACTTAATTCAATTTAGCCTTGCTTGCAATTCTACAGTTTAAGGCAATATATTAATCACAATCTAGGATTATATGGCCGTTTAGATCAGAATGGATGGTTTTCCACAACTGTAACAAACATCAATCCAACAGCAAAACAAAGCAAAGTGCTAAATCCCTATGTGAGGAGCTTATTTAATTCTTGCTTGTGTGCAGATATTGATGCCTCTGTAAATACACTAGTGTAAGCGGATGGTCACTGTCCGAGAGCTTGCAAGATCCCAAGGATTTCCTGATGACTTCGAATTCAAGGCCATTGACAATAACATCATTACTGTCAGCTATAAAGTTATATTTTGCCCTCAAACACTGACTTCTCCAATGTAGATGCACCGACAAATTGGCAATGCTGTTCCGTGGCCACTATCAAGAGCATTAGGGCAGGAGTTGGGGAAGGCATTGTATAACAAATGGCTTGCAGATAGACAAAATGCTGCCATAGTATCCCTTGACCCTCTCTAGTGCAGCGTCTTAGAAAGTAATAATACTATACACAACGGCAAACTTGTATGTGGTATATAAAGAAGTGGAAACGGTTCAATAAGTTTATAACTTGTACAAGAATCCTTGCTCCGCTTGCAAATTATATAAAATGCTACAATGATACTCACTCCCAACGCTATGAAGGATTACAATCTCCGAAGAGAGACACAAATATTGAATCAACGCTGCTGTGAAGGCCAACTTTCATACACTTCATCCGTGTCGCCAGTGTTGTCAACAGCCGATATCCACGAGCCCTCCGAATCCGCTGAGGGAGACTGCTCTGGTGGCAGTTCTGGATTGTATTCTGTCCTCGGCGTCACTGCCAAAGGAGGCCGTGGCCCCATTGAGTGTGTTTCGGGAGGAGCCCTGTTGGTATCACCAACATGCTCAATGGCGGGAGCGGTATCTTGCAAACTTCGACGCTGAATAGACACTCGGTACGGAGTAGGGGATGGAGGGGCGTCGACTGTCCTGGGGAATGCAACAGAACCCTGGGTGGCGGTGGAAGATGTGGATGCTGCGAAGTCAATGCCGAAGGGAGCCGAAATACCTGCAGGGGGTGCCGTCGTCAATAATGAAGGTGTTGGGGTGACCTGCGACTGGGACTGCGTTGAAGGATTCCTTGAATGTGTACGAGGCGGCCTAGTAGGCAAGGCAGGCGGCACATCGGCATTACTACCACTGTTCTCTCCGCGCCCACTGCGAGCGGAAGGATGTATGCTGCCAGCGGGTCTATTAGGTACCTTGGGTGTGAAATCCTCCGAATTCGCTGTATTCATATTGGCTTTCTGAGGTGTCGAAAGAGGTTCCTCAACACGCGCTGTGCTTGTACTCGCAGTCTTTCGGTGAGATTTCTGTGGAGTTGACGGGGGCAGTTGCGAAAGGACCCTCGTTGTCTTTGACCCGTACGCGATAGGTTCTGGATCACCAAGGGGGGTGGGAGGTAGGGGTGCATCGTTCACTATATTCGGCGAGGGTTGTGAGGATGGAGTAGAAGTAGAAGGGTAGGAATTTGGTAATGGATCAATGGATCTTGGGTACCGCAGCTGGGAGAGGCGGCATGAGATTCGCTGGCTCCATCCTCGGTGCGCGCGGTTGACTGTGTTCATCTGAGCATAATATATGCGCGTGGGTGATCATGTCTTCCATGAGTGTATCCTGCGGACGGGTCAATATTGAGCTTTGAGGCAGGATTAATAGCCTACCTTCCAGGAAGACATGTCTAGCAGCATTTGTCCCATGGCTTTGCTGTCCATTGGTACGGTAGGTCCTCCCCCAGGTCCGTCGTCCTTGGACCCATCTCCAACCCCCATGTTCTCGTCCTCACCAAAGACGACTGCACCGAATACGATGGCAAGATTCTTTGAGCCCATTTTATTCTTCTCTTGCCTCGCCACAACCCGAGCGAGATGTTCCAAAAGGGCCTTCAGTGTAGCCTGGTGCACAGGAGGAAGTCGCCTCAGTTTTGATCTCAGAAGGGGAAAGTTGTTTGATTTATGCGCGGCTGAAGGGGGAGAGAATAAAAAATAAGTAGCGTGAGTTTGGTCAGGTACGAACCAATGGACTCAGTGTGTTGAATGCGGTCTTGTAGAGGGAATTTGAAAAGAGGTTCAGGCAGCTCTCTCAAGTAGAGTTTGAGCAGCGAAGCGACCGCGTAGATATCGTCGCGCGGATTCCTCTTGGCGAAGTCAAAGGAAGCTTCATCCTTCTCGATGGTATGTTGAAGCTTCACGGATCACGGACAAAGAGTGTCAGAATGGCAAATACACATTACCGGTCTCGACACTCACGTCCTTTATCACAGCTACTCGCCCGCTAACGCGGTATATACCTTCCATCTCCAGTCCACGTTGATCCACCTCTTCAATGCACATCCGAACAATCTTGGGCACTTCGCCATCACGTAAGCCCTTAGCCGTCGCGTAATCCGAAAGGCCGAAGCCAAACAGAAGGTCCTTGCATTCACCGACTTGGCCATGCTAGAATAGAAATCCATCAAATGTACACCACGATGGTGTAAGGAAATACCTCGTAGAGAATCGGTTCTGGCACAATGTCTTCGATGGGGGGAATCCTTGTACCTATTCGTTTGACATCTGTCTCAGGGGACACCTTGTCGACTACCATACGCAAATGGGTGTACAACTGAGTCTGAGTGGTGGTTGTGGCGCTGGAGGAGGTGAGTTGACGGCGCGAGACAATTGTAGACGCCTTACATTACATTGTCCGCGTAGCGGCCAAGAACATTCTTCACCATCTGCGCTTCTTCTTCCACAAAAGTCATCAGACTCTGGTATCCTGCTTCCATCGTTTTTTGCTTTCGTAGCCTTAGCGTTTCGAGCCAATGAACGCCCTTACGATACTCTCTATCAGCCTCTTCGGCTTCGCGCTTCGCTTTGACTAGCTTCAAAGCCCCTGCTTCAGAAGAGACATTCATAGAACGGACAGCGGTTAGTCCATCTTTGAGTGTGTCTTTAAACTGGTCCTTGAAATTGACTTCTTCGCCTTTGTTGGAACCTTTCATCGATTTATCGCGATCGAGAAATGTGATGAAGTGTCCAAGCTGTTTTTTTGCCTTGTTGGGCGAGATCTGCAAAGGGAGTAGACGTACTTGGAGATCTATTGCGAGGCCCACCCGCGTTTGGTCGTGTGGAGCCCGAGGGGCGTCTATCTAGAGCACGGAGGGGCTGGGGTGAGGTGACTGTCGGGCGACCGCCGTTGGCTGCAAAAGATTGCTGAGGTAATGATGTAGTGGGGGACACAGGGAAGGAACCAGTATACGCAGGCGCGGTTGTTGGAGGAACGACGCTCAGATTTGCATAGGGATTCGGCAACCCTTGCCCGTTCAGATTCCCAGGTTTCCGACCGTCCCCTCGAATTTCTTCAACTTCTGCGAATCGCTTGACGTATCGTCCTCTGAGCTTCGGTAAAACATTCTCCGCGTATTCTTGGTACTTGATTGACGAGTCCCTGAGATCTTCTTTAATCCGCTTTCGTGTTCGCTCTTGAGATTCCCTGAAAGAGACAAGTGGATTGAGACAGTCTATGTTCAGAGTATTCAGAAAGGCATGTCGAGTTTGCGCTTCGCGCTCGAGACTATCTCGTGCTTCGGACCATGCTGAACGCGCCGTGGTCAACTGGTCGTGATATACTGAATGAGACTGTGGGGACACAGGGGAGTTGGGGGACCGATCATCGAGGAACGCATCAAGTGATTTCGCCTTCCTATGCAGTCTCATGAGAGAGTCGACGCTAAATCATGAGTTAGCCGGCTTGCGCACAATCGCAGCGTTGCGTGTAGCACCCACTAAGCTTCTTCGATACGTTTGCTTTATAGCCGAGATCAACGCCGGCATTTCGATAAGTTCAATAGAGACACACCGTTCCAGGAAGAAAGCCGCGTATGAATCTGCAAGAAATTTCAAGTGCAGATCGAAGAGCGGTATTGGTCCTTGATTATTTGTTAATGGGGCATGCGAATCAGAAGAGGGCCTTGACGCTGGGATGTTATCCATGGTGAACCCTAGGTCCTGGACTTCGTGATAGTTAATGCGCAATCATCCAGGACGCGATTTATGTGGCATACCTTCCAGGGATAAAATATGAGTTGCACAATGTGCACTGTCGTGTTCAAGTGCGTGCACCGACGGAAGTCACGTGATCTACTTACTGACAGGGGATGTTGGACAATATCTGAACAGTGAAAGAATCCTCTCATGATTCGAAGCTGGTAGGCACAAGAAGTATAAAACGAAGTACAAGTATATACGGTTAAAGATCTACATTGTTTCCCTGCTCAGTGGGAAAGTCCCTACTCAGTGGGAAACAAAGTCGGAACCGAAACTTTGTGAAGATGGATGGATAGGGTTGAGTTATCCATGGTAGGCAAGGCACGTGCTCCCCTATCCCCTGTCTCCTTTAGCTCACCTTTGTCTACTACACCTATATTACTTACGCACCGCATGTATTTCTCCTTGTCTCTCTTCTTACGACTACGCTCGATAGACACCGAGCCCAGTCTATTTTCTGCCCCCACCCTTCCGCTTTCCCTTCATTTCATTCTATTTCATCTACGATTACATTCCACACCACCTCCACTTCACTTCGATTGACTCTACGTCACATTACACTTAGTCTACGTCTCCCTGTACTCTGTGCATCCGCCTGCGCCGGCTTGAGCTCGGCCCATTGGGTCGGCTTTCCCCAGGGGCTTCCCTATCTGGGTTCCCCTGTTGGCCTTCTCGGGTTTCGGCTGCCTCACATCGCTTAGTTGTTGGTCCCATATTGGGGAATCTGACGCGTGATGTGACCTTTTTTTATTTAAAAAAAATCTGCATT
Organism: Pleurotus eryngii var. eryngii; assembly: GCA_029467805.1. Classification (NCBI taxonomy): domain Eukaryota; kingdom Fungi; phylum Basidiomycota; class Agaricomycetes; order Agaricales; family Pleurotaceae; genus Pleurotus; species Pleurotus eryngii. The sequence continues at coordinate 332,981 of SZVJ01000018.1, forward strand.
TATATACCGCAACAAGTATGCTAAGCTACTAAGACGCGGTGTGAATGGATACAGGCAAATAACTACATTCCCTGCTCAGGTGGGCATAGCCCTCCTGAGCATTGGCAGCAAGGGTGCGTTAAAAAACCCATTGACAAAACCCGGTGGGAAAAAGCCGCTGGGAAAAAGCTACCTGCTGTATCCGTTTACGACGGACAGGTGGGGGCTAAAAAACCGGGGTGGGGCTGTTGAGGAGTAGTTCCTAATGGCTAGCGGCGACATTAATTTAGCTGTTATCCATAGCATGTGGTCGGAAAGCGGTCGAATGTTGGATGAACTTAGCAATAGCTGCTAATCCCTTTTACGTGCCAAGTAAGAAATCGAGAGATAGAGTTGACGACGCCTCCCTAAGGAGGTACGCGTGATGTGACCGTCAAGGGAATGCCGCGAGAACATAAAATTCGACAGATGGGAAGATCCTGCTAGACCAAGCCGAGAATTCACACTGATTGAAGGTATAATATCCGACATAAGGTAAGTATCAAGCTATTCAGATATCCAGCTTCACTTCTGATTCAGTCAGACTTCATTCCGACGCAACTCAATATTTGAGCGTCCCACTGAGTGAAAACACTGTACATCACGTCCTCAAATGGTTGATTTCCCTTCCGCCATGGCGATCAAGGTTTCCCTATCCCCTGACTCATCTACCAAAGCCCGCAACTTGCCATTCGGATTTTTCAAAAGCTCTTGAGGTGAATCAAATTCAACAACCCTTCCAGCGTCGAGGACCATCTAGTTTCACCTTGAGTAATCTCCACCACTGAGGATGCGAGATGGGGCTTACAATTTTATCGGCATCCATGATAGTCTGGAGACGATGAGCAATGGTGATTAATGTGATCTTGCCAAGCTCGTGGCGAAGGGATGATTGGATCACTGAGTCGGTCTTATAGTCGATGGCGGATGTAGCTAGAGAATCGCACTTAGGTAAGCCTTGTACGGACAACATTTGAGGTTCTCCCTCACCTTCATCAAGGATAAGAAGCTTACTACCTCGGACGATAGCCCGAGCGAGTGCCAATATCTGGCGTTGGCCAACCGACCAAATTACTGCCTCCGCTGGCGATCGGGCTGTCCAATGTGATGCGACCTTCGTCATCATCAGTTTGGAGAGAGAAGAGTCCAGCTGCGCGGAGGGCGCTGTTCAATGTTGCATCATCAAATTGCGAGAAGGGATCGAGATTCTGTCGCAGGGTGCCGCTCAAAAGTTCGGGCTGTGCGTATCAAAATGAGTCAACGGACTCTCTAAAGCCGAAATATATAACTTACAACTTGAGGGATGATTGTTATGTTGGTACGCAAAGCATCGAGGTTTATGGAACGCGTTGGCATTCCGTCTAAGTACACCTCCCCATTTGTGGGTATACAACGGAGAAGAGACAATGTCAAGGAGCTCTGAAAGACTGGTCAGTTCCGGGGGCAACGAAAGGTGATGAGTTCCTACCTTTCCGGAGCCCGTTCTTCCGACTACTCCGACTCTCTCTCCTGACTTGATGTGGAAAGATACATCGTGCAGGACTTCGGGACCATCTGCCGAGTACTTCGCCGATAGTTTTTTCAACTCGTAGATCTCCACTAGCAGGCCAATACGCTGGAGGTGTGCCGTTCTGCGTTGGCTTGGGTTCCTGGTCGATGTTGGTGTACCCTTGGATCCGTTCCAAACTATTTCCTAAATATATTTGAGCGTTAATGAGATTCTGTGCATAGCTAGCAATTGCTTAATGTACGTGCCTTGTACTTCGAATTCGTTGTACACGCGTACCCAGTACAAGATCATGCTACTGAATCCCACTGAAGAGAGCCTAAGCCTGGAGTACAGTGATGGGCGCGAACGACCTACCGGCCATATTGAGCGAGAAGCCCGTATTGCTTGCCCCTTGACGAACGCCGTAAAGTAGATAGGCAGCCAGGGCCACAGCGAACATATTGCCGAAAGCGTCGATGCGGATACATATCCAACTATCATTTGTCGGGCACAGGGATATGGTTATGATACTGATATACTCACCGATTAAGATTATAGAACGTCCTGGACGCACGGGTGTACTTGTCGATACGGACTAGGGATTCGGCCTTGAAGGCCTCTTGCACGCCGTAGGCGCGAATGGATGCTTTGGAGAATGTAAGACATAATCTCGTTAAAAAACAAGCCGGAACATACTTATGCCCGCCATGGCTGCTCCGAAGCTTGCGAGGAGAAAATTCAGTCAGGTGTCTCTGTATGATCTGGAGATCAGAGTACGCACTGTCCTATTACGGGGGCCTTGGCATTGGACATCCCTCGCTTGACCGACAATTGAGACGCAATATACACTTGTCCCAGCCAACCACCTAGAACGGCGACGAGAATGCCAGGTCCAATGAAAATAGGAGTGAACAGGAGCACGGCGCCAAACTTGATGAGCATTCCAACAGTTAGCTCGGTTAACCAGTCTAAATTCTGGGAGATACGATCATCGACTGGGAGAAGTGAAATCATAGAAAAACATGAGCCCGGGAGGACGCGGAACTTCGTGGGACGCGCTTACCAGCTCGTATGTCTTGAGTGCATCTAGTTACGATGCGGGATGCTGGAGTTATATCGAGCCACCTGGGTCTCGAATGGAAGGTGTGTCCACAAGACGAGAATGTCAGAACCTACCTGAGCGTAGTCCCGAGGACCGATTCAATAAGTTGCTTGTGGATGTTTCGCGAAGCCCTCAAGGTACCATAAATATACGCAAGGATCGTTAAGGTGTAAAAGGTCATCGAAACGAGGGTGATACAGCCTGGTCAGGGAAAGCGTTGAGACTTTGCTGTTTTCGGCAGAGCAAAGCACGAACCATATACACCGAGATAGCTTCAGGCAAATATCAGATTTCAGAAGAGAGGTAGGCCACGAGCCACTCACTAGCTTGTCGAGACTTCCGAGGGGTCGTGTGTTTCGTATTGGGTCGCCCAGTGACCCAAGAACCAGGTCAAGAACGAGAACGTGCCCTCTGTGATGAGCAAGCCGCCGAGAACTGCAACAAAGAAAATGAATGGATGGTTACCGCCCAGACCGACCAAGTACATTTTGACTAAGTAATAGCGATGTCAATTCAGGCGCAGGGAGCATAGGTTGTCCCACATACTGGCAGGCCATCCGACATGTCCAAGCTCGACCTCTTCGGCGGCGATTAACTTGCCTCCAGCGATTTTTGCATCTTCCGGATTTACCTGCGCGTCATCGATAGTTTCTTCAGCCTTCTCCAAAGCCGCTTGCTCCACAGCGACCTCTTGTTTGAGAGCGTCGCTGTCGGCCAGTACTTCGGCCACTCCACCTTTGCTGACGATTCGTCCATCAGACCCAAGAGAGACAACAAATCCAGCCACGGGGGTTGCCAATGCCACGTTATGTGTCTAGAATTCATCAGACACGACGTAGAAGAAGAGGAGCGGACGGGTACGAACGACAAGGATGACGGTGCGATTATTGATGAGGTCACCCCGGAAGCATTTATCAACGATCCATTTAGATGTGTGGACGCTAGCGAAAGGTTAAGTCAGATGGAACGGGGCAAAAACAAGTCACGCACTCGAGAGCTGCCAGAACATCGTCCAACAAGATGATCTCCGCATGCGAGTAAATAGCCCGGGCTAAAGTGATGCGAGCCTTCGCAATTCGTCAGCTCATTGGTGTTTATACCTTAACGATCGCCTCACCTTTTGCCCACCACTGATCAACGGTATCGAGGTCAAGACGCTTGGTCTCTGTACAAAAGAGAGGGACGAACGCACCTCAGCGTAAGGCCCTTCTCGCCAACTTCAGTTTGATCACCAGCATCGAAAAGTTGGAGATCTCGCTCCAGGCAACACTGATATAGGACCTTTTTGTATCTTTCTTCGTCCAATGGCGCGCCGAACAGAATGTTGTCCTGCAAAAGGCGGTCAACATATGTCTACATGCATGTAAAGAAAGGGGCGACTCAACTCGAATCGTTTCATTCTGAACCCAGGATTCTTGCGCGGCATAGGACACACCCCCATCTCTAGGAAGATTGTACCACGAAGTCGGACCAGACGGCATGAAGTGCATCTCGCCTGTCATCACATGAGATACAGGGATATACAGGGGCTGAGGAGGAAAACGCACTGAGCAAGGCCATCAACATGGAGGTTTTACCGGAGCCAGTTGGCCCGATGATGATGTTGATTGCATTCCGCTTGAAGGTCAACTCTTCGTCCACCCTTAGAACAAACTTACGTCTCGAGGGAGTCGCAGCTCCATCATTGATCCTCTTGTCGTCCACAGACCAAGCGAACATAGCGTCACTGAAACCGATATCTTGAGAACGTTCTGCGGGGGGCCGCGAGAGGTACGAAATATCCGAATTGCCGATCGCCGTCGTGTTATTCGTAGACGCGACGCCATCATCGCCTGAGGATTCTTCAGCGAACTCGTCAAGGAGTTCGGTCTGCAAAGAAGTTGTCATGTTGACGTCCAACTGTCAATATAAGGACGCACATTCTGCAAGAAGTCATTGATTCGGTCCAGAGAGACTTTGCCTTGTACAGCCGTAGACAAGGTCCAGATCGACATGTGCAACTGTTCACGCAAAATGTCAAAGACTACCATAGAACTGAATACGACGGAAGCGGTGAGGATTTCCTTCATTATGACCGTCTAAATGAAAGTTAAGTCCATTTAGTGCTGACGATCATAAGGGGAAGACACTCACACTGAAGGGGGCGGGCAATATATATGAATTAGCAAGGAGCGATGCCGTTGTACACGACAAATTACTCACTAGGTTCCATAGGTGGCGACCATGATGGCGACCGGGATAGCATTGCTAACGCACTTCCTTAGGAACTCATAGGTGCACGATAGCTGGATGAGAACCTACTTGATGCTATTGTTCAGCAGTTCAAGGATCTGCTTCTTCCAGATCCAGGTGAGTTCCGCCTCACGGAATTCGGCGATCTTCTCGTTCACTTTGCGCTCCCAGCCAAAGAGTTTGATCATGCGGATTACGTTCATTGCTAACAAACGAGGGATATAAATGGTTCGGAACCAGAGAAGGTGACACGAAACCGCTCACTCTCAGTAACGTTCTGAACTCGTGCATCGGTGCGTTTCATTCTCTGTTGTTGATACTTCTGCATGATTTGGGCAACATATCCCGGGGCGGGAAAGAGAAGAAGCATGACAGCGAGACCGACGAATGCACTGCATCCTCGTCAGTCAAATAGACCTTACTGACTCGCCATCTGAATGACACGTACCTCCACCCTAGAATCACATACAAGAAGGTTATGCCAAGAACCACCTGGATAGGGACGTAAATGAGGAGGAAGATGAAGTCCCGAGCATCGGTGATGTTGCTCAGATCGGTGGAGACCAAATTGTTGAGCTTTCCAACTAGATTCCCATCGCCGCTTTCGCTGGAATCAGCCACGGCTTCTGGTGCTTTTGCAGCAGTTTTGCCAGGCTCGCTCTTTTTTACGTTCTTATCTTTTGAGAAGCGAGAACGAAGTTTGGATTTGATGCTTCCGACTAAAGTCTTCGCGCCGACACTATCCCTCGTGCTCGGTGTAGGAGATCCGTCTTCGTTGGAAGTAATCAAAGTACTTGCGACCGACACGTCACGTTCCTCATGCCTGGGCTCCGTCCACTCTTGTGCAGGTAGGGTGGGTGTTGACGCAGCAGGTGTAGAAGAGCCTGAGTTGCTCGACGATGAGGCAACTGAAGCATCCTTTACGGACCCCTCAGAGCTGCTTGAGCTCGTTTCGGCCTTGACTCTGATTCGTAGAGCGTGTTCGAAAAGTAGCTGCGTGAGCATGGCCTCTACTCGAACAAGGTTACGCGTCTATGTCCCATAAATCAGACGCACACCTTCGAGCAAAGTGAAGTTATCCATACCGCGACGAAGATATAAGCCTGCCAGGAGACAGACTGTACCATGGGACCGAGGAATAACCAAACTAACCATGTCCACGGTCGAACGAAGGCGTCCTCTCCCCCCTTTTCCATGTAGCTACGCGAGGTGTTAGATCGGGGAGCGGAGAGGAGTATATTCCGTACTGAAGCAGCCTGTTGACACCGATCGGAGCCGCGAACCCGGCAAGGGCGTATAAAAGGAGCAGGCTTGAAAGCAACGCATACTCCTTGCGAAGAGTCTTCATCAGCTTCCAGAAAAGATGGCGCTTCCTGAGCTTCTTGTCAGCTTGAGGGGAGAAGGGATCGATATTCTATGCGTTAGATTAGCGATCGTTGAAGTGAACGTCGTCTGGTGTATATAGTGTTATACATACCTTAAAGCTCCTGATCCTAAGGTAACTAGACGCATCATAGTCCGCTAACGGGGGTAATTTCTCGACGGGAAGATGAGGCAAATTGTATCCAAGGAAGATGACCTCATCCAAGAAACCAAATAGAATGAAGGACAGCGGCGAGCATGTTTGCTCTGGTGAAGGATTCGTGCTTGGATTCTTCGGGTCCACAGGAATATACGTCCGGGGCATGATTAACGGAATCACTACGGAGGTCACGAAAAGAACAGCGATCTTGGCCCACAGTAGGTTAACGAGGACCGCGTTCTCCTTGATAAAAGCGGCAGGCAAGTCGACTGGGGAGAGTGTGTAGGTGCATAGGGGATATAAATCACGGTATGTGTAGACCCCGAAAGTGACCAGGAGTAAGAGGATGAGGTTGGTAGGAAGCCACGAAATGAGGGGGTATAAACCGGACTTGACTCTTTGGAATGGTTTCGTAGTTAAGCACAATAAAGCCAGCAGAGACGCGTATAGCTGGTCGACATAAGGGTCTGTGCCACTTTATTTTCGAAATATAACTCACATATGTCATGCACATGGCAAACTGAAGCCATTCGTTATATGTGAGCTGTTCGACTTCCTTTCTCCGTCGATGCTTGCGCTTCTTCCCTCCCCACTTCGCTAGCGTTCCCAACCACCCGAGGGGTACCTGGTCACCATATCCATAGTCTAGCTGCTGTTTGTCTTCCATCTCGTACTCGTCCATGATTAACGTCGCAACGGAAAGACCAAGCAACGACAGGCACCCTACGAGTCGCGCGACCTTATACGCAAAGATGTTCAAGCCTCCGTGCGAAGCTACATGGGCCTTGACCTCTGCAGCAAACCCGGACGATATTTGCTGCTCGCCGATCTCGTTCTGAGCATCATCGTCGGGGCGCGACGAACGCAGTAGTTGGGACACCCCCAGAGAGCATGTGTGAATTAGCAAGAGCGACGCAGAGAAAGCGGCGAAGTACGCTGGGATGAGAAGTGTATCTTCGTATATTCTGATCGAAATTTGGCAGGCCAAATTGAGCCGAGGAAAATAAATAACTTGGAAAGGTTACGCACGAATGCTTGGGCTTGAGTAGAAAGTCCTTGAGCATTATCTGGGCGTTCCTGTAATGGGCGACCTGATAGTGGGAGGTTCTACGTTATATGGAACCAACCTTGCTCGGAACCGTCGCGATAACAAGTTTGAAACGAGAAGGTGCGATTCTCTGGCGCCGCGGAGTTCTCGAGTCACGATTCCACATGAATGCGGTATCACATGACTGCCGCGAGAACACACCCATATGAGAAATACCACTGCCGTTGACAAGCAGTGAGATTCCCAGAGACCACAGTACAATTAATGCTTTGAACGACCAGGAACGACGAAGGGTTGTTCGGTGAGTTTCAATATGTCTTGGAGGGCCTCACGTGATAGAAAAAGGGGCTTCAAACCATCGCACATTGTGGAGTTCAACTCTAAACGTTCGACGACCACATGCACGGCGCTGGAATTCCCTGATTTCCCCAGCAGTCACACAGACATTCCCGCATTGACGCCACAAGAACATGAAACGTCCCCATTCGCCATCTCCTGAGCTCACGGACGCTTTAGAGCCTCCAGAATCACCGCGTAAATCCAAGAAGCTCAAAGAACTCGACGCGTACTCGAGCACTTCGCCCTTTCCAGAATTTGCGCACCCCACACCGTCTGAGGCTCGGCAGGTCTTTGGCGTCCTTGCGGACGCGCACAACGGACGCGATCTCATACGCAAAGCTCCCTCTCCCACCACTTCGAGCAATTCCGCCAAAACCTGCGGCCACTCCCACAATGTCATCGACGCGCTGATTGGCACCATCCTTTCTCAGAACACCAGTGGCAAGAACTCCTCGACCGCGAAACGGAGTCTAGACACCACCTTTGGGCGTAACAACTTCGCTGCGATCGCTGACGCGCCCAAGGCAGATGTGGTGGAAGCCATCAGGATGGGTGGAATGGCGAACAAGAAAGCTGCGACTATCCAGAAGCTTCTGCAGGATATCAAAGCGAAGAGGGGCGAACACTCGCTCCAATACCTAGCGGAAATGGTCGACGGGAAACCCAAGTACTCCGACCCAGAAGTGATGCGCGACCTCGTCTCCTTCGACGGCGTCGGCCCCAAAACTGCGTCTTGCGTCCTGCTTTTCTGCCTCGGTCGGGATTCGTTCGCCGTGGACACTCACGTGTATCGTTTGAGCAAGTTATTGGGATGGGTGCCCCCAAAGGCCAACCGGGTGCTTGCTCAAGCGCACCTAGACCTGAAAATCCCCGACGAACTCAAGTATGGGCTACACGTTCTAATGATACGGCACGGGAGAGCTTGCAAGGGGTGCAATGCAAGCAAAGATGGGACACAGGGGGTTTGTATCCTCAAGGCCTACCTGAGAGACAGGAACGTCAAAGTAGAACCGAAGTCGGAGGGTAATTTATAATGCGGTCTTTAATATTTACATAGAATCCTTATTGCAAATCATGTATAAATACATCCAGGGGATGGAATAAGGGCTAACGCATGGCAGTGGATTGAAGAACGTCTAGTAGTGTGCCATTAATAGGAATGATATGCCGCGATAGCTTCTTCGTCGTCCATCTCGTCTTCGTCGAACTCGTCCACATGCAATGCTTCATGTTTGAGCTTTAGGTCCTGATACCAGCTGATAACCCGCGGGTGCGCGACAACCCTACAAATACAAAGTACAAGTTACGACAATCAGTGGGTTACTTCCACGTCAAGACTCAAGCCTTACTTGGACGCGTCGAAGTTTAGCACTTGTAGATGATCCATGTTCGTGGCACGCGATAGCGCAACATACGCTGCAAAGGCGTAAGATGATAGTATGAGTCAAGGCAGATATTTATAGCACGGTTCAAGACCTCACCTTGCCCTTTCTCGAAGGTACGTCGTAGGTCAACCTTGACTCTATCCAAGGTCTGGCCTTGCGACTTGTGCACGCTCAGAGCCCAGGCGTGGATAAGCGGAACCTTCCACAAGTCATAGGTTAACCCATCAATCCATCAGCCATCCCTCCTCAATGACTAACATAATTTCTACGTACCTGCACTCGACTAGCCTCCATCCCCCCTAGCGCGTTGTTCACAGTAAACTCTACCGGGACACAGAGCATCTCCCGACCGTTCGTGAACCGCACCATGGGCCACAGACGCTCACTTTCAGTCTGTATCTCCGCCTTCGCAGTTTTATCCTCGGGATTGAGGATCGCACCGAGGTTCGTCTTCGCGGTGTCCTTCACCGACGCGAACCGCGTAACTCTGCCCACCGAGCCGTTCACCAGTTCGCCTTGCAGCAGGTTCTAGGATGGTGCGATCAGGGTGATGGATCCTCGATTGGATGAGTGAGAAATAAAGAGGTTGAATACCTTAACCAACATAACTTGTGCGTCAACCTTGTAGAGTGGGCTAACGTCTGGTCATCCACAACATGTAGAAAGACCAACCTACCTTTAGGATCACTTCCTTTGGTACGACCAGTCGTTCAAGCAGGCGCGCCATTGCGTCAGGGTGGACGGGCTGTCCATTCGAGTTCGTTCCTGGTATATCACACGCAGGGTATAGCAGCGGTCGACCAGGCAGCGCGTCCAGACGCATTCGATTCGCGTTTGACACCTCCGCCCTAGTAGGAAACCTGCATGAACATCAGCATCCCGCATCCGTGTGACAATCAGCAATAGATTTGCGCTCCTACTAACAGTTCAGTAGGCATTATCCCATCGTCGTATTCAACAGATCGCGAAAGTCCCTGAAAGACTTCAACAATTTCCGGCTTGAGGTTCCCAAACCGCATCGCATTCAGCATATTCGCGAATTGCTGGTCTTTCTGCCTGAAAACCTTGGTTAACGTGATCGGGCGGCCGACGCATCTGTCCCAAGACTCCGCTTCGAACGCGAACGCGACGGGCACTTTCTGTCCATCTTTCCCTGCGTTCGGCACGGGAGGGAGTTGGCAGAAATCGCCGGATAAGATTAGCTGATGATGGTGGTGTCAGCGGAGGACCGTCTAGTATAAGGAGTAGTTGAGACCTGTATCCCACCAAACGGTTCGTCGTTCCTCCTCACGAGGCGAGCTACGGTCTCCTGCATATATATAATCAGAACCCAGAATTCTGTAAATTAAATGAGACCTAGCATACCAGTGTATCAAATAGGGCGCCGTCCAGCATCGATACTTCATCACTTCAGCGGCCGAAAGCGTATGCAATCAGAGCAAATATGTACGGTACCTTCGTCGATAATGAGATACCTCACCGCACGCCATCGATCGAGTACCGGCCTAAACTTCCCCTGTCCGAGGAACTTTCCTGCCAGATTCTTCGCTGGCTCGAGTCCAAGCCCTATGCCAGCCCACGAATGCAGAGTCGTGCCACCGATATTGACAGCAGCTATCCCGGTTGACGCTGTTATTGCTAATGAATGTGAATTGTTTCCGCCCAAAGTGTGAATAATCTCGCGCAGGAGGACCGACTTTCCCGTACCTGCGAAAGGTGTTGTAAATTCGAAGTACACATCGCAGTGATGACGAGAGAAATTACCAGCAGAACCAGTGAAGAAGATGCTCTTTCCGCTCTTGACCTGGTTCAGCACTGCTGCTTGCTCTGGGGACAACTTCACATCCGGCGTCTGGGGTTCCAATGGGGTAAAGTCAGCACCAAAATCAATACTTTCACCCTCGTCAGGTGCCGCAGATGAAGTAGAGGGCGAAGCCTGGGGTGGCATGGAACCCAAGTGCCTTCGACCAGCTGTAATTGGGTGGAATCGCTGTCTACCCGAAAGAGTCTTCGGAGCAGCTTGCGCATCTATCTAAAGGTATTCAGTTTCATGGAGTAAAGGGAGCGAAGACAACTTACACGGTATTGGAACCTTTAGCCAGTCCTCCGCCTCTCGTCTAGAGGGAAAACTTTTGTGTGTGCTTCCCGGAAATCCAGCTGTCTAGGGACACCAGTGAGCGTCCTCTCGTTCGCGCGCTCACCCTCGAGTAACCTACATTAGCTTTGCACTGACGTTGAAACAATGAGGACCCGACATGATCTGGGATATCCGGCAGAGGAACGCACATCATTCCAAGACTCGTAGATCTTCGGGCCTTCCCTTCCAACTTTCACAGCATAGAACTTTACCTTTGGCATAGAAATTTAGTGTAGTTTCTCGTAGAAGAGGGTTATTGAATGATAAAGCTTTAAAGCTTAAACATTGAGAACGCACTCGGAAGCGCAACATGCAAGATGTATGTGACATTAGATGTGACTGAAATGTGACAGGTCGCGTTAGTTGCACGTGGACAGCGAGTTTCACAAAATCCCTCTCTTTATTACTGTACTAAGAGAATCGATTGTCATACTCTCGAAGAGAGGCTGGTTTCGATCGGCCTATCCTTATCCCATCTATTGTCATAAAAATACCAGTGATACAGATCTACACATAAGCCAGAACTGGTGACACCTGAATCCCAGTGAAAAGTCCGTCGTGCCGAATCGACCTGTGGCGGTCGTGAGCGAGCCAGAGAGCCATATCGAGCCATATCGGCCCAAGTCGGTACCCCTATCAGGCCTCATGGCGGGCGATCTGCGCCGTGACGTCAAGGTGAGTTCCATAGACTTCTGTTTGACTTACTCGCACTGAGTTCAACGTTACGTTCAACGCAGGAAGGCGACACCCGACGCACAGACCAACAAGCTCCGCTTATATCAGCGCCCTATAACAACACGTATCGCCGCCTCCAACCTTTCTTCCCTCCGCCCATCTTTCCCCCCTCGTCGCCTCCAATATCGCCTCTCCTCTGCATGCTCCGCTCCCCGTCTTTGTGTCTATCACATCGCCAATCCCCTTACAGCACAGGACACCGTATGTCCCAAGGGCCACTTGTATTTGGACCATTACTCACCCACAAAAGTAGCATTTCGTACGTGCGCCGGGATCAAGCAGACAATCAAAGCGGACGGCGCAGAATGGTATGAATGAGAGGGAGAAGGTGAGACATCCCCTGCATTACTATATACTACCTGACTCATGTTTTGCGAGGGAACGCGACGTGGCGGACGCACCCAGACAATCCCAGCCCCCTCACGTCCTACCTCTCCTTTTAGCCTTACTGCATGTCACCTCTCGCGCTGACTTTCACTCTATATCTCATTGCCACGCGTGGCGGACCCTGGTAGAGGTATGCAATGGGACTGGGCGGTAGGACGGGGCGCAGAGAGCAGTACGGAGAACTTAGACTACTGTTGATGTATTGTAGTATTATTAATTACTATAAATGGTACTGATTTATCTGCCAAAAGCGAGCTGTATTGAGCTGGCCGCGAATAGGCTCGATAGCACTCGTTGATAATCGAGCTCAGTCTCATTCAGAGATCCCAAACGAGCCTCCGCGATCGGGTCGACCCGGCTCTATCAAGCTCAACCGCGGTCGACAGACTTTTCACTGGGCCTGAATGCCAGCCCGCCTCGCCAGTGGCTCGCCCAAATAAAAGGAAAATATAGATAAGGTAAGTAGTATATAGCTACAAAGACAGGACAGGTAAGTATAGTTAGTGGTCCAATGAGTGATTGTATGAGTGTGCCGAATGATACAAGTGTGCGTATGTAAACGACGGGGTTATACAACGAAGGGGAAAGAACATCGACGCGTCGTCGCCAGATCGTAAGTCGAAGATATCGATAATAAGTCGTAAGTGTTGGTCTAATTCTGCCGCTGGTAAATCTTGACGCTCTGCACTTCCCAGACTGTACGCAATCAGCAACGCACACATTGATTCCAGGGACCGCACTTACATGCTTGACTAAAACGATGCACCGTTCGCCCGTACGAACGCTTCACACGTCGAGAAACCCTGTACGCTGCGCACAGCTCTGCTCTTGTCCGGGAATACCAGCAGCATTCCATACTCCCCCCGCCCAATCACCACACAGTGTCGTGTCAAAGATCAGATGATGGTTGTTGAAGAACTGCGATGGGTTGCAGCCAGACGCAGGGAACCGCGCTTGAGGCAACCCCCACAGCGTCGGTTGAGGAGCCCCGGCGGTGATATCGGCGGGCACGGAGCCTCTAGGGAAGAAAAATATGGCCACACCATCGCTATCCCATTGCACTGCGTGATCACCATCAGCAACAATGACAAAATCAGATATTTGGCATTGTACGCACTAACGTAGACGCCGCCGCCGTTCGAATTAAATCCCGCCCCGAAAGAATTGCTGTTCGGCGCGCGGATCCCACACCCTTCGTTATTCGTGCTGGCAGCAGCACAGTCCTGGCCGGCAATCAGAGACCCCGAGATCTTCAGGTTCGAAGTGTCGCTCGATGGGAGATGGCAGCCGGGCGATGTGTGGAGCGTCGCTTGGTTGTTCGTGTAATCGTGCACGCCTTCAACGATGTCGATCTCACCACCCCTTGGCCAGTCCGGTCCTATTTATCAACGGTCCATTAATTCATCGGAAGTTTAAAATTTGGGAGTTGCGTACCGTTACTCCAGAATGCACTGATCCGACAGGCTTTTATTAGCTTCGGCCCTCGAGGGAAGAGGGGATGACTCACGGCCAGGTTCCACATCCGGTGGGCATGTGGACGGCATCCATGATGAACAGTCCTCCATTCCAAGCGCTCTGTGTGGTGATGCGTATACTCTTCCTGTTCGCGGCGACAGTGGGAGTAGTTTCGACGCGCATGATTGCGTTCCCATTATTGTTGACCGAGAGGATACCAGCGCTTCGCTGAACAGGACGGTTATGAATGTATATCTCAACGGATCGGAGATGAACTTACGCCATCGGCTTCGTTGATATAGTCAACGATGCCTGGAATAAATTGATAAGTCAACAGGAATGAAGATGAGAAAGAGTCGCGGACCATTCGTGGGGTCTGCGGAGGTGAAGAAGTCCCAGCCGCGAAAGAAATCTGATCCCTCGTGTGACTCGGCCAACTTCCATGGCGAGGGGGCGACGTTAGTGGGGCGAGCCGTAGATGCAGGTCTTGTAGAGGAGCCTCTTGGGTTACCAGAGGACGCAGACGTACTATTTCCGTTTCCTACGTTCCCTCCACTGTCTCCTGTGCCGCTGGAAGTGGGGTCGTGGCTCAAGCCTGAATTGCCAGGTCCAGCTATGCAATAAACACCCCGTTTCATCAACACCCTCCCTTGACGCTTCTGGGGTGGCACAGCTCCGAATGCCAGGCGAAGATCGCTTGCGAGGCCATGGCTGCGACGAAGGGCGAAGTGATGAGCGCGTTCCAGGATGGCACGAGGTCCGGCGAGCGTCAAGGACGCCTGTGCAATAAGAAGTAAATACAGTGGCAGCGATGTGATGTGCATGTCGTAGGTGGCGAAGCCGAAGGTCGTCTAAGAAGATGGTGGCAAACGGGCGGCGGTAGGTCTTGGCTCAACCAAAGACGAACTTAAGGTCCGAGAGGGGGGAGTGACCTTGTAAAAGGGAGAAAGAGATGGGTTTCCGGTTATAAGGGAGGTATCTGTAGAACTCAGGCAAAGTCGTTCCGGCCAGCTGCAGGAGGTGAGGCCTCGAATTGGGTGATGCGGAGGTCGTGGAAGTAATAAGTGGCCCACGAGACGCGTGTAACGGAGCAAATCTAAGAGAATTCAAAACAAGAGCGAAGGGGGGAAGAAATGTCCTAGCAGGCCTCGCCAGCAGCGATTTTGAAGGATTCCGGAAACCACTGGCCATTGTTCTCGGCAGCGTGGCGCCGCGAGCGATTTTCAAACTCCGCAAGCGACTTGTCCAAAATAGATATGCAGGTAACGGAAATCCAGTGTCGTTTTATACCACAAAATATCACATATCTTCTTCTAGGATCAATCACAAGCGCAGGCGGACGGAAAGTGCTCCCTTCTGTAATGTGAGTCGCAGTCTCGCCCTTTCGCCTTCAGGTCAAAGCTTGGGCAGAGCCGCCGTGCTTATCTTGGCCATGACACGAGGCATTGTGCAGTTCTGCTGGCTGACTTGCATGAATTCGAAGTATGTTGCTACCCTGTCGTCTTGACTATCGTCCTTGCTCTTGTCAGTGAGAACGGATTGCTAGCGGTGTCTGAAGTCAAGAACTTGGCTTCATCTCCAACTCGTGGAAACCACCAGCTCACAGCATTCTTGAGTGCGATGCGGTACACATTCCTTTATTTAGTCGACTTCTACTTGGCCAAGCATCGTGACATCGTGTTCTCCATACTCGCCTCATTATCGCGTACGATGCACGAGGATATGAAACCAAGTCAAAGCGGCTTTCATCAAGCACCCCTTTCGGTAACATAGGGTTATTATTGGCCGTAAATGGTACAGACATAAAGGGGACAGAGCAAAGAATCCGGATAGCAGCCGATGTCACGACGATATTTCAGTCAAAGTAGTAAATCCCGTCTGCACTTGCGAGCAACAAATGCTCGCCGCGGTCTTGATGTGACGGCGGTGATTTATTGTTATGTGTACCTATCTAGACATTGATGAAGTTGAATTAGTGTCCAGTTGTACAGTCCGAAATCTAGATTGGGACACTACGATATCATCGCGCTCGTTGTAAATTTGACCGCGACATGTCACCAAAACATCTTTCCAATTTAAATAGAGCCAGGGAGACAGTTATGTCCCGTCACTTCGACTGACTTGACGGGAATTGAAGGATAGAGCCGAGTACTCTTAACGTTGAAGCAACACTGAAGGTCATGCTAAAAAAGGAAAGGACTTTTCTTCGGTGTCTCTCAGCGGATACCCGCCTCTGCACCTTGCATGTGCGATGGGGGGCATGACGAGAATCGAATACATATAAGATGATTGCAAAACCGTAGTAACGGATAATAGGACACGTATATATGCAGACGTAACCAGTATCCAATGCCCCGCCAAACCCGCCGCCTTCTAGGCGGGCATTGTCCGACTATAAATCGACACAAGAATCGCCAGACACAAGCCGAATTATACAAGAGTACGTGTCCGATCCCACAAGAGACGACTCAGAAGCCACGGCAAGAGAAGAACGAATAGAAGGAGGAGAGGAAGGGATAATAAACAGAACATAATGTGATATGATGAGAAAGGAGAAACTGTTACCTAGCAAGATCATCTATGTGAACCGCTAGAGAACGCCTCTCGTACGCTCTTCCTGAGTTCTTCGTGTGCCGAGCTCGCGATGGACGACCCGGGCTGCATATGAGAGTGCGAGGCACTTGATGGAATCATAGGATCCGTATCTCCCTCAATGATCTCGATTATCCGTCTTCCAAGGAGCAATATCTCGCTCTGCCCATCACCGGTCTCCGTCTCTTGGAACGACGCAGCACGGGAATGGTGTGAGCCAGGCGTGCCGTCGGGGGAGGATGACTGGGAAGGAGTGCACGCGAGGTTACGTATATTCGGAATGAGGAGGTTGGAACTGCGGATGTTGCTAATAAGTTGAGGATCTGCCGGGAAAAAGTAAGAGCCGATCAAACAAATGGATCACGCAAAACCATACCGCCGGATTCCAATAGTTGCACTATTGTCCACACAGCGATGTGCTGGAACGTCACGTCATGACTCGTTAGGAATCTATACAAATATCTATGCATGCCGCCGTCTGGCTTTTCCCAGACGTCGTTGAAGGCGGAGTAGTCGTCATTCGTAATGCGACCATCTACCAGCAGTGAGATGTAAGTCGCTTAAAAAGAACTAGAGGACACACCTTTCGAAGAGAGGTTGCCCAATGCCGCTGCGCTGTTGCCCTGAACTTCCGAGCTTGGTGAATTTGTCAGAGGGATGAGCACTTCACAGATGCCCATCTCCAGCAACTGCTGCTTCAACTCATCTAGAAAACATATTAATATGGCTGTTGTGTGGCAATGACGGCCTGAACTCACCACTGAGCGCCAACACCGCCACACAAGCAGTCATTTCACTCTGTACGTTCATCGGCACTTCCAAGACAAGATCTTTGATGGACTGTACAGCTCCTGCTTTCACAATCGCAGTCTTGTTCTTCTCCGAACTAGCCGCTAGGTTACGAAGAGTAGAGATCGCGTGACATTGGACTTCTTCGTTGTCCTTGAAGGACAGGAGGTTGATGAGAGGTTGAAGGAATCCAGACTCGATGATAGGCGACTCGTTCTGGGGATGTATGGACACGTTTCGAACGCAGGCGGCCGCGGAGAGAATAAGGGGAAGGTAGCTTGATTGAAGTAATCGAAGAAGAGACTGCAGACCATCTGCCTTCACGATTTCTAACTGGTACTTCTCATCGCTGGCGAGGTTACGGAGGGCTAACGCCGCTTGGCACTGAACCTTGAGACTCGGACTATCCATAAGAGCGACCAAGCTTGCCACTAGTTTGGGTTCACTCTGGGCGAGCTTCTTCCGATTTGCACCTATTACGATGTGAATTCCTATCCGTGGACTAAGAAGTGTGGGCGAAGGCCTGCATACCATCTACAGCAATGTTGCTGAGCGCAGTCGTGCAGTAGTATTGAACATCAGTGTCAGGGGAATTAAGAAGGCTGACGAGAACCGGAATAGCTCCTGCGTTCACGAGCTGTTGCCTGTTCTCATCTAAGAAGAGAATAAGACACGTATGCAACGGAGAAGGTGACTGCTATGCATGTGTGACCAACCTGAATGCGTCATATTCAACAGGGCGCCCGTTGCGTTTCGCTGAACACGCATATCCTTGGAACGAGCCAAACGGGTAAGCGGAACCAAGGCTCCAGATTTCGCGATCTTCGTCTTGTTATCATCTCGAAGGGCACGAAATTCATCACCAAAAACTCATGGAGAATCACATAGACGCTTACCATGTGTTGCGAGATTCGTTACGCAGCCCACTGCATTGCACTGGACTTCGACGTTCGGGCTGAGCATTTGCCGAATAAGAGGCTCGAGGCCACCCAATTTGACGATGAGAAGCTTGTTCTCAACTAGAATGCGGCACAAAGTTAGGATGGCGCGAAAAGCCTATTTCCGATATCAGGGCCATGTTTGCCTCACCGTTTACTGCGAGATTGCCTAACGCTGCACTTGCAGCTCGTTGTACTTCCGTGTCATGACTACCCAATAAGAATAATATCGGGTCGAGGGTGTCACGACCGACAAGGCGAACCTCCTTCTCCGTTATTTCGGCGAAGGCAAGAGCGGCGCTGCGCTGCAGGTCGACATTGTCGGAGAATGAGAGTGTGGTGAGGGCGTCCAGAGGCGGTCCCTCGAAGAAGTTGGTGGTTGTGCGATCTGCAAGTATGTTGAGCGTGAGCAGCTTGAACCAGGGAGATTAGGGTGCAACGCACTCTCAAGGAACTGCAACAGGTCCGCTACGGCCTCTCTTTCGTTCTCGAGCAGTAACGGTTCATACGACTGGGACTTGCGAGAATGAACTAAACCGAACTCAGCCAAGTGAAGGGCAGTCCAGGAAGCAACCAAAGCCTTACAGCAAGACTCGCAGCAACTGCTGACATTACCCATGATACCAGAGTAGTTAGTTGAAAAAGGAAGGTAGATGGATCAAAGGCAAGAGGAGCGAGGTCACGAATTACAGTGGGGGCGAGGAGGACTGCTAAATTCAAGTCGTTCAACACCGCGACAAGCGTATGGATTGGTGGAAACTGCCGGTAACCACGTGCCTATATCACGTGTACAACTTCCTGAACTTTCTGTGATATGTTATGCTGAAATAAAGTACGACCGTCTTGTTCCTTTGGATGAGCATATTACTAGCCATTATGTCCATCCTGGCTGGTTGCACTTGAATGAAGCCATCCGTGGCGATGATTATCCAGTAGGGAGGAACTTCCTTTTCTTCGTACGTATGCTTCCTCCTGTCTATCCAATACCTAAGCTAGTGCGCTCAAGGTCCCTAGTACTCCAATTGCTTTCACTTACCCATGCGAATCATTTGCGAATCTGTCTCGCTCTTTCCGCTGGTCGAATACGAACGGGGCTTTTGGGTGCCTTGGGTGACACGCCAATGCAAGCGAGGACGCCATCTCAGTGTACGTCGTGGCGGCGCCCCAATACTATCGACTCAACGAGCGGGTGGCTGCCTCGCTTGAGCTTCGTCGGAGTCTTCGAGCCTCTCGACGCCCGGACTCCATCTGCTGGTGCCACGCTGTCTCAATTTCACAACCAACTAAACAAACATCCGTTTGAAGGCATGTGGATGGTTGTAATGCAGCCTCTCTCCTCAGACTTCCAGCCATGCAGTGTGTTTCACCCTTTCTCCGACCAATGTAAGCCCAGCATCAGGAGCACCCTCACCCGTTTTCATGCTCTTGGTTTTGTGCACGGTGATTTACGACATGAACAATATCTTTCTCAGACGAGCTGGAGATCGTTGGGAATGTCAGTTCATCGACTTCGACTGAGTGGTGCGCAGGGCATGGCCAAATACCCGATTGGGGTGTACAGTACCGATTCCGGCCCCGCACACATATGGATGACGACATCATCACTCCTCAGGACGACCAGAGTACTGTGGAGGAATTCCTAGCCCGCCGAAGTGAGGTGCAGTAATTATTACGCAGTTTTCCAGTATCCTTGGCTTTTCAACACTTTCATGATAATTTGTTTGTTGGTACTCACCCATGTTCGGAAAGTCACCTTCATCACCCGACCCGAAGCCACTACAGCTTCCCACAATCAATCAATAGTTCCCACTCTCAGGTTAACAAACAACAGGAAAAAGTTATCTTCCCGGCATACCCACGCTCAATCAGCTAGCCGGCGCTCGCTGGATAATCTAAGGAAGAAAGATTCAAGGATCGTAGTCAAGCTAAACTTGCTGCGGAGGAGAACAATGCCGCACTGCCTTGACAGCCATTTCACGTATCCGTCTCCTACCGAAGATTATATTACATAGCGTTCAGATCTCGAAACGTCGTGCTTTGAGTCATTCGTATCGCAGCATCTCCGCAGCATCCAACCACCGAATTGACGTGCACAATCCACATAGCCTACAGGATACATCGGCTGCGGGAGTCGCGCCCAACGATCTCTTCGGAAGGCCTACCCCTGCATAAGTATGAGCGGCTCTGAGGAAGATGTAGCCAACAAACTCGACCCGGCTACCCAGCCCTACCATGGAAAGCCTACCTCCATTTAAAGTCATTGAACCTCAAGCGAGTCACAGTTCATCTATAATATTTCTGCATGTATGTTTTCGCGACGCGAGGTTGGATGGTTACTGACGGCTACCTACAGGGGCTCGGGCATTCCAACGCTACATGGCATGCTGCTATGCACAAAGCGTTAGCAAGTCAGCTACCGCAGACAATGTGGATCTTTCCACAGGCGTAAGTCGTGTCACAACCCGAAGATAGCCCGCATACTAACTTGGCTTATCAAAGACCTACTAGATATGTTTCTATGTACCGTTCCGAGCGCCCCGCGTGGTTCGATGTGCATCAGCTTCCACCGGGAAACGACGAATTTGACGAGTCGGCAGTCGAACACTCGATAGCACTCGTCGAGCGTTTTATCTTGTGGCAAGTTCATTGCGGAATAGATCCCAAGAGGATTGTACTAGCTGGCTTCTCCCAAGGGGCAGCAACCAGTATGCTAGCCGCCCTTACGTCGCTGCATGACCTCGCCGGGGTAGCGAGTCTATCTGGCTGGCTTCCTAGTAAGGCTTTAAGGGCAAGCAAAATATAGTGTCGCAGTCACCTGTGTCGCTTACTCCACTTTTATAGATGCTGCACTCCGCACCAACCACACCGATCCTATGGTGTCACGGAGGAGCTGATGAGGAGATTCCGCTGTCAATGGCTTCTGTCGGACTCAATGCGCTGTGCGCAGACTTCAAGATGTCGTCTGCCTTAGTAACCTTTAGGGTTTATGATTCCCTCAAGCATAAACTATGTGACGACGAACTCAAGGATTTCGGGATATGGTTGAACTATATTCTGCAATGACACGCGTTGATCTGCTCCCCAGTCCAATCATGTTTGCGTGTTTTTTTATTCTGTGCCTAATACAATATGATTTAGTCAATACGAAAGCTATCTCGAAGTCTTGACGATGACGCAGTTCTGGCGCTACACTGCTAGCGCTGCTCAAACCGTCGGAGGTAGGAGATGATGATGACATTGCCCTGAGGTGATCGTGACCGAGTACGAGGGCCAGCTAATGACGCGTGACGGCTTGCCCATGAGGCGGTGGCAATGACACTTAATAGTCCTGAACAGGACCAGCTAGAAGCCAGAGTCCCCAACAAAGACGGCCATGATAGACAGATTGGGGGAATAGAATAGTCTAAGAGAGCCCTGCTATTCGATTGAGGGGATCACTGGGAAACATATGAAGCGATGGTGAGGCAATGGACAAGATATGATTTCATGATTGAAGATTATCAGTAAACGTGGACGTGAATTCGTGAAGTGGTGGAAACGTTCGAACTCCGATCCATCTCATGAAG
This sequence comes from Pleurotus eryngii var. eryngii, assembly GCA_029467805.1. Classification (NCBI taxonomy): domain Eukaryota; kingdom Fungi; phylum Basidiomycota; class Agaricomycetes; order Agaricales; family Pleurotaceae; genus Pleurotus; species Pleurotus eryngii. The sequence goes on from SZVJ01000018.1 coordinate 354,715, forward strand.
TGCCTCCGTCGATCAGGGCAAATCCCTCGAGGTATACCATATTAGGAGTTGATGCGCTGCCTGGGAGAGCGCTCGCCATGAGGCTGCCTTGAGGTGATATTAAAGCGGGGGTCTTGTTTTCCGCTGCTTGAGCTTCGTCGTGGTGAGCAAGGTCAAAAAGGAGGGGAGCTGACGATGCCAGACTCTACACAACTACTCAGTTATTTGCTCCCCAGCAATCATGCCAGCCACCAGAAACATCCCTGCTCGTCGCTCTCGACGCTTGTCCAAGCAATCTCCCCCTAGCTATAACGGTGATTATATCAAATATTACTCCCTATAACCATCAAACTAATTGTTATTTTTTTTTACTTAGAAGACGGCTGGGAAGAATTTGCTTTTCCTAACTCGCCCCGACTGGGCTGCGTCTCACTCAATATGGTCCTCCGCTACCCTTCACCCTCCCCTGTGTCACCTCTGATCTCAGAGCCCGACGATACCTCCGTAAGGACCACCCTTCCGCGACCAACCCAGCTTCCCATCCGGCGAGGATCTCACTCCCGAAAGCGCGCGCCGGATCACATCCCTCGCCCTCCGAATGCGTTCATGATGTTCCGCTCTTACTACTGCGTGAAGATCAAGAACGAGAGCTCCCCGGAGAACAACCATGCCATCATCAGCAAACAGGCAGGCGAAGTATGGCGCAGCATGTCTGTTGCTGAGAAGTCCGACTTCCATCGGCTCGCCTATGCCGAGAAGATGCTCCATGCCAGTCGCTATCCCGACTACAAGTACGCCCCGAACTTCAAGAAGGCGGCACCGTCTAAGAAGAGGCCTTCTAAACGAAAGGATGAAGAAGATCGTTGCATCAAGGTTGCTAGTCTCGTCAGGCAAGGCATCGTCGGTAACGAGTTGGTCAGTGTGATGGTGACCGCCGACGAGCCCGATCGAGATGGTGCTGCTCATAGCCCCGGACAACTCCCTGTCCTCGTTCAGATGTCGCCGGAGCCCATCAAGGAGGAGTCTCCAGACGTCGAACTACCCAGCCTTTGGCAACCAACTGACGATTGGGTCCCTACCGAGAACATCCCTCCCCTCGACTTGAATGAAAGTATGGCACAGGTTAGTTTCATCTCCTATTCATTATCCATTTACTGACTTGCCCATGGTAGCTTGCATTCGAGGAACTCGACACCATGCTCCCGGTGGAATCCTATACTGCTGAGGTCGTTCCCGGCTTCAAGCCGCTCCCATATCCCCTCAGCGATTGCGGCCCTCAGGGCTCGGGCTTCGACCTCCCTATCCATTGGAGCAATCCATTCTCTGCGGCCTTCCAGCCCGTCACAACCTTCTACAACTATGATGCCCGCGTTGCTACCCCGGAGCCCGCACCGACCCTCGGTGGCGACTGGTCGCACACCTCCCTCCGTGCACGCGCACCATCCCCCGAGCCTGCCAAATTCAAACAGGAGACACCTACCCCCGAGCATAACCAGCTTGGGAGCGGTGACTCCAGCACGCCCAGGGCACTCACTCCTTACCCCGTTCCATACAGCCCTATCACCTCTCCAGTCGCGTCCTTCGGAGAGAAGATTGAGGACCTGGGTGCTTTGTTCGACAACGGTTACAACTTTGCCGATTTCTTCTCCACCTCCGATGAGGCGCCGGTCAACTACAACGACTGGTTTGTCGAGGACGCGACCAACTTCTAATCCATGTAACACCGTTTCGTGTCCATACTTATACCCAACCACTTCACGTCCCTCCACATCCTATACATGTTTCTATCATAACATTACTTACAAGTGACTCATACCTCATCTGCTTTACCTCTCGTCTATCCCGGATCCCAACGTCTGTACTTCTGTCCCTGTATCTATTAGACTGCATTCTGTACTCTAGTCACTGTATGTACACGTAGCAAGCCTGTGGGCAAGCTCTGTCAACGTCTGACAGCGTTTTGACAATCACAATCACCCAGAATCTCGCTATTTGGTCCTCAATTTCTTTGTGACTGGCTCGGAAGGTTGATTAATTATAATTTTGCCTGCAGCTTGCTGCGTACGTAGCCACGCGATGCAGTCATCCTTTGTTTGATGTGGGTGCCCGAGTTGCCACTCAACCACTTGGGCGAGAACCTGTCCTAGCCAGGGGCCAGCACGTTGCGCTCCAAGTGCCGCACTAACCTCACGGCCCTGCACGCATTCACCATTGAGCACAAAGCAAACGGAGAATGGTAGGTTGAACATACATCAAGGATTGGTCTAGCGTCAACTGCATCTTGGAGTTTGAGCTCAAGCACACGGTCGACAAAGCAATTATAGATCGCGATAATCCCGGACGCGCGATCAACTTCCACAGGCCATCAACTCGTGGAAACAAGATACAGATCATTGTACGTACCATCCAAAATATCGTTCTCAAGATCATAATGTAGTAACAGGTCCTGAACGAGTGAGAACAGTAACGACGACGTCCAATGACTCCCGGTATTAGAGTTGTGCACGATTTTGTCCCGTAAGCGTAGCCCTACATAAGAGGAGGACGTCAGTAATTTAAATGAGAGTTATGCGGTGATATTTGGTACCGATTGCTACGCGATCAGAAGGCAGGGCAAATCTATCGTCATCTAGTCTTGGGAGCTGCAGTATCTCTGCTGCGGCGAACAAAGCAGGGATTCCATCCAAGAAGTGATTTTGAGTCCCAAGCTTCAGCGACTCCCGGATGGCCGCTTCGACTGCTGGATGGGGCTTTTTTCTTCCTATCTGAGTAGGTGATGCCCTTGTAAGGCGTGAGCGCTGCGGCAAGGAATAGTCTAGCCGCGCAAGAAGGGTCTTCTGAAATCGAGAGCATAGTTGGGTGAACGGCGGGTAGTTTGCTGGGGGAGGGGTGGAGGACGGTATCGAGAAGAACGGCAGCCTTCAGTCCACTGGCGTTATCTTGTACCGGGCTAGATAAAGCGGAGGAAATATCGTTGGGAAGTACTGAGAATACGGAGGCAAATAGCGATAGATCGTGTAGAAGTTGTATGGCATGTCGCGGGTTACGACCTTGAGAAATTATCTGTAGCTAGCAAATATTTTGATGTCGGGGGCGAATGGCTCACCTTTCACCATCTTTGTTAGTTCCTCTCCGACCCGTTCCCGACTAACTTTCGTACGTAAAGCGGCCTGTAGATATGTCAGGAATTGGGAGGGAAAATCGTTTAAGGCATCTAGTCACCTGAATGATTGGATCTTTCACAGCAGTTTCTAGTTCGGGTTCCACGGCAAAATCAAACCTACTGGCGAACCTTACACATCGAATGACGCGCAGGGGATCGTCGAGGAATGTCTCCCTCGGCGGTAATGGTGTTCGAACAATACCATTCTTCAGATCGTGTATCCCCTACGGGAGTTCAGCTCATTTCAACGAGATGAACCCAATATGGACGGGCCTTTTCAGTAAAGTCCTCTACTGACCGCGTGTGGATATTGTAGAAGAGCGCGTTGATAGTGATGTCTCTCCTCAGTGCATCCTGCAACGGTGTGCCAAATGTCTAAATGCAGGGGTTGAACGCAAATGTACACCTCAGGCGAGGGTCGGGCGTACTCACAACTTGGTTCGGTATGCGACTGTCCCCAGTGTATTCTTCACTCCGAAGATTGACAACGTCAATGGATCTATCCAAGATGCGGAACGTCGCCGTTTCCAAATGCTTCGACTGATCGGGATTCTTCTCGATTTTGGCGACCTCTGAGGCTACGACGCCTTGGGTCCGAGCAAATTTGACTAGATGCTCGGCAAACGGCTCCCCCATCATGTCGGAGAGTGCGATGTCTATATCATTGCTCTCCGCGCCCAGTAACTGCGCCAACAAATGGTTTCACTTCAGCAAGGATTTACAGAGTGGGTGGCAGATACAGACCTTATCGCGAACCCAACCCCCCGCGATTCGACACGTCGTCTCAATCCCCTCCTCAGTCTTGAGATGTTTCGTGCATCCGTCCACTAATACGCAGATTTGCTCTTCGATGTCAGTCAAAATGACTTGCAAATGCTCTGGAGGTTTCACTGGGTAGGAAGTGCGAGAAAGAAGCGACATTGGCCTCTGTATTCTAAGTCGAGTTGCAAGTCTTCGCCAGGGGAACATTCGCCGTTGCCGAAGTAAGCGCCCATGCAAGAAACATTTCTTCCACTGACCATGGAAGCTTTTCAATTACTTTCTCGAGGCGGGCTCAATTTTGATAAAAAGAGATTCAAGAACGACGTGAAGCTATTCCAGGTGCGCCTCTTTGCATAGAAGTCGTCAATACGTTGCTAACATCCCCCCTCAGGGCTCTGCATCTATCTCGGTCGACAAAGACACCCAAGAAGAAACTGATGGATCTGAACTACCGGCGGAATTAGACTTCTTTAAGTATGCCCAAGGTGGCAGCACTAGCAAAAGGAAAGCACCCAGCAAGGAGGCAGCTCAAAGCAAGAAACGCAAGCTCTCGCCAGGACCTGACGAAACGGCAGCTCCACCTTTGGTAGCCAAGCAGCGCGTAACAGCGAAGGGTTCAAAGGTTCCTCAAGCTATTGAAACATTTGAGGAGCTAGGCGAACGATACGGCCTATCCAATCAACTCCTCGCCAATTTATCAAAGAATGGGTTCTCAACACCGACTGGTATTCAATCCCATGGGGTACCGATTTTGCTTGATGTGAGTTCTAGAGTATGCACCTCCCAGTAATCAACAACGTAATCCAGTAGTCTCGAGACCTTGCCGCCATAGCACCAACTGGTACCGGAAAAACCATCGCCTACTTGCTCCCAATATTAGGAACTTTGAAAACTCCCAACGGGAAAGCAGATGGAAGTGGTGTTCGTGCCGTGATTGTCGCCCCTACACGAGAACTTGCGCATCAAATCCACAACGAGTGTTTGAAGCTCGCTGAGGGTCGTAAATGGAGGATTGTTTTGTTTAGCAAAGCCACGGCCAACACGTTGGCTGACAAAAGCGTGAGGGATAAAGTCGGTGAGTATTATAAGCATACCTTAATGCATGTCTATTCAGATCCGTTGTTCTCCTTAGACATCATCATTAGTACCCCACTACGTCTTGTAGCGTCGTTGCAAGCAGGGACCCTCAATCTCAACAAGTACGTCACTTCGGCGCATTGCGTACACTCCTCTAACATCTATACGTAGTGTTCGACATCTTGTCCTCGACGAAGCCGATCGCCTGCTTGACGCCGAATTCTTGTCGCAAATACAGGAGGTTGTCGCTGCATGTTCTCGTACGGATATCCAAAAAGCCGTCTTCAGTGCTACCTTACCTGCAGGCGCGGAAAAAATAGCGATGGAGATGCTCCGTGACCCTATACGAGTGGTCGTCGGTCTCAAGTCAGTTTCCTTATCTCCGTACTCGATCAAATCTCACTGTGCTCCTGCAGAGATACGCCATTGCCCTTGATTACACAAACACTCACATATGTTCGAGACGACCATTCCAAGCTCCCCAGTCTCCTCCAATACCTAGCGCAGCCATACAACCCCCCGCTACTCGTCTTCACCTCCACTCAGCCTCGAGCATCGTCATTAGCAGAGGAACTCGTATTGAATAACATCCCGAACGTGGACTGCCTCCACGCGGGCATGACGAAGAAGGAACGAGAGGACGCCATGTCTCGTATGCGGAAGGGGGAGAGCTGGGTGATGATCAGTACAGAGGTTATGGCTCGTGGCATGGATTTCAAGGGCGTGCGCGAGGTTATTAACTATGACTTCCCTACTAGCGTGCAAAGTTACGTCCACCGAATAGGTTAGACACGCACAACTCTTTGATTTCTCCGCGACGACTAATTTGCGTGTTTTTTCAGGTCGTACCGGGCGAGCTGGCCGTGAAGGAAAGGCTGTCACATATTTCACAGACGACGATGCACCGCATCTGAAAACGTAAGTTGCACGATGCCATACTCAACCCAGATTTAACCTGTGCCGTCGTCAGCATTGCCAACGTACTGCTACAATCGGGTTCAACAGTGCCTGAATGGATGCTAAAGTTACCAAAGCCCTCGAAAATGAAGAGGAAGTCCATGGGGAAAGTTAAACGAGCCGAGGTGGTGAACCCTGCCAGAAAAATAGGACGGAATGATGCAATCAAGAAGAGGTGAGCAACTATAGGTTGACTTCGTTGTGCTGGCCCGTTGAATATGGACCTTCGGCAGGGATATGATTGCCGGTTCCAAAAGGCGGGAAAAGAAACTCGCTGCGAAAGAGGAGTCAAAAGCAGACTAGTTTTGCGTGTTCGTATGGTCCTAAATAACATAACAAGTTACGCGAAACTTGAAAACACATGATGGGGCAAGCATGTTATCAGCATCTGGTACCTACCACAATTGCGGGTCCTACTTTGGATTCTCCGGTCACCGCGGTTGTTAGATCATCCTAATAGCATTCTCAAATAGCAAATCAAATAATCTAGGTTTTGCTACATACAACTTTTGTGGTGCGACCTATAGTACAGTGATGTTTCCCTGCTCCGCCCATTCTCCGAATAATAAGCTAATGCTTTCCCCGTTGTGGGTCCTGCGAATTGACTCGGCCAAAGTCGGGCCGATATCTATGGTCAATAATTTTGAGCAGGCATTTTGGTGTTGAGTTTGAGGAATCGTGTTGGTGACCTATAGGGGTGGTCGTCAGGGGGAGGGTAAAATCACATCGAAGACTGTTGGCATACCACGAGTTGCTCGATAGGTAGTTCCTCTAAGACGCTCATGTTTGCTTCAGAGAAAAGGCCTAATATCGTGGATCAGTGGGTCAAGAACAGCCTACAGCCCGATGAATGAAATCGCACCATGAGAAACAACGGCATAAACGGCCTTGGCACCTTTTTCTTTTAGAGTTCGGACAGCAAGGATAAGAGTCTTCCCAGTATCAATCATATCATCAACCAAGATGGCGACCTGATTCCGACATATCATGAGTAACTTTAGGTGGATGACGGGACGGGCGACTTTACCTTATCCTTGACATCACCAACAAGAAGTTCCATGCGCTCCGGAGCATCTTCTGACTTCCCGTCCCGCTTCCGGTGGATTAAGGCGAATTCTACATTCAGCTTGTCCGCGATAGCGGTGACTCTGAGAGGAGAAGAGACTGAGATTATGTAGCATCATTGGGGACGAAATATAGCTCACCGTTTTGCGCCGCCAGCGTCCGGACTGACGATGATGCCATCCTGCCAGCCAGGTATGCGATGTCTGATATACGAGAGCATCAGGGGCTCCGACCACAGGTTATCAACAGGGATGTCGAAAAATCCCTGGATCTGACTGGCATGTAGGTCCATGGTAATAACGTGGTCGCATCCGGCTACGACAAGCATGTTTGCCACTAACTTCGCCGTGATTGGTGCTCGAGATTTATCCTTCTTGTCCATTCTTGCGTACGGGTAGCACGGAATGACAGCAGTGATGCGGCGAGCAGAAGCTGTCCTGCACGCTGATATGAGAATGAGGAGCTCCATGAGGTTGTCGTTGACGTCTTTGCACCCGGACTGGATGATGAAGACGTCTTCGTCTCGAACTGATTCGGTGATTTTGACACCGACCTCCCCGTTGGAGAAGTTCCTGACTGTGGTCGACACAAGGGGGACACCGAGTCTAGGTGAAATGAACTTGAAAGCCCATAAGCAAAGGCGTCTCGCTCACCGCTCAGCCACAGATTGGGCGAGCTCAGGGTGACTGTTGCCTGCAAGGGCACGAAGCTCAGTGAGTGTACCGCAAAAGAAAGAAAAGAATGTGCGCACCAGTCAGGATCCTAATAGAGTTGGCGTGATACATGGGTCGTCAAAAGAGTGGATTATCGGGGAGGAAGAATGTATGAGTGCATGGATCAAGCGGTATAAATTTGAGCGCCATCCGGCACAGGCTATGGTTAATATCACGTGATATTCGGTATATAAGCGTCGTAGAGTTCGGCTTTGCTTCTTGATTCCTTTCGCTTTATCTGTTCCTGTCGCATCAGGCGAGCCCAATACAAGGCAGCGCAGCGGCTCTGTGACATCTTCTCTTTGAGGTCGAGGTATCGTCAGAAGCACGCCCGGTTCTCGCAGGCACAGCCCATACCCTAAGTTGCCCTTCCTCAGAATACCTCTCAAAGCCTCAAGAAATGGCGATACTCCTTCTCAGCGTCCTTGTTGTCTCTAATCTTCTCGCTGTGACCGCGCAAGAGCGATTTCCTCAGACACCACTGGTTTTAAAGCGCTTCTCGTACCCAACTGGCTTGCCCTACCAGGCCGACTCCGAGAACCTTCTCAGAGGCACCCAATTGGCTACAATCGTGCAACTCCTCCACCGAAATTCAAGAATCTCTCTGTCAAACATCATTCCTGAACTACCTCGATGACTTCTGCCTCTGGGCCCCCCCCAAACCAGACTCTCTGATCGCGGATACCGAAGGCGAGGAAGTCGCCTGGTGCTCTCAACCCGGGCGAGGAACGCGGCGTATCCCCCCTGACGCGCTGAAAGGCGTCCAGTTCATGCGCACGCCCGACTATGTCCAAGTCGTAGGATTCATCGACCAGACGGCTATCAACATCGCCGCGGGCGATTCGGGCGGCGAGCTGGACCCCCATGGCGCGGACCTCCGTGGAAACCCTCTAGGCGGCTTGATGTACTCCAACGCGTGGTCGAAGAGCGCAGACACGTATGAGCAAGTCATCGAATGGCACAATTTCATGGGCGGCAACGCCTTTTGCCTCAAGGTGTGCGACCCGTCACGGCCCAACGCAGCCAGTTATTGCCAGCACAGATACGACCGCATCGGGTGTGCCTATAATGCGCCCAACAATGCGAAGGAAGGCGTGTTCGAGTCCTGCGAAGGGGAGAACCAAGATTTTCCGGGCGTGTACACGCAAGACGGCCGGGTTCTGACTTATACGCAACCACCAGAGGCTCTGGGCCCTATTACTTCTGTCCCTTATCAACCCCGTGTTCCCGCCAGCAGTAACTGCAAGCAATTTTCGAGCAGCGCCCTATACACAAATACACCTGGCCGTGTTACGCCCGTTTCATTAGCCGCTACATCGGTCGCCTCCACAGCGTCGCCGGCCAGCACAAGCAAAAGCGGTGGTTCGCAGTCGCAAATAGACGGTGAAAGCAACGACGCAACCTATGTAGTTTCCTCCGCCATCACGTCTGTCTTCGGTGTCTTGTTCTCCGCACTTTTCTTGGCTTAATCCCCGCCTCCGCAATGAACCATCCTGGCTTGATAGAACATAGCTTTTGACCGTACATAATAGCTATATATACCAATCCCCGATAGATACACAACGTGAAAGCAACTATTACACCGGATAAATAGGTCATGAGTATGATAAATGCAAACGAGTGGACGGGCAAGCGAGTGCGAGCGCAAACTGAGCCAAAGATTCTGCGGAAGTAGACTATTCAAGTCACTGTCTATAGCTATCTATAATCTGATGGTCCTGGGCTATACGCTGGAGGAGGGAGCTCTTGGTCCTCAGACGGGTTCTGCAATCGCAGCTTTGCCAACTGAGCCTTCTCTGAAAGCGGTGGATTGGGAGCACCCTGAGCTGGGTATCCCTCTGCAGGCGGCTTTGGGACCACCGATGACGCCGCAGACACCGGTCGTCTTAGCCATGTCGTAACGGGCCCAGTCTCTGTGTTCCCATATTCCGAGGACGGGCTGTGCATCAACAGATTTTGCGCGGAGGGATGCTGGGAGGGTGGGGGCGTGAAGTCAAGGGGCGTTGGCCGCCACGACGGATCATCCTCCCGGGGTGGTCTGAACTGCTCCGTCAGGTCGAGGGGAAGCTGCCGCGTATGCTTCCCCCGCATTCTGCGCTTGGTGAAGTACACGGCGGCAAATATTATCAGCACCACCACGACGATGGCGGCTGCCGCGCCGGCGATAATCGCCATTTTGTTGCTTGACTTCTCTGGCGCTGCCTCGTGACTGCGAGACGCTGGTTAGTATTGATATATCAAAATGAGGCGGCGACGAACGTGTATACGACGTAGTCAAGGATGACCAGCGACTTTTCCCCAGCGTGGCCATTCTCTATGGACAGCGTATGGGCGCCGTTGGTAATGGAGGCATTAACGTAGACGGGCACATCGTAGTCCCAAGCGGAACTTCCGTTCGGCTTCTGCTTGAAGGTCCCAACTTGTTGGCCATCGAGCAAGAATGTCATATCGGTGTTCGTATTTGGACTCTCAAAGCTGTGGCCGAGGATACAGTAGACGTACACCGCACTACCTGATAACGAGTCGTTTGGGCGACACAATTGGCGGGATGGAGATGCTATGGATGGAGAACACGCACCAGTAAATGGCACTGAGGCTGTAAGTATCGCACCCGGCGTAGGGTTCGTAGCATTCGTCAAGGCGAAAGTTCCATCGTGCCACGTCCCCATGTAGGCTTTACTCTTGTCGAAACGCGCCGTGCATGTCTTGCATGTCGAACCATCGTTCCAACTGAGTGCCGGAGAGTAAGTCACGAGAGCCCCGGTGTCGGGATCACCATATTTGTCGTCAATTGTCGTGTTGACAAAGTCCGCTAAGACTATGCTTGCACCAGAAAACCACAGTGTATACTGAATAAGCATCGATAACCGCATGGGAACCGCAATAAGCGGTTTATTCTAGAAAGTTGAACGAGTGTTGGAGACAGATAAATTGCGATGCAGACTAGCAATCGCGTCCCGGCGTTAGTGCCATGCAAGAGTGATTGTCCATAATTATGGGTAAATACCTGGGACTCCGCCTTACCCGCCGGGGGATGAAGACCGATAAGTTGCGCAGGAAAGGGTGACTGGAAGAAGACAGAGCCAAACGACTTTCGACGGTCTGTCGCCCAGTGCGGGGCGTTCGGGGCGCTCGGGAAGCTAAGTGGTTTGATCCTGTCGAGTAACGAATCGAAAGAGAAGAGAGCGAATGAGCGCCAGCGCCCGCATTATCGGACTTTCTCTTTTGTCAGGGTGTCTTTAGAAAGTGAACTCAGAGTGATCGACATTCGCGGAGTTCATTTTCAGTGTCGTTGGCGAACGGATTCGGTTACTAGGATCAAGGCTCTAGTACAGTTGAGGACAATCAAAGTCACCAAATTTGATCGTGCCGAATTGGGAATTTTTGGGACCAAACCAACAACGGATTCATTATCAGACCCACCAAAAGAGCTTAAAAAAACGATGTCCGAAGTTTTTCCCACGAGAAATGGGGGTGGCCAAATTTTTGGAGCAAAAAATCGAATTGTGTGTACCCCTTTAGGGGGTTTTGAGCCCAACTTTCACCTCATATTTAGCATTGTAGACTTACTTTATGCTATTTGTAGTCACAATACCGCTAAAATCACATCTGGCGTACATTCCGCGTCGGCACACAACTTTCGGCTGATAGCGGAGCTTCCAGAAATGGTAGGACATGTGACATAGGTCACATGCTACATCTCCTGAGTAACTTTGACCAATATACAGTAAGCGCAACATCACTCTAGGTACTCCCAGAAATAGTACCATCAAATAGCAGCATATTTTAGCTACTGATTCCTTATTTTATTTTATTTTTACCTATTTTATTTTGGGTGGCCAAATTTTTGGGCCTCCGCCAAAAACTGGAGCCTGAACGGCTCGATAGAATCGCTTCGGACCTAACGGAATATCAAACTAGATAGGTCTAGATGCGTACAAAAACAAGTCCGAGGGCAAAAAAAATAGTCGACCTAAATTTGATGTCTTTGATTGTCCTCGACTGTAGCGCTGCGTAGGGTGGGCGGGAGCTTCACGGTTCGAATTCACGAAACTCTCGTGATCAAGAGATAAGATAAGGTATCACCTTGATATTTGCGTTATCTCGTGTTCAATTAGAGATAATTCATCAAGATTTATGCAAAGAAAAGAGTGTATTTGGTATCTACTGCAAGCTAGACCAGTTAACTACGGAGTTACATACATATTTGTGCTACTTGTGAGGTAAGGCTGAGGGTGGGAGGGGGGATCTGGCTTAGGGCTTGGAGTTAGATGCCTGGGTAGTGTCGTTGGGTGAGTTGGATTGGTTACTTACCTTTGGGAGATGAGCCGATGACTTCCGCAGCGCGTGGCATGTACCCGGCAGGGGAAGGAGTTTCTGGGTGTGTAAAATCTAAATTAGTGAGTACGGAGGAGAAGGAGTCAAGATCACTTAGCTATGAGCTGGGCCGTTGGAACCTCCACCTCGCGATGGGCCCCTTCTTCCGTAGTCACTCCCGAGACCGTGTAGACACAGCCATAACACGCGTTCGTTTGCGGCCCATAGTCTACCAAGCGGCGCATGCTCGTGGTGGGGTTTCTCGGAGAGGGCGGTGATGTACCGAGGGGCGCGTCAGTGTCGTCGTAAACTGGCAGCAAGAGGATGGAGGTCAGAAGGACAACGTCACTGTTTGAGTCACGTACAACCCTTTACATAACATATATAATCTCACGCTCCCAATTTATGACTTGGCATTTTCGAGAATCAACGAAAAATGCCCAATAAATCTTGAAAATATTCCTGTACAACTTCTGAGATGGTAGGTACAACCGAGGTAATAGAATATAATACCATATACCCTACCTTACGGGAGACATTCAATGTGCATTACCCACCTTGAATATTTGGGTCGCGGGATAAATGATTGACGCTGGTGCAACCACGTAGCTCCCGCCTACAACAGCTGCGTATTGAAACGATAATTGAGAGCGAAACAATTGACTTTGTAAATTGTTTGTGTAATAAAGCGACATGCCTGATCATACAATTTTATATCTCATATGCTTTGTATCTGATTGTGCTGCGCGATACTGCAATATTACTTGCGAACCTCCTTCTCGAAGTCTTTCTTGGCTTCACGAGCTCCAGCGGCAGCCTAACTTTGTGTGAATATAGTACCAGCTGATACACGGAAGGGGTACAAACCTGGTTTGTTTTTTGACCAGCCATGTTCGAAACTTTGTCCACTTGCTCTTTCGCGGCTTTTGTATTTGAGCCTGTCGATGCGTTAGAATACAAGCATATACCACAAAATAACACCGACCGATTGCTTCCTTCGCGGCCTGCGTCGCTTGTTCGCCCGTCTCGATAGTACTCGCGAGCGTTTTCACCAACTTTCTTGTTCACCTATTCATATATATCGATATCGTGCGCGTGGGTGCGTAACCAGTATTCGGCAAACTCACTTTGCCTGCTACCTCTGATACTTTCTCAACCATCGTTTTGGAAGCTGGTAACGATGAATGGAAGAGTCGCGCACTGCGCGCACTGGCGCCAAACACGTGGGTGGAAAGGCGGGCAGATGAGGCGATCCGCGAGAGCATCTTGGGTAGTTTGGAAGGAAGAATTATTTCTGGGATTCCGCATTCACCAGACCTTTATATGCCGTACCCATAGTAGGGATGACGTGAATGACGTCGAGGAAGGAATTCAGACGCGGGTGAAAACCACGTGATCGAGTCCCACGGTATAACAAGCCCCTATGCCACAGGGGACTCGAACATTTTATCACATTGCCTCTATCCTCCGTGCCATCACCATCTGGGTATCAGGACGACCACCATGGCAGCCACAAAATCTACAGTCTCCGCCCACGATGATGGCCCCGTTTTTTCCCAGGAAGCTCCAGGTGAGCGCGGTGTACGCACCTCCGTGGATCTTGCCTGACGGTTACCAGGGGTCCAGGATCATGCACAAACCTGAGAGCCTCGGCGAGTCATCTAAGCGTCGTTCGCATCTCTTCTTGGGATACGGCACTATTGCGCTCAACGGCGATTACGACAAGGAGCACGCTATTGTCCCAGACTTCGATCCCGCTTCTCCGGAATCCGTCTATTCACAATCGCTCGCAGTCATCGTCGCCCATGTCTTCGCCAACGCTAACTACAGTAGAGCCACTGTCACCCACACCGCAGTCGAAGCGGAACTCTCTTAAAGCATATATGCTGAGATCCGAATACAGTGATTCCCGCCGTTCGGCTGCAACGGCTACTGAATCGACGCCACTAGTCCCCAAACCGCTATTACTCGCCAATAAATATAACGGCATGACGGATACATATATCACCCCAACGACATGGCTAACGCGTCTCTTCGGATTCCTGTGGCACATCCTCGCCTGTCTGAGGAAACGCAGTAAGGCTTCTCGCAGACGCAGCGCTGTCAGCCTCAAGCCTTTGATCCTCCCACAACGAATCAATGGCACCAGTAACGAGGATGACGGGCCAATACGACAGTCATCATAAAAAGATGGTGGGCTTTGTTTTGAGATTCTTCGTGTATTCCTTCCTAGTTTTGTTCGTTCCCTGCGTGAAATTGCTCTATATAAATGTCAATGGCATCATGCCGCAGTGGGGCGTACCAGTGGTGAATATCTTGCGAGACCGCCGTTTACGCTACAAGCCTCCTCAGCTAAGAATGTTACAAAGACAGCGACACTGTGCTTTCAAAATCGTTCCTTTAGTGCTTCTGTGCGAGGCTAGGAGCTCTTAGTCGCCCTGGAATAAAGCGGTTGGTCGAAATTTTACTTCGAAGCAAAGCAAATTTGCGATCGCGTGAACTTGAAAGGAATGGCCGAGAGCCCGGTTTCAATTCGCATCGGCGAACAAAGAGACAGACCTGCCAAAGTCACGACTAAGACCATGATCGTCAACGCTAAAAGGTATACCATGTATCACGGCCATTCTCAGCAAGAAGGATCTACCTACCTCTCCAATGCCACACGGCGATGAATTCGTACTCTGTCCGAACGAAAGATATACGAAACAAGACGGCGATCGAGGCGGAAAATTGTTGAAATACGATATTGTTTACAGGGTAAGAAATTCCACCCTTTCAATTATATTTCTGCACCACTAGTGCATGCTAGACCGACGGGCGGCACGTCCAGGCCTTGAAATCTACGTCGTGTACGTCTAAAACGCCAGATATCCTCGGCACCGTGCCCGAAGGAGGCTTGAGCAGCAAGGAGTACCGTCGCGCCCTAATTGAACCAAAAACCCTCTGGCAAGTTTCTGCGTAGCAACCAACCAGTCAGCTTGATGACCTCTTGTGCTGAGGAGCTCTTACGCCGCTGTATTAATTGGAAGCCCCTTCCTACTTCATCCTGAGCGCTGAGCGCTGATCATGAATGCCGAGATAGATTGTGAGCTTGATGTCAGCGGGTCGTCCAAACCTGGCTAGTCTGACCAGTTCCGCCACATACTGAGACTCTGAAAAATCTTCAACAATGAGCAGACTGACGGTTCGCGGTTGTAGACCAAGTGCTGGAATCTGGCGTAAGTCCGGCGGCAGAGCCGCCTGGCACACGAGATTTTTGGGCACGGCGCGTTCTGATTGGCTGGTCATTAATCGCACCATTTTATGCATACTCTATCCCGAGCTCGTTATTTCACGGTTGTGCATCTTCCCTCCTCACCACCACCACCACACCACCACCACCACCACCACCACCACCACCACCACGATGGCCTCCTTCGCCATCAAGGACCACTCCTCCGCCGCGTCGATGCCCTCGTCGACGTCAGCCCAGCAATTCCACAATTTCTCTCCCGTTACCCTGTTCTCATTTACTTCCAATGGGTCGGCGACATGGATGTATACAACCGTTGCCGTCGTCTTGTCGCTGCTCGTGCTAGAGCAGTCCGTCTACCGATACAAGAAGCGGCATTTACCTGGGGATAAGTGGACGATACCTATCATCGGCAAGTTTGCCGACTCTATGAGGCCCACCATGGAGGGCTACATGAAGCAATGGAACTCGGGTGCTCTAAGTGCCATCAGCGTCTTCAACATGTTGGTGGTAATCCTACGGTTTCCATTTATTTTTCTGACGGATTCCAAAAAGTTTCATCGTCATGGCCTCATCCAACGAATACTCGCGCAAAATCCTGAACTCTCCAATGTACGCTGAGCCATGCTTGGTCCATTCCGCCAAAGCCATCTTGCAGCCTGACAACTGGTGGGTTACCTTGGTTACCCTCACGTTGTCAAAGCTATATTCGTATTTAGGTTTTCCTCACAGGCAAGGAGCACGTTGAATTCCGCCGCATCCTCAACACGCTCTTCACGCGTAAAGCACTAGGGTTTGTCTGAATATGCATCATCGGTGTACACTGGAACTCATAATTCTTTTCTCAGCATCTATGTTAACATTCAGGACGTCATCACTCGCAAGCACCTCACTCAATGGCTTGCCGCGGCGGCCAAGGACCCCAATCCCCAGCCCATCATGATGATCTCGCGCTACCTGAACATGGACACGTCCCTTCGTGTATTCTGCGGTAATCACCTTCCTGAGCAAGCCTCCATTGAAATCAGTGAAAAAAGTACTGGGCCATCACCCAAGCCCTCGAACTCGTCAATTTCCCCCTCGCCATCCCTGGCACCAAGGTCTATAAGGCCATCCAAGCACGCAAGATTGCGATGAACTGGCTCGAACTCGCCGCCCGCAACAGTAAGATCGCTATCGCCAACGGTGCTGAACCCGAATGCTTGATCGACCACTGGATGTCCCACTATCTCCGAATCATCGTATAAAGGCCGTAAGGACTTGAGCGACCGCGAGATCGCCATGGTCGTCTTCTCCTTCCTCTTCGCCTCACAGGATGCCATGAGCAGCGGCTTAATCTATGGATTCCAGCATCTTGCCGACCACCCGGACATCTTAGCCAAGGTTAGAGAAGAACAAGAGCGCGTCAGACAAGGACACTACGACAGCCCAATCACCATTGAGCAACTTGACCAGATGCCATACCTGCAGGCTTTCGTCAAGGAAAGTTTGAGAGTTAAGCCTCCTGTCACCATGGTTTGTTCCCATTTACACGCTATATATGAAGATACTCATATGCCGGCAGGTTCCCTACAAAACCACCAAGGCTTTCCCTATCTCCGATGACTACGTTGTTCCTAATGGAAGCATGCTCATCCCGTCGTTCTACAATTCGCTCCACGATCCGGAGGTGTTCCCCGAACCTGACGTCTTGAATCCCGATCGTTGGCTCGACCCCAATAGCAGCGCTAATGCCAACCCGAAGAACTACATGGTTTGGGGTGCCGGCCCACATCGCTGTATCGGTGTCGAGTACGCCACGATGAACATCGCTCTCGTGCTCGCCGTTGCTTGCACGTCGTTTGACTTCGAGCACCACGTTACGGAGAAGAGTAATGAAGTAGAGTGAGTTGTCGTCGCCGTCTACACGATTTATAGGGCTAATCCTTTCCCTAGAATCATCGCCACGCTCTTCCCAAAGGATGGGTGTCTTCTCAAACTTACTCCCCGCCCATGAATGAAGTGGACGGTAGAGTTTCTGCAAAAGCACAACACTTATTAGACTTCTATTTAATCCGCCCCTGTACTTGTGGCAAACGTGATCGTGTTAGTGTTACATATTTAGTAGACGACTGCCCATATCCGGATGCTTGGAATGAATTCATACTATCCGTGCAAATCTTTCCTATTTGACACGAAACTTCTTGCCTCCGTGTTCTGTTCCAGGTCTGAAGATTGCGGAGTCCACCCTGGGATAGGAATTGCATAGAGCTTTGACAGAGAACCGGGGAGTCTCTTCGGGTTGATGCTCGATCAATTTCTGAAGCTTGTGGCGAAATGTCGAGGTAGGAGAATCATCCTTTGTCGATTCGCGACCCGTTTCTTCTTGAGAACATAGGGGCGTCTGCGATCGGTCACTACTAAGAGTGTGTTGATCAGCGTGGATGTAGGAGAGCGTACGCGAGGCCGTACCACGCGCATGAATGGGGAATAAATCGAAGCACGGGGAATTTGCTTTTGCGTCTGAAGGTAATAAAAGACAGTGGGTTGTTCTTGGAATCAATGCTGAACGCAGGCGCTCGTTCGTCGTTTTCGGTGGTACGGCTGGAGACGGTGGACGTCGTCGTATTTGGGCTGGGTCTTGTGGACCTGACGTCGGAAGCATCATTATCGGTTTGAATTGTAGGTTTTGGGGAGTCTTTGAACGTCCGGTCCAATTCACGAGGCCTTGACCGCTCTGACTTCTGCTTCGAGCTGAGGCGTAGCTTGACGTTGACATGAGTAGTGGATTGAGATTGTTCACTGCCGCCAGGTGTATGGCTGGGGGTCACAGTCTTGACACCTTGAATGGCCTTTTCGTTAGCGCCCTTCTTCGTCATCGTGCTCGGCGAATGGACGTCCCTTTCGTATATGAGATCGTGGTCGTGAAAATTAAGGACGGGGGGTGGCCCCCGCGGTCGTGTTATAACATTCTCTGCGGTGTCGGCTTTACGTAGGGATGCTGCATTATCGTTCATCTTGGGATCCTGAGCTAACTTGACTATGGGTTCGTCAAATTGTATTCGAGGTCTCTTGGAAGGGCGCATAATAATATCGATGGCGGATAGATCAGCTATGTCGTGTCCGCGCTTCTTGCTATGGCTGGGCTCTTCTGCCACCTCGAGCTCGACAGTCGTAACTTCAGGGGGTATGTCGCGTTCAGGGTTTGAATGGTGAGACGCTTGACGGTGAGATGCTTGACGCGACATGTTGCGCTCACAGAAGAAATCTACGAGTAGGGTACGGATATATGTACCTGAGGTACTTCCTCGGCGTGTATGAAACTCACCATCCAGAACATACGGCGCCACACCCACCAATAAATAAGCGTCGACAGATTGTAGTACCCACTCCGCATGTAATACCTAATGTTTCTCGTCTTCTAGGGCGATAACAAAGCAATAACTCAGTAAACTCACCACTTTCGATTGTCGCATTAGCCTTCCCAAGTCAGCACGCATATACTTGCTATCGCGAGTGAAGTACTCACTTTTGCACCCATGGATCATCAAGCGCGTTGCAAATGAAGAAAATCTGCTTCGTAGAACTCCTCATGGGTCCGCACAATCGCTCCTCCGCCACGAACTAGATGTGTCCCGATTAGATTAGCCACAGCATGCGGTCAACAATCAAAACCATTACTCACTCCAAGCTTTGCGAATATTAGGAGGCACAGAAGGGCTAAAGCAGGCTTGAATGCAGTGGTTATTGTCATAGTAACATAGCTGTACTTATCAGAGATCACCTTTCTTGCCGCCGAACAGCATCGTATGTCCAATGGAGTTTCTGTATGTGATCGAGTTGGGCGACCGTTGTGAACGGAATGACCAGAGTGATCGGTGGCGTTACGCGGCTACTACAACTAGGAAACATCAATTCAATCGTCGGATTCCGTGTTACATTTGTATCATTCGATGCTATGGATAAAAATCGGAACACAGTGGATAATACGAGGAAGGAGGTAACCTGATTTAGAGCGGTAGGTTGCTATGCTATTATTTATACTCTACGGACGAGAAGCGGCAATGAGCTCGACCCATGTCCTTTGATACGGGGTCTGATAACAAAACTCTGGAAGGCCTCAATATCATAAGGGCTAGCAAAGGAAAATTGCCGAATAAGAGTGATAATCAGAGCCTGCGGCCTTCGTCAGCAAGGACCCGCGGGAAGTTCGTCAAGAGCACGTACCTTGATTTCAACCATGGCAAAAGTCTTGCCAATGCAACTGCGCGGGCTACGCTTTGCATCAGCGTCAGCGCGCTGTGTCTGATAAATATAAACTTACCCTTCGCTGAAGGCGAGGAGTTCTCTTCGCAACGATGTTTTTTTTCCTGTGAAGGTTCACTCCACCGCTCAGGTCGGAATATATTGGCGTCAGGTCCCCATGTATGTTTGTCTGTGTGAAGAACGTTCACTGGAATTGAAATGATAGTTCCCTTGGGTATGACAAGCTGAGGCACATCGGCTCCTGGCAGCGGTTCGCTGAGGGATACGCTAATTGTCTCGGCGGCCTGTGGCAACGGACATTGTGTAAGCGTCAAGAAGAGCACCGGAGCGAACATGCTTACCACATGATGGTTTTCCAGGATAGCAGGATGCAAGCGCAGCGTCTCCAGCAGAATAGCATCCAAAAGGGGGAACTTGTTCATCAATTGTTCATATGATGGATCACCCGGGAAAGACACTTCATCCCGCAATTGTTGTTGTAATTCAGGATGCACAGCAAGCTCGTACAGCACCCACTGGAAGATATGGATATGTTAGTTAAGGAACCGCAAGACCGAGTGACACGCTACGCACTGCAATGACAGCAGAGACTGTTTCGTACGCCGCAGATATGATCGTGCGCATCTGAGCTACTACGTATTCTTCTGTCATGTCAGGTCCGGTTGGAGAGCGAACTGTAGCTCGAAATCAGCAAATAGAAGCCAGATGAGTAAGTATAACTCTACTGACGCATCATAGCCAGCAGAGTGTTGCTGGCAGGGTCGTCAGCGGCGCGTGTGTCTGCCAAGAGCTGTGAGGAAATCTCCCCTAGCTCGCGCTTCGTCTGCCTGATCATGTTGCCTTTCTTTCCGATCTTGAGAATACTCGGGAACACCCAGAATAGCGCACGCATGTAGAATGATGAGAGCCTATTTTCGTTGTTGGTAAGACCATCTAACGCCTCAGCCAAGCCGTTGGGACCATCGGAGAGTGCCTTAAAGTCGAACGAGAATGCGGCACGCCCAATGGTGTCAAGGCTAAATGGTATGAGATGTGAGTTAAACGGCGCTTAGTGATATTTTGTGAACTTACGCGAAGCGACCAGCCCAGTGGGTGACCTCGATCTCTGCGTAATCGAAGGTGGTTTGATCTAAAGTCTTGGACCAATAGGAAGCTACGATGGCAGAGGTCTCGTAAAAAACTGGAAGAAAATTGCGAACAGATTGCTGGCTATAAAGCGGAATGAGTGATCGAGTCACACAGCCGGGGTCACAGTTCGACCCACCTCAGTGCCGGGGCAATATGTCTACGATGTATTTCATGGTGGTTTTTGCCTGAAGGATATTAATTAGTAACTAATCGATAAGCTTCAATGACCTAAGCACCTTCAATCCACAGTATGCCTTCTCCTACAAGCGCCTTGAACCAAGCACGTACGCCATGAGGTTTGGGGAAACTGTAGGCAGCCTCGCCCAGGATAAATGATATAGCCCGACGATCGGTGATGGATAGGACGGGGTGCTATGTCCAACATATCAACATCTGTTGGTAGATTCGAGAAAAACAGCCATACCCCAAATACACCAATAAGTTTTCACGATCTTGCCGTACCGTGCGTGCCAGTCGACATAATGGACACCTGGATTATCGTGGTAGAGGAGCCATTCCACTCCCCAGATCGCTGAGGGAGAGGTGGGCCCAGGTACGTGACCTAGTGCGAGTCGGGTGGCGAAGACATGATAGATGTGCCTCAACAGCGGGTAGGCAATGAGACAGGAGATACCGAAGAGAATACAGTGGGAGGGGGCGATTGTGGCGAACATGTTGTTGTTAGGCAATAGTCTCTTAAATTCTGCTGGGTTTTATAGAAAGATAATGAGTCATGGACTTGGCCATATTCCTGTGCAAGCTGTTAAAAACAGATTCGTACTATCTGGAGTCCAATGATGAGATTTCAGGACCAACACACGTTCCAGGCATATCCATTCGGGGCTTTGTCAGAAACGGACTACTGGCTGAGGCGTACATCGTCGGCAGCTAACAAGTCAAGGCGACACAGTGAGCCGACGTGGTCATTACCTTTCTTGAGTCAAAGAAGGTAACGGGGAAGAAAATCTGGATCGAAAGCGGCGTGGCTTCGATCTGAAAATGCTAAGGCAAGGGATGCATGGGGGATGCATCAAAGGTCGGCGTTCAACAAAGCAAGGAGATGATGTACAAGCCAGCAGCATCGCGTGTCGCCCCGCGGAAATCGCCAACCTTGGCTTCCGTCCTGTCTAGTGAAGTAGCCTGGCAGATTCCAATCGCGGTGGATAGAACGGATATGTTGAGCTTATCTTACATATTTCTGACGGGTTTTTCCACTTGCAATTGACAAAGTTCCGTGCAAGCATTACTCCTGAAACCTTGACATTACGCATTTAGGCGATATGTCCGTCGGGTGGCAATGCAACCAATTCTTGTTCAGAGATAACGATTATTGGTGAGAGAAATTGCACAGGAAGACTGCCCCATCAGTGATGCCGGTCGGACGCCCAGAAGAAACCGGGGCCGTGCGTGACATCGTAGACCTGTAGTGTGATTCTTGACCATCGCAAAAGAAGCAGAACGCGACCAACAAGTAGCGGCGCCGTAATTTGCACGATGCGTAGATCGATTGTGGCAACGGCGCAGTGACGCTGTCGAAGTTGAGCTCAAGATTGGTTATGGGCGCTTATGGACTTGGATTTTGACTACACGATCAAAATGACCACGTGTACAATTGACTGCTGAAACGATCCGAACTTCATTCACCTCATCCATAACTTGCCAGCGCAGCTCGAACGACTTCTCCATCACATATAATCTGACGCGGGCGGGTCTGGTGTCCGGACAATTCTCTCCACCTTCCTTTCATTGCATGTCAGCGCGTCGCAAAGGAGCATCGGGCTCGAAGCTGTCCAAAACGGCACTTTCGGATTCCTCTGGGGACATGTTGGATCCAAGGGTCATGACTACCTCATTAGATGAAATACATATATCACCAAGAACACCGAGGATGGATCAGGATGGCGACGACGAGTTGGAGATGAACCTTCTGGGTGACGAAGAGAGACGTCGGGCAGCGCCTGGTTTCAATGGCTCGGCGAGAAGCCATGAGTCGGAAACCAAACGTGCAATATCCGTGCGGGACAAGCAAGGAATGGTCCTGCTGTGTGTTCTATGTCAGTGTACTATGTTTGGTGATTATGAACCGCTGAAACTGAGACGGGAACGCCAAAAGACCTTATTCAAGGAGTTCCGGTAAGTTCTCGGTCAGAACTACCGTATCTACGAGGGCTAAATAAACATCATTTATTAGCTAGGGCTGGCTCTCGGTACGTTTCTAGGTAACAACCATGTGCCATGTGCATTCCTCTAACTGTGTGTAGGATCTGTCCCGTTTCTGCTCAAGGAGCACTTATCGTATTCCCAGCTTGGCACCTTTGCCTTGTCAAGCTACCCTTATTCGCTCAAATTGCTCTGGTCACCAATAGTTGATTCCGTGTTCTCAACGTCCATTGGCCGCCGAAAATCATGGATCATTCCTATGCAGCTCATCGTCGGTACCCTCATGATGTATATTTCCCTCAATGTGCAGAAACTTTTGGACGACGTAAGAACATAATAATTCCATCAAGTAGCATAAGTCTAACTGGGGCCCCGATAGCCCGGCAACTATGTCACCGAGCTGACAGTCGTATTCACCTCCCTCGTCTTCTTCTCGGCTACGCAAGGTGAGCGTACCCATTTTATTACCGAGTGTACGCCGCTCAACATGTTATATCGGTGCCCAGATATCGCCGTTGACGGTGAGCCTTCCTTCATCGTCGTAGTCAAGTCGCCGATTTAATATTTCTCATCCAGGTTGGGCACTTACCCTCCTTTCCCCCGACTGCTTGTCCTACGCGTCCACTTGCCAAACTATTGGTTTGAATACTGGATTCTTTGCCTCATTCACGGTTTTTCTTGGCCTTCAATAGTGAAGAGTTCGCGTAAGTCACCCTCTACCAAACTACCCGCTAGTGTTCATTTGCCATTAGCAAGAAATGGGGCGTACCACACCTCACTTTGAGCGGATACCTCAAATTCTGGAGCTTGATGTGCTATGCAGTGACGCTATGGCTCATTCTTTTCAAGAGAGAGGTCAGTCGATATGTCTCTCAACCGTGTTTACTCATTCTGGACAACCGGGAAGGATAAAGAGGTTGCCTCTGGAGCAGACATGAGTATCTCGGGCGTGTACAAGCAAATCTGGGCTATCTGCAAGTTAAAACGTTAGTGCAGCTTACTCGGGTTCCTATCATCTCTGACGTTTGCGTAGATGTGCAATCCCTTATCGTTGTCCATCTCTTTGCCAAAGTCGCTTTTGCGGCACACGAGGCTTCAACTTCTCTGAAGATGGTTGAGAAGGGCTTCAAGCGGGAGGATCTAGCGATAGCCGTTCTAATCGATTTCCCCTTCCAAATCGCTGGCGGCTGGCTTGCGGCTAAATGGTCTCGTGGTGACCGACCACTCCGTCCATGGATATACGCATTTTTTGGCCCCGCATCGGCTTAGCTCTCGTAGCCACCGTGCTCATCAACTGGTTCCCTGCGCCGCCAATTTCCATGGGCTTTTTCATGTTCCTGATCCTTCACACAGTCCTTTCGTCTTTCGCTTCGTAGGTGTCTTTTCCTTGGCACGCCTCCTGCCGCTGATCTCATGTTGAAAAAGTACTGTACAATTTGTGGGCATCTCAGCCTTCCACACGAGAGTTTCTGACCCGTTAATTGGGGGCACCTATATGACGGTACGTCATTATCACATCATCGACAGCCTAATTCTCGTACTTGTACTAATCATGCTGTGGTAGCTCCTCAACACGTTCACTAATATGGGTGGTACCTGGCCGAAGTGGTTCGTCCTTAAAGGTGAGAATATTCATAATGTGGTTGTGGATAAACATTCGAACCTGCATTTGTTGTCAGGAATCGACACTTTCACCGTCGCGGAATGTAAACTTCCTGGCAATAACCTTGAATTAAAATCGAAAGGTCAGTCCTCCCATACGCCTTCATCTCTATGTTGGTGTAACGTTAGTCTTCAACAGTGCTAGAGTGTGTTTACCGAAACTGGTAAAACAGCTTGCAAACAGCTCAGTGGCGAGTGTCTCATCCAGCGCGACGGATACTACATCGTATCTGCAATTTGTATGGTGTTCGGTATCACTTTCTTGCTCGCCTACATCATTCCAACAGCTCGGAAGCTCCAAGGTGCGCTCAGGCTGTTTCCAAAAAAAGAAAATACACAGGATACTGATATTGGCCTACAGCACTTCCGACTTCGAAATGGCGAATCAAAATGCAGTAGATATTTGGGACTCACGTTTTGTGCTGCTTTGTTTTCTTGTAATGGCCTATTTTGCCGTAGATGAGCCAATTGCTGTCCCTCAAACCTGCCCTAAGGTGAGGAAGAACTCATTGAATATAATTGCACGTGTGAACTTGGCGCCAAAGCGTTTGTACCGCAAACAGCAGAATTTTCCAAGCACAAGGCTCATTAGCTACTCTTGAAACCACCAAGTCGTCGCACAGCAGATATGTCTAGCACTACTATGCACTTTGGCCCCGAATGGATGCGCACAAAGCACCAGCCAGCAGCGAGACCACAGCGTCCGCCTTCTCCGACGCCCAATAATCTTCCCATTGCAACCGGCGCGTCGACATACTCTGCCCTGGTATCTCCTGCGGCCCCGCCACAACCCGACAAACCAGATGAAACACACCCATTTCGATATTCCAGGGAGGAAATGCTTAGGATCTACAAAGAATGTCAAGGTAGAGGCGTCTTGGGTATTGAAGTGGAGAGGTGGGAGGGAGTCGTGAGGGATATTGCAACAGACCCAGTGGCATGCAAAGAAATGGATGAAGCAGAGAAGAAGGTTAGAAAATCCCCTTTGACTTGTCCCCCTCCCATTCATCATACAAGTTTCCTTCTGTAGCTTTTTGCAGCCCCTCTTAACTCTGAAATTCGTAGACGCCAGTCAACTACTGATCACCCGACCTTCTTATCCACAACAACTACAGGGCTGGAGCGTCCTCGGTTAGGCCACTCCAATACAACAGCTGCAGCAAGTCCTCACAGAGACAGGTTCGGGGTGTTAATGGGGCGGAGAAGGGACCCAGGTATTCACGTAGAGACTTTCTCCCAAAACGTGCTCTTTGACGCTTGCGGATCCCTTAGATGCACCATCTTTGACGATACCGGGACGGAAGGTGTCGGGAGCTCTGCCGTCGCCCCGTGATGGAGGCCTCGTGTCCCCTCGTTCTCGCTCTGGATTCGACGGCGTGTTAAGTGGCTCTGGGGAAGGTTGGTTAGCACGTCGCAAGGCATCAGAGAGCAAGCAACTGGATCCTGGCGACACATCTGCTGAAAAGAAACCCTCGACAGCAGAAGACTCGACAGCCCGTATGGACGAGGGAGGCCTCAAACCAAACGGGAATCATTCATTGTCGACAACGGAACACGGTTCATCAATTAGTGATACCTTCCAGATGACTCAAGCCGAGAACCATGGCCTGAGCAACGGCGTACGCGACTTGTCGCTGCAAGAGACTAATGGTACTAGCGCTATTAGTGCAGTCGAGGGCTCATCCAGTACCTCCGCGCAAGATTCGGTAGATCTTGCCAGCGTAGAGTGGTCATATTTAGATCCTCAAGGTCAAGTTCAAGGTGGGTTTCCGGTCCCTCTTGCTGTTAGTTTCGTATTCAAGACGTTCTACAGGTCCCTTCCGGGCTGATACAATGCAAAAATGGTACGACGATGGCTATTTCACGCCCGACCTTCCTACGAAGCGAACCCAGTCCGATGTAAATTGGATGCGCGTCGATGAATTGGTAATCAAGGCGCGAGGGGGCAAACCATTCTTGTCACCACCGGAGTCGCCTCCGCCACCTCCCCCCGGCCTCGTGCGACACGCGGGCACGCCCCTCAATAATATTGGCATACCGTTAGCGAACAATTCCTTTAGTCAGCCATTCCAACCAGCTCCTTTAGCGAACCTTCGTACCTCGACTCTTGACTCATTCCTGACCGACGGCGCGGGCTTCGCAGAATCTCCTTTGTCTGCTTTCGGCGCTGGTCGATTTGGCAACAATTCCCCTGATGCCCTTGGTGGTAGAACATCTAGTAGGGGATCGTATACTATAGGTGACCCCTCGGTTGGCGTGCGGCCTGTAGGTTATGCTACTGTCCCAGAGTCTTCAGTTACGTATCCGCCCGTTCGTCGAGAACTATATGATATAGATCCCACCTACGGTGTGAGATCTCAACAACCTTATGGCAATACCGCGCCTGGACGGCCCGCAGACATGTACGGTTTCAACGGGGGATACCAATCGAATCAATCATGGCCGACCTCGATAACCGATCCATCCATCGCAAATGGCTATGAAGTATATGGACTGCGTGCGGGGCCGGAAATGTCTTTGCCAGCCAGTTACTCTGCTCCTGGCAGTATACCGGGTTCAAGCCAGTCTTCAATGATGCACATGCATCCGCCACCACAGGAAAATGGCTTCAACAACATAAACCCCAACGTCCCTTTTGGAAATACCAACATTGCTTCGCCCACGATACCCCCGGTCGATTCCAACGGCGTGTCATATGCAAGCCACTTACCACCCACACCTTCGCAGATCCCTATATTTACGCCACCTTCCGCCACTGAGAACATCTCCGTTCCGGTGCAATCCACTGAACCGAGCAACGAGTCCGTTGTTGCGCCAGCTCCTTGGAAAAAGCCTGCAGACTCCACACCTCGCCCGAGTCCGTTTGACGCGCTTCATCCAAAAGCTACGAATACCACTCCCGCTGCACCCGTCCCCGTTTCTCAGACCTCCGCATGGAAGCGCAATCTACCTCCTTCTCAATCTAACCAGTCAAATTCGCATGTCAATGACCCTTCGCCGTGGTTTGCAGCATCGCATGTTGCTGAAGATGATGCTTGGAAAGAACCCACTGGGCCGAACAGCCTTACCTTTAGTAATATCGTACAACATAATAATCAGCAGCAGCAGCTAGCGGCCGAAAACAACACACCTTCTGTCACCCAGACGGCGCAACCACCCATCGCCACACCCAAACCGTCCATGCCTGCTGAAACTCCAGCTGCACCCACCGCTGCGGTAGCTCCCATCGGCAATGCGAAATCTCGGAGAAAGAGCACCTCTCAGCAGGCTCAGAAACCAGCTGCTCCGGCTGCTCCAGTACCCTCCCCACCAACTAAGAGCCCGTCGCCGCCACCATCCACGTTATCCGCAGGAGCAAAGCAACCTGCTTGGGCAACGGAAGAGGATTCGAAGAAAAGCAAGCCTTCTAGCGTGTCATTGAGCTTGAGGGAAATACAGGAGGCAGAAGCTAAGAAGGCAGAAGCTCGCAAGGCTGCTGAACGCGAGAGGGAACGGGCCGCAAGAGCTGTTGCGGTTGTTGACGAAGCTCAACCATTTTCAGCCTCTTGGGGTTTACCCACGTCTCAAGCTGGTTCTCGTAGTAATCCCCTGGGCAAAGAAGTGTTAGCTGGAGCCGCCGCCAGCAGTTCAACGCCGACTACGCCTCCCGTTTGGACCACGGCAGTGAAGCCTCCTTCGACCAAGAAGACGATGAAGGAAATTCAGGACGAAGAAGAGCGTCGTAAGAAGCTCGCTGTCAAAGAGACGGCCGCGGCAGCCTTGAAAAGAGGGTATGCTGAAACCACCACTAAGGTTTGATCCTCCCGTAGTTTGCCCGTCTTTCGCTGCTGATGCAACTGGTGTTTATAGGCCACAAGTCCTGCTCAACCGCCAGCCCAAGCGAGCAACGCGTGGTCCGTTGTAGGGCCAAGTGGAAAGGCAGTTCCAGGTGCTGCTCCTGCCCGTCCTCCGATCACTCCAGCCGCTTCTCATGCCCCCGCCGCACCTGCGCCCACTCCTCGACCCAATGGCATAGTCACTATCAAACCTAGCGCGGCTCAGTTGCTAAAGCTGCCTCCAAGGTTGATGACTACCCCGTGAACCCATCACACGACTTCTTGAAATGGCTGAGCGATTCGCTGAAAGGCCTCAGCAGCACCGTCAATGGTACGGTCACAGTGATCCTTTAACACTCCTTTTTAATTGACATATTCCCCAGTCGAAGAAATCATGCAAATGCTCTTGTCGTTCCCCCTCGATCCAGATCCCTCGACGACCGAGATCATCTCCGACCTCATCTACGCTCACAGCACCACTCTTGACGGCAGACGCTTTTCAGTCGAATTCATAAGTAAGCGCAAAGCTGATGCAGCTTCCCGCCCGAAGATCAACGTCAATGGCAACGCCACGAGTAAGCCGGTATCGATTGCAGACGTCGTAAAGGCCCAACCGAAGCCGACCCAGCCCGAGTGGGGAGGCTTCAAGGTCGTCAACAAGAAGAAGAAAGGCGGACGAGCATAATTCATGAATAGTTCTTTGTGCGACGCGCATCCACAAACTACACATTATCTATCCATAGCGTAATGAAAATCATATCCTGTACAAGTACACCCTTATCTTCACAAGAACTCGGTGGTAATACCTTCATAAAGTTTAGGTCGCCAAGGCCGTGTTTTATCGGAAGACGTACTTACTGGTGGAAATGGGTTTGTGTAGTTAGACACTCATCAATTGCCTACCATTATCAACTCTCACATATCTACATATCTCGGTTGCAAAGTACTATTCGTGGTATAGGTTAGTGCCGCCGTTGTTGTCGACCGGTCGTTACGAGCTGGGTAACTTCAGGTCCGGTCGAAACTCGAATATAACATCTATCCTTGTGTTG
Source organism: Pleurotus eryngii var. eryngii (assembly GCA_029467805.1). Taxonomy (NCBI): domain Eukaryota; kingdom Fungi; phylum Basidiomycota; class Agaricomycetes; order Agaricales; family Pleurotaceae; genus Pleurotus; species Pleurotus eryngii. The sequence continues at coordinate 384,042 of SZVJ01000018.1, forward strand.
GAGTATCTCATGTTCACAACTACTGGGATTCATGGCTCGGAAAATCGGGAGTACGACGTTCTCTGGAGTTTTGATGGGCAAGCTCTACCATCTCTATCACAGCCGTTGCTTCTTCCCAATTGATCTCAGGAGCCGCACCATAATAACAGATGCAAGGTTCTTGGACAGATCGATATACGCTCCCGGATCAGTGGATGGCCAGCTAGGTATCTAGGGATCGGCATCAAACGATTTCAGGAGTGTACATGCACGTCAAAGTCTCCGATGGTTTCTACTAAGCCCCAAAGAGATTCAGGTTCCTTGCCGAACCCCTTCTGCGCGGATCTCAGTGGATGGGTCCCCTAACGTCTTCGGTTGGCTTTCCTGGCGTCTCCTCCGTCCTTGGTACGAACCCTTTGTCCCACGGACGAGAAAGCGTAGCCGCGTTGAACGGACGGAGAGGATGTGAGCGCGAAGAATAGCAGTCACCACGGGATAATGCATATACATGGAGAACTGTACTAATGACCTAGAATCAGAATATGGGAGCTCGAGTAGTTTCTCGAGAGCAAGGAAGTCTGAATTCCACCGGGCGTTCGGGTACGGAGAGATGACAAGGTTCTATGACTTGGCTAGGTGTCCGAGCTCACGAGCTTGCTCTACTGTCGCAGCTACAGGCTTGTCCACAAGAACCGATAGAGTACTGTGTGACGTGCTAAACAATGTCGCGTAAGCCTTTGCTCACCGTGCTTGCCGCTTTCTGGGATTCGTTGTCCAATTTCATAATGGGTGTGGCTGGGAGTCGCGACGATTACTAGCTCAGGATCGGCCAATACGTCGTCGAGAGATCGGCGTATTTTGGTAGTTATGCCGAATCGTTCGTGAACTTTACCACCAAGAGTGCTCGGGTTGCGCTCCAGTACAGGGTGAAGGGTGAAGAGGTCTCGGAGTGCGAGAACGAAAGGTATATGGAAAGTCATGCCGCCTAAACCGACCCCGAGGAGGCAGGTGTTGTTGATAGGTGTCGCGGTCATCGTCGTGATCGAGAATAGACACAATGTGGGAGCGTAGAAAGCAGATAAGATAACAATGGATGATGAAGAGATGGCTTGCTTCCAGGAGCGTTACCAGAATGGAAGTTGCAATCAGAGAAATAGAGTACCTGCTGACCAACATCGAATAACAAACGCCGTTCTCATATCTGGAATCGAAGGTTTCACAACTGATTATGATGTAGGCTGTTTTGCGCTGTTTCGTATTCCATACAACCACAGCAACATCGAATACATTCAAGTTTTTTTGCTCCATGCACACGGAGATGCTGGAGCATCACGATGGGGGGCAGTATACACCGATTGGAGTGGGCTTCCATTTACTGCGCTCATCTAGAATCCTCCAACCCGCTGCCGCGTTCACTGATGTCGTCCCTTCTTTCACCGGTGCGGCCGTCTGTGCACCGGCGCGCAAGGAAGGAGCACTGGCATCGTATGTGTCGTCGAGCGAGGTCAGGGTGTCGAGACGATGCGCCATGACCTCGAGATCATCAGGACGCCACTCCTACGAGCATGAGCAGAAATTAGATTGAGGTTCGCATGAATTGGTGCGTTTCGAGTTGCCTTACCGTAAACACATTCAGAGGTAGGCGGGCGCGCTCATTGAGTGCAGAACATGTGTCTACCAGATCTTGATCGCCTTCACACAGAGTTTGGAGAAGTGCGAAAATGCTGCAGTGGTTCCATACTTTGAGAACAGCTAAGGGCAGGATAATTGCCGCAGCACTCACGGTTTCGTCGCCCTGTCGGTCCCTGCACCAGGCATCATGGCCTGAAGCAAAATAGCTACAATGTCTCTGCGAAAGCCGGAATCCTGACGGCCATTGGAAGTTGCATTATTCTTATCCACGATCCAAGCCGCCCAGCGGGCGAGACACATGCTATGTGAAGTGCTCGATCTTGGGTCGCCTGAGACGAGAAATGATGCGGTCCTTTCGCACAATACACGGGGCAGATCAGCATGGTACTGGAATAGATGTGCCAATAATGGTGTCCAAAGGGAGATGGAAGACACGGGCGGGTAAAATGTATCCTCAGGGAAGACTCTTTTCCTAGACACGAGGTTCGTCAGACTGTACTTCGAAAGTTATGGAAGATCGAGATTACTTCTTCGAAAGTGGAACGAGCACACTTTTGAGCAGAAGTACGTCGCTCAGCCTATCCAGTGCCCATTTCTCCCGAGGGTCTTCATCCTCTGCAGTCCCGCTCCAGTCAATTCCTCCGATCGCGATGTTTGCTGCAACCTTGGCATCCGCTATCCACCCTTCAATTTCTTTTAGGACGGTCGATAAATTCGCCTTATACCGAGTACGCAGCGATGCATCGCGCAATGTCGCTTTCACGAGTGTTTTATAGCGTTTTAGCAGTGGCAGAAGGGGAGGAAGAGTTTTTGGTTGAGGTTCCGCAGATGTTGAATGATTCAGTATCGGGAGGAAGTAGTTGTTGAGCAGCCATGTCAAAGACTATCATTCGAGTAAATACACGCCTGACACATGACATAGTACTAACTTCTCTGGAAGCCTGCCGTAAGAGCTCAAGACTTGGTAGATCTTCATGCGTTGCAGCATGCCTCAGCTCTACTAACCACGCGGGCAAGCCCAGCTGCGCGGCTATTGCAGCTATAGACCTGGCGTACACTCCGAGCTGTAGGGGATCCACAAGACCATTCACAAGTCGAATCAAAGCTGCTGCGTAGCTCTGGCGCAACGAAAGATACGAAGAGGAGTCCGTTTGTGAGTTATCTTGCTGTGTCACGGCCAGCAGGGCTAATGTCGAGTCCAACGCGTGCGGTAGGGCGGTCGTGACCTTCCATGCCGACAGCTGCAAGCCGTTGTGAACAACGCAAATGACTGAAATAATGTCAATACGCACCGTCTGAATGGCCAAGATATTCGATTCCTCAGAGTCGTCATAGTAAATCCAGATGCAAACCTGATTAAGGTCGTCCAGCGAAGCCCAGGGTACTCTCCGTGGAAGCCTCATCGTCTTTGAATCGAACAAACTTCACCGTCAAGTCAGTGGTTTTCAGACACATGGGCTTCTCTGGCCCTGAAGCGATCGAGATTAGATTAGATAACTCGTACGCGCCATGTGCGATGCAAGTTCAACTTTTTTAACCTAGTTGAACCCTTTCACTTACCTCCCGCGACATCCCGTCCCATTTACGCCATTTAACGACCCAAAATCCACGAGAAGACGATCCGAACACTTGAATTACGAAAATACCAATATCAATATCGGACTATAATCTAGCAGAATGCCTCTTGACGAGCGGGGCAAGATTGCGGCCGCAGAAATTGGGTTTTATGTACCCATTACCGCGATTACTATTGTTCTGATGGGCCGCTACGCGTTACGACGTGATGCAGGCTGGTTATTCCTGTTTCTACATTCCCTGGGTATGAATAGATATAACATTATATTTATTTTCTTGGCAACGTGAACTGACCTGTTCGTCGGCTAGTTCGGATTGCCAATGGAGCGTTACTACTGGCAGGCCAACTGGTGGAACCTACAATGATCACTCTATTCAGGGCAGCGTATGCATTAGATGTTGCGGCACCTGCATTTCTCTCCCTAGCCATCATAGGTTCCTTGGCCTCGTGTACGTCGCCCCTCACTTCGTCCTCGGTTCACGAGATTCACGGTCCCCCCAGTGGTCAGCACTCTTTCAGCGAAAGTAATCGAACCATACGATCCTTCAGAGTCATTGCCATACTCGCACTCGCGGCACTAGCCATATCCGTAGCAGGAGCTGTTCAATCGAACGACCCCAGTAGCGAAAGCGCTCAAAATATCGGAAAGATCTTACGCGAAGTAGGGGCTATCATATACGCTGCGTTGTGGGTTATCCTCTTCGTCACGCATCTCGTTTGCTATTCGTATCGCTATCACCTTCGGCCAGAGCGCAGACCGGTGCGTAGGATGTTCCGCACTTCTGATCCATTGATATTGATAATGCTCTCCTTCCTAAAAGTTGCTCCGAGGGATCACGTTGGCGCTTCTGTTCCTTGGCACGCGTGCTGCGTACAGCATCCTCAACGCATGGTCAGCCGACGACGAGCTCGGGCTTCGACCGTCTTCAAATCCTACTCTACGGCGGTTCAACACTGCAACCGGCAACTGGATTCCATGGCTAGTAATGGACATAATAATGGAGTATGGGTTAATTGTGATCTGTCTTCTGGCGAGTACTATCATTCCAAGACGGTGGTACGGAAGATTTTGATGATACTCACACTGTACCCGCGAGGGGACGTTGTACTTGTAGGTAGAATGCATAGTAAATTATCACGCGAAATCTTTCATGAAGTGCAAATTTCAAAACGATGATAGCTGTTATCTGGTAGAGGGGGGTATATATATGGTACAGATGAAGACATGGCTGTGCAAGCGAGGGACTAGGATCGGAATGGAAATATGAAATTACAGGATGGAGTACAACGCTGGGAGCGCAAGAATTCAGACACACAACAAAATAGTCAACGGTCCACAACCAAGATAGCATTACGGTCTTGGCTGTACTGCCAGGAAGATGAGGATGAGCCGTAACCTGCAACTATCACAACGTAAGGTCAGCGAATTTCGAGGCGCCAGACCAGTGAGCACTAACCGGTTGCAGTATGAGATGGGTATGTCATCTGCATAATGGTTGTATCCAATAGAACCTGATCATGCGATGTCGTCCGCCGCATCGAAGGCTGGCGACTGAAGAGATGGCTCATGCTTAAAATGAGACGAGCACCCTGGATAAGGATGCCTGGTCAGTAGTGCACTTCTCGAGCAATGAAACACGCACAGCGAACGGAGGAATAGCGATGATCCATCTAAGTTATGTAACCCGATCAGTTCGGTGTTCTCCTTCGATGATAGAAACCTTGAGATAAACGTATGGTACTTACGAGTATGCAACGCTTGCAATAGCTCCTTTGAGTAAGGCCATGCAAAGCGTGTTGACGGTCAAGATGACTATGAATTGAGTTCCATTAGTACGACGCCGAGCAAACAAGGCCAAGAAGCGAGATGAAAGGGCTAATAGGTATGGCCACTTACCAAAGGGTGCCCCAAACGCCCATATGCCGTGACTCATGAACCGGGAGATTACAGGCTGCCTGCCCCATCCATCACGGAGGGCTTGATAGAACTTGACCATCGTAAGGACAAACAGAAGGCTTTCATACAGGATAGGGGGGATTCTGTGAAAATGTGTGAGTTCGCCGAGAACAGAGTTGTGAGCTGTTTGAAAAGGACTCTACATGTCTGAAGAGGAACAAAGACGCACAGAAATCCGGTGGCCGTGATCGGAAACCCAGTGATCACGCAATGTACCCCGTAATCTATGCTACTCAATGAGATACCGAAGAAAAAAACGGTCATCAAAACGACTTCGCCGAGGAAGAGTGCGCTGAGAAAGGTGCGAAGCCAACGAACACGGTTGTATAGGGCGATGACTGCGAAGAGCAAATGAGGATAGATGGTCTTCGGACTAGTCGGGAAACACGTACCTCTCAGAACAAGTAAGACCTGTACACCCATCATCAAGGCTTGACTTGAGATGGCTTGGAAAGATAGCAAGAGAAGGCAAACAGAACGACCTGGATACAGTGGCGCAGCTAATCCTAATGTGAGGATCGTGGCAATCCTATTATAATTAACAACCACCGAGCCGGAGTTGAGGGCGAGATTAGCATGGAAACAAGGAACAAGGTCGCCCACATACACTTGGGCTATTAGAGAAAAGTATCTGAGGAAGATGTACAAGTACTTCAGCCTCGTCCATGCGCTCCTGATAACGGGGAGTTGAGTGTGAAAGGGCCTGTGGCAGCGAAAGACACTCACAGCCAGATTTGTTCCACCTGAATGAACGTGAGTGCACCAGGCAAAGTAACCATAGAGTTTGCGCCTCACCTCGTCCTCGAAAGATACAATTATGTCCAGACCGTGAATGCAAGTGCTGCCACTGAAAGAGATCATGATAAGAATGAGACTAGGAAGAGGACTTCGACTCACTTGCACTGTAATTGCAGGACTGCAGCCCCCGCAGTTGGTCATCCTGCACTATTGCAGCAAACACCATTTACTAAGCACGGCTAGGGAGCAACCATGGATATCGAAACGTCAATAGGCTTTATATCTCAGTTCCAAGACTGCGTCCGATCAATTCCATGCTCGAACCCTGGCTTTGCAAAAATTTACGAAGATCGCCGGCTCCCCTGTCGGCGTTTGTTCATCAGCGCATCAGCCGCTACCGTGCTTTGAAATGGGGCGATGCAATTTGGCAGTGATCTTAGAGCAAAATATTGTACGGCATCAAACAACCGCCTGTGGACCACATTGAACACATTAGCGCAGTAACTACATTGCAAAGCGGTGAGGAAGTAAAATGTATATCGGGAGAGTGAGAGCAAACAACGAAGATGTACTAGCCGCATAGTCAAGCGCCTCCCACTCCACCGTCGGAACACTGGAAGCCGAAAAAGGCTGGGAGGCGCTCCGGCTTAATTGAGCTACGGATTTATCTGCCCCTCCAGGTATACCCATGTCGTCTAGAATCAAACTGAGTTACAACGTCGAAGCGTTTGTGCTGGCGTAGTGATGGTCGGGGTGAAAGAGGTCAAAATGACTGAACAACGCGAAAAGGACCATTGCTTATGTCAGGAATTCTCGCGATGTCACATGAGAGGCGCCATGTGGGGATGCGCGGTCGGCAAACCGCCTTCTAGGGTCAGTCACAAACTGCCGGTTCCACTGAGATGACGATCCATGATATCACGCCTCCGTCTGTTAGCTCACCAACTCAACAAAGCCAAGATGACCACCGCATCAACCACCGTGCACAACACGAACAAGGCTTGCTGCTCAATCCCCCGGTGATCGACGACGACTACACGCCCAAAGGAAAGTTCACCTCGCACGGGGACTTCAAGAAAGTTTATGTGACCGGTTCTGATGAGAGTGATAACGCCATTGTCTGCGTGTTTTGATATCTTCGGGTAAGCATCACACACCGTGCTAATATGTTCCAATGCTCACGAACCGTTACTTAGATTCTTCCCGCAGACCCAGCAGGGTGCGGATATCATCGCCACGGCGCTGAAGACCAAGGTCTACATGCCCGATTTCTTCGAGCCCGATAGCGCGTTTCCGATCGACGGGTTCCCACCAAAGTCTGACGCAGATAAGCAAGCCCTGCAAGACTTCTTCGGTGGCCCCGCAAACCCACAGAAAACGAAGGAGAAACTCGAGGCTTTCGGTAAGTTGCTCAAGAACGACGGTGCTAAACGGCTTGGCGTGTATGGCTTCTGCTGGGGTATGTGCATATCGTACTTCCTATCGTATGGCTGTCAAGATCTGTTCCTCAGGTGGAAAGGTTGTCGTGATTAGCTCTGGCGAAGGCACGCCGTTTGACGCCTCGTCTATCGTCCATCCAGCGTAGGTCACCCCACACCCTCCATTTGCTCCCATTCCCACAGGAGTATCTTCAGGATGTTGTCTGCCGACGACGCTTCCAAATTAACGGTTCCCTTGGCTATCTATATCTCTCGAGACGAGCCCGTTGATGAGGTTAGTCTCGTGTTGATGTCCCCTTGCAGTTGCGAATTGATTGTTCTTCCAGTACACCAAAATCGTGGACATCCTAAGCAAAAAGCTGTTCTCAGCTCAATGCGACTCCAAAAACTACGATTATATGTATGTTCAGCATCACCTATGCTCTCACAGACATAATGACGTCTGCTCAGGTTCCACGGGTGGGCCGCAGCACGCGGTAACTTGAAGAACGAAGATAATCGCAAAGCGTATGCCATCACACTTGCCGTCGCTACGCGAACCCTAACTTTGCGCCACAGATACGAAGAAGTATATGGCAAACTTGTCAATTACTTCCAGAACACGCTGGGGGGCAGGTCCATGCTCTAGGCCGATATTACATGGTTAATTGTTACATACATCCAAGAAATTAAGTGTATAAATCCAATGTGTTACATAAAGTCGTTAGCTTCGTCGAGCGGTTGTGTAGGTTTCCAGAACCAGAACGGACCTGTGCGAGGTATTGGTAAACCGACGAACACCATCTGGAAATTGCTCACCAGCTGGATCACCTAGATAGATGGCGAGTAGTCAGCGTCTGGATGTTCAGCGCACAAACATCGACAAACCTTCGTCATGGGTATCGGACGTCCATACGCCGACAACGCCGACAGCACTGTTCACATGCCCGATCTGCACACCTTCCGAGCTACAGAAACAGAGTCAGTCCACCCTGCGAAATTGTTGGGAACGAGGGATACAAACACAAACCTCCACTGCGCATGTCCGTCGTAGATAGAAACCTTAGCGGTCCAGTTCAAATTAATTAGTACCAAGGCCATAAAGGTAATTAACATGGTGACTGACAAATCTCCAAAGCGGCACCTTGTCAACACCGAGTCTGACATTGCCTTCGATAGTGGCCTCATTTCCTATGGAGCCTCTAGAAGATCCGGTGAAGTACAATGTGGGGTAGCGTGGGTCGCTGGTCGACGAAACCGATTCCCCACCCTGCTCCTCCGCGATATCGTACCCCGCATCCATCAACCCTCGAAATTTGAGCTTGTCCGGGGAGGTTAGTTGTAAGTCGAGGCGGATGAGGCGAGTGGCTTCGCGAAAAGACGGGTCGTTGAAGTAGGCTGGGTTGCGAGGACCGCCGTACATCGATGTGAACTACATGAAGAAGGGGGTTGGACTCGTGAATATCAATAGGAATGGGGCGGCGGCACTAACGTTGAATGCTAGGAGTACGGTGAGAGGGGAGTAGATCAGACGAACAAACGTACGCACCAAATAGCTCCCTTGTGGTAGAGGAGACATATTCTATTAATTGCCGGCCGTCTGGATAACCTCCCAATTCACTCACCTGTAATCCATGAAAACAGACATATCTCGCCCATGATCCTACAATATGTTATTGATTAATTTATCCTACGGGTGTGTGATTAGGGAGCTACCCACCCTCGACTCCTGCCCAATCAATGGGATTATGTTCTGTAGATGATGAATTTGCTCGAAGGAACTCGAGATTCACGGGCGGGGCGACTTCTCGAGCCCACTGGTGGGGGATCTCACGTATATTGGATTGAACTACGTTCATCAGCGCCTCGACATGCACCCAATTGACCCTCCGCTTCGGCGAATTCAGGTACGGGCCATAATGGTTGCGTTCCTTATAGTGTTCTAAATTATACGTATACGTCCTGCTGCCAGTACGTCTGGTCTCCAGGCGGGAGTAGACCGACCGCAGCTTCGGGCCTTGCGTGGCTGAATCGATGCCCAAAGCTACGTACGCCCGTAGTTGTGCTTCTATTTGGTACTCGTCGGACCAGTGCTGATGTGTCGTGATGATCTTGGAATTTCGGAGTGTGAGCGACAGCCAGACGGCGTTCCGACATGTGTCGTCTTCTTTGGGATCAATCATCGGGGGGATCTCCCAAACGATGGATAAGAATGTCTCCAGAACGTCTTTGCGGCTGAGATGTGGCACGTCTTTGTCACGGGCTACTTGTGCAGCTTGAAAGCGTCGAATAAGGACCCCTCGCCAATTGTTAGACGGCGTTTGTGTCAGCTTTGTCACCGATCCGAAAGGCCTTCCACGGGTCATCGAACTCCGTCAAGAAGAGTCTGCGCCAAAGCGGCGGCGGCGGGGGGTCGTGCACAATTCGATAAGCTCCCCAGCATGTCTCCGAGAACGATACAACATCCTTCACCCGACACATGGAGAGCGCATGCTCTGCAATTTCAGGGGGGATAATAGCGAGGATACTGAGGCTCGTCGAGGCCATGGAAGTATGTAAGATAGAAGTGGGAACACGGAATTTCGTGGATCTGCCATGCTATGCGGCAACACCGGCTGCTGCCAGTACTCTAGACATAACATTGATTTAGGGGGCTTTGTCAGCAACATCAGCAATAGTACGCGCGACAAAAGTTGCATGTTGCCAACCCCGTTTCTCGTCAATATGAAGGTATTGACCCATCTTTGTCTGCTCATTGGGGCCTCGAAGGCCTTCGAGTTCCGATTTGCTATCCCATTCTTCTCCGCAAAAGTCCCCTTCGTTCAAGTTGATTCACCTCCGTTAAATGTGACCCCACGAATTGCTATCATCGGCGCAGGAGCAGGGGGATCGTCGGCTGCGTTCTGGATATCGAAAGCAAAGGAACGGTTTGGCTTGGACGTTGAGGTTGACGTGTATGAGCAATCGTCGTATATTGGTGGTCGTGAGTGCGCCGCTTGCCTCATCTCTTCATCGTGCTTCCCGGCGTCCCAGGCAGCACCGTTGTTTACCCTCACGACGACGCAAGTCTACCGCACATCGAACTTGGTGCTTCTATCTTCGTAAACGCGAACAAAAACATGTGGAGAGCGTCGGAGGAGTTTAACCTCACACGCGACGACTTCAGCGCGGAGGACAACGACCTAGGGGTTTGGGATGGCGAGAACATACTGCTCTCCGTGAGTACGTGTCCCTACCATGGCGCGCAAGCATCTAAACGTTTGTAGTTCGCTGGTGGATGGTGGGACACGCTGAAGCTCATGTGGCGATACGGCGTGCTCTCTCCTAAGCGCGCCCAAACTATGTGACTATTCCAACGATGTTTTTACCTGCTACCGTCTTGACTCTCTTCTAGTGTTGATCGCATGGTCGCCCAATTTCAACGCCTGTACTCGGACAAGACGTTGAATTGGGACAACATCCAAGATATAGCGAATTCGTTTGGCTGGGATGAACTAGTCGCGCAGACTGCGAGCGAGTATTTGCAGAGCAAGGGAATAACAAGGAAATACGCGCATGAGTTTGTTGAGGCTACAACACGAGTGAACTACGGCCAGGTGAGATGTTTTGAACGAAGAGCTAATTGACAACTAATGACCTTCTGTTAGAATGCTGACTTCATCCATATGCTCGGAGGTGCTGTCGGTCTTGCCGCTACTGGCGCTGTGGGCATCAAGGGAGGGAATTTCTTGGTCTTCGAACAGTTCTTGCAAAGGTCGGGCGCCAATGTGCACTTGAATACGACTGTGAGTACGATAGTGCAACGTAAGTAGTTACAGTACTGACTTGCTGTTTATGCAGGTCCTGAGCATTACTCACCACGATTCATCCCACGACTGGACGGTTGAGACTACGTCTGGCACCAAACGGTATAGAGGCGCAATTCTCGCAGCACCCTACCATTCCTCGAAAATCCAACTCCCCTCTACGCTCGCTTCCCAAGTCAAACCCCAGCCATACGTCCACCTACACGTTACCCTCCTCACTACCAACTCCTCCACATTCAACCCAGCTTACTTCAACTTGCCACCGTCTTCCAAAGTCCCAGGGATGATACTCACGACCGATGAAAAATAAACGACAGGGTGGCAAAGGCCCGGAGTTCAACTCGATCTCGTATCACGGTAAAGCCGGCGAGAACGAGTGGGCGGTGAAGATATTCTCCAAAGAGAGGGTATCGGATGAGTGGTTGGAGAGAATATTCCCGGGTTCGGTGACCTGGGTGTTTAGAAAAGAGGTGAGCCCTTTTCTCTCGATGTCGATGACCGGTTAACGATTCGTTCAAGTGGGATGCTTACCCAGAACTTCCACCCATTGACTCATTCCCGCCCGTAAAACTCGATACTGGTTTCTACTACGTCAATGCTTTCGAACCGTGTGTATTCTCTTTTCTCCTTCCATCTCGCATTAACGAACTTAAATTTCACAGGTTAATGTCGACAATGGAAACCGAAACAATCTCAGCACGTAACGTTGTCGATTTATTGCTCAACGAGCGATTTGGTTCGAGCATCTGCGGACGCCGACTATCAGCCCACGCTGAGGGGGACTCAGGTGCTTCTGCTCAAGCACCACTTTCATCTTCGAATACCGATAAAGACTTCGTCTATGGTTGGGATTGCTGAACAACTTCATCGTCCTTTCGTCGATCTTGCGTATCTCCGGTATTTATCTAACTCGCCGATCGCTCATGTATCGCAACCGCAAAGGTGTCCCGGTTACTCGGGGGTTCGCAGAGGGTAAGTTACTCGCAGGGGAGCGCAGGGGCCTGTCTTGAATAGCAATTACTACTGTGGTCATGTCCTACTCCCAATGCATGATTTCTCCAACCTAGTAATACCGCTGCTGCATTGCAGCATGAAAACAAACAAATGAACGATAATGATTATGTAAATAATGCTACCCACCCATGGGAAAGAAAAAGAAAGCATGTCTCTCTAGGAGACCTCTCAGCCAATTTTCATGCTGACTCTTTATCAGCTATCGAGGATAGACGACCATTTCCGTTGGTGAATACTCCATCAAGGTCAGGACGACCGTGACGATCCCCTGCTGTGACATGCTGAACATGTTGATCCACTTCCTCTTTGGTGTCCGTTTGAAGGTTGAGGTGTGTACCAGGACAAGTAGTCGCGGCGAGCCTCGACATAATCAGTCGCAAACTCTCCTATCTACATACCAAGCAATGAGTCATAACTCCGTGATAATGCAGAAACCTAAGCAGTTTTACTCACCTCAACCTCGTCCATGCCAAGTTCTTCGCCTTTTGCATCATTCCTGAGCTTCAATCCAGGGATGATGTCAATTCCTTTTGCCAGGAGGGCCGTCATGACAAACGTATACGCGCAAGTCGCACAGATGTAAGCGACTTGGATGTATAGTTGCTTCCAGTTATGGTCGATCCAGCCGCCTGCTACTTCAAGATTGACGCCGTCGAGGGCAATGACTCCCGTATCAGCGAACAGCGCGTTGAACAAGAGACCCAGGATCCCCCGACGGCGTGCTCAGCGAAGAGATCCAGAGCGTCGTCGATCCCGACCAAGAACTTAACTGCACAGCCGTTAATTGACTGTTTACCGGGGGATGATACAGGAACTCACCTTTTGTGGCGAAGTTACATATTGCACCAGCAACAACACCAAGGATCAAAGAAGCCCACGGGTGGATGAATCCAGAAGAGGGCGTCGCTGCAACGAGCCCAGCGATGGTACCAGAACAAAACCCGACCATGGTCCATCTTCTACCGATACGGTAATCAAGCAGACACCAAGTCATCCCGCCGAAAGCAGCGGCGATCATGGAATTCCAAGTAGCCATCACAGCACGTAAGTTGGCGCCGAACGCGCTGCCACCATTGAATGCGATCCAGCCGAACCAGAGGATAAAGGTACCGAGGCCGACATTGGTGACGTTGTGTGGGCGGAAGTTGACTAGTTCCTTTTCGGTTCGTCGGCCGAGAGCCCAAGCATATGCCAGACCGCCAATTCCGCTACCGATCTCGACAGGTCCTCCGCCTGGTTATGTGAGTTCGAGGTTGGAGGAATGCCGTCGGGATACGTTGATGCGTACCTGCGTAATCCATCACTCCCCACTTAAATGCCCATCCATTGGCCCCCCAAGCCCAGCAAGCAAGTGGGCAATACACAAGGGTCATCCACACGAACGTGAAAACCATCGCAGGAAAAACCCGACCACGCTCCGCTAGCCCGCCCATTAGAATCGCCACAGTTACACAAGCAAACTCCATTTGATAAAACGAGTACAGCAGCTCCGGGATGAGGGGGGGGGAACCAGGGGAAGGCTCCGCGAGTACTTTGCGAAGGCCAAAGTGGCGCAGGTTTCCTATGTAGCCGTTTGTCGCTGACCGAGAGAGCGCAAGGGAGTAGCCCCAGAAGTACCATTGGAAGATGGTGACTGCATTGCTTGCAGCGACCGCCCACACGAGCGTGAGCGCTGACTTTCGTCTAGCGAGTCCCGAGTATAGAAAGGCTGGCAGAAATGAGAACGAGGAAGTAATGCGCGCTGACAACGGAGATATCACTGACCAAGGCCAGGGATCATGAAAGATACCATCGCGCCTGCAATAATGATGAATGCTACATCGCCCCTGTCGAATCTACAAATCCAGCACAGAAGAGTCAGTGTCAATTATAGGCCCGTATCCAGAGATGAGAGGTGATCGGGGTCAAATAAAACTTACTGGCTGGTGTCTCCTGGGAGAGAGGAAGCTTTATCTTATCAGTTTGCGGACACTTTTGCAGATGCAACGTACCGGCCAGCACCCCTGTCTTCGGGTCCATGAACCTTGCTCGTTGAGGGATGCGTGTGGCGGACGAGCAACGAGCGGTAGCCTGATGGCTGATGGGAGAAGTGAGATCCCATTTGTCTGGGGCGTGGCTTTTTATTTCAATTGGGCCGCCCATTCAGCGCTAGCCGTCCAATCACAGTTCTTTCAATTTACTCTAGGTTCGATGTGCAGAACGGCGGCCTTATGAATTCCACGGAGATAAGATTAGTAAAACCAACAATGGGACGAAGATAAGAAGGTATATTCCGAATATGATTATCACAAGTAGCTCAAGCCCATGGGCATCACCTTAACGGTGGTTACGGGGTACCCCCTAGCATCCTACCCATGATTCGAGAGACCTCATACTTACAACCAAGGGTTATAAAGCAGAAACGACATGACAGCATTATGAAAACAAGGCAACTCTTTGGAGGTTTCCGAAAGTAAGTAGGTCGTTCGATCGTAACGTACGTTATAGATATCGTAAGCGCAGACGTCCGCAGCAGCGGAAATAAACATCTAGATGAATACATTCTAGGTGGCATGAGAAAGCGAATTTTATTTTGGATATTGCATCAAGCAGCTATCCTCGGTATGTGCAGCATCTAGAGCGAGACGGCGCCTGAGCAAGATGGCGTGCTGCAATAAAGATGGACGTACACAAGCATGTATGGCACGACTGAGACCAGCAAGACAGCAAAGGCTGCCCAGAGCATGTAAAGTGCAGGTCCGATGGAAACGATAATACCCAACGGTGCCGGTGTACTGCCAACCATGACGTCGTTTATAGCGTCCGATTTGTTGATTACAACGGTCCAGATAGCTGCACCGATCAACAGCAACAAGCTACCTATTAATGCGAACGCTGTGGGAAATGAAGAAAGTCATGCCATGCCGTATGAGGCCTCTATAAATATCGTAAGCTTCAGGATTATCACCGAAAACACGCAGACTCACGTAAGGAAGGCGAGGCCAGTGCATATTGTGCCCAAGAGAATCATGTAGTACGCAGCTCTTGTCGAACCACCGACGTACGAAGAGTCGCGGAAGGTGGGTTGCTGGGTTTGGAAGGCCGTGTCGAACAGGCCGTCGGTGAGAACAGAATAATTAACAGCCATGTCGGATGTAAGGATGGGGTACGGTGTGAACTGCATGCCCACAGTCCTATTCGAGCAAGCTCCGGCGGTCTCGTTTGTATAACCGCAGAAAGAGTAGAGTCCGAACAGATATAATTCTCGTAGGCCGGTTCGGGCTTGGAGGGGGGCAGATGCGTTGGTAGCATGAACACCAACAATGGGGTCCAGGGTAATCACTGTCAAGGCATCACTGGCAAGGTGTTAGCCTAGGGTCTGACCAGGGATAGAAAGATGAAGAGCGTACTCGTAGCCTGAAGTATTCACTTTTACCTATGCTTGTTCAATTAGCAGTTCAACCCATACCAGAAGCGGACCTACCATGGAAACTCCCTTCCCTACGGACGAAGTATTAATTTGACCGATCTTGAACGGTGATTAGATCAAAAAGCGACGGTTGTGTTGGAGAACCGTACATGTACGAAGATCAGCAGAATAAGTGAGGCCAGTCTGGTTCGAATATTAGTCAAATGCGGTCGAACCATGACATTTACTTACGAGAGAAACGAAGCTGAGCCGATGCATACTTCCCCTCGCATATTCGAGTGCTGCAGATGTTCGTAAAAGGACGTTCAGGTCAAAGATGTTGGAGGATCGCAAAGAACCAGCCTCATACACAACTCGTGTCCTTTACGCCAGTGCAGCGCCAAGTCCGAGAAGCGTGCCGAGCACCATGATTGCATTGAGGCCGTTGTTTATGCCTATTGGGTTCCAGCGGCATCGCCGCCTTTTGATGACATAATCAGGTTTATCTGAGTAACAAGCGCTAGCGATCTTCCACAGGACCACATTTACAGGACTGCAACTGGGACGCTGCGGATTCAGATCTTAGTGCTACGGACACGGTCCAATGTCCAAACCACCATCACAGCCCACCCCCAGCATACCCGTCGCACCGGGCGACACTTCGCCTCAAGCTGTCGACGACCCCGCACAGGAGCAGCCGAGGGAAAACTTATCAGCATCGACAGGGCTTGTAAAACGTGCGGTAGAGAGGACTGTGGATAGATTTGATAAACTTTCCAAGAGTGTCAGCGGGAAACCACCGACTCCAAGTTATCCAGGTACAAGCCTTACAGCATCAGGACCTAGGCGTATATTTAGCCTAAGCCGAAAGGCCAAGGGAAGGCAGAGGCCTGATGATGTCCCTAATGGTGAGTCGTGCGCGTTGTTTCTTTCTAAACTACACTGAATTTTTGTGTCGAGCAGCTACTTATGTTGCCGGTGAGGTTACGCGTTCTCCATCGTCGACTCCCAGCGCTTCGCGCCCTACCTCACCCAAACGCTCCTCTTCTACCGTGGTGCCGAAGAAACATGCAGACGATTCCCCCTTCATCACCCCACCGTCGCCTCTGTTGGCACCAACCAGGCCGTCCTTGTCTTCCTTCCGAGGAGACGGTTCTGTGAGTCTAAAGTCAATCGTAAGTCGGTCAGCATGCTGACATATGCACAGATGCGCGCCGGGACACAAACCCTCATTCAGGCCCTTCAGGCCATCCCGTGGACGGACGATCCTGACAATGACGATGACATAATAGAGCATAATTTACCTGCCTTGGATTCCGAGAGCGACGAAGATAGCAAGCAAGGTGCCATTTACTGCTTACGTTCTTGACACGCTCCTCATCAGGCATGCCTAATATCTACAGCCGAACCCATGGCATCCTCGATTCATGCAATATATCGACCGCTTGCTCGCTCTCGACGAGGTGATATTGGAGCTTCGACGAGGAAGCTTCATCGTAGTAGTTCACGCATCAGCGAAGAGTCGAATTCTGGGCCGGAAAGTCCGTCGGACTCTGAGGAGACAGAGGAACAAGAGGATTTCGAGCAGACTACTCCACAGCTCGTAGGCGCGCCCATGCCCCGGGCTTTGGCTTTGGCGCAAGCTGGGGCAACCTCGTCACCCGAGCCGTCAAGGATCGTGCCAATACGAACTGGTAGTATGGCTACGGTCCGACTCCAGAGACGATCGCTACTTGCGGAGAAGTTGAGAGAAGTCTTTGAACTAGATGGTATAGAGGAAGTTTTAGCTGGTGAGTGCATTCGTAACGAAGCATTGAGTCATCGACTGATAGATACCCGTAGAAATGCCTTGTTGGCTACTCCGCTCAGTTCGTAAGTTACAAGGATTATATTTTTATGGTTAACCCTGACAAAGCAGCGCAGTCCTTCAAGGTTACATGTATCTCACGAACAACTACATCTGTTTCTTCGCGCACATGCCTGCACGAGAGGTTTGTTATCCCTTCTGTAGTAAGTTTTAAGGTACTGATCAACACCCACAGGACCAAATTCTGAAATCAGGCTCATTGACCAAGAAAGCTCAGCGAACCAAGCGCTGGATTAAGCATTGGTTTGTCTTAAAGAATGATGCACTGTCGTGGTATCAATCCTCTTCAGTAAGCCCCCATTGTCCCATTTCAGGCCATGATGTAATGTGATTCTCGATCAGGATCCTTACTTCCCCCATGGCATTGCTGATCTTCGCTATGCCATTTCGTGCGAACCGGTAAACGAGAAGGAGATCAAGCTAAGGACCAACCAGAAGACTATCATGCTGTCTGCCGATTCCATCCCAAGTCGAGACGAATGGGTGAAGGCCATTAAGAAGGTTATTTTCAAGGCCCAGAACATGGGAGATAGTGTTAAGGTACCCAGTCGCCGTTGTTAAGACGACCCTTACTGAAAGTGCTCTAGATTGCTATACCTTATGCAGCAATCCTCGACGTGGAGAAGTCCTCGGCCATGGACTTCAGTGAGACCATAGAGATTAAGGTCTTCGATCAAGAGGGACAATACTCCTTCGACTCTTATTTTTTTGCCTATTTTAATGACCTTCCTGGTGCTCTGGACCAAATCCGCACAGCCGTACGGACTGCTCGCGTATATCCTCATGGCACGGGCTCGCCTAAGGCCGTCATAGATACCACCGCTATCCGTCCTGCCCCTGCCCCTCACGTCAACAGCTTCCCCCCTTCCGACCCTCAGCTACCGCAATCCTCCTCCTCACGATTTAAGTTAACGTCACTGCTACGACCATTCCAAGACTCGCTTTCTCTCGCCCGTGCTACGACCTCGCCAGAAATTTCGGATGATAACGAGTTCACTCACGTTTCCCGGAGGCCTAATTCCTTCGTTCCCATTTCCGGGCCTCTGCAGCGCAATTCAAAGACGTCTCCTGATCTGCACCTTCCTCTTCCAGAACCATCTATCTCAACATCGTCAAGCCCTGCTGCTACCATGCCGAGCGGCGAACACACGTACCCACCTTCTACTTCATCTTCGCGCACATTTCCTAACAATCCTGAATTGAGCAGAGAGCCACCGTCAACTACGTCGAGTGCGTGGAGCGTTGGTGTTCCATCGTGGTTCAAAACTCCACGCAAGGTATTTAGCGGCATCTCAAACTCCACGCCCTCTTCGGCTTTGGATTCGGCGCAAACTATGCCTGGCGTGAGGGAGGTGTATTCATCAAGCATGGCATCTTCTGGTAGTCGATTCGGCGTGGAGAACATGGCGTACAGTATACTGCAAACTCCAGATACAGTCATCGATGCTGAGGTTCAGGAGAAGTTCAGGAATGCGTTTGCTTATGATGAGAAGGAGACCCTGTTGGGATGTATGTACACCTTGCTGTCCGTTGGGCTTGCCCTAATATTTTCGTTAGACTTTCCTGGCTACATCTTTCGTTTATTGCCAGTTTATGGACGACTCTACGTTTCTACAAACTACTTCTGCTTCAAGTCTAGTGGGCCTTTGGCGGTCAGAACTCGGGTACGTTATATCCATATATATATATTTATTTCATATTCTCACTCAGCTTCTCAGATGGCGCTTCCTATCCGTGATGTTCTTTCCACAGAAACATCGAAGGCCACGCGCTTCGGTCATCACGGCCTCATAGTCATCGTTAAGGGCCACGAAGAGTTGTTTTTCGAGTTCGGGGCTGAGGACAAACGAGATGCATTCATGGCTCTCCTTGATCGACAGATTGAGGATTGCCAGAGGAGATTGGCGTCTGGTGATGCCCCGTTGCCAACTCAAGGGGAACGTGACGCCCTTATATTGGAGGAATTCGACGCTCGTCCATCTCCTAGTAGTGATCCTGATCCAAGACCTCCCCCAGAGAACATGACTGATTCGTTGCCCGCGGTCATGTTTACTTCGGCATCCTCAACCTTCCTGACATTTAAACCCAAGGAGTCTTTGCACTTTACCTTCCTAACCATTGGGTCACGGGGTGATGTACAACCTTACATAGCACTTGGTAAAGGACTTATGGCCGACGGACACCGCGTGCGCATCGCCACCCACGGCGAGTTCAAGGAATGGGTGGAATCTGTAGGTAACATGTACTCCTCCTTGGAGCCGAAACTAAGTCATCCACAGTATGGGCTTGAATTTGGCTACGTGGGCGGTGATCCTGCAGAGTTGATGCGTATTTGCGTGGAGAATGGGATGTTTACACTTTCATTCATGAAGGAGGCCATGCAGAAGGTGTGATCATATGCTTGTTTTTACCCCATTCTATATCTTACAGATACCGTCAGTTCCGGGGATGGTTGGACGATCTTTTAAAGACCTCGTGGGAAGCGGCGCAAGGAACTGACGTGCTTATCGAGAGTCCCAGTGCTATGGGTGGTTATCACATCGCCGAAGCGCTAGGAATTCCATATTTCCGGGCTTTTACCATGACATGGAGTCGCACTAGGTGCGCATGGGCTATCAATATTCTATGTGTTTACCGTAACTTTATGTTTAGGGCATATCCCCATGCTTTTGCTGTACCGGAGCGCAAAGTTTGTTATTCATCATTCCATCCGTATCTGCATATGCTGATATTGTTGTTCATCAAGATGGGCGGCAGCTATAACTACATGGTGAATCCCACCATGCATCTGTCCTTGCCCTTGAGATTGACGATTACCTCAGTCCTATGTGATTTTCGACCAGGTCTTCTGGCGCGCCACCGCTGGGCAAATAAATCGATGGCGACGCAACCTTCTTCACCTTGGGAGCACCAGTCTAGATAGGATGGAACCGCACAAAATACCTTTCCTTTACAATTTTAGCCCCCACGTCGTGCCTCCTCCGTTAGATTGGCCTGAGTGGATTCGCGTCACTGGTAATTGATTATCCCCCGCTTTTCGGTCGCCATGGCTCAGTTATTTGCAGGGTATTGGTTCCTCGATGACGCCGATGTTAGCGCAAAAAAATGGGCGCCGCCACCAGATCTGGTGAAATTCATCGACTCAGCGCATCAACAAGGCAAGAAAGTGGTGTACATCGGCTTCGGCAGCATTGTTGTGTCCGATCCGAAAGTCATGACGCAGTGTGTAATCGACGCAGTTGTCCAAAGCGGGGTCTGCGCTGTGTTATCGAAAGGATGGTCGGATCGGCTCCATGTCAAAACATCAGATGCATCGGAACCGGAAGAACCTCTCCCCAGCTCCGTATACGCTATCTCTTCAATCCCGCACGATTGGCTGTTCAAGCGAATTGATGCTGCTTGTCACCACGGCGGGGCGGGAACCACAGGGGCTAGTTTGCGAGGTTGGTCTTTTGTTCTATCCATTCAAGCGTTGACTCATCTTTCAACGTAGCTGGAATACCGACGATTATAAAGCCTTTCTTCGGTGACCAGTATTTCTGGGCTGATAGAGTCGAAGCCTTGGGTGTTGGCTCTGGTGTTCAGAAGCTCACCGTTGAGACTTTGACTGAAGCTTTGGTCACGGCTACTACGGATGTTAAGCAGATCAGTCGCGCGAAGGTATTGGGAGAGAAAATCCGCGGGGTACGTTTATTAATTCGGTTCCATGATATACTAATGACCCTTGTGTAGGAAAACGGTGTTGCAACAGCCATTGAAGCCATCTATAGAGACTTGGAGTATTCGAGGTCTCTGATCAAGAGGCAGGCTGCCAACGACGCGACCGATTACCTTGAGGAATCCACCATTCGGGACCAGACTCATTCGTCCGGTATCGAACCACCTTCTGGCTATAGCTCCTCTAACTCAGCTCGAGGAGCCCCGAGTGAGGATTGGAGTGTTATATCTGATACAGAGGACCACGATCGTCGCTCTTCTGACAGCTCTAGGCATAGTGAATGCAAATCAGACCGATGTCATAATAAGCGCAATAGCCTCGCCGCCGCCGTGTTGTCTGTTCTACCAGACTCTCTCAATCCAGGTTCTCCACGCCGTCGTTGTCTATCTATTAATTCCCGGTCTTAATGGCGATCACGTTGTATCTATTGTGTAGTATTGTATATTTCGACTATTGCACCTCTACTCCGTTACATTGTAGAGTACATCTGCATGTTTATTTAGACATAGAGTCTTCGTTGTAATGTTCATCGAAAACACGCTTGCTAAATTCTCCGAAAGTTTGTGTTGGGGAAAGCTGCTGGTAGACTTCTGGTTGCATGAAGAGGGCGAATGTCTCGCGAGAAATCGACTCAGCATTCGCGCTGCCTCCTACGCGGACGCAGTGAGGTGTTTGCGCGTAATTTTCCACCAGTGGCAAGCTGGAGCGCCTCTCCCGTTTGGAACGCCAAGCAATCTGGAGGGATGGTGACTTTGGTTAGATCGCCGCCCCTTGTACGGATGTACAGTCCCGACGAAGGAGATGGCGAAGTCACTACTTTGACAGCACCATTCGCGCCTTGTTCTAGGAACATGGCCTGAGATAACATGGTAACATGGTCAGTCTCCGTCATCTAAACATAAGAGGGAAAGAAGTACCGAACAAAGTCCTGTGAGGATAGAATGATCGAGATGGAAGCCACACCAACTGTCGACAGGTTCATCTTCCTTCGGAGCCATACCTGGGGCAGGAGGGAAATAGTGAAGGAGGCGAGCCTTGGTCGTCTGTGAGTTGGCGATGATATCTGGCAATGATACAGAGGTGTCGCGGAGGTGTGACAACGCTGGGTTTGAGCGTTAATGGCAACACTACGACATAGTTAGATGCATTCTCTTTACCGAAAGGTTGGCAAGCAGCAGCCAATGCATAGCCCACTTTGAGTACAAATCTATGTCACCGAAGTCAGTACAGCTACCAATGATCGAACTTCGGAATAGCATCACCCTCCGAGGTCTTTGAAGGCTTCCTCGAAACCTTCAATTCCTTTCTCCCCTTTCTCTGGCCCTAAATTGCATGTTGAGGACAGACACCCTAGATAATGCGTAGATTTGAAATTTACAAATGTTGTTGCCGTAGTACTCTGGGTACATGGCCCGTAAGGTTGATGATACCGTAGGCTTGTCCGCAACCGGATTGGCATAATACGAGCCTTTCAGAAGATCTTCAAGCGTATCGACATTAGACAAGGAACAACTTAACTGCAGCCTGAAGTATCCGCTTACCGGGCTTTCCGTTCATAATTTCCTGAAACCCTCAATGGATTCAAAACCTCCATTCCATTCCTACGAGTTTGGAAACGGGTGCTCACCTTGCCGTGAGACCACCCGAAACTTCAATGCCAAACATTCTTCAGATCTCTTTGAACTCGGTATCCGAGTATTGTGGCTTACCTGTATTTTGAGGTTGGATCAGCATACTTTTCTCTGGCAGGCTCTGGAAGCGTCGCGAAGCTATGCGCGAGCTTGAGCAGCCTCTCCCTGTACGTCTGGTATTGAGGTGGTAGGTCACGAACGATGATGATACCGAGAGATTTAGGGTGAGAGCCGAACGCTTCTTCTACAATACACTTTCAGAAAACATCGAAGATCATCAATAACCAAAACCCACCTATCGAAGCACCCAACGACAGAGGCTCAGACGCCAGCGTGGGATATGAAACGGTGACTGCTCCCTCCGTGTACGAGATCGTCTGAGGACGTGGGAGGACATGAGTAGCGTAATTCATCACGCTTCGAGAGAGGTGCCTCGCCATAGCGTTCAATTCTTCAAGAATTCGCGACGGTCTAGTGGTTATGGGCTGTGGGGAAGAGAGATAACTGCTCTATATCTTCTCATATCATGCTACTGTGTTGCCCTGGAGCACATGGGGATGGGCCTCCGCATGGTTGTTCGACCCGAGAAACAAACTTTTTACAGTCTGGTGTATGCTCCATCCAACTGCCGCATAATCACATAATCAAGTCTATCGGAAATAACTAGGTGCCAGTGTCTTCTGAATAACGCTCATCAGTGCTAACTCAAACCTGTACTCCTAGTTACTTCATGATGTCCATAATCTGATAGTGGATGCAACTGCTCGGATCTATTCTATTTTGTGAAGACTACAATTGAATCGTTAGTTGAATGCGAGCTGCTGATACTGCAGGAGCTATGGGAGGAAACTCAACTCGAAACGACATCTTCGTCCTGCACTTGATGCGAGAGGCTGACCTTCTGTGCGTGTGGCGAGAACTTACTTGATTTCCCCCAGATC
Organism: Pleurotus eryngii var. eryngii; assembly: GCA_029467805.1. Lineage (NCBI taxonomy): Eukaryota > Fungi > Basidiomycota > Agaricomycetes > Agaricales > Pleurotaceae > Pleurotus > Pleurotus eryngii. Next base: position 407,707 of record SZVJ01000018.1, read on the forward strand.
AAAGCATAGCGGAAGTTTGCCGCCAAGGACCGATGAATTCCGTTACACACGTTTCTTTCAACCCAGTCAGCACCTGCAGTCTGCGTCTCACGCATAAGAGAAATAAATACTTCAATGGTAGCACCCTTACGGAGGCAGATTGGGTCGGATAGGTCAGGATGGGCACCCCGCTTCTTCGTGTATATCTTCACCAACGCGAGTTCGTCCCAAATGCGGTCGATGAGGTAGTCAATACTATACATATGGGGCATGAATTAGAGCGTTAACCAAAAAGATAGAGGCTAACTTCAGGTCCATTTCACAGCTGATCACCACTGAGTGAGGTTCGCGAGAGATCTTGTCCAGTTGTTCCAGCGAGATTGCATCCACCTTGTTGTATACATCTAGGGTGTGTTAGAATCAGAATGAATGGTAGCCTTGAAGGGGACATACAAAGACACGGCATGTATTTTCTTGTACCAATCAGAACGTCTATGAATTCATCAGTGGTGATCTATAAGGCGATTCCTTGGCTGAGAAAGTTAGTCGTGCAGAAAGCTATGGTTACGCACATCCTCCCTGATCATAATATCGCAATTATGGAGCTTGTCTTCCGGGTTATCGTGAGCATGCATCACCGGAAATTGTGTCCAGAAAAAACGTACAACTCGCCAAGATCAACCTTATTGTCCGTTCGTCTGTTTTAGTAAGTTTGACAGTGGTATTAAACTAGAAAGGCTAATCAGTGACAGAGGTGGCAATTCGGATTGGAAATACACACTGTTATCTAAAAGACAAAAGTTTGGGATCAAGGTCAATTCAGACTAATTCCACGCGGTGCACTTACTCCTCCTGTCGTTCGTCGCTTGAAGACAACGTCAGGTTTTGACTTGTTAAGCCTGATCCCAACGGCATCCAGTTCGACCTCAAGTAACCGTCGGTGTTCATCAGATTTAGTAGCATCCATCATGATCAAGATAAGATCGGCCGTCTTTGCGGCTAGAATATAAACAAGATTAGGTTGAATGGCACAGGTCGCGAGTAGATAAAGCGAACTTGAGACTACTTGCCGCCCTCTCCCTCTTCCCTGACTAGCTCCTTCGACAATTCCTGGCAAATCCAGTAGCTGGATGCGTGCACCTTTGTATTCTATGACACCAGGGATCGCCTATCGCCGTTGCGGAGTAGATCTAAGTACAAATTAAGATGGCCATGGAATGAGCACCTACGTACAGTCAATGTGGTGAATTCGTAGGCAGCTGTTTCCGACTGGGTGTGAGTTACTTTGCTTAACAGTGTTGACTAAGAAATTTATCCCTATATGAGTACCGAATGTACAGATAATAGTAAGTTATACCTTGCCGACAGACGGAAAGCCAATTAAGGCCACCCGCGCGTCCCCTGATTTCTGCACGTCAAAGCCTGTTCCTGCGGGCCCGGATTTAGACGCAGGCTCGAGTAGCTGCGCTCGATATCTTGCTAGCTTGGCTTTCAGTAAACCAAGATGGTATTCTGTCGCCTGAAGGATATGAGAAGCTTAAGCGGCCGCGAGCAATTGCTGGATGCACCTTATTCTTCTGCGCTACCATCATCGTCAGTACATGGTTTCTGTGTGACTGATCTTGAGTGCTCACTCCTCGCCATCTCCTCTGGCAACTTCAGGTAAACTCATTTACGGGGAGTGCAAGCGAGTATAACGTACCCTCAATCTCTTTGATCTGAGCGCACCACCATCAGGGCAAGTTCAAAGCGCTGTATATAGTTGCCTTACCTTTTCGACGATACCCATCGCTACTTTGTTCCCCGAAGGTTCAGTACAATTTGGTGATACGGTGTAGATGAAGTTAACTTTACTGTAGGGTAGGATTGGGCGTTTGTTCTCAACTGTTGGCCGGATTTGGCGGCCCGGCGCGTCTCTCTCTGTTCAGATATGCCGTCTCGCGGCGGATTCGAGATGCGACGGCATACGCCAACGCTCTACCCACACCCAGAACAAGACCACAGCGACGGAGACGATGCTGCGTGGGATCACCAGTCCTCGACGCGCCTGGCTGTCCCCGCATCTTCCTCCTATCGCTCACACAAATCTCGCACCAAATCTGTTACTACGGCACTTTCACCAAGTACGAACGGTGGCCATCAGCCATCACTGAGGGATGCGTCTGCAGCCCATGCCTCTTCGTCAACTCCTGAGTTCCCTGATATTTACTCGCAATTTGTTCGCCGGTATCGTTCGTCAGAGCTCGGTATAGAAGATGATCCTCGAGATGACCCGGACATGCATTACTACCAGCGTGGCCTCGGTCAGCTGGTAGATACCGGAGACAATAGCGACGACGAGGAGAATCCTCTGGCGTCTGATCCTGCTGTGGTCGGTCTTACGATGGAGGGATCGGCTAACTCTTCAGGCATAGAACGCGAACGCTTAGAGTGGCAGGTCATGTTAGCCTCCGTACTCGAAGGTGATGTTCTAAGATCCGAGAAAACGCGCATTGCCGTTGCCCTTGAAAGATCCACAGATGAACAAAACGACAGGTTGAATATCTGGCTTGGTATTCGTGCGAAACTCCACGATCGTACTGTCGAGGACGAACGCAAATATCTTAAAGAGCGCCGTCTGCGTGTCTGTAGCGTCCTCGTGGAAGACATACTTTCTTTCCGCGTCGAGCTTCGAGAAGGAGATATACCGGCTGCCGCGGCAATTCAACAAGTCTCTGCTATTCTACACCGACTCGAGGTTGCACACTCGCTATATCCCACCCAGAAGGCCTTCCACACGAATTTCCCTGAAGCCGATACGCCAAACTTCCAAGCTCGTTGCGATACTCTGAATACGTGGTCCACAGTCGTCATCACATTACGCCGACATATCGACCTCCTCCGTCGTTGGACAGGGAGTGATGTTTTGGACGTTTCGCAGCCCAACACGAACCATGAGATTCCTATTGGAAAGCATGGTCCCACGGATATTGCGGACGGAACGAGTTTCGTCGAACGCGTCTTGAAAGAAGAATTGACACAACGAAATTTCGAGAAGGGTTTCTTGACCACCATTCATGGCTTCATTGGAGCAGCCCGTGATGCTCAGGTGAACCTAGCAGAACTCTTCGAAGATATGAATCTCCCAACGTTCGAGGATGAACTCGTTCCGCTCATCTCGTTCCCCACGAAGTTGGCTCAGGCTGCGCTTCGCGTTCGCTTGGAATATATGCAGAAGGTCAAGGATCCGGAAGTCCTCATCATTGACCAGATGATTGAAGACTTGAAGCTCAGCATTGGCGTCGCATGTACAATGAAACGACAATACGAGGCCTTCCTTGCCCCTGATCCACTTGGCAGGTGGAAGCTACCGCAATGTATAAGTGAAGACTACGAAGACACGATTTTGGAGGCGTTAGCTTGGTTCTTCAAGCTCATACACTGGAAGCTCAAATCCGGCACCAAGGCGATATATTTCAAGGAAACGGATGTGCTAGAATCACAGTGGGCAACGTTCAATGATGTGAGCATGACTACTGCGGATGGATCGCGTCTCGTCGCAGAGCAACTATGGTATGGCTTCCCGAGAACTTCTACAGTGTACTCTACTAACAAGCATCCAACTGTTTCTAGTGCCCTCACCAATAAGTTGATGGTCCGCGTTACAAATTACTTTGAGACGCAGGTTAGGGTACCATCTTCGCATTCAAAGGGCAAAGCTGTCATCAACGGGACGTCTTCGTCCAACCTTATTCAATCAGCTGGCAGGAAGATGACTCAGGAACAAATGGCTAGTTGGTATGGTAAAATATTGGACGGCGTACGACTGCGGTATAGGAAGCTCCAACGCTTTGCTAGGTAGTACAGATCGCTCCTCGAACTCGTCGCTCGTACTGAACGAATTCGAAGGATGCTTACCCAGCGGTTCAGCAACTCTGCTGAATACAGTCTAGAAGAGGCTACGCTCAATCAGTTCATTGCCACCCTTATCGCTACAGACCATGTTCTTGTACTTACCACGGTCTACGAAGAGGACGGCATATACATCGTTGTCCCTCGGGCGCTGCGGGAACGACCTGACGACATTCGAAGAATGCTCATCAAAGTGTTCCATGTCGATGAAGAATCCTCAGACGATGGTTACCGGATATTCAATAACGTGGAACATATTTCGGACGACGAGACCGAGCCCGAAGAGAGCCTCTACGTACTCCTCCTTTCCCCTTGCTCACACTTCGTTTGGACGGGCCATGTCCACGTCATGTCGCTGCCCAAGTTTGATCTAGAACTCAAGGACAATCGAGTCAGACTGATAGCAGACGGCCCACGAGCTAGGTTAGCTTTGGCGAAGCAGACATTCACGGACCTGTTCTACCCATACGAGGACGGCGACACCGAAATGGATGGTGAATCTCCTCCGCAAGAGATTGAAATAGAACCTCCCATCTGCGTCATCGAGCAGCAAGCTCACTTGCCCTCTGTGAATCGTGAACTACGGAAAATCAGTCGCGTCACCAATCGGTTGGCAGAATCCATCGTGGACTCCGTGCATCATGTCCGGAACTCGTTGAAGGAGACGGCTGGTTGTCAAGAGCTTATGGAGAACTGGTATACATTTGCCTCAGACCACGGACAGCAGGCCCAAAAATACATGGAGCGGGCCGCGCTGCAGAAGTTCCAACGTCTTTTGATTAGGCTCGCGATATCTTGGGTTTCGTTTATCTGTGATGATTGTGATTCATCAGACCGTAGGACTTTCAGATGGGCTGTGATGGCCTTAGAGTTCACCCATCAACGTACCAAGCGTCATCATATTCTAGCTATACCTGACGAGCAGTTCCAGACGCTGCGTGTCAAGGTCGCAACCTGCATGGGCTTGCTTGTAGGCCACTTTGATGTTCTTGGCGCCCGGCAAGCTCTCGAAGCAAAGAAGAATAAGGAGCGGCAAGAGGAAGATAACCTCCAAGAGGCGGGTACTGTTCAGCCGGGGTCCACCTCTGTGGAGGCCACACCAGAGGACGTAGACGTGAAGTGTAACCCCTTGGACAACGACGCTATCTACGCCTACGAGGACCGAAGTGTGCGCGCATACTGGGATAAGCTCGCTGGGACGTTGGGCGAGTTGGAGATGCAAAGGGAGAGCATCGTTTCCCAGCATCGCTTACTCGGGCGCGTCCTTGACGACGAGAAACCGGAAGACCGCTCGTTAGTGTTTCTGGCAAACTCGACGTCGAATATCCCCATTCGTTGGCAACAAGGCCGGTTTATCGGGGCTGGTGCATTTGGATCCGTCTACCTGGCAGTCAACCTAGATTCTGGTTCATTGATGGCTGTCAAAGAAATCAAGTTCCAGGAGCTCTCTGGCCTGCCTAATCTCTACCAGCAAATCGTGGACGAACTCAACGTCATGGAGATGCTCCATCATCCAAACGTCGTCGAGTACTATGGGATCGAGGTGCATCGTGACAAGGTGTACATATTTGAGGAATATTGCCAAGGAGGTAGTTTAGCGGCGTTGTTGGTGCATGGGAGAATCGAGGATGAGGGTATCATTCAGGTGTACACGATGCAAATGCTGGAGGGCCTTGCATATCTACACTCCCAAAATATCGTACATCGAGACATCAAACCCGATAGTAAGTTGCATTATGCTGAGCAGCCACCAGGCTAACTGGCGTCTCCATCGACAGATATCCTTCTAGACCATATGGGGGTCATCAAACTCGTTGACTTCGGGGCAGCCAAGATTCTGGCAAAGAACCAACGGTCCATTCAACGGTCCAGGCGATCCACGTACGACGGTGCCTCTGCAGCGCCTATTGTGGCGAACTTGGGCGGCCTGGGTATGAATAGTTTGACAGGAACGCCGATGTATATGTCGCCTGAGATCATCAAGAACGACAAGCGGGGTCGGCATGGGGCAATGGATATATGGTCTCTGGGATGCGTTGTGCTTGAGTTCGCCACTGGCAAGAAGCCATGGAGTAATCTCGATAACGAATGGTATTTCGCATCCTTTTCGTTCTAACCATGCCTAACTAATGACAATCCTTGCAGGGCTATTATGTTCCATATAGGAGTTGCCACTCAGCACCCGCCGTTGCCTGAACCAGGCCAGCTGAGCTATCTCGGGATAGACTTCATCAAGCAATGCCTGACCATTGATCCCGTGCGGCGGCCTAGTGCTCCAGAGTTAATGGAACATGCCTGGATGCTTGAGTTCCGCGAAGCGCTGCGGTACTACGAAGAAGATACCCTCGCAAGCAATGGAGGCAGCGTTAGCACCGAGAGCATGCCTGATATGGGGTACGACAATGCCTCCGTGGCGCGCCAAGCCGCGCACCTACATGACATAGAAGTAGACGAGATCACTCGAGAATCACCCTCTACCTCTCCAGACGAATGAGAAATACCACTGCCATAACGACAGCTGGCTCAACCTCCACCTTTTTCTATGCTTATTTCGGATCTGATTCCCGCGAACGGGGTTTCGTGACGCTCCTGCCGACATCTTTGTGAAACAGACTTTTTACCCTTACGTTGTACGATACTGCCACCGTGTTACTTACCATAATCAAGTTTGTAGCCTAGCCATTTTCCTTGACGATTTTTCACGATATTACGCCTACATTCTGCACGTTCAATTGTTACCTGGGACGGAATCAAATTGTTTCACCGCGCTGGACCTACCACGGGCGCAATTGGTTGTTTGCCGGTGCCACCAATGAAGCTCAGTGAGCTACTTGGCTAGCGCGATCCAATATTTTGACCGGTTTAGATCGTGAACTACTGTATACCGCTCCCTTTGCGAGACGGTGCTTCCGACAATAATGCCACCATCAAGCCGCTATCTCGCAAAAAATTGCATCACGGCTTGCACGTGTTCCTTTGCGTTCGATGGCTATGCCTGCATGTCGACATGATGGCAAGCAGTGGCGAGACGTGTCAGGCTAGAGAAGGTTGCTTTTTTTGCCTTCCTACCAACCCGTTTCGAGTATTGACTTTTTAAATTGTACTTAGTGCAGTTCTTCTGTTCCATCGTCACGAGAGGCTCATTTAACCTTGAGCAAAGCTGCAGGTTCGATCCAGGAGTTTCAAGATTCCTGTCTAGGTCGTTAAATTCCCCATTTCGTAATTCGTGTCCGTTTATCTGTGCCGAACCTTGGGAATTGCACGAAATTAGCTCAGGTTGTGTGGGATATAAAAGCTACTGGTTAAGCGGCCTTCTCCACACGAAAAAGCCCGTTCGCGCCGAACTCCATAATAGCTCCCTTGCGATTGGACCTTCGCACGCGCACTTCTTCGCAATCCTCTCGCACCGCCGGTACCACGCATATCGAATCCCCCGTTGACAATCTAACTGTATAATTGCTGTGATGTCATCCCTCGCCTTGAAACAAGCAGACGATGGATTGGACTTTATCTTCCTGGGCACTGGGACATCCTCAAGCTTGCCCCATATCGAATGCTTGACTGCGTTGCCAGGAGAGAAACCTTGTCGAACGTGTTTGTCTACCCTGACTCCAGAGGGGAAGAAGAACACTCGCAGAAATACGAGCGGTGTAGTGCGAGTCAGGGGCAAGGATGGGAATATCGTGTACGCTTTGTCCGACTTGCTTTCTTAGGGCCCCTTTCGCTCACACCACCCTTGCAGAACTATCGTTATAGATGTCGGGAAAAACTTTCAGGCAGCTGCCTTGGAGTGGTTCCCCAAGCACGGGTTGCGCAAGATAGATGCTGTATTAATCACGCATGCACACGCAGATGGTAGCTTATACAATTCCCTACTTCTTCCTAGCTTTGCTGAACTCTTCTGAAACGGGATAGCAATGAATGGATTAGATGACCTTCGAGGTATTTCCATCATCTTCCACTCCCAGATAACCAGCTACTAATACAATCACTCCGTTGTAACTCCTAGGCTGGACTTTAAATTGTCATATACAACCGCACATTGACGTATATGTTTCGGAGGCAACCTTCACGGAAATTCACCGATCGTTTCCGTATCTGGTGATGAAGGAATTCGCTTCTGGCGGAGGTGATGTATGTAGGGATGTATTCGGTACAGTGTGGGGACACTGACAGATGCTGCTAGGTTCCCGAGTTTAAATGGCACATCATCTACGACAAAGTTCCCTTCGAAATACAAGAGACGGGAATAAGTGTCACGCCGTTTTTCAGGTAAACCGCATGCTTGTGCCTAATATACCGTGTCTGACGCGCGTATCGTAGTACATCACGGCCGCCATTTCTCTTCCAGTCCCCCACCTTCATATCTTCCTACACCCAACTCAACTGTGCCGTCCAGCCCATTCTCGACCGTTCCATCGACACCGACGGCGCTCTCGAAGGCGCTTCCTTTAACCTCGCAACGATCATCGGAGGCCGAGCCTTCGAAGGCTTCATCTAGTAAAATTCATCCCTACCTTTGTTTTGGATTCAAGATACAGGATGCGCTAGTATATCTTTCGGATGTATCACACATTCCGGAGGACGTTTTCCCTATCATCCAAAAAGGCAAAGGGGGTACCCCTGTGCCGGTCTGCGTACTCGATTGCCTGCGGCTACAGGCGCATACGTCGCACATGGGGCTCGCAGAGTCGATCGCGGCTGCCAGAAAGATTGGAGCTTCCAGGACGTATTTGACAGGGTTTGGGCATGAAGTCTCCCATGAAGAATACGTGACCATCACAGAATATGTGGGTATGGGAGAAACAGCGAGCAAGCGACCGCTTAGCGATGTTGAGAAGGAGGGAATCCAGTTGATCCAGGGAGGACTACATGGAATCTGGGTGAGGCCCGCCCATGATGGTCTGAAAGTGGTCGTTGCTGGAACTGGAAGTGTGGTCGACACAAGCTATTTTTAGGATAGTCTTTGTAGACAGGGGTATTTTAGTCATGCGACCAGATCGAGCCTAGCCTGGAGCTGACAATTTCCTTTCATAGCTACGAGCGATGATATAAGCACTTTGAAGTCTTTCCGTCTCTTTTACCCCGCATTCTTCATTCCCACTCACAGACCCTCTCTTGTACCGAATCGCCCAGATAATATTCTCTAATTCGCAAAATTCCCTTCAGAACGCTGTCAGTGCTCGAGAACCGGGGTCGTTGGCCATGAAGATCTTTACACAATCTTTCCTGTACGAGTGGGTAGAAATGAGACTTGGACGTTCCAGGGGAGCTACTGAACTCGAATTCAGCGATCCTTGGTCCATCGTTTCGCTTGCCTTCTTCCTGCGATACCCCAACCCATATGCTGCCCACGTAACGTCTTGTGATGTAATTTCAAGGGACTTCACGCCTTCGGGAACGCTAGTCACAACACGACTCATCTTGAAGAGGGGTAGTCTGCCTCGGTGGGCACCTCAAGGCATAATTTCGCGTGCGGAGTCATGGGTGATTGAGGAGAGCGAGGTCGACCCTTTCGGGCAGGTGGTCAAGTGCAAAACGAAAAATCTCGACCATGTCAAGGTGATGCAGGTCGAGGAACACGTTCATTTCTGTCAGACCCCCGAAGGGTCAGTTACTGCTTCACGCACATTAGATTCTGCAGCTCAATGGTTTGCGCATCTAGAAACACGCTCCAGACCACGGAGGCGAGGATAGTTTCCGGGTTCGGGTGGGGCTTGACCAAACGGATTGAGAACCACGGCCTGACACGGTTCAAAGCAAACGTGCAAAGGGTGTGTATTCTAGTCTTCCTCTTTCATCTCATCTGGCTGACACAAATTTCAGTCGCGAGAGGGAGTGTCTCTCATTCTGAACCTCCTGCGACAGTCCCGTCTACAGCCGATGGCCCTGGGTGAGGCGGATGTTCCGGTTCCTTTGCCCCAAGCGCACACTGTTGCAGCTAACGCCCATCAACGACAAGCCAACGCAGAACAGAATCCTCCACCCGTGGGGACGTGGTCGCGTCTAAAACAATGGCTCAGACCTTAGTTCGTACACGCGTGCTTCTCTCCACACATTTTTTGATCCACCATTTCCCCGATTTCCCGCCACTCAGTTAGTAATTTGGGACCGCCTCTTTGGCTACTGACCTTGCTATTTCGTTTATCGTGTGCAACTTGTATTTGTATCATTAGTTGGCACTTGAGTAACCAAGATCATGGACATGCTTTTTGCGAACTTTTGCGTGAGATCGACGAAGTTGCGATCTGTGTTAATTTAGGACTCTTCCCATATGTCACTATCCGGCCGCCCACGTCGCTGAACGTATAAGTAGGTCGTGGCATTGCGCTCATTCAGGTGTCTGGCTTGCAAGGTAGCTTTCGAGTGTCTTGGACAGGACCATGTACTTTCCCACATCAGCAGCCAGGCAGCTTTCCACCGTTCCCGCTCTCCCCAACATCCCACCCGAGGCTCTCATTTTCCTGGCCCCGAGCCCCAGGAAAGCTTTGTTCGCGACATTGACGAGGAATGGTATATCGGTTTGGCGCGTCCGTGTATGTGGATTAATATAGGCGTTATTTGACACCGGAAGGGCTGACCTTAGACTCGACACAGCCCTCTGCAGTCCTTGCGTTCCATTCGAGGACCCCTTCGTCAATCATTGATCATGGAGAGAACCTGTCAGCCCACTGGTCACCAGATGGCAGGCGCATCGTCATACAGGTGCGTATTGCGCGCATATATGCGCATGTCCTACTAATATTGATGTGGCCGACATGTCATAGACGACAGAGTCCCATCTCGTCCTAATCTCAGTGGAATATAAGCCTCATGAGCTTATCTACCAGTCGTCATCGTTGACGCAGAGCGCACAACGGACATTCTTGGACGGGCCTGGCGAAAGTCTACCCCTTCAATCTATATCGCTGCAATTCGAGGGAGTCGTACATATCAACAGTGGTCTCCTTAGGTGCGTAATACGATACTCCGTGTAGTGACAGTTCTACATGTAGGTTGCTAGTGTCTCGCCGCGGAAGCACTATATCGTGTTCTCAACCAAAAGCCCGCCCGCCGTTCAGCGCATACCTTGGCCAAACTACGACGAAGAGGACGAAGAGGTGGATACAGAAAACCCGACACCGAAACGCTTTACGCAGCATGACACATGGGTCATTGACGACCACGAGCTGCCATGGCTTGTAGACCCTGATGGTACGACCCCCCCTTGCAGCATGTATGCGCTTCCTCACCATCGTTTAGTGTCTGTTGTTAAGATGGCCTACTCGCGGGCGAGTGGCATTGATGCATGGATAACATCTGATGGAAGAGCATACCTCGTTCGCCTGAACGAGGGACAAATACGCCTGGATGAACCAAGTCCATCTGGACTCGCTGGTGGCGAGGAGAGCGAGGTCAGATCTCTTTTACTACAAGGGTACTTTAATTCGCATTAATTTACGCATCAAAATCAGGACAGGTCAGTCTCGCGCTCCTCGCTCGAGGGGACGGTTGGATGGCAAGGAACTTGTACATATGACTTCGAGATGCCCAGGTGGCTGCAGAAGCGTCGACAGCTTGATCCTGATGAGGAGAGCGAATTGAACGAGACCACGTACGAGAACCCAAAGCGTGCCACAGCAATCGTGGTGAATAGCACATTCTCTCTAATAGCGGTTGGGACCCAAGGGTGAGTGTTTTATGCACATACATGCCGTCCCCGTCGTATCGATTTATCGATCTTCTTTGTCTTTGTCGTAGTGGCGCTTTATTATTCACGAACTTCCAGTCCCAAGACGTCGTTCCTTTTGAGTCGGAAAGTATATCTGTACCGAACTATGGCAAGCAGACAGGTGCTGTACGCGCGATGGAGTGGAGTTCGGATGGATATGTGCTCGCTGTTGGCTGGGACCATGGCTGGGGAATATTCAGTGTTGGTGGAAGGTGTCTGGCATGTGGGTTTGGCGTGGATGATCTAGTGGACGAAAATAAGTGAGTACTGAGCCAGTCTCGTATGCTAACGTTCTATCCTGACTATCTACGAGATTCCAAGACGCCTTTATGAATGGTGTTATCAATCTGGTAGGTCCTATCGGCCGAGAATGGTGTAACATGGTTCCTAACTCGTGGACCATCAGTTCTGGGCGCCAGGCAACTTCGAATTGATGTTGATGGCTCGCCCGTCGCCTAAGAGTAAGCTAGAATTGCTTCTCGTTTCCGTATATCCTGACCGGATAAAGAGATCGACGGTCAACTATTCGTGATCCCATTCGCAAAGAGTGCGACTACCGGACAACAGTCGCCTGTATGGTCGTTCGTCCCTCGAGTCATTGACTGGCTGACATATCCTCTTGATCATCAAAGGATAACACACGATATGCGTTTCTGCAGATGGAGGACCGTGCCTTGGTCTACCGAGGGGCCGACCAACCCGACTTGAGTGTGATTAATCCAGAGTCGGACGTTTGGCAACATATCAAGGTAATCATCAGCAACCTTGTTGTTGGATTTAACCCACACATCTTTATACATATGCTCTATCCAGATACCGCAGAGCTACTTGTCGACCAATTGGCCTATACGATACTCTGCGCTAAGCAGTGATGGTAGACTCATTGCGATTGCTGGACGCCGAGGCTTGATCCACTATAGCTCGACCTCGGGTCGGTGGAAGACATATGCCGACGAGCTTCAAGAGCAAGCATTTATTGTCAGAGGAGGACTGCTGTGGTTCCACCACGTCTTAATCGCTGCTGTTGAAATAGCCTCATCTTATCAGGTACCTCGTTTATCCTGTGCCCACCCGCTGACCTTACTAATCTACCAATGAGTACGTAGATCCGCCTATACTCCCGAGATCTCGAGTTAAGCAACCAGAACATCCTCTATCGTGAAATCCTTCCTGCCCATGTTGTGATTCTGTCGCTAGTGGACAATTCCCTGCTGGTGTATTGCGCTGATAATACTCTCTTGCACTACCTAATTGTCCCGACTTCGGACACCATTAAACTCCACCTTTGTGGGAGCATCACTTTCAACGGCATCATCGCGGTCCCTAGCGCAGTACGTATGCTCAGTTGGATGATTCCAACAGTCCAGAAGCGTGAGTTCTTTCACCATATTCAGATCGCCGTTTATTCACACTTCCGTAGAACTCGGGGATCCTGTTTTCGACCTGTCGGTGGCTACTGTCCTCATGATGGTTGGCGGCCAACTGGTTCTGCTACGCCCGCGAAAAGTAAATCTATTGCGCCTCAAATCTCTCGTATAGCCCGCTAACCGACGCCAAACGTTAGACTGCAGATCATGAAGTGAAATACGACATGCAAATATTCGCCGATCGCATTGAATTCTGCTGGACACATCTTCGAGGTATTGGCGCTCTTGAAAACTCGCTATGGGGCTACGACGGTCAAGGGATGAGGGTGTGGCTAAATGCTTTAGCTATCGAGTCTCGTGTCACAGATAGCCCCAGTACCGCGCCAGCAAGCGTGAAGGAAAGCGTAAATATTCCTTTGGACTTCTACCCCTTGTGTACGTCCTCTTGCCCTTAGCTCGCCATGTAGCATACTTACTCCTTACAGCTGTTCTTATGGATAAGGGTATCCTGATAGGGGCTGAGATCGAAGTCGCTACTCGTTCTAACTTGCCCTTCGCCATGTTTCCGACATGCAACTAGCGTGAGTACAACAACTACCGGCACGCGACACATTTCTTACTTTCGTTTTCGTAGTCTCATCTCTTCCTTCACCATATCCTACTGTACTTCCTAGAAGCTCGACGGCTCAAGGAAGCCGTTTCGTTTGCTTCTCAATACCAGCATCTGGTATTTTTTGCACACGCCTTGGAAATCCTTCTACACACCGTGGTCGAAGCAGAAGCCTCTGTGGACGATGATGAAGACGATGCGGGCTCTGGGGAGTCTTCTTCGAGTGCTGTTCTTCCATTAGCCGTGGAATTCTTGGACCACTTCGACGATGCCTTAGAGGTTGTAGTAGGATGTGCGCGTAAGACCGAGGTAACTCGCTGGAAACGACTCTTCCATTTTGTTGGGAAACCTAAGGCACTATTTGAGGTATAACTCAACCTTGTCAGACTGTCTTGAGCTCACAAGGCTTCTTTAGACTTGCCTAGAATCGCAGCGCCTGAAGACCGCTGGGTCCTATCTGCTGGTGCTTCATAACCTTGAGCAATTAGACGAAGACAACAGCGATGCTGTCCGACTCTTGCAGCGTGCGATCGAAGGAGAAGACTGGCAACTTTGCAGGGAACTATTACGTTTTTTGCACTCCATCGATGAAACGGGGAACGCGCTGCGAAATGCGCTATCGGAAGCCGATATCATCAAAGTTACGAACGGTTCTGGAGATGCGCGTCCGACAGTAAACGGGGGGCTTCATTAACCGTAAATTGGTACTATGGTCGCGACTAATTGTCCGTTTATTCGGCTGTGTTTACTCGGTTTAGCTTTCTGTGCTTACCTGTGTATATACCTACAATAGTTAAGGTGTGTATCATCGTCAAAATATCTATATTTTCTTGCTTGTCCTTTGCCGTTGGTTGAACAAAATCACTACTCCGGTAACAACGAATGATTAATGAGGGTAGATCTGTTAAACTTCGCAGTACATCCCCGTTCGGCAGAAAGAAAACGCACCGTCCATTCACTCTCCATGTCTCGTCTGACTGACATAAACGCTGCGCGATGTCCCTGTCAAAGCCTGACACAATGTCTGCTTTGTTCGCTCTCAGGCTGAGCAGCGGAAATGACCCAACATGGGGGCTGACCGCTTCGCTGAGCGGCGTCCAAGAAGGCCACTTGACATCTCTAGTAAGCCTACAAGAAGTCATGTATGAAACGGTGGCTTGATGGTAAGCTACGAGGATGAACCTACTGGGATAGCTGGACCATGATGGCCAGTACGCGGTCACTGAGTTACTACGCTGATCAAGTGTATCACACTTGCTTGAGGTCACCCCCCAAAGATCAGGCTTACGATTAATGAAAATAGAAAGGTACTCTGTTCCCGATCGTACCTTGGATATCGCCGGCCCACTGTCTGACAAGGAATTCCAGAGCGATGGTTCCCGACCTCCATATCCCAGTTAAAGGTACGGCGAGGTCCAGAAATCAGCCGAGTTTTAGTCAGTGTTATCAAGTCTAGACGCCCTGAGAGAGGTGTTCAGGAGGCGTGACGTCCGAGACAAGCCATGGGGTTAATTTGGGGCTGGCGTAGTTACCATTAGACATATTGCTGTATGTGAGTCGGAAAGATTGAACGTACTGAAAGACGACTGACGAAACGAAAGGCGTGTGTGTAACCAAGAAGTCAGCGAACATGAAATCTGTGGAGTATTGTGTGTGAAGATAGTAGATATGTGCATTGTGTAGTTGTCCGTTGGATGCTGCCTCTCCTCGAATCCGGCTACAGGAAAAGCTTCCGGTCAGCCTATCAAATAGACCGTTCAGGGACTCTGCATACCGTCGTCTAGGGCAAAATCTATTCGACCGTTATGTAGAACCTCGAGATGTCTCCATGCCGCTTCTTCGTCACCTCGGATAATGAATTCCTTGCTCGCCCATTCCTACGGTTCGTAAATACTCACTGCTCGATATCCGACTGTGCCAGACGCGTGAGGAGTGACGAAGCCCGAGAAACAAGCTTCACTCGACGCATATAGTACATATACAAGATCAGTTAGTTGACTGACGGTTGCGTTCCCCCTGTGTGTTATCAGATCCGGGAGTTCGTTCACACCATTCATCAAAGGCGGAAAGGCAGTGAACTGGGCTTACCATACACACATCTAGATCATTCCTATGAGGACGACAAGTTTTGATGGATCGTATCATGATCTACAGGCCTCAAGCTCTTTCGTCGCTTTAGCCAACTCTAAGGAGACGGGTTTAGTGACTATTAACCTGATGCACAGGACTGTTCGGACATACGAAGGATTGCCACTCGGCTTTGTTTGAACAAATCCATCTTTTAATTGAAGAATGGATGAATTCCCGTCAGTGTTGAGTCCTGCCAAATGGACTGCGAAGCAAGTGGCATCCGGTCGACGTTAGGTACCTACGAAACGCAGACAAGTATGAGAACAAGTACTTACAGGTAGCACCTATATGCGTATATCAGCTTGGTGTGTAATGCTTACGCGTAAAATAGACATCACTACGGATGCAACCAAGGCGCTGTAAGCCAAGTGTTTCCGCCCTGCCCAGCCAGAAGGTCTGATCCATTACTATATGTCTCGATCATAGGGTCTGTATCATCTACCAGCGGTCCAGGATTAATCAAAGACATGAATGGCGTCCCTCATTACTGTTCACTCACTCCAAGGGGTGATCCCTGCCCATATGGCACTTCAGTCCACCGATCTGCTCGATAATACCTTTGATTTCCGAGATGTTGGCTTGAACATCAAGCAGATTTGCGGATTGCGAGGCCTGTTGGATTTCCTCGAGGTTTATTCGACAGAGTCTATCAATGGTGCGGCCATCGTTTTACCAGTCTCGTATCTGGTCCGCATATACAGATCACTAGCAGCTGAGCTGGGAAAGTGGAAACTACGTAGCTAAATGGGCAAAGCCTTACCTAAACCCCTAAAGGGCACCTTCGTCGCCCAACCTTCGGTTGGGCCGATTTGATGTCCCCGAGTGACTTCTACTAGTTACTCCAATGTCGCAGGAAGTCACTGCAAGACTTATCAGTCACCCTGCTTTAGTTTCACACAATCAGTCAATAGTTCCTACCATCACTATTGTTAACTTTCCATCTATTGTACCAATGTTTGTCATTGATTTATTTATCATTTTAATGGCACCTTCGTCGCCCAGCCTTCGGTTGGGCTGATTTGATGCCCCACGACCTGTCGAGATCAAAACGGAATCTGCAAAAAAAACATGGAAACGCAGAAATAACTACCTTGGCATTCGAGCTCCAACTAACTGTAGATATGCATCAGGACACATTTTCTCCCGCACTTTCCTTAATTACTACCAAGCTGTATCTAGTCGCAATTTGGTAAAATGGATACCGATCATTCAGTACCATTTGGAGACGCGTGGGTACCAAATGTTCCCGAATGGAGCCACTAGCATGTGTATTAACTGCGACAATATCTGATCCCGCATGCTGTGCAACTGTGGGGAATGACACCGAGATCACCGAATAGCTTGTCTCGTGGGAGAAAAAGGATGCCTTTTCTTATAAGTATATATTCAGTGCGGAGCGAGGCAGTGAATGATTCTACGAAAAGGCACATGAATGATTGTCGATGTGAATAAGATAGTTTACGCGCGTCACACATACCAAGGTTTGTCGATGGGGTCGTGAGAAGAATATGGACTCTGGAACATTGGCGACAGGTGCCCGTTGCGTTATCCATTCAAATTTCAGATATCAGGTTATCGTGCTAAGCGTTCACTAGGATATATAAGCTACATGTTGATATATAAAGCAGACCCACGTTGTCAACAACACAGGGCAAAGTAAGCGTATCAAACAAGGGTTGCGAGAAGTAGAACAGAATGCCCAATAGTTGGTACCGTCCGAAGAAGAAAATACATTACTCTATGATCCACCGTTTGCGACCACTCTCGGAGGTTGTTGTGCTAGCCTGGCTAAGCGATCGCTCGAGGGAGTAGTATTGGAGGGTGGTTGGGCTGGAAAGAATGGTTCCGTTCTCTCGTACGGCTCCATTCATCCCATGGTCGCTATCACTGCCAAAGGTGGAGCGAGAATCGTCCCGGGTATGTGCTACCGTTGGATATCTGACAGATGACATGGATGATGCAGTCTCGAATGGCTCGGAAGAGGCGTTCGAGAACCGTGGTCCCATGCGGGTGCCATTTCCAGCATATGGAGGCGGGAACATCTTGCGGGGTACAGGAACCTCATTGCCTTGACCGAAAGTGACTGACCATGTCGGGATGGGTTTCTCATTAGACGGAAACTCGACCTTCTCGGGGTCACCTCCTGCGAAGCCGGGACGAATGGGGACAAAGTCATCACCAGGCAGTGGCTCTTGGTAATTCACTGGAAAACGAGATCAATGAAGATCCAAGATCAGAAGACCTGGGAACATACAGTAACGGGGTAAGCCTTTGCCAAAGTTGCAACGGCATACAACGCCCAATATGAAAGTGGCGAGGGTGAGGGCAACAGAAGCAACCGCCATCATACTGAAGAAGCGCCAAGTAACGAAGGTCCACCGGAAAGAGTTTGACATAAACATCACACCCCAACCCACCATGTACATGACAGTCAAGCCCAGAAAGACAAGCATCGGCACGCGGAGTTCTCGGCGAACGGAGAACCAGCCCTATAACAACGATCAATCATGGCAGATCGGGAGTGAAAATGGGGTCTCACTAGAATCAGCCATGGGAGAATGAGCTATAAATCGGTCGGCATCAAATGGTAAAAACATCAGGATCATAGGACTCACGATCAGGGTGATGATGAACAAAATCTCGTAGAGTTTCTTGTGAGCAGCGAGGTGTCCAATGGCACCATTGAAGAGCTGATCAATCCAGAGGCCAACAGTGACAGCTATGAAAAACAGCGATATTTGGATGGCGATCGACAGTGATAGCACAATCTTGTAGACACGGTTGATGGTCAATGATGCACCAACTCGCTTGAAAGTTTGCCAGCCGAAGAGCTAAACAAGGTCTTGAGCAAGGGTGTTGACAGAAGACATGGGAGCTTACCCTGATGAGTCGCCATGTGAGGAAAACAGAGATCAAAAGAGCGATGACGTTAAGGACTAAGCTTGGTACTTCGGCATTATGGCGATCTTGCCAATAGTTGGGTAGCAGTTGTACACCAGAGCAGGCGCCTTTGGTGATGAGCTGATTGAAGCGAGACTGGAAACCAGCGGTATGTGATATCTGGAACGCGGCCCAGCCAGTGGCCAGAACGTGAGTAAGGAGCGATGCAATGCTAGGGAGCAGTGAGAAGATCGTCGCACAACGATCCAAGTGCGACCCACATATGAGGAATGGATTCATTGAGAATCTAGCAAGGACTTCAGTTGACATAAAACATTAGGTCTATTCGGTACTTACTGCAACAAGGGACATGCCTAACACCCAAAACTGGAAAGCAATGAACACGATATCTTCCCTCTTTGTGTTGTTGAGGCTATATTGTGCGCGAGTATATGTGAGCAAGCGGAAAGAACAACAACGGGCGTGACATACATAGAAACAGGGTAGTTCAGTGCCCACAGACAAGTCTTATCGAGGACCACTTGTCTACCATTATACCCCATACCGCTAAGGGTCACCGATACCACGCCATCAGCATCGACTAGAGCCAAAATCTTCGGTTTGTGTCCGTCGCGTGGATTGAGGCGAACGGCACGAGTAGCAACCTAATTCCATCTATTTAGCTAATGCTCTAAGAAAGAGTAGAAATTACTGACTGTTACCGGCTTATCATCCTCAGACTCACTGCCAGAATCGTCGGAAGACTCATTGTCAGAATCGTCTGAAGACTTATCGCTCTTGATTGCTGATGAAGTGGGGGCAGCAGCGGGGGCAGAGTGTGTGACCGACATGGTGGTAGCAATTGCAAACGAGGGCGTAGTAGACAAGACAGCGGTAACGGATGACAAGGGTACATGGGCAGGGTTACTGCTGGGTACACCTGTAGCAAGAGCGGCGGGAAGCGAGACTGGGGATGTAATGGGGGTAGAAGATGTCGGTACGGCATTCTCAAAAGCTAAACTGGTTGCGACCGGAGTACTTAAATTTCCCGCTTGCGCCTTCCAAAGCAATTGACAGTCCTTGGTGTCTATCGAGGTAGGGACGGAGTCACAAAGATGGAATTCGGAGCCATGGAAGACAGGGAAAGCGTCGCTGGTGGTCTTCGCTTGTGTGACTATGTCCCAAAGGAATGATGCAGCAGTGGCGTTGATAGTGAATGCTTTCGCTTGGATGGCAACTTGAATGACGAAATGAGCGAATGAGAAGAGAAAATATCCAAGCGTGAGCCGGGTGGAAGTGATTCTGTCCGACTGCGAAAGCTAGCTGAGCTGTTTCTGCGGTAGTAGCACCACCAATCTGTGCTCACCACTAGCTTCAACTTGGCGGGGATTGGAACATACTCCCAGATTTGTTTGGCACGCATTGTATAAGGTTACAGAGCTACAGAGGATAAGGATTATCAGGTACACGAAGGGCTCGGCTACTCACATGTTTCCAACAAAAAACGGATTATAATACCCTCCGTTTCGACGACGAGAAGAATGGCAAGCGAGTGAAAGTGCCACTAGGGCGCGGGAAGGTCGTCCACCGAAATTCGTTCGTTGGCGGAGGAAATGGACCAGCCTTGAAATGAAAGGAGGAGGAAGGGGGAGGGGGAGGAATGGGATCAAGATTGGACGTTGTGGCCTTCGAACAGATTAAAGGTCCTTGCCACTAATCTCGACATTCCCACGGTCAGTCTTCCATTTCCGTCTCATGTTGTCATGACGGGGCCAGCCTCGACCAACCAGACACATCAAACCGCTCTCCAACACCGTGGCTACCACGCATTGCACACATTGTTTGTATCATATGCGAATACCCTTTGTCCTGGACACTGCCCGCGTCGCCTACATCAGCCTACATCTTGTTGATGGGATCATCGGTTTCTCCATGAAAAACATAGTGCCAGGAGCTACCCGGTGAAGCCGTGTACAAGCTCGCGCGCGTAGACTAGATAAATACAAAACAGATACCCCCTGCACTCCCCCAAATCAACATACAGATCTTATACCATATACCAATGTTTTGAGCCATTAATGAAACAGTATGTCGAAGCCGCCTCGGTGTTGTCCAAACTGCAGATTGACGACATCGGATGATCGGCACCAAGGACATTGACGAAACCGTCTGTTTGCAGGGCCCGGAAGATATCATTGATCTCTTGGCCGTCATATACCGGTCGTAGCCGCCACTTCAATTCAGCCTGTGTGAATCAAGTAAATACCTGGAGAAGTGCACAAGACCCCCACGTACCACCGACAGCCCCGGTCTAAAGTGGATCGCACTTATCACAGCTCGCAGCGCTGCATCCCATCCATCTGTAACTTTCTGGCCCGATATGTCGCGCCATCGTCTGGGCAATACCCTCCTAACTGGATTCTCCGAGACGAACACTGACCAGGCCTTCAGGTGATGGGGCGACACGAGCACCGGTTTCACGTAACCTGCCCAAAAGGCTAGGGGGACAGACGCATCTGTCATTCGCCCGACAAGCTCTAATATATATTCTGAAGAATAGGAATCATCAAGTTCGCCCTAGACAACGATGAAGTCAGCGACCAGGTAATCACAACATCACATTATCCCCGGACGTACTGAACGCGCAAGCCCCTTTCCCCCAGCTTCTTGGAGAGCAGTCAATAATTGATGGACAAGACTAGCGTCGGCCTCAGACAAGGTGGAGATAAATATGTCTGTCGCTTCTGCCAAACATGACTGGCAATCCGTCAGACCAGGATTAGCTCTTCCACAGGAAGCGATGCTGCCATCGTATGAAATTCCGTGATGGCTTGCACGATCGGTTTCGTTGTTGACATCTGGCATAGGGGCCGAAGGGCATGGCGATGCGTTGGTTTCCACATCCATACCCAAAAAGCGAACTTCGATAGCAGTCTCAATGTGATCATCATCTAGCGGCAAAGGCTGATCAAAGGGTGCACCATTTGTTAACTCAGCCACATACCAGCTTTTTTGCTGTTCCATTCCACCTCAGCCCTGGCAGTCCGAGCAGCGGAGCTATCAACCCTAAAATCGACCTAAACGGAAGGGTTGGTGATCAAAATTACATTCCAACAGACGAATGAATAACCCTGCTACCTTGTTATCGGATACTTGCTGTAACAGCGACGTCAAGTCACCATCAGTCCCCAATAGTGGCCACGTCCGCCAGGAGGAATCCTGTTGCAGATATACATCCTCGTCTAGCGCTACGGCGTCCTGAAAAGTGTCAAACGGAATGGGGCCGCCCAGTGCATTTTGATTTCTAGAGCACGGTTAATGGCTGTTCTAGGGCAAAATCGAGACAGAGCATACGCATCAGATATTTTGAGACGTCGTCCGGGTTTCTCCCTTTTCGGATCTCGAATGTGCTTAGACAGAACGCCTCGCTCGAGAAGGCTCTTGGTAGCAGATGAGACCGCGTCTTGACCTATATCCCGAAGCAGGTTCGCGGCAATGTCAGGTTTGTAGCGTTCGTTGGGCGTGCCGAATACCATCTGTTGGACGTGTATTATTAACTTAGATCGTCTGTTCACTATATACGCACTTTGAGCGCTGCCTCTGCGACGAAGGCAACTTCTGATCTCTCCTCCGGCGTCGACGGAAGCATGCTTCCTTTGCAAAAAGCTTGCTGATACAATGCTTTCTCTCGACCTTCCTCAGCGTCGCCCTTCCACATGAAGTCGTAGGTGGTGGAAGTTACTGGAGGTTCTACAACATCCCACCCGTCCAGGAGTTCATCCACAGATTGGGGCATTATTATCGAGTTTGTCGTATTGGTGAAACCAACACGCCTATTCTCCGTCAGTATTTACCATCTCGTTCAGTGAAGGAGGACGTACAATGCATTCTTGTCGATATGGCTGCGGAGGAACTCGATGTGTTTGGGTAGATTAAAGTTGGAGGCGCTTTGAGGATCATCATCTGGAAGGATGTCGGTACCTCGGTACCTACCCCAAAGGTCGGACCACTTTTCTTCCAGCCGCTTGAGATAAGCTTCGTTGCCAGGGGTGTCTCTGATATGGACCAACCGCTGGCGCACGGTGTTGCGAGGAACAGACGGAAAGACTTGATCCAAGGCAGTGAGCTCCAGGCGAGGCAAGTCGCGACATCTTACTTTGATGATGACAGAAGCATCCCGAGCAAGCTCTTCGTAGTCATTATCCCACTGAAAGCGATGCCGCCGATACTTGGTGCCCGGTGGTTCATCATCCTCTGTTGAACAATTAGATAGATATAACCACGTTACGCATGTAATTTTTATCTACCAGCTTTCTCTTTCTTGGGCTTCTTCCTCTGGCGAGTTCTTTTCGACTCCGGGATGGTGGGTCCTTGTTGTGCTATCAATTCTGCCACAGATTTCTTAATTAGGTTGTGAACAACGGGCGGGGATAAGAAGCTTGTTCCCGTGGACGGTCCTGAAGATATGGCTGGAACACTAGGAAGAGTTTGAGTAACCTTCTTCGCGTGTTTTGAAAGAATTTTCGACGCTGCTAAAGCCGCTTCTCGCAAGGTCTTTTGGATCTCAGCCTCCCATGACCCGGTATCTTTCACTGACACAGCCTGCAAGAACTTCTTGCGAACGGGTCGCAGTCGAATTTCTGCAGAGCCTTTCAGTGGTTCGGAGTACACTCTTGCCACCATATCAGCCCATTCAGATTCTCTTTGAGCTCTTGCTTCAGCTGCCATATCTGCCAGCAGTACTTTGTCTGCTTCCGCTGCCTCCTTCTCCGCTTCAAGGCGTTCTCGCTTGAGGCGAGCTTTGAAGATAATCTTGGCGTATTGGCTACGAGTGTCGAAAAGGAAGTTTTTCACCACATCGGCAGGAGCAGATACGATCCATGCTAGCTTTTCTTCGTCGACGTCCAGGGGAGTGTCGCCGACTTCTTCGATGCTTGTACCGCCTTGTAGAGCCCGAGATAGGTACTGTCTTTGGTGCCATGTGAGGAAGTATTGATCGGCCCATGACGAAGGCCTGCGCAGGGACTTCGTCAAAGTATCATTGAGGAGATGAAACAACGTCGGGCGGAGTACATAATCTTCAACCATCTTTCCTTTCTGCAAACATGCCTCACGCAGTTGCGACCAATACTCGACGGCGTCGTTGCTTGAAGACACAGAAACTGTTTTCAGGAATATGGGAGAGGAATCAGACCGCGACCAAGTGAATACTGGTGCCATGTCCGTGAACTGCCAATAAGACGGTGCGAGGCTTGGGGTATTCGAAGTCCAGCCCTCGAGAGGAGCCGCATCGAACGCCGTTGGATGCTCGCCGTTCGCATCGCATCGAATCTGAGGGCTCGGAGAGTCGGTGGCTTGTAGAGGCAGTACTAACTGGAGGGACATCAACAATCCCATGAGGTCCAGAAACCGCGATCGAGCTCTTGATCTTCCGATCTGAAGTACGCTATGCAAAGGAGGGGGCAGGTCCTTGACTGCTGTCTGTGGCCCACCTTCACTTCGATAGAATTTGGTCAGATCTTCATTGTAAGACAGCACTGCGCACAATGACAGGTACAGCCCAAGAGGGAGATCATGGTTGTAGAACGCTAGGTGAACAATGCGATCACGGCGGGACACAATACTAGGACTACTCTCGGTGCTTTCGAGGGCGGATAAGGTCGCTAGGTGCATTTTGCGCAGCCTTGCAACCTTCCCAACCACAAAGCCGTAGAATTGTCCTATAGTAGTACGCTCCGTTAAGAGGACTTCGTGGATTGTAGCGTCATCGTATTGCCAGAGTTGATCAGCCCTGTGTTCATTTTTGCTCCAGCGTTCTTGTGCATCGCCAGGTTCTCTCTCTCGGAGAAGCTGAAGAGGGAGAACACCCCTTCGCTCGTGCCTTTCGATGGCTCCATATTCTATCGGCTCCTCGATTCGCTTTATGTTCGCCGCCGGGACAATTGGGTTTACGTCAGAAAGGTTGCTCAAATATTCAATCGCCTTGGCGGGATCAACATCAGAAAGGCGGGCAACAGTTGTGGGCCGTGGAACGCCAGTGCGAGTCATGATTTGTGTTTTGATCATCTTGATTCTCCCTTTGGACTCCATACTGTCAAGAGTCGCAAGCATGGTCCTCTTGTCCACCCGCATCCCAGGGGGGGCGCTGGTGGGTTCTCCAGATTGGGAGAGGACATCAACCAAGGCCGAATGAGCGTCCGTAAACTCCTTGGAGTTTATGTTGAGGATTCCACCACATTTGACAAGAACCTGATAGAACTCGTTTTCCCTACGCATATGTGACACATTGGCTTTGGGGACGCGAGACACCGTTGGTTTCAACCCCGGTTCTGAAGCCTGTGGTCATTGAGTAAGGTGAACCAAAATAAACAAAAGCGACGGACAATGACAACTGGAGATTGAAAGTCCAGAAGCAGAGGATCGATTGGGATGTTGCTAAACGCCTTGCCAGAACCACCGGCACGGGGGCTTGCTGTATCCTCGATGAGTATATGGGGGGTGTCAACTAGCGGTTCCTTTTCTGGCTGAGCGACGTCGGGAGTTATAGGCGAAAGAGGGCCCTCAAACGCGGTCGTAGCTTCTGAAACGGGAACTACCTCTGAATCCTTAGGAGGATGCGTAGATTTCGTGCTTGAAGCAACATTAACGGCGGTGTCATCGGTAGGTGCGGCACGATTGGACTGAATAGTGCAGATCGACGTAGCATTTTCTTGAGAGGCTAATGCTTTTGCTGTTCTGGTGCGTTGTCTCATGGGTCGAGCATCGGGCGAGGTTGCGTCTCCTCCGTCAGCGGCAACACTGTCTTCGCCACGGCGTCGTTTACGAAGCGAAACGGTCTTCTCTCCCTTGCCTTGGGAGAAATCGGTGATCGCTGGTGCATCGCTTGGATCCATAGTGTTGACCTGAGACTTGCGGGGTCTTCCTCGTTTCCGTGGCCGAGAAGTTGGAGGTACGCTGGTGGGCGAAGGGTCTACCGCGTCTACGTCCATTGCTACTGCTGCTACCGCATCCGGTTCTGTGATCGACTGTGCTTCATCTTGTATACTCTCCTGCAATGCCGCCGAAGATTTACTCTTCTTCTTTGGTCGAGAGTCGTCTCCTTCGTTATCCTGCTGGCGCTTTCGACCTCTTTTCGGAGGACCCGAGTTCCCAGTTCCGTCGGCAACGGGCTTCTCTTTGCGGGGCTTGACGACTTTCTTCGGCTTCGGCGGAGCAGACCCTTCGCCATTCAGGTCCGCAGTAACTACTTTCTTGGGTTTCTTCTTCTTGTCCTCCACCTTCTCATCTGTATGAGTCTCCAGGAAGGTATCGTGATATTGAGTGAGTTGTTTTTTCGTTTTGGTAAAATTGATCAGAGGTGACTGGCGCAAAATCCCCCGCGTTCGATAGGTCAAGTCCCCCATAGCCAGCATTCGCGGGGTCGAGGTTTTCGTTCTCGAGCAGTTGACGATACGAAGCAACGGTGAAGTGTCTGTTACGGCGCTCACGTCCATAGTTCTCCATGATGATTGCGACCCCGAGGTCCGCCAAGTGTGTGGGAGGGGTCTGCCTCTCTGCACGGGTGAGCAAAAGATCAATCGTCCGTTTGTCAAAGTGACCAAGCTGCTCGCTCAATTCCTATGTAGTTGCCCCAATGAGACGCAGAAGCGTAACAAAATCAATCGTGCCTACATTCATGGTAATTCCGCTTGTGCCAGCCTCTTCGATAAGATCTACCACCTGTTTGTGAAGAGTAGTGTTTGTACGAAGACGGTAAACACGACCTAATGACCGCAGTGAGCGAGATACCTGATGGTCGAATCCCGAATAAACTTACCAGATTCGTCCTCCCCGTCGTCGTCGATAGATGCAGCTGCTGCGCCACTGGGAGTGGGTGACGAACCTGGAGTAACAAGGCGGAAGCACTTTATCATCTTCCCTTCTGAGCCCTTTCGAAGACTTGGAACAAGGATCGCTTCAATCAACCCAAGTTGGGTGAGTTCGCGTATCCTCGTATTGAAGAATCGTCGGTCAGTCTTGGTAGGATGAGCGAATCCCTATTGAAGGCTTGGATATTGCTATTTGCCATCAATTGCGAAATTGGCACTTACGATTTTGAGCAACATATTGTTCGCCGCGTGTATGTAGTTATGCGAAGCTTTGAGTAGTTTCATTACCCGTGCCTGTATGAGTGGTAGGCTGGACAGGTGCCTAGCGTCAATTGGCGTGAATCCAAGGTTTGCCAAAGTCTGAGGCGCAACTTCTTCGGCCATGTCACCTGCGTCGTCTGGTTCTGGAGCGCCATGAAAGAGTTGCTGTGCTTTCGACTCTTCTTCGCGAACCTCTCTCCATCGCGGGCTGGTGTCGTAGAAATGTTTGTGGAGACACAAATGCGTCCCTACGCCGCCACGACGTACTTTGACTCTTTGAGCTCGTCAGAAAACAGTAGCCACAACGTGCATTGAGACGTACATGAGATTCAGTTCAATCAGTTGTTTAACAAGGTAGAAGCAACTCTTCTGGTCATATTTCGTATTTCGACCTAACTCAACGACGGTGATACCTATCTCTCTTCCCCGCGCAATGAACTGCAAGGCAGTGTATACCATAGGAGTCATTTTCTGAGGCTAAAAGAAATTCAATACGGGCTTCCCCCCAAGGTTGTGATAGGGTTCTACCTTGACATGTGAGCCAGTTATGGCGGCAAATATTTCTTCTGGATCGACAGCTATTCGGAGGGCTTGCCCAAACTCTGCCTTGAGGTCATCAAAGCTTCGCGTTGCTGCATCCGCAATGAGTTCGAGGCGCGGTCGGTCCTCCTCAGTGACTTCAGTTTTGGCTTTGCCTTGGGCTTTGGCCTTCTTGATCGCACTCGGCTGAGGGGCAACGAATACTTCCGCAGTCAGACCATTTGGGATTATCCCAACTCTAATAGTTGGTTGTTGGACGACCAGGGACCATACGAAAGCATTGAAGTTATGATCGATATGTTGGGTGTATCCAGGGTGTTTTTCATAGAAGTCCTTGATGAAGACATCAAGCCGCGAAGGTTCGCTGCCTGTTATAAACTATAAGCAAATTTCGGAGGTAAAATTTCGAGGTCTACCACGGAGGGAATCGAACTCGCCTCCTTGGAGAGAGAGGACAGGAAGATCGTAGACTCACCCAAATCTCCATCAAACGATATTTCGCGAATACAGTGCCGCACAAGTTCATCCATAGTATGTACAAAGGTTTAGTTGTTAGTACAGGTTATTCTGTATCGTCTGTGAATCCATGCTATCAGTTAGATCGCTGCGCTCATAAAGGGCGACGTAAATCAGCGTACCTTTCGTAACATATAGAAACACTGACGGTTGCATAAACACACTAGAAAAACATCGAAAATAATGGACTCGGAGATCTTAAGAATCGTCGGAGAGGTCACTGCAGACTGGGCGAAGAAACAAAGGAGATCATGGGCGCTTATCTGTGTGTCGATGACTCCAGTCAACGAATTATGGAGCATTGGTATAAGAAAAACTACAGGATATAATATTCGTCCTAATATTACGGCACAAACGGCTCTTTTCGTACTCAGGCAAATATCTAAGGTGACTACCATTGAAGCCCACAAAACAAGGCAAACGAAAACACTGACTACCGGGGACATCTATACATGCGCAGCATGCCGCTCTTCCCATAGTGTCCTGAGGACATCAGATAGAGCGACCTTTCCAAGCTGCGCGTTCTGCTCAAACCGCTGGACAAGCCATTTCTCTAAGCCATCCGCCGCCATCCGCCATAAAGCCAGCCGGGCCTGAACTTCTGCCGTCTGCGAGAATGCCGTGCGATGTGGTGACGAGGGGAAGTATTGTACTTGCTCTAGACAGGTCGCAAATTGGGATAAGGAAAGGTTAACGGAGGTTATGGTGGCTCTTTGAGTAGCGGGGTCTATGAACGATATTTCTCGGACAAAAGCGTCTTCTGAGCCGCCGAAGAGCTACGGGGAATCGCGTTGGCAGAAGACCACGTAAGAAAGACTTTATGCTCACCTTCACTATCCAAGTTGGTGCTTTCTGCTTACAGCCCAGCACTCTCTCCGTCCTCACGATCCCCGTTTTTGGATCTATGGTTCGCGACAGCGTATCGACAGTAACGACGTGCGAGCAATGTGGATTTGGGTATTTGTGCCACATTCCGATGACAACATGAGACCATGGGTGCCTAAGGCGCCACAAAACGCACATCAGTAACTGAGCCGCGTAGCGATGATGTTGACACTCACTCGTAGTTGAAAAGCTGGGAGAAGAAGTGCATTTTGGAATAATAGATAGTGCTTGGATGTACAATTGAGTTGGGAACCAAAAGGAAGTCTATAAAGTCTAGGGCGTAATCTGCGCGGGCAGCAGAGTTTTGTCGTGTGAGATGGCGACGGGAGCAAAGAGAGCCAGGGTGGGGGCAGTACAAGACTAAGTGGAAATTTGTAACATTTCCGACACTCCTGATTGGCCCGACTGACATCATCCCTCTCGGCGCGGACGGCTGCCGAGTGCGGACTTCCGTTTTGTTAGCTGCACTTCAGCCATACGCTACGTTCTCTGATCACCATGGCTCGTGGATGAAAGTGTAAAAGTAGCTAATTAGGCACAATGGACAACACGATGATATGGTGATACATATGCACGAAGAGACCTCGAGGGTTCATTAATTACCAAGATCCGCAATAACGCCTACGTCTAGCTTTACCAACGATGAGAATCACGGTCCTCGGCCAATGCACGGAGCTCTTCCAATCGTGCCTTCATCTTGGGCCTAAGAAACAGGTTCAGGTCAACTGATGTCCAACTTCATGAGTAGCAAAGTCTTACACTTCAAGTAATTTCGCCTCCAGAGCTTGTTTCTCTTCTTGGAGAGCCAGACGTTTCTCCGCATCTAATTTGGTGCTGCCAATGTTGTTGGAAATTAGGCAATCGATATGGGAAACATCAGAATGGGGCAATGACGTACAAAACGTAACCTCCTTGGCCATCATAGTGCAGAATCATAGCATGGTACTTCCAAAGGGAAGGTCGATGGGAGACGGTCAGCAATGTTATCCCAAGCGCGGTTGCATGGTCCATCATCATTCCTTCTACGTCGGGCGGTACGAGAGACGTCGCTTCGTCCAGAACGGCGTACTATAAATGACGATGCGCTGTCAGCGCAAGTTCCATCCTACAAAGAGGCAAGACTAACCTTCGGATGATGATAGAATAGCCTCGCCCACGCGATCTTCTGCTTATCCCCACCACTCAGTGCATCTCTCCATTCTTTAGCAGTATCCCATCCCCCTTCCCGCTCAACGATATGATCCATTTGCACTACAGAGAGTATACGGAGTAAGTCAGTATCTGTGATGCCCCCTGTCGATGTATTAGCACGGAAACTTCTAGCTATATGGATGGAAACTCGCTAGATTCCATCTCAGCCTGAGAATGTGGGTAGATGACTTGGTCCCTTAGAGTTCCGAGGGACAAGTACGGCCGTTGAGGGATCAGAATGAATTCTGATGCCCGTGGCTTTCTAACGACACCGCCATATGCTGGCCACAGCCCGCCCAAGATGCGGAAGAGTGAGGACTTCCCACAACCTAGGCCAAAGTTTAGAACGAACGTCTTATATCTTCAAAAACTTACCGTTTGGACCCACGATCAGTAGGTGTTGCTAATGGCGAATTCAATAAGTAAATAAGCAGGGTGGGGGCTAAAAGGGAGAGAAAGGCGTACGCCATGTTTGATGTGGAAGCTCAAGTGTCGCACTAATACGTCTCCGTTGGGCGTAACAATAGGAACATTCTCAAACTGTATGTCCTCTGACTCAATGACTTGACCACGCCCTCGGAGGACTATGTAGAACCATTAGAAACGCGCTTAGGATGGGGAAAAGATTAGAGCATCCTACTTTCAGCATTTTCTCCAGTCGTTGCCGTGCTCACAAGGCTTTTGTCAAATTTGCCTTGTTTGACGTCCTTCATTGTGTCCAGTAGTTGCGATACACGAGCGGTATAGCCCGCAAGCTCAGACAAATCCTTGTATGAATACATCACGCGTCCAAATGCATCTAATACATCTCGGTTATCGGACCGTTACGAGCAGATAAGATGCACTGACCTGAAGCGGAGAGCAATAGTCGTCTGTTGGTGACAAAGCCTAATTTAGCAGTGGGCTCAGCGCTGCACGAGGGAGAATACTAGAGATGGCACCAACCTTCTGTGCGACTGCCCAAATCGATGCTGGAGACACCGGGTACCTTGAAGAATACTGGTATAGCACACAGCACAAGCTAGAACCACCTCGTAAGCAAAAACAGAGCTCTGAATGCAAAAACCATACCCCAAAGCTTCCCCACAGCCACTTGATTACCCCTTCTTCAAGGCACCCAAACCACCATCTCCGTCGTAACACTCTGTTTTCGTGTTTTATCACCGTCGCGAAATCACGTTCAATGAGCATCTTCTCTGTCTGTTCGCCGCCAAAGAACGCAATTTCTTCGGCAAACTCTGTTAGTCGAGAGTGACTGTGACGGAGGTTCCCAGAGAGTTGGGCGGAAAGTGCCGCATACATCCCGAATGGAGGAGTAATGTATCGAACTGTGTCCAGCTCGTGTCTTAGTGGGTGATGACGGGATGAGCAGCAATCACACATACGTAGGGCAGCTGTGCTCTGTACCAAGAGGGTCAAAACAACCAGGCCTTCGGCACCGACATTTTGAGATAGTTGGTAATTATAAAGGATCACGTCAAGTATTGGTTTCGCAAGATTAGAATAGATGGCGGCCAGATGCGTCGAAAATCGTTGTATATCGTTGGTGATCATCCTATTATGGAGAGAATCATTAATATCACTGAAACAGAGACGAGAAATTACATTTACTGGTCGGGATTCTTTATTCGGTCATCAAGATTTGCTTCGGGGAGGTTAGGTATATTTACGGGATGAGAATGCAATATCTTACATAGCTTGTAATACACCTTGCCGTCGGCGCCTTCCTTCCCGTCACCGAAGTATTGACCCATGACCTCTTGCGTCAGGCGGGTACGGTAAGCAATAGCAAGCTTGCTCTGTACAAAGGTGAGCCAGCTATTGGTCCACGTCGCGGGGATGGCAACAATCAGCCATTTGAGGATATTGAGGAAGAACTGCAATGGTTGGGCTCGAACTAGACTAGCTACAATCCTATTGAAAATATTAGACCAAGCGATAGACTGCCAGGAAGGACTCAAACCAACCTCCCATCCAATGCGGCGACGTAGAGGGATATCGCCGTTCTGAAGATCAGAAGGCTGGAGTGCATCACAAGTAGCATAGCTTCTTTCGAGCGTATTCCGGGGATTACGATGCGGAGGATAGTAGACAAGCGTTTGGTAGAATAACGCATCAACCTATCGAGACCCGACGGTCAGTTTCCCCTTGGTGTGTAACGATACAATGCGAGCTCACGGCTACCCGAGGTGGCTTGCCCGAACTACGATCCTTCTCCGCGCTCTCAGCGACCTCCCTTGCCTTCTCCTTGCCTTTCTTAGAGGACGATGGCTTCCCCGATAGACTTGTATACGTGGAACCAAGCACATAAACTACGAATCCAAGGGTAAGCAGCTTCTGTACCACAGGCCGGTGCTTGACGTAGGTCTTCGACAGGAGTGCAACGTGCTCAGAAAGCTTGCTCGAACGGAGTGTCGAATGCGCGGCCATTTACGATAGAGAAAAGTTATCGAACAGAGTTACGGGGAGGATTGAGCATGTAGTACGACTGGCGCGTTGAGATCTTGATTATGCGGGCTACACAAGAGTTGTTTCATGTGATTGGGATCCTCTAGGCGCCCAGGGTTCCGATAATTATCACATAACCTCCAGGTGCAGTGCAAGGAACATTGGAGTTGTATTCATGCAGAAAGCTTATAAATGGCCCTCTTCTCTACGGTTTCGTATCCAACGCACAACCTCAGCCCAGTCCTTTACTCGATGTAGCGGAGCGCCTTCAGGAACCTCTAGGGTTTCTTCCTTCCAAAATTCCTTACCACCAGCGGCCTCCAATCGTATATCAAAGGTCATTTCGTCTCTGTGATCTTGTGGTCCAGAAATCCTGCTGTTCCATTGGTAATCGCCGAAGAGTAATACACGAGTTGGTGGATCGTGAGTGGAACATTGTATCGCGTTCTCCGACGAGTCATCAATGAGAAGACAAGCTCCCAAGTCGTTACAAACCTATAATGTGAACGTCAGCTTTGGACGATTGTTGTGGTGGACGTGGTCGGCGAATTACCTGGCCTTTGCTAAGCTTTGTAACAATTTCATGCCCAACCTTGTCAGCATCCTTGAATTGATTGGTGCAGATCAACGTGTCGAATATCCCTACAAGAAGTCATTAGCAAAGGAATTATCGAACTATGTCCATAATACCGGGGAAGTGCTTATCCACCCATTTCCACGACGGCTCGGCAACGTCTTGTGTCCTCGCAGTCACTATGACCAGTCTGAAACCCATATCTCTCAATGACTGCACCCCTTCACGAGCACCGGAGACTGGTGCAGCCTGGTATATACGGTCTGTCGCGTAGAACCTTTTGACCTTCTCATATGTTTCGGCCGGTGTTCCCCCAGTACGGGTTCTAGGGACCAAAATTTCAACATTAAACAACCATGATAGCATATAAAGATCACTTACACACCTTCCAGTAATAATAATCTATATCCACAATCAGTTCGACTCTCGGAACAGCAAACCCTAACGATCTACTTACAGTAGAAATGGGAGACATCCATATTGGTTCCATAGTTTTCGTTATGGACTTGGGTAGTTTTAGCATTGCACTTGGATGAGTTAATAACTGCCTTACATTCTGCCAATACATGATTCGTTTGGCTGAGCACATCGTCTAGATCTACCGCGATGACTGGACCTGATGATCCAGGCGGTGATAAAGTGCTTAGCTTCGCCAGGGAAGCTTCTTCCGCTGGGCTTATGGGTGCATCGTCCTGATACTCAGATATATCTAGGCCGTGCGGATTTGGCTGTGGTACTATTGTTGGTTTGGAATCAGACATGTTCAAACGTTCACGCCTAGTTGCCAGCCGCGCCATAAGACAGCTTCGATCCACGTGTTAAGGGGTTTACAGGGGTTTACAGGGGAGCAAGAACCGAGATTGACATGAGAGACTATGAGTGGATGAGAAGAATAATATACATTGCACGCGTGCTCGTTAAGTATTTAGCTAGCTAAATTACACAACTTGCTGAATCTGAGAAAGTGTGTGTGTGTATCAGCCTTGGGTTCCCATAGATCAGCTCACTATACATCTCACCTTCCCACTGGTGACATCGTACGTCCATCCGGAGATTTTGGTTCCCTCGAGGATCAATGGGTTCCCCTTGAGAAATTCAACATCACTCTTCACGCTGTTCTCCAGCTCAGGGAACGGTCCGAAATCAATAGCATCCACGGCCACCGCGACATCAGCGTCACCGGGTTGCGCGTCCTTCACGAGCTGCTTGATTTCCGGTGACGTGAAGGTCAGCATCCCACACCCGGTATGATGGAAGACCGCGATTTTCGCGCGTGCCTAGAAGGCGCTGGGAGATGACTACACTCCGTAACGCATCCTTGCTTCATTAATTGATGCTCGTCAGAACTGGAAAGAACGCTGTCAATCTCGGCGACTTACGCAAGGCCACCAGCGTTGCGGATAACGTGCGCTTCACCCAGTCCGATACCAAGTTGTCCTGCAGGTCTGTAAGGGGCAGCTAATTTAGTGGAGCTAAATTTATGAGCATGCGAATATAGCATACTCGACTCTAGCATCCATGCACGTCACTATCAGAGTTCATTATCTTGGGTCATTGAAAATAGTATAGTAGATAGGATAAGCTTACCGACAATAATCTTCTTGGAAGGAGGGAGCGGCAGATGGCCCTGTGCGAAGGTTGACGCATACTGTGCGTTGTTTCGCAGCGAAGTCGATAGAGTGAGACATCTTGAGAATATGTGGGGGAGAGATAATGAATGAGGAAACGTCTTTATATCTTGGATCTCTATCTATTTCATAGCACCCGATGTTGTGAGAAATATTCATGGTGAATGATGGCGCAATTGTAGGACACGATGATTACGCATAAGACATTTGTTTTCGGTTATACTATTATTAGATAGATACGTGATCTCCTGCCAAGAACGATCTAAACGACTTGAGATGCCTGCGGACCATGTGAGTTGGGTCAACCAAAGAAGGTCCTTTTAGCTTACTTTCTCGGTTTCAACATCCCAAATCCAACCCGTAATTTTCGTGCCCTTTAGGATCAAAGGCGAGTCTTGTAGAAACTGTACATCGTCTCTGACAGACTTTTCCAGATCTGGTCCATATTCAAGGAAGTCAATGCCATCAATCTGCTTGCCTGCTTCCGCATTTGTAGGTTCAGCATCTTTGACTAGTTTCTGAAGGCCTGGGGTAGTCATTGTGACCAGTCCACAACCCGTGTGATGATATACCGCAATTTCGCGGGTACCGAGCAGCCTCTGAGAAATAATGAGGCTGCGAAGAGCATCACGACTAAAGCCGACTGAGTTTTGAACTGTGACGAAGAAATGACGAACGTACGCCACACCACCTGCATTGCGAATAATGTGAGCTTCGCCAAGGTCTATGCCCAGCTGGGAGAAGGGGCTGAAGATAACGGTTAGTGGAGGTATGTCGCAATCAAGTTATCGTTGTTTCACTTGATTCGTGCATCCATACAAGTCACTGCAAACAATGTCAAGGAACTGAGGGTGGTTGAGGGGAAAGAATCTTACCTATCGCCAGTCGTTTTGTTGGGGGTAGAGCAATTGGACCTTCTTTTCCTGTGTCACTGTAGGCCATCTTAATTGATATTAGCGGCACTGCATTTACGATGAGAAAGCGACGGAACTCACTGTTGACTTGTTGTGATTGCCACTTGGTGATGTTTTCAAACTTGGAGGTAGATTGCTTGTTTTGTCGCCGGATGGGGTCTAGACTTGAATCCACGGATCCGCTGCACCAGCGCTGCAGGTATACGATTGGAGAAGGGGAGGAAAGGAAAGGGCCTGCTATCAAATGCCTGAGGTGCACGTACCGCCTGAGCATGGTGGTCAATGGCAAAGGATATAGCTACCTGCTGCCAATAATGTGGAGGGCTGCATGGATGATAAGAAGGTTCGATAGAGAATAGACGCCCCGTGGGAAGCAATGCATAACCCCGACGCGTGACGCGTGACTTACACACCTGGTACCTAGTAGTCTCTTGACAACACCTTGAATGTCTGGCGTCTTGAATTAGCGTCTTATAATTCTAGGTACAGTGGGTGATATGTCTGATCGTCCAAGGTCTCACACTGACTGAATCATGACTAGAGCTTCGACTAAGTGAGCGTACCGCCGTGCACAGATCTACATCATGAAGTTAGATTCTGGATTCCTTTTGTATCAAGTGGGGGGCAACTTGAACGTCCCTATGTCCCTAACATCTTGATTCGTACATGTTACATTGATTTTCGCCAGAGCAAATACTACTTGCGCCATTAAAATTTAATATGTGTCGCGTGCATCTTTTCCATACCTGGACCACTTTGAATTTAATGTAGACGAATCGCTCATGCTTTCATGGTGATACATCCTGGCAATTATTCTTGTCACTTCTGAAAGACGCAAGCAAGGTATCACTATGTGTGTGGGTGATCCTCTCCTCCCCTTCCACACTACTCACGGTGAATTCGTAGCAATGCCCAAGCTGCATCCAGTCTGGCTCAGGCGGCACCTCCACTGTCCGCAATGATAGGCTGTCCCTCCTAGACAGGGCCGAGATTTGGCTATACCCGCAACAGGGCATCAAGCGTGTCTAATCTTCGTGAAGCAATGTATAAAAGACGCCAAAGGCATTAGCTGTATGATCTGATAGATATAGCTTACCCGTGTGTAACGTGTGGTGTAATGGATACGGTCACATACACAAGAGGGGAAGATTTAGGGGAAAGGGTGGAGTTAGTCCGTCAAAGTGAAAGGTGTAACTGTTCGTATTTTTGGGAACTCTACCGTACTCCTACGTACATGCTCGAATATATACTGTGGCTGGAGACGAGGCATAAATAAGTACAAAGCAAGAGGAACCATGCAAGTAAGGTAGAGGGTTTCTGAGACAAGGGGATAGATCATATGGCGAGGAATAGGGACATTGAAACAGGGGGTACGAGAGAAGTCCAAAAAGGGAACCGAACTGTCACATACGCCCTCCCGAACAAGTCCTAACTTGTTCGCTCAACGACTGAGGAAACTACGTGGAGTCGGACGAAGAGACCTCGGACATGGTTACGTCGCCGTTGGAATTGAAGACATGGGCAGGGGTTCTGGAGATGTGTGGGTGTGATGGGGGAGAGGACATCCTGACAGAGTTATGATGATGGCACACTGCGTAATTAGCCCTTGCTCGCAACTTGGCAGATTCAATGCACTGCATCTTCTTATCGATGTACTCGGTGTAGGAGATCATCCCGTGAGCCAGCGTCTTGGGGTTCATGCGAGCGAACACGGATAATGGATTGGTAGAAGTAGGGGGAGGAAGAGGAGGTTTGGGGAAGGCGACAGGGGGAGGTGACTCCTTTCGCAATGCCTTGGAGTGACGAGGGATGGGACGCTTCATTACGTCGTCCTTCGCACATCTACCCTTGTCATGGACGTTGACCAATCTGAGAACGAAGGCGCTGGGGTTGTGAGTGCCTAACATCAAGACGAATCCGTCTTCGGTGATGAGGGGGAGCTGACAGTTCTTCTCCTGAAGGTAGGCCTCCTGATTAATACACTTCGTGAGGTTGTAATAAACGTCGCTGTAGTGTTCGCGGTAGAACTTGATATGTTTTCCCTCGCAGAGATGACCAGCAACAACAATGATTGCCCAGACGTCAGTGATGGTAGCTGTGAACTGAGCACCTGATAGTGGGTTGGTAAACTTGTATGAATAGGGCATATCATCGACAGCGGTAACATTTTGGAGTTTTGGGTGAGGAGTGGGATCGCGCATAGAAGCGTACTGTTCGCGGGTGAGCATGGTAGCTGTGGGGATTGTCTGATTTCCGGAGGAGAAGTCCTCGTCAGGCGAGGTGAGAGTTTCGCTATCTGCAGCGGGGGACGGCGCGATAGCATCATCTGCAGCTGGTAATCCGAATCCTTTCTCTAGGTCCGACATGATTTTGGCTAGTACGGGATGAGGAGATAGACCAAAGGAGACGGAGGAGGGAGTCGGGGATGGACAACGTTGTTGAGGAGCCTTCGGACGGTGGAGCTTTTTGCGATGCTGACAGTGGTGAGGTCGGCGAGAGTGAGGAGGAGCATTTGGAATGGAGGAGTAGTCTAAATACGGAGATGACCTGGGCGAAGGGGAGTAAAGAAACACAGAAGCCATGCTGACTTGAGGGTCCTCAGGGGGCGACCCTTTTCCTAGGGGGAGTTCTGAAACAGCTGAAATTCCTAAGACGTCCAGGTAAGACTGCAGAGCCTGCAGGTGAGCGACTTTGTTGTATGGGAGCCAGGTGATGTCGCCAGATTTCCATACAATCTCAAACAATGAGGCTTCCCCAGATCCCGAGTGGGAGATTATTTCGTCTACCGCCCATTCTGGATCTGTTACGGTTCGCCTTTTCTTTTCCATCTTCTTTTCCTTTTCCCATGCATCACGTGACGAACACGTAGTGGCTTACCACACCATGCTTATCCTTTACAATATCATGCTTACGTATTGGGCCCCGTATTTATAAGCGCGTTAGTCAGAACCTCGCTGTAACCTCATGGGCGCAGTCCATGACCTCATACCTCATGGTGATGTGGTAAGCGTTCCATGGAATACCTGTAGGTTACAGCGTGTAGTAGACATGCGGACTGTAGTATATAAGAACGAATAGCATACCCAGAGACGTTAACTCGTTCTCTTGGGATACCCACTAATACTAGTGCCTAAGTCAGCATCTTCGACGTTCTCCTCATCTCTAAGACACCTTCCTTTTCTCTTTTATAAATCAACTTACTTACTCGTCACCCTTGTAGAGCCCGCGTCACTTTTATAGTGTAGTGTTGCCCTAACAGAAGAACGAGTTCCCACCTCAACGCCCGCTCTACACCGTTTCTCGTGTTCAACACGAATTACGTTCATCAAAACACTTTTGCCGAAGAAACCTACCTCGCCATCGTTGTCCGCTCAGGTGCCGGCATGCACTAGCTTGAAGTTCAACGTTGGTTGACAGGAACCCCGCATGCCCCCAACCCGCACACACCTAACACGATCCAACTTCTATACCGTTTTCCCGTACCTTCTTATTTCCGACCCTACCCTCAACCGACGGAATAAGAAACTCGCCACTCAAATCTTGAAGAGTACTCCTCAACTCTTTGAGACGATCATTATCCCAGTCACACCCGATAACCCCCGACACAACCCACACCAAACCCCGGCACGGTACTTTATCCGCGGCAACAATGTCGTACTCGACTGCCAGGCCAACGTCCGCGCAACCTTACGACAGGCTGAGGCGGCCTGCATTACAAGGCAGAAATTCGTCGATGGACAATGCAGGACCTAGTGCTTGGGCGGGAGCCCTCGACACTAACACAGAAACCGGTGTCTGGGCGGGAGCCCTTGATACCGCGTCACCCGCTCCACAAAACCCCATGCTATACCAATGGCCGCCGCAAGGCACCGAAACACCCCGCCCCGACTGAGCAACCCGCCGCCCCCGCCAACACCAATGACATCCTCGCCGCC
The DNA here is from genome assembly GCA_029467805.1 of Pleurotus eryngii var. eryngii. Classification (NCBI taxonomy): domain Eukaryota; kingdom Fungi; phylum Basidiomycota; class Agaricomycetes; order Agaricales; family Pleurotaceae; genus Pleurotus; species Pleurotus eryngii. Next base: position 447,035 of record SZVJ01000018.1, read on the forward strand.
ATGAGGCAGATGATGACGGATATGGAAGCAAGGATGGAAGCACGCATCCAACAAGCGCTGGTTTCCCCAAACCCGACCACCCAGCGTCATGACCCAGGGAAGCCGTCCACTTCCACGTACACCCTACAGAGCACCAGCTCCACCACCATTTCCCCCGACAATTCCCCTTGCACCCATAGCCGAGAACCCGATGATGCCCCAAGCCAGAAATGGCCCGAAAATGGCACGACCGGAACCCTTCGATGGGGAGCGATCCAAATGCCGGAGCTTCATCCGGAGTATCGAGGTCTACATTTACGTCAACGCCTACGAGTTCCCTACAGAACCAACCAAGGTTCTGTACCTTCTATCCTACGTCCAGGGAAAGAAAGTGGACAACTGGAAAAACACAATGACATCGAAGGTATTGGAATGGGTGAGGACTCAGGAACACGACGAGCAGGTATCCAGTTTTCAGAAGAATATGCTGAAGCCTTCAGGAGGCGTTTGGCGACCCGAACCCAAGGGATACAGCAATATCGACCCTGAACCATCTGCACCAGGGATCGGACAGTGTGGAAGACTTCATCATGAAGTTCAATGCATACAAGGACAATACAGGCTACAACGATGTAGCCTTAACCGAGGCATTCAAGAGAGGATTAAACCTGGGACTGCTCGGAAAGGTATACGGTAGGAGGCCCCTACCAGCAAGGTTAGAAGAGTGGCAGGAAGAAGCCATCGCCATGGACAGACAGTGGAGGGAACAGCAGGCTTACGCGAAGTCAGCACTGGCCAAACCTGCGGCCAAGAATACGACCACAACGACAAATCAGTGGCGACCATACGCCAACCAATACCAACGACAAGCACCGCCCCCGCAAGGGCAACAACAACAACAGCAACAGCAGGCAAAGACGACACCCCCCACCCCACAAATTGCAGCTAGAGATCCGAATGCCATGGATGTGGATCGGTCGCAAAGGGCGCCGATTCGTTGCTACAAATGTGGAGGGCTAGGGCATATGGCCCGAGATTGCAAGAGGAGATTAGACGTCAGGCAGATGACGTACAAAGATCAACAGGAGTATTGGAGGGAAGAACTAACGAAGAAGGGTTTTTCCGAAGGAACTCAGGAAGTGTCAACTTGAGTTCTGAGAACAAGTTTGCAGTACTTGTCTCGGAGCCGGACTCCATTTTTGTTTCTGAAAATCATGTACCAGTAGCAACTGACAATATATCTATTTCTTCACCAAAAGACGAGACTCCTAAGACGCAAAAAACCAAACAAAAGAAATTTATTTGCGAAGAACTTTCTCGGATAAAAAACTATGTCCCAGTAGAGATCAATCTAAAGACACACGATACCCTAACTACGCTCTCCCCAGAGTCAATGCTGGATTGCGGAGCATCGGATTCGTTCATCGATCAGGGATACATAAAGAAAAACAATATAAAAACAAAAACCCTATCAAACCCCGCCATCATCAGGAATGCTGACGGAACACCCAACAACGCAGGGAAAGTCACAGAGAAAGTGGACGCAAGAATAACCTATAAGGGACATGCAGAAGTAATGTCATTCTATGTTACCAACCTGGGAAATGTCAATGTAATCCTCGGATTATCATGGCTAAAACGACACAACCCGGAGATCAATTGGAAAACAGGAGAGGTAGTCATGTCACGATGCCCAAGAGGATGCAGAACGTGGGCGAAGAAGGAATGGGAGGTATGCATGGACAAAGGAGACGAAGAAGGTGCTGAAGAAGCAGAGGAAGTAATGAGGTACCAGCTGGGTGAAAGGAACATCTCGGTAGCAGGAGTAAGACAATGGAACCGCCTAAGAAGCGGATACCTGCGAAGCTTGGACGACTTGACCAACCAATACCACGAATCAGTCGCCCGAATGTACATCGACCGAATGTGGAAAACGCGCACGCAGCTAGAAGTAGAAGTAGGCAAGGAGGAGGAGATACACCTCAGAGCAATGGGGAAGTATGACTACGTGATAGAGCACAACCAGGAGGAGCTAAAAAGCAAAAAAGAAAAAAACGGAGGAAGAGATGGTCCCGGATTACTATCATGAATTCATGAAGGTGTTCAGAAAACGCGACTCAGAAAGGATGCCAATTGAGAGGCCATGGGATCATGCCATCGAACTAGCCCTGGAGTTCGAACCCAAAGCTTCAAAGGTCTACCCTTTGTCACCAATCGAGCAGCAAGAACTGAACGACTTCCTTGATGGAAACCTGAAGAAAGGCTACATCTGGCTGTCAAAATCCCCACAAACGTCACCCGTCTTCTTTGTGCAAAAGAAGGACGGTAAGAAGCGATTGGTACAGGATTACCGATACCTAAACAAGCACACTGTTCGAAACACGTACCCCTTGCCCCTCATATCACAATTGGTAGACAGAATCTCCAAGGCAAGATTATTTACAAAGATGGACCTCCGTTGGGGGTACAACAATGTACGAATAAAGGATGGAGACCAATGGAAGGCTGCATTCCAGACGCCAAGGGGAGCATTCGAACCTATGGTTATGTACTTTGGACTTAGTAATTCCCCTTCCACGTTCCAAACCATGATGAACGAACTATTTAAAGACCTGATTGACGAAGGACTAGTAGTCATATATCTAGACGATTTACTCATATTTACGGACAACAATGTGGAGAAGCACAGAAAAAGTAGTTCAAAGGGCGCTGAAGATCATGGAGGACAACGATCTATACGTAAAACCAGAAAAGTGTTCCTTTGAAGTCAAGGAAGTAGAATTCCTGGGAGTAGTGGTAAAAGACGGAAAGGTCCAGATGGAGGAGGCGAAGATAGAAGCAGTAAAAAACTGGCCCATCCCAAAGAACGTGCAGCACGTACAGCAGTTCCTAGGATTCAGCAACTATTACTGACAATTCATCAAGGACTTTGCCACCGTTGCTAAACCGTTGCACGAGCTTACCAAAAAAGAAGAGGAGTTCGTGTGGGACAATCGGAGAGAAGGAGCTTTTGAAGGGTTGAAAAAGGCGTTCATGAAAGAACCAATTCTAGTCCTACCAGACACGGACCAGGAAATGAAAATAGAAGCGGATTCATCAAACTACGCCTCGGGAGCAGTGCTCTCCATGTTGTGCGATGACGAAAGGTGGAGACCCTGCGCATTCCTTTCAAAAGGGTTCTCAGAAACGGAACGAAATTATGATATTCACGACAAAGAAATGTTAGCTATTATTTGAGCCCTAGAGGCTTGGCAGCACTACCTCAAAGGAAACACTCACCAGTTTACTATCTGGATGGATCACAAGAATCTGGAATATTTTATGACAACTAAGAAACTCAACAGACGCCAGGCATGCTGGGCTCTGTATTTATCAAGATTCAACTTCATCCTAAAACACAAGCCAGGTGCTTCAAATATGAAGGCAGATGTCCTGTCGAGACGACCGGATTTAGACAGGGGGGAGGATGACAACACAATGGTACTTTTAAAACCCGAATATTTTCGAATCAAGGCCATGCAGCAAGGGCATGTCTTAATCGATGGGGCAGAGTCGCCAATCTTGTCAAAAATTAGAAAAACAAAAAACTACGACGAATCAGTGGTGAAGGCAGTCGAAGAACTAAAAAGGTCGTCGACCAAGGTGTTGAGAGAAGCGGAATGGTCACAAGAGCAGGATCTCATATTATATCATGGAAAGGTGTACGTCCCAAAAGACGTCGACGTCAGAAGGGAAATTGTAAAATTACATCACGACTCGACAGTAGCAGGGCACCCAGGAAGGTGGAAAACAATAGAGCTGGTCTCGCGTAACTATTGGTGGCCAGGAATGAACCGGTTCATTGCGGAATACGTCAAGGGCTGCGACCAATGCCAAAGGAGCAAGTCCTACTCACACCAACCGCAGGGGAAACTCCAGCCCAACCCCATCCCATCCGGACCGTGGACCGACATCTCTGCGGATTTCATCGTTAAATTACCCAAATCATCAGGATATGATGCTATTCTAACGGTAGTCGACTGATTCACCAAAATGGTCTGACTGGTACCAACGACAGAGGAACTATCCTCACTCGGTCTAGCCAAATTATACCGAGACCACGTCTGGAAGGACTTCGGACTACCCAACACTATCATATCGGATCAAGGCCCTCAATTCGCGTCACAGGTGATGCAGGAGCTAAATAAATTATTGGGAATCCAGACTCGACTATCGACCGCCTTTCACCCGCAGACCGACGGGCAAACCGAACGGGCAAACCGAGAAATCAAGACCTACCTGAGGATGTTCATCAATCACAGGCAGGACGACTGGGCGGAGTGGCTGGCCATCTGCGAATTTTCCCTAAACAACAAAAGCCAAACGAGCTCCCGGCAGAGCCCATTCTATTTAAACTATGGCAGACATCCGAGGATGGGAGTGGAACTGAGGAAGCAGTCGAAAGTAGAAGCGGTTGATAAATTCGCCGAGCGAATGAAGCAGACCTGGGAGGAGGCGCGGTCCACATTAGTGAGAGCGGGGGAAGAAATGAAAAAATATGCAGATAGAAAAGTAGGTGAGGTGCCTGAGTATCGAGTAGGCGATAAGGCGTTTATCTTCACCGATAACTTAAGCACGACCAGGCCGTCGCGCAAGCTCAAGCAAAAGAAAATTGGGCCGTACGAGGTGATTGCGGTGCCAACAAAAAACACGATAACATTAAAGCTTCCCAAAAAATTATCCATCCACCCTACTATCTCGACTCATCATACCAAAAAAGCGAACATCCCTACTATCCCTGGCCAACAGACACCACCGCCACCCCCAGTACAAATCCAGGGAGAAAAGGAGTATGAGGTCGAGGAGGTACTAGACAGCTGCTTGAGGAGGGGGCGCCTGGAATACTTGGTCAGATGGAAAGGATATACCGTCGAACACGATTCATGGGAACCGGAGAAAAATTTGGAAAACGCACCAGCATTGACAAGGGCATTCCACGCTCATCGCGGGGCAGCGCCCAGGAGGATCGCCGTTGCGGCCTTCGATCTGGTAGGCTTCAGACCACGACATGTCTACACTGAGCCAACGTATACCACCCAAACCAAAATTCACAAACCGGAAGTACCAGATGAGGACGACAGCATACCCCACTACTACCGCGGTAGCGAAGAGGAGAAGCAGCACGAGCAAAACACACCGATGGAGGGGCCACGAAGAAAAGAAGGCGCCCAAATTGTTATCAACAGAGCTCATGGTGAAAGGGTGTAGTCGTCAAACGGAGTTGACGGATCGTAGAGGGGGGGTGATGTTACGGTTCGCCTTTTCTTTTCCATCTTCTTTTCCTTTTCCCATGCATCACGTGACGAACACGTAGTGGCTTACCACACCATGCTTATCCTTTACAATATCATGCTTACGTATTGGGCCCCGTATTTATAAGCGCGTTAGTCAGAACCTCGCTGTAACCTCATGGGCGCAGTCCATGACCTCATACCTCATGGTGATGTGGTAAGCGTTCCATGGAATACCTGTAGGTTACAGCGTGTAGTAGACATGCGGACTGTAGTATATAAGAACGAATAGCATACCCAGAGACGTTAACTCGTTCTCTTGGGATACCCACTAATACTAGTGCCTAAGTCAGCATCTTCGACGTTCTCCTCATCTCTAAGACACCTTCCTTTTCTCTTTTATAAATCAACTTACTTACTCGTCACCCTTGTAGAGCCCGCGTCACTTTTATAGTGTAGTGTTGCCCTAACAGGATCAGCATCATTTATCTCGAAAACCTGAGAGTCTAGTCGTCCAGGAAATAGACGATCGTCGTTTGGGATGTGGACATGGAGGAGTGAGGCGTGGAATGTATTATGGACACCTCATTGCTTGAGATGCGACGGCAGGTCCAATGTGAATGCTTCGTTCCTGTGATTCTTGAGAATCTTGTAAGGGCCGATAAACTTAGGCAAAAACTTTCTTGCCAGCCCTTTCGGGAACTTCAAGTTCTCGGTTGACAGATAAACTAGATCCCCTTCAATGAATGGCGCCTGGCGCCGGTGGAGGTTCGCATCTCGAGTCTGCTTAATGCGGGCTGCTAGTACTGCGTCGTGGGCGGCCATAGTAGCGGTTCGAATCCGTTCTGTGAAGGTTCGAACGCTGGGATATTCGTCAGGTTTTGGGGCATCCCAAATCATGGAATGAGGCATCCGTCCGGAGTTAAGAAAGAAAGGTGAAAACCCAGTGCTGTCCGATCGGGATAGATTGATAGCAAATTCGATCGCTGGCAGCTTTGATACCCAATCGCGCTGGTTGGGGTTGATGCATTGTCGGAGGAGCTGGGTTATTGTGCGGTTGGCACGTTCGGTAGATCCGTCAGACTGGGGATGGTATGCTGAGGACATTCGTAGCTCCGTTCCGATGAGCTCGTTGAGCCGTTTCCAGAATCGGCTGGTGAAAAGGATGTCTTGATCACTGATAATGGCTCGAGGTAGCCCATGTAGTTTGTAGACTTCTGAGAACACCAGCTCAGCTACATGACAAGCTGTATAATTGGTACGGCTAGGGACTAGATGTACCATAGCCGTTAGCAAATCGATTACCATGGTGATAGAATCGTATGAGGCATTCCTATCCTTAGATTCAGGGAGCGGGCCTATGAAGTCCATGCCGATGGCCTCCCGGGGGCGGGATGGTACCTTAAGCAAGTGCAGGAGGCTGTAGGGCCTTTGGTTGTTTGGCTTACTGCATCGGCACGTCATACAAGTGTCACAGAAGGTTTGCACATCCCGTACCATTTGTTTCCACCATACGTGTTCACGAAGATAGTCCAGTGTTTTCTTGGCTCCTAGGTGAGCCAGAAGACTGTGAGCTTCGCTGATTATGATTTCACAAATGTTTTGGCCTCGTACGAAGATGTGCGGGATGCAGAGTACTAGTCATCCGTTGATTTTGAGCCTGAGTAGGCCGTCTTTTAGCTCGAAATTTCTGAATTCCTTTGGTTTAGCGACTATTGGTTTGAACAACGGGTCTTCGTTGTATCGATCGCGAATCTCTTTCGAGATATTGATTCCTTCAACATTCTCGTTTACTACATCTAGTAATGTAGGAGGAGGCTGGCTGGGAGGTTCCTGCAACATTGCTTCTTCCAAAACCGAACTCGAACGTGAGCGGGAACTCGATTTGTCCTTGTTGACAAGTGTGGGTGCTGCAGCGCTTTCCATGTTAGCTTCAATGTCCTCGTCCGTTATCCTCAATGGGAGCCAGGCAGGAATTCTGATTTTTAGAGGCGATGGTGAGTCTTTCTCTACATCTCTCTCTATCCCGCCCTCCTTTCATTCTCCAGGACTGTGGAGAACGAAACAGCGTTGAGCCATTCGCTTGGCGAACTCCGCGCTTCCTTCGACCCTGGGCGCTTCATCCCCAGGGTTTACGTCTTTGATGGAGGACGTTTGGGAAGCGGCCATCATGGCCTCAAGTCCCACGAGTATGGGCATCAATGCCACACCTTCCACCTCGTCCTGTCCTTCAACGACGTCGAAATACGTATACTCACTCCTGGCCCGGACGATATCACTCAGTTCATTTGAGTACATCCTCGAAAGCGCGTCACTCAAGACATTCTCAACACCAGGAATATAGACAGGTTCGAAATCAAACTCTGAGATTTTTTCAATCCACCTAGCCTGTCGCCCAGACAGGTTTTTCTGACGCAGTAAGTGAACCAAGCCTTTGTGGTCAGTCAACCACTTAAAATGACAGCCTTGCAGGATATCCCTATGGCGTAGCATCGACTCGATGCCCGCAAGCATTTCGATTTCGTGAACCAGGTAGTTCTGCTGTGCAGAATTCAGTTTGGCCGAATAGAAGGCAGCAACACGTGCTTTCTGCCAATCCTCTCCTTGAGCGACGACGCCTGAGATACCAGTGGCACATCCGTCGGTGATTAACCATATGGCCTCAGCATCAGCACCGTACTTGAGGGGAATGCGATGGTGATCTCGCCACATATGTAATTTATGCTTAATATCTTCAAACGCGCGCTGATGCGTGAACTTCCAGCGGAAAGAAACACGGTCCCCAGTTAAGGACGACAGAATACCCATGGGTATACGAACACCTTCAATGTTGTCAGCCAAATATCCCACTGCACCCAGAAAACCTCTGAGCAGGTCTCGATTTGTGGGAGTCTTCCACTTCATTATGGAGTCGACTTTATTCGCATCCATTCGTATCCCTTCGCAGTCCACGACATGACCCAGCACACTGAGTTCGGGCACGATGAATCTCATCTTCTTCTTGGACAGGTAAAGTTTCTCTCGATTCAATATATCCAAAACTAACTTTACATGAGTTAGGTGTTCGTCAAGAGTGTTGGAGTATATATATATATCGTCTAGGTAAACATCCATGAAGACGCCGATATATGCAGAGAATAAGTGATTCATCAAGGATTGGTAGGTGGCGGGTCCGTTACAGTCTCCCTGTTGCAGCACTAAGCTAACAATGTTACCATTAGGAGTCGTAACTGCTGACCTTTCAACATGCTCGGAGATGATGCGGATTTGCTCATAGGCGTCGCATCCGTCAAGGGACGACACATACTTGTGTTGAGTGACCCTCCAGAGGATACCCTCAATATCAGGCAATGGGGATGTCATCTTTTTCATGTTTGCGTTACGTTTCCATAGATCGAAGACACATCGTAAGCGCGTTGTTCCTGGTTTGTAAATCAATAACATTGGTACAGTGTTGCCTGAGTTGGATACTTGCCATCAGCCAGAGGCGATGTACGCTCCCCACTTCTCAGACCACTGCTCTCTGAGGGGATCGGGGCATCTCGAGGGTCTCCAGGAGTAGATTCTGTGTGGGTCGATAAGTGGGATAGAATGATTGATATCATGCATGGGTGGTAAGGGTGTTTCAGTAGCCATCTGGCAGATAGGGAGCGCATACTCACATAAATGCTCTCTAGCTTTCTCTATGTTGTCTTCGACTATTTGCATGGTTCTTGACGCGAGCTTCGTGACATCGGGGCCCTTCAGGGGAAGGGTGTGCACTGAACCTAGAACAACACGAGGTGGGTTAATACTTAGGGTGACTTTGTGCTGAAACATCCAGGGCGTACCGAGGATAACATCATAGTGCGCAATATTGGCGACATCGAAGTAACGCTCGCCCTCCGAGCCTTGATACTCAAGCTTGGTGCGGCAACCAAAGTTGATATGTGACCTTGAGCCTTGAACCGCAAGTTGCAGGGCTAATGGCATCTGAAGTTGGACTTTCTTGAGGCCCAGTTGGTCAATGATCATTGTTGAGAGGAAGTCACCCAGTGATCCTGAATCCAGCAGTGCACGAGCTGGGTGCCCATTGATTTTTACGGTGACAACCAATGGTTTTGGGACCGCTCGAGAGGGATCCTTCGTGGCAGACGCATTGTGCTGAAGAGCAGGATATGTCCCATGTTCCACCTGCTGTCCATTCAGCTCGACCACGATAAGCATGTCACCCAGTTCGTTGAATGCACATCACGAGGCCTGATCTCTCCAAAGCTTGTCCTCGTCTACAGTGGGTAGGGTCTGGGTTCCAAGGGGTGAATCGGGATAATCAATAGAGAAAGCACCTGAGCTATCCTCCACCAAGGCTGTCTTTGTCTTGTCTTCCTGGCAGAAGCCATCGACACCTGTCACTTCAAGTTTACCAAAGAATTCCCAGGTCTTGGCAGCTATTTGCTTGTTGTACCAAAGACATAAGTCTAGTTCAGGGTTCTCAAGGTAAGCTTTGGGGATTCGACAGATGAAGTCCCGATATTTATCTCTGATGATATACAGCGAAGGGTCTGCGGGATCTATTCCAGCGTCAAATCTCCCGCTGGGGTCGAAGACGTTAAACTCCTTGTCCCCAACATAGGGGACACTGTTCTCTAGAAATATCTTTGCCGCTTCCGTGAGAACATCATCAACAGGAAGCGCCTTTCGACAGTAGTCAGCCATGAATGTAGGCAGCCCGTACGTCTCACAGCATTTCAATGTGTAATGATAAGGAAAGGCTAAATCCTTCTTCAAGAGTATCTGATGGTTGAAAACCAGGGGTGACTGGTCTGGGTACCAGGAATCCAATACTACACACTCACCATCCGATATTTCTTGGATGGAGAATCGTTTGTCAAAGAAGGAGTCTCCATCCGGCAGACGGAGGCTTGGGAAGTCCTTATCACCCGGGAAACCAAGCACGATCCCTATGGCATCCAAATGCATGGCTTGGACCAAGAGAGCAGGATCACTGAAGGAGGACTTCAATTCCCAGCTGCAAGTTGCCAGTGGGGGCGGGGCCTCGAAGAACGAAAAGTCGATGAGTTCCAGCATGTCAGCATAATCGCCGTCTGTTTTCTGATTCCTCATTTAGGATATCGGACCAGGGAAAACCTAGGTTCATCGCTCCGAGGTCTAACTCTTGGAGCGGCTCCTCATCATCAGTGTTCAGAGCTTCGTGCTCTTTGAAGTCAATCTCTATCGCATGCGACGGGAGTCCTGGAGATTGACTCCCTCCGTTGGTCCGAACGGAGTCGGTTGACGGGCAGTCCTTGGAGACGTGTCCCTCCTTCTTGCACCTAAAGCACTTTCCGGCTTTGCGTAGCTCCTCGAGCTCTTTTGGGGAAAGTTGTGATGCAAGGCGGGGGCGGCTATCATTACTGGAATTATTCCTATTCCCAGTATTTCTGAAGTCGGATGGATTGCCTTCCAATGTCTGTTGACCAGAGCCAAACGATCTGGATCCACCTTGAGGCCCCTTTCCACTCCCCTTGCCCGATTGGGCGTGACTGTTGCCATTTCGGTTTCTGCCCTGTGGTCCCTTACCAGGGGCTAGGTTAGGAGCTCTCCTGCCCAGGCGAGTATTTTCTACGACCTCAAGGAGTTCCGCACATTCAACAACATCATCCCAGGTGGAGATGTTAGGGTTTAATCGTTCACGATACAACTCAGCTCTGATGACTGGTTTAAAACCATTCCACAGCTTGATGACCTTTTCCTGCTCGCTTACTGAGCCGATCACATCGTACTTCTGCTTAAGCTCTGCCGCATAGTCACGAACATTAAGTTCTCGCTGCCACAGGTGTTCTATTTCTAAGCGAGTTTGTTCTAGGAGGTCCACTGGAAAACATGTGTTCATCAACCCTTCGAAGAATTCTCGAAGGGTCCAAACTCCAGGGTTCATGGAAACCTGTTGAAGGTAGAAGTCATAGGCTCTGCCTTTCAGGAAGGTGGCTAGTTTCCGTATTCGATACTTCCTTCGAACACCACCTTCTTTCAAGTAGGCTGTCCCATCGCTCACGAAATGGTAGAACACCGTTAGATCCGCTTTTCCATCATACGCCTCGGGGGGTGTTGGCTTCAGGCTGGATTTGGGTTTTGTTTTCGATCTGCACGATCTCTTCTGGTGGCGCCTTCGCCCATCATTGTCATCAGAGCTGCTGCTCGAGCTACTAAAGCTGTCACTCGACCCACTCAATTCGTCAGGATAGCTTTCGTCATCCGAAGATGAGCTCGATGAGCTGCCTGACAAGTCTTCGTCATCTGAGGGGTCCTTTCTCCGATGACTTCGTTGAGGGCATGGCTTATCTACCGAATTCAGTGCCCTTCCCAAGAAGCTGTTGGGGGGAATTTGGGAACTTGGTAAGAAGCCTGATTTGTCCGCTTTTTTCGTGGCTGAACATTTCTTGGACTTGGATGTAGGGTTCGTAGTGGCTCTCTTTATGTGGTTGCACACCCCATCAGTGATTGGGGTCTGCGAGGATCGCTTATGCCTATTTTTTAGTTGGTCGTTCTCCCTTTCCAGCTCAATCAATCGCTGATGGAGTTGCTTCCGATCATTTGTCTCAGACGTTTGAGTATCAGGGTTAGTGGCCAACATGACATGGTCCTTCAATCCTCCAGCTACATTGCCAGCGTCTGGACGGTGCCTAGCTTGAGCGGCCTTCCAGGATGCGAGTGTGCGAGCCTGAGCTATGGAATCAGGTTCTTCTGCTGCGAAATTCAAGTTACCCCAGTTTCGGGGGTCTGGATTCTTTCCCTTGGAGGGGATATCCCTTGGGCTTGGAGCATGGTTATCTGCAGAGGTCTCAATGTTGATTCTGGCTTCGCGCCGATTCAACTTTTGTCTTTCTTCCTTGCTTAGGTTATTGTACGCAGAATCAATGCTATTCATTTGTTCAACATTAAGAGTGTTGTGGTGTCAGTCTAACGAAGACATGCTGTGCGATCTATGATTGCCTCGAGTCACCGTGGTCCAGGTGCTCGAATCGTCGTCATCTGGCGTGTCCGCCTGGATGCCCTTCTTTTTGGTAATTTTCTCGTCACTCTGGACAGTCTCCACAGCCGGCCCATTCTCGGGGCTGCCAGAGGTGGTCTCTGTTGGCCTGACGGTCTCAACAGGAAAATGAGCTGCTGCTACCTCAGAGTAGCTACAGCGTGATTGTAAGGGCAACCTCAAGATGGCCGCACAGCGCAGGCCTAGCAGAGGGAGAATCCAAAGATATGAATAAGTCTAACTACAATACATGAGAGAGCTGCTCACCTAGCAGAGGGAGAATCCAAAGAGAACAGGATAGGGATTCTCCATGCTAGGAAGCGAAGTATATACTGTAGTAGCGTGGGAGGAATGAAGGATAACTGTACAGTACACCAGCCACAAGTCCGAACGAATATCACAAGGTACGAGGGGGCATGTGATAATGAAGTGGAAGGGAAATGTACAGGAGTCGTGCCAGCGACCTGGGGGAGTAAGAGCAAAGAGTAATGAAGTGGGGAAAGAGGATAGGGGTAGCCCGGACGAGCCCCGAAGTGTATATACGAGTCCGAGCGAGTCCGAAGCGCGGGAAGACTTCGGAGTCACCGGACGTGACTCGGATGCGAAAGGAGTGGATGGAAAGGAAAAGGGGACGAAAGGGAATGAAGGGGATGTAGGTAAGAGTCCGTGGGATGAAGGAAAGGAGAAAGGAACGAGGAGGAAGGGGACAGGGGAATAGGAGAAAATAGGAGTGTCCCCTTACATCACCCCCCCTTTAAGGTTGCGGCGACCCGACGCGAAGATTCCTGCCTGCCACGCCATGAATTCACTAGACCTGAAACTCCGGATTGCTGCGAGAAGATGTCGAAGTACGATTGCGCAGAGCCCGGAGCCTTCCGACTGCGCCAGCGCTCCCAGGACTGGTCCAGTGCTGTAGGAGTCATCCGGAGTGGTAGAGGAGTCGTTGGAGTCATTGGACTCGTGCGGAGTAAGCGTACTGCGTCCGGATGACGATCATGGAAGTCCTTGACCTTCTGGGCAGCATGCTGGAGGTTGCTCGCGGGCTCCCAGGAGTCGTGCTCGATACCATAGCCTCGCCAGCGCACCAGATACTTCAGGACCCGACCAAAACGTCTGCTATTCCGGACCTCTTCTACCTCGTGTTCCTCTTCTCCATCAACGAGCTGCGGAGGTGGCGGAGTGACAGGGCGTCTACCCGGAATGGGGTCTGGAACGAAGGGAGAGAGTTTGACCACGGGGAAGACGGGATGGAGACGGGATAGGCCCGGAGGGAGCTGGAGTCGGTATGCTGCCTTGCCAACCTTCCGGACGACCTTGTAAGGACCAAGTCGTGCGTGTCCGAGTTTCCGGGAAGGTCGCGCAAGGTTGATGTCCGATGAGTCCAGCCAAACCTTGTCACCCGGTTGGTACTCCGGAGCAGGAGTCCGACGCTGATCGTAGTAGCGCTTCATGTCGTCCTGAGCTTTGACCAATGCGGACTGAGCTTCATCAACTGCGGACTTCATCCGGTCTACAAACTCGTTTGCGGACTCCATCCGAGACGGCGGCTGATGAGGTTCGAACCCGAGACGAGGGTGACGGCCGGTATCTAGGAGGAAGGGCGACTGCTGAGTGGACGCATGGACCCGGTTGTTGTACGCGAACTCTGCGATAGGTAGAAGTCGGGCCCAGTCATCCTGACGCTCTCCGACGAAGATCCGGAGATAAGACTCGAGTTCCTGGTTAGTCCGCTCTGTCTGTCCGTCGGACTGAGGGTGATATGCAGTGGAGGCAGCCAGCTTGATTCCGAGCATCCTGTAGACTTCTCGGGTGAACTCTGCGACGAATTGCGGACCCCGGTCGGACACTACGGACCGAGGGAGTCCGTGCAGCTTCCAGACGTTCTGCAGGTACAAGTTCGCGGATCCGAGGGCGGACACTGTGGTGTGAGTCGGAATGAAGTGGGCGCGTTTGCTTACGGAGTCGACCACATTCATGACAGCGTCAAATCCATCGGACTCCGGAAGCTCGACAATGAAGTCGACACTCAGACGATCCCAGCGTTCATCCGGAATAGGAAGCGGATGGAGTTCACCCATGGGCGGATGCCTCTGGGCCTTCGTCCGGAGACAGAGGTCGCAATGGCGGGTGTAGGATCCGACGTACCGGGACATGTTTGGCCACCAGTAGCTGCGCGAAATGAGCTCAAGGGTCTTCCATCTGCCGGCGTGTCCTGCAACCTTGGTGTCATGGTGCTGGGCTACAATAGTCCGACGCAAGTCCGGTGAGTCCGGAACATAGATCTTACCCCGGAACATCAGGAGTCCGTCCGATTGAGACCATTCCGCACTCCGGACTGTCTTGCGACTGCCCTGGGCCTTCTTCAACTCCTCTGCTGCCTTTGCCACTGCGTCTTCGAACTTCGCATCTCGCACTCCAGTCCGGATAGCCGTGAGGATATCCTTCTCCTCCCCTTCAAGAGTGACACCCGTGGCACGGACGGCAAAGTAGGACGGCTTAAGTAAAACCACATCCTTGTTGTCGTCCTTACCGTCCGAGTGATCCGAGCGACGCGAGAGAGCATCTGGTTTACCCATAGTCCGACCCGGACGATGCAGGAGAGTGAAGTCGAAGCGGGAGAGGTATAGGGACCAGCGGGCCTGGCGACGGTTGAGTTTCTGGGCCTTGATGAAGTACTCCAGGTTCTTGTGGTCCGTCCAGATCTCGAATGGAGTCTCCGCGCCTTCAAGGTAGTGCCGCCATTCTTCGAGTGCCCGGATGATTGAAAGCATCTCCTTGTCGTGTATTTCGTAGTTCCGCTCCGCAGCCTGTAGACTTTTAGAGTAGAATGCGACAGGATGCCATTTACCATCATCCGGATCCAGCTGCGACAAGACTGCACCCGTAGCGTAGTCCGACGAGTCCGCTTCAACCCGGTACGGCCGATCCTCCTTCGGAAAGACCAGAACAGGTTCCGAAGTGATCAGCTCCTTGATCCGAAGAAATGCGGATTGAGCGGAGTCGTTCCACTGCCATTCTTTTGCGCAGGTGAGGTCAAAGAGAGGCCGAGCAATATGCGAGTAGTCCTTGATGAAGCGGCGGTAGAAGTTGACGAACCCGAGGAAGGATTGGAGTTCAGTCCGAGTCCGAGGGGTCGGCCAGTCCGCGACTCCGGAAACCTTTACGGGGTCCATCTCGATCTTACCCTCGGAGATGACGACTCCGAGATACTCCACCTTGGTCTGTTCGAAATCGCACTTGTCTGCTCGGAGGAAGAGCTTGTTCCGCTGGAGGATCTCTAGGACTCGCTTGAGAACCCGGCGATGCTCTTCGCGTGTCTTGGTGTAGATCAGAATGTCATCCAGATAGATAATGACCACACCTTCCGTAATGAGCTCCCGGAAGAGGTCGTTCATCATGGTCTGGAAGGTAGATGGGCTGTTGGTCAGTCCGAAGAACATCACCAAGGGTTCGAAGAGTCCGCGCGTAGTCCGAAATGCGGCCTTCCACTCGTCACCCTCCTTGATCCGGACGTTGTTGAAACCCCATCGGACGTCGAGCTTGGAGAAGTATCGAGCGTTCCGGAGTTTGTCCACCAAGTCCGAGATGAGTGGGAGCGGGTACCGATTCTTGACCGTCATGTTGTTGAGCTTGCGGTAGTCCTGGACCAAGCGGAGCGATCCGTCCTTTTTCTTGACAAAGAACACTGGGGCGGCCATAGGTGACTTGCTGGGGCGGATCCGACCAGTCCGAAGATTTTCTTCCAGAAATTCGTCCAGCTGTTTCTGCTCCGCAGGGGACAGCGGGTAGCACTTGGTAGAGGTCGGTTCCGCTCCGTCCAGTAGCTCAATGGCGTGGTCCCACGGACGTGGCATGGGCAGTTCATCAAAGGACTCCTTTGCGAAGACGTCCTCGAATTCCTGAAGGAAGTCCGGGACTGCGCTGTTCCGATGATCGTGGGGTTTGTTGCGCTGGAAAGCCAATGCGAGGCGCTGCGAGACCGTCTCCGAAGCCCGGATGTGTTCTTCCTGAAGACTCCGAAGGTACTCCGGAGTCGGAGGAGGAATGGCTGCAAAGATACGGTCACCCTTCTCAAGTCCAGAGTCGTCCGGAGTTGTAGTCTCATCATCATCGTTGTCGTCCTCGCAGTCCTGAAGCTGCGGGAGATCATCCGAGTGCAGTTCCTCGACCCTTGGCATCGGACCCGTACGACACTCCCGGAGTCGCACGGACTCCTTGCGTCGGGCCAGCTTGTCATGGCGGAACTCCTTGCGACAGGTGTCGCATCCGGACGGACAACGGCTCATGGTCACATCCTTCGTCTGCCAGTCGATCTCGGGGTTGTGCTTCCAAAGCCAGGTGTATCCGAGGATGATGTCCTGGCGTCCGATGTTAGTGACTGCGAAAAGCATCCGTTCCGTGTGATCCTTGAACCGGAGTACAAGGTCCACGACTTCAGAGATGGATCCGTTTTCGTTCGGTGATCCGTCGACATTGAAGACCGGAATCGGAGCGGACAGCTTGCGTCGGGTGAAACCATGGGCATCAGCGAAGCGCGGATGCATGAAGACTCCGGTGGCCCCGCAGTCCACCAGGGCCTGAAGGGTGCATCTGTGTTGTGTATCCGTGCTCTGCACTTCAACGGGTATATCTAAGGAAAGCTTGCCGGGCAGCGCGGAGATCTTATAGCTACTGGGTAGCCGCCGTTCCCACTGCGGGCGAAACCTTCGGAGTGTGCGGATTGTAATCGGAGTCGCTTGCTTAACGTCGGACGAATCATCGGATTGATCGGAGTCATCATCTCGTATTTCGTCTACGCTAAGACAAGCAAATCGGTTATTTACCAACGAGGTCGCACTGATCACTCGTTGGTCCGGACAAAATCCGCCGTGCCCGATTCCTCAACCGGGGCCGTTCCCTCACCATCTATTCCTTCCGAAGTTTCCGCACTTTCTACAACATCGGCCGCGGTCAAGAGATCTTCAATGGCGGACATCCGCTCCTCGGTGGTCATGAACCGGACATCGTACCGGAGTGGGCACTCGCGGGACATGTGGCCGGGCTTGCCGCATCGGTAACAGAGCTGTGAAGTGGCAGGTCGGGAGCGGGTGTGGTCGACGTCCATAGGGACGCCCGGTGAGAGAGCCTTCGGAGGAGGCGGGGGTTGGAAACGAGGTTGCAGAGGTGGGAGCAGAGTCCGAGGCGCGGGAAGTACACCCGCAGGAGTCCGAGCGACTCCGGAATTGGCTGCTGGTCGGACGAGGTGTCCGGGGTTACCGGAGTGCATGCCAAAGTGGAAGGACTGGTTAGCAGCACGATTGTCAGCAACCCGCTGCGCTGCTCTGTACCATTCCTCAAAGTCATCTTCGTCCGGACAGTCTGCGGACTCGGCAACGCGGCTCTGGATAATGGAGTCCAATCCGCGGCGGAACTTCATCGTGATGTTGGAGCCCTCGCTGTATCCGGATTGGTCTACAAGGTCCCGGAACTCGTCGAGGTACTCCTGGAAAGTCCGACGGCCTTGGTGGTACCGGGTGGACTCCAGTTTTAGCATGGCGGCTTCGCGTTCCCGATCTGGAAGGAAGCGAGTCCGGAACTCGGTTGCGAAGGCGGCCCAGGACTCGAAGTACGGATCCTTCGGACTCCGGAGCACCATGTCCGCGTACTCCTTGGCGCGATCCTTCTGAAAGAAGGAGAGACACCAGAGGATTTTGGCCTGCTCGTTCGGAAAGTGGTCCGGACAGAGCTGGAAGTAGATGGAGCACGCATTGTAGAATGCACGGCCATCCTTGCGGTTTCCGTCGAAGATTGGGGGAGAGGCAGGCTTCAGACGGGAACGCTGAGTGTTTTCGGATCGACCCGGGGCGTGCTGGGAGGCTTCGGTGCCCCTCAGCTCGGAGTCCGGAGTCGTTTTCGGAGTAGTCGGACGGGGTGTTAGGAGGAGTTCTTCGATTCGGGCAAGTGTATCATGGATGGAACGGATTTGGGTTTGGTGTTCGTACGTCTGAGCCCACAAGGTCTGCAAAGTCTCGGAGTCCGGTCCTGAGTCGGCTGGCTCGGATGGCGGGATCTGGCTAGAACCGCCCGTCATTTCGGAGTCGTCAGGGGAGCGAGGGATGGAGTTCCTTGTGTCCTCAGAGGTGGGTGGGAGTAGCAGGAGAGCGTCCGGAATGTCCGCAAAACCGGAGAGACGTCGGGAACGAGTCCGGAGTGGCGCAGGACGTTTTCCGTAGGGCTCTGGTGCCAGGATGGGAGATCCTGTTCTGCTGTAAGGGCAACCTCAAGATGGCCGCACAGCGCAGGCCTAGCAGAGGGAGAATCCAAAGATATGAATAAGTCTAACTACAATACATGAGAGAGCTGCTCACCTAGCAGAGGGAGAATCCAAAGAGAACAGGATAGGGATTCTCCATGCTAGGAAGCGAAGTATATACTGTAGTAGCGTGGGAGGAATGAAGGATAACTGTACAGTACACCAGCCACAAGTCCGAACGAATATCACAAGGTACGAGGGGGCATGTGATAATGAAGTGGAAGGGAAATGTACAGGAGTCGTGCCAGCGACCTGGGGGAGTAAGAGCAAAGAGTAATGAAGTGGGGAAAGAGGATAGGGGTAGCCCGGACGAGCCCCGAAGTGTATATACGAGTCCGAGCGAGTCCGAAGCGCGGGAAGACTTCGGAGTCACCGGACGTGACTCGGATGCGAAAGGAGTGGATGGAAAGGAAAAGGGGACGAAAGGGAATGAAGGGGATGTAGGTAAGAGTCCGTGGGATGAAGGAAAGGAGAAAGGAACGAGGAGGAAGGGGACAGGGGAATAGGAGAAAATAGGAGTGTCCCCTTACAGTGATGCTGCGGATGCTGGTCGACTCAGGTGTCCTACTGGGGTACTTTTAGTGCTGACATCTGTAAGTTCGGACTCACTTCGGTCAGGGATTTCTTCAGTTTGTCCCTTACGGCTACGTAGGCCATATCAGGAGGAGATCGGGATGCAGGATGACATGATGATCTATAGATAAGATGATCAGAGTTTTTTTTTTTTTTCAAGATGACTTATCAATGGTTTTGAGGGGGAGGAAGAGCCAAGGAGTCTCAGTGGACCAAACTGGGGGAACCTGTAGGCGTGGGGGATGTTGGCAGGGTCTTCTTTTCAGTCAAACAGTGGGGGCTTTCAAAAATATGTAATGTGTAGCGTAATGGATACGGTCACGAGGAACCATGCGAGTAAGGTAGAGGGTTTCTGAGACAAGGGGATAGATCATATGGCGAGGAATAGGGACATTGAAACAGGGGGTACGAGAGAAGTCCAAAAAGGGAACTGAACTGTCACACCGTGCAGTAGGATTCAATGTGATCTTCCCATCTCACCCACAGTGCTGTACGGTATTTAAATGGTGACCACGAGGGAGCTGACAACTTACAAGCTTTCGCTTCTCTTCTGTCGAGCATGGATGCCCACAACTCGTATATCAAGAAGTTCAATGCGACCGTTGCCAATGACATCTGGCCGGAGGTTCTATTCTTCTCTGTGATTGCCACAAGTAGGTTGGCTTCTAGACTCGCTAGAATGTTGGCTCACTGGAACAGCGCGCAGTGATTTGTGTAGAATCTGGGTGTATCTGTCGAGATGAGCTCTTTGCTTTACATAAATCGCAGTGACTCATTTTTCTCTCCCAGTTACATTGCATGTGAGAACTAATTTAGCTTCGTTTCAAAATTCCTCACGGTCTTGAATCCAAGGTCTCATGAGGCAAAATATAATTAAATCACCCGTCGATTCGGCTCTCATCAACAATTTATCTTCTCTCCAAGACACAACGTGCACTGAATGCTAACATTATCCTACTTGGCGCCAAAGTAGGATAGAGTTATTTAAACTAATTCTTCAATAATTTAATCTAAGTTAGCAAAGAAAGTATGCTTTCCATAGATTAGATAACACGGATATTAGTATATGTGAGTTAGCAATCAGTTATTAAACACAGATAACAATCAACTAACCTGAATGATACCTTTCAGTGAGTTATTAATCAGTTATTGACCGTCATAGGTATCATACTTCGAGGAATAGTATTTTATTTCTATCGAAATGTTATCAAACTGGGATCCCGTCCCCTCTGGTCCCCTTCCACTCACAGACCGTGAAACATATCCTCAAGATAATTTTCAGTGAAAGTATGGTAATATTATTTTTCGTTAGTGGCAATTCACTAACTTCTCGATCCTTTCAGCGATATTATTCAAGGAGTATTAATCACGGAAGGAACACATCTATACAGGCAAGTAAGTTCACATTTTCTCGACTTTACACCTTAAATTCAATGCCCCAAAATCCTCACATCTGTACGTCTATGTTCTATGTATCCACGCGTCCGGACGTCCGGATGTCCAGACATCCTTTCATCCTCACATCCTCTCATCTGCACGTGTCTGAACGTCTGCATGTCCGTACGTCCGGACATCCGTATGTCTGCACGCCCATACATCCGCACGTCCACACGTCTGGACATCCGTATGTCTGCACGCCCATACATCCGCACGTCTGCATGTCCAGACATCTGCACGTCTGCACACCAGCACGTCTGCACGTCTGTATGTCTGCACGTCCGTACGTTCACACATCCGCATGTCTGCACACCCGCGCATCCGCGCATCCGCACGTCCGCACGTCCGCACGCACGTCTGCATGCCTGTACGTCCGCATTTCTGCGCATGTCTCACATCCGCACGCCCAAATGTCCGGAGTTCTGTACGCGCGCACGTCCTTACGGCGTAGAGGTACGTCTCTCACTCCCATCAAAGTCATTCTTTCATTTATAGCTAGACAGACAGACTTGTGTACGTTCGAGTTCATCCCTCCATTTATGTCCCTCCCTCCCGCCTCCTGGAGCTCTCTATATCCCTCCCACGTCGCTTTCGCAATCTACGCGCGCGCCTTCGCCGTTCCTTATTCGCCGTTTTCCCGTTTTCCTGCATGCATGCAAGCCTCTATCTCGATGCTGACCCCGATTTGCAGGTAACTCGGGACTGAGGGGCGCAACGGCGCCGCCTCTCCTGCTCCCGCTCGTTGTTGCTGCGTTGTTGCTGCTCTGACCTCTTGTGGTGCCGTGGCCGCATGGTCTTGCTGTCGGCATACTTGTGGTTGCGATTGTCGGCGCAGGCTTTGGTGTTCAAGCTAGCGCCGTGTCTTCAAATCTACGTAACGGAGAAAACGAGAGGGCAGAGTAAAGAAACACGAGAGGAATGGCACATGCACGCTTTCGACTTGCGCAGTGCGTGCTCGATTGAGGGTTTCGGCGCCCACCCTTGTCTACGTTCGACACATCTCCGGAGCAAGAACGGCGGGCTCGTGCACACCATGACGCCAGGTTCCAAAGCATTCGCTAACGTCGAATGAACCCGTTCTTTGGTCTAGATGGGGATGGTGAGGCAGCCGCAACACTATAAGGGGTGATGAGAGGGCTGGGCGTGGCTAAACCTAAGCACCAAGTACATTTCAGTTGGGGAATTGGGGAATCGGTAGCTCAGGTATGCAACTGAGGTGGAGCGAATGCGGGATTTTACGTTATATTTGGCAAGTCCGAGAAATGAACGGCTATAGCAAAAGGGAGACACATTGGGTGAGAGCATCGGGTAATGTAGCTAGTTATCACTACTTGTAAGAATGAGAAGCAAAGGAGTGACAACGGCTTACCTTCTCGCCTTGAATGGAAGGAGAACGAAGACGACTAGCACGAGGAACATGACCACGGCTATGAAACCCAAACATTTCCATGACTGGAGGAACCTTGAATTCGCACCTGTGGAAGGTCAGTAAGAATCGGCAATGATCAATTCATTGAACGTACCTCCCCAGCAATTTAAATCAATATGACAGCATATGTCATCTACACCCTGACTATGACCTCTGGCTGCCACAACGTTACTTGTAATGGGATCGGCTCGCGGAGCTGCATAAGTCCATCAGGGGGGCTGAGTGCCTTGGCCTGGATACTTACCACTCGGAATTGAGGTTGACGGAATATTAGAAGGCATTGTTTCGGTACGTGAGACGTATATCGTTGCAGAGTGATAGATTGAGTGACGAAAATGTGGCTCGTAGAATGAGCGCAAATTTCCATTTCGAGGGAAAGCAAGCGCCCAAAGTCGTCGTCGCAGCTGTCATGACCGAACGCGCAGGTGGGGATCCTCAACATCCCTCGCCTTCTGCACTCCCTTCACTCCCTTCTTAGCCCGCAGGGCGAGTAGCACTTGGCGACCGCAGCTGGCGCATGCCCTCCGATCAGCGAAAGAGATGTAGGCACGATGGCCCTGCTCCTGACCTCGAGCGGGAGCTTCACTTCGTTGTTGAACTCCTGGAAGCGCTGGTCAACTCCGCTGGTCAACGGTGCACTGGATGAGAGGGGCGGCGAGTCGCGAGCGCGATAGCCACCGTCGTCAAAAGTATAAGTCAGGCCAGATGGCCATATATCGTGGAGCCTTGAATCCCTTCAAGCCCACGTCGCTCGTTGTCGACGACCGTCTCGTTCGTCGTTGTCCTTTATCATCCCCGTGGTACGTCTCATCCTCCCTCATTCCCCTTGTCGTTGTCTTCACCGTCCTTCATCTTCACCGTCTTTCGTCGGCCTTCCAGCTCGTCTTCGCGCCTGGCTGAGATATTCTTTGGTAGGTTCGTACGTGCACACTAACGAAGGCTGGGTTGTCGTCGTCGGGAACTGGGAACGGTCCCTCGTTCTTGTTCTTCTACTTGCTGTAGCCCCGCCCTCGCTTACGTGATTGCATTCGACCTGGCTAACGCATTCGCCCCTTCTAGGTGCCAAAGTAATCGTCTGCGTCATCGTCGTGGCCTGTTCCGTCGCCACCAGGATCGCCTGCGCCTTCGCAGGTGGTTACTGTCACTGTAACATGAATCGCCTCGAGGCGGTTGTAGAACAGCGGGCCGCGCTCGCGGTCAAGCTCAGAATATCCTCCATCGCCACGCAGATGTTCTCGAAATCATCTGCGTAGCACCGACAGGTTCTTGATCGGCGACCCGACGAGGTTCGCCATGGTGTCGACGATGCTGACCATGGGAAAGAACAGCGAGCTTATAAAAGCTGGGCTGCAAACCCGAGACCCAGTAAAAACTTTGTACTTATCCCATGAGCGTATTGTACTTACCTTGGTATACGTCGTCAGCATCGTACGCTCGTGCACATGCCCGTGATGGTCAGCCCCTTGCTCGTGCTTGATTCCGAGGTCAGTGGTAGTTGGATCCCTTCTATGCTTGTGCCTGTGTGTCCCTTCTTCATCCTTGGTCATGATTCCCGTGATGAGTTCGCAGGTCTCAGCGCTAGCTTGCACCTTCAGGGACCTGTAAGGGGACACTCCTATTTTCTCCTATTCCCCTGTCCCCTTCCTCCTCGTTCCTTTCTCCTTTCCTTCATCCCACGGACTCTTACCTACATCCCCTTCATTCCCTTTCGTCCCCTTTTCCTTTCCATCCACTCCTTTCGCATCCGAGTCACGTCCGGTGACTCCGAAGTCTTCCCGCGCTTCGGACTCGCTCGGACTCGTATATACACTTCGGGGCTCGTCCGGGCTACCCCTATCCTCTTTCCCCACTTCATTACTCTTTGCTCTTACTCCCCCAGGTCGCTGGCACGACTCCTGTACATTTCCCTTCCACTTCATTATCACATGCCCCCTCGTACCTTGTGATATTCGTTCGGACTTGTGGCTGGTGTACTGTACAGTTATCCTTCATTCCTCCCACGCTACTACAGTATATACTTCGCTTCCTAGCATGGAGAATCCCTATCCTGTTCTCTTTGGATTCTCCCTCTGCTAGGTGAGCAGCTCTCTCATGTATTGTAGTTAGACTTATTCATATCTTTGGATTCTCCCTCTGCTAGGCCTGCGCTGTGCGGCCATCTTGAGGTTGCCCTTACAGCAGAACAGGATCTCCCATCCTGGCACCAGAGCCCTACGGAAAACGTCCTGCGCCACTCCGGACTCGTTCCCGACGTCTCTCCGGTTTTGCGGACATTCCGGACGCTCTCCTGCTACTCCCACCCACCTCTGAGGACACAAGGAACTCCATCCCTCGCTCCCCTGACGACTCCGAAATGACGGGCGGTTCTAGCCAGATCCCGCCATCCGAGCCAGCCGACTCAGGACCGGACTCCGAGACTTTGCAGACCTTGTGGGCTCAGACGTACGAACACCAAACCCAAATCCGTTCCATCCATGATACACTTGCCCGAATCGAAGAACTCCTCCTAACACCCCGTCCGACTACTCCGAAAACGACTCCGGACTCCGAGCTGAGGGGCACCGAAGCCTCCCAGCACGCCCCGGGTCGATCCGAAAACACTCAGCGTTCCCGTCTGAAGCCTGCCTCTCCCCCAATCTTCGACGGAAACCGCAAGGATGGCCGTGCATTCTACAATGCGTGCTCCATCTACTTCCAGCTCTGTCCGGACCACTTTCCGAACGAGCAGGCCAAAATCCTCTGGTGTCTCTCCTTCTTTCAGAAGGATCGCGCCAAGGAGTACGCGGACATGGTGCTCCGGAGTCCGAAGGATCCGTACTTCGAGTCCTGGGCCGCCTTCGCAACCGAGTTCCGGACTCGCTTCCTTCCAGATCGGGAACGCGAAGCCGCCATGCTAAAACTGGAGTCCACCCGGTACCACCAAGGCCGTCGGACTTTCCAGGAGTACCTCGACGAGTTCCGGGACCTTGTAGACCAATCCGGATACAGCGAGGGCTCCAACATCACGATGAAGTTCCGCCGCGGATTGGACTCCATTATCCAGAGCCGCGTTGCCGAGTCCGCAGACTGTCCGGACGAAGATGACTTTGAGGAATGGTACAGAGCAGCGCAGCGGGTTGCTGACAATCGTGCTGCTAACCAGTCCTTCCACTTTGGCATGCACTCCGGTAACCCCGGACACCTCGTCCGACCAGCAGCCAATTCCGGAGTCGCTCGGACTCCTGCGGGTGTACTTCCCGCGCCTCGGACTCTGCTCCCACCTCTGCAACCTCGTTTCCAACCCCCGCCTCCTCCGAAGGCTCTCTCACCGGGCGTCCCTATGGACGTCGACCACACCCGCTCCCGACCTGCCACTTCACAGCTCTGTTACCGATGCGGCAAGCCCGGCCACATGTCCCGCGAGTGCCCACTCCGGTACGATGTCCGGTTCATGACCACCGAGGAGCGGATGTCCGCCATTGAAGATCTCTTGACCGCGGCCGATGTTGTAGAAAGTGCGGAAACTTCGGAAGGAATAGATGGTGAGGGAACGGCCCCGGTTGAGGAATCGGGCACGGCGGATTTTGTCCGGACCAACGAGTGATCAGTGCGACCTCGTTGGTAAATAACCGATTTGCTTGTCTTAGCGTA
Source organism: Pleurotus eryngii var. eryngii (assembly GCA_029467805.1). Classification (NCBI taxonomy): domain Eukaryota; kingdom Fungi; phylum Basidiomycota; class Agaricomycetes; order Agaricales; family Pleurotaceae; genus Pleurotus; species Pleurotus eryngii. Next base: position 472,654 of record SZVJ01000018.1, read on the forward strand.
GACGAAATACGAGATGATGACTCCGATCAATCCAATGATTCGTCCGACGTTAAGCAAGCGACTCCGATTACAATCCGCACACTCCGAAGGTTTCGCCCGCAGTGGGAACGGCGGCTACCCAGTAGCTATAAGATCTCCGCGCTGCCCGGCAAGCTTTCCTTAGATATACCCGTTGAAGTGCAGAGCACGGATACACAACACAGATGCACCCTTCAGGCCCTGGTGGACTGCGGGGCCACCGGAGTCTTCATGCATCCGCGCTTCGCTGATGCCCATGGTTTCACCCGACGCAAGCTGTCCGCTCCGATTCCGGTCTTCAATGTCGACGGATCACCGAACGAAAACGGATCCATCTCTGAAGTCGTGGACCTTGTACTCCGGTTCAAGGATCACACGGAACGGATGCTTTTCGCAGTCACTAACATCGGACGCCAGGACATCATCCTCGGATACACCTGGCTTTGGAAGCACAACCCCGAGATCGACTGGCAGACGAAGGATGTGACCATGAGCCGTTGTCCGTCCGGATGCGACACCTGTCGCAAGGAGTTCCGCCATGACAAGCTGGCCCGACGCAAGGAGTCCGTGCGACTCCGGGAGTGTCGTACGGGTCCGATGCCAAGGGTCGAGGAACTGCACTCGGATGATCTCCCGCAGCTTCAGGACTGCGAGGACGACAACGATGATGATGAGACTACAACTCCGGACGACTCTGGACTTGAGAAGGGTGACCGTATCTTTGCAGCCATTCCTCCTCCGACTCCGGAGTACCTTCGGAGTCTTCAGGAAGAACACATCCGGGCTTCGGAGACGGTCTCGCAGCGCCTCGCATTGGCTTTCCAGCGCAACAAACCCCACGATCATCGGAACAGCGCAGTCCCGGACTTCCTTCAGGAATTCGAGGACGTCTTCGCAAAGGAGTCCTTTGATGAACTGCCCATGCCACGTCCGTGGGACCACGCCATTGAGCTACTGGACGGAGCGGAACCGACCTCTACCAAGTGCTACCCGCTGTCCCCTGCGGAGCAGAAACAGCTGGACGAATTTCTGGAAGAAAATCTTCGGACTGGTCGGATCCGCCCCAGCAAGTCACCTATGGCCGCCCCAGTGTTCTTTGTCAAGAAAAAGGACGGATCGCTCCGCTTGGTCCAGGACTACCGCAAGCTCAACAACATGACGGTCAAGAATCGGTACCCGCTCCCACTCATCTCGGACTTGGTGGACAAACTCCGGAACGCTCGATACTTCTCCAAGCTCGACGTCCGATGGGGTTTCAACAACGTCCGGATCAAGGAGGGTGACGAGTGGAAGGCCGCATTTCGGACTACGCGCGGACTCTTCGAACCCTTGGTGATGTTCTTCGGACTGACCAACAGCCCATCTACCTTCCAGACCATGATGAACGACCTCTTCCGGGAGCTCATTACGGAAGGTGTGGTCATTATCTATCTGGATGACATTCTGATCTACACCAAGACACGCGAAGAGCATCGCCGGGTTCTCAAGCGAGTCCTAGAGATCCTCCAGCGGAACAAGCTCTTCCTCCGAGCAGACAAGTGCGATTTCGAACAGACCAAGGTGGAGTATCTCGGAGTCGTCATCTCCGAGGGTAAGATCGAGATGGACCCCGTAAAGGTTTCCGGAGTCGCGGACTGGCCGACCCCTCGGACTCGGACTGAACTCCAATCCTTCCTCGGGTTCGTCAACTTCTACCGCCGCTTCATCAAGGACTACTCGCATATTGCTCGGCCTCTCTTTGACCTCACCTGCGCAAAAGAATGGCAGTGGAACGACTCCGCTCAATCCGCATTTCTTCGGATCAAGGAGCTGATCACTTCGGAACCTGTTCTGGTCTTTCCGAAGGAGGATCGGCCGTACCGGGTTGAAGCGGACTCGTCGGACTACGCTACGGGTGCAGTCTTGTCGCAGCTGGATCCGGATGATGGTAAATGGCATCCTGTCGCATTCTACTCTAAAAGTCTACAGGCTGCGGAGCGGAACTACGAAATACACGACAAGGAGATGCTTTCAATCATCCGGGCACTCGAAGAATGGCGGCACTACCTTGAAGGCGCGGAGACTCCATTCGAGATCTGGACGGACCACAAGAACCTGGAGTACTTCATCAAGGCCCAGAAACTCAACCGTCGCCAGGCCCGCTGGTCCCTATACCTCTCCCGCTTCGACTTCACTCTCCTGCATCGTCCGGGTCGGACTATGGGTAAACCGGATGCTCTCTCGCGTCGCTCGGATCACTCGGACGGTAAGGACGACAACAAGGATGTGGTTTTACTTAAGCCGTCCTACTTTGCCGTCCGTGCCACGGGTGTCACTCTTGAAGGGGAGGAGAAGGATATCCTCACGGCTATCCGGACTGGAGTGCGAGATGCGAAGTTCGAAGACGCAGTGGCAAAGGCAGCAGAGGAGTTGAAGAAGGCCCAGGGCAGTCGCAAGACAGTCCGGAGTGCGGAATGGTCTCAATCGGACGGACTCCTGATGTTCCGGGGTAAGATCTATGTTCCGGACTCACCGGACTTGCGTCGGACTATTGTAGCCCAGCACCATGACACCAAGGTTGCAGGACACGCCGGCAGATGGAAGACCCTTGAGCTCATTTCGCGCAGCTACTGGTGGCCAAACATGTCCCGGTACGTCGGATCCTACACCCGCCATTGCGACCTCTGTCTCCGGACGAAGGCCCAGAGGCATCCGCCCATGGGTGAACTCCATCCGCTTCCTATTCCGGATGAACGCTGGGATCGTCTGAGTGTCGACTTCATTGTCGAGCTTCCGGAGTCCGATGGATTTGACGCTGTCATGAATGTGGTCGACTCCGTAAGCAAACGCGCCCACTTCATTCCGACTCACACCACAGTGTCCGCCCTCGGATCCGCGAACTTGTACCTGCAGAACGTCTGGAAGCTGCACGGACTCCCTCGGTCCGTAGTGTCCGACCGGGGTCCGCAATTCGTCGCAGAGTTCACCCGAGAAGTCTACAGGATGCTCGGAATCAAGCTGGCTGCCTCCACTGCATATCACCCTCAGTCCGACGGACAGACAGAGCGGACTAACCAGGAACTCGAGTCTTATCTCCGGATCTTCGTCGGAGAGCGTCAGGATGACTGGGCCCGACTTCTACCTATCGCAGAGTTCGCGTACAACAACCGGGTCCATGCGTCCACTCAGCAGTCGCCCTTCCTCCTAGATACCGGCCGTCACCCTCGTCTCGGGTTCGAACCTCATCAGCCGCCGTCTCGGATGGAGTCCGCAAACGAGTTTGTAGACCGGATGAAGTCCGCAGTTTGATGAAGCTCAGTCCGCATTGGTCAAAGCTCAGGACGACATGAAGCGCTACTACGATCAGCGTCGGACTCCTGCTCCGGAGTACCAACCGGGTGACAAGGTTTGGCTGGACTCATCGGACATCAACCTTGCGCGACCTTCCCGGAAACTCGGACACGCACGACTTGGTCCTTACAAGGTCGTCCGGAAGGTTGGCAAGGCAGCATACCGACTCCAGCTCCCTCCGGGCCTATCCCGTCTCCATCCCGTCTTCCCCGTGGTCAAACTCTCTCCCTTCGTTCCAGACCCCATTCCGGGTAGACGCCCTGTCACTCCGCCACCTCCGCAGCTCGTTGATGGAGAAGAGGAACACGAGGTAGAAGAGGTCCGGAATAGCAGACGTTTTGGTCGGGTCCTGAAGTATCTGGTGCGCTGGCGAGGCTATGGTATCGAGCACGACTCCTGGGAGCCCGCGAGCAACCTCCAGCATGCTGCCCAGAAGGTCAAGGACTTCCATGATCGTCATCCGGACGCAGTACGCTTACTCCGCACGAGTCCAATGACTCCAACGACTCCTCTACCACTCCGGATGACTCCTACAGCACTGGACCAGTCCTGGGAGCGCTGGCGCAGTCGGAAGGCTCCGGGCTCTGCGCAATCGTACTTCGACATCTTCTCGCAGCAATCCGGAGTTTTCAGGTCTAGTGAATTCATGGCGTGGCAGGCAGGAATCTTCGCGTCGGGTCGCCGCAACCTTAAAGGGGGGGTGATGTAAGGGGACACTCCTATTTTCTCCTATTCCCCTGTCCCCTTCCTCCTCGTTCCTTTCTCCTTTCCTTCATCCCACGGACTCTTACCTACATCCCCTTCATTCCCTTTCGTCCCCTTTTCCTTTCCATCCACTCCTTTCGCATCCGAGTCACGTCCGGTGACTCCGAAGTCTTCCCGCGCTTCGGACTCGCTCGGACTCGTATATACACTTCGGGGCTCGTCCGGGCTACCCCTATCCTCTTTCCCCACTTCATTACTCTTTGCTCTTACTCCCCCAGGTCGCTGGCACGACTCCTGTACATTTCCCTTCCACTTCATTATCACATGCCCCCTCGTACCTTGTGATATTCGTTCGGACTTGTGGCTGGTGTACTGTACAGTTATCCTTCATTCCTCCCACGCTACTACAGTATATACTTCGCTTCCTAGCATGGAGAATCCCTATCCTGTTCTCTTTGGATTCTCCCTCTGCTAGGTGAGCAGCTCTCTCATGTATTGTAGTTAGACTTATTCATATCTTTGGATTCTCCCTCTGCTAGGCCTGCGCTGTGCGGCCATCTTGAGGTTGCCCTTACAGGACCCTTCTATGCTTGTACCCGTGCTGGAGCACCCATTCCTCGTCCACGGTTCCGCTGCCAGTGCCGGATGGTCTTCTATGCCCGTGCCCGTGCGTCCCGCCATCCTCCTTCCTCGTCCTCGGCTCCGATCCAGCTGCTCCCAGCGATTTGAGTATGCGGGTATGCCGTGGACTTGAGCGTGGACCGTGGGATTGAACGAGGACCGTGGACTTGAATGAGGATCCGACCTTTCCCATGCGACTCTCAAGCCCATGCAACCAACACGCACTTACATGCCAATTGGTCTTGTCGAGGATGTTGCTGAGCGTCCTGCTACTTACAACACATTCGTGGCGGGGGAGGCAAGTCAAATCCTCGTCTTTGGTCATCAGAGTCCCCAGACGTGGGAGGTTTATCGTCTATGATTGTGAAGTTCAGTAATAGCCAGTAGACGGTGCTCGCAACTCAATCGTATATGCAGGCTACTATGAAACTCTGAGCAAACCCTTCGGCCTCCAGATGTGTACGTCGCCGCTGTATCGAGTTACCCAATAGCGTATACTAGGCTGCGCGAACCATCAGTCCTCAACGTTTCTGGACGGTTTCTTCTTGGTGATGAGCGCATGGTACAATCATTCGGCATTTGAGGCTTGAACAGCCCAGGATGGATCTGATGAGATAGAGACATGGCGGTGGGTGGCAAAGGGGTGGGGAGGAAACAGATGGTGCGAGCGCTTGTTGACTCATTTTTTTTATCCTGACTGTGGGAACTCGGCACTTGAAGATACTTCCTATTATACATAAAGCGAATCAAGCGGTAATACATGGATACAATCCTGAGAGATCCCATCTATTGATATCTCTGTTGCAGCAAAATGGCATACGATGTCGTCGAGAGGGATGATTTGTTCTTCCGCGAAATCTTTCGAGTATAGTCGTCCCCCAGTAGGGAATGATCGATAAGGATCAAGAGATTCGAGTTGCGCTTCCAGATTTCTATGCCTGGCTACATGCGCGAATATTTGGGTAACGAAGCAGCCGTCTATCCTGCACCTCTTGTGTGCAAAGATGGATTTGATTTTGCCTGCTGTTCGGCCAGAGGCATGGTTGTAAATGACGTTGCTATCGCCAGCTGTAGCACTTTGGAAACTCTTGCCCAACCGTTGAACACCTCATTGGACCCATATCTTGTTGGGTACATAACCGCCAACTGTAGCCTTATCGTGGGTCTTGACCCATTTAGAAAGGAGGGGAAAGAGGTGGGTCTGGAAGGGACTTTGACTTTTGGGTGAGCTTAGCTGATGCCAACGGAATGAAACGGTCCTTGAAATTTAGGTGATCTTGCATGAATGTCGAGCGAATGTTGGATTTTTCCTGAGTGGAGAGCTGCTTGACGTAGTCCTGGACGTTAGGAGGGAGCTGCGCACTGCTGAACAGTGCCCGCAGTCTCTGTCCCTGGCAGAAACGGTGAAATATTGTCGATTCAAGTTCCCCTAGCTAGCGATGAGCATAGAAAATGGGGAAATTGATCAATACGTTCTCACCGAATTTAGAATTGGTCGGTATATTCTGCATGAGGCCATTGAAGCGCTCAAAGGCATAGCACCGCCAAGAATGAGGCGGGCCCCAGCGTCTGAGGTGTTCTCCAAAGTGAAGCGAAAGGTGCTGGTACGGCGAGATTGAAGTACCGGGATAAAGCTCGAGAAGCCTGGTCAAGTAACGGTGCATGTAGAACTCATAACACTCCACCTGCAAAGGGGTGAGTTCCCTCAAAGATGCTAACTGAACAGCGTGGACCAAGTCCATATAGTTCATCAAAACCTCGCGTGTTCGACTGCCTGGCGGGACAGGTACCCCAAAGGCGGATCAACGAGATGGGTAGTCGAATAGTGCATAAGGTCTTCCACTCGTCCGCTTTCAATCTTCCCTGTCCCTTGCTCCCGGGATTCTTCGGCCCAGCACTGACCCCATTGCCGACGCTAAAGGCAAGGATCGATGCACCATCGAAATCAGCATTGCATCAAAGGGAGACGACAACCCAACTACGTGTGTCGTCGGCACCCTAATCCCGGGGAAGGTGAGCATTTTTTCACTATCTTATCAGTCACTGTCCCCTGATACCTGATATGTGCAGATCGAACAATTTCAAATGAGTATTGCTTTAGATGCGAGGCAGGAATATGTTATCTCACACAGAGGTGAAAGGTTCGTCCAGTACATCTTGTATAAACATCATCGGTAGCTCATATTCTTCTAGCTCCATTAGCATAATTGGCTATTATGAAGGGGGCTTGGATGATCAATCCGAGTTTGACGACATCGACATCAATCCCTTATCCCCCATAGTTGTTCCCAAAGTGGAACAACAATCCCCGGCGCTCACTGCGCTCAGCGGCCCGCTGATGAGGACGAGATCTAAAACCGCAGGCGGTCTTCTTCGTCGTGACAGCAGCGCCTCTATTATTGGCTTTGAGCTCTTAGAGAAGCCAAGTGCCAAAGCTGCTGGTAAGAAGCGCAAGGCTGCGACGGATGTCCCGGCTGCCAGCACCAGTGCAAAGAAGGCCAAGGACTCGAACCCCATCGAACCCCCTCTCCCAATCCCTATCGAACCCCCTCTTCCAACCCCCACCGCTTATAACTCGGGAGGCCCAGTTTCCAACTACGGATCTCCCAGGATTTCCGCCGCTGTTCCTCCGGCCCTCTCCCCCGCCCCACCTTTTATGCTCAAAGGCGTCACTTGTTGGGACCTGCATCTGGGTGAGGGACGGGCTGCTGCCGACAGTGGCACAGTTGGTATATGCTTTGTCCTGGCCGTTGTCGACCCCGTTGATCGTAAACGCAAGAGCGATACTCGAGAACTCTGCCCGCCTGCCCTCGTAAGCCTCATACATATTTGATTTAGGATAGCTTTACTCATTTCGGTATACGCTAGTTCACCTTTGATGTGACGGATCCTAAAGTAATTGCTGGCACGTATAGCCTACTTTTCTTCCACATCATCATATCTAATGTTTCCGTAGGCCTCAGATACGGCATAGTCGGAATGAAGATTAACGGCGAACGTCACCTCACCATTCCACCTGCTCTTGCTTTTGGCAAAGATGGCCTCCCTCAGGATTATCTGCTTTACGGAAGTAAGGAGGTCGCGGAGGCTAAAGCTATCCCTTCCGAAGCGTGCCTCTACATTAGTGAGTGATTTTTTATCAATCACAAAGCCGACTCTTACATGACGTCTCTTGAATAGAGGTCAAACTTTTTCAAGTCAACGGTGCTGCGTAATATATTCACTGTACAAATGTTGCCATCGTTTCCTCGATAATAGAATGTCACTGTATCGTCGAATATCATCGTTCTTCGAATAATATATCAGAAAATATGTATATATGCCAAGTTCCCACAGTCAGGATAAGAAAATGAGTCAACAAGCGCTCGCACCATCTGTTTCCTCCCCACCCCTTTGCCACCCACCGCCATGTCTCTATCTCATCAGATCCATCCTGGGCTGTTCAAGCCTCAAATGCCGAATGATTGTACCATGCGCTCATCACCAAGAAGAAACCGTCCAGAAACGTTGAGGACTGATGGTTCGCGCAGCCTAGTATACGCTATTGGGTAACTCGATACAGCGGCGACGTACACATCTGGAGGCCGAAGGGTTTGCTCAGAGTTTCATAGTAGCCTGCATATACGATTGAGTTGCGAGCACCGTCTACTGGCTATTACTGAACTTCACAATCATAGACGATAAACCTCCCACGTCTGGGGACTCTGATGACCAAAGACGAGGATTTGACTTGCCTCCCCCGCCACGAATGTGTTGTAAGTAGCAGGACGCTCAGCAACATCCTCGACAAGACCAATTGGCATGTAAGTGCGTGTTGGTTGCATGGGCTTGAGAGTCGCATGGGAAAGGTCGGATCCTCATTCAAGTCCACGGTCCTCGTTCAATCCCACGGTCCACGCTCAAGTCCACGGCATACCCGCATACTCAAATCGCTGGGAGCAGCTGGATCGGAGCCGAGGACGAGGAAGGAGGATGGCGGGACGCACGGGCACGGGCATAGAAGACCATCCAGCACTGGCAGCGGAACCGTGGACGAGGAATGGGTGCTCCAGCACGGGTACAAGCATAGAAGGGTCCCTGAAGGTGCAAGCTGGCGCTGAGACCTGCATTCAATACGGGAATCGTGACCGAGGATGAAGAAGGGACGCACTGGCAGGGGCATAGAAGACCATCCGGCACTGGCATCGGAACCGAGGACGAGGAAGAGGCGCCCCAGCACGGGTCCAAGCAAGGAAAGGGCCCATCTGGCACTTGCATCGGAACAAGGACAAGGAAGGGGCTGACCATTATGGGCATTACGGGCATGACCACAGGCGTAGAGTGCTGACGTCAAAATGCTACAGACCGGTGAGTACGATTCGCTTCAGGGATCAGTACTGCATACTCACCGGGTCTTGATCTTGTAGACCGCGTGCGCTCTTACAGCACTACGCATATTGGTATTCCCTTTCGAGATCAATATGAAGCAAATCACGACAGCGAACGCGAAATACGACCGCCCATCTGCTGCAACGAAGTGAGTAGTCGCATGAGCTGCAGAGTAACCTGTGAGAGCTTCAACTCCACAGCACCCACCTCAGCGACGCCGCTTGCTCGTCCGTCGCTGTCCGCTGCAAAGCCCAGGCCATCGTCTCGCTGACACGAAACGACGCCGTCAATCGCGTGTGCACTGAGCACATCGTGGCTTCCGTCGGCCCCACCCAAGTTCGCGCAGCCTCCACGGAAGCTCTGGAAGCTGCAAACCTCGCCGAGCATTGTCAACGAAGAACACGGCAACCGAGGCGCGCGCGTCATCTTCGACCCATATTGCCAGTTTTCATATGTCGGAGTCAGTGATGAGATCGACAAAATGAAATGAACATCAAGACGAGAACCAGACACGCGAAACGACGATGAAGCAGTGGCAGGAATGAGCGACGAGGGAGGGGGGCGATGGGAAAGACCTTACTCTAAGGATCCCCATCAGCAACAAGGACTTTCGTGCCTACGGCACACTTGCCTTGAGGGACTAGCTGCCTGGGATGTGTTGCAAGGCAGCCTCCGTTGGCTCCCTTCAGCAAGGACATGGTAGAGCAGTGGGCGACCTCGCCGTCACCATTAATAACGGAAAACATGTCACCTTAACTTCCGTCGCCCTCGTCCGGCACTCGCTCTGGTAGGAGCGGCCTAATGGCGCAGATCCAAATCCTCCCATCAAAATCTCCCGAATTTTCTGTCCCCTCCAGGTCAGCCCCAAGACGGCCTCGAAGATCGGTCACGCGAGATTTGAAGCGCTGCTGCTGACACCGTCGAACTCGAACTCGATACGAGCACCGAGATATCATGACGACATGTGTGAGTTCGTGGCCAATTATCTGAGTCATATGCACTCACCTCGCAGTTCGTATTGATCCAGTAGCGTGTGATGTGTGAGCGGTGGGTTCCACAATAAGACGAACATACGAACGTCACTGATCGATGTCGAGGCGGGGAAGTACTTGATGGCGATGTCGCATATCGTGAGGAGGTTCAACGTTTGAGACGGGCGCCTACGCTGTTAAACAGCGCTCCCGCGATCTAAGCGCTGAAATTTCGCCTCTCACACCTCTGTCCTCGTACTTACTCATTTTACGAGCCCCATTCCTATTCTTCACTTCTACCAAGTTGTGGCAACATACGTCTCACCTCTCACAACAATGCCCGCGGATATTCGATCGACACCAGTTCTGAGCGGTAAGTTTCCAGGCCCCACCTTATAGACACATATAGCTCCGCGATCCGGTGGAGATCATCCTCCAGGGGAGGGCGCAGATGACACATGTTGTCAGGTTGATTTCGATTGCCGAGGAGGTAGGTTCGTTCAGTATATTGACCCATGCCATGCCTGACCTTTCACAGCAGCGAATTCGAGGTTCCTTCAGTCGTGGAAATGCTTAGGCTTCGTGGCTGCGGTTGTGTCTTTGGTGGTGATCGCTTTCGTTTTTCTTAAAGTCAAAGTGAGCAAGCCACTTGTAATATCATCCGTATCTCTCGTTCTTACAGCAGGAGTAGCAATGATCAGCAGCATATGATCCCTCGCGCGAGGCATCTCTGCTTCGCTCCATCCTCTTGTACATCTTGGGCTTCCAAACGCAACCACCATCTCATGTAGAACCTCCATAATGTACTATAATCGCCAAAAACGTTTTCGATCTGATTGTCAGATGCAAGTCATCAAGATTACTGATGAATCCGAACACTGACCACCGAGACGAATCATCACTCACTATACGAACGACAGCGAACATGAAAGAGAAGGACGAGTTAGCCAGGCTCGATCGTGGACGGCCGATACTATAGGGTAAGCACATATAAACTACTATTTTCCGTGCTACCTACTGAGAAGCACATCCGTATTAGTATGCATCACTACCATATACTCTAGCAGGTCGCGCGCGTGAATATCGACATCAGCGCGCGGAAGACGAGAACGCCATCAGCACTACGAAACGGGGACGCGGAATTGAACCAGAGGTACGTACTTGCTTGCTATATCCAATACACCTCTTCTTCATGTTGGGAACTTCCTTTCTGACCCCCCGTGTAGTGTCGTCTAGCTGGATATGCCTCCCCGGATGCAATTGCCCTGGCGGCATCCAACACTCCAGCACCTCATACTTGGATGCCCCAACGTCAATGCCAGCCGTCGTGCACTAACGACTTAACCTAGACACCATCGTGCACCGACTCTAACAGAGCTTCGGAAGCCCACCCCCACCCCCTCCCACCTCTCCTCCTCGCATTTTCGCTTCTATTCCGTTCCGTTTGTGTTGCTTGGGTCGTTCGTTTTGTTCCCTTTCTCTATCATCGCCGGCTCTTCCCCTTTTTCTACTCCCTCTCCTTTATGCGCACCGCCAACTCCCTTCTTCCTTGCAGCTCTCCTCCCACTCCCTCCCCCCAATACGAATTGCTGTCCCTTCAACAGGCGAGACACGCGATGGCGGCAAAGCACCCAAACCGTCGTGTCTAAGTGATTGTGCGTAGGCTCGTAGGTAGGTCCCGGGTTGCCTGTAAACAGGGACACAGGCATGAGGGAAAATGCGGAACATGGAACGGCGAAGGCGGGCGTGCGTGTAGAGTGCGCATGCAATGAGGGAGATGTAGGTGGAGGGACGAACTCGAATGTATCTTGAAGACGAATTGTATTAGTACTGATGTCTGTGTCTGGTTGTAAATAAAAGAATGACCTGCCCTCAAGTTGTCACGGATGTACCTCTGCAATATAAGGTTGTGCGCGGGATATATGCGGACGTGCAGACGTGCAGACGTGCAGACGTACGGATCTGCGGGCGCGCGGGCGTGCGGTTCTGCGGGCATACGGTGTACAGATGTGCAGATGTGCAGACGTGCAGACGTGCAGACATGCAGACATGCAGACATGCAGACATGCAGACATGCAGACATGCAGACATGCAGACATGCGGACATGCGGACATGCGGACATGCGGATGTATGGGTGTGCAGATGTCTGCACATACGGATGTGTGGGCATACGGACGTTCGGACGTTCGGACGCGTGGATGGGTAGACGTGAGGATGAAAGGATGTCCGGACGCGTGGATACATAGAACATAGACGTACGGATGTGAGGATTTCGGGGCATTGAATTGAAGCTGTAAACTTGAGAAACTGTGAACTTACTTGCCTGTATAGATGTGTTCCTTCCGTGATTAATACTCCTTGAATAATATCGCTGAAAGGATCGAGAAGTTAGTGAATTGCCACTGACGAAAAATAATATTACCATACTTTCACTGAAAATTATCTTGAGGATATGTTTCACGGTCTGTGAGTGGAAGGGGACCAGAGGGGACGGGATCCCAGTTTGATAACATTTCGATAGAAATAAAATACTATTCCTCGAAGTATGATACCTATGACGGTCAATAACTGATTAATAACTCACTGAAAGGTATCATTCAGGTTAGTTGATTGTTATCTGTGTTTAATAACTGATTGCTAACTCACATATACTAATATCCGTGTTATCTAATCTATGGAAAGCATACTTTCTTTGCTAACTTAGATTAAATTATTGAAGAATTAGTTTAAATAACTCTATCCTACTTTGGCGCCAAGTAGGATAATGTTAGCATTCAGTGCACGTTGTGAGAGGCCATGTCCAACTTCTTGGACCGTTTCAGGAATCTCTGTTACCCTTTGCATATCAGGTGCATCTTAGAATGTCACTGTGGTTAGTCATCTACCCACACAATAACACTACAACATATATTCCCAACTGACTTAATATGTTCAAAGCTTTACCTCTACTTGATGCCGGTATACGTTTATAAATGAAATTGTTGACACGTTTTAACCTTACACCGTTGATTTTGGTCCCAGGTAACTTGGTAATTCCGGCCACAGCGTTCTCTTCATTCCTACTTCTCGGGTTCTTGGAAATCGGCCAAGAAATGTAGAGCCGTTCCCTATTAAACCGAGATTGTCTGACTTGCAGCGAGGATCCCTTCAGATAACATGCAAATGATCTCAGTAGACTATCACCCCTTCGCCAACCTACTGATGCTAGATTGTGCTACAGATCTGGACAGTTTCTGCCTGCACATCCAGCGGGGATTTACGAAATAACCGTGGTACGTTTTGGAACCCAAGTCACCATATTATCACACCATGCTAATGTACTAGTCCATGATGCTGGCACCACTGCCCCTCCCCTGATATATTCGCGTTTAGTGCTTGGAATAAACCATTCGCACCTGCTGACGATCGTACAGCCGGAACGCTTCTCGAGAAACCTATCTAGGAGTACACGGTTCCTAAGGAAGATGGCAATCTCAATCTTGGGATGGCGAGCATCAGGCGGACACTGTTGAACAGCTGGTGGACCGTCGATCGTGTGACTCGGCATTCGTGAAGCCTTTGTCGATGCTGGTCGACCGACGACCGTACATTGTCCAGGGGGGTCAACGCTTCAGCGTTGGAGCTCAGCCTGTGCAGTCTCATCTACTTGAATCCATGGTTATTGCTTCATCCTCGTGCGTACGAATCACGATTTACCCTGGTGGTTGGACTGGGAGTGGCCTTGTGGCCACAGCATCTTTCTGCTATTACGTTTTCTGACTGCTCGTTTTGCCCCAGGTTACGTTGGAAAGTATGTAAATACGTTAGGATTTGGGTACATAGAGTCACCTCATTCGGTGTCTCGTTTTATATGTTGGAGTTAGTGTTGCACGTTTCAAGTGTTCGCCGAATCTGAGCACGCGGTTATCTAATCACATTATAGTTAGAGGTAAATTACATATGATTGTTCTCACGTAGATAAATAGGTAGTCTGAATGAGATGACCCCTCGCGCGTTTTGCGAGGGTCTACTGCTATCTCACACCCGAGTAACCGCGAAGAAACGGTTATTTCTACATTATATCAAATATGCTTCTTATTCTCATAAAATGTTATTATTGTCGAAGATCATAATTTGCAACTTCAATGAAAAGTTGATGTAAACAGAACTAAAGCCCTGAGGAAGCCCTGAAATGGTCGGCCGTGGGAAGCACTTCTAGCACTTGTCACAATTCAGACCTTCGGTGTTGCACCGTGACTAGGCGGCTTCCTCATGGACCCCACCACCTCGCATCAAATCAAGGTTCTGCTCGCTGCACCGGATGATGAAATATCAGTCAAAGCGACATTAGAGCTCTTGGATGATCGGCTCAAAACCATTGATGATTTACGCGACTTGGAGGTCGTTGTGTACGAAGCCCAACAACGCCACGACACGCTCGAGTCGAAAGTGCGTCTTGATAGCCAGTGAAACGCCCGTCTCATGACCATTGATAGCTCAGCTTGCAACTTCGCAAGCCAATGTCGATTCCATGATAACTGCGACCAGGTCCTCTGCGGCAGCTCACTTGCACACTGCACAAGAGCTCTCACTCGTTCGACACTCGCTTGCAGATGAGTTGGCAGATATAAATGAAGATCTTGTGCCTCATTTCTCAGACGACGGCGAACGGACGTCAACTCTGCTGGAAGACATACAGTCGTTGCACCGTGACTTGGGTGAGCTCAGTAACTTGAAAGAGTATGTTTTGGTAATAGAACGCGCTGTAAAACTGAGGTCGGTACACTTGTCTTGGACTTTGAGTACAAACTTGAGCTGCATGTTCTAGCGACGCCTCGGCGCAACAGATACGCGACTTACCGCTGACGCAGCCGATCTCTATTTCGTCCATATCTCAATACCGTGCCTTACATGACTTTGTTGAGCAAGCTGCAGAGCAATGTTCAACGGCTGCTGGTTCTGCTGGTACCAAGACGCTCCACCTCGTTTCATTTCTGCGGACTTTGCGCGAAGGGACGTGGCAGAACATAAAAGACATTCTAGCGGAGTACGTTTACACAGTTCATTTATATATTTGCACCATCCAATGTTCACATTGCAGACACCTTCTCTCGGCGGCGGAGACGCTGCAGTGGCCTCGTCCTGTTGAGTACCGCGCAGCCTCCCTGGAGCACAGGCAGGCGTTTGAACACGCTTTCATCAACCTTCTAAGACTACAGGACTTGTGAGTCAAGACTTATTCTGATGTAGCGCGTTGATTTCGATCATTTGTATCCAAGGGCTCGTAAGGTGATCTCCCCGGACGACTCTGTTCACGAGGGTTTGTATCCAATTCAAGCCCTAGTCCGTCCAATCTCTCTGCGCTTCAAATACCATTTCGAGGGTCCTCGGGACACCAATAAACTTGACAAGGTCTGTCTCTCACCTTCACTTTTATCCGTTGGCTTACTGGCATTAATTAGCCGGAATGGTACTTTACGCATGTTCTGAATGTTGCACACGAGCATCGCTCGTTCATGGATACTATTGTTCGAACCCTTTTGGCATCCGAAAAGATACAAGGCATCGACGCATGGGTAATATTTGCAGACTACCTCCCATTCTGTCACTCATACTATTCCAGGATGAGTTCACCTCATTATTGCTCCCAATTCTTGCGAAGAAACTTCGCCGCACGGTACCCGTTTTACTCCCCCACCCTTCCCTTCTAGCCCACACTATATACCAAGCCCTTGCGTTTGACGCTGCCCTGAGAGACGAAGGGTTCCAAATATCTTTAACCACGTCAGCGAAGCACGAGCTAGAAGAAGATAGGTGGGAAGGGATTAGTGAAGTCATCCTAGGTCAGAAGGATTGGTTTGAAGCTTGGGTGGACGGGGAAAACAAATGTATGAGTAGTTCTCCTCAGAAAGATGCCAGTATTTTGACTTCCACCCAGTTACGGAGCAACAATATAACGAAATCATATCATCCTCTGATGCCTGGCAAATTGCGGATGACGGTGACGACGACAAGTCTCGTCACTACGACTTGAAAACGACGAATTCTGCACGGCAGTTGAAGGCTCTAGTCGAGCAAGTTACTGGTACGAATTGATCCCTTCCCCTTCTCAGATTTCTAACTCATCCCTGTGCAGATCGGTATTCGCCTCTGCCCGATTTTGCCCAGCGAACACGTTTCTTGATTTCCGTTCAACTGCCTCTACTTGAGCATTACCTCGGCCGGATAGCTTCTTCTCTAGACGCTTTCGAAAGTTACTCGTCTGTGTTCTCCCGGGCGGTACCCGGTGCTCTGGGTGTGGCGTTGGGTACCGGCGACGGTGGTGTCAAGACGGATACAAATAGCTTGACCAGTGGTGTCGAAGGCGCTCAGCGACTTTGCAAAGCACTTCTCAGTGCTAAATATATTGAATCCGCCATGGAAGCTTGGGGCGAGGAGTTGGTAAGCATAATGCTCAGTAATACTCAGCAGGCACAGAATTCTTTCTTAACGTTCGGTTCAGTTCTTCCTGGAGCTATGGACCGAGATCAACCGTCGGGCTTCCCTCAGAGCCCGCGCAACCGAGAATCCTAATCTTCCTGACCCACATGCAAATGAATTGGAGGCTCCGCGAGATACGATATTCGAGGAGCTAGTTCTTCGATACAAGAAGGTAGCTGACCGTGCCCAAGCCATGATTGTTCAGCAAGTCTGTGCAGAGATCGATCATGGCTTGAAGGCCCATTTTGTCGTGATTACCTCGTACGTCCCAATCGCTCCATGACTTTGATTCCGCCTTAGCCCATCCGTTGTAGACGGAACCCCGAGGAGCGAGCCGACGAAATAGCTCTTTCTCAAACACTCCTAGGCCCCGTCGCATTGTTGTCCTCGTATCTGACATATTTGCGTTCGTTACTTTCGGAGGCGATGCTCACGACTATATATCGCAATATAGCTACGCACCTCGCAGAACACATTCTAAACCGAGGTATACTCTACCGTGGCCGTTTCGACCTGAGCGCTGCAAAGGCTATTTCGGCCGAATGTGAACTCTGGGTAGAGACTTGTCATGCCGGCGTACGAGGGACAATGAGCCGCAGTCGCGTAGAGGCCCCATGGCTTGGTTTGCTTCAAGCGGCTAGGATAGTCAGCACGGAGGGCAGTATCTGGGAGGAGCTAATAAACACGGCGTTCGAGGCGGGAGATGCGTGGAGTGAGACAACGTCCAAGGTTGTCGGTGTAAATCAACTTGGGCGAGAGGAAGTTCAGCAAATTCTGCGCTGCCGGCAGGAATGTCCCCAGTAGTCGTCTGTCATACGATACAGCGAACATATTATGTTATTCAGAATCCTACATGTCTACTAGTACAGATGCATTCGAAAGCAAAACGAAAATGCACATACAACAAAGAATGAAGCAAAGCTGTAGCAAAAGCCCCTACATATAAATTATGCCGTCGCTGACCATGATATCCTCCTCATCCTGCATGGCCAAGGCTGCTTCTGTAGCTTCCGTGGTCCCAAAAAGTTGGTCGTTCGGAAGGCCTTCGTTGATGTACTGAATCAAGTCTGCTACAAAGTATTGTTCCTCCTCTCTGGCTGCATTGACGGCAGCAAATCGCGTTCTGAATAGTTTTAATCTACGGGACAACGGCACGAAGTAAGTCTCAGTAGAGTGACGCTGTCATGAGAAGTACATACCGTTCCGGATCGATATTCCTAGGGACTTCAGGTTGTTTAGTTGATGCAGATGGTTCAATCTCCATCTGCACATCTTGACTCTCGTCGCCCCAAATGGGATCTTGTGTACCTTGCTTCGCTGGCGCAGCCACTGGCTTCCGACCAGGGGGCATCGACATACGCTCCGGTATTGGGTTAAGGTCGCCATCTTCGTCCTCGTCTTCGGTTTCGTCGTCGCCGCTTCCTTGAGATCCATCGTCGCCCTGACCCTTGTTGGCACCACCGCTGTTTAGTTTTCTACGCTTTCTACGCTGGCGTTTGGGAACTTCTTTGAAAAGAGCGAATCGCATTATCGTTTCAGCGGCCTGGGCATCACTCAGTTCCACTTTAGTGGATAGTCGAGCCTTTGCGTGGGCAGTGGCCAGTCGAATGAGAGTTTCCAGCGTTCGCGCTGTGAGCGGGGAGGTCTATAGTATTTATGAGGCGGTTGGAGAATATGACTGAATAGCTGACTTACGTTCTTCTGATTCTCCTCCATACCTTGGTTGCGGAAGTTAGCATAGACCTCTACGATGTGGTTCGCAGCTCCGCTGGATAAGACCGGCGCAACCTTGCTCTTGGCGTATTGAATGTATTTCTTGACGAAAGCGATGCTGAGAATTTCGTGCTTCTTGGTCTTGCTACGGGTGGCCCTCCCGGTGCCCCCAACACCAATGTGCAGAAGAGGGTCGAACTTCTCGAAAGGGCTGGTATCAGCATTTTCGGCCTCAGTGGCACTTGCGGCAGGGCCGTCAATTGACAAAGGCTGAGAGACATTTTCATTTACGGGTGTACCTTCCTCGACGCCAGGTGGAAGATATCGATGCATTCGAAGGACATGGTCTGCTATCATTCGATCCCGGGTAGCTTCCACATCGTCGGTGACAATGAACAACAAGTCAAAACGAGAGAGCAGCGAGTCGGGTAAAGCAATGTTTTTATGTGGGTCTTTGTGTATGTCATACTGGCAAAGGGTTTAATGATCAGCCAGGAACCTCCATCACAGAAGCATGCTCACTTGACCGTATATCGGATTTGCGGCAGCGACAACACTGCAGCGGGCATTTAAACTCGTATGGATGCCAGCTTTGGCAATTGTGACCGTCTGCTGTTCCATCACTTCGTGGATGGCGACCCGATCGATATCCGACATTTTGTCGAACTCATCGATACACACGACGCCACGGTCAGCAAGTACCATGGCACCAGCTTCGAGTCTTCGTTCGCCCGTTTCACGGTCCGTCGTGACAGCAGCTGTCAGACCCACTCCAGAACTACCCCGACCTGTGGTAGCAATTGCCAGGGGAGCCGTCCCCAGAACAAACCGCAGGAGCTGTGACTTGGCGGTCGAGGGGTCACCGACCATGAGGAGGTTAATGTCCCCACGGATGTGCGTTCCATTCGGTAGATTCTTCTCTGCACCTCCTAGGAGTAGAAGCAGAATAGCCTTCTTGATATATTCATGTCCGTAAATGGAGGGTGCTAGAGACTCGGAGAGTAAATGAAAGATGTTCTTGCGTTTCGCCAGTTGGTTTATCGTGCGGATATCCGAATCCGTGAGGGGAGTTTGAGCGATTCCTCCGCCGATCTTGGTCGACAGTAGATTTATGTTGTTCGCCAAAATTAACGATCTTCACAATGTCAGGCACGGAAACATGCGGTAAGGTTGAGATAACTCACTTGAACGTACCACCTGACCCACCACCAACGTTGCGATATATACCCACAAGCTGAATCCGGTCGCCGGGTTTACATTTGTCCACCAAATCATCATCTAAGATAATATCTGTGCTCCGAGGTAATTGCCCTGCAGGTGCACGCTCGGGCATCTCCTGAATACTGATTCTTTGATGATCTCTGAATACACAGTGTCCGAATTCGGTTTGTAGCTGATGTCCTTCATCATCAGTTTGTGGTACGATTGAGCTCGTGGGAGGTAGGTTCGAGGTAGTCGATGTAGCGTCACGGTATTCGCGTGAATGGAAGAGTCGTGTTTCGGGGCAGAAGTGAACAGACTTGAGCATTTTCGGTCGTACCAGCGAGCAACGAGTGATGATGCCTTCGAGTGAGATCATCTTCCCTAGCATTGAAGCGTTGAGCGTTCTTGGGCTGGCATGGTGATCACCGAAAGAACCGCTGAAACCGACGCGATAACTCCTGGACTCTATTTCGTGTTTCTCTGGGTCGTACACTCGTTGCACAATATTAAGTAGCGCCTCGTCGCAGGCCTGAATGTAGTCGACAGGCTGCTTGAGTAGACCATCTGTAAATTCTCGATTATAGTCGCGTAAATCGTCGAGGTTGACTATGAGACGCGTTTTGTCTGTTCGTAGCATGCGGTGGATTTCATCCTTGTAATTGTAAACCGGTGAATCAGAGTCTAGGAATTCTTCAAAAAGCCGGCTTCTGTCACGAAGTAGATCATCAGAGAGCACGGGGACGTCTGGGAACGACATGTTGAAAGGAGAGCAGAGATAAGGAGGGGATACACGCGTCCATTAAACGCCAGAAGACCTGCCCTAAACTCACACGATCACGTTTCTAGCCCCTTTCAAAGCAACAGGAGTCGCCGCGGTCAACACCTACTTGGGGGCAGGCAACTCGGGGCGGTAGCTTGGGCGGTAGCTAATATTGTATTATTGCTCAGGGTTGAAACCATGCGTGCAGCGCGCTTACTCTGCAACGGCTCGCCCCCTTCGATTTGTATCCAGCATTTCCATTAGGCAGCCCAGGCGACGGGACCTGACTGCATGCAATTCTGATGTTGGTTGCTTTTCATGCGAACTCTACTTATTGCTCTATTCTATTCTATTCTATTCGACGGGGTTTGTGCGTGGAACGTTGAGAAGCGACAAAAGGAGACCCGAACATGGTGCAGCTCGCCAAGGGACTCCGCAACTTGGCCGCAGACGTTACCGCCAATTGAGCGAAGTCTTAGGGTTTTTATTCCCGAACACCATGCGGGTTTCCAGCTTTCCATGAGCTCACTGCCGCCTATACTCGTCTATATCCCATCTATATCAACTAAATGGTCTTTACTACGTCCGAGGCCGACCCTAGCGCGCCTGATCACACGCTTGAGGAGATATGTAGTGACGTGCGACTTCAAAGGGTTTATTGGGATTAGTGTGTAGGATATACAGCACAAGACTCCACTAGTGCACTTTTTGAAAGCTTCTCGCCAAATGGCATGATGCAGGATGAATGCTACGTATTGTTTGTGGGTAAAATTAGAATTAAAAGTGACGGTTATACGATGCTGGGCGGGGTGGGGCTGGGGGCTGGGGGAGAGTAATACACTCGTGGTAATAGATAGTAAGTAATACAGAGGAAGTGGGGCACTTGTAAAGTCAGCAAGAATTGTCGGATCAAGGGGGAACACAAATGTATGTATAAAAATATTTGCTGCTGACGCGACAGCGCATCATCGTGACATGTGGAATATGTTTTCAGCAGTAGGTAGACGAGCCTAAAGGATTATCGTGAGGGGCGGGATAATAAAAGGAGTGAGGGGACTCACGACTGCAAATACAGACTAGTGGTCAACTACCAGTCGGGTTGAGTGCCTCCACGACGCCAATCTGGGGAACCACGACGCCAGTCAGGCGAACCGCGTCTCCAATCCGGACTACCACGTTTCCAGGATGGGGGACGTGGTATCCGCGCCTCCAGTGAAGCAGCGTCGATCTATGATATGTCTTTAGCAATGGGGCGAAACGTTAGGTGAGGGCGAACTCGCAGGTGCGGCAAAGGTTGATGCTGCGAGGAGCACAGCGGCAAAGATTGCAGAATATTTGAAAAGCATTTCTTTCGAAGAGCAAGCGAAATTCAAGGCAGTGATTGAACGAGGGTGAGCAGTAACCGATAGGTAGCTTTTTAAGTATTGTGGAGGAGGTGGGAGATCTGTATCAAGCTAAGGGAGCCGAATCTACATGTGGAACATAATCTCGTTCCGAGACCCCGTCCCACGGTACTGGACTTGTCTCACGTGAGTTGGAACATTCCGACAGCTCACCATTCCAAAGGAATAGGACTGTACCCGTTCGTCCGCCTGTTTCCCCGACAAATAATGGATGATATTCCGTAGCTCATCCCCTGTTGGTGACAGTTCCCCTGTTAACAACCCATCAGCACGGATAACTCTACGGGTCAAGAAGCTGCTGATCGGATATCATACTCCCATGGGCGAGTGTATTTTTGCGTCGACAGTGGGGTTGTGTCGATCCGGCTATCTGGAACCTAACTTGAACTCAATCACCACGCATGCGCTTCCCACTACACATACCTGTGCCTGTCGACCGTCTATCTTCGGTGTGCCTAAGGTTTGAAGACCAGCAATGAGATCCATTGAATGCTACTTAAGCGTACCTTTCGGATGTTGATTATTATTATGGTGACCCACCATGCGAACCTTGCCCGATGAAGCAAGACCGGATGTGAGCAATCGGTAAGGGAAGCAAACCCCGAGGGCGGACGGAGGTAACGATCCATTGCGTATCGACTTCGCGTGGTCGATTGAGACGTACCTGGCGTTGCCCGCTTTTACCTCTGTGTCACACGGTCGATTACTGGCATGTTTCCAAGAAACCGCTAGGACAGCATGGACTGTCGATGGGGGATCAAGAGGTGACCGCCGCTGCATACTCACGACGGACTATTGTTGGAACGGACGGACGGTGCCAATTCTTGGTCCAGGAGCCACAGCGTGTAATTAGGAAAGAGCTCAGTGATGGAGGGGGGAAGAGTATGGGCGTGGTTGATCATGAGGTACGTGTTCGCCGTTTCAGGAAAGAGAAGTGCATGTGTGTGGTTCTGATGGAGAGTCGCCTGGCCGGTCGCAGAACCAGGTAGAACTTCAGCACAGGTATTGTCACTCGATGAACGTATGGAGTGGTAGATCTATTCTAAGAAGAATCTTCCACTGGGGGCAAACTAGAATGCACAAACCCATGACATCAACATATACTACCTATACTTGGTAGAGCATATGCATGTCGCGAAGGAGTTATGCGAGGGTGATAAGGTAGACCCGCAAAGGAGGTTGATAGAGGTGTGTTAAAATGCTAAGCTGTACTGTCGAAGGAGTAGACCGCATCCCAAGACTGCAAAGGAGGAGCTTAGTCAAAGTAGCGACAGAATATACGAACCAAGCTCTGAGAGAAAGTGTCGGTATCAATCCTGTGAAGGCATATGCCATTAGTCTGCATATCACCTGTGGGCATAAGGTAGGGCACGTACCCATAACTTGATAAGACCATCCCAGGAAGCTGTTACAACTTTCGACTGAAAGAGGTAGGCCGTCAGTAGGAAGTTCAGGGTGAAGACGGGCCACACCGTACCGTTTCGTGTGGCAGCCATTCGTGTGCGATAACGACTTTTGAATGGGCCTTCAACCTCGACTTTATTCGCCCCGTTTTCCAATCCCAGAATACAACATTCCCTTCACCATCCCCGCTACTTATCCATTTTCCGTCCGGTGAAAATCCAACCTGACATGCGTAGCCCGCTACCGAATGTCCTGCAAATCTCTTTTTGCGATTCTGACGGAAGTTGTCGGCACTATAAATTAGGATCTGATTGTCAAGCGATTGTGCGGCAAAATATTTCTCTGTAGGTGCTGTTAGCATGGAAGCATAGACCATCACAAGTGACGCACTAGATGGATGTAGGGTTACAGCTGGCATCGAGTGCATGTGCGGCTCAGCAATATATTTGATGACCACTGGGATGTCGAAGTCCCATGCACGGATCGTCTTGTCATCAGAGGTGGTAACAAATCGGCGGTTCTCGTCTACAAAAGTAATGGTGTTCACAGGACCCAGATGTTGATCATACTCCTGGGTAATCTCGCCCGAAGTCATATCGTACTGAAAGTCACATGTAAGAAGTTGATCCGTAGGATAGAGTTGGAGATAACGCAGACCTGTATAATTTTCTTATCCGACATGCCAGCAAGGAAGATGTTCTGCTTGTCCTCATCTGGGTGGAAACGGATGACATACGGGATTTTGCCGTTGCTAAACCGCTGAAGGCATTGCCCCGTTTCCGTGTCCCAGAGCTTCATCTGCCTATCATAACCGCACGAAAGGAATTTGCGACCGTCGTTGGAGAATGAAACATCCTTCACGGCTTTGACATGGCCATGGAAAGTGCGCAAGCAGTTCCCATGCGTATACACATCCCACAACTAGCCAAATATTTGATATGTTTTAGCTGAACGATCGGTCAATCCACGGACGTACCTTGATCTTTGTGTCCATCGAACCACTGAGAAGGAGATGGCCAGACTCGGGGAATAGACGAATGACGGAGACACCTTGGGTGTGCCCTGTCCATGTGTGTATACAAACTTTGGGGATGAAGCAATCTTGCGATCCAGCCTCCCGAAGGATACTGGGGGCCTCCGCAACAGGTGGGGACATGTACGTTCTCCCCTGATAGTCGGTCATAGACTTCCCATGGAACACCGAATGTTCTTGACCAGGGGCACCCCGCTTTGGTTTGGCCTTTTTGAGGACGACCGCCTGTTCTGGTTCATCATCCTCGTCTTCCTCTTCCTCATCTTCTGCAGTTACACCCGCCAAGAAGTCTCTCTGGGGTTCGTCGCCTTCCCATGCCGCCCATGGACCGACGTACGAACCCTCTCCATCAACGACATCTAAATCGCCCTTGTTTTTCCGTTTTCGCTTGAGCTCCTTCTTTTGTGTCCTGGAAGCTCGTAACGTGTCAATTGTTGCAAAGCCATTCTGCTGCGCGCTGTCCACCGAGCCTAGTATCGTGGGGGCGTTAGGATCCATTGAAGGATTTGAGGAATAGCCGAGTATGGAATGCGTTAGGTGCTGCGCCCGGAAAGCATGCTCTGTCATGGATTGTTCTTCTACATGCCCAGCCAACGCATTTTGGTTCAAGAATCGATTGCGGTCGCCGAAGGGGTTTTTCAGGGCCCTGAAGTGGTAACATCATGTCATTGTAGGGGATATTGACATTCATTTGAGTGTCCGTAGGTCGTGTAACGAGAGATGTTTGATTCAAAGGATCCTATATTGCATGCGAAGCCGCATAAGCTACCTCCACATAGATAAGAGCGTTCCAAATCGTTACCTCGGCGAGGACATCTGGGGCAGCGTTGGCAGTAATTTTGGGTTGAACAGGTTCGTCCAAACGCACTTTCTTCGTCGATGGGACAGCGTAGAGTCCAAACACATCGTTTCCTTGGAGTTTTGTGTCGTCCTCATCGGACGAATAGCCCTGAATGAGAGACATTATTGTCGATGTCCACCGTCTGGCAAGTGCTCAAACGTAGGCGCCAATTACGTGACTTCTTCTGTCACGCCGTCACTCGCCGCCTTTCCACCCACAATGCCCAATTCAGATTGTCATCATCCTCAATGCTTGTTGCTACTCAATGACTGAAAGGAATGTCGGTCGACCATGGAGTGCCGAAGAGGATTCTCTATTGAAGGCTGCTGTCGACACCCATGGTGAAAACGACAACTGGAAGATCATCGCTCAGGCAGTTCCAGGCCGAAGCAACAAGGCTTGCCGTAAGGTGCTGAAGACAGAGTGCTCAACAATCGTCGCTCGCTAACTCTCCTTGAATCATCAGCGATGGTTACACTCGCTTTCTCCGACGGTCAAGAAAAGTGCGTGGACCGCAGCGGAAGATCAGAAACTCGTGGACTGCTTCAAGTCACTGGGCCCGCGCTGGAGCGCCATTGCCCGACAGATCCCGGGTAGAACCGACGATGCGTGTTCGAAGCGATATCGGGAGGCCTTGAATCCAAATTTGAGGAAGGACGAATGGACACCTGAGGAGGACAACCAGTTGGTCCAAGCCTACGCTCAAATAGGGGGGAAATGGGGTCAGGTTGGGCAAGAACTCAATCGGAGTGGCCTCGCCTGCCGGAACAGGTCGCTTCACTCATGCCGCCGCGTGTTTTCAATAATTGACGACTCTCTTGTTAGGTGGCGACTTCTTGAAAGAAAGAAGTTGGCTATGTCGGCGAAGCAGAGGCACCATATCCCGTACAGTCAAGCCTTTGCATCGGAACCTTCTTGGTACCAAGACGTGGACTTTTCGCTACCTGCTCCGAGTCCGGTGGACGCAGAAGCGAGTACACAGTGGGACTCAGTTTGCTATTCGCAGGATCCCTGCTCCTCCATGAACGCTGAACCACATAATTCCCTCCAGCCTTGTCTTATTCACTTAAAACCGATACCAATATCCTCCTTTTCAAGTCTCAGCAATGCACTTTCCGATCCACCACCTCCGCCTCGGCCATTGCCAAACGTGACTGTCAACACACTCGGGATCGACTCGGAATCGCTAACCCCTACAACAATTTCACCCCAGCCAAGCATAGTTGGACTCATGGACAGTCAAATGACGCTGGTCGATCATTCCGAGTACACACCTACACCATTCCTGAGCGAAAGCCAGCTCTCGCGTCACCCTAATGATGCCACCCAAACCCTTTCATACCCTGACGAGGTGGACAACGATGGAAGCCAGAGCAGTCCCGATGTGCATAGCCACCCTCCCCAAGCCAGCGCCTTAGTGCAAACGAGAGAGCTCCCCCAGCAGTCCCCGTATTCTTCTGAAGTCGAATTGCTGCGTATTGCATTACCTATGGGTCCAAACGATGCATTTCTCCCCGATGGGAGCCCTGGTAATGTATCTTCCCCAGGCGGGATAACGCCTCTAGGCCTACCATCGCAAACGCCGAGTCCGAGTCTTACCGCCATCACGGAGCTGCCATCACCATCCCCCATATCTACGAGTGCTGCTGGATCGCTCTTGTTTTCTACACCTACCTTTCAAGTTACGCCACCCGAGTCCTCGCAAACAAGGAAAAGAAAATCGCCCATACAGATGAGAAGAATCATGGAAGACGCGAAGCCCCATCGTCTATCGTCCAGACTGAGGCTTACTCTAGAGTCAGCCGCAGTTAATTTTGAACTAACTTGCATGCTTACGTCTTACAGTTCATCTGTGCTACCTTATGCTTGTGGATATGATTGTTGTTGGCCTACAGACGCAAGTAGCAGCAACTCCTGCTTCGCTATGTCAAAGGATCTATCTGAACACGTTAAGATCCATGAAAATGAAGAGAGCGATCGACCTTTTAGATGTGGTTTAGCGAGCTGCGGGAAATCTTGGAAGGTTAGTAATTGACCAGTCGGTGAAATAGAGCTAACCTACTCTTGTAGAGTATCAACGGGCTTCAGTACCACCTTCAGATGCAAGTCGTCCTTTATGACGACCCTGATAGCTTATTCACTTCAGACTTCTTTAGATCTACGGCACATTTTCGTCAAGCATTATCAACGAGATTCTCTACTTCTATAGCCAGTAGTAGCGACGTGACGGACCCAGAACCCGCAGAGGGCGAAGACGCTGGGAAGTCAGCCAGGAAGTTTATATGCAAGCATCCTGGCTGCTTCAAAGCTTACCGTCAACTCAGCGGTCTGCGCTATCATCGTAAACATGTATGTCCTTTTTCACCTGTTCAGTAACTGTATGTCACTACTTGTCGTAGGGCCACCCTCAAGACATGCCAGCGCAACTAGAAGTTGTACCACCCTCCATAGTAGCTCAGCTTCCGGAGAAGACCAAGAAAATGAGGCGCAAAGATCCTCCAGCACAATCAGCGAAGTAGAGGCTTCGTTGTTGTTGGGGCAGTAAAACGTTCATAATCTAGTCCCTCACTAGCTTGCTACACATTGGGCCCTCCGCGACTGCCATGCATACAAGCAGGCGGTTGGCCGCAGGGTCGTAGTCCCTCCCTCACCAGGCCGAGTATATACCACCCACTTGCATAAATACCCGGCAACCTCCAGTGGTATAATGCCTCCATTAATAGTAATCGAATTGCGGCCTATGTCTGCAATGTGTAGTGGTTGCGTGTCCTCAGTAATGCTCGAACCGTGATGATCCTATAACGATGCATTCATTAAGTGGGCAACTCATTCCAGGTAACCTTGAGTTCCTTTCTCATAACAAGTATGCTCGCGCCGTAGGATGTTCATTGATCATTGTCCAGGAGCACCCCCAGCTCCTCCAAATTGGCTCGCACTAAGCAAGGAATTTAATGCACAGCAACAGGGAAAAGAATGAAACTGTGGTCTTACATATTGCGTAAGGCGGGGTTTGCCATGATTTCTTCCATACTGGGCATATTTCCGCTTTGCACTCTGTTCATCTGCGGGAGGGGTGTTATTGATGGTTCGGGAGACGAGGGTTCGACTATACCATATCAGCGACAGCAGGATTCTGCATCAGACCAGCAAGGCCTCCGTTTGCCATCATCTGCTGGGCCATCGCCATCATTTGAGGGTTATTCATGAGGCTGGCAAGGTCAGGCATGCCACCTCCACCTCCGCCCGCACCACCACCCATTCCCCGAAGCATATCAGCCATGCCAGACATATTTCCAAGGCCACCGGCAGCGGGAGCGGCGCCGGCAGGAGCATCGACATCATCAGGAACAATCCGAGCTTTAGCATTGGACAAGCCGGATTTGAAGCTGGCATTGGAGGGGTCGAGCTCCAGTCCACGCTCGAAGGCTGATGCAGCAGCTTTGTAGTCAGCCAAGGAATACTGAGCATGCCTGTGACAATGCACATCAGAGGTAGGTGACCTCGAAGGCGCACGCCGTTGAAGACTCACCCTAGTCTGTGATAAGCCTTCGTGAATTTTGGATCGACTTCGATCGCTTTCTCCGCATCCCCGACTGCTGAAAGGTGATCGCCTTTGCTTGAATGGGCCGCAGCGCGATTGGAGTAGTACACCGGATTTGTCGAGTCCAGGTTAACTGCCTTCGTGTACATGTCTATAGCTTCGTCATACTTCTTGCTAGACATCAGTGAGTTTCCTTCTTGCTTAAATTTCTCGGCTTGCGCCTTATCGACAGTAGATGGTGTCTTAGAGGTCGACGCTGTAGCCTCTTCTGAGCCAGAGCCAACTTTGTCTTTGGTCTGTAGAAAGACATTGAATATAGATTGAAGTGTTGCTGGCTTTACAGAGAGTTTCTGCACTTGGCTCGCGTCCGATGGGTCTACTTGAAAGGAATCGCTGATGCATTGGACTAATACACGGAAGTAATTAGTGACAACGAGATGGAGCGCGATGGGACATGCCTGCGACATCCAAGCTTTCTGCCGCATCTTCGGACACAGAGCCATCCGTCTTGGCCTGGTTGAGAAAGTCGATAATCGCGAGGGCGAGCTTTTGTTTATTCGACATGATTGAGGAGAAAAGTGTCCCGATTCAGGGGGCGTCAGCGTGCATTGTTTCGTGCGCAAGGCCTCAGGCAGAGAAACAAACACAGGCACACAAATCCGCAAGTCAACTTTTGTTGTCTCCCTCGACGTCGACTCCATCCGTTTGCCGTCGCCGCCATGTTTTTCTGCGCACTTTCCGGGGAGCCCCCTCAAGAGCCCGTCGTTGTGGCGAAGTCGGGCAAGGTTTACGAAAAACGGTTGATCCTCAAGTACATAAACGAAAATGGTACTGACCCAATCTCGGGGGACAAATTAGAGGAATCCGACCTCATTGTAATTAAAGCTAGTATGTATGATCTACTTTTCATGGGGGATATGAAATTGACCGAGCTGCTAGGCCCTGAGACTGCTGCACCTCGCCCCCCAACCCACACCTCCATCCCGGCTATGTTGCAGTCTCTCCAAAACGAGTACGACGCGATTGTTCTTGAGACTTTTGTTCTGAAGCAACAATATAACTCGCTGCGCCAGGAGCTTAGCTATGCTCTGTATCAACAGGACGCTGCTACACGCGTCGTGGCGCGACTCATTCGAGAACGTGATCAGGCTCGAGAGTGAGTAGTATCGTAAAGTCGATTTCAAATCTCTCTAATCCCTTTTTAGGGCTCTCGCAAATGTGCAAGCAACCATGGGGATTGCGCCCACTGCGGCAGCGGCGGAAGATGTTGAGATGGCTGAGGGCGAAAGCCAGCCAGCTGAATCGCTGCCCAAGGAAGTAATGGCTCAAATAGACGAGACCCACCAAGCTCTGTCCGCTGCTCGTAAGAAGCGCAAACCGCCGGTTGGTTATTCGACACCCGCCGACGTCAAAACCTTCACCGCCAAACATACCATCCCTTCCCTACACTCTTCCTCTCCAGCTGGCATCACTTGTATTGCTGTGTCACAGTCCCACCCATCCCAATTCTTGACCGGAGGGAACGACAAAATTGTGCAACTCTATGATAGAGACACGGACAAGGTTCTCGAGACGCTGAAGGGACACACGAAGAAGGTCAACCACGTCGCATTCCGTGAACGCGATGGTCTGCCCTCACTGTTGATTTCCGCGGGTGCTGACAAGATTGCTAAAATCTGGTCACACGACTCTGCTTCAGGTGGATACATACCCAAGTCCACCATTCGCACTCACAAGGGCGATCTCACTGGTCTCGCCGTGCATCCAACGAGCACACTCATCGGTCTATCATCTCTTGACAAGACCTACTCACTTCATGACCTCACCAATTTCGCGCAAGTGTTCCTGTCGGCTCCTTCGGACGAGGCATTCACTTCGCTCGCTATCCACCCGGACGGCATGCTTGTTGCTCTTGGCACTCCTACGTCAACCATCCAGATCTACGATATCAGGGATGGTTCAATAGCAGCTACGTTGACTCCGACAGAGAGCTCACCCTTCACTGTCAATACCCTTTCCTTCTCCGAGAACGGCTACCACCTCTGTGCCCCCAATTCGCTCTCATCTGCCGCTATTTGGGATTTGAGAAAGCAGAAGGCTACTGCCTCGATCCCCCTCGGTGACGGCTTCAAGATCAACCGAATTCGTTACGACCCAAGTGCCCAATTCTTTGGTATCGCTGGATCTGAGGGCTTGAGGATCTTGGCTCACAAGACTTGGGAAGAGTTGGCGAAGTTCGAGGAAGCGGGTGATGTCGCGGATTTGGCATTTGGTGAAAATGGCAAGGAGGTCTGGGGTGTCAGCGGCCGTGAAGTACGGATTTGGGGGGTGCCGTCTGAGTAAATTACGGTTACTCTGTGTACGCTACGTTAATACTACTTACGCTTACATGTATCCCTGTTATCCTGCTTTGCAGGCTGCTGTGACATATCTTTCTCCATCATATCTTGGGTCCTCTCATTTCCACAACAGCATATGTAGGTTGAGCGGTTACAGCCGTGCTCGTAGGTTTTGATGGAGAGTATGACGGGCATATTGAGAGTTTGGCAAGTACTCCAACTCTTACATTTCCCCTCCGACCGAGCGAAGGAACTAACTACCCAGCAACGTAGACGGAGTTGAGTCGAGTCACTTCAATAGGATCTAAGTCGAATTCAATAACTCTTCAGAGTCGAAAATGCCTTGTCGTTATCTTATGAGTTGTCCGCAGAGGATATGTAAGACTCTCAGCGAACGAAGATACATGTACAGTAGTTTGCGTCTCGAACGAAATGTCATTGCAGTCATTTTGGTACATCGTGTACAGGAATGTAAAGAAGCGTGCGGCCCATATCGATGGGCAGAAATGTAGGCAATAATATAATGCAACAGGAAGAAAGTTGAAGGAATGATGCGAATACAAAGGTTGAAGAGGGAAATCCAAAGCCCGAATGATACACGATATATTTGATGGTATAAGTGAGAGTCATCAGTCATGAGAATGTCGAAGGTGTCGCTTGTATGTGTTGTATGCGAAGGCATGCTTATCATGCTCTGTTGGAGGTGAACAGAGGGAACCAGGTGGAGGGATAGACGGAGGGGAGTCGAAATGAAACGGTTATGACCATGTTTCTGGTCCGAATGTTTCGCCAGGATTGAGGATGTAGAAGGGTGCCCCCATGGCGTCTTTCGTGTTCATCCATACTGTGTTGCCCCACCAGTTGAGATTTATGCCGCCCTTCGGATAGTATAAGCAGAAGAAGATGACCACCATCGACAGCGCGACACCGGCGTCCAACCCCGCAGATAGGATGTAATTGAAGCGCATCCACCAGCGGAAGTGGTATCTTCTAACCCAGTAATTGAAGATGAAACCGGTGAGTGCCCATGATGCGTAGTTGATTCCGGTAGCAGGGGGCATGGCACCGACACCAGCGAAGAAGACGGGTACATTGATGTAACGCCAGAAAGAAAGAGGATAGCGGCGGGCAAGGAAGTAGAAGGGGATGGGGGCGAGAGCTCCGACGAGGAAGAACCACAGGAGGCCAGAGTATCTGGAACGGAAGAGTCAATATGATGAACTAGAAATAAGTTGATACACACTCACGGTTTGCCAACGCTGAAGAGACGAGCTGGTCCAATACCACCCCAGATGAGGGAAGCAGTGGCGAAGGAGTTGGTCGAGGGGCAAATGAAGCCGTTGGTTTGTTGGGGGGTGCAAATGTCGACGACATTAGCAAACATCCAGTCTTGAACACCGGTGACGACGAAGCAGCTGACGACGGCAGCAACGACTTGAATCATAAACATTGTGCGAGGAGGGATCTTCATGTAGTGACCTAGCTTGAGATCTCCTGCGAAGCCAACAGCTTGGTTTGTGCCAATGTATGTGATCGTCTTGAAGATGATATTGGCGACGGGCTTTCCGGGGAGGAGGTATCCAATGATGAGCTCGTGCATGACTTGAAGGGCAACGTGCTGATTTGTGATAGCCTGGATCATCGCAACTGGTAGCGCGAGAACGGCAGCGAGGACAAAGCCGAGGACGACACCCCAAATGGGAAGTTGAGTTGGGAAGATCTCGACGGCGATGCACAGGAAAGTGAATGAGAGGACGCCAATGATCAAGTACCACCAATGGGGGACCTCTGGGTAAGCCTGCATCAGACGGGAGTGAACATCGCGCTCATCCTTGAGGCTGCTGCGAAGGCGGCGGGCGATGTCGCGACGGAACCAGAGGAATGTGTGGACGCAGATGGATGCGAAGGATGCGAATGCAACACCATAAGCGATCGCAAGAGTGGTAGACATGTAAAGCGGGGAATAGCTGAGATACTTCTCTGCGTCAAATTCTCCGTTGGTGACGATAGCAGTGGGGTCGTAGGGCATGCCGGTGCGGTCGAAGGAGAGGTAGGAAGAAATGGGCATGAACTTAGAGTACCAAGTATTCGTGAAGTAGAGTATAGGGACGAGAACCCAGAAACAGAGAACAAGGGAGGCGGCAGTGTTCATCTCAGACCACCACTAGATGGAAATGCTGAGTTAGCAGAAGCCAAAATAGCTCAAGCCGATCAAGACTTACGGGTGTGACGAGGGGACTACCAATATATGAAATCATAGACCAGTCGAAAGTGAACAATCCCATTCCAAGCCCTGAAGCAGCGCCGAAGAGCGTGTTGACGACACCGTTATCTGGGGCAATCCAGCATACCCAGTTGAACATGCTCAGGCCGGTGAACAGGTAGCCTGGAACCCAATACCAGACGAAGCTGCCAATAAGGACGTAGCAGAAGAATCGCTCCCTGGAGATATGTCCACGATCGCTCTTGCCGTAGTTCCTGTGGAGTGTGTTGAACAAGGCAGAGTTGACCAATGCGCCTGGCCAAATCATGCTCGAGGGCCACACAACGAATTGGCGAAGAATACCACCAAGACAGAAACCGAAGCATTGAGTGGAAAGGACGAGGAGGATCTCATACGCATATGATACTCGGTGGTTGTAGAAGATCTTCTGCGTAGCGATAACGTCTGTGGCGTATGCGCCTGCAACGACAACGTTAGCCATGACGGTGATGCAGACGTGCTCCTTGATGTTGAAGGGTCCGGGGTTCAACGACCACGAGTAGCCGAAAGTCTTGAATCGGGTGGTAGGGAGGATGCGCTCGAGTCCCTTGCCGAAAGGCAAAGCGATAAGCTGAGCAACGATGCCAGTAATGTATACGGAGGGATCTGAACAGTCCTTTAGTCACGCACAGGTGGGGAAATGGCAAACATCACGTACATCGTGTAGAGAAGACCTGGTTCATGCCAGAGACGGCGATTGTGAAGAATAGTCCCAAGAACCACATTCGGAATGTGTTCACGGGCATGGTTGGGTCATCGATGCTTGCTACGGCAGCCCGAACTTCGGGATAAGGCGACTCACTGAAAATGAGATAAGGTCCGATTCAGTTGAGACGACGTCGGAGTACTCACTCATCGAAGTCGATAGCGGTGGAGTTACGAGACTCGGCTCTCTCCGTATAACGATCAGAGAAGCGTTCTGAGTCGTATTGAGACTCTGCGTCGATGTCAGAGCTCGAGAGGCGCTTCTTCTGGTCAAGCTCAAATGTGTGCGAGCTGATACCGCCAGTTGACTGTGGGCGTTTGGAGAGGTCGAAATTGGGATCGTTCAAATGCTCCATGTAAAAGTCGACGTCTTCGGGAACGTCGGGAACATGACGGGGACGGAACGTGGGGAGCATTGCGGAGACATGCTCCGTCGAGGAAGAGTAGGCGACTGTCTCCTTCATATCTACCACTGACTAAAGCAGAGGTATGGACAAGGCGGAGAAGGGGGATCGGGGGTGAAGAGTAGGTGAAGGGAAATACGACCAGACGGAGCACTATTTGAGGACGATTCAGAATAAGGGTGACATAGGATAGCGTGGCCATTTCAAAAGTGGTTGGCTCGTCTTCGAATGCGGTAGGGGGGGTTCAACAGTATGCAAGACAATTAGACAATAGGTCGGAAGGTACCCGCGGTCATACTAGAGACAAAAAGCGGTCGTCTCTGACTCGGGTGGCCGAAATCTACATCAATTGTCTTGATTTCCCGCAAGATAAGCAAGTACCCTGGATACAGAAGATAATCTATATGGTCTGCCTTCGCAAGTCCACGAAAAACGACGAGCACTTACATTCCATTCAGCGCTGTCGTTCAGCACAAATCATGAAGATCAGGGTTTTGGCGGAGGTAACGGAACTATTTTGAAAGGAGATAAAATCCAAATGGCAGAGGTCCCCAGGTTTATTGTCTTCGCCGTATTGTCTAGCCAAAGCTTGTGAGACTTCGGAACGATGCAGGTGGCACGAGAACAAAAAGCATGTTCACCTGTGTGTCCGTTTTGGGAACGGACCCTTTCTTATCACTTCGTGTCGCCCTCATCGCCCTCAACACCGAGCGAACAGAAGCTTCCATCATGACGGCGAGGGAAGCTATTATCTAAACACCATAGCTTACCAGTGGTCCTCCATAGCCCGCAAACAGGGAGGTGATGGATGAGTCCGACGATCCCGTTGTCTCCGTTTGGGGATAATTTAATTTCGGGAGCTACCAGAGCGCACAGGGGTTACCACCATTTGAACTGCAAAGCTTTTTGAAAAGTACGTATGTCATACATAGATTTAATTACTGAGGTCAAGACCATCCAAGGCCGGGATGGGCCTTTCACCTTGAGGCGTAATTCTTGCACCGTGCCTGCGTTCTTTGGATTCTCCATAATCGACGACAGCAGACTGGACTCGTTGAGGGTAACGCAATATACAACAAGAAAGCGACTTACGTGTGCTGTGACTCTGTTGTCCCAAAGTACTGTAGAAATGGTCAGCAATGCTATATGGATTGAATGTGAAGGAGGAAACACCAACCAACTGTGTTCGGGATCCATTTAACGCGAGCTTGCAAATCACCAGCTTTGTCGATGTGGCTGTATAGGAATGTCAAGAGCGTTTCTAGCAATAACGGTCAGCTTCCAGAACTAGACGTGAATAGAAAAACAAAGTACCCGATTCTTCACGCTTGAGGCCAACGATACGCCTCGTGAATTGCCTGTTGACGTAGAGCGCTTCCTCTCCTGTGACGGGGTGTCTTCGAACGACGGGGTGTACGTTTTCTACCGGGTCCCTGCGTACAACTCCTCCGCGTTTCCCAGAACGAGAGAAGTCGGCTTGCTCTACGCCAGAATGGACAGCTTTCAAGGTTCGCAAAAACGCAACGAATTGTGGGGAGAGTTTCTTGAGCGTAGATACCTGCGAAGTAAAGAGGGTGTCTCCACCAGTAGTCGGCTGCGCTAGAAGGAAGAAAGTAGTGAGGCCTGGTGGCTGCAATTCATACGAGACGTCCGAGTGCCAGACAGTTGAAGTGATACTGTCGTTGATCTCGAAATTGAAGCTCGTATTAGCGTCCCTAGAGAAATATTGTTGTTAGTATAAGTGGCGGAGTAATAGGGTGAAGGGAATTCTTACCGATAGACGAGGTGGATCTCGGGGTAGTTTTGAGGGTGCCCTGATGTCGGATGGATATGTAGGCTAGATACGTCAGAATAAGAGGGGGAACAAATCTGACGGTTGTATAAATAGTTTACCGGCCAAAGTGGCTTCCCCACTCGCGATAGAACTCTGGTCCTCGATCAATGAAGTCCTGTTGGTCCCGGAAGACCATCAATCCTCGGCGCGCAACCTATGCATTATATTGGTGACTGCGATAACAAGGAAGCAAGGATTGGGCTACCTCAAGGGCCAACTCGTCACGCTGGTCGCTGCTGAACTCGGCTAGGTTGAGGCCATGAACCTCTGTGCCAAGGTTTGGCGTCAATTCGACAACACTTGTCGCATTGTCAAGGAACGCCCGGGGGTTAGGGTGCTTCAGGGCCCGGGAGCCAGGATCGACATGCTCATAAGGTGTAAGCGGCGGGTACCGATCCTGAGAAAAGTGGGGCAGGAGGTGGGCATAGCGATAGGGTTCCTCTGTAGGCTTCCCTTCTTGGGCGGGCTGAAGTTTCAAAGTCCCTGATTGGGACGGTACGATCACAGTTTCTGTGATAGTCATTACGTTGTTTAATGAGTAGTATGGGGTGATTGATAGGAAACTCACCCACTGGTATGTTTTGCACAAGCCTATAAATATTGGATAAGGGCCTTAGCAATACTTCGTCATGTGGACGGGCGAAGGCGCAATCGTTGGCAAACGGTAGTACACGTCCCTGGGAATACTAATAGACGCAAGCACTCCCCATGCACACGCTCCAGAGCTCCCAGCCATAATGGCGAAGAGATGGAGCTCCTTGCACGATAAATGACCGCCTAGGGGAACAGGGGCTTCGGCGCTAACACTTCGCTCCGGGCCTAGGCGCTTACAGTGATCCAAGTCATCGTCACCTTCCATGTCCGTTCCGTTTATCGCATTCTGCGGGTTATGTATTACAGTTCTCAAAGAACTCAACCATGTAGTCACCGAACCTTACATGGTATGTACTCAAGTGATGTATATATGTACTTTGTCTCAATGTTTTCGTAGGATGAACCGTTCCACATCCCACAAGCGCAGGCGTATTGTGAGGGCGATTTCGCGACCTGGGATCCGAAGATAACTACCCCTCCTGGCCTGTGAGTACTGGACTATTCATCGTATAGCCTATAACTCTAACTGGGGTATTACCAACAGATATCTAATGAGCGTGATCTTGAAGCGTATATTCATGTTCAAATGCACATTGCCAATGCTGCGGCTCACCACAACCTTCACTTTGCTGGCCCTTCCCATCATGTTGACCAAGCTTTTGTGCTTCCATCAAAGGGAAAGACTGCCCTCCTCTCTCCTCTCCCCTTCGGTCGAGGCGCTCGTGCTTTCGTCTTTCCCTGTAACTTGGTTCTTCGGATTTCTTTACTACACCGAGGTGCCTAGTGTCTTGACCGTGACCGCAATGATCGTGTTTGCGACGCAAGGAAAACATTCATTGGCTGCGCTGGTACGTCGTGTCTTGCGCACATGATCTTGTGGGGCTAAGGATGTTAGCTAGGGCTCGTGAGCTGCACGTTCCGACAAACCAATGTGGTTTGGGTACTTTATACATACGGTATTAGCCAATTAGCAGAGCTCAAATATCGGAAGGGTTCCGAGAAACGGAGTTCTCTTCACGATCCCCCGGCTTTGGATGCGAGCCTTGGTATATGAAATATAATTGACCGATCATGCATGTTGAACTCATGTCCGTTACTTTTTAGGCGACTTCAGCAAACTGTTATGAGCTTCCCGTCTGTTCTTCCAGAGATTCTACCATCTTTCCTGCCGTATGCGGGCGTGCTTGCAGCGTTCGGAGCGTTCGTGGCCTGGAACGGTGGGATTGTGCTAGGCAAGTCTTTCGTAAGCTCTCCGTGATCTTTGTTAACGTCCTGCAAGGGGATAAGTCAAATCATATACCTTCATTGCATATACCGCAAGTCTACTATTTTGTAGCGTTTTCGACGGCCTTTGGTTGGCCTGTCCTCATAAGCGGTGAAGGTCGTATTTTAGGTTTGCTTTCAGAAGTATGGAACCGCATGTTCGGAAGCGTAAAGTAAGTATCCGTTCATTTGCCTCGCAGCCGATTTCACCTCGTTTACAGACGGATCGTTTCAACGTCACTCATTATGGCCGCAATGTCGGTTACAGTTCATTATTTCACGTAGGTTTGATTTTTACCTTACCCCGCTGCGATGTGAATGTCTCTTTAGAATTCACCATCCTTTCCTGCTGTCTGACAATCGCCATTATACCTTCTACGTTTGGCGTCGCATATACATGCTCCATCCTGCTATTCCGCATCTTTTAGTCCCCGTTTACTTAGCTTGTGCATGGGCGTGGTTTTTGCGTGTAGGTGAGTATGCCACATTGACTTCTGCTTCAATCGACCCTATGACCACACGGCCTTTCAGGAAAGCAGCAGACTATTTTACAGGCATTGTTACTCCCGATCTGCGTCTTGCCCACTCTTCTGCCCACTCCTCTTTTGGAGCCTCGGTATTTCTTGATTCCGTATATTCTCTTGAGGGTCCAAATCGTAGACACGTCTTCATGGGGCTTGGCCATTGAAGGGGCATGGTATACCTTGATCAACGCTGTGACAATGTACGTGTTTCTTTACTTGGAACGCGAAGGAGTAGGTCGCTTTATGTGGTAGTTTATATTTACCGTAGTGGTAGGTATGTTCGGAAGCAATAGAACTTGATGCCAAACACCCGCAAACAGATCATGTGCCACCCGAGTTTGAACTCGGTCTCGTGAATCTCGTTTTGTATCGAACGTCTCTGAAACGATTTAACACGAACTCTTCACGAAATTGACGACCCCGACTCGTGTTTCCTCCCACCATACCACATCCTAGCCCCCCTGCCGCGTCGACGACATGCCTGAACCCACTTCAAACGGTGGCACCCGTTCGAAGCCAGCCACGAGATCATCGCTTCGACACTCATTAAACTTTGCGTCCATGGGCAAGGCACTGGTAGATGTAATTAACAAGGAGGCTCGCGATGGGGAGAAAGCTGCGAAGAAGACAAAAGAGGTTCATTCCCGCCGCTCAAGTGCCATTCACCTCCAACCTCCGTCGGCACCACGTACTTCGTTGGGTGACTCTAAACCCATGTTTTCTTTCCAAGAAAGACGATACTCCAGAGACGAAAACAATCACTCGGCGCCGGATGTCTATGCAGAAAGCCGTACTCGATGACAGCGCGACATCTTCTGATGTGGCTTCTCCCCCGCAGGCGGGAGTGAAGCGCTCGTCGTCGCTGCGCCCTCGAATGGGAGGGTCGACGGCTTTGCCGAAATATCGGCCTAAATCTGCCATCTACGATTCAGATATCAAGATACCTTCATCGCCTAGGAGCGGCAAGAAGAGACCCGACAGCTCAGACGAGGATAGGCAAGTGGACAACAAGCTAGCTGCTGCCACCGACAAGGACGTTCAACGTATCAGCCCGCTCCCTCGCAAATCGGCCATAAAGGCCAACCTCAGTAACGCCATTCATCTTTCTCCAGCAACCACACCCATTGATACTCGTCCAACTACCCCCAAGTCCTCTAAATCGTCATCGGCAAAGTCTTCTCCGTCAAGATTGGCTAAACACACTAAATCTGCGTCTGTTTCCACAATAAGACCACCATCTGTCTCTTCAACGACCAGCTCGCATACACCCCGTACTCCCAAGACACCCCTCAGCTCGAAGCTCATATCAGGCTCGCGTCGATCGGCGAAAGAAGTGGTCTCGCAGAGCGATAGCTCTCAACGTGGATCACCTTACTCCAGCGCCTCTGAGTCCCCGCTTGCTCGTCATTCGCGCCACCATTCAACATCTATCACCCCCACTAAGAGTCGTTCCTCTGCTAAGGATGTTCTCAACATGTCCCATATCTCTGAGGTTGACAGTGAGGATAGCTTTGACGCTGACGATGTCGAATTATTGCTTGCACCCGTAACGCACCTTGCAGCCCCTACACCTGCTATGCCCCGCCTCCGAACTCGCCGACAACGTGGAGATCCTGAAACCCCCACGAGAGGCTACACTAACAACCTACCGACAAGGGCGAACATGTCCTATTTGTCACCCCTTCCACCCACCTCTGATGATAGTCCACCTTCGCTTCGTCCTCCAAAGCAGGGCAGCGCTAAAGCAGCCCGTGGTTCAATCCTCTCTTGGGACCAAATCGCTGAGGAAGCCTCCAGGGTTTTGGAACCTGGAGAAGTTGAGAGTATGATCTCAGATATCCCTGCGCCATTTGCTCCTGGTCTTATCTCTCCAGCTCCTAGTAATTCCTTCCTGCCAGACGTCCCGGAGAGCCCGTGTCTCAGCTCTATCAACTCCCCCAGTGGGTACGGTTCTATATCCCAGGTCCTTCTTCCAGACGTGACTCCTTCTCCCGCTGTACATCATTATTCACCCCCAGCCCGCGACAGAGACCTAGATGGCGCAGCCGACGCGTCGCTTGTTACCCTCCTACGCCTACAAC
The DNA here is from genome assembly GCA_029467805.1 of Pleurotus eryngii var. eryngii. Taxonomy (NCBI): domain Eukaryota; kingdom Fungi; phylum Basidiomycota; class Agaricomycetes; order Agaricales; family Pleurotaceae; genus Pleurotus; species Pleurotus eryngii. Next base: position 513,032 of record SZVJ01000018.1, read on the forward strand.
TTGCAGCCGCTGAGAACACCGCTAAAGAGCGTTTGTACCAAATGCAAGTTATGGAAAAGGAGATTCATACCATAAAGAATACACGACGACAGGACGAGGAGAACTTGACCCAGCAACTTGATTGCTTGGAGACAAACATGCGAGAGCAATTGGAAGCGAGAGAACGCACTGAATGCGAACGTCAAGTCTATATCGCGTCTCTGGAGCTTCGCCTTCAGCAAGCGGGTGCTGCTCAATCAGAGGCTGTGGATGATGCCGTGGCAAAAGCTGCAGAGGCTTTGAAACGTTCACATGCAAGAGCGCTGCAAGTCGAGTCGTGCAAGTGGATGGCTGCATGTTCTGCACGAGAAGCTTCATCGAAATGGTTCTCCATCCGAGATGAGGCTCATATCCTTCTCGAAGATGTAAACCAGGATCGGGAGATTCTTGCCATCCTTAAAGCCGAGCTCGATCTCCTAGACGCTGCCGCATGAATTTCTTGCTTGTTTGTGAGTATGCATCACGTCGCTCGGAGCCTCGTATTGACGTTGATCGTGTGTAGGTTCGTCGTCTCTGCACTACTGTATATACCTCGATCTGTACAATACCCGCAACGATTTATCACCTATGTAACTCCTCGTGTCTGTTTTGTTCCACCCTCCTTTGATAATGTAATCGCCAATGACCCTCGTATCCCCGCTCTGACTTTCTACCGTACTGGCAAAGTGTCGCCTTAATACTGAGTACGAAGATGCAATGCAATTGACGAATATCGAATGACCTAGCTGCGTTCACATTGCCTTGCTTGATTACCTTGCTTGAAAAGCTAGGTCTGTGGGGTGGAATTACCCAAAGTCATGTGAGTGCGTGACCTCTACCTGCAACCGTGACTGTCTGTTGGATTGGATTGTGTGCACTTTGTGCTGCGACCCTAGTCCTGTGACTGGCCTCCGTATGAACTTGATGTTGTCGCTCGAAGAGGAAACCGTGTATACGGAGTCCTGGAGATCTGGGTTTGAATTACGGTTCTGCGCAACTTGGATGAAAAAGGAAAGAGCCGTGACTTATCTCGCGTGGCACGCCTACGCTGATTGGCTAACCGCATTACACAGTGTATAAGCTCATCGCAAGCTCGTCGTCGTTTAGCTGCTGTCTCATGAGTATTCCATTACTCTTGTAATCGGAAGTAGAATTAAATATACATGAATTTACTCCCACTCAATAAAAAAATCTAAAATCATTTTCAAGTATGAAAATGCACTTACAAGACATATTTCCTGGATTAGTATTCCGTATTTCTACTATTCTACCTTGATTTCAACAAAGGTGCATCTCGAGTGTCATTCAATTTCAGATCATAATACTAACAGTGAGTTTAGATAGTTCCAGACTTACTCTCAATCACATACTGTATTCCAATTGCACAAATGAGACGAAGGACTAGTCGACGGAACGGAACGGACCACTCTGGACATTAATTCCACGCGAGTTAAGAGCGTGACAAGACGTCACAAGTGCGCAGCCCGCCAAACTCTTGACAAGTTACCCCAGGCCGTCTATCGACGGTTTCCTCTGTAGAAATAACCGTTTCTTCGCGGTTACTCGGGTGTGAAATAGCAGTAGACCCTCGCAAACGCGCGAGGGGTCATCTCGTTCAGACTACCTATTTATCTACGTGAGAACAATCATATGTAATTTACCTCTAACTATAATGTGATTAGATAACCGCGTGCTCAGATTCGGCGAACACTTGAAACGTGCAACGCTAACTCCAACATCCTCTTTGAGGAGCGACAACCTCATGTGACGGCCTGGTCACGAGGCTACTGCGACCCTCCTTCCAATTTCAAATCCGGAGGACGGCTGGCGCAAAGTCATGTGCGCCTTGTGTGTACCTCACCTGGGCCTTCACTACAGACTGGCTGTCACATTGGGAGGACCCCTTTGTGAGTATTGTCAGGGGCTCCCCCTCCCTCAGCACCATGATTCAGAACATATGCAGTCGGTGATGCTGGGCCTTCGGCTGCTCAGATGACGCAGGCGCTCGCGTAAATGTCCCTGTCTCTGGCTTATCGTCAAGGCCTGTCTCGGAGTTGAGCAGCTTCAAGCCTGCCATGCAGTACCTATGCCAGACATCTACCACGTTGCTCTGCCATGTTTCTTGTAACCCCTTGACGTAGAGAGAGCCACATAAATGTGAAAGCCATCTGACATATTCATTTTTGTCTCAGCTGAGCCGATGATGATATACTCCAAAGTATGTCCCTATGCTCTACAATACAGGTGTAGGGGTCATGGTCAGGCTGGTGTCACTTGATTATCTGCTTTTGGTTCATGGTCATTATCTGGGAAGACATCTCCGTCGTATTTCCTTGTCATGCAAGAGGGAAATGTGGACAAGTACAAATATAACACAGCTTGGAGGGAAGGTAAGTTTGACCTCTGTCATGTGGCTCTCTTGGGTTCAAGATTATGCGTGTGACGATCTCACATTCCTGCAGCCATCTCTACCTCCGCTACTAGTTTTCCTGTACTGCTTTGCGCCATCCTCAAGCTCAAGGCTGACCTCAGGTGTCTTACATGGTCATGTGTATAACCAATTAGCGGCTTGGGTGGCTGACAGCAACACATACAAGCAAGGTAATATATGCTGCCAGCGGCGGCCCCTAGTAGAAATGCAAACCTATAGTTGCGGGCACCTCTGATGTGCGCGAACCACTGTGAGAGGGGGAGCCCCTGACTATGCGCACAAAGGGGTCCTCCCAATCCGAGTGACACACAAGGCGCACATGACTTTGTGCGAGCGGGTGGCCGATAGCAACACATACAAGCAAGGTGATATATGCCCTAGTACACATGTGACATTTGGTGCGGTTACTCAGCGGGAGCACAGGGACCCGGCCGCCTTATCAGATCAGGAACTTTCCGACAGGGATATAAACATGGGCACGAAAGGTCTCTCATCGAAGTTACTTCTTGAATCTCAAAACAATGGCCCACACACTCCCACCTCTGCCCTACGCCTACGATGCCCTCGAACCGTTCATCTCGAAGGAAATAATGACGCTTCACCACACGAAGCATCATCAGACCTATGTCAACGCCTTGAACGCGGCTGAGGCCGCTTACGCCAAGGCATCTACCCCGAAGGAGAGAATCGCCCTCCAGGCTGCATTAAAGTTCAACGGAGGGGGTACGCGCGCAAGGCACCGTACTTTGATCTTATCGATGAATTAATCGTTCGGATCCCTAGGCCATATCAACCACTCGCTCTTCTGGACCAACCTTGCTCCTTCAAAGAGCGAGGGCAAGGGCAATGGTGGCGCTCTTGCTACTGGCCCCCTTAGCGATGCTATCGTCAAGGCTTTCGGCAACCTGGACAACCTGAAGAAGGAGTTCAATGCTACCACAGCCGGTATCCAAGGTTCTGGCTGGGGATGGCTCGTACGCACTTTGACGGTCCTTTTTCGGCGTCTGGGCTGATCCCGTCACGGTTACAGGGATACAATCCGAGCACCAAGCTTCTCGAGGTTGTCACCACCGCCAACCAGGATCCACTCCTTACCCATGTCCCCATTATCGGCGTTGATATCTGGGAGCACGCTTTCTACCTCCAGTACAAGAACGTGAAGGCTGATGTACGTGAACTCCTATTTCCTCCTGAGCTGAATGCTGACTTGATGATTTGACAGTACCTCAACGCCATCTGGAGCGTCATCAACTTCGAGGAAGCCGAGAAGCGCCTGCTTGAGGCCACCTCAACTTCCAAGCTGTAAACTTCTCAACGTTGTATATGATTGATAGTCAAGAATGAAAGCGAAATGTAAAGAATATGTTTACAATGTACACCCGCCCTGAAATGCCATGGAATTCTTGTGGTGTCATGAAGTGAGTTATATCTATTAGACAAAGCAAGTGTATGGTTTGCATTAAGGATAGGCATCGCCATTGATATCGAAAGTACAATTACTGAAGGGACAACAGACGGGCTCATCCGAGTCGTCCGGTCAGCCTGCGAATGTTACCATTGGGTTGAAGCCTGTCGACCTTCAGAGCAGCCCTTTCTATTTGCTCTTCTGTCAGTACTGGCTTCTTCCCCAGTTTTCTATGCATGCGAGCTAAGCACTTCTAGACTCAAAGCCAGGTGAATAACATACCGTTTACTCTTCTTCTTCGGAATGTCCTCCTCTTCATCGGAAAGATCTTCATCCAGGTTCTCGATGCGTGGTCTGTATTTCTTGGCGGCTGGAGCGGCAACGAGTTCATCTGGATCCTCGATAGAAAGCGATTTAATACTCTCTCGAAGGGCCGAGACCTGGGCGGATTTTATCTTTGAAACTGAAGGCTTCGTCTGTGGACGCATATTCTCGGGCTTTGCTTTTGGGGCCTCCTCCGGCTGCCAATCGTCGCTATCGTCATCATCCTCTTCTTCGTCGTTACTCCCTTCTTCCTCATCCTCGTCCTCGTCTTCGTCTTCTTCTCCCTCGTCTCCGTCCTCCGTATTCCCTTCTGTACCCGTCGTGTTACCATCCTCCTCGTCCGAAGGTAATCTCACCGCCGCTGGCCCTTCAGGAGGTGTTTGCACGACTTCTGTGCGGCCCATGCTATACCTCACCTTCGTCGCTGGTTTGCTTTGCGCTTTGTTCGCAGACTTGTACTGTGGCCGGACTGAAGGTGAAGGGGATCTAGAATCGGCGACGTCCGAATCCTCGCTCTCTTCAACTATCTCCTCGCCTGAGCCAACCAGGTCTATCTCTACATCTACTTCCTCGATGATGTTGCTCTGCGTAGGGATCAAAGTAGGCGGAGCTTCGGTTGGAAGGGGAGATACTTACCAGCTGCTCGCCCCCACCAGAGTCCTCATTGACGGTAGAGAAGGTGCGCTTAACGGGACTGAAGAGTCCGGACTGATGTAGGAACTCAATTTTAGCATCCGTCTTGGTTTCATTCCGTTCAACCTGGATCCAGCGCTTGTCATGACATATCAACCCTACAAAGCGTGATACACATACCTCGTTCATAATCCTCCGTGCGTACATATTCTCCATAGTACGCATTCGCTCTTCCATCTCCTTCATGACTTCCTCCCTCGTCTCGGCCTCGATGTCCGCACATTTCAGCTCACATTCAAATAGCTTCGGGCAGGAACTGTAGTTAATAACCAATGTGTGCAAGGCGCCAAAATAATTATTACCTGCGCATGGAGAACCTCTATCTCATCGAACAACGCGTCGACCAGAGGGTTCGCGAACTCGGCACTGTCGTTACTTGGGCCTTCATCTGGCTCTTCCTCTGAAAATATCACCTTTGATAAGTACCTCTTTTAGATGTTATCTTGATAGGACTCACCCTCCAAAACCGTGAGCACGGCAGTACTAGACCTCCTTCCCGGCGCGTTCGTCTCGATGGTAACCTTCCTAGTTGTTTGTGATTTCCTCGGAAGGAGTTTCGACGGAGTGGGAGGGATGCGCTGCATTGGTGCGGGCGCTGGCGTCACGTAGACTTCCCTGGCCAAAGCTGAAAACTTCATAACATGGGAGTTCTCGTCGTAGCCCGTGTCGTATGGGTTGACATTGACTATCATGACCACCCGTCCGTCTCCAACGAAGTAATCCATCAACAGCTCTGTCAGCTTGCTGTGTCTAAACGGCACCAAGGCCAGTCCCTTCTTCACATCTCTGGTGTCCATCCGCGCGTCGCTGCCGAAACCTTCGTGAGCTAGACTTGCGGCCAAACGCCGCTGGTTCGAACGCATGACCTCCATGCATTGACCGAGAACCATGAGGGATTTGTTGATATTTCCCGCTTCCTTGAGTCGATCGCCCGTTGTGTGGGTGTGCTTCGTACGCTCTGAACCAGCAAGGTCCACAAGGGTAAGTCGGGATATCTGAAGGGCCGTAGGGTCGTCTCTCTCGCCTCTGTGACCTCTGACTACTTTCAGAATGACGATACCATGGCTTCGACTACTTTCGCGATTGGCTAGGGTGCCAAAGACGCGTCGGTGCAATTGGCCCATCTTGACTAATGCCTTCGCCTCCGTGGCATTATGTACGCGAAATTGCTTCAGTCCCGAAATGTATTTGCCAGGTGTGTCGGAACCCGTGTCATCTGACGGAGATGGTCGAAGATTGAGTGCTGTGCGCGTCAGCAGGAGGGATGAGTTGCTGTTTGACCGGGGGATGTTAGAAGCTGGGGTAGTTTCGTTTGATACAGCATCGAGAAGATCATAGATCTTCTCGTTGTATACTTCTGCATACGAAAGCCAAATAGAGTATTCGTAATTTCGGTCGAGCTTGAGGACTGTGGGGTCTCTGTCGGCGTCAACGGAAGAGATTCCATCATCGAAGTTTTGCCCTAGTACTTGAGTAACTGCCGGAGCTGGTGTTATCTTCGGTGGTCTAGAATCGCTGGCGTCCGCAGGCTCGATGCCATGCAGACGAACAGGTCGAAACTACCTGTGTATGAATAAAGGATACCAAGGATGAAGATATAGGCTTACTTTCCCGTCGGCGTGCAGGCCATCGATACTGTTGAACATCACGTCGAGAGTTCGCGGGAGAATGCCAGCACTCCCTTCGGTATTACCTCCTTGTATCGTGAAGGTCTTCCCTGAGTTGGTAACACCGTATGTAAACAGGAGTCCGTTCTGGCCCCTTAAGACATCATGCACCATTGGAAGTGTCGTCTTGTTGAAGAAATCAGACTGAGTTACGTCAGGGGGAAATATGTGAGAGAACGTGTAAACCGAGGACGGGGGAACGGTCGATATACGGAAACGACTGCCGGCTTGTCCAGTCGCGTTAGGATCTGACATCCTTACAGACGTATCATTTAGATGGGTGAGATAAGGCTGGGAGGCTGAATAATCGTTGTTTAGATTGGGCCGAATGCGAAGGAATGCCTACTCAAACGTAAGTAAGGTCGTTGTGGTACAGCAAAGTTCAGATCGCACCGTAATAGGTTCTCGCTCGTGTTTATCCTCCTGAGTGATTTTACTGACGGCCTTCGTCTTCGAGGCGGGCTTCGCGCGTGCCGGCAGTTTAGCGATATCCTCGTCGTTCTTATTCACAAGGGGCTTCCGTGATGTAGCCTTCTTAGGGACAGCGGTCGCGGCTGGAGGTTCAGGAGTACTAGAGCCTGCCTTCGCTGCAGCTCTAGTCATTCTGGTCGTTGTTGGTATTCCAGTAGCCTTCGTGCGTGTCGAAGCCCGCGTCGCTGTTTTTGGAGGCATTGCTTGTAGCCAGTTCTTATGTTTGATGAAGGTTGAGATCAAAGGAAGACGCCCACCCTGAGGCTGCTAATTGTACCTTCGCGTGACCGCGCATCCAGATCACATGATTTCGTGCCACTCGCTCACGTGGTCGTGTTTATGTCAACGATCGCGTTGAGCAATTGTCTGAGTTGAACTCCGTCCTTCATCTACCTGCCCCATTCGCGTGGCTTCTGGCACAATGGTATCCTCCAAACGCTCGCCGAGTAACAGACGAAAATCAATAGCAGTCATCAACGATCAGAACAAGCCCGCCTTCATTCAGCGCAACAAACGAAGAGCACACAGTGTTGCTCCTGGCGAGCTCAGTCCGCTTGCAAAGGCCAGACGACTACTTGTGCGTCAATAGAGTAGTTCCTCTGTTATCTTGATTTATAATTCAGTGTAGGTCCCAAGGAAGAGCATCCTCAAGACTGCGATAAATTTACCGTCACAAAACGCCGAGCAGTCATCCATACTTCCTAGCCTGTCGAGTTCAACGTTAGGCGGGGATGCTACGCAATCCATGGATCTGACTCGGGAATTTACCACCAATATTCACGACAATACGTCACGGAAATCGCTAGGACGAAGAGTAAGCTTTGCGCGAACGGCCAAAGTTCGGCTGTTTGAAATCCAGGGAGACCATACAAGCAGTACGAATGCTTCTGGGTCGCCACAATCATCACCACAGTCGTCACCTCAGCAGCAGCCGAACAAGGGACAATATGCGAACCAGCCCCCGACGCTGTCCAACGAGAACGCCTATCCCGGCGCTGATGCACGGAATCGGCGACGAAGTTCGGGGAGATACTCAACGACGGGTAGTGAGGACATGGACCTAACTCAAATTGGCCCTCATATGGTTAGCGACGAATTTAACTTCGAGGAGGATAACTTCGACTTCAATACCGACGACGACAGCCACATGATGGATGAGGACGGTGACGCTATGGATGTCACCCGGGCGCTGGATGCTAACATCATTCGGCGACGGACACTTTCTATGGGAGGCGTCAATGCTCAAGCAAACCGGCCCCCATTAGCCGAACTTGCTCACAGCGTCGCGGCTAGCAACAATAATGAGCTATCAGTTGGCTCCGTCGATATGTCCCAAGATATGTCTCAGGATATGTCTCGAGATGATTCCAATGTGTCAGGTGGCGACGATACACAGTCCGTCCCAATGGAATTCACAGTGCCTATCACTCAAGGTCTTCGTCAGCCAGCACACCAAGATCCAGCGTGGCTCGCCCTTCGAGCCGTTACTCATTCGGGAGATGTGCCGTACGAACCTCCACCAATGAGCGAAGACGAGGACGCTGCCCCCCTAGCTGCGCATGCCCCTGGAGATGACATGAATCTCGACGACGCCATGCAACGTTTAATGAGAGCCAGAGACTCGCTTCCAATGGCCCAGTCTATTCTGCCAGGTACGCAGAACGAGGACTCGTTCACTAGCTCCGAAGGAAGCTTCATGGTTGCAGATGGCTTTCGGGGGGAGGAAACGATCAATCTAAGCAAAATCATCGGGAGAGGGAGTCTTGCCGGCTTTAGTGCTCGTCCCAGTCTTGCGTACGACTCAACTATGGAAGTTACTTCTGCGTATGGCCATATACAGGCTATCAATGGCTTGCCAGTCGAATCGACGCCAACACACGGTCGCATTGCCCCTCAGCCAGCGCCAACGCAAGAAATGGCGAGATCGCCGGTCTTCCAGCCACCAAGCGTCCCCGTCACATTCCCCGTCGATCCACCATCTGGACAGCCAAAAAGCATCCACGCCGCTCCAGCTCCCGTCTTTGCGCCGCCACCCAAGGCACCGACATCGGCGTCGAAGCTCAAACCAACTCCCAAACCCACATCACCGGTAAAGTCAAAGCCGACATTCACTGCGGCGTTTGCACCACCGGCTGGGCGCCCGTCACCCAAGAAGCCTCAGCCGCCAGCTACCAACGCAAATGCTGGGAGCAGTACAAACGCTCGTGGCCCTACAAAACGACCTCTTGATGAGACGCTGGAAGAGGATCATGAGGAGGGGCCATCTACGCGTCGTGTTGCCTTGGACTCCAACGACAAACCTAAGCCAGCGCCCCTTCCAGCATCTCGTGCCTCTGCTAAACCCCATCTTGGATCAGCAATACGGCGTCCATCAGGTTACTTTGCTCGGCGGCAAAGTATGGGTGCAGCCTTGCAGGGAGGAACCAACGAAGCGATTAGCGGGACAGACCAGACCACACAAGGTCCCTGTCCACCTTCATCGAAAGCCTCCGGAAAGGGTAAAGCCAGAGCGAGCTTGGGCTCGGCAGCGGCGGCAGACGCGTGGAAGCGGTTCGACAGAAATGCGGCGTCAGAAATGCCAACGAGACCGAGGGATAAACATCCTCCAGAACAAGACTCAAATTCTGCGAACGAGCCAATCTCCGTTACCATAGCTCCTATTAGTGCGCTCCCTCCGGCGTCGCCTGTCAGAGACCCGCCGTCAGCGACCCCTGGCGCTCCAAACCATCTGGAAGGACTGTCAACTGCAGACGGTTTTGGGGAGGATGATAATGAGGCTTCTATGGAACTGGACGAAGAAATTCCGGTACGCCAACCTGATGATCAAGCAAGGCTGCGGGCTAGCACGGCCGCGACAGAGTTGTGGGCAGAAGGTGTTCAAGGCGACGGTCATCCAGACGATAACTTGGTCAGTTCATCAAGTAACGGGATTTGCTCATTAATACTAACGTATGGCTCCTATTTTGTAGCCGTCTATATCGATCGCAGAATTCTTCCAACTAACTGGTATCAAGTTCATGGAGGAGCTAACCGCGCCGCGCCGCTCGATGTCACAACCAGGTCGCCCGGAGCGCCAAACCGCTGATATTCCCCTCGCGGAATACGCGATTGCCACCACAGTCGACTTACCACAACTATCACTCTACACTCGCGTGGCGAGCGATCTCGATGCATGGATGAAGAAGAGCAAGGTGGTTATGCAGGAGACGGAGGAAGAAGCAGCAAAGGTGGTGCCCGAATTATTTGCCGAGTATTTGAGTGCCGATGAAGAGGGCAAGGATCAACTGAGGGTGAGTGGTCACGGTTTATGATAGCCGGTTTGCTCTTCACACTCGTGGTTGTGTAGCATCAACTTAACCTCATCCGAACAAATGTCAGGGAAATGGCTAAAGGAGAGTGGTACAATTGGAAACTGCAATGGATCGAGGGCCTCAAGGAGATTGCGAGCAGTGGTCTGAAGGACTTGCAAGCGGTGGGTATATCCGGCAATAGAGAGTGAATGGCGCTCATCAGGTCGTATGCAGGATGCTAAAGTTCTCGGGCAAATCACGTCGCGAGCAGAAGAAATGCTGCCTTTTCTTGAACAAGAGTACGAGAAAGTCACGGCTGAGCTGGAACAGGAGCAAGCGGAGGTTGACGAAATCCTGGCGAGTGACCAAGGTTACCTGAACGAGCTGAAAGCTTCCATAGCCGAACAAGAGTACGTTTGCTGTTAAGCTGTCTATATCGCGACTAACGCAAATCGCAGAGTGGAAGTCGATGCCCTCCGTGCAGAGCTCAGTGAAAACAAACAGCAGTTGGCTCGCCTTCAGGAGAGATATGCGGAGACTCAGAAAGAACAACGAGAATCAGAGTCTGCGATTTCTACCGCCAAGCGCCTGCTTCACGTCCAAGAAAGCAGCACACTCTCGGAAATTATGAGGTTGAAGGGTACGTATTCTTTCCCCGATACCGACTCTTCCAGGCTCATTCGTTTTAGACGAATTGGAAGCCATGGAAGATCTGCATATGTTCCACGCGACGAAGGTCTCACACAACCTCTTCGAATACGTTTATGCCTCGCGATACCAGATTTCTATCCCCTGCAACAGCCATCTACCGATAATTTCACAGATCGAGCTCAAGAAATTGAATACGGCGAAACTTAAGTTCAAGGATAAATACCCTCATCTAAGCGATTTCTTCCTCAGGACAGCGAAGAATACGCTGTTGCAGACGCAGAAAGACTGGACCGTTCGCAAGGTTCGTGATGCGCTTTCCTACAAACAAGCAGCGATTCGTGAACTTGAACTGACGCAGGCTCTCCTCGTACTAGGTCGTTCATTATCTTTCGGACTATTGGTCGTCATGCACGCAGATTCGCTCCCAATTAGATCTACTCTCCATTAAATACCCTGTGACCGTCGAGATACCCACGTCCACAGACAACGCTGGGTTCACCGCCAAAGCGCAGCTCCTCTACCCCTCCCTCAAGGCCAAGGTTTTCGTCTCTTTCACGTTTATCCAGAAATATTTGCTTCGTGGCCGAAAGCGATCAAACAGTTACCATGCAACGTTGAGGTCGCGTATGGCGCTGTTCAGTACGCCCACCCCGTTCTTCATCACTGAGATTGGAAATTGACCGATGTTTAGGGAAGAGAAAATCTACGAGGCTGTCGTCTCCAGACTTAGTGAGACCAGCCCCGAAGACAATCACGCTTGTTTATTAGATGCCTGCATAGGTGCTCAGGACGTCTACCATTAATCTATTTGGGTCGTTGGTGTTTTTGTTTGTACGTTGGGTATTTACCTTTTTTTCAGCCACATTTACTTCTCAAATCAATTCACACTCCGTTATTTACATTTACGAACCATGTACTCTACACATACTCACTACTCTACAAACTGCAATTACTTGCGCTGCGATGTGTATATATCTACGCCGAAGGAAAGGTCGTGTCCTTGACCCTGTTCGAACTTCGTTGCTGCCGTGTTGACGAAGAGCGCCGGCAGCAACTCGAGACTTTCGGGTGATCCCATGCCTTAAAGGTCGCCTACATTACGGTCTGTGTACTGCTAGCTTTGGTTCCCCTCCCGCCACAATGAATACGTTTACTTTGCTGTGGTCTGCTGCACTCCCCCTTCGAAGAACGAGCCTTCGCTCGACGCTGAGACCAACACTGCGGTGGCAGCCTTTGTTGCTCAGACAGTATGGGACACCATTTCGGTCAACCACTGGCAGGTGGCCACCGCTACGCACAAAGTCCTCTTCGCCATCGCGCACACCATCCTCCCTCGCAAATGCCGGCTCGATGCTGTCGTCCCTTTCCATGATGTCGTACCTCCGGTTTCTAGGCGTCGGGATTGGAATCGTGATGCTGGGCACTTTCTATATGAAATATCTGAGTAAGTAATATACTTTTAAAGCGTAGAGGACGTGAACCGAACAAGTTTCTCCTATAGGCATCCTACAGATAGTCGACAACCTCAAAGCCTCAGTGTCAACCGGGCTCGCCACAGTGAAAATAAAAACCGAGGCACTCGTTGGGAGAGTAAAGGGCGTTAACGTCCCAGACGAAATAAAGAACTCCATTTCAGCCGTGTCAGAGGCGGCCAGGACGAAGTCAGGAGAACTTGGTAAGACGATTAGGGAGGCCAAAGCTTCGGGCGTCGCGGAAGTGGTCGAGTCAGTCAAGGGTTCCGCTTCTACTATGGCGGAGGTGGTTAGAGTGAAATCCGAGGAACTGGGTACTACGCTCAAGGACCCAAAAACGGCGGAGTCTGTCAGAAGCTCAGTATCGGTCGCATTTGGGGCCGTCAAAGCCAAGTCTCAGGAGCTCGGTGCCAGAGTAAAGGAAGGGAAAGGGATGGAGTCTGTGGAAGCTCTGTTCAAGAGAGATAAAGACAAATGAGTTCGAGGTCGAATACTTAATTGTACTCTCCCCCTGGAATCTCCTATCTCCTGTTCCCCCTGTCTACCTTCGTGCGAGGTATGTGCGTGCCTGCAGGCTGCAACGATCATTGATGCCAGTGCCCGAGACGGCGACCTCAGGGGGCGATCCAGTGGCACGTTGGTCTCCGTTCTTCGTGCCTCGAATACAATGTCATTTTCTTCGGATTCGCGGGCTCTCAGTGTCCCATACGTTCTCAACCGTCTGGTTCGTACCCTCGCGGATAACGTCAAATACAACGCCCCTCCTCCGAGCTCCAGTTCATCAAACAGACAAGACGACAACGACTCACCAGACGCAGACAGTATGTCCGGAAATGGCGATTCCAGCAAATCCAGCACCTGGGCGAATAAGTTCAAGTTGTGGAGTAAAAAGACCGATGGATGTAGGTTCTCTTTCTTATACAAGATATATAGTATACTAATAACTTCGCTGTTAGATGAACACCCTGCAGAGTTGGCACCTGAGCCAATAACTGATGCCCCGGAGGCAGAAGCCATCGCGCTCCGAATCCAAGCTCTAGTCGACTCCTTGCCAACTCCGGGCACAAAGCCTGATAAACGCATTTCGAAACCACCCAAACCGATACCTCCTACCCGGGACTCCAAAGGGAGATGTATACCTCCCCCTGGTTCGACCCCGATCAAGGATAACAAGTTGATTGCTTTGCTGTCTTCCCCTCCTGTGATGAACGGGGAAGAGGAGGGCAGGAACTCGGTTTGGTCCGCCCTAGAGACAATTCATCATCGTGCCCACCCACCGAAGGGGGACGACGGAGGGGAGGGCGGGGATGAAGACGAGGAGGAAGATGATCGGTCGTTGATGTTGTATGCCCCGCTTGTACCGACCAAAGACTCTAAGTTGGAAGTCGCGGCGACTGCGACATTGCTCCCTGAAGGCGCAGCAACAGCAGAAGGCGGGGGCCCACCGCCAGCAGGCTGGTGGCCATGGGGACCATCCAAGAAGCCAGCCCCCGGTAAGAAAGTGCGGGTGAAAGGGAAGAAAGTCTGGGTCCCCTCCACTACTTCACTCTCTGTGCAGACAATGTGGTGGGGTTACAAGTTGTAAGTATACATATCCCAGCTGAGTCCTAATACGGTGCACTCATTTAAAATCAAGGTACCTTCCCCCTCCCGTGTTAGACATACTGAACGACAGGCAGCTCGAGGCCACTAAGCGCGCAGCGATGATCACAACAGCGCTGAAGTGGATCGTCGACAATATACCTATGGCTCTGATTCCGCTACCCTTGCAACCCGCGCTGCTAGTCATTCAGCGCATCGTCCCGTTCATCGGTTACATCGGCGGTTTTATTGCCTGGAGCTGGAGTACCATCAAATCTTATGATGAGGGTTTTGGGTGTCATCCTCACGGCCACCTGGATTTTGCCAGTTGCTCTCATACCCGGGACTTGGAGAGCATCGGATGTACCCTCAGCAGAACCCGAGCCACCAGCTAGCGATCCCCCTGCCTCCGAGCCAACACCCCGCGGATCCACCCCCTGCCACTACCCCATCTACCAACGCGAAGTCCAAGACCAGACGATAATTCTGTTCCTCCACAATAATGAACGAACCCATCACGATCATTCGTGACTTTACTGACTTTATTTGACGTTATCCAAGGATTGTAGTACTTGTACATATAATTAATTAGCATCGGTGTACTTTTGATTCTCTAGGGTTTTCGCTCCCGGCCACCTAGCTCGGAGTAAAGGAGGTTGTTTCGTTCTTGCTTGCGTCCGTCGCGTTCATTCTTGAAGTGATTCGAGATGAGGAAGGCCACGTCTGTACATAATATCGTTCAGTGACTGAGCACTATCCGCTTGTATCTTTATTCTTACCCAAAGATTGTTCGAAGTTAAGCCGAGGGTCGCAGAATGACTACAAGGTCGAACATTAGCGAACTATGGCTCACTGCACACATATTATGTGCTTACCTGATATCGCAGCCCCAGCTGCTCCTCGCTCAACTCCATACTCCCGCCCAAGCACTCAGTCACACTAAACCCTTCGTCGTTCAGCTCCCCAGTAAACTCCAGGCTGACGCCTCCCAAACGGGAATTGCATTCGGCATGGATACGAAGGCACGATGTCAGCTCGCTGATGATGGTGCCGAAGTTGCGGGTTTTGAGGCCGGTGCTGGAGGTGAGGGTACTTTGTAGACGGGGAAAGGAAGGGATATCAGTATTGCGAGATACAAGAAGGAGGAGAGGAGAATACGTACTTCCCGTGCATGGGGTCACATATCCAGATTACAGGATGTCCTGAATCTTGGACAGTTTGGATATGACCGGCGAGGTGATCATCAATCTACGAAAGAAGACGCATTATCATCCTAAAGTCATTCGGTATATAAGAGCCCCCCTACCTTCGTTGCGCCGTAGCGAGTAATCAGAGTAACCCTTCCACTTTCTTTGTCGGGGTTGACAACTAGGTTGACATAATTGAGCTGGAATAGAACGTAGGGTATGGGGCAGAGAGCGTACTATCCAGGAGTCGAACCAACTCATCCTTGACCATGGACGGCCCAACCTTGATTCCAATAGGATTCCGGATTCCACGGAAATACTCCACATGTGCGCCAGTAAGCTGCCTCGTCCTATCGCCAATCCACAAGAAATGCGCTCCGGCATTATAGTAAGCCGCCTTCTTATCCTTTGTCGCTAGCGAGGGAGGTATAGGGAACTCCCGCGTCAAAGCTTGTTCGTAATCTAGCATCAACCCCTCATGGCTGGTGTAGAAATCGACCTCCCCGACGGCCTCGCGTGCGCCGCCTTGTTCGTACGGAGGCATAGATTCTATGCCGATGGTTCGACTAAAATCGAGAGCGTCGGAAAGACCTTCGACGATGTGTTCGAATTCCTTGCTAGTAGAATATATAGATGCATTTAGTGGCGTACAACCGTATGGGGTAATATACTCACCGTAGGGAAGGAGACCGGACATGGTTGAAGGACCAATCTCTCGGGTGATGCAGCGAAGCAAAGCCAGAGGACAGGAGGCCTCGAAGGTAATTGAGAGTGGTGGAAGAATGGAAGTAAGCTCTGCAGGAGCCACGGTCAGAGAGCAACAATGGAAAATACGTGACGATGATGATGTACCGAAGTAGACGGTCAGGATTCGGGGTACGGTCATCTGGATCAAGGCTTTACGTGGATTAACCAAAGGATACGATGTTCATAGCATAGACATACGTACCCATTGACATTGTCACCTCTGCGACTGGTTTAGTCGATGGACCATGCAAACGGAACGGAAGCTAACATACCGGAAACTCGGCACAGTTTTGCCATTGATGGTCTCGGTACTACTACTTCGCGGTTTTGCATATTGTCCAGCAATTCGACCGATACGTACCTAAGCCTCTGGATTGAATAGCTAGCTGAAGACTGTATATTGTCCGACTTACGACAGGCAAGCGTGCGCCCCAGACGACAATCAACGAGAACGAGAGAATCAGACCGATCTTCGAGGATATGTTTTCCTTCATGGGTCATATTAGAGTTGAGCCTCACTGAGGCGCAGATGACATACATGAGTGCAGGCATCGAAACTCTCGGCGCAATCCCCAGCGTGAAGTAGGAAGGCTTCATTGTTTTGTACGCGACCCAACTGGTATCGCAAGCGTTCGATCTTATGGTCAAACTCAATGCAAACCCTACCAAGCAGAGTTGATTGCCACAATACCTCAGAAGGTGTGACCAGAGGCGGCAGGGTGTTGATCTTACTCAGGACCCTAATACCAGTGTTACTTCACGTAGTACCGGTGATCCACGTCGAACGCA
The DNA here is from genome assembly GCA_029467805.1 of Pleurotus eryngii var. eryngii. NCBI lineage: Eukaryota > Fungi > Basidiomycota > Agaricomycetes > Agaricales > Pleurotaceae > Pleurotus > Pleurotus eryngii. Next base: position 529,758 of record SZVJ01000018.1, read on the forward strand.
CCTCTGGAGTTTCTGTTCATCTGGGTACTCGACGCCCTAATGCCAGCATCATCAATTTCAGTGTGGCGTCAGGCCATGCACGATCAATAAACCGTACCTGCGCAACCGGCTTAGATGTCCAAGAAGAAGGTGACCAGGTTGAATCAGCCATCCTAGAGAGAACCGACAGCAAAATTCTGCACTATGGGGGTTTCCGGGGAGAAGGGAAATCAATGTGTCGGAGAACACGAAAGTTTTGAGCGTCCATGTCAGTGACTCGGCGCGACCATCATAAGTTCATCGATTTGCCCCGAAAAGCCCGACAAATAAGCGCCATCCATGATCCCAACGCCAAACCTCTCCCATCTCACCGCGAAGGACTTCGAACGTGTGTACGAGCCAGCTGGTAATCATATATCCTCTGCAAACGTTCTATAAACTATGGTTTTGACACGAGAATTTGTAGAGGATACATTTCTACTGCTCGACGCATTGGAGAACGATGCAGAGGACCTCAAGAGTTCACTGCCCTTGATATGCTTGGAAATCGGGTAGGAACAAGGAGTTTGCATCCACTGCAACAGTGTCGCGAATCATCGTTTCTCAACGTAGTTCAGGATCGGGTTGTGTCTCGGCTTTTATTGGGACCATACTGGGACCGTCGTCGGCACGTACGTTTCTCTCCGACGTTGCACACATGGTATAGAGATCAACATTTGATCTAGTGTATCTCTGTACCGACATTAACACGCATGCGTGCCAGTGCACCGTCGCGACAGGACGGCAAAATAAAGTAGGTCGCGTCATAGGGGCTTTTGACTTAGCCACTGAGGCTTTTCCAGGTTTGTCTGGAGTCCGTTGGCACATACTTGGATCGTTCGCTGCACACACGTTTGAAGCATCGCGTCGACCTCCTAGTTTTCAACCCACCATATGTACCCACTGACTCTGTGGAAGCAGAATCTGCACAAACCTCACCAGCGATTGCAAGTGCTTGGGCGGGAGGGGTCAATGGCATGGAGCTCACGAACACCTTCCTGAAGCTTGCACCCGTAGGTTCATTGGAGGAGAGTCCAAGGGTCGTGTTGAACAATGTATACTAGGAACTACTCGCTCCACAAGGGCGCTTTTATCTGGTGGCGGTCAAAGAGAACAATATTCCGAACATATTGGCTACCATGCTGAACGAGCACAACCTAGCGGGCAAGGTTGTTCTCCAACGACGAGCGGGCCGCGAGCATTTACATATTTTACGATTTGAAAAACAAGCTTCGCAAGTGCAAACATGATCATTGTTGGAAAGCACGGTACTAGTTGTACAGTAATTGCGAACAAGTCCATTATCCCGTTAGTAGTGGAAGGGATTAATGATGAGTAACATAAGGGATGAGAAGGAAAGTGCGAGAAATATTGGGTAATTGTAGAGAAAAGAAAGAACAAGGGTCTAATCATCGCTATCAGCGCCAGGCCTTCTACCTCGAAGGCTAAACCTGGACGGAGAAGCAATAGACATTGTCCGTGACATGAGGTTATCACCAGAATGTACAGAAGCACTACTGCTGAGAGGGTTGGTATTTGGGTCGAATTCCAGGCGCAAGCGGAGTAGACCTTGGCCCTCGCGTAGCTCTAATAGTACATCGGCAGCAGACAAGGCATTGGGCTGGATATGTCGCCAGATCTGTTAAAAGGAGAATTTTAGGACAATAAAAATACATATCAATGATAGCACTTACGTCGACCTCGCCATCACCTAACAGCTTGTCCTTGCCAATCGTTTTGTGATCATGAATCCAAGCGAACAGCTTGGGGGTAAATTGACCCGCCGTGAAAATAAAGGATTCATTCCTAGAAGAGATATCAACGAAGGAACTAGGATTCAGAAGGCATCAACGTACCATTCAGGCGCAGCCGTTTTTCCAGTATGCTTTGTTTTCACTTCCTTGTCCCCGATACGAATGATAGCGTACGGCTTGTAATCATTCGATGGCAAATCCTTCGCGTCGAGGACGGTCACTCTCAATGTGCCAGGTTCGCCAACGCCACCACCGCCGTTGTCAATCGAAGCCCCGGAATCCGATGTCGGGAATGCAGTGAAGTTACCATTCCCATTCTCTCTGTTCCCGATTGGTTGAGATGCTTGCCCCGAAGGTGCCTCGTTCTCTGGCTCCGAGTCGTCGTCCTTGCTTCGTTTGAAGACTCCAGTAACACCATGGAACACGCCTTTGCCGGCACCAAGAGGTATCGAACCGATCTGTGTCATCGCGCGCCCAGCGGTAGAGAATGTGGATGTGTTCTTCCGAGACTTGGCAATGATTTCTGGTTGGAACATCAGCCGTATGCGGATCTGTCCCTTCTCGCCATGCTTGTTGGACGCCAAGTTGAGCGTTCGTTCGATGGCGGTGAAAGGTTCTATATCCGCAAGGTCGATCTTGGCGATACCCAAGGATTTCGCCTGTTCAATTTGATTCCAGTCGAATATTTCCACCGTGAAGTCAGCGCCCACTCGTGAAGGCTGGAAAGACGGTTTAGCAACACATAACCGGAGGAAAAGGTAAAGTCTAGCTTACCACTCCGGTGACAAAGTTTTCATTCCATTCCGGAGAAAGCGTTTTCTTTTTCGTCTGAGATTTGTGAACTCGCTGGCCATTGAGAGTGAACACCGCATAAGGATCGGATTTGCCTGTAAAGTACTATGTGAATAGGATATAGTGTATACGAAATCCTGTACCGACCTCCACGATCTGCAGCCACGATATCATGTCCACTCACGAGCTCGACGCGAAGGTTACCTTGGTCTACGCAAGATCAGTACCAATACCAACCCGTAAGAACTCGAAATACGCACTGTTGATGCTCTCGCGAGGATCCAACTTGACGGGAACAGGCACATAGCGAGCTTCAACCTCAACCGTGGACGTATTGCGGCCACTCTCATCCGCAAGAGTGAACTTCGTAGGGCCAGTCTATTCCATTATTTGTGTTAGAAAGTCTATTCCCGAATCGTGTTCTGCTGCGCGCTTACAAGTGTTGAATCCAAGAAGTCTTTTGCCTTGCCCTTCCATTCAGCCACAATGTCGTCCTTCTCTCCTTCGTCGGCTTCATTCAGGCGGAACAACACCTGCCCGAAGTCGAGTTCCTTTACGAAGCCTTCCCCGACATACTCCCAAGCAGTGTGCGTACTCCTCGCTCTGACGGTGCTGAAGGCAGGCCAATAGCCATCGTCGAGCAGAACTTCCAAGCGACCCTTCTTCGCCAGCTGCCCAGAAATCACGTTGAAGATGATGATACCAGACTCTGCAAGGTGGTCAACGACAAGAAGCAAAGACATTTAACGTGCACCCACGCTCTTTCAGGAGATCTTCCTTCGACAGTTCAACAACATCGGTCGATGGGTCTTGGGCCTCGGGTGTTGTTACAGCTGTGTCTGTGTTGGCAGTACCCCCCGTGCCCGTGGTCCCGGTTGTAGCAACGGAGTCGACCGACTTCTTCTGCTTATGGCGGGAGAGCGTCTCCTTTTCAATCGTGATACCCTCAGGCACTGCTTGCATCTCCTCGTCAGACGAAGACACAGAGGACCCATCGTCAATAGATCCTCCATCCTCGTCATCATCAGTGGCCTGAGTGACACGAGAACGTTCGTCGGTCTTCGTGTCGAACTTGACACCCTTCAGCGCCAAAGCAGGGACAAACTGCGCGACATAGTGGAGATGGCCCTTGAAGATGCTCTTGTCCAAATGGAGGGGATCCTGCCTTTCAACGACACCGACAGACTCGTAGGGATACCGAGGATCTTCCGACGCTTTAGCAAGGTCAGCCACCTTCAACTCGCACCAACCGAGTGAACGATCCCGAGTTACGTGCTGGTAGTCCATGCACTCCAGGAGCAAGTTCTGCGCATTGAAGTAAGTATGTTGCTCTGAATGAATCGTCCACAGTATTGACTTACTTCTCTGAGCGAGTGTACTGATAAAAACATAAGCAGTGCTGTGCGCAAGCTTTTGGGATCACTCACCTGGTATGTACACGAACTGCTCCCAGACGGGATTCAAGTCTGTGGTTTTACTGTAGGTCAACCTATTTGTCACGAAACGTATAGCACCTACTATTGTTGATGACCTCAGTGCGGCCTTTGACGACTCCTTTCACCAAAACGCGTGTGTACGGGTCACTCTGATCAGAAAGTTAATCCGCGAAACTGTAAAATAGCAGATACAACGTACCTTGCCGCCCAAAGCAGCCTCCACATTCTTCACATCCGTCGCCTTGTGTAGGAACAGCCTCACAACCCCAATCGGCGGTGTGTACTGATCAGCACCATGCAGACTTCCAGCCATATTCAACGGCTTCCACTCCGCACTCATCCTCAACTTCCCAGACTTGCACCCACTAAGGGGGAGCCAATCTCTCCCCGCCTCGCCCTTCATGTCCAACAAGTCCTGCAGACGGATGGACAAGTACCCGACGATAGGATCCTTCAAGAAGTCCCTATCATCGATGACCTTCACCGTGATCGTAGCGTTGGACTTGTCGGAGCAGAGGTACTCGTGTGCCGACTCCCAAATTGGGTTGACAGTATGTTTGAAGCGAGGAGTGGTGTGTACGGCTGTGGCGTTGCTTCCCACATACACCTTGGCCAGAGGGTTCAAATCGCCCGATAACGACTTCGTGGCGTCGAGTTCCTTCGCTTGATGCAGAACCAACCGAACAATGCCAACGGCTACCAAAGCCAAACCAGTTTAGTACTCTCTCGTTTAGACAAACAACCGACGTACTCGATTCCGCTGTCTCCTCGTCTTGCTTCAGCGCCGGGAAGAAGGATGCATCGAACCGGAGGTCTCCCCTGTCCTTTCCATCCTTGAGAATGGAAGCAACTATACCCTCCTGAGTAGCATCCTCAATCAACTTCGACAAATCAAAGTTCGCGACACCCAAGAGTGTATCACGCCTATGATCGTTGTAGTCGTAGACATTGAAGCACAGAGTCTCGCCGAGGGACCGAATCAGCAGGAACTTGGTCTCGTTCCAGCTTGGGTTGTACCTGAGACGTATTGATAATTAGCACTTGTGGGTCCGGACGAGCATACGGATACGCACGTGTTGTGCTTGTACTTGGTATGGGCGAGCTCCTCGCGGGCGTTGATGCTAAGAGAAACGTAAGGATCCGGGGTTCCTCCACCGATCTTGCTTCCCTTGAGACCGCGTGCGGAGTTAACAGTGACCTGGAGGACACCGATAGAAGTATCCAGAGGGGTACCCGACAGCAACTGCTCGAGGTTCAAGGTAAAGACATTCGGGTCATACATCATCGGTCCCAGCGTCGCATGGGTCATTTCGCGGATAAACGATGACAACCCCGGAATCTAAGAATAAATCATGTGTAAGTGCTGTGCCTCCCCGCGTGAAGGAAACACGTACATTGGCGATATCGAAACCGAAAGTCTCGCCGCCAATAGGTTTAAGCACGTAGTCAATTACTGGCTTTTCCAAAAAGCAGAAGTCCACGATTTGCACATGCGGGAAATTGGACATCAATTTCAACCTGATGCGCATCAAACCAGAGAAAGCTATATCCTCCAACAGGATAGGCATAGCAGCCGTCGCGATACCTTTTCCAACGCGCACGGAGAGGACAATTTTTGGGTTCACTTTTGCTTCCGCTTGGCGTTTTGTCATATCAGACGTGTCGTTGGGTGTGAACGAGATGCCCCAGTCCATCATGATGATATCATCTGGGGTCTTGGGGAATGTGCGCACTTTGTCTATCCTTGGGGCCTTGGTTCCTAGCGTAAAGGTTGACAGACGCAGAGAGTCGAGGAATGGTGGGGTGTTCGAACTGAGAACCTGGTCAACGGATGAGACAACCGTAGCAGACAAGACAGGTTCGTAGATAAGCCAGAAACGGTCGAGGAAGTTGTTTATCCAGTCCGCGGATTCATGTTCGGATGCAAGTCGCGTCTTAACGAGTTCGCGCTGGATGTCGTCGCGTGCACGTCGACGAACACGTTCCAGAGATGTGCTGTAGTAGGTGTTGCATATAGCCAACGTGATAAGCAACCATCCCCACCCAAAGTTAAAACGTGTCATGAAATGTGATGCGAAGACAGCCTTGAGAAAAACCATGAGCACGAGTTGCATAAAAGACAGAAAAGGCATATCCTTACAAAGAAGATAATGGCAGCGTTGTGATACCAGTCGCCATAAAACTGCTCTGAAAGGAACATAGCCAGAACACCTTTATCTTTCTCTTCGCCCTCTTCCAAAGGTGGGTTATCTATCCCCGAGGTTGCCCTCCAACCAACCTTGTACCAGTCCGGAATTTCCGGTGCACGTCCTTCTGGCAGAGCCCCAGGTACTTTGCTGCTCTCGTCCTTTGCTACATCTGCTACTGCCTCTGGCGAAACATCATTGGCTGCGATTTTTGGTGTCTCCGTGTCGTGATCTTCGATTGTAATCGTTGGTATGACATTGGATTCTCCGGAATCAATGTGAACCTCTGAGGGTTAGAGTTTTATTAGAAGGAGGCCGCAGAGGCATGGCAGCACGAAGGCAGGCGAGACCGGCTCCCGAACATACCTTGTTCGCCCGCCCCTGGTTGGTCGTTGGCACTCTTGAGCTTGTCGCGAGACTTGCCTGCGGAGGCAGCCTTCTCAGCCGGGTTCGCATCTGGGTCAAATTGGTGAACCGGAACGCGTCCGTTGTTCGAATCACGCTCGAGAAGGCCGTTCACCGCAGCCTGTTGGTTGGCATTGCCATTCGCTGGCACTGCGCCGTTCGACGACATCGAGGAGGACGAACGCACGATGAGCTGGCTGCGATGCTACAAATGAGCTAGAATGGTTGGAGTCGGGAGTCAGGGAGGGAAGGGAAGGAGCGGTGGTCGAGGTCAGAGAAGAAGAAGGAACGGCAGGTGAATGGCGACCTTGGTCCTGATGTCACTGTGTCCCCCTATTTGCAATACGGCCCTGTCACACGCCTCCAAGAAGGAAACTTGTCCCTTACGAGGCAACTTCTAGACGCAGGTGCCACACAAACGTCAGTGGAGGTCTCCTGGAGAGTTCCGTGCACAGAGGCGATGGCAATGGCAATGCAGACCGCAGCGCGTCGACAACGGCAGTGCCCTCTGTACCCGAGTCTCTGATTTATACTCGGAGTTTAACTTTTCAACGGGACTTCTGGTTCGCGAATCTTGTGGTTCGAGACTTCGAGTACTATAAGGGATGAGGCAAGACGTGTCTTCGTCGACCCTACCACAATGGTGGGATTGTGGATGGCAATAGCACAGCATCAACAGCGAACTCGCGCAGTATCGTAATATTTCTCACAAAAGTTCAATGCATTCGTGCCGATGTGCAGGTGACTGCGCACTGCTGTGCTTATCGACGTTTGTGTAAAAATGGAGCGAGGAATTCTACGGGCGCGATCTCTACGGAGGCTTCGCTATTTCTCAAGCTTGAAGCTCGATCAACCCGTTGATTGGCTCGAGTCCAAGAACGGGTGGTATCATCATCGACGACTTCGACTTCATGATCATGATTAACGCGCAAACATACAAAAGGCGAAATCTATGCACTCTATATTCTGCGACATAGTGCTCGCGCCAAACTTCGGATCAGGTCTACCCAGGATATGGGCGGCAGTACGTCTACGCCGGAGCGCGGAGGTGAGATGAGACTTGTGTTATGATAATAATGTTTTACTATGCCCAGCAAATAATGTGAGTATCTAAAGTTCAGCCCAACCACCGTCTACATCCTCGCCACCGGTGAAGAAGGCTAACACGAAGACAATCGCACTCGCACCCAACCTCATCCCGAAGCCACGATACAACTGACCGATACCAGTGTGCCTCAGCCATCCACCCTCATCCCCTTGGTTGGCGTTGATTTCACCATTCTTGTCAGCGGTCGAGGGGCCTGCTTCCGCTCGAGCCTTCCCTTTCCCTTCTCTGCGCCTGCTCGTCCTCCGAACAGGTAAATCCGACCGCTCCTCAGTCAGAATATGCCAAAACGTGTCGACGACCCCGTTGTACGGCACGGGCCTCAGCTCCACACATCCTTTGATAGGTTTCGCGTTTCCCCTTGCTTGTACTTGCAGTCTGCGTCTTACCGTTTCGAAAGGGAGGGTGACAAGGAGGCCCGCGCAGCCTGCAGCCATTTCGAGGGCGTTGAAGGCTATGGGGTTGGATGAGGGGGAGATGAGACGTGTGGTGGTCGAAGAGAGGATGAGTTGGGGTAAGATGGTAGAGACGAGTGGACGCAGGGTGTTGTCGAGGAGGGTGGGTATGACGAGGTGCGGGTGGAGATAGATACCTGACAAACCACCTTCGTCGCGTAGAATTTGCGAAAGTGCATCAAGGGGGCCAGAGTAGGACCTGTATCGTGGCAGGAACGACTGTACGATCAGACGCGTGCGTATCAAGTCGAGAGGGGAAAGGATGAATCCAGTGATGACATGCGAAGCAAGTGGGAGTAGGAGAGGTGGTTGATCGAAGGAGGAAGATCTCAGGGAAGAATGGAATACAGAAAGAAGGACGTTGTGGATAACGGGCTGCATCGTTGTCGAGATAACATCCGAGATACACGATGTCAACAGTCCTGTGTTTATTTAACGGTCATTAATTAAGTTGGAAAGAAAATTGAGTGCATTCGAGGGACCCACCCTTCCAGAGAGCGAGCCACCCTTCTGCTCTGAATCTTCCGAGACATTTGATCATTTCCCAAACTCCATTGCTGCTGCCAACGGGTATGATGTATTCTGGCCGCGTCGCTTCCTCGAGGATCGAATGCCGGATGATGTACCCCTGTTCGTCTGCTGGACGCGGAGGTGCACGACGGGACGACGGATTAGATGGGTCCGCAAAATATGCCTCATCGTCGTGCGAAGAATCACTGAACTTCTAGGAATGAGCATGCCCGGCCACAGGTACATGGAAAAGAAGGGAGTCTCACATTGTCATCGTCCTCCACCACTGGTTCCACTTCTTCCTCCGGCTCGTCTACATTCCGCGGAACCCACTGAACCTGCAGCAACATCTTCCCAACCTCCCATGGCATGGCCATCGCCGAGCTCGCATACTGCAGCAGCGCAGACGCTACAAGTGATCGGAACACCAGCGTAGCGTCTATGGCGACGAAGTCATCCGAAGACGGCGAGAGCGACGGCGAAAGGTCAAAAATGGAGTTATGTGAGGGCCTAGCGGACCATTGGTACGCGGAACCTGATACTGCGTCTGGTGTGGTGGTATTGATATTTGACTCTGGAGAGCCTGGTGCGGGGACAAACGTCCAGCCAGAGTTGGAGCTTGGGTCGTTGTAGGAGTCCCGCAACGACGCCATACGTTAGGGTTGGTCAAATCTTTCCAATATTGAGCACTGTTGATGTAACTGGCAGTGGAACGTTAGCGGATTATTCGAAGGGCGCTAAAGGGCGCCAAATTTCGGCTAAACGACGTTATGCACCTATTTCGAAAGCATGCCGAAATACCTTACTCGGTTCCTTCATCCACATCATCTTCGAGCTGCTCATGAAGAACGCAGGACGCCGTATGCAGCAGCGACTATGCACATTGATTGATATCATAAACGTAACAACATCCCGATCTCCACCCCCCAAAGCAGAGAAAAAGATCTTAAAAGAAAGTGACATATCCTCGCGTGGCGAAATAACAGTGGTTGTATGAAGGACAAGGAATAAACAGCGATAGAAAGGTGATAAGTAAAAGGTGCGGAGCTTTGGGTGAAGGTATGCACATTATGTGCAAATGCTACATCTCGAGAAGTTCTAGTTCTGTTCTGTTTGCTCATCGTCCAGGTCGATAATCCGATTCGTATAATAGCCGAACAGTCTAGGAGTTTGGGATGCGAATGGACGCTCCTTGCGGGCCGGGTGGCATCTACGTAAATACCCACCACAGGGTGAACAGGAGAGCCGCCAAGATCCCCAGCGCCCTCGCAGCAATGACGACCACTAGGGCTTTGCGTATTGCCGCGTAGTACGTACTCAAGGCGGACCCGGACCAGTTGATCCTGTGCATCAATCAGCATGAAATAGATTCACGGACATGGAGAAACGCATGCCTGCGATCGTTTGTCCCACCAGACCTCACGCTCTCTTCCCATCCTCTTACAACTTCTCTGTACCTCCTGCCAAAGATCCAGATCCAAAAGTTGACATCCGGGTACGAGAACCTAGGGAACACGCTGGCCAAGCTAGGAGCGACCATCTCTACACGTATGCCGTCAACCCCAGTCTCATATGAATAAGGATGTGGGAGGGGAATGGTCTGTGAGAAGAAAGCGGCCTTCTTCCCAACCGTTATGCGGCCGTTGGACAAAGACTTATCGTTGTAGGAAGGAGAAACAGAAGGTGTTGGGTAGGGGAGGATCATGTAGGACATGAGATCGAGAACCATGCCGAGGGACAATCCCCAGAGTTTAAGCTGCGGTCGTGGGTTGCAATGTCTCATCATGCCCTTCTCCACCACATCTTGCGACGGGGATTTACCATTTCCATTTTCATGCATGGATCCATTGCTGGAAGCAGTCGAAGAGCTCGATTCGCCGGGTTCAATGATGACTGAGGGGAATTCCATGCTTCCCACCAAGCATCTCATCAAGATCCTCAGCATGCTGGAATGCTTGCTCGCCAACCTTGAGGCTGCATCTACAGTCACAGTGCTCCATCTCGGTGGGTCCTCTTTGGATACTAATGACTCTAGTGGCGTCCAATGTAAAGTGGTATTTGGTGCAGGGTCGGGTGGCGGAGGGGATGACGATGACGCGGGATGAGATGGCGGAAGGGAAGGTGACAGTTGCAAGAAGACATAGGGAGAAAGGATCATGAGGAGTCGTTTCCCAAGCGACGTCGTGATTTCGCGGTCATCGAGCTGTCCTACGCAAGCGTAATGTTTCTCCGCGAGGTCGATGCCAATCTCCTCCCAGGTTTGCCGCATAGCTGGAGACCAGGGGTCAGCGAGAGCAGGGAATTGACGCATATATGAACGCACCTGTGTAGAGTCCACCTTCGTCCCCTTCCTCTGTCCGTCCTCCGGGAAACGCTACATGTTTCTCAACACTAGTCTTGACCTTTCTGGAGCTCCTAACTCTCTCGTTTGTTGACTCATTCACAACCGTGTTCTCCCTCTCTAGAAACAGGATTTCTGGAGAGGCCTTGGGTTCATTGACCCATTCAAGATCAAAGAACTCGGAGAGTGTCGTTGGTGCAGTCGACGAGCCCAGCTGCGGTGCAGGGAAAGCAGCATCGGGCGAAGGGACCACACGGATTATGATAGCAACTGCTGCGCGTCGAGGCTCTATATATTATCAGTTTCCATACATATTTCGGCATGAATGATGCATACGAGTTGGTGGAGATGCAATTATTCGTGGAGGCGTCGAACGGATTCGGTGCAAAGCCCTCGATACCAGCGGAATGATAGACGTGGGTTTATCTGTCACAGCGCAGGATCAATGCTCGGTCCAGCTAGATCTCCGGCATCAAACTCACCTTGAGGCGACGAGGAGGACATGAGGGTTCGTAATGGGGTGGAGGAGAGACCCTGTGCGTTTTCTCCCCAACAAGTTGTGTCGGGCTATTTTCAGCAATGGGACGTCGCGTGCCGACTGTCTCCACTTAGGCGCCCAACCCAGCCAATCGGATATCCCGCCACAAGGCTAATTTACGGATGCCGGGGGTTCAAAGGAGTTGGACATGATGGGTTTCTGTCATCATGGACACCAGGCTGGCCCATGTGCCTGGGCGAAACGGTGTACAAAGCATAGAATAATAACTTGTAGAGCAAAGTAACAGAGCTGAGGCCGGGGTGCGGGGTCCTGGGGCATTGCAAATTGGAAACCGAGCGGAGAAGGTACAAGTCAGGGTATTTAAAGTGGAACCCGCACTTTGGGGCTTATCGTCGCGCTTACATCGCACTGGGGCCAATAGGGCCGGCACTGGCGCTTTCATTTTGCAATTGCTCGGGAATTGCGGGCGGAATTGAGGTGACAGATGGCGTGTACTGTCACTCCGGGAGTTTGAAACTGAGGTCCCTCGAGACAACCTGCGCACAGATACTTTTGAGTTTTTTTTTTTCAAGCATCTTAGAGGTCCTATCTAGCCTATAAAAAAGATTCAGAATATTTTGATAGCATCTGCGCTCTAGGGAATTTATTTACTTCGCAAAAGTCAATACCTTGTGAACTACTGCATGAAACAGGTGTCTAAAAACCGGGAAAAAACTGTACAGGACGGTCTCATCACGGCGCATCTCATGGTATGTACAGCTAATGATACCAAGGGCTGTAATCCTGTGTATCAGCTTTTCAGTGCTTGACGTGACAACAAGCTCCTAACAAATTCAAACTCCACTTGCTGACTGCAAGATTTGCACGGGACTTGCAGCTTGAAGGCCTGCAATCGGAGTGTAAAATTACAGTGACAAACGTGACAAACCGTGATGAAATCGTGACGAAATCGTGACCAGAGTTTTAAAGACTACGGGCAAAGCACCTCCTGCGCCAGGCTCCTAGAACCAACACACTCGTATCGCTCGAATGAGTCTTCTACGCTAAATACTAGACCCTATGCATGCTGTGAGAAAATAGACAAACAGGAACAAAGAGTAACTAAGGACTCAAACTCGCGATAGAGCGGCTGGCAAGACTGACACAGACGCCCGAAAGGCGCCATCCTTGGCACTCTTATCAATATCTCTCATTATTGTTATCGTCTTTATTTTGATTTGTTTATTTAACGTCCATTATCCTTTCTGGGTAAACGACGCATCGCGCTAATTACTCTCAACCTGCACAGCCAATCTTGTTTCGTTGCGTTGCTGCTGGCGTCTCTCACATTGTCGATCGATGGATCCGCGCTAAGCAATTGATCATAGCATCTCCACAAATCCGGTGCGTCACTTTGGAAGAGATTTGCGAGGTCGTCCAAGTTGAACTCCTGCGAAGACAATGCTGTGGCCTTTGACGCTCCGAAATGCAGGTCAGCTGCTTTCCTCGACAGGTCAACAATTTGTCCCGCATAGACTTGTGACGCAGTTCGACATGCCCACTGCTGAATATCTGCAACCGACGCAGGGTGCGAAAGCAATCTGTCCATGATGCTTGTTGCAGTGTTGCCTACATCAGCGGCATTGGCATATGATGATTCACTAGTGACAAATGCAACGATAAGATCTGTGATTGAGGTGTCGTGGTCTTGCAGAAGAGAACGAAGTTGCACAACAGGCAGCAAGGTGAGTGGCATCTTGATCTGTTGGTCCGATTCTATCAAATTCTCACTTTTTATACTTCTCTGCAGTCAGTCACTAATTACTACACTCCATATAACCTCTACTTGGTGCACAGTTGGTGGCGCCGTCGATGACTTTTACGAGGATCTCCAGTACTTAGCCCACTCAACAGCTAAGTGTTAGCCAGTCCAAACATAGTAATAGCTGTGAAATAAACAAGCCATAACATTGATCGTGAGCACAGCTAAGGGTAACCGATAAGAGTGCCAAGGATGGCGCCTTTCGGGCGTCTGTGTCAGTCTTGCCAGCCGCTCTATCGCGAGTTGGAGCTCTTACTTTGACTTTGTTCTTGTTTGACTTTTCGCACGGGGTTGTATGAGTGAGCTCCTTCTCGCGATACGACGCGTGTTGGTTCTAGGAGCCTGCTCCTGCGCCGGCATCACATTGGCACATTCTCTCCCTCAGATATAAATCTGGAAAATTAATAGGGCTGTAGACAAGAAGGTACCCTATTTGCGTGCAATAGATGGTAGCCGTGGGAGGGGTTGTTCACTCGCTATAACACTCACAAGTAAAAGTTTCAAACTCCCCGGAGTGATAGTACCCGCGTATCCGAATGCACAATCCATGTCATATAATGTTCGTACATCTACACTATCTGTCTTCATTTGTTTCGTAATCGTCCCCCCCAACTTACAAAGGCAACCCGCAGACCTCACAATCTCTGCCGCTGTGTTCGTTTTCAAAGGTGCAGTGAGGGCAGATCCGTAGGCCGCTGGAAGCCGATCCCGAGGGGTGGGAGGCAGCTTCCTCAGCAGCAATTTGATCTAATACATCCTGAGGGATGTCATCGTTGACGGAAGTCACCGTTGGCGGGGGAGGGCGCGACGCTGTACAAAGGTCGCATAAGAAATGTACGCTGGAAGTATGAGAGGTAGACCTACGAGCGCTTTCACGGACAATCGTCATGAAAGTTTGCCAGCCTTCGGTGGCGAATAGTGCATCCAACGACTGGGGTTCCTCTAGAAGCCTTGGCGACGATGCCACCTGCACCAAGATCTTCATATCCTCCTGTAGACCCTTGAGCAATCGCAAAGTCGCGAAATAATGAAGTATCATACCGCAGAGAACAGTTGGGTAGTTCCCAGGAACGCAACAAGATGCCAATCGCTCAGCCACTTCGCCAACTCAACGCGCTTGTGCAGGTCATTACTTGATCCAGGTTGCATATTTAGAGCGCCGAGATCTCGCAGAGTTTGCATGACTTGCTCGACTTGTTGCTCTTCAATCCCGTGTCGGTTCTCGATGCTGAATTTCGTGGACCTGAATGACGGTGATGGGTTTTGCGGGAAACCATGAGTAACCTAACGAGAGGAAGTGAGTACTGCCTTATATATGACAATTGACGAATGAACTTACGTTGACCAGTAGATATTCGACGGGGAAACATGGTTTCGCACTCTTCTTGACTTCGAGACCATACTCATTTTTGTAAGTGAAGAACACGTCTGGGACGTATCTTGCAGAACCCTGCGTCCTGTCTTCTTCTTTCACGCGAACAATACCTGGATCCACGCTGGCCTCGATCATATCGGCCTCCACCATCGCACAAGCTTGCTCTGATACTTGATACGCAGCCACGTCTACCTGCCCATCTTCCGTCGCAGTCAATACCGCCGTGACCAGTCTAGATTCAAACTTCCCATTTGGAGACGAACGTGAAAGAGTCGGGTGTTGTCTCTGCAGGGTTGCGGCGAAGATGGCCTCTAAGGAGGAGAGATAGAAGGAATTGGCGTGTCGTTTGTAGACGTTCTTCGTGCGATCTTCTGGAGTGGGGTCCAGATCAGTGAAGATATAACCGACGATGGTTAACGTCGGTGAAGCTGATCCGGCAAGGTCGAGTATACGTGGCTCGTCCACCCAAGGCAAGCCCAGCGTAAGCCCGTCTAGTTCGCCTTGCTGTGGGGGCTCGTGGATCGCTTCGACGACGGCTTTCACACCCATAGGGACTTTATCGTACGGCTCGTACCTGCCAATCAACCATCCAAATCGCTGTAAACCTGTTTTGCGCCAAGCTTGGAGGAATCTGTCCACAATATCCATTGAGGCAATTTCCAAATGATCGACCATACGGAATGGCTGGGACTGTAATGTGATCGCAGAAGGTTGGCAACCGGTACAGATACCAGCTGGCCACGGGAGATGCCCGCCACTTGGACATGGCACTTTGACGCGATAATCAAGCGGATTTAGAGGTGGAAGGGCCATCGAGGCAGAGGTGGGATTGCCCTTTGGTGTGCGCTTGCGGAGGTATGCGTGATATGAAAGGTGCTTTATGGCTTCAGCCTTATGGTAGGCCGCGTCATACGGTTCCAGAGGCATGCAGTAGTCACACATACCCTTTGCACCGTGCTTACAGAACGTGGCATCACGTCCTCGGGGGATCATCCCATCTTTGGAGCGCCAGTATGTGTCTACGGGATCCTCCTGCACGGTTTCCCATATCCTACTTCCTTGAGCAACCGTGGTTGTGGTGGGAGGCTGAGCAGCAGATGTGGATGGCTCGGCCGTAGATGGAGTTGAAGACAATTTCTCTTTGTATGAGACAAAGATCAGATCCCCATGTCTGTGGCAAGAAATTAGATGTCTGTTCATCCATAATCCCTCGGTAAATGAATATACTTTAGACCAAGACTCTGTAACGTTCTACCGCGGATACTAGAGACATTCTGCTCGCCCCCCTCGGGGTTGATTCGACATTGTCAGTGTCGAAGCATCTGCATTTGGCGCAGTCTCTAGTATCTATGGGCGGTTGCGATGAGCATTCGGCTTTCACGATCGCAGCGTAACTCATACTTTGGACACTAGCTCTGATATATCGGCAGACGGCTGGAGATCAAACCTGAAGTTGCCATCCTTGGATCGTACTCGTACTAGCTTTGGACCATGGTTCAATATAACTTCGAACAGAGAACATAGCACTTACCATCGTCGTGTGTTGAATGTGAGTGAGTGCTTTGCGTCGAGATCTAAACGCGCGTTGGACGCGTCAGCTGAGTCAGCCTGCTTCACGATCAAGACAGGAGGCTCCTATGATAGTGACCTCCTAGTCTCTCATCCAGCCATCAATTCAGCAGAATGATGCCGTCGCGCTCAACGTAACTTAACACGTCTCTCGTTGCTCACTGGGAAGGGGCATTTCTACACTGCTGATATCTTCCGTTACGATCATTGAGCTAGGATGGCCGAGTCTTCGAGATTATTGGCTTGAACGGTTAACGAAGGCCTTGAATGGCCTCTGAAAGGACCGACGAAGAATTTACCTTTCCGACGAAGACGCGTTGTATCCTCATGTTCGCGAGGGCGGAAGGTATCATCGAGGGTATTGAGTGAGCGGCTAGATGCCAGAGTGGCGACATCGGGAAACTAGGGGATAGTTGTTTGCAAAGTGATCACTACTGTAATTATTCACATTAAAATCTATACACAAGCGCCTCGCCAGGTTACCCAAATGTAATCCAGACCCCTTGTTGAACGTCATTAAGGTGCATGGTCCATGCCATAGTCCATGCCATAGTCCATTATGATTCTTCAGCCTTGCCCTTGCCCTTGCTGCTGGACTGCGCCGCATTGTCATTATCGTCGCCCGTATCTGATTCATCGCTATCTGATTCATCGTCTTTGTCCTGGCCTCCCGCCTCTGCGACTTGAGGTTTGCCGCTTGCTGATGGTGATGGAGTCGAGCCTGAGGGGTCAGACTGGCCAGGTGGCACCTGTGCTAATGCTCGGCGGGCGGCGTTCATCTGCGCGACACGAGTGCCCTTCAGCATAACGATCTCTTTCAGCCAGGTATTCTCCCTGCGAAGATCGGCGGCCTCCTTCTCCAGCTCCTCCGCCCTACCAGTGAGGTCAGATACCGACCGCTGGAGGTTGAGTGTGCGTTGCTTCTTCTTAATCCTGAACCGCGCTAATTAGGTGTAAGCCGATCGTCAAGAGCTAAGGAGCAAGGTGTATCCTTACCTGAGGCCATAGTATTTCTGCGGCGCTTGTCTTCCGCCCCCGTCGCTGCGTCGTCATTAGCAGGAGAGGCTGGGGACGGGGACGAATTAAGTGGACTGTGCGAAGAAGAGGGGGCCGGCCCCTGCGCGGCGTCCGACTGGGGTTGGGATTGGGGAAAGGAGGTAATGGGATAGTTTGAGGAGAAGGAAGGCGGAAAATTCGGAAGGCTTTGGTTGTGTGGTACGTTATACGGGGATGGTAATGGTGGTTGGAATGGTAATTGGCTCCAGGCGACGCCTTGGGGTGGAAGATAGGGTATACTACCTGTGCCACCAGGTAGATAGTACTCTCCAGGAATACCAGTCGACGAATGGAGGTATGCCGCGTAAGGATTTCCTTCTGATACTTGAAGAGCTTGCAGAAAGTTATCGTACGGGTTCTCCTGGCTGCCACTGGCTTGATGCGCTGCTGCAGAAGCAAACTGCGCAAGTAATGCGGCATCACTAATATCTGGCTGAACAAATAATTCAACGGCTGAAACCTAGGTGAACAAAGAAATACTCACTACATTGGATCCTGGTACTGGTAATCCGCGCGTCGAAGATCGCGAGCGTGATCGCCCACGACGCGTTGAACGCGAAGCCTTATTAGGATCATCTCTGTCCATATCAAAAGAAAATATTAGGCGTTCCCAGTAGTCTAACTCTGGCTGGAGTGTCCCAGGTATGCTTCTGAGGAATGATGCAGAGTCTGCGCTTGATTCACTTTTGAACGAAAGCATCGAGTTGTACACGAGGGGTGTGCAGGCCCATAAGCAATGCGCGTAGAAAGGCCTGGCGTAGTGATTGTTAGTATATTCGTCATAGCCACACGAGATTGCGACAGCCCTGGTGTGGTATTTCACCATCTTCAATCGAACGTAAGTTGCCGAGTATTAGAACGCCGCGAAGGATAGCATCGAGCTGTTTTCTGGCATCGTCGACGCCGAACACCGCGAAAAAAAGAGAATCGGGACGTTCGATTCTGGAAGTACCTTGCCAACAACTTCCGTGGCCCTGAGGAATGGTGCACCTCATGATGACAGGAATTCCGAATTACTGACTGAGTTCTTGGCATTCTAAACACCGAACCGGCGGCAGCTCAGAACATATTTATGCCTCAGTTCGTGCCCAGCGAGGAAGCGTAAATTGGCCGCACTACCATTAGCCATATCACATCTGAATGTCGACAATTGACGAGGACATGATTTTGGCGAGGATTGAGCAGAGAGGAAGTTGTAATCTGTCATCAACGTTCGAAATGAGTGCATCCGATTCAACTCAATCGCCCCGGGCGTTACCGTGCTAAGCGCTCGATTTCTCACGCTCAAGCATGTGTGCAGGATCAGGCAGCATCGCATAGCGAGGATGGCCTCCGTGGCATAGAATTCTTCGCTGAGGTGTTGCATGTTATATCTTTGCTTCTGATTCATAAACAGGACTATACGGTGTGCGGGTTTGGGCCCCTAAAGACCCCCCCCCCCCCCCGAAAATAACCACGTGATCTTTGGGTCGCCGGTCGATCGAGACTTGGCGTCCACTCACCTTTCCTCGTTCACTCCCCTTCGACCTTTGCAAGTCATTGAGAGAGTTTCTCAGTTGCAAAGCCACCGCCATGTCTTTCGGTCGTCCCCCATCTATAAACGTTGGTTTCACGCCCAACCCCCCGGATCGTGGTTCATTCCCACTCGACCACTATGGTCTGTCTTTCTAGGTAACTTTCTCTTCTCATCTGACCTTCCTTTTCGTGGTACCCTTTCAGCCGAATGCAAGAACCAGATGGTCCAATACATGAAGTGTCTGAAGGCAAACGATAGCACTTCAACGGCTTGCCGGGAGCTGGGCAAAACGTATCTAGACTGTCGGATGAACAAGTAAGCTTGATAATATGTGTGTGCGCTAAGGACGGGCTGATAGATACGCCTCGAAGGGGTCTCATGGAGCGTGACGAGTGGAACAACCTTGGTTTCGCAAATCTTCCTAACGCATCGACATCCAAAGACAAGCCAAGTCCGTCTGCGAAACCTTCATAATATCACTCCGTTTCACGTCGTGCTATGGTCATCCATCGAATAAACGCAAATATCATTTGGGTATGTTCATGAGGTCCTAGTTAGTATGGCGTCCAGCAAAGACTAGGTAGTGTGTAGATAAGTGACCTGTGTCAACGCACACGAGGAACGACAGTAGGTTAAATGAAAGAAGCTATATACAAAATATTTTGAAGTAAATTCTGAGATGGTCCATAAATTGTTTGTCCTTGTGAAGAGGTGTTCAGGCGAATGTAACCAAGAGGAGCCCGGCGGCTGCCGCGAACGCCAGTGGCGAAGGTGTAAAGCCGACACCAGAGTTTGTATTAGAGGCTGCACCCGTGGCAGAAACTGAGCCCGGGGCCCCAGAGGATAGTGTCACAACAGCAGTAGCTAGAGTGACAAGCTCAGCCGGTATGGACGTGTGCGATTGCGCATAACTTACTGTGACCTGCGCCACCACCAATAGGAGGATTTGTGGCGTTATCATTTGTTTCGATATATGCGTCTCCGAGAGGCTTGTTCAAGCAAGATATGACGGGCTCGATCCTGAAGGCAGGTTGGTGCGCCAAAGCATCTGGTAAGATGTAACCAGTTGCAACCTCGACCGATTGTTGGAAGAGATCGTGCTCTAGAACAATGAAACCGGAGTTCATGGTGGTTGCATTACCCACGATGTCCTCCCAATTGTGGAGCACTTGCTGTACCGAAGCAATTCCTCCTGCGATATTGAAGTCTGTCGAAAAACGTATTAATTAATCAAACTCAGAGTATAAGGGAAGTGCGGTTTTACCATCTGTGTCAAAGGTAGCGAGCGGGGAGATACGGGTCCATAGGACGGGGGTCAGGCCCATCGCGATGGAGATAGCGCGGACACGGTCACTGGGTTAACGAGCTACGTCAGAGGCACACTCCGCGGTCGAAATCCTACTCACTCGATGTCTCCGAACGGCGGCCGCATCATGTTTGGAGTGACGCCCAATACATCCTTGATGGCCTTCCTTGACCACCCGAGCTCTGCGATGATTTCGTCGTTGGACAGAGTTGTCAGAGGCGGGTGGCTCCAAGTGTGAACAGCAATCTGATGGCCGGTCAAGTACTGCAGTTGGAGAGTCCGGGGGAACGAGATGACTCGACTGCCGACGACGAAGAAGGTAGACTTGAGGTTCGCCTGGTCCAAGTACTGGAGGAGGTTGGACGTGTAGTTCGCGGGGCCATCGTCATACGTCAATCCCCAGGTCATTCGATCCGGGCAGTTAGTCACATCTGAATCCCTCGTGCAGCCACCGCATGTCCACCAGCATCGTGAAGCATCGGCCACGGGCCCCGGATTGGCAGGACAACCACCCGCCACAGTTGGCCCGAAGCTGGGAATGGTTATGCCCGAATTCGCTACCTCCTGTTTCCATTGCTGCACTTCGGGACTATCAACTGGAGGCGGCCGATCAAGAGGAGGGTAGGCGGCAGGGTTCAGCGTCGCAGCTAGAAATAAATATGATTCGGGTCATCAGAAAGATTGAGATGAGCTATAAATAACATACGATCTGGCAAAGGGGGTGCATTGGGAATGGACGAAGGTGTGGCACCAGGAGGTGCTGTGGACGCCAGAGGTTGAGTCGCTGAGAGGGGTGCACCCGACACAATTTCAGACAGCGGGGCAGCTGTGGGGTTAGTGGACTGCAACGAGAACGAGAAGGTAGTGGCTGGGGGTGGGAGGGCGGAAGTTACCACTCCTGAACTCGTTGGCGCAGCAGAACCGACAGCAGAACCGACAGACGACTGCGCAGACGGAGCGGACGATGGCGGGGAAGATTGAGCTCGAACGGTCAAAAGATTGACATAGGCAAGGGCAAGGACAAGGTGGAACATGTTGGTGGTGAAGAAGAAACAAATCCAAAGACCTATATATAGAGCAGTCGTGTTGCAACGCTTCTATACTTTTCTCTTCTTCGTTCTCGGCTTCTCCAAATCAATCTCTTCGGCATCGTCGTCCTCGCTGTCCTCATCCTCGCTGTCATCCTCCTGACCCTCTGCCGTGCCCAAGAAATACTCGATCGCCTCTGGGAATATCTCATTCGCTATGACCATCCCAGTCTCAAAAGAGTCCTCTTCGTGCTCGAAGTAGTTGAAGAAGCTGCCGGGGTCGGCCGGGATATCATCATCTTCGTCTTTCTCACGAGGATATAACTTGGTCAAATTTTTGGAATCATCCTTCCAGTTGATTTTAATGGCCTGTGTGGGAGGAGTGGAGCGTTCTTGGATCAATGTCACGAACAATGTTCCTACAGCATGGTGAACGCACAGAAATGGAGACGTCACGCTGCCATGAGAAATCCAGGCTAGATTCGGTGATGCCATCTTCATCAGGCGTTTCGTCCGCCGCCGCGGGTGGTGGCACATATTTGTATTCCTTCTTCAGCACAGAGTCGCTGAAGTAAGGATTTTCCTTGAAATACTGGATAATGGTTCAGCATGATCGTAGTCAACAGGCAGTAATAAATAACCTACAAACTCAATGGTATAACAACGAGGCTCAGCCTTGTCTCTCTCTACCCACAGATCCTCCAAGTAGCTCAATGCGAGCTGATCGGCGCTGTGCTGGATGTGTACAGCAACCATTTCGTTGTTCATGAGCGCGACCGGCCAAAATTTTGGGATGGACTTGACGATTTCGCGACGCTTAGCGTAAGCCGCGCTAAGTTTTTGCTGAGCCACGCGCTCTAAATTACGCGTTGTCATATTCACTCTACTAAGGACGCGTTGAAACTACTCACCAAGGGCCAGTTCAGTCCTGGCAAGGGATTTCTGCATGACAGTCAATTTTTTGGCATCCTCATCGCTGAGCTCAACGTCCTGTAGAGGGCCACCCTTCTCCTCGTCGGCGCCGGAAGAATCACGCTTGATACCAGCCATGCCGTCTATGGGCGAGGTTTTGAGTTTGCTGGTTGGTGGTAGTACACTGGTATAGAGGCTATGGGAGACGAAATGGAAGTGCAGTGGCCCCAATCGCAGCGCTAGACAGCTTGCGAAAAATTCAGATTACGTAAACAAACGATCGTGACCGTGCTCCCAGGCGCGGCGTTAGCAAGTGCGAAGCCTGGTATACTAGCTAGTCGTGCGATTTATCTACATGTTACCAAGGCGTCCATAGTCTGTAGCTACTCACAGGCAAAACTGACCTGACACTACTGGTAAACCATATTTACTCCTCTACAACAAGTCAAGAGTCATAATTACGCTCATTAAATGCAATATGAAACAGACATGGTATCCATATAATTAAAAAGAAACGATATGCGAAGTCCCCAGCACAGACGAAGCGCACCCGGATTTTGATTATTCAAAGTCTGGGTGCGCTCTGGTACGCTTTGCCCGAGCTGGGGACCCAAATGGGCCACTTGAACTCAGTCTACGCGCTTCCTCATCGTTCCCATCTCAATCTCTTCGCCGCCATTCAAGCTGCCCCTCCCCCTCGCGGGAATCTTGTCGCCGTGCTTGACGCGGATGGGCCACCCTTTGACGCCCTTGCCGTTGTCGGCAGATCGATAGCCTGGGCCGTTGTACCAGATGACATCGGTGGGCGGGAGCAGGCGGGGCCAGGAAACGTAGTAGATGCCGTAAAGGACAATGAAGATGAGCGCGGCAGATAGAACAGAGATCCAGATGATGAAGTAGTAGGCTAGATTGTAGTCTGTGGGTAGTATTAGATTGGGTTAGAGATACTTTGAGATATAAGACAGAGTTGACGTATCACGGACCTGAGGTTCTAGGCAGAGTTAGACCAGCACAGATCATGAACAACGCAAAGTAGGCCACCACGGGCATCTGGGAACAGAACATGAGCACCTGAATGGCGATACATGGGTGAATAGAGTGAATAGTCTTACCGATCGCGTTACCAGCGGCCTCGAATCCGTGATGAGGTGCAAAGCGAGGGAGGGGTTCTTCCGTGGTATCCATGCACCAGTGACCAGGTCAAAGCCGTCTTGTCGAGGCCCATCGAACATATTATTCTTCAGGTACCGGAGAACCGACTTGACACCATCCTCCAATAAACCCTTCTTCGTGCGTTTGTTGGTTCGGGTGAAATCAGATTTCAAAGCTCCCGAGCCTCCATACGCCTTGGAAATCAAGTCAGCGTGATCGGCCCACACTGCGGATTCGTTGAGCTACACGAAATAAAGGAAGTCGCGAAACATATGACGCACTTTCTCTGAATTCTTTGCTTAGTGTCTCATAATCATCGACGCCCTCGGACTCCTGGATAATCCCTAACGTGCGAAGCTGCTGGGCCAGGACCCGTTTGGCCAAAGTCGCCTGGACCACGTTGGTGCGATCTAGGTTGTCCATGCAGTTCGTGCGTACGATGCCTTCCTGGACTTTGAGAGGCTTTGAATCTGCCAAATAGAAGTACCTTCATAACTACCACGTTAGAATATATCCCTCTGGAGAATGCTGTGACGTACCCTTGTCGATCGAGATCCTCTTGCAACCTCTCAATCAATACGCTTATGCGATCCCAACGCATGTTCTTGCACTCTGTGTGGAAGTCGAAGTACTCATACTTCACCTTCGGGAGATTCAACTGAAGGAAGAGTCAACAGGCGGTGACGTGCGTACGGTAACGAACGACAAACCTCCGAAAGATAGCGCTCGTAGGCTTCCTTGACGGGCTTTTCGTGACCTTTCTGGTTGACGAGGTTAACCAGTGCCTGTTCGCCATATAACGCAACTTGCTCCTGGAGGTGCAGTCGCATAACATCAAGCTAATATAACAGGTGGTTCATTGAGCAAAATATTGAGTCAACAGTTGGAGAGGTTAGTCTCACAGTATCCTGTAGGTCCATGATCTGCAGGTCTGGTTTATACCTGAGAGTATTGACCTCGGCCCAGTACATCGGGATACTTCCACGAATCTGCACGAAGCTCAATTCGTACGCGTATTCGTCGGGAGTGCGCGTTGCCGAGGGCGGACCTTCAACGAGAAGAAGCTGTTCAGTCTCGTTGAAGTTGGCGACATGGCCGTCCTGGTCGATTCCACGGCGGAAGTAGCGCGTCCCGGCGCGGAATCTTGAGCGTCTTGAGATCAGGCAAATTTGGAAGTGACGGCCGTTGAGAAAGATGGAGCGAATGTCGAATGCTTGTTAGATATGAGATGGGGGTTGGCTAAAAACAAGAATGGCAACTTACTGCCATACATGACAGGCAGGATGAAAGGGCTCAACTAGATACATCTTCAGCGCGGTGAATATAGATAAGTGCAAGAGAGGAACTCACATCTTGTTTCATCGTTGACGCATCAATAAGTCGTGTTTGCATGTACCTGGAAGCATGGTAAGAAGCAGACTACAAACGTGCGATACACAACTCACCGATTCCAAAAGAAACGATTGTCGGCCTGTATCCAGTCTCAGCTCTGTGGTATCCCAAGGGACATACAAGACGTACAGTTTCCCAAATTGCCTTTGCAGCATCTTCCTCTTGAGCAAACCATTGCGCTTGCAGCCTCCGCGTGATATCCCATTGGTAACTGAAGAGGAAATGTCCACCGTGCCAATGTGAGCGCACAAGGGCTATCAAGTGACTTTCGACGGGATGAGGCGGGTTGATGACGGAAATGTTGGGATTCAGAGGTAGAACATCGAAGTCCGTCGCGCGGTATACTTCGTGGCCCATCAGGTGGCCGCGCAGCTCACGGCCAGTTGCAACAACGATGTAGTCCGCTGAGTTGGTGCAAAAAAGAGTTCAGACGAGTTCTGGAGCATGGAACGACAGACGCACATAGCGATAATGATATCACGCCGATGATTCCATATATTGTTGTATGGTACCTTTGAGCAGAGGAGGGTATAGTGGTATTAGGTTCTGCATTTCTTTATTTAGTAAATGGCATTGCGTTCAGTGAGTGGCAGTTACATACGGTCCAGATAAATCTCGCCCGTGGCTCGTTGAATTGTCAGCGAATGGGCACCCGCTGACCCGGTTGGAATGAACGTGTAGGCTTCGTCGCCATCTATATACCTGAGAGACGCAGTCAGTCAAAAATAGCTGTATTTGCCAGCCACGGCCGTACAAATTCAAGCTTTGGTGGATGGGCTTCATGGTGGACGTCCAATGCAAGGGGACACAACGCAACGGACGGACGTGAAGAGTTTGACACGAAAAATAAGCGCCAGCGCCTTGCCTTGAGTTCGTGCACGATCTTTACTGTTACTGTTACGGCCACAATTGGCGGTCTCCGACGATGAAGCTTACGCCCGAGCTTCTGGCACAGGCCCAGTCGGCTCTCAACCCAATCAGGGAACGTCAGCTCGACCTGCGAGGTGAGCATACGCCCAGTTCGCCGCCCAATCGCACTTATCAACCTGAGTGCAGGTTATAAAATACCCACCATCGAAAATCTTGGTGTCACCAGAGTACGTGCACGTCGCGCCATTTGTAGTGCTGAACCTGATGGAGTGGTCTAGGATCAACACGATGCTATAGATCTCACGGATAATGCCATTAATGTCTTGGGCAATCTCCCATTGCTCAAGCGACTTCAAACTCTGCTGCTCGCCAACAACCGAATAGCAGCAATCTCACCTTCACTCCATCTTTCTGTCCCCAACCTCACTACTCTCGTTCTCACCAACAACAACATCACTGAACTAGGAGACCTCGAACCGCTGAAGGATACCAGGAACCTTCAGTATCTGTCGCTGCTGGGCAATCCCGTCAGGGAGAAAAAATGGTATCGCGAGTGGCTTGTGTGGAGAATACCTGGACTAAGAGTTTTGGATTTTCAGAGAATCCGGGACAAGGTGCGTCCCTCCTCCGATGCGCCTCGGTCTGGTCTGGAGAGCTGAAAACATGTTTGGTACGCGCAGGAACGTAAAACTGCAAAGATGCTCTTCCTGACGGCCGATAACTTACCAACGGCGTTGGCAACGACGTTATCTACCACCGTCTCGACGCATTCCTCAAAGACCACGCTTACGATCGACGAACCGAAAGCTGCGATGCAAACTGGCAAAGCTGGCCGACTCATGTCGAAAGAGGATGCAGAAAAGGTCAAAGCAGCTATAGCGAAGGCCACATCCGTCGAAGAAATACGGAAGCTGGAGCGAAGTCTGCGGGAAGGCTACATGCCAGAGATGGAGTCTGTAGGGGCATAGGCTTTGCGAACACTGTAAATGTAACAAACTGTGTAATGCGTCTCAGCCTCTCGCGTTCAGTGTTGATGATACTACGTCTAGATTGACACCACAAAACCAGTTCATCAACAACAATAAATTTCAGGAGCACTATTGAAACTTCATCTCTAGCAAGAGCATTACATTGCACTACGTCTAGTCTTAGTATCCTTTGACACCGGCGTTGCCGATCCACAATCCGTGGAAACCCAGCGCAATGACGGCGGAGAGATTGAGCAACGAGCTCACGCCATGCAAGATCCCGAATCGTCGGTTCAGCGCCTTCATCGCAGGGGAAACCTGAGGGACCTGGTCAGCACGAACGCATTGTACATCAGAGCCTATTACGCACCCCAGCGTCACTGTAGACCTTGCCTTCCTCCTTCTCCAACCTCTGCCTCTGGAACATGGTCCTGAGAGAGAGCGTTGTAGTTATAGCCCATGACGGTGCGGCTCGAGAAATTCGGAACTCACTTGCTCGTCAGGGGGCCAATGACGAACTTGTTGACGCCCTGGAAGAGTACCACCGAACCCAAAGCATAGGCTTGGGCCACATCAGCGACATTGGGTCGGGAAATGTATGTCAGAACGTCCGGATGCGTAAACACCCATCGGGTGAGCAAGAGTGACGATAGTGCGATGGACTGGAGGAAGTAGATCGGGAAGGTCTTGTGCTGGAGAGCACCGAAGTATTGTCGAGCTACCAGAGCAATGATTATGGAGACTTAAGTAAGCACAAATAAAGCGTACGAAGGGCTTTGAAGGCAATGATTCCTGTTGTCAATAGTACAGCACAGCTATTCATCCGTCGGGCAACGCACCTCCAAAGAAAGTAACCCAGACCGCTGCCGGTGAACATCATTAGACAGAGCGGAAGGGGAGCGGAGCTCAGCGACTCACACGTTCCGAAGAGCCAACCATATGCGACTACGTACAGGCTATTCGGTGAAATAGCAAGGCTAGCCAACGATGACAGCGTCAATATCTCAATCTTTGCCATGGATGGTGGTGGTAAGTCGTCAAGAGACTCTAGGAGTTGGAACCCGACCGTGGGTCGCGGCTGGAGGAGCGCTGACTACTACCACATCGTGTCATCAAATCCACTGGACGTCTGGATCATGCCAGGGTGCTCGAGAAGGGGCCGCGTTAATTCTACGGAGTATCGGTAAATTATACAGCCCAAGTCTATGCTTATTAACCAACACTCTATCCAATGACTAATTTTCCTTCCACCTCGTTGAATTCGTAAGCAGGAACTTCCAAGTTCAACTACGAAACAGCGTGAGATGTGGAACATGGTAATCAACAGGTAGCTTACAGGAGCGGGGCCCTTACGGATACGTCCCGAAATATCGTAGTGAGAACCGTGGCAAGGGCAGAACCTTTGGTAGTAGTGTGTTTAGTATTGAATACCCATCAAGTGTGTAAGACCTCACCATCCTCCGTAGTCACCTGCCTCGCCGATGGGTACACAACCGAGATGAGTGCAAACACCAAGCATGACCAGCCACTCGGGCTTCTTCGTTCGCTCTTCATCACTCTGCGGGTCTCTGAATGCCTTCCATTCCGACGTGCGGGCCTCTTCAACCTCAGCCTGCGTCCTGTGTCGGATGAACACGGGCTTGCCGCGCCATTTGATGATGACGTTCTTTCCCTCGGGAATGTTGCCTAGCTCCACCTCGACCTTAGCCAAGGCAAGAACATCAGCAGAGGCTGACATGGTCTTGAGGAATTCCGTGACGGTGGACTTCGCAACAGAAGCGGAGAGGAGGCCTAGGGAGCCGACCATGAAGTACGAAAATGCGCGGTTGTTCGACGTGTTGTCTGCGCGATACGGAGAGAAATCGGGGACATCCGAAGCGTCTTTGACAACGGCGGAGGTGTGGATGAGACGAGGAGTGTAGTGGGTGGTGGTCGGTGCTATACGGCGAAAATTGTCACCTCCTCCGTTACAAGCTCACATCAGCTCTGTACATACCATTGGCAAAGGTTTTAGAAACAAGGCCTATGGGCGAATTGCGGGAGACACCACTGGCGAAACGTGCAGGTGTGTCCGAACGAGCTGCAGAGCCATGGCCGTGCTCCGCACTGAGGTCGCGCGCCGCAAGGTTGAGGAGAGGAGCCGCTGGGACTCCTGAAGAAAGGGTGCGGACGGTGGGCGCAATGGTGACCGCCTTTTTCACGGCGCGAACGGAGGCCATAGTATTAGTGCGAAGGTAAAGTGGTGTTGGTGTAAATCCAGTCCCTCTGACTGGCGGACGGCGCCGTGCTATATCCGGTCTTTCCCGTTCCGCCCCTTATTTTCGGGTTAGGGTTTAGCTTACTTCCTCAAGGTTCGACGATCAAACTTATGTACAGAACTCAAGATCATTTTCATATAACGGAGCATTTCGTACTACCAGCTCTTCGTATGCTCCGCCAGACAGGCAAGCACCTTATCTTGGGAGAATTTGGGTGCAACTCTGAGACCCTGTTGTTGCGCCCACCGTCGAACACCATCAGGGAAGTCCGTAATGATCCCATCGACACCCATCTTCACCAACCACTCCACAAGGTTCAATGAATCGACCTATATAAACATAAATCCCCCTCTCAGTCCACCGGCCACCAATTACTGCAGCTGAGTTGCTAAAATCAACGCACCGTCCAAGGCTTAATGGTCATGCCGAGCTTGTGTGCTTCGTATATCATGGGTTGGTCGGTGAAGGCGACGAATCCGGGTCGGGCGGGGTCGCCTGGGCTGCCTGCTGCCGTCGCGGAGGGCGAGACGATGCCGGCACCGATGGAGTGCGCTGCTTGGGATACTTGTGCGCCAACAGAAGGACCAGGGAAGGAGTCCAGTCTGGGGCCGGCCAACCACGGTGAGGTCGTGTTGTTAGGCCCGAATGCGGTGGTGCTGGGGAGAGAACCATCAGTTTGACGGGGTCGTTGGTAGATAAAGGAAATGGACGTACCTCTGGATTAAGGCCGAAGTCACGAAGCTTGGGTCGAGTTTCTGTGACGCACGGTTCAGGACTCTCAGACAAGCCGTTTCGAACGCTACGAGACAATGATTACCTTCATTGCAATTAAAGACCTCCAGTCAAAGCTTTGGAACTGAATCCTGCATCAGCAACGCACCAACCAATACATTCGGGTCTGTTATCTTACCGTAATGGAGCGACGGTACGGGCTGGCAGCGAACAAATCATGCTGCCTTTGCACAAAGTCCTGAACACCTTGCGTCAGATTCGGGAATTGAGCATCGATTTTCGACTCGATATTCCACAAAATCTTGTGCTGAGGGTCAGCGCATTCCACGAAGTCGAACGTCTCCTTGAGGGTGGAGATACGTGTCTTCGGGTAGGTTAATTGGAAAGCTAAATAAATAATGAGTCAATCTAATAATAAGTTGTTTGGAACCAATGGCATGACATACGGAAGTCGACGAGGCGTTCAGAACCACAGTCGAGCGTTTTGACTTGCGCGAGCGTAAGGTTGGCGATGAACTTCCCGACGTAAGGGAACAAGGGGTCTCCGGGGAACTAGGCAAGCAACGTTAACGTCGACGACAATCAACTAAAGTCTTCCTTCATACCGCGGGCTTAGTATCAACACATTTGGCTGGTTCGATATCCTCGTCGTGCCAAACGACAACAGCACCGTCCTATGGCATGATCCATCAGCCAACTGTCAAACGGGAAGTAATCAACATTTACCTTGGTCACCCCGTTGTCGAGCTCCAAGGTCTCAGCGCCGTTGATGAGTCCCCTGCACGCGTTCAGATCATCATGAATTTGTTCCCTAGCCGTCGGACATACCAGGCGAAACTTGGTAGGGTGTTCTCAATTGTGTTTCCTCTCCCACCGCGATGCCCCTTCGGAAAATCACATTAATGATCATCTGTGATGGCTGACGGTGTACATCCATACTTGTATGTCAACATGTCTGTGGTGGGTGGCGGGGGCGGCGGAGACCCACTGGGAAGATGCAGCAATAAACCCCAGAAGAGTTGACCAGATCATGATCTTGGAGCGGGGGTACTCGAGGGAGCAAAGAAGCTGATTTGGACATCGAGGGCTTTTATACTCGTACTGCACAGCGAATTATAGCCCGACGACGGCCACCGTTCCTCTCAGAACCGTGGTGGTGTGATCGAAGCGTGGAGGATGAAATCCGAAATAGTCAAGCGAACTCCCATGGAGAACGAACCATGTGGCGGCGATATCCTTCAGTTAATGTTAACGACCCCGGCTTGCAGCTATACCGATGAGACCCCGGCGCTCAGCTTGAAGCGTAGCGCTGCTGCAAAGGCTGCATTTCGTCTTGATGGATAACGTGAACCCAAGCACTGAGAAATAGATGTCGAGAGGCCGACCATCTATGACCATACCGCATCAACGCTAATGGTGCACGCGCTACGGGACGAACGTGCACGCCGAGGAATTCAATCACACGAGTTCCCCGTAAATTCACCCTCGGGGGACGATAGGAGCCTCCTATCTGTTTCTTGCCAACTATCGCCCTTCCGAGTCCTTCATGTTGCCCAAAGTAACATCGCATATCGTCCCTCCAGAAATGACGTAACCAACCGCCGGTCCTATCAGCCACTCAACTACAACCACCTTGACCACAACGACTACTGGGAGCTATGGCAGCACCCCCAGCAATGACACACCTCGGGCCCCCACAAACCATCCACCATCTTGAAAAAGACATATTGACTCCTTATCACTGAACGAGGGACGATCTCTGCACTCCTCACACAGAGCGTTGCCAGCGCGCGCACCGTTGCCTTCAATATAGGAGCTATCCGTGCAGTCTGCTTTTCCCTTAGCATTAGCATTTTCAGCGCATTTCTCCGATTATGCTTCGATGTCGGGTGGAATTGGAGCATCTCAGTGATAATGGTCCATTCAATCCCTTTCCACCATGGAATTTTTGGAGAACACGGCCTTCTAGACTTAAGGAAACTCC
This sequence comes from Pleurotus eryngii var. eryngii, assembly GCA_029467805.1. Lineage (NCBI taxonomy): Eukaryota > Fungi > Basidiomycota > Agaricomycetes > Agaricales > Pleurotaceae > Pleurotus > Pleurotus eryngii. The sequence goes on from SZVJ01000018.1 coordinate 561,178, forward strand.
GTGCAGCAGGAACAGAACAACTGCCTTCAGACAATGGGCAGAAAGGGGGCTGCTATATACACTCACAGCAGTTTGATTTCGCATAAACCTCACATACACATTTCCTCATTCTTCAATTATCGTGATCGTGAGAAATGATTTACTAAATGAGCATCTATGAGCATCAACAAGCATTAGCCAAACTCCTAGATTGGAGTGATTGAGCCGAGGAAGAAATCCGAAATAGTCCGCACGAACTCTATGAAGAACGAACCACGCGGCAGTGATATATCTTGAAGTTGAAGACCATTGAAGCGTAGCTCTGCTGCAAAGCCTATGCCTGACGTGTCTCCACTCATATTAACACCAACGGTGCACGACGAGGAATTTAATGAACGGACTAGGCGTTAAATTGAGTCCTGTGCCAAAGATGCGCCGCTCTCTCACGTACTGAGGAACAATTTGAGCAACGATGGTCAAAAGAACATTAAGGGCATTGAACTCGGAGATAAATAATGATAATGCTGATTTAAAACGTAGCAACAATCATCAAAAGTCACCTACATCGTCCGCCAGATGGAACTTTGTTGAGGTTTGTTCTTGCATGCAGCCTATAAATAGGCGCAGGAATAAATAGATGTTCGGGCGTTCCTCACGTTTCTTTCGAACGGCCAAGACGAACCGTGTTTTTCGACTTTTTTTTCAGACGATACCCGCCATGAAATTCGCAACAACCACACTCCTTTTTGCCCCTTTGCTCGTTGCTGCCCACAGCGCCTACGAGGATCTGCGCTTGGCCCGCCACGCCAAGATTGCTCGCCAAGCACCCACCCCTGCATCTGCCCCGCCGCCGAGCCCTCCAGCGACCACAACCCCGCCGGTAGTAGCAATACCCCCTCCACCCGCGGTGTCGCTCTTGTCGACGAACCCAACAGCCGTACCACTTACGCAGATCGTCGCAGGACAACCGACGCCCGCTACCATCCCGCTTGCCACGACTTATACTGCAGGCACTGTACCTTCCGGCTTGTCTGAGGCGCCTGGCCTACCCAGCCGTAAGTGACCGTAATTGATCTCCGGTGGATCCGGCATTGACTGACATATCAGTCTCTTCAATCGTTCCCTCCAACTATCCCCCGCTCGACAAGCTTCCACCCACTGACAGTCCACAGGTCAAGGCATGGATCGCAGAAGTAGCTGCATCTGGCATACAAATTCCTAATATCCTGCCTACCCTCCCTGGTGGATGCGGCACGAACGCTCAGGCAGCTTCGAATACCACCAACTGCTGGTGGACCTGTGGAGGATGCACGCGAGAAGATGACATTACCAGTTGTCCTGACAAGATGACTTGGGGACTGACCTACGATGATGGACCCGCATTTTACACCCCAAACCTACTCCAATACCTCGCTGAACAGAAGATCAAATCAACATTCTTCACCGTTGGTTCCCGCGTAATATCGGCTCCGGCAACGCTTCAGGCTATGCACGTCGAAGGTCACCAAATTTCGGTACATACGTGGGCCCACCCTCCTTTAACGACGTTGACCAACGACGAGATCATTGCCGAGCTCGGTTGGTCGAGGAAGGCCATCAAGGATGTGTTGGGCGTGACTCCCAATACGTTCAGGCCACCTTATGGCGACATTGAGTCAGTCTTCCTTCTTGTATGCCTCCACGCCTTCACTGACCTTATGCAGCGACCGTGTCCGCGCTATCGCTAAGGCCATGGGAATGGTTCCTGTCCTTTGGACGCGCATCGGTCCTTACGCAACTTTTGATACTGATGGTTAGAATTCCCGGCTTCCTCCGTAGACCTATACTCATGAGTGCCATTAGACTTCAACATCAATGGAGGAATTACCACTGTGCAACAAGTCTTGGTCAACTGGAAGAACATCCTCGGAAACGCTACCTCGATGAATACTGGTTTCATCGTCCTCGAGCACGACCTATTTCCCCAAGCCGTCGAGGCTGCCACAGGCTACATCCTCCCTGATGCTATTGCGCACCAGCCACCGTTCAAGATTGAGCCTGTCATCACTTGCTTGAACAAGCCGCTGCGAGACGCGTATGTGGAGACGAACGACAACAAGACGAATCCTCCGGTTGCTTCTGGTGGGTTTTTCCTTTCAAGCCGTGTCTCTGCTGGCATTATATACCTGGCCGTCTATTTCTGCTCCACTTCTTGAGAATTGAAGTTCCAGAATCTGATATTTTTATACTTCCATAGGAGGTGCCGTAGGAACCTTATCGTCCGGTGCCCCCGGTTCAGCTCAAGTCACTGGCGCGGCGGATACGGTGAAAGGTTCCAATGGGACGAATTCTGCCAGTGGTGTCCTTACCCCCTTGGGTGTTATTGCTGCCATCACTGCAGTGACTGGTTTCTTCGTTCAAATCGCTCTATAACCCATCCCTCCCGATGCTTCGTCCTTTCCCATGGGAGAACTTCTTTAGCGGCCGTTCGTACCACACGTTGCAAAGTTCCATCACATCTAAGCCCCCGTCTGCAGTCGGCAGGCGATTCTCACATAAACATAGGGCGCCCCGCCTTGACTTCCATGTATCCCATGTCCCCCACTCGTTTTGTCATATGTCTGGCCGTTTTTCTTATTAAATTACTAGTATATATATCTTCACCTTCGTCATTCTTCCTTTGTTACGCTCACTAGACGGGTTGGATGCGTGGTCATCACATACGTGAAGAGGGTATGGCCGGTGACTGGCGCAAACGGCCGTACTCTCTGCACAAGTTGGTTCGCAAGTATATGCATCTTAGATATACTTACCACTGTTATGCGTAATGTACCCTCTAAACTGCCATAATCAACAAATTTAGTTACTGCATCGACTCCTAACCCGCATCGACGTTGACGTGGTAAGGCGTCAACGTTGATTTGCTGGTGTCAACGCTCGAGAACTTGCTGCCTTGAATAGACAATGGAAGCGGATGTCTGCCTCGCTGTATGATGTTTCAATAACGATAGCGATGTTACTAAATAAATCACAAATAAATGTCCATATCAGTCCGGCATTCTACACTCATCCTTTACTCGCAGTGTCACTCAGGTGATCTTCCTCTACCAGAGTCTTCGTCTCATCCTTCACGCTCATCCCATCCCCCAACTTCAACGCGATCTCCTCGTTCACCCCAATCAAAGAGAAGTCTACACCATGGCGAACAGTCGGCATAGGCTCATCGTAGGAATACGGAAACAAGGAATCAGCATCTGAGACATGGGTCACCGTGCTGACACCCATGGTGCTGTAGCTATCGGAACGGTCATGCCTGGCTTGACCAAAAGGCACGTTGTCCCTCAGATTGGCGCTGCCGGACTCGATGTCCTGCTTTTTCTCATCTTCTGCCGGTGTGGGTTTGAAGGGGCCCTTGTCGGTGGTCTCCTGGGTAGGGCCTGGCAGTCCTCTGTGCCCAACGATGCCGACACCAGGAAGGAAGATAAGCGCAAGAATAATCGCTACGGTCACATGGACGGGGCAAACATCAATATTTGGGCGTACGTATGTGTATGAAGAGCAACTGACCTAGACAACCAAAAGCAAACGCGCACCACTGTGCGGCACGGTATCCTGCCAGCATGGCCGGGCGAGGAGCGTTGCTACCCATTGGGTTTAGCCTCCAACGCATCTCCCTCGATCGCTGTTGGACGACGCGATTGTAGACAATAGTTGTAATCGGTACCCCAAGAGTGGTGCCCAACTAGAACACATCAGTTAGCTTGTTTCACTATAGCGTGTAGTCACAGCGTTTCAGGCTAGTATAGGGACGTCGTCTCGTTAGGTAGTCCGATCGAGAACCCCATACTAGCGTCGGCCCGCCTGCAGCTGCGCAAATGAGATGGGTGTCTACCCACCTGAGTCATCGTCTGCATTACCCCGCCAGCCAGACTTTGCTCGTGCTGAGCGACGGTCTTGGCGACGAACAATGTGCCCGAAGAAAACACAAAGTCGGCGCCCCAGACTGAGAAGATGGTCGCGGGAAACCCGAAGGCCCAGTACGGTGCAGTAGGATCGATCATTGCGAAGAGGAGAGCTGCCGTGCTGGTAATAGCGGCTCCCACAGCTAAGGACATTTCCTTGGTAAGTAAAACTGCGAGACAGGAGGAATATAGGCAGTGAATTTACCGACAATATAGACGATAGGTACGCGGCCGATGACTTGGGCCATGAAGAAGTTGCACAGAATACCCATGATGAACATGGGAAGTACGCGGACCATGGTTTCGACGGGTGACAGCCTTTCATAATTCTGGTAATAGAGCTATCGCAGAGTTGAGATTCGTTTTAAGAGGCGGACAACGGGGATACGTACCTGAACCCAGTACTGCCACGAGCGGAAGACGCAGAATGTCAACGCCGCTATCCACAGGACAGCTGCGAGCCGTCCTTTGGCTCGCGTCCAGAAGGACACCTTCATGAGAGGCGGCGGCGTAAGCCACGATCGTGGGTAGTCAAGATCATTTTGGATTCTCTCCAAGTGTGCTTGCCACATGAAGAAGGTTACCATGAAGATTACCCCAAATATCATGAGGACAATTATATCTATGAGTGAGGTGTAAGTCGCGAGGGAGGAGGTTGCGAAGGGGCGGCGCACACGGAGTTGCCCATTGCTTGGGAGCTGCCTCGCCTTGGCTGAGTACAACCGTTAAGAGGGTCAGGCCGGAGGTGACAAGGAAAGCTCCAATCCAATCCACCCGTCCACTCTTTTCGGTCGTCGGCTTGTCAGCGTCGATGAAGAAATACCCTCCGACAATGCAAATGCATGAGATGCCAGCGAATACAAAGAAGCTAGATCTCCACCCGGCACTGATAGTCGTTATTACAGCAAGTCGATAGAGCGAAGAACGACGTAGCTTACGGGGAGAACTCCGTCAGAACACCGCCTAGAGTCATACCCAAACCGCCGCCAAGAGGGTTCCCTGTCGAGAAGGTCGTAAATGCGAGAGCGCGAGCCTTTGATGGAGGGAATGAATGGGCCAAGATCCCCAGCTAGCGAAACGCTTGAGTGCCAAGGCAGCCATAATATGAAGTGACTTGCCGCTGCAGGGATCGTCGCCGCAGCACCGATGCCTTGAAAGGCTCGAAGGACGAACATGCTTTCCTTCGTTTGGACCAATCCACAGGCTATGGTGAATATGATGGAACATGCGGAGCCCGCCATGAAGACACGCTTTCTTCCATATAAATCTGCAATGCGCCCAATCATCAATAAGAAACATCCCTTCGGTGAAGTCAGCACTAGGGAAGATATGAGAAACTTGGTAGGCTCACTGATGTGAGAGCATAGGCGGTCATCACCCATTGCAGTTCATCCAGTGGTACAGAAAGGTCTTTGGAAATAGCGGGTAGCGCAATAGATACATACGCGAGGTTGGCGGACTATGGAATCATCTAAGGAAAGAAATGCGGCGGCTATAGTGGCTATCACTCACGTTGATGACCATGGCGGCGGAACATGTCATGACCAGACATATGGCCGACCATCTACTCCTCCCATTTGCATCCCTCCTTGGCGCTTCTACACTGACGTTGAAGACCTCCACAACGGCATCAGAAGCTACCGAGCGCACAGATGGATGCCTCTCTGACATGGGGAGTCAGTGAAGAAGGAAACCGAGGAATTACCAAGTCATTCATGGTCCATATTATAGCGACGTGTCGAGTCGCCCAGCAACATACGAAGGTCCCGAGGCCGGCACAGATCAGTTCGGCAGGACACAGTGACGTTCTTAGTTCAAGGCAGGCCCCACACTAGAAGTGCCACTAGCGGTTGCAAAGGGGCAGTTGCCCGACTGCTGTCCTGGATTGGCCGGTGGAGTCCACCGGGAGCCTGCTCGATACTGCCCCGAATATTGTGAGCCATTCTGCGGTAAGGTATCACCAGTAATTTCGGGCCCTAGTTCGATTCAACACTTGCAAGCGATATCTCGTCGTTTCGATAATTTGCGTGCAGGCTAGGTTTGAGAAACCTTTGCCAGCGCAGCTGTGTCTCGAAGAATGTTCCTGGACGACATGGGACATCTGCAATTCTGAGATTTTTGCCGCGTGAGATATCATGCATAATGGAATCCCGGATTGTGTAGACTTCCTCGAAGGTTCGAAGCGATGTTCAAGATGAGAGTACTGTAACCCTTGCAATTGCCTTGAGTGCATGAGCTGTTTCGATACTGTGGGAAAGAAGGCCGACGCCTCTAATGTTGTGAACGTCTATAATTCTTCCTGGATTTGCCAATAGCGATAATTGATTGAGGGTATCATCTATGTGTCTACAATGTATTCATTAAAAGTACAATCTGATAAGTTATTGAGGACATTTGTGATGATGATTTGCCTCCTTCATTGGCATTAGATGTTGAACGTTGAACCGTGAGGGGTGGGTGTGTCCATCATTCCATTCGGATGGGTACCCACCGTTCGCCAAACTGCGCCTTTAGAAGACTCTCGATGCTCATGAGCTCTTTCATCGGGCATACGCTTTCATCCCCTCTGCCGCCATCCTTGCGCGTTGGTGCCATCCGCATCAACGAAGGCAGGCTAGCGATGCTCCACCCCCTGCGCCCCCACCACGCCCCCCTCATCCTGCTATCCCTTATATTCCCCCAGAGCGCCAGCATAAAGCTCCGTTCGGAGGGGGAGGCGAAGAAGAATTCGTAGTGGTACCATTCTGGGCCGCAGTACGTCTGCGGCACCGACAGTAGTGGCAAAAAGATACGCGAAAGTTGTGGGTAGATTCGCGGGCGTTGGAGGGGGGTCATGGCTGTGGCGGCGTCGGAATCCGACGCCAACGGTGGTGAAAGTGAAGTCAGCGGGGGTAATGAAGGCTGCGGATCGAGGAGATAGGGAGGTTGCCCAACCCAAACCGATACGAACTTATTGGCGTGTAGGAACATGATCGCATTGATTACCGTCTGGTCCTTTCCTACGAAAATTCCATTCGCGAGATATTTATCGTGCTGTGCGTAGAATGTCCGTGCGTACCACGATATCGCCTTCGGTGACCCGCCGAAGAACGATCCTAGAATACCCGTGTCGGCGGGCTTAGAGAGAATGAATGAATAATGGTTAAGGTACGTACCTTCACTAAAGTCAAAATCGACGGGCCCGTCGCTTTCTTGCCACCGTTTCCATCCTCTCTCGGGTATCGTGCATATTGGGAAGAAAATCAGTTCGTCTTGTGGTGTCCCCGTGAGTTGGCTGCCCTCTTCGAACACTTCTTCGACACGTTGAGCATCAGGCCAGCGCTGATAGAAGTGCTCCTCCCGGAACGATCCCGCGTCTACCCAGAACCCATAGTCGAATGTGGGTGGAGAGGGATCACTTTGAGCGAAAGGAATAAGAGTGTTAACGTTCCTCACTGCCTCGTCGAGGAAATACGGCTTCGCGTTCCAAACTGAATACAGCTCGGGCGAGTGCCGGAATCCCTCTCTATCTTTCGCCTGCATCTTCTCGTATTCTCCTTCCAATCCATGTAGCGGCGGCACGTCAAAGGCCCTTTCGAACGTCGTGTTGATGAATATGGGGTGGTTTGCCCGACAACCGCGAATAAGGCCTTCCATTGCTGGGGTGGTGAAGAAGTACACCGGGCTTTCGATGTTCTGCAGAAAACGGTTGAGCCATGCCTTGTAGCTTTCAATTGGATGCTTGGATTTCGAGAGCGGGTAGAATGCAGAAACTATGAGGACTTTTGCGGGACGTGATGACTGCGCGTGATGGATGTCAACGTTGGATGACTGTACGGAATTCGCGACTGAATACGCTGTCTGTGTGTCTTCGCTGATTCCTGTGAGGTGCAGCGTCTGCCATTCGTGGTGGTAGAAGAAGATGAGAGTAAAGAATACGGTGACAGAACAGAAAATCAAAATCCAGGCAATGGCGAAGCGGCGGATTGTCGGGGGCATGCGGTCGCGTAGTAATTGTGGGAGTTTTCCAGTGGTCGATAAACCTTTGGTCAGTGGGCCTCTGCTACGACGAGGGACCTCTTAACGTCGTCCGAGTCGTCGCGAGCACCGTGATACTAATTCGTGTGATTGATTTGTTGGATACGCGAGCTGAAACTGAAACCAGCCCTAGGGGTTCGGCGGTGGTCGCGACTGCGCAGCGCCTGTGCAGCTTGATGGGGACAACTTCCATACAGTAGACTAAATTCCAACGAATCAAGAATTGCCATCTCATAAATTATCTCCTAGTATTAGGTGTCTCTAAACGTATGCTTTATAAATATAGAACTGACAGGTCGCTTGCAGAACATGAGAGACATCTATCGTGTTAGTATTTTAAATGCTGCAATAAGTTTGGGTTGGGGAGTGCGTCGGGGCAATAATCTGAGTTCCTCGCAGCGCCGGGCAAGCCACCTCCAAATCACAAATCACCATACCATCTTGGAAAAGCTCGGGGTTTGCGGGCGCGTTCGCGTTGCAACTTGCAGACTTGCTGGAGTAACCCTTTCCACCAGTACACACCCCTCATGTCAATCGTCCAACCGAGCATACTTTACACGAATGATTGTGATATCAGCAAAAAACAGGTGCTTTTGATATAGTTCGGCTTGAAGCACCGTTCGACCCGCGAGGGTTGGTACTAGAGATAATGCCGCCCATTGTAGCGGCTGTACCCCGATGTCCGTGCACCAAAAACAGCGTGATGGAGCGGGCGTCCTGCTCAAGTGAAGAAGACCGAGGTCGGCGTCCTTTAATTGAGACTGAACACGTGGTGTATTAGAGGGGAACTTGGTAGATGACGAAGGTAAGCGTCATTTGCTATGGTTTGATGTTGGGTAATTAAGACGCCTCGGTTCCATAACCTACCGATCAGGGCACGGATGGTAATACCTCGCGAAGAGCCCCGGCAAATGGAAGATGTTGGAGCTGATAATGTGCGCACAGAGGGGAGGATTTCAGACAGTCCCTCGAACGCATCCAGAAGACGAGGAGGAACGTCGTGCGTGATGGCATAAGAAACGGTGCTGAAGAGGATCGGGTTGGGATGGGTTTTTGCCAAGTTCGCATATCGTGAACAGCAACCTAGTGCATCCTCTGATATGGACGAATGAAAAGTGGCCGTTGACAGATCGTGTTGATCCCAGCTGTCGCCTGTCGCAGCAGTCTTTGAATCCAGAGAACGGCGGGCGTGCACAAGCTCAAGTGGCCAGAAAGCGCTCTGAGCGTTAGTGGCTTATCCCCGTTCTCAACACCAGCGTTTGCGAGTTACTTCCTAGATTGATATCCATTCATCAGGTAATTCCACTCGCCAAAAATACGGTATCTTCCACGTTTCCTCCATCGACGTTTGTTCAGATGCGTCACAATAACTCACGTTGAGGTAGACCCCCATCCTAGGCGGTATTCCGGTTTCCATTCACTTAGGTCAACCGAATCCAGGTGAGTGTGAGTTGACCACCGTCTGACTGATGATCACCGAATCCAAGTGGCTGAGCCATATATATTGATGCTTGACCTGAAACTTGACACGTCTGTGAACGACTGCGTGGGACGTGCTACCGGTCGGTCTATTATGCCCGTAATCGTGTTGAGTTGAGGGTGATAGCGTGTGTCGTGCCCCTCGACTTGAACTCGATCCCTCCCCGCGGGACCAGCCGAACGAATGAGTAAGGGAGTGACAAGCGTATGCGACGACGAGAAGACAGCCAGGACACGGCAGCGACTCGGCAAACGAAGCCATTCGTCGTGTTATCCATAGCTCCGTATCGAACCCGGCCCCGAATCATGCACTTCGCCGGTGATAACGAGGCTCACGTACCACGCTCGTCGTCGTCGTCGCTCTGGGTGACTTCTATCGGTGTCTAAATGAAGGATACGAAGCGTAGGACGAAGGGAAATGAGACGAGACGCGTCGCGAAAAGAATGAGAAGTCCAGTGCTGGTGGTGGTACGTATGAGCGTCGACGCGGGCGAGTGAGTTCTCGTTCCGTATATTGTAATCCATCTTTTTACTTGTCTCTCCACTACCACACACTTTGGCTTCGTTCTTACTTGAAACGACTACGTGGGGTCGTTATTCGCCGTTAGTGTTTGCATCGCGTCCGGCCTGACCGCAGCTGTTTGATGTGTGAGAGTGTCTTCCTCTCGTTACCCCTCCTCCTTGGACCTATTTGTCGTCTTTCATCTCCTTGAATCTATTCTGCTTTCTTCCCCAGAATCCCTGCTCACTTGTAGACTTCGAGACGATGGGTGTCGAAATATTCACAGTGGCGGACGTTGTGAGCAGAGATTTGGGCGCGAGAAGGGGTATCGCGTCGTATAGAATGGTGTCGGCGAGAGGAATTGGTGGGGTTGATGGAATCGGCGGGTGCGTCGAGAGTGGGTAGCGACTTGTTGTCAAATCAAATAGGAGGGCAAGGATATCCTAAGTACATTATTGGGCGCTTGAATAGAGACCAGCACTCACCGTGACCGTCACCGACGATGAGCACTAGGATGGAAACCGACGAGGAATCCGTAGTTCTCCCTTCGTCAACTACTTCTGGCCTCTCTTTATCGCTGTGAGTATCGGCTGTCGTGCTTCTCGAGACTATGGCCTGAAGTCCATCAACGCCCAGACATCCACTTCCCATCCTCAATATCTCTGAGCATTTGACTCGGCGGAAGCTTCAAACCAATTCCAATTCACCATTCGGTCTGTGTGGATCGAAGTCAACCGCGATACAGAAGGCTAACTGCGTGTCCAGTTCTGGGGGCACTCCTTGGCACGCAAAGCGGTCGCGAAGTCGAGATTGTGAATACCTTCGAATTGGCGGTGGATCAAGAAACGCTGCAGGTCGATCATGAATTCCTGGTGTCGAGAAGGGATCAATGTAAGCATTCACTAAATCTGGCTCATTACGAGACGCGCCATCTAATCTCATGTGCTTGTAGACAAGCAAGTGTTTCCTTCACTCGAATTCATTGGCTGGTACACCGTCGCGGCCTTCCCTAGCGCAAAGCACGTCACACTCCATGAACAAGTAAGCCCTCCTCCGTATCATCACCTATCTATCGAGCATTGATCTCCAGTGGATATTTGTAGTTTATGACCTACTGCTCGACGCCACTGCTCCTAATCCTCCAACCCACGTTGGCGTATGTCTCCTCGGATGTCAACGCGCAGACGCTGCCTTTCAAGGCGTACGAACCGTCGATAGAGATCAAAGACCGCAAGTCGCGTTCGGTGTTCATCGAGGCTGCGTATAATGTCGAGACGGGTGAGGCGGAGCGTATCGCCGTGGATTGGACAGCACGCGGAGGCGGAGGTGGCACAAGTCGTGAGTTTGCGATCGCTCCCAGATGTAGACGTGGTGTTGATACTTCATCAATCCATGTAGTGGAATCGCATCTCACCACCCAGCGCGCGGCAGTCAAGATGTTGCACGATCGAATAGGTGTTCTCGTAGATTATTTGCGGAGCGTTCTTTCAGGTACGGCGTCTGCTTCGGGAACATATCTGTCGTTAATACCTTCGTAGGGCAAGCACCAAAGGATCACACGACGCTCCGCTCGCTATCGGCGCTGATCGCTTCACTGCCAGCAACTGAAAACAAGAACTTCCGGGAGGAGTTTGATACCGTATGTTATCGAAATCCCTACCAATATATAGAAACTGATGTTGCGTATTTGAAGGAATACGAAGACGTCCAGCTGACAGCTTTCTTGTCTACGATGACGAAGGGGCTGAATTCCCTGAACGATGTACGCATTTTACTCTATTTACTTTGTCTGCCTGTTGCTGATTCGTATTCTTGGCAGTTGGTTGATAAACACACTGTGCTCACATCTGGCAGAGATGAACGAGGATTCGGAGGCCCACGACGGCGTGGTACAGGTCGAGCAGGGCCCATGGGAGACTGGGATCGGATGCATTAGATAGAATGTCAATCCCTCAGTTGTACACATATGCCGTCGGAAAGCGCTGCACATCGATACCACATCGTCCATATTAAATAAATACTAACTACTAGAATGTACAAATGTATACTGAGGGTTACATACATGGCATAAGCTACACAATTACTACACTGTAGGTATTAGATGATGTAAATAACAAGTACAAGGCATGTACATAGTGCACACATGTGGTGCAATAGAATAAGATAGCTTTTGGAAGTTCGTGGCGCCACTACTTCATCAAGCCTGAATAAAGGGTAGATTGGCAGATATTGAGAAGAGCCGATACTGAGTAATTTGAATTACTCACCAACTGCCTGGGCGGTTCGCGCCGTTACTCCTGCTAAGGCACTCTTCCCAGCACTTGCCTTCCTCACAAACCGGCTCCCCGGCTCCTTCTCTCTCGGCGCATCCGGGCCACCAGCTACCTTCTCCTTCTTCTCAGACAAGTTCTCTGAACCACCCCGGGATGATGGCCGCCGAACGCCTTTCAGCTTATCCCAGAGTCCTGTTGATCGAGTAGTCGGAAGCGCTACAGCTTGTACCAGCGACGATGGCTTCTCGTCACGAGGGGCTGATAACTGAGAGCTACTTGACGACGAAGGCAGCGATTCTTCTCGTAAAGAGGATGATCGAGTATTTGATCTGCTCGTTATGTAACTAACTGGTATGGGTATGGGCAGGGGCGCTGTGGATGGCACTATCTTCTCTGCATCGTCCGGATCGCTGGTAGTCTGGGGTACGAGCTTCGCATCGAGCGAATCCACAGACGGGGAAGTCGAATGCGCCTCTTCCTCCGTGAACAGTCGTTCAGATGTCGATTCACCTGAAGGCGACGTCCCAGGCGCCGAATCGACATCTTCCTCCGGATCTTCCTCAACTACCTCAGTGTCGTCATGCCACAAAAACCCCTTTGTTGTGCGCACGGCCCGACAGGCTACTATGGCTTCTGTGCTGATCCATGTCGATCAGGCTGACGTCCTCGTCGGAGCCCAGGTGGTGTGAGTGATCGGAGTCATCTTGGAGGCGCCGTCGATACACGGATGTGGTGGGCGTGTGGATTGTCGTCGCAAAGTCCCAGGACTCGACTGTACGATGGATTTGAGCTGAGGCTATGGCTTGACGCTCTTGACGCTGGGTAAGGGGGGGTAGGGCCTCTAAAGCGCTTGTGAATTAGCAGAAGTATGTATCGCAAGGCGATGAAGAACGCACTCAGGATCGCTGCGACAAGATAGGAAGGTTTCTTCGCCGATTTGAAGAACGGGGTTTGAAGAAGCTGCTCGGCCGTAGGCCGCTTCGACGGGTCTTTGATCAGGCAGCTATCGATTACTTCCTTAAACGCTCGAGAATACTTGAATGTGCCCCCATCCCGGTCTAGCGCTGGAGGATCCTCCTGAATGCTTTGCAGGGTACGACTTAGGTCTGTGGTTAAGTGGGACGATGACAATTTGCTCACATGTTGAGAAGTACTTTCTGGGAGGGCTCACGCGCTCTGGGTGGTCTTCCTTGCGTAAGTTCTAGAGCTGTTACTCCGAAGCTCCATATATCAGCGGAAACATCATATTGCCGCCCTTGTATAAGCTCAGGTGCCATCCAACACGGCTACGTTATGCATCAGATATGATAAAACCGGAGAAGTGTAGTTCCGCCACGTACAGTACCAACAAACGACTTCCGTTTGCCCATCTTAGGCCGCTGTGGGATATGTGAGTCGACAAGTACGACACGTTTGCCGGCAACATGCTGTTGGTCATTGATGAGGCTCGAGGCTCGACTGTCGCCGGCCAGCGCTGCCGAGGCCGTCGTAATGTTCCTGCGCTTGGAACCCGCGCCGCTGGGCAGATGTGAGAACGAAGAATCCTCGGAGAGGTCGGCTGCGACCCCCAGATCACCGAGCAGCACGGTGCCATCATCGTCTATTAATAGATTGGCTGCTTTAATATCACGATGGATGAATCCATTTACGTGCAAGTAGCTAGAGATTGATTAATAGTAATGAACGTCAGGGCGCAAAATAAAGGATGTGGGTTGTGTTCGGGCGCACTCACTTGAGGCCTTGTAATGCCTGCCGGAGGATGCATTTGACTACCTCTTCCTCCATGCCTCCGGGCCAGCCGTAACGCATGACATCTGCGGCGCTGCCCTTGTTCATAAGACGCATAGCAATGTAAAGTTTGTGTCCTTCCGTCCAGGTTCCACGAACTCGGATGACGTTAGGGTGTTTGGATAGAGACATTAATGTGGTTTCTCGTTGCAGGAGCGACAACGGATGTGGCGCAAGGGAGTCGAGGTCGAGCACTTTAAGTGCACATGGGATGGGTTCGGGCTTGGGTGAAGACGGGTCCGCCGGGGGGTGGAAGAGCGCTGTGTACACTATCGAGGAGGCTCCGAATCCTATCGTGGAACCTAAAGTATAGTCTTCAGAACGGTCACTGGATAATTCGTCAGAAGCTTTGAACCCTATTAGACAAATAGTACATGCCTATAGAGCTGCCATTCGTCTTCGACGGCTCCGATAAATGCCCTGGATATGCTCTGCAATCCGGCGCTGCTTGTCGGTCTGGTAGTGCTGGGGGCCATGCTAGTTGTGGTGCAAGGTGTCGTGAAGGGGACCGAATTGTGTATGAACTTCAGAAGTAGCCCCTGGCGCAGACGAAACTACAGAAATTCAAAAATTTGGAGAAGGTAGCTACAGGCTGTGAGCAGGCCAGGTGAGAATATTATGATGGGCTGAGGCAGAAGGTCAGGCTCTTGGCTGACATGGTTGCGTTCAAGGGACGGCATAGAGTCGAGTCTCGCCAACTTGGGTCATCGATTCATCCCCGATTAAACTGCACAGCCACCTTACGTAAGCATTGCTGCGAGATTGATCATGAAGAGATTGCCTTTTCGATATGTTGCTGTTCCGGCGCGTGGCACGAGACCACCAAAGCACCATACTTGTTGAGAGTAACTGCGGAACATCATATATAGCTTGAAAGGTACTCGTATACGCCTAATATTGCCCTTTGCTACCAGCAGTTTCCCCGGCATCGAGTCCAAGTCGCCTCTCACGCAGCGGGAATGGGCGTTTGTCAGCACGGGTGTTATCGTCGGACGATGATTGGCTAGGAGCCTGGCGATAAGATGTATGTGACAGCGTGACGGGTGCCGAAAGCAGCGATAGGGCTCTGTTCAACGCTCTTCCTATCTCTTCCCTCCTCTGTCAGTGACTCGACAAAGGCCTGCTATATCGCCAGCAACCAGCTTATGGCCCCGAAGCCTCCGTGCGCAAAATACCAATACGTCGTGACCACTGCAGGCCCAAAAATCCTCCCTGTCGATGAACCAGCGTGCAAGGACGAGGAGAGCCCGGCAGATTACAATGCGGGGGGATATCTTCCCGTTAAAGTAAACGACTCCTTTAAACAAGGTCGATATCGGGTCGTGAGGAAGCTTGGGTGCGTTCTGACCCTTTGCGCTTTATATGCCATTGCTCACCGCACGTAATGATGTCGCCATCCATAGATGGGGTCATTTCTCGACTGTTTGGCTGGTCAAAGACGCTGAGTACGTATGCACTTTATGCTGGCGCCAATTCAGATCCCTAAAACGCAATCTTTGCCATCTTTGTAGTTCTGAACGACATTCTGCTCTCAAAGTCGTCAAGTCAGCTGGTCGATACGCCGAGACAGCCCGGGACGAGATTAAACTTCTATCCCGAGTAGAGTCATTTTCGCCTGATCACCCAGGACGCCCCCATGTAGTCTCTTTTCTCGACTCATTCACACATACTACCCCGGAGGCATCGCACATATGCATTGTCTTCGAGCCTCTCGGAGAGAACTTACTTGCTTTGATTGAGCGGCACAAGAAAAAAGGCGTTCCGCGTGCTTTGGTCAGGGTAATTGCAAAGCAAGTTCTTCTTGGTCTTCAATATCTCCATGATGAATGCGACCTTGTCCACACTGATATAAAGCCGGAGAATATATGTGCGTGCCAGATTTCATATACTTCAACTGATACCTGACTTCATGAAATATAGTAATTTCTATTCCCGACGTCGAGTCTCACATTCATCATGAACTCTCCCAATCGCCGCTACCTACTTCTCGTAGGGTCGGTGTACCCCTCCCCACTAAATTCCGACACGGCGTTTCGATTTCGCAGAACCAACAACGCCCCAGACGTCAGGTGCAGATATTCAATTCTCAACCTCTAGCGAGCCCCGTTCGCAGCGCTGGTAAGAGTGGGAATGGAAGCTTGAGCAACGGAGGCAGTGGCGCCAATAGCGTGAGTGGCAGCTACGTGGCCCAGATGCAGATATCGCGCCTCGGCTCCAGGGGTGTTATAGGCTTCGCTAGCGGGACAGTAGCGAGTCTTAGTTCCAGTGCGCCGAAGGGTTTAGGCGCCATCTCTAATTCCTCGAGACCGAAGCCCCCTGTGAGTGGTGACGCCAATCCCTCTTCTCCCTCGACGTCCTCTTCCTCCTCTTCCATTTCCTCTACGCTTGTATCGACGGCACCGGGTCTTAGCAGCGTCGCTAGCACGCCGGCTACATCATTGCCTCAGTCGCTCGGTAGTGCTCTTATCTCCTTTGCCTCGATCGGGAAACCTTCGCCAAGCAAGGAGAGGCTCTCTAGCCTGTCAGAAGGTTCACCGAATGTGACTCAAGAGAAAGCGGGGTCACCTGGGGTTCGTCAACGGATCGACAAACACGAAAGCGAGTCAGGATTGTCATCTTCATGGAAAGATAGACTTGCCTCCAGCCTAGGTAAATCCTTATCATGGAGAGACAGGTTACCGATTCCATTGTCGTCTTCACCGAAGTCTGTGTCCAATATATCCCCGGCTGGTAGCAAAGTCAAGAACGGACGCTCGCATCTGGAAGACTTGCAGTATGCGTCTTCGGGTTTAACGGTTGCTAGTGCATGGAAGGATCCCGGCACAGCTGCTCTAGCGCCTGCTCTTGTTGTATCTGCGTCAGTGCGCGCAGACGGCGAAGAGGCCGGAAACTTCTTCCACATGACCAGTGCTTCTTCGACGACTGGAAGCAGCGAACGGACGTATACAAGTGGTGCACATGTAGTATCTACTAGTTCGTCGGCGACCGTGACTGGTGCTAGGCCCTCTCCGAGTGGTACGCCATACCCACCGGAGGGCGCTCAGCATCACAAAGTCCAGTCACCCAAGCTGAATGGTGAATCGAGTTCACAAACCCCGAATCAACCCGCCTCCCTTCTGACACAGACTGCTCCCCGTCCGACGGCGCCAGTGTCCGTCCCACTTGCCCTTCGACACAAACCATATACACGACCATCCCCGAACCACCGTTTCTCACATCTATCCGCTCACCTGCTCGATAAGCCTAGTCCCAATCATAATAGTTACGCTAATAGTGTAATACGTCCCGATCCTCAATCGTTTCGCTCGATGTCACCCGCATCTCTTACCCCCACTCCCATGACACCTGCGCTACAAGCCCCGCCTCCCACTCCCGCTGCCTCCTCTCTTGATTTACCTCAGACTTCGCCGCTTTCTGCGCCTTTGCCGCCAATAGATACCAATGTCACGTCGCTTCCACCTGTACACCCGGTGTGGATCAAGATCGCTGATCTAGGGAACGCCACACCATCTCAGAAACACTTTACAGAGGACATCCAGACACGGCAGTATCGGGCGCCAGAGGCTATCCTTGGGCGAAAAGACTGGGGCACGCGAGTAGATATCTGGAGTGTGGCTTGCGTGGTAAGCTTTCCTTACGCTCGAAACTGGCGAAACCGTTTATGTTAACGTCCATTTGTTAGATCTTCGAGCTTCTGACAGCTGAATATCTTTTTGATCCTCAAGGACAAGGAGAGATGTTTACCAAGGACGATGATCACATGGCGCAGATCATCGAACTCATGGGTGACTTCTCTGTCGACGCCAAGATGGGCGGTAAATACAGCAGGGAGTTGTTCGATGCTACCGGTGAGTTTCCGTGTTGTTGGCTCTCTGCTACCATATCCTTACATGTTGAGCAGGCGCTCTACGTTATATCCGTACACTCAAGCCCTGGCCATTAAAGCGGGTGATGATGGAGAAGTACCTCTACACCGACGCCGATGCCACAGTGTTGTGCGACTTTTTGGAACCGATGCTTGCTCCCGATATGAAAGATCGCAAGGATGCTAAAGATATGCTCGATCACCCTTGGATGCAAGCTTGCGCAGAAGATGAGCCGGTGGATCAGTGGTAGACACTCTACCGTACTACTGCTGCACGCGCCAATGGCCCAACACAGATCTCCCTTTTTGGGACCACCCCCTTCCCAGACAGCGATAGACACGACTGCACTCCCCCGATACTACGATAGGCACTTCGGGCAATTGGCGATACACTAGACTCTCTAGAAAGGGTATAATCCCCCCCCCATTTTTTTCTACTCGGGAACACTGATGTTATTGGGTATCTATCTCTTCCTTCCTGTCATCACCATGTCTCCGCCCTTCACATTGTATTTCCCTTTCTGTACATGGACTTGTGTCTTCATCTGCTTACTTTCCATCTCGAATTTCTCCCGCCTGTTCCATTTCCCCGGTGTACAAACTTGTGCTTGCATCAGTCATACCCCCTAGATGTTACGACACCCCATTTCCTTCCATGTGTTGCATTACCGCCCCGTTCTTAGTTTATTGAATACCTACCCCCAGTTTCCGGTGTACCACCTTGCCCCCCTGCCCCTGCCCACCCCCTCTTTCAACATTCATACTAAACTTACTGTTCATGATACTCTACTTATGCTTGTACAGTCTATTAGACCTCGCGACACACAATCTCATTCTTCCTTGTCCCATCTTATGTCCCGCTAAATGCCGCCAACGATCAATCCATGCGAAGTGATAGGAGAATGGAACATCGGTGCGTAGTAAGTACCTTCTACCGAACATCACCTGGGAGCTGACTAGTAACTAGTAACGTTATCTTCGCCACCCTACCGGGGCCGACGCGCACGCGCACGCCCCAGCTATATGGCTTGATTTCGCGCTAATAGCTATACTTGGCAGCACCATCCCACTCAAGCCAACAGGTTCAACATATGAGGGTAAATGGCAGGTCTCGGGCTCAGGCTCGGGGCCGCATTGCACGCCTTCCTCGACTTCTAAGCACTAAACCGGTAACTCGTTGACAGTGCTGTATGTCTAGCGCTGGATCATCTCGCTAAGCTTAGAAGTAAGTGTATTGACGGTAGTATAAAAGATCTCCTCTGGGGCCGAAGTACTCAATCGCAACTGACCCTCAAAGGTTTACCTCAGCTGAGTAGAACTGCTTCGACCTTGGTGTTCTCAGAGCTGATCACCGCATAGAAATACTGAAATCATGTCTTCTCTCAACATCCACCAGCAAGTTTTCGGCCCCTCGCTCGCCTCCAACTTGTTAACGGCGGGCAAGGGAACGGAGGCCGAATTGCAAAGCCAGTTGGACTTGGCTTTGCAGCCCGCTATTACAAACCAAATTGGCAATTGGGCCGTCGTTTTGGGACCTAGAGTATGGAAGTCCGAGCCCAACGATGCAGACTCAGGGCCTGACCGCGTCTGGTACATCGCACACAACCCATTTGCGAGATTCGGAGACAGGATCCACAGCACCTACGTTTTGGCGGTAGCCGAAACTGCAGATCATTCGAACGAGAACCGGGCAATCAACACAACTGTGGACAAAGTCGTCGATTTCAATAGCTGGATGGAGACTGGGATAACCACTGCTCCTAAGCAAACTTCTTCAGTTGATCAGACAAAGCCATACATCGCCTATGGAACAGCGGCCGGAATCTCCACCCTCTTGACCGTGCCCAGCCCTGCTGGGCATACTACCATCGAATTCCTGGCTACTATACCACCTTTGTCTCGACTGGTATTCACTGTGCACAGTCTTGGGGGGACCTTGTCACCGACTGTCGAGTTGGCGTTGTTGAGGGCGGGGCTCCTGTAGAATGCGCCAGGGAATGTCTTCGCATACCTAACTGCCGGTCTGTCTCTGGGAAATGGGCCGTTCGCTACCCTTTTTGCAGAGTATTTCCCTCTGGATCTCCGACGGACCTATGCATGGAGTGGAAATATCGCAAAGACAAACGACGTCATTCCCCATCTGTGGGTTATTGATACTTTGAATGCGATTCCTACCCTCTACGGTACACTACCTCCCTTTCTCAACGAAATTGTTAGGGCCGTCGTCAACGCTCCCGTCAACTTAGCCAACTCGTCGGGCTTGTTGCACGCCCCACTCTAGGGACGGACATCCCCTACAGCGGCGCCTGATACCCCTCAGACCCTGCGAGGATTATACCAAACGATTGCGCAGGAGCATACATCAGCTTACGAATCGTTCATTGCGACGCCAAGAATTACGCTTTTGCACGAACGAGCTTCATCGATGGAGCATGCCAAGAATCTGCCAGTTCTACAAGGCATTTATAAAGCACATCTCGAAGCGAACGGAACGGGAAAAGTTGGAAAAGGAGGGGGCCTAGATTTTTTTGCCATTTCCATTTTATACCGAATAGTGTTTTGCAACTGGTCGCCATGTTGTTTCTTGAATCTATGACTTACTTCCCCTGTAATCCCTGGCTGCTGGTAGCAGTATTACATGTCCTTGTTCCTTTTTACCATTATGTAATGCCACAATCGATAATCTAGGACCGACAGGAGGGTTGAAAGGGACACCATCGCCCTGTGCCTTCCGCCGACATTCGCCTTCAAGAGTTCAAGGCGCGTGTGCTCGTGTTTTCTTACGGCTGAGTTGTTGATCTAGACCTGGGGATATTTAGTGAATCCAAGGATTGCTTCGGTTAATGGCGGTCTCTCACCCCACAATTCCGGTGTTGAGGCAACGCCGGGTCGCTATATCTGAAGGTGACGTTTGACACAAGCAATCGATGGCCTCCCACCGCAGCATAGATGACCGGGCTGATCCTCCTCCGGTTGATATATAGAGGTAGATGTCACCCCTGAAGGCCTCTCGTGCTTAATGGAAGTTGTAGTATGGAAGCTTCTACTCAACGTACCGCTACTGGTGCTGTCACTCGTGCTAGTGCTTTGCGTAAGTGATTATTATTCATGGCCCGATGTATGGTAGGACGGTGCAATTAATTGACATAAAAGGCCTCTGTCAAGGGATGTACTAGTACAAGCCCACGAATTCCCCCTTCTGTGAGTCAAATGACTTTAACATCTGTGTGCTTCGAAATACTGACTACTGATTAGAAACCGAAACACTGAAAGCATGTCTTACAATATTCATCAGCAAGTATTCGTCCTCTCAAATGCGTCCAATCTGCTATCGGCGTGCAAGGGTACGCAGGCCGATCTACAGGGCAAGATAGATGCGGCTCTGCAACCCACCATTACGAACGCCAAAAATTGGCGATTGGAGCGTCGTATGGGGACCCAAAGTGTGGAAGTTCAACCCCGGCAATGCAAACTCAGGACCCGACCGCGTCTGGTACATCGCACACAATCCGTCTGCAAATTTTGGAGACGGGGCTCACGATACCTACGTTTTAGCCGTTGCTGGAACTGCAGATAGTTCGTTTGAGAACCTAGTCATCGACGCGTATGTGAACAAAGTGGTGGATTTCAATGACTGGGTGCAAACCGGGATAACCACCGCTCCTGAGCAAGCAACCTCAGTTGATCAGGCGAAGCCGTATATTGCCTATGGAACAGCTACCGGCATATCCATTCTCTTGACTGTGGGGAGCCCCGCTGGGCAGACCATCATCGAGTTTCTGTCCACCATTCCCTCTACATCCCGACTCGTATTTACTGGGCACAGTCTCGGGGGTGCCTTATCACCATCTGTCGCGTTGGCTCTATTGAAGGCCGGGCTCCTGAAGAACGCGCCGGGGAACGTCTTCGCATACCCAACTGCGGGTCCGTCCCCAGGCAATGGACCATTTGCTGCCCTTTTTTCAAGGGAATTTCCTCTGACCACCGAAGGACCCGCCCCATACCAAGTGTGGAATGGAAACCTCACAAATGCTTACGACATCGTCCCCCATGCGTGGGGTATCGATACCTTGAACGAGATCCCAACACTCTACGGAGAATTGCCATTCATTCCAGCCGTTCTCGTGAAGGCCATTATAAACGGTGCCATTGATAAGGCCAAATCGTCAGGGCTGGGGTATGTCTCGCTTCAGGGACAGACATTCTCTGCAGCCACTCCCACTACTCCTAAGACTTTGAAGGTCTTCCTTCAAACTGCTCTACAGGAACATATATCAGCTTACGGCGTGCTCCTCGGGACGCCAAGCATTCCGTCACTGTGCAAACCAGCGTCTTCGACGGAGCAGGCTAGAGGTCTACCGATTCTGGGAGGTATCTATCAAGCTCATCTCGAAGCAAAGGAAATGGAGAGGTTGGAAAAAGAGGCAGAGTAAATGTACTACTTACGCTATGTACTACTTATGCTACGTATTCACTGCGTGAAGTTTGGTAGCTGTCCTTGTGTCCACTATTGTGAATTTATGATTGCCCCTGTATTCCTTCTACACGCGTGACGACCTACCCTAAATCAAACTCAATTACTCCCAATCTTGCACGCGTTTCAGCCTTCCAAATCTCACTATGTCTGGCTTCGACGCGAATAACGTCTACACAGTCTCGGTACATGACTTACCAGCGGCGTCGTCTCCCGATTCGCCTGCTGAAACCGAGAAACTATTACTCGAGTTCCTTGTTCAATATCGCGTCGGAGGAGAGTTCATTTATCGGTAAGTCACTACCTTTTGCTCGTCGCGAATGATTCTCATTTTTGGCGAAACATAGCGATAAGCTAAGGGCGAACTTGCTTCTCAAGCAATATGTTCTTGAGGTGGATCTACGACACATCAGCTTGTTCAATGATGAGCTTGCCCACGCCATACAAGACCGTCCAGCGGATATACTGCCACTGGTGCGTGTCCTTTACGAGAACTTGTGCTATCTTGACCTCTGGCTTAGTTTGAAAATGCTGCTGCCAAAGCGGCGCGTACAATACTCTTCCCTTTGGCTGGTACATCGGAGGAGCGTACAGAGAGAGCGGCTGAAACAATACCAAAGGTCCAGATAACATTGCGTTCCGGACTGAACTTGCTGCCATTCCGTGATCTTACGGCCAATCTCATGAACAAACTCGTACGTGTCCCAGGTATTGTCATCTCCGCGTCGGTATTGTCGTCGCGCGCCACCAAACTACATCTCCAATGTCGAGCGTGTCATTCAGTGCGAATGATATATCCCGCAGGCGGAATGGGTGGTGTGGGCTCAGGTTCGGATAGGGGGCTCCCTAGAATCTGTGATGCGCCAGAAGTTGACGGGCAGAAGAAAGACTGCCCACTTGATCCATACCTCATTATCCACTCCAAATCAACATTCGCAGACCAGCAAACTCTCAAACTCCAGGAAGCCCGGATATGGTTCCTGTTGGAGAGCTTCCTCGTCATCTACTGCTATCCGCCGATCGTCATTTGACAGGAAAAGTCGTTCCCGGTTCGCGTGTGATCGCTACTGGAATCTATTCCACCTTCCAATCAGCTAAAACTGTGAGATTTGTTGCAACCGCTTTCACGTCTTGTTGACCTCTGAACATTTAATCAGAAAGGCTCTGGCCCCGCGGCGACACGGCAACCTTATATTCGAGTAGTCCATTTGGAGCTTTCATCGCAGGCCGCGGGAGGGGGGGTCAAATCCATTCGGCGTTTCAGTTCACGGCGGAAGAGGAAGAGGAATTTGGCGAGATGGCTCGAAACGAAGGCTTTTACGAGAGATTCGCTAAGAGTGTCGCCCCCAGTATCTTTGGTAGCCTCGGTAAGCACGCGTCGCGATCGTCTTGGTTCCGAGTCATAACAATGTATGGCATCAGATATTAAGAAGGCCATTGCGTGTCTTCTGTTCGGCGGTTCACGAAAGGTGCTTCCAGACGGCATGCGACTTCGGGGCGACATCAATGTCTTACTTTTGGGTGATCCGGGTACCGCCAAGAGTCAGCTTCTCAAGTTCGTAGAGAAGGTAACGTCATAATCGAGCTACGAGTGGACGTGAACTGACGAGCGTTGTCTAGGTCGCGCCAATCGCTGTGTATACGTCGGGTAAAGGTTCTAGCGCTGCAGGTCTTACCGCCTCCGTCCAACGGGACTCGATATCTGTGCGTACGAACCTTGAAGCATTTTCTATCAGTAGCGCTTACGGGTCAAACAGAGGGAGTTCTATTTGGAAGGTGGCGCAATGGTGTTAGCAGACACAGGAGTTGTTTGCATTGACGAGTTCGACAAGATGCGGGACGAAGATCGCGTTGCTATCCATGAAGCTATGGAACAGCAAACGATATCCATCGCGAAGGCAGGAATTACCACCGTCCTCAACTCACGGACGAGCGTTCTCGCTGCAGCCAATCCCGTCTTTGGTCGATATGACGAGGGCCGTAGTCCAGGAGAAGTAAGATCCCGCTTCGGGTCACCGCCAGGTCGGTGCTAACCTGCGTGTTAGAACATCGACTTTCAAACGACTATTCTCTCGCGTTTTGATATGATCTTCATCGTGAAGGATGAACACAACGAGCAACGCGATAGAGTGAGTGCAATACCTTTCCGTTTCATTGAATATTTCTGAGGGTAACTTCTCGAAACATAGATGATCGCGAAGCACGTTATGAACATCCATATGAACCGGCAGAATGCTGAAGATGGGCAAGCGGAAGGAGAAATTGATTTGGACAAGATGAAGAGGTACATTGCGTATTGCAAAGGGTATTTGGGATCTTATTTCAGGCTGAAACTGCAACTCATATCACTAATTAATAGCAAATGCGCGCCTCGTCTATCCCCCGATGCCCAAGAAATGCTGAGCAGTCATTTCGTCAATCTGCGACAGGAGGTGCAGAAAGTTGAACGGGATAACGACGAACGAAGTTCCATTCCAATTACCGTTCGGTAGGTTTATTCCATGATATGTCCCTTCGAAACGTGATCTCATATACACCATTTCTACTACGATCACAGTCAACTGGAAGCGATCATCCGGATATCCGAGTCCCTCGCAAAGATGACGCTGTCCCCCGTTGTTCAGAACCATCACGTCGAGGAGGCGATACGGTTGTTCAAGTTCTCGACTATGGACGCTGTATCTGCTGGGGCTGCGGATGGGTTGTCGCGCGGAGAGGTTAATGAAGAGATGACGAGGATTGAACGCGAATTGAGGAGGAGACTGCCGGTTGGTTGGAGCACGAGCTATCAGAGTTTGGTCAAGGAGTTCGTGACCCAGCAGGGGTACTCGAGCCATGCCTTGGAGAGGACGTTGTTTGTATTGGAGAAGAGGGAAGTTATACGGTTCTCTGGACAAGTACGTGGTTTTGCATAATCCGTGACGGATGAATATTCTGAACCCGTTTGATAGAAAAAAGTGGTACACAGAGTCGGTGTCTAACGCGGTTGCCATCTTCCTTTCTTTCTTTTTTTTGTCTTACACATATTGTTTTTCCATCGTTGCTTTGCTTATACCTTTTTGAATCTCACTGCTGTTGTTGTACACTACATTATCACTTGGTCCTTAGAAACCGTCCCCATAAAACTGCTGGTCAGGATATCTCATAGTACGTCAACGGAAGTACTTAGCGTCCGCCCGCCTAGCTCAATCGGATAGAGCGTCAGACTTTTAAGTTCAGTCAATTGGCTAGGCGATCTGAAGGCTGCGAGTTCGACCCTCGCGGTGGGCTAAAATATATCTTTTGCATCCTTTCTGCAGGGATACGAACACTCCTCGCAAACACTCGGAGTACATCGCAACATATTCGACAGTTTGTAGTACGGCTGGACCCACAGCGTAGCAGGTTCATTTTTCCTTACCCAGTTTGCCCACCAACATCAAATTGCATATTACCCTAAGGCCTGACGCATGTGTTTACCTCGTATTCTAACAACTAACTTCTGGGTGTTCTAGATCAGTTGTATCTCTAATTGTAATTGTTAGAGATGCATGCTACATTGTTGTCTGTTTCAGTAATTGAATATGTGTGGGTCCATGATAGTCGTTGTTCCTTGCTGCATTGCACCTACACTTAGCATTAGATATCAAACATTTATCACATATTTATCACATATTCAAGGAACAGATGTACATCGGGTTTTTGGGGCATCATGTGCCATGGATGCCCCCAGGCGTTACGTTGATTCCAGTAATGCCTGGCACCGCTTTCGAAGAGGTGAGTGATACGACCCACACAGGCGCGAGACCCACTACTGTCAATGTGAAATGGGTCATGGTTTTTGCGGACGATACACCGCCCATCTCGAACAACCATCTTGTCTTGTGGGAGGGAGTCTTAGTATATCCGTCCGGTCGTCAAGTTGAATCTTTATTCTGCGGTACGTACGCGAATCGAGCAAAAAAAGTGGTCTCTAGCCCACCGCGAGGGTCGAACTCGCAGCCTTCAGATCGCCTAAGCAGACTTAAGTAAGAGTCTGACGCTCTATCCGATTGAGCTAGGCGGGCTGATGGTAGAAGAATAACTATTGTCAAGTTCGGGACGCCTGCCGGACAAAGCGTGCTATGCGATTCGGATGTGATTCCATCATGGAGGTTGCACTGCTTTAATATTAGCTGTCGCGGTGACCAAGTCCGATGGAAGACCCACCCAGACCACATAAACTATATCGGGTCACCCTACAGCATGCAGTAAGACAACTGAGTCAGATTTGGCTCAGATTAGGTCCAGATTTGAGTCAAAGACGGGATGTCACAAGGCTTCCGTCTGCCGAGCTTGCGTGTCCTGGCCAGAGTGTCCTGCGTGTCCGACATCCGCTGTACCGTCCGCAGTAGCGTGAAAGCTGTGCAAAAAAGAACTGGGACGTGAGAGCTGATTAATTGATTCAGCCCAAGAACTCCATTTCCTAGTCCAAGAGCTTGTCGATGGGCACCGCCGACTGTTCCTACGTGGTTCCTATAGCAAATCAGCGCGGGAGATAAACCGAGGAGGCGCGACCAAGGCGAGGCCAAGCCGGGGTATTACGTAAGACGAAATGCGCAGTCATATTACAAACAGGGGACAACTGCTCTTTCTTCCGTACCATCACCATCTCCTCTGACTCCTACAACAGCAGTATTTGAGCATCCAACCGCAGTCAAATTCAATCGTAATGTCCCAACAGCAATCCCCCAACTACGAGGCTTTCAACAGCCACGAGTATTCGAAACATCCTGGCTTTGACTTCATTTCATTCACCTCTCCATCGGACATCGTCGCCCCCTCCCCTGATCTGTTTGAGACCGAACTCGATTCAAACCTCGAGGGCTTAGACGATTCCCAGATCCCTTTCTTCACTGTCAATTCCAGCGACGCCTTCAGTATCTTGAGGTCCGAGAACCCCACGTGCGGTCCTCCCTCCACTATCACCGTATCCAGCGAATCGGCGTATGACTCACCGCTCTCGACCTACTCGGATCCGTACTACAATAACTACGCTGGATCCAACTACTGTGGCTCAGCGTATTCCCTGGCTGACTTCAACGAAGTTGACATGCAGCGAATCAATCTCAACGCCTACGACTTCGCCTCCAGCCCAGCGACTGTGGATCCCACTTCGTTTGGGACTCTGCCCTTGACGCCCGCCCACCAGTCCTCCGGCGCCGGGTCGGGTGACTAAGGCGACGTACGAGAAATACATTCCCCGCAGTTTCTCAGACTATACACCAAGTACCCGTGATGCGGCAGATTTTTACCCTTCGCCCTACCGTACCCAGTCGACGGTGTCACCGACCCATATATCAGCCCAGTTGCCCACTCTTCCCGACAAGGCTGAGGAAGCGGGTAAGAGTGACGACCCCCGCCGCAAATACAAATGTAATGTTTGCTCTCGTGGTATGTCTATGTTACGCCGTTGAATGGTCTCATTGCTGACATAGATTTATATATAGCTTTCGCCCGAGCCTTTAACTTGAAGACCCACATGTCTACCCATGACCCGAACCGGTCGAAGCCATACACTTGCTCTCATCGGTCTTGCGGTCGGTCATTCAGCAGGAAGCACGATTTAGGGCGTCACCTCATCAGTATCCACCGAGACGCCTCCGTCCTCCCTTCCCATTCCTCCGTCACTAAGAAGGCAGTGGGAGTGACGAGGACTGCGAGAGCTTGGTGCGAGACATGCGGAAAGAGCTACTTTGACAGGGAGGCATCCTGCGGATGCCACAGTGGGAAGTGAAACATGAATGGCGCCTTTGTTTGATGTTAACGTATTTGGCTCTTTGTAAGTTTATCTTGTCCCCGTCGCCGTAGACCTTTTCTTATTCCCATCGCAGGCTGCATGCTAGTTGTCTTGGCCCTAGCGTCGTCTGCTTCGTATGCTATGTTTTCTCGACATATTGGACTTCGCGTCGGGCCTCTACATATGTGTCGCGTATCGTACCGCCTCGTATACTTGGCCCCGAGACGAACGTGATCTATGGATTGTCCCTATCATCATCGTTGCCGCTCATTCCCCGTTCTATCTACCTCCCGTGTATCCTTGAATATATTCTCTTCTCTCTCGTCGTGGACTAATCTATCGTTGTTATCCTCCTCTCTTTCATATTTCTTTCTTTCTTTCTTTTTGTCTTGTATACACATATACCCAACTTCGCAGATAGTGCGGTGTACGTGTTATCGTCTCAGAAATATATAAATAAAAATCAGCGTTGCAGTAGCTCAAATACAAATAATCTGCATTATGTTCTACCCAGCGCCAACTCAACGATGGCGTAGGTGTTAGCCAATAACACTATGAACCATATCCCATATGATACTAGCATCAATGGCCATCCGTTACTATAGTCTACGTACTCAGGAATGTGAATAGACTCCTCCGTTTTCTCATGACACTCCACAACAGTCTCCTCCTCCTTACCCACCTTGTCGCGGTCACTCACGACGATTGAGCTAGATTCAATCACCTGGAGCTGGCTCGCGGTGGACGCCCCAATCCCAACAGATGAAACCGATTGATCATCACTTTCCGAGGGTGGGGACGGGGGTACGGGTTTCCGCACGCGCATCACCACCTCGGATGATGTCAAATATATCAATGGGAATACGATGAACGGAAGGACGACGGAGAGCGCGACCTGCGAGGCAACGAGGAGTGTGTTGATGCCTTCTCGGCCGACTGAAACGGCGACTATCACAGATGGAATCAGGCTGATAAGACGGGTAATCAAACGACGAAAGAACGGCTGTGATACGATGAATCGTGATGGGGTATGTGGATTAGCGTTTTGAAATGGTTTCCACGGAGGTAGGGGTAAACGGTGGTGAATGGAGCTTACCGATATGCGCCATTCTATGAAGCCCTCGGAGACAACCTGGCCGGCTAGTGTTGCGGTGATACTGGCCGCTTGGCCGGCACAAATGAGCGCCAATGCGAAGACAATGGCAGCACCTGGAGCAGAACAAAAACATCTATGAGCTCTTGCATAGAAACTTTATTATGAAAATGTGATTGACCGTTGCCAATAAACTGCTTAATGAGATCATGGGCGTCGAAAAGCCCCGCTGGGCCTCCATTCCCAGATTGGTAAAACACCGTGGCAGCGAGAATCAAAATCCTACATCAGTGGTACAAAGGTTAACTCTCGGTGCCCCCGGAAACAGAATGTAAACAATAATACACTCACGCTGAATTTATGGGCACGGCGATACCAAGGAGGCTTGTTATGATATCTATGACACCATGTGGGAGGTGTTGGCGAATGAATGCGAGAGAGTTATTCTCTCTTTCGCCGTATTTTGTTCTGTAGTCCCGTGCCGCTGCCGCACGTTCTGCGCGGGAAACGGCGAACAGGGGGACGACGAAGTCCTTGACACGGGACTTGAGTGTGCGATGAGTGGTGGGCTGCGAAGACGGAAGAACTGGGGGATGTAGCGGCGGGGGTGGAGCCAGAGCCACGCGATCGTGAGTCGCAAGTGAGGAACCCAAGAATAGCGCGTGAGGCATGATGGTGGCACCTAATATCCCGACGGCCGTGTATATCGAGTTCGGCTCAGACATGAAAAGGTCCTTCGAGGGAATGTATCCCATAAAGACAGCGGGCCAGTCAGGGCGCGACTTCACCATCAAAACGATGAAGCAGGCAAGTACGGCAAGTACCTTGGATCACAGATAAGACGTCCGTTGCCAATCGGTGGAAGTAATGGACTCAACTAATAGAATGATGGTGTATTCAAATGCTTTCGCCGGTCTTCCCTGTGCCGTGGATGGGTTGCTGATGGCGAGAAATACGAGGACATCTGCGGCGGTCAGGACGACAGCTCCCCATAGTGGTAGGTTAGGGATTATAATCACTAGTCCAATGGCTGAGCCTAGCAGTTCAGCTAGGTCTGTCGATATGATCGCTATTTCCGAGAGCACGTAAAGAGGATAGAGAACGCCGTAGCGAATCAGCCGGGTATGCTTCGGGCGATCGTGCAGGAGTAACCGGCAGTGAGAGGCCAGGTCTTAGAACAGGTTGTTTAGTTTCGCGTACACGATCCGTGTGTAAATGGACTAACCGATCCCGGTAACACACCCCAATTTGCACGATAGAGTCTAATCCATGAGATTCCTCCGTTTGTCAATGGTTTATTGGGACAGCATTTCATTTACCTGCAATACTATTGCGCCTAGCCCCGTCATGAGTATGACAAAAAAGCATGGGTCGATAGTGGAAGTCAGAGCCTGCTTGCAGGTCTACGCTCCAGTTACCACTGGGACCTTGCTAGTCAGCATGCAGTGTAGACGTAGACAATCGTTGGCTACATCCTATAACTTACGGGTCAAAATATGCGACAGCGCATACGATACCGACACCTATGTGGTTCTTGACATGGTGGAGGACTCGGCGTATGGCTGAGGAGCTGCTTGACCGCAACGTTCGTTTGAGGGCCACAGACATGACCTGCTGCTCGGGGGGCGATGAAGGAGAGGTGGCAGTTGATGGTAGAAGGCCATTTCCTCAGAAAAAAAAAGTAGGAAATCCCGAAACCAGCGTAGCGGAATGGAAACAGTAGATTGGTAGAGGTCCTGAGGGCACCTGCCACAAGGAGCCACATATTTACCCACCGTTCTGGTGGTTTGATGTCCGTCCGTTATGTTCCCAGTCCTTATCCCCTTCTTTCTCTGGAACTGCCGTGACTGTCGCCATGGACATCAATGACCTACACCCGCAAGATGACCATGGTCACCGATTCTTTATATGGCATGAATGGCTACAAGTAATTCTGTACTCACCTTCGATAATTGCTCCCGACTGATGGCGTCACAGGCGTATGGCCCGCTCACCGCAGATAATGCGTTCGACTACTTCACCTCAAGCATGTTCTACGACAAGCAGAGCAACAACCAGGTGCTTCGAATGCAAACGATGCACACTGGGATGCCCCTGTTGAACGAAGCTGAGGAACTGAGGTGAGTGCAACTTGGAACCCCGCGTGAAAACGTGAACGGTACAGTGGCTCACCCATTCCTCGACCAGACGATTCACTGGCCTGGAATTCGCCCTGGTCCATGCCGAACCTCCTTCGCTATTCATAATTCACAAACGCGAGCGGCTCTCTCCGGACGAGGGTGAGCTTTCTGAATCAGAATTTACACCTGACGGCTAATACAGTAACGCTGTCCCAGTTCGAACCGCTAGCCGCATATTTTATCGCGAATAACCGGATATACCAGGCCCCTGACATCTATACAGTACTGTCGAACCGATTGGTAGGTCGAGGAATGCTTCGATGAGATAATTCTGCCCATATTCTACTACACAGCTGGCGACACTTCATTCTCTTCAAAATTCTCTCAATATCTTACGCAGACACCGACCTGATTACACACCAAGGACGGGATTTATATGGCCTATCGCGGACCCCTCGATCCCAGATGACTCTAACACAAAACCTACCGTTGATGCGGACGGGGACCGGGGAATGGGTACATCGGAGTCAGACTCCCAGGCCACAGAGAAAAGGCCCTCACGGAAGTCTCTGGTGGACAAAAAAAAGCAACAGAACACGATGCTACTTTTCAACGCCATGCGAACGACAGCAATGCACTCCAAGGTCACCCCTCCGTCGGTCCCAGCTGTAACCGAAAACGCGGAGATGGGTACACCCGCGCCATTCCCCGGATTTCGCGCACCCGCCACCCCTGCCACCCTGCCCCGGACACGACACCGAGCGTCCCCCAGAAAGACTCAGGATTGGCGGAGCAGCCCAAAGGTATTCCTGGCGCCGGGAAAAAGAAGAGGAAGAGTGAGTGAGCACACCGCAAATCTTTCCAGGCAGCACTCATTTCATCTTCGTTAGGAACATTGAACTCACAACCCCAACCCTGATTCCTGGTGCTATCCATTATACTGGCTCGAGGAGGACAGCCTCAGTAAAGTTAACAATAGTTAGGCATTCTCAAGGTCATACGTGCCCCCACGCCGGCTGGGAAAGGTTCGCCTTGGTCCCATATTTATGGTGCGCTAATTCTAAGTTGGCCAATAGCCAGAAGGCTTGTCGTATGAATCAATAGGGTAGAACATGTGCACGGTGCCAATCTCGACATTGACAGATAGGATTATACAGCTCTGATAAGATACTAATAGACCCCGCCATACATCATGTATCATCTCGCCCCGACGCCGGTTAGCTTTCCTGTGAGCCATCCGAGAGGCGTCTGGTTGACACCACGGACACCTAAGCCTCCAACACCGAGTGCAAGGGGATTTGCCGAGGCAAATGATTCCTTTCTTGCCTTCGTAGCTTGATGTACTGCGAATCGTAAGATTAACAACGGACATAACGGTACGACTACTTGACCGAACGTACCTGATGCGTCAATCTCCTCAATATTTGTTTCCAATACGAGACCGCCCTGGATTATTTCAGCTAAGATGTGGTGGGCCTTAATCGCGGTCGTGAGCGGTCATCCAACGCGTTATGAGAGACTCGCGAACCTCGTCGAAGTGGAACACAAGATCCAACTCGCAGACATTTTCGAACGTCCGGTCAAGGGATTCCACAAACACCTAGAAGTTCACCGCTGGTTTAGTCAATCTCAAGAATGCTTGCCAGGGTGGTATATCGGATGAATCCTCACCTGAATCAAGTCCAAGATCCCAAGCTCACTTTCCGCCCCATCGACTACAAATACGAAGTGCAGAGTTGCGTAACTACGGTATACCACGCGCCATCTCTCATCATCCTTCTTCTTTGGCCCCAAGAACGCTTCAAGCTCGGGCGCATCGAGGAAATTGCATAGTCCTGGCGGGCGAGAGCTGACCAGCGAGAATATCTTCTGGACGAGCGTTTGGGGTGATTGATGCAGAGGTGTATAGAACTTCGTCAGTCGGGCAACGCCCGATGTATTGACTAAATGGATGGGCAGCGATTCGGCTGTTAGCGACGGCACCAAGTCTACTGAGATGTACAACTCACAGATAAGCACACCATGGATCATTTTGCAGCTTAACGTCGGACGTTCATTGGAAACTTCAATATGCGAAGCAAGGTATACAGCACGTGGCCCAAATTGGGAAACCTTTGTCCACGGAAATTCTAATAACAAATCTAACATACAGACTGTAGACAATGTACTAGTATCTTATTTACTGAGTACATATATTGAATATTCACGCATCTAAGGAAGGTTAAGCAGGTAGTGACAGTCAAAGTGGAAGGAAGCTCACAGTACGATGTACCGACAAGCATTGACGACAAGCTCTGGAGTTGATCTTCGTCAAACGCTAACTGATCTTTATGCCAAGTATCCTGAGTAGGGAAGTTAGTCCACGACCACTAATCACGCTGAGAATTACCTGGTGAGTCTGTAGACGGAACATGATGAAGTCAGCGGTCACACGATGGATAAAGGGTAATGTTAGACTGACCTTCTTGAATTCTGACGCGCACTGTCGAATTGTAGTTGAGATAGGAGGAGGGTCGGTAGAATGTGGAGCTAGTACTACAGGGACGGCATGAGGTGAAGAAAGGATAGGAAATCAATTATGAATGACCTTCTGCCAAGGGAGGCATCCAAGACTCTACCGAGTATGGGAAGCTCTCAATGAGGGCACATACTCCAAGGATAGCTGAGTGAAGAGTTCGAAGAGAATCTGCAAATCCAGGGCTCTGTCTATTAGGTAGCTTGATCTTCCTTATTTGCCGAATGAAGCGATTCTGCAAGTACCAATGTCATTTGTGCAACGACCACACAGTGAGCGGAGACGAACCTTGAGCGGCACTATACTCTGCCGTTGAGAACAGCGCACTATTCCTGATAGAGCCTTTGATGCCATGCCTCGGACTTCTACGTTTTCATCTGCCAGACATGCAAGCAAACAATCCATGATCTTCGAGACATTCTCGAAGGAAATGGACAATAGATTCCGGTAGAAGAACACGACCATTGCGGGAAGGGCATGGAGGCGGATTCGCCACGACTGCGCAAGATGTCAGTCCCGAAAGCTGTTCGAGGGCGCGTACACTCACTGCGGATGACTTGATAGCATCAACGAAGTCATTTAGTATAACTTCAACATACTCGGACGGGGGCGTAATCGCCGATATCACATAAAGCACAGCAGTACTGTAGCGTTGTAGATCAGGACTATCGCTGAGCTCAGCCATGCGCAGTATCTCAGGCCTTTGAGAATGTTGATATATATGAGCCTTCTGTGACGTAGATTCGAGGGTATGACTCACAATAAGCGAATGGCGTATGGGAAGATCAAGGATGCCTGAGCACCATGCGCAGAGGTCCATATCCACTGAAGAACTATATGACTCGTTGATGTGATGTTCTCTGCTATCACTGATAAGAAGCTTACGAGTCAACCCAACTTTGTCGTACTGAGAAAAAAAAAGATCAGAATTGATTGTTCACTGCGGACGTTTGGGCGACTCACCTGTGATTGGCTCACACGAGGCGGAGGGAAGCGTTCTGTCCGCCATTGAGGCATTTTGTCCACGATGGCATTAAAGGCTATTGCATAAGTGGGTTGTCTATGCTTTATTTAGTTAGCACTAAGAACGAAAATTGATCAACTTACCGGATTTGCAATGGATCCTTTGAGGTTTGACAAGCCTGCAAGAATGCCTGAGTCGAATGGTAGCAGGGTTCCCATAAATTGCGATTCATCATGTGTAGCTGCTCCGCAATGTATGCTCTGATCTGCAATGCTCTGTCAATAAAGAACACGGGATGAAGGCAATCCGCATACCTCAGCATACCCGATGTCTAGATTGTCCATGAATAGAGTAATGTATTTATCTGACAACGAGTTGAAACGGGAACCCAAACAATCAACAATTGCTGAGAAGAGTGTTATTTGTTTCGTCACTGGGCCGCTTCAACATTAGGTAGTATTTCGTCGAAACAGGAGGACACCCACTCTCAAATGCTGATTCGCGGCTGAAATCCAATGGTTGATCGAGGACCCATTTTATCAATGGCGTACTCCGTCGGGGATCTCGGTCCTGTAATTGGTACTAAAGAGACAGTTAAGCGCCAGCGCAACAGCATGTCTCGTCAACGTACGCTGAAAAGGGACTCCCAGAGGACCAACGTATCTGGTTTGATCTGAGCGTAAATTCTATTTAAGCGAGACATGAACCAGGTCCAAAGGCGATCACTGGATGAAGGGAGCCAGTGTTTAGATCCTGGTAAAGACATCAGGACCTTTTGCTTGGACGTTCAGATGGGTAGGAAACACGTACCTCGCAGGAGGCCTGCAAGAAATTCCACTCCTGCTCGTTGTTTGAAGCGATCCGGGTCGAAAATCAACGGTTCAATGACATCCAGTAGACCATCGAGGCATTCACGTTCCAACATTATGGCTACCCGGAGGTGAGCATGGGTGAGAGGGGACAGCGCGACACCGTACCCAAAGCCTTGATGAGCGTCACATTTTCTATACGCAACTCTGTAATACCGCTTGTCCTGCCTGACTCCTGACCCCAAAGCGTTGCTAGATTAACGAAGAATTTACCCTCCACTACCACGGCCCTCGTCGCATCAAGGCACGGCTGGCAGTCGGCGCTCCACAAAAGGGGGGACGAGTGCCCTGAGGCGATAGCATATCCCTTTACACTGGGAGTCCACGAGACAAAGCCAGTGGGAACTCTGTCGACAAGGATCTCACTAAACGACAGTCAGGTCGGACCGACTGCAAGGGGTGAAAACGTCTCGCCTTCCTCGGCCTCGCAAAGGTTGTTCTAAGCCAGCAAGGAATGCTTGCGGGTCTTTGATGAGCACCGTTCTCCGTAAGGGACTCGACCAGTTGTCTGTCCACAATTCTTCATTAGACTTAGAATAAGATCGAATCTTCACCATTGCCAACATCTTGCTGACCGCCCTACGGAGCATCTTAGGTTTAAGGTTGCGTTATGATCTAAAACAACATGCCGCACCTCTGGGCGGTGGCCCTAATGGATGGCTGAGGGTTCGTGCAAAGCTCCATGAAAACTTTGGCCTGGTCGGCCGAGGTGGGAACATCTCGACGCACAAGACAAACTAGAAATCTAAGAGCCATTTGCACGTATCTCCACTTGAGATCCAAAGTGTCAGTAGATACCACACACGGCGCCACACCACGACGCTTACATGCGTTTGAGGGCTCAACACCACATTGAGGATCGAAGTGACCTGAAAACACCGTCAAATGAATGAAAACGCCCGAAGCTAATGCAACCTACGGTGCTTTGATACAACACCGCTCGTTTAGCAACCCGGATGGAGGATTTAGCCGTCGCTTCCGATAGAAGTTGTTGATTCACAAAGGAAGCAGAAAACTCGGCAGCTAACTCGAGCAGCACGTCATTCAGGCGTGGAGTATCAAGCGTGTAGGCCTCGGTGTGAAATGCCTCTTCGGAAAGGTGTGCTAATAATTCCTGAGACAGGCTACTAACTAGCTTCTGCACGGAGGGCTATGATTCATGTTGAGTTAATATTTAGCCGTATGACAAAGGGTGCACAACACCTTCTCCTCGTGTTGGCATTCAAGCAACGTTAGCAGATGCTTTTGGCGATACTTGTAGTCTGCGTGAAATGAGTGTGAGGGTCTATAGGAGGATTACGACACTAACCAGCCAGAGAGTAGGCAGCTGTCAATGTGCGTCAGCGAATTCGTCATCAAAAGGTGAAGTGGTCATACCAATGCCTTTGTTACCAAGAACGTAGAGGGCTCCTTTCATGCGGTCAGGATCATTACCCTTAGCGAGTGCGTTGAATAGATGGGGTAGAATCACTCTTGTAGAGCGAACGTAGTACTAATATGAATAGACGTCAGTCGCAGCATTTCGTGTTGCAGATCCGTTAACCTACGCCGCAGACATTATGAAGCACGGACTGTGCTTGGCTGAGAAGTCAATTATTAGGTCAAACGAAGAATATTCATGTGCGACTAGACGCACCGGCGGATTCTGGTATACGGTGATAGAGAAAGTTCGACGAGCTCTTCAATAAGGCCGTTGTCTACAGACGACCGTTTCCGATAGAGCGAGTGCATGTATACTCGGCCACTATGGTAAACTTGAGCTCGCTTCACGAAGACAAGCCTAGAATTTTCTTTCTGCTTCGGCCAAGTGCGGTGAAGGCTGGACATAATAATTTAGCACATGTAGTGATAGATGACGTAATGGGCACTTACTCTCTTGTCTGGGAGTAACTTGTAGAAAGGGACTCGTAGGTACCTCTGGTTAGGCCATAATCAAGCAGGTAAGAATCGATGGCTTTGACGACGCCAATGACTGCATCTGTATGATCTTCGCCTTCTGTTCTCTGACGCAAAGTAGACGAGGCTTTCTTAATAATGGTGGCGAAGCGCCCTCTAAGCGCGGAGATATGTTGATACCGAGGATCCTTAGGATCCGTTAGGACAAACCCTGCGTTCAAGGATAGAGGCGTCATGGAAAGTTCCATTGATTCGACCTCATCGTATAAGCCCGAGTTTGCAACCTCTTTCTGGCCCTCCTTGAGGAGTGTGGGTAGGCCGTTCCACATAGCTTTGCATGCATGGAGGTACCTAAATACGGTTGGCATTAGGATCAGTGCGAAAGATGCGTAAATTTACATACCGGCAGAAGTCATTGCGCTCGATGCTATCCCAGCGTGGTGCACTGTCGATAAGCGCTTCGACTTTGTCCATAGCGGGGGAGAGGACTGTATCCAGAATCTCAATGGCGAAGGCGATCTCCTCGGGAGAAGGGACTAGAGGGACATGAAACTACAGACAAAAAGTGATGTAGATCTTTAACATACCATGCCATTCTATGCGCACTTCGTTAGCTTCGTATAGTTTGCCCCAACTCTTGTAATGTTCCGTGTCAAAGTCTGCGTCAGAGTTTAGATGGAAGGGATAACTTCGGTACAGCAATGAACGCACTTGGGTCTTCCCACTCGTCCGTATTGATGAATCGGCTGTTCAAAGGATACGTGCCAACTAAAGTATGCAGAGCACGCATTATAAGACGTCCAACTCCACTGTAGCCCCTTTCGCCTTTGGTCTTGTCGACGAGATTCGCGAAGAGCTGGAGGATTCGAGGCCTATAGCGTAGCAACTAAAAGACGGGGGGATGAAGGTTAGTAACTTCTAATTGTTATGCAGACGACCCTACTAACCTCTATTCCTCCATACCCAAGACAGCCACGGAGGATTGTCAAGTCTGAGAATGAGATCAATATATAAGGTGTGGTGCAGGGTCGAATATTCGCTCACTCCAATGGAAAGTAGTATCGGATGGCACTGCAGTGTGGCTTGAAGTCGTGCGAACACTCGAGGCGCCATGCTTCAGCTCTTCTTCAATTTGCATATTACAATGCGAAAAGAATTTGGCTATCGTCTCCTTCGGTTTTACCCGTGCTAAACAGGCAACGAGTTGACCAAACGCCCTTACAGCATTGGACTTCGCGTTGGTGGTCGCGTAGTTATAAACGAGATTCAAGACGAGGTCGAACAGCTTGTCGGAGAGATGGAGGCACACGACGTCGAGCATACTCTTGATGGATTTCAGGACACTTTCTTCTTGCTTGCCGCCAGTGGTATTTCTTCTGCCACCTTCTTCGGGGAGATTTTCGAAGAGAGCAAAGACGCGACGGAAGAGGGACGCAACCCAGTCTGTAAAAAAGCCGTAAGCAACGTGGTCGCGGTTGAATTCTGAGACGGCGACATACCGGCAAAGCCAGCAGTGCTATCGATAGTCAAAGACCTTTCGTCGCTTCTGCTCAACTTCTGCACCTCGCCTATGTCGACCCCATCTGGGAGCGGAGGGGCATCCGCATCGATCTCCATCGCATCCGCAGGATCCTCACTGTCCACAGGTAGGCCAGAGTGATAGGAAAGCTCTCCAATCCTGACATGCTGAACGGCTGAAATGATGAACATGGTAGCACATACTGTCTTGACTGGGTCGTTCTGAAGAAAGAGAGCATCAATATGCGCGAACTATCGCAGAGACTAGTTGACTGACCAAGTCGATGCCTGGAATGCATAGTTCAAGAAGGGGTACGAGGTGCTTCTGACCGCCCAACCAAACGCGCTCCGTTGTAAGAGGGACACAAATCCCAGAAAGCATGCCCAGAACAGCTGTCGTTCTATGAGTCTCGTTGATCACTTCGAGGCCGCCATAAGCGCGCTCGAGTAACTCAGGCATGATTAAATCTGGATCGAGCAAAGCCATTGTGCGCAACGAGCCTTGCGCATAAGAAGCAGCGACGGGGTCCTTCGAGAACATGGCGATGAGTGCTGGCGTGCGGAGAATTCTGACGAAGTTCCTTCGGATGGCAGGCGTCAAGCGTTGGGCCTCAAGGGAGCGTTAGTTACAAACACGAGGACAGAGTATACACACGCTTACCTGTGGCGTGATGCAAGAGGGCAGTTCTTCCTCCTTTACCCTTCGTATGAATTCGGCAGTCAAACGATGCAGGAAAGTTGTTAACTAGCAAGGTACATAAGTCTCTGGATCCATTAAAAATGAATCCAACCTACTGAGAGTGACCAAGCCCCAGAGTTGGAGGGATGGAAAAAGGACTCGGTGCACGTAATCAATTTCTCCAAGGAGTCTAGGGCCTTGGATCCTGCTAAATACCCGATAGATTGAGAAGGCAATGATCGACCGTCGCCAGCGGGGGTCGCAGAGGCGGTAGTACGTTCAGGCCCATCCACCGACATAGAGTAGACGATGATCTTCGCAAGAGCGCCTGCATAAATGTTTAAATTTGAAGCACAAAGAGAAATGATTAGCCGTACTTTGTCGATTCACAGACTTCTTGATGCGTAATGACTGCATGTCACCGTGTATATCGGCCATAGCGCTCGTGTTAGATCCCTGTGTGAGCGTATTAATAGGTGATCTAGTTTATCTTCATAAAAGATGAAGTTACCCCAATGGCACCGACGGGAACATCTTGGGTATAACTGTTAGACCTGTTCGACGAGTAAGGAGGATGGACAAACTCATTGACCCTAAACCTTTGCCTATCAGGGTAGTCCATTCACTCTCTGACCAGATCCCAACATCTCTCCACTCGGCACCATCTTTCTTCGCTGTGCCTACGATGTGCTCCTCCGAAAGGTCTCCCGCCAGTTCTATAAGCCTATCGTCTACCGTGAACGAATTAAAGGCCTCCCAGAGAACGAAGATTGTCGGAAGGTAGAGGTCCACACGACCAGGCGGTAGAAAAGATGTCATTACAGGAACCATAGTCATTATCGACTAACAAGAATCATTAGGATTTTCCCGGTCTCGAGGCCAAAAATACATACCTCTTTGGTAATCCTTGGTACAAATGTGGAGAGCATATCTGGTATTTCGGTGACAGGGTAGTATCCCTTACATTGCTCAGCAACATATAGAAGAATATTGACCACGTTTCGGCTAATTATTGGACGTAAGTGCCATAGATAAGAGTACGCAGGGATGGTGAGCTCACGTGGGTTCTTGGATGCGTTTCTTTGGCCACAGCTCCTTCTGAAGGGCATCCCATAGAGGCTTCCACGGCAGCTCGAGGTCAGTGGACTCCAATTTGCGCGTCACCCCTGATTTATTCGCCAGTAGCCGAGAAAGCATATCCGCCCAGCTTCGAATGACACGGCTTTCAATCCCGGGTAATATACAAAGTTCGTAATACAATCGCACGAGCTTTGCCCTTGTCGACTTGGGCAGGGGATAACGCATCAAAAGCCAGCTATACAAGATGCATGACGACCCGATTACATGGCAAACAAAGCATCAACGACGTACCATTGCAACATGCCATCCCAAGTCGTCAAGACAAGCCAATTTTGAGCTTTGGCAGAGACAAATATCTTGCCCACGATCTCTTCCAGACGCGTCTGCATATATTCGACCGATTCGCATTCGTACGGCAGCGCATTCAAGTATGTCTGGAGCGTCGCACGCTGTTTGTCCATATCTGACAACCCGGCCTGATCGTCCAGTGAGGTAGGGAAGTCGTCGTCCTCCATGGTGGGGTACGAAGGACCAACTTGCGCGAAGGAAAGATCTATGCCAAGCGCCTCTGAGGCGGCTTTCAGTATTGATTCGAAGTCCATCGTGTGTGATGAAGGCCTACTGATGAAGATGCAGCTATATAAGCTACTTTCCAGAGATGACGCGTCCTTTACCTGAGTCACGATACTCACTTTTTGAATAATCCGTCTGATATTCGGCGCAATGGATCAGTGATCTTGAAAGGAAGGACGCGTCACGGTAGTGAACGGTATAGATCTAAACGCCACGTGCCAGCATCGGCATCACCCCGCTTTAGGAAACCTTCGTTACCTGCAATATGTCCTTCAATTTCCTGAGGCCCTTCGTTCGACAAGCTGCAAGCTGT
This sequence comes from Pleurotus eryngii var. eryngii, assembly GCA_029467805.1. Classification (NCBI taxonomy): domain Eukaryota; kingdom Fungi; phylum Basidiomycota; class Agaricomycetes; order Agaricales; family Pleurotaceae; genus Pleurotus; species Pleurotus eryngii. Next base: position 602,874 of record SZVJ01000018.1, read on the forward strand.
AAACGGCGCACCTTCTTCACATCGTCAGCGCGGAATGCGCCAACAAGTTTCGCTCGGGCAACGCGAATTACGCCTTTTCTTTGTGGAGCGGGCCTTGCCGCTGCGTTTGCGTTGCAGCCCAAGGTCCATTTAGATACTGAAAACCGGGTGCCAGAGCCTCTGAAGACAGTAGAAACTACAAGTAGGTCTCTAATCTATGTTGCTGGAGTCCCCTACACTTACCATCCGTTTTCAGCCGACCCCGCGACCGGGATTCAGTTCCCTAACTCCCTTCAAGTGCCTTCTAAAATCAAGCTACCAGAACTCACTCTCCTAGGAGTAGGAGTTAGAAAAGTCTCATTTCTTGGAATCAAAGTATACTCTGTCGGATTTTATGCAGACCTAGAAAAACCCAGATCTCAAGGCAATGTCTTTCTTGGCATTACTCAAGAGACAGGAATTAACCAACACGTCCATAGATCCCTAAGGACCTTGATCCAGAGCAGAAAGCAGAGTACATCGTCCGCAATACGGCATGCGTATTACGAATCGGTATTGGCATTGTATCACATTACTTGCTCAGCAAAAATAACTTATATTCCATTCAGTTCCTACCAGAAACACTAACTACACTCATCTTCGGGACGCCTTCATGAGGTCACTACAAGCCAGAATGGTAACTGGACGTCAGAACGGAAGCATATCGGAGGAAGTAGAAGTGACCGCGGGCTCCCCCCTGCGAAAGTTGAAGTCCCTCTTCCCAAATTCAGCGTTAACCAAGAACACGCCGCTGGACGTCTTCCTTTCGGCACCTACCCCTGGTCGTGCCCGCGCACTCGTATTCCGCGATATGGGTGCTATAGAGAACGACTGGGTGGCCACGGAGCTGGTACTCCACTACTTTACAGGGGAAGGACCCAGCCCTCCAGTATGTCCTCCGTCTTGATTTACTAACGAGATTATATCACGACTAACTGTCCCTATCAGCTCAAAAATGCAGTGCTGGAATGCCTGAGTTCCCTAGAAAAATGACATGTATTTACAGGATAGAAACGCGGCTTGACTCAATAAACACTGCTTTCAAGTCATGGTCGCTTGAACATTTGTCGGAAAGGCCCCACCGATATTTCCCCGGCTACATCGAGGCCCCACACTCACTCTTGATTGACTTTAAGGACACCCTTCTCACTACTCACCATGGCCGAGTACAAATATCTTAGCCGTTCGTCTGTTCTTATTGGCAGTGGCTCATCTGCTTATTATGGCCCGCGATAGCCGAACAAGTAGATAAGTTTCTCGAGGACGGGTACATTGTGATCAAGAATGCTTTTACGAAGGAGAAAGCCGCTGAATGGACCAAGTCTATGTGGACCCTCCTAGGCATCGATCCTGACGATAAGACTACGTGGTACAAGGAAAGAATCCACATGCCTTGGCACAAAAGAGAGTAAGTGGCCCAAGGTATGGGACACTGTTATCTGATGTGTCTCCAGTCATCACCAAATTATCCAGGCTTGGGGTGCCATTGTTTGACCTATTAGGTGGCGAAGACAGAATTGACGAAGAAAGTAGCGCTTGGGGCGATAGCTTTGTTGTCAACCTCGGTACCGATGCCTTAGAACAGGCGGAAGGAGGCAGGCATCCAACCGATCTTGATAACTGGCATGTCGATGGTGATTTCTTCGTTAGTATATCCAGTGGTATCTGCTATCATCGATCATCGTTTCAACTTCTACCAGGTTCATTTCCTTGACTCTCCCGAGCAAGGTCTCCTCGTAATCCCGATCCTCTCTGAGATACAACCTCGCGGCGGCGGGACTTTCATCTGCCCAGATGGTCTGGACAAGATAGCCAAGTACTTGTCCGAGCACCCAGAGGGTGTTCTGCCCACTGGCTTATCGTTCACCCCATCCACGACGAAAGACGCTACGTGGCGAATACGACGGAGATCCCCACTATTGGTCGCATCTGAAGGAAATCAAGACCCGTAGCAAGTTCGTCGAGATGACAAGACAGATTGGGGATGTTGTGCTACTTCACCCGTTGATGATGCACTCCGCGTCGAAGAACTATCTGCGAATCCCAAGAGTCATTACTGACCCTCCCGTCTCTCTCAAGGAGCCGTTCAACTTTGCTCGGGAGAGTCCTAACGAATACAGCCTTGTAGAGAGGAAGACTCTCAAGGCCCTCGGCGTAGAACGACTTGATTTCAAGCCAACAACAGAGAGGAGGAAGATCGAGTCCTCGACCAGAATAAGATGCTTGAAGAAGAGAAAAGACGGTTAGCGGCAACTCCTATGCAGCACTAGATATATTTTCTTTAAATGACTGTATTTCCGAGCTAAATTGAGACTTCATGTAGCCCCTTGTGTATATTTTTCCACTTATCTTTCAAGAGGAACTATGAGGAGGGACTACCCTGGACTGCTAGTTAGGGGCTGTGGATCACGCTACCACAATCGACCCTGCCAAACGCGATCGATCACATGACTGTAAATGTGATCAACAAAGACGCGTATTTCGGAGTTTAGAAATCGTATAAAAGGGGTGGACTTGCGTTCCACTGAATTTGCACCCACTTGCTTCCCGACCACCACCTCACAAGTACATTCAAGCAAATCGCTTAGACATATCAGACTATCAATGGCCCGCACTAAGCAAACCGCCCGCAAATCTACTGGAGGTACATCCTTTCTCCAGCAAGTATTTTCTTCATGAATTCTTAAGTATCCTTTGTCACTAGGCAAAGCGCCCCGTAAGCAACTAGCTGCGAAGTCAGCCCGCAAGACCGCCACCGCTGTACGTCCCTACATCTCCAGCGACGGCGGGTTTACTTACTCTTATCAGAATGCCACTGGTGGTGTCAAGAAGCCCCATCGCTTCAGACCCGGAACAGTAGCCCTTCGTGAAATCAGGCGGTACCAGAAGTCCACTGAACTCCTCATCCGCAAGCTGCCCTTCCAGCGCCTTGTTCGTGAAATTGCTCAGGATTTCAAGGTTGGTGAAGTCTCGGGACCGACATTGGCGTCATGCTGATCCACCCTTGCCTATTTGTAGACTGATCTCCGTTTCCAATCATCCGCCGTCATGGCCCTCCAAGAAGCTGCCGAGGCGTATCTGGTGTCGCTGTTTGAAGACACCAACCTTGCCGCCATCCACGCTAAGCGTGTAACCATTCAACCGAAGGATCTTGCTTTGGCCCGACGCCTCAGAGGCGAGAGGTCTTGAGTCTGTTTATATGGCTCATGTTTGGTTGATCACTGTACCAGTATTACTTATGATTGCCTGTACAATTACCTATGTGTCATGCAGTAATGTTTCGGGGAAATGAACGTGATTCAGTACTCGGACTCACCGTCTGTATAAGTGGAGCAGTATAACGCGCATCGCGTTGTGGCGCAATACCGTGTTGTTGTCGCTTGTTTGTATTTTCAGCTCGCTTCCTTTGGAATGTGGGGTAAGCCAATCTCACCCAGCGCCATGAACATATCTTTCCTCCATACATGTCCTCATTTTGCGAGGTCAAGCGGCATTCGAGCCACGAAATGGTTGTCGGGTGCTTTCGCTAGCAGACATTACGCGACCCACCGTGATCCTACAATCGCTTCTTCACCGCTTTCCCAGTCGCTCGACACAGGACGACGGAGTACACCTCGACTCGAGTCTGTGGGTCCGTTTCAGCTCGGAGTCTCGCCAAATCGTGACCAGCCAGCCAAGAAATGGTCTGAGCTCAGTGCCGGAGGCAAAGGTGCGTCCCCTCGAGTTTTCGTTCTTGAATCATTCTTCACAGCCTAACACCATTTTAGTCATACGCACGGGTGCTCGCACGACGAACTTGACCGTGATCCTGCTCGGAGCCGGGTTCTCGGCCTTGCTCGTTTACTCCCTAACTACTGAGCTCTTTTCGAAGAATTCACCAACGGTGCTGTACGGTGATGCTTGCAAACGAATCACGGCTTCTCCTCAGGTTTGACTTCTCTTTCCCCATCACCAGATCGAATGCTGTAAAATTGAATGTTGCACAGGTCGCAAGATACATGAACGGTCCATTCACCTTCCACAATAACCCGCCCTCCGCTATTCGTCCTCGGCACCGCAATCGACATGTCTCGTCCCAAATTATGGTCGACTCAACAGGCCGAGAACACATGATCATGAACTTTTACATGCAGGGCAAGCCACCGGGCCCACAGCCCACATCCGACGAACCATACTTCGAGTCAATATCAACTTGGAGCAAAGAGGCTCTCGAGTCATTCTCAAAGATGACGACAGATGATGGTATCGTTTGGGTGAAGGACACAGCTGCGGACATATCGGAACGAGCTAAGAGACTCTTCAAATATTTGAGTGGCTCGCCTATGCCTCCGCCGCCGTTACCTACTCCGTCATTGTCACCCGAGGGAAAGGATATGTCCAGAAGGCCGGATAGTGGGGCTTGGAGTCTCGCGGGCATGTTTTCTTCTTTGAAAGGCGCGAAATCAGGGTATTCTGAAGCCGCTACGTCCGAACCAGACGGTAGAATATGGACCGAGGGCGAAGTACACGCTGATTTGATCAAGGTATGCATTTTCATCTGAGGCAAACAGCACCCCGCTGATAGCTGTCGGCATCACCGCACCAGAATAACGATGGTTACTTCGTGTTCCGCTATCTGTTAGTCGACATCCCGAGTAAGTCTATATTCACATCCGTCAGAGACATGAAACTTATGTTGAACCAGAGTCGCGGTCCAGGGACTCGGTACGCGTTTTCGTTGAGCGCGCCCCGACTGTGAGGATGGATGAGCCAGTCATACGATGGAATTCATAGCACATCATCATCATCATCATCATCATCATCATCATCCCCTTCACACTTGTGTAATGTATCATAATCTGTTAACTGACGAGATCTACCGCGCCAATTACATTATTTGTAGGGTATGGAAAGTCTGCTGCACGCAAGGGTGTATTGGATTGAATGTGTAGAATGCTAGGTGCTCGCAAGTTAATCGCCAAACAGTTTCTGAACGCGTTTTGAGTACGGAGTCCTTTGAAGGATCTGGAAATGCACGTCGTGTGGTCGCTCAGATATAATGATTTTGGGAGTTCATGCCGCAGCTCACCATAAGGATGGTCCTTCGAAGGAATCTCCAATAATGCTGGGAATGCTTGCTGGTATTTGTCTACAGTAGGTCGTATCTTCTCAGCAACCTGTTAATCAAGGTCAGCGGTGGAAAGAGGTCTCAAATGGATCCAACAGACATGTTGGTTGATCAGGAGGATGGCGATGTCTTTCCGTTCGGTGAACTCCTGGAACGCAGCTTCAATCGTGGACACTTGAGTTTCTGGTAACAACCAGGCTACATTCGGATCGGTCATCTGCAAGTGATTCAGAACAACGTACTAGCGTCCACGATCAAAAAATTCTTCTTCTGTTGCTCGTTTATGTGGCCAACGCCCGCCAGCAGCAGGCCCGTGATGGAGTCCTGTGTGGCAATTCATTCAAGGAAACGCAACAAGGCATCCCGTAGAGGCTCTCACCTCGTCTCCGATGACCGCTATCAGATTGCGCTCCTTCGTACTTGTCGCCATGAACGGTGACGGAGGAGAGAAACAAAAAAGGCAATCTCAGGATGCTAACTTTGATCCAAGTCTAGTCAGGGGTTAGAACCTCGCAGGCTTCTTCACATTTGGGCAGTCGCGGGGCTCTGCACTCTACGCGACACAGAGAACGTCTACGGCGATGGACATTTTCAATCGCCCCCCAACGATTTCGGATGATACTTTGCAGTACACGCTCTACCCTCCCGCCGAGCTTGCGGACCAAGTTTCTGTGACCTCTTTTGCAGCATGCATCGCATCCTTCGTGGAAACGCTGCTTCTGCCCAGTTTTATCTGGCACAAGGAATCATTCGAATTAAAGGCAGTCTCAGATCCTGGCGTCGCGAACCGATGGCTTCTGGAGGGCAGGATGCGCGTCGGAGACTGCGTTGACGATGAGTGGTGTGTAGTTTGGCTATTCAAAGAGATCAGTGCGAAATGGGATCTGGCAATCAGGTTAGTCAGTTTCCCCCCAATGCATTTTACTGTCTGATGGAGGGTCTCATAGCGTCTTTGATTCTGATGGTGAATTCCTGCTAATTGAAGCAGCAGAAGGCCTGCCGAAATGGGTAACCCCAGGCAACTCAGAAAACAGGGTGCGCCGCCCTCTCTTTCGATGGTAAGATGCATAATGGATTTACTTGTATGACTACACAGGTCTGGATCTACGGCTCACGTCTTCATCTCATTCCTCTCTCACACATCTCCCCACCTTCTAGACCGCGCAAGCGCAGACGTTCGCACGACAGTGACGACGAGGGCACCGCAGGCATTGCTGGCAACGATGATGGAGGGTGGATCGCCGTCGAAGATGCACTCAAGTTGATCTTTGACCGCAATGTCAATACCCTAGCTCCTCCAGAGGTCGAGAGACTTGTCTGGAAAAGGATATCAGGGTGAGCTCTCTCTGCTCTACCGTTCAGTATGAAGAATCTAAGGCAACACAGTTATCCAGCCGCAACCAAGAACCATGTCCATATGACGAAGGCGTGGATACCTACTGATATTGCTAGAGCTCTCTCTGTTGACGCGTCCCTCGTTCAGAAGGCAGTGGAAGCCTTCTATACCAGAGACGCTACGCAGTTGCGTGTGAGCGTTGATTGTTTTCCTCGTAGTCTCCCTACTAACCCGCCCTACAGGCTGCACACAGAATGAGCCGCTTCCCTCCAGAATCCTCGGTGCTCACTTCGGTGAAAATGACTCGAACGGCATATGCCCAGCTGGTGGGACAAAAATTTTATCCACCGAAAATATTTGGTCGGTGGAGTGAGAAGGAAGGGACACCGGAACGAAGGTGGCGCGAGGTCGGCATGAAACTGGTAAGGTCTTCGACTCCTCAGGCGGATCTACAGTCCTCATTTTGCGTTAGGCCTGCGGTTTCGAAATGCTCTACCAGGAGACCAAGAAGATTCTTCCATTTGATAATTCTTCGGTAAGATCTCGCAGAACCCAGAGAACATAGTACTCAACGTTTGCGTCAGGTCGAAGCGTATAAGTCAGAGTTGAATGGCAGCGGTGCCTACAAGAAGTACATCGACAACCTCAAGAATAGCACGTACTTCAGAGGCGAAGCAGAAGGCTCGGTGCTGTGGAAAGAGCTTGAGAAGAAGGCTGCCGATATCTACGTCATGACATTACGAGTAGAGTACGTCCACATTGCCTTGAAACGTTTGTGTCCATACATAAATCCTGACTCCCAACAGGGCCTCCAGGCCGACCTTCGCTTCTTCTTTGACGAAAGCCCTATCGCAGTCATCGGACACGGTGCCAGCTGTACAATCAGTCGAAGATCCAGATGACTGGCTGATTATCGACTCGGATAGCTTTGATCAGATGCTTGAGCGTTCCATGAGTGGCAACAAGGCCAAGGATGACACCGCTATGGATGTCGATTCAGGCGGTATTACGGCCGAAGATCAGCTAGCCAACGAACAAGCGGTGAAATTACGTAGTCTAGCCTCGAAGGTGGAGGAATTTGTCGAGGGCCAAGGCGACCTCGAGGGTGCTCGCTTTGCAGAGTATGTCGTCGATTTGCTCCCTTGACCATCCACTAACAATAACCTCTCCATCCGCTCGGTTACAGCGAGGCATCCGATGACGAAGAATTCAGCGATGGAATGCCGTCAACTGACTCGGGTGATTCTGACGATGAATCCGATATTAACATTAGTGATCGCAACGATAAAGTCAGAGATACGGATAATCGTGAAGATGCTGCACACAGGCAGGCTGCGATGGATAATCTGATACCTGGGATCCTTCCTTCGGAATACGGAAAAATGCCAGCATCCTTTCACAGCAACTCGCAGAGGGTCGCGCGGGCATCGAATGATGGAGATACAGAGGGAGATACGGACCCACGGGGTGCTGCAGGGCGGACGCCGGAAGGCAGGCAGACGGTAGGCGACGATAACATCGACAAGCTCTATGCGGACTCGCGTATGGACAAGGCTGCTCGAGCTTCCGTGTCTTCTAGCGAGAAGCCCATACGACAACCTATCTTACCTCGCGACCAGTACGATGGGGTCGTAGATTCGGATGATGAAACCGATGAAGAGGAAGAAGAGGAAGATGAAGAGGATCAACCACAGCTAGTGGGCGACATCGAAGTCGACATGGGCGAGGAGGAGGAGGAATTCCTCGAATTCGCTAGACAAACCCTAGGAATCAACGATGAACAATGGGAGAGTATAATTAAGGATAGGACTGATCGGGGCGGTAAGCCATTTCCATCCTCAGACAGCCTCGCTCTGATGTAGTTCTAGCCTTCGTTCCCACCAGCGCGAGAGAATTACCGACCGTTGATATAACGAGTCAGACGACCCCCCAGACTGTGAAGGAGGGGAATGGAAGGACGTCAACCTCGGAACAGCGCCCAAACTCGAAGCTCGACTCCTTCGACGCTGTAATGCAGGCGCTCGACGCAGAACTTTCTCGCTCCAGCAATAAATCAACCGCATTGCCTCCTAGACAGCACACAGCAGCTGACAAGGGGAAAGGAAAGGAGCATACTGAATTCTCGCCAGCGTCTGGGCTCGATAAAATACTGGAAGGCGCCGGAAGCGAATATGAGAATGAAGACATCGAGAAGGCAATGGAAGCGGAACTCAAGGCTGCCCTAGAAAAAGAGGGTGATGGCGAGGGAGATAATGACTTTGATGGCGACGGTGGCATGGACTACAATTTAATAAAGAATTTCTTGGAGAGCTTCAAGAGTCAAGCGGGGCTCTCGGGCCCTGTGGGGAACCTCGCGGGGCGACTACAGCATGGGTGGCTGCCCAGGGACGAGACATAGTAAATTTATTCCGTTGTAATGAGTACAATATATTCCCAATCTAAACAAGTATAAGTGTCCATCGTCGGAAGCGCATGAGTATGATCAACATCTATCGATGGAACAGGTGCCTCATGTCTTCCATCAGCATGTTTGTCCAGAAGACATGAGGCATAAGAGTTGTTGAGATGTGACTAGGGGAGTGATTGAGGGAGTGGGTGCATCTGGACTTGGAACGGAAGCAAAATGTTCAGGGGTTTCCATCACTACCTGGTGTAGAAACACCAGAAAATGTTGTACAGGAAGTGGCATTGTTGGCAAAGATTTCCCGTCAAAACATCACGGCAGAGCGAGGCTGTACGATTTGTGCTCAAAGTCAGTTGTTTTGATTTCGCCCTTGATTGCAACAAAAAAGGCAAGGGACAATTCTGGCGTTTCGCACTTTAGGCTGGGGTTGAGCTTGTTCGCATCCAACCACCTTGACCTCCCTTCTCATCTTAATTGCAGTTACTCGTCGTCGCCCACGTCGAGCACCTTACAAGTCTCAGTTACGACCTGCGAGCGCAGGCATCTGGATTGCCATAGACGCCCAGGAATTAATTATTTGGAAAAGGCCGCGAGAAGGGCACGTTGTCTGGAGATCAAAAACCTTGAAGTGTGCCTCCCCTTCGCCTCGCCTCCTTCCTTCTTTCTAACATCATCATTAGGACCCCATTTCTGTCAGCTCAACCATAATCCTCACGACCTCCTCACGTCTTTTTTATACTTACCCGTCTGGCTGCTTGAACGGCTCTAGGACGCCCCCAACTTCTCTGGGCTCCTCATTGAAATCGTCAAGCCTGTATCTAGCAACGGAACCGACAGATAATTGCCTTCTTGGTGAGTGGTACTGCCGCAGCTTCTCCTCGTTGCAATTCATCCGACAAACATGCGGCGCTAGGTTTAAATGCACGACATTGTCACGAAATCTTTAACAACGACCAGCAACTTACACCCATCGTCCGACGAATCGACCCCAACCCTCACAAAGCAGCGGAAGAATACGGACTCTCGTTGGTCGCAGCCCCAGGAACTACCTAACATTAATACAGAAGTACTAGAGGTACGTTCCGCCTGTCTGTCAGACCAGTATGCGAGTTGTCGACATCTCTCTTATTACTTTTATTAATGCAGAATTGGCAAATGAGGCTCCCAAACGACCACACGCCTATCCAATCGTCTGCACCGCGCAGGCCAACACCAGCAGGAGGTCTCCAAAAGCGCAGCTACCCCACTCGCCCCGACTCTGAGGCATCCATTCAGATGGACAAATCTGCGCCTCCTTCGAAAAACCGTTGGCTGTCCAACGGCAATGGACAATTTGTTTGACTCGGATGCGACGAACTGGGACCTCTCCGACAGTCTCGTCAAGTTGAACATCGGAGACGTCAGTGGTGCCGATGACCACGTTCACGGGCAGATGTCAACACCACCCAAATCGACGATAGGATCATCAGCTGTAGTCCCGCTAAGTGAAACTAGTCCGCTCGAAACGTCTTCCAATCCAAGCATCGACTCTTCTCCTCGTCCCTCCGATCATCAAATCAGCATCTCCCACTCCCGTGGTTCATCCACAGACTCGACCGTTTCGAGTTCCCACGAGTCGACTATGTCGGGAGTAGGTAATACGCTTCTGGCGCCCGCTCATGTCTCTGCCAAGTCCGGTGCAGACACGAAGGAACGTCCCCACTCATTTAGTGGCGGCCTATCGACTGCAGACCTTCGCCGCCTTCAGCAAGCGGGTGAAGTTGACGACCATTTCTCGCAGCAGCAACAATGGCCAGGAGCTGCTTACCGCGACGGTGGAGTGGTCAACGACAGACAGTACGAACAGCTACCATATCCCACGCTGGTCCACCCCAGCCGCCCTCAGCCACTGCAGCCACCTTTTGATTATCAATTAGCCCAATCGCAGGACAACTTTGTCTCAGCTCACAATCGTGACGACCTTCAGATTGATTACGCTTTGCAACAAAGAAACTACAATCCGATCCAACCGTCTGTATTGGGCGGTCCTGCTACTGCTTATGCACCCCCTCGCCCAGCAAATCTGCAATCACTTCCTTATCGCCAGACTCACCGCGGCTTCAACCAACCCGGACTGATGCCTAGCCCATCGTTCCCCACGCATACAACACACCTTTCATTAGGGAATACGCAACAACTATACGATATGATGGTCCCCCCTCACGATCCTGCAGTGGCGCGCGTTCAACAGCAGCATAACGTCTTCCGTGCCACTCATCATCACTCAGCGTCAGATCCATCTGCTATCAGAGATGCCGCCGCTTTGGCCGCTTTGGGGGGCAATATGCAAGGGTTCCCCTTCCCCGCTGGTATGGCACCTCCAGCTACAATGGGGATGTATCCGAACCATTATTACGGAGCTCAAGACGCTTACCAACGCACCGATCTCGCAGCGGCCCAGGCCCTGGTTGCTGCCAGGCTTCAGTCTCAATATACTGGTCCTTATTCAGTCCTACCTCCCACCGTAGAGCCGGCTTTATCGAGCCCCGCCTCTCCGAGCAATGCATCAGGTGGACCGAGCGCCAACAACAGGAAATTGGGATTGTACAAGACGGAGCTCTGCCGTAGCTGGGAAGAAAAGGGTTCTTGTAGGTATGGCACGAAGTGCCAGTTTGCGCACGGCGAAGACGAGATCCGTCTTGTATCCAGACACCCGAAGGTTGGTGATTTTATTGAGATTTACTTTATCTATGACGCTGACTTTAGTCTCTTTTCATAGTACAAGACTGAAATTTGTCGAGTAAGCCTTCATTCGATTGCCTGGAAGTGGCTGCCCATACTGACCTATGATACTTAGACATTCTGGGTGTCCGGCTCCTGTCCATATGGCAAACGTTGCTGCTTCATACACACGGAAGTTCCAAATAACCAGACCGGTGCCGCGGGCGGCACTCCCACCACCGATTCTGGACAGCAGCCCCCTCGTCCAGACGGTCGGGAACGTTCGGCCAGTACTAACAGCGATCCCAACGATGGATCAGTGTCACTTCTTGCCCGTCTCACTGCGAAGCGCAGCCAAGAGAACAACAATCCTTCGACCCCAGTAGAACTGAACCCACCTAGCAACCTTCAGTACTCTCGTCCGCCAACAGGGAGCCTGCGCGTGGATACTACGCAGCTCGACGGTCCGTCGCTGTCGAAGCAGAACAAATCCGCTTATCCGACATTCACAAGCAACGGGATTCTCATGCCCGTTGGCGACCACTCCGGTAACAAGAGCCCTGCGCCCGTGACTGCAGGACCTGATCTGGGACGCCATAACCTCGCCTCGAGGCTTGAGATTGTGGGCTACCCTCATGTAAGTTCCTGGTTTCAATTCAATCAAATGGAATTATGTTATTGACAGCGTCTGTAGCAGTTGCGCGGAGGCATCAAAGCTGTGTCGAACAGTTCAAGCGTACGACGCTCGCTGGGCGGCAGCGATGTCGATGGCTGTTTCAGTCCTTCCCCTCCCGTCTCAGGCGGGCAGTCCTCATCTTTCGGGCTTGCCTCCGCCGTCGAGCCATCGAGTGGCAGCAGCCATTCTTCTCGCATCGGTGGTCACGTCCGCGCTGGCAGCGCCGGAAATTGGGGGGTTTGGACATCCTCCGACCTCGCTGTCGGCTCCTCTAGACTCAACGAAAAGGCATGGGCATGATCATTTACAATCCAACAACGGAGTTGCACAAGCGGATACTTTCATTCATTACATTCTCGGTTCAATCAGATCTTCCTGCAATCCATGTTCTTTTGCTTTCCCCTTTTCTTATTACCTTGCATTAACGAATTTATTCACTTTCTGCATTTTTCTTGGCCAGTCCATTTGCTACAAGCCTGTCCTCGCATTCCCTTGCTGTTTTACTCCCAAGCACATCATCCTGTGATCGATTGCCCCGCCGTCTTGCGTACCAAAATGTAGTACTCCGAACTTTATGTTTCCCCCATCTCTCCCACAATTACCGTCTCCACTCACGATGCGTACTCTCCGACATTAGGTCATTCGTCTGCATTGCATTTATGAACATCACCCGCATATGTTTTTATTGATCTCACTCAATATAGTTCTTGTACATTGCATATCTACCCCCCAATGATTGTCTCTCTACACCGGATGTCCGATAATCAATCTGTAGTTCATTCGCTGATAAAGTAAGGAATCTCAGTGAGGCAGTATATTATCCATACACTATAGAGTACGTACGCCGTAATTAGAAAGAGAAGAGGATAATATCATTCGAGAGAATGTCCAATTCCAAGGTCATGTAGTTCCTTGCGGAAGCTACCCATTCGACATATCGCATAACCCAGATAATCGAACTCGGGCTCTGTCACGTTGTTGCGAAGATCCTCTTCCGCCTGTACTATGCCCCATACCGCCCACATACCATGGGAAGCCGGACTCCAAGCTCGAACCTGGTTCTCGACCTTAACGATCTCGTTCGCAGCCCCGGGTGGGGTGATCAGGGGGTGCCCAGCGAATGTCGAGTGCTGCAGATATGAAGCGTAGAAGTTCCGACGTTCTTCTGGGGTAGGGTACTTCGAAGGATCGAGGATATGTGGTGTCGAGGAATGGTAATTGGCTGTCCATTCGTGGAAATGGTTCGCAATATCGAAGGCTGCAGGGTTTGGAGAAGCGTACTCGAAGTCGACGACGATTATCTAGGCGATTGGGCGAGTGGTTTAAACACGGTGGGGAGAGAACGAGGGTGGAAATGTACCTGGCGATGCCCCGGAAGTCCTTCTTTGGGCTTTGCTAACCTGAGTAGATTGCCATATTGCGCGTCATTATGAGCGAATACTCGTCTACTACCACCGTTAAGATCCTCTACGGCGGAGAGCCAGTGCATGTATCGCTGCCATTCTACACAGAATCGCTCTATGTCTAGCTTAGTGCGAACATCTTCGGGCATGTTGGGGAGTGCGAGGACGTTTCTAGCTGGGCCCACCCACTTTTGGACGTTTCGCTTCACGCCTATCTCCCATCCTTTGCCTTCACCTCGGTTCTTGGGTGAGGTGCCTTCAAGGAGCTCGATATCGACTGAATGGAGTTCAGCCATGCGAGCTGCTATCCACCCACTTACGGTGGGGTCCTTCATTTCGTCCGCAGTGAGGGTGGTTGAGTCAAAATATTCTTCTAGGCGCCCATTCTCAAACGTCCCATACACACGAGGCCCAAAGTGATAGCGGGAGGAGAGGATGTGGAGCGTCTGGAGCTCCTTGGGTCGCGAAATCAGGGCACCTGAAGATGCACCATAAATTCGTAGCAGCATTATTCGGATGTGGGCTACTGTAGGACATGATACGAAGAAGACTGCGTTCGTCAAGGAACCTGAGACTTTCCGGATCTGCACTTTGTCTGCTGCGATGTCTGGGTTCGTCCATGACGGAGCTTGGAGCGAACGAAATAGTTGTAGCAGCTCTTCGGCAAAGGCTGGTGTCCTTGTAGCGTCTAATGTTAACGAATAACGCAATCAGTGACGGGAAGCTTAGATATGGATGAACCCAGACCATGCTCAGAATTGTCTGTAGGCAAGTCAGTTTGCGGGGGTTTTGCCATTGGCAGTATTTGAACCTGGGCCGAGAAAACAACGGCTCACCTGGCATCAAGCTTCATGGGGACGTGACGCAATTCCTCTTCTTTAACAACTTCTGCCGGTTCCTCCAATAAAATTGGCGGCGAAGACGCAACATTCGTTATCATCTCGGTCAAACTTGATATCGAGCTCGTAGAAAGTCGTCTTTCAAGGATATTCAACGAGTGGCTCCTGTTGGAAGCCATGGAAATGCTTGGGGAAATGACTGGCGACGTTTCGACCATTTTGCTCCACATGTTCGAATTTGCTGCGGTGGTTGAGATAAAGGACTGGGAAGCGAGACGGTGCGCTGAACGAAGAACTTTATATTCTGTTCGGAGCTTGCTTATCATACGAGAGAGGAATGATAACGCGGCCAAGAGATGATGGTGGTCAGTGTGGAAGGAGCAAATGCGCCCGACACTCTGGTCGTGTGCCGCTTTATCTGTGCATCGTTCCAGGTTTCAACTGGGTCATACCAAGCCGAAGTCTTCATAGGGGCCAAATTTCATCAGGCAGCGCGTCACAGAGCACGACAATAATAATAACTATTATCCCATTGAGGCTGATAACTGCCTGCGCCCATTCTGAAGGACAGTGATGGGCATTTCATCTGGGTGGGACGGTTCCCTGCAAGACCCTTAGATACAAACAACTGCAAATGTTAGCGATAACACGCAGTACTAAATCATTCACTTCGTCGTTCAAGAACTCGAGTTCCTACCGTCGAGTTCGCATGAGGGGTCGGGTGATGAACCATGGGGGCTAGCTTGGGTTGGGCGCGGAACCCCCTGCCGTCACCGCTTCTAGACGACTAGAAGGCACGCCTTTTGTTCGAATATTGGCTCTCAGATGATAGATAACAAACCTGCCCCATTGTCGAACGGACTTACGGTGCAATTCCAAGGAGCCCCAATCACCCCGGAGGCCAACTCAGGCTGCTCGCAGCCGTCCCCTAGGCACGGTTTTGTCCCTGCAGCCGTATGTATGAGGCTTTACTGACGCTCAGTCATCCTCTCCATTCTTATGCTATCCTGTTTGGGAACAGCTGTAAAAGCCCTCAGCAGGCAAGCAATCAGGCAAGGCCAGTAGAGGGAACAGTGCTCACGATCTTTTGACAGGATCTAATTCCATTTCTTGAAGGCCCAAGCAACAGGTTGCGACGTTCTCCTGGGTATGCTGGCACAAAATACGAGGACGTTATGACATAAAACACACTGTAAGTGAAAAGTGCCGAGAGATCGGATGCATAGTGGTTCTTCGACGTAGTGGACCCTACCATATTCAAGGTTAAGTTTATATCTTGCTCTCAAGTGGGTGCGTATTTACAGGTGACGCACTCGGAATAGCGCACAATCAGCTGTTGCGAAACCAATTACACCTGGCTGATCATAGAAGACAGACACCAGGAACAATCCAGGCTAACCACATTCTGCATTGTGCTGACCAAAGTCTCGCAGGCCGATATCTTCAATGCGCCTCATCTCCCAGCGATGATCACGTAAATCGAATGTCCGTTTTATTCCTGGTACTAGCCGCCCGGCCTACCGCAATCACTTGCCGTTGCCTCGAGTCTGTCACAAGACGTAGATTTCGATAGGCGCAGCCGTATTTTCCTCCGCGGAAGTCTATCCAATTCCATCGACTGTTCTACACTAGGCCATATGGCGTTGTTGGGTAAGATATCTGTCCAAGCACTGTGTGCTATCTCGTCGCCTTGGCCTGTAGCGAAGGACTGTAAAAACCTAAATGGCAAGGTCTGCTCTGCTGCTCAGGTTTGATGAAAACTCGGAGTTAAAGCCCGCAGAGACTGCAGAAATATGGCAACTTTGGCCATGCACCGCTGCTCGATTTGCTATCTCCGGTACCGTCTTCTTTGGCCTGTACTCGGCGCAGTGTGCTGGTCATGAGATGGTCCGGAGGTAGAGGGCCGCCTTGACCCACTGACCGCACTTAAACAGCCCGTCATTAATGGTGACGATGAGATTGAAACGTTAGTACGCAATATCCATCTTAGGTTGTCGATCTCTGTGGGCACTTTGGTAATCCTGGTCAGCGTTCTTTGAGGAGGAATGTAGACCCTTCTGGGGGTGGGGTATGGGAACGTGGAGTTTTTCTGGAAAGGTAAATAAGGAGAAGACAACACTCGGATTCACACTGCAAGTGTGGCGTAGGGGTCTCCTTCTCTCGTGCAAGCCTGGGGCTTCAGCCCTTGAATGATGCACCGAAGGCCGACGTTTCTTGTTCGACTTCCCACTATTCTCTCAAGCACCGGTTTCTCATTCTCCTGCGAAGCGAAGCCAGCCCGATTACACGACCAAGTGGAAGATCCGTAGTCGGAGTGCACATTGGTTATATGATATATCCGACTGTAAACCCTGATGGAAAGAACAAGGAAAGCAAGTACATTCTCGTCAACCAGGGATGTCTTTGGTGCGCCGGGAGTGCGCAGCAAAATGGTACATGTTACATGTCAATTAAACGTCAATAATAGGTAACATCTCCATGTATCGAATGTGTTCAGTATAGGTATATAAATCGTTGGTGTCATGACGCATGCGAATATTTTACATCTTGGTTTGAATCTTTAACAGGCCGTTCTGTCGGTCTTTTCCTCTGTTACAACGTTCTCACCTGGGTCGATGGGCAGTTTCGGCAGGAGTAACGATATCTTCACAAGCCCATCAGCCGCATGGTGAGAAAGAATGCAAGAAAAGACCCACCAGTGCAGCCGTTCCTAGCGATGGTGTACACACTGTCCAGATAGTCTACAGCACGTCAGGATTCCGACAGCTTCGAACGGACCGTGTAACATACCTGTATTGAAGATGCTACTATGCTTAGCACCTGGTTTCTCAATTCCATTGGCTGTATTGAATTCAAGCTGCTGAAGTCCATTGTAGACCCTAAGCCTTGCAGTGAGATTTCTGCAGGAAAGCGACTGGTTGTTCGGTCTTGGAAAACGGCACCCGCGACGGCC
The DNA here is from genome assembly GCA_029467805.1 of Pleurotus eryngii var. eryngii. Lineage (NCBI taxonomy): Eukaryota > Fungi > Basidiomycota > Agaricomycetes > Agaricales > Pleurotaceae > Pleurotus > Pleurotus eryngii. The sequence continues at coordinate 620,310 of SZVJ01000018.1, forward strand.
TACACGCACGCGCGCGCGCGATAAGGGTCAGCCAGCGGTCGAATAACCGAGTACATGATGCCCACCAAGCCAACGGTAGCTCCTGTGAACCGAACTAAAAAGAAAGCACTTGTAGCAGAAGCCAGCTCAGAAGGTTTGAGAGCTCTCGTAAACACTTGATATGGAGCGTGGAATAGCATCCCAAGACCGATTCCTGCGAGTAAAGGAAACGTCACATAGGCGGACAGTTTCGGATGCTCGTCCAACAAGGTCATCAGGCCTATACACACTTTAGGGATGCCTACGGCGCCGACAAGGTCTAGACGTACCGAATCCAACCGTGGCAATGATGAGGCCAAGAGAAATCACCATGTTCTGGCCACTAGTGGTCTTGGACTTATGTTGCCAATAACCGATGAACCACGCCGCAGGCATGGAAGCTAACGAGGACCCAAGGGAATATGGGAGAAGTTTTCCAGCCAGCATCTAATGGTGACGCCCCCCGTAACTGCCTATGACCTCGTGATAAGAAAAGGGCATACAATGAAGAGGTTGACACTAACTTGGAAATATAGAGCCAAGTAGAAGGTACCTGCATTGAATGCGACGCTGTGCAGGAACGATAGGATGAAAACGATGACTAAAGGGAGGTTGGAAATACATCAGCTTTACGTTAGGGCTAGACAAGCTTCAAGTTTGGACCCACTGGCTGTGCTGTTGCAAAACACTTGCTTCGGGAAAAGGGCTTCGCGTTTGGTGAAAACCTCGTATACTCCACCAATGATCAGTATGGTCAATCCCAGGATAATGAGAAGTAACGTGGATGGTGACGTCCCTACCAATTATCAAAGCCAATTAGTAATGGAATCGACGTGACAGACGCCCATATTCAACTTACATCCGTTGTCGGTCCCAAAACTGAATCCAACGATGATGCAACTGGTACCAGCGACCAGGGTTACTCTAAAATTCCAATCGTCACGAAAATGGGTGTAGACGATTATCTTCGTCACTCACAACCCTACAAAGTCGAACTTTCGCAAGAATTGACCAAAGGAGGCATGCGAGGGCGACTGTAGTTTGACACCGTGCAAGGACAGAAACAAGATTACGGCTCCAAATAAGCAGACTGGCAGGTTTAGATAGACTGGGGGTACTGATAAGGTGGATGGCGTGCTGAATGACGATTATGCAACTCACAAGCCCATCTCCAGCTAAGTGGGTTCGTAGCATCACCGCCGGCTAATATTGCGAACGCGTAAATGTAATCGAAGGGATCGAATTGGCTGGACTTACAGCTAAATACGCCGCCCAAGATAGGGCCTGCAACCGCTGAACAGCTCCAGGTCACGCTTAGCGCTTGAGACCACTTGGCACGATTGCGGACCTCGACTATTTCGGATGTAATAACCCAGACGGAAGCTACGATGCCTCCGCCACCGATGCCAGCTATTCCTCTTGCGACAATGAGCCATATAATGTTCTGTCGGTAGGCAATGAGTAAGATGCGACGGAACGCAAGTCACGCGCGAACTCACTTGTGCAGCCCCGCAAAGTAAAGAACCAAGAGCAAAAACGAACATGCTTGAGAAAAGTATAGCCTATTAATACGCCTTGAGCGTGCCGTGCTGTAGACTAGTAGAAGAAAGTTACCTTTCGTCCAACGATATCGGATAGTCGCCCATAAAAAGGCTGACATGCTGTTTGTGTCAACATATACGCGACGCCGACCCAAGTGTATTCAGTTTGTGTCGCCTTGAGGTCGCTAGCAATAGTAGGAAGACATGTTGACACGATCGTCTAGCGGGGATTGAGGATATAGCGTTAACTGAGGTAGACGACGAGCTCACCGCGTCTGTCGTTGCAAGAAAGAGGGTCAACGCAGCCCTGCCGAGCGTCTGGCATCAATGAACGCGACCGGTGATTAAGAAAAAGCGACGAACCCAATGTGTGCAACGAGAAGTCTGAACGTTGTCAAAGACGGAAGCTGGGAGTCTTCGAGGATGGTAGATGTGGTGGACTCAAGGGTATGCACAGATGAACGATGTGATTTGGTACTAGATAATGGGTTCGTCGCGATCGTGGTCGATGAAGGGGGGCTTGGGTCATGGGAGGATAGTGTCGGGGACGGAGGAGCCCACTCCGGTGAAATAAAGGGTAGGCCTTTGGACATGGTAGGAGGTTGGGGATGATGGGGGGTCGCGTTCTACTAGTAGTACGTCGGGAGGATGACCGCAGGCGGTCCGTTGTCGAACTCGAAGGCCATGGTGACGCCGGGCATTTATAGGAAAGAGAGAAAGAGGCATGGCAACTCAGGTAAAAAAATAATATTTAGTGCTCGACCAAGAAGTCTTCGGCCTCAAAAGCCCCATGTAAATGTGCAATATCAGAGTGCAGTGAGATCCAATCCTCCGATTTTAGGCTTTAGGTATATTTTGAGATTCGCGATTGGTCTTTGTGGCAGGATTGGAAGTTGGGTCGATGAAAGGGCCAAGACGAAGAGAGTGCCTTTCGAGCGTGAATGCCCCCGAAAGCTCCAGGTGAGAGTAGGAACAGTCAGGCCAGAAGCATCGACTCGAGCTGGTGCAGCTGCCTCTGGATTGTTCATGAAAAGGACTGTTTGAGAACGCCTCGTTGCAGTTCAGTCCACCGGTTCGACTGATAGATCTCTTCGAATTAGATCGCCGCGAGCCTCACAAAAAGAAGGGTTGAGAAGGGACCAACGCGATATCATATCAAATTTACCGATCGAACTACTCACCGTTGCTGGCGGCAAAGCTCGGCGCTTATGAGTTATTCCGTTTGTCATTTTTTGTGGCATTAAAAAGGCTTCTATTTATCAATGTCAAAACATATATTATGCGGTTGCGCGCTTCCCCCTCTCCTCTTCCGACCGGTCTGCTGACGGGTCTTCGTCTTCATGGATGGATCCCTTATCTAGAATTGTCGGCGTGGTTCGATCATGGTGAGAATGCGAATGTACCGTCAAAGTGGATGAAGCCAATAAAAAAAATTAAATCCCAATGAGCCTTCTGAACTTTTGCCATGTGCGAGTCGTCCATCCCCCAGATGAGGGCGACGAGTGGGTAAAAGAAGTCGTACCGTTATCATGATCAACCGGATTCTTGGAAGACGAACTGGGAGGGTCTACCACAGTCTCCTTGCGCGGAACACGACCCTCTACGTCGTCAGCATACGCTTGTAATAATTCCCGCTGTCGCGGAGTGAGAGACCTTTACTGCAGTTAGCCATCAACTCAGCATAGGTCGGCAGTCGTCTCCTACCTGGGAAGTTGGACCGAAAAGGCAATAAAGAGATCCCCTTTATCGCCACCATACACGGAAGACACCCCACGTTCTTTGAGCACCATTTCTTCGCCCTGCTGAGTCCCCCGGGAACGCGGACATCCACGTCCCCGTCTGTAGTTGGAACGCGAACTCGGCCTCCGAGCAGGGCTGTGTGCAAGGGAATTTTGGCTTTGTGATATAGGTTCGCCCCTTGCCTGACGAAGACTTTTGAAGGCGCGACATTGACGCGAACCAATAGATCGCCGGTGCCGCTACCCCGTATTGAGGCATCACCCGCTTTTGGAATCCGTATCGTCATGCCGTCTTCAACACCTGTACTAGAGTGTTTAACCAAACGTAGTAAAGAGAATGTCTAGCAACCCACCAGCGGGGATATCGACTTGCACGGATTTTTTCATCCGCAACTTACCAACACCGTGACAGACGGTACATTCTCCACCAAGAGGAACGCTGCTTCCAGCCCCACTACACTCTGGACATGTACTGGCCATCCTGAAGCCACTATCTATGACGAAAGTGCGAGTTCCCGAGCCGTTACAAGTACGACATGTTGTCCGTTTAGCACCCTTCTTCAGACCAGTACCCGTGCACGTATTGCAGTTGACAACGGGGGACACGTTAACCTTCCGCACAGTTCCCTTGCAAGCCTCGAGGAAACTTATCCCAATAGTAGCCTCCAGGTCAGCTCCGCGCGTTGACGCCTCGCCGAAACCAGGTCCTGCGTTCCCAAACGCGCCAAATAACTGGCTGAACAAGTCTGACGCTCCGCCGCCTCCGCCTCCGAACGCGGCGCCGAAGTCCTGGAATCCCCCTGCGCGTCCTCCAAAGCCACTGAACGCATTTGGATCGAAGCCTGGTTGCTGCGAAGCCGCGCCGTATTTATCGTAGCTCGCTCGTTTCTGCTCATCTTTCAGGATCTATACATGTCTAATCAGATCTCTGCTAGGGAAAGTTAAGTAAAGGCTAACGTCATAAGCTTCTTGTATTTCGAGAAATTTGGCCTGAGCACTTTTGTCCGGGTTGGTGTCGGGGTGATATTTCCGAGCCAGCTTGATGGTAGGACCAGCATTTAGGCAAGGTTTCCGTGAATAGTGGTAGAAGAACGCACTGAGAAGTAGGTCTTCTTGATTTCCGCCTGACTTGCATCCTTTTTCACTCCCAGGACTTGGTATGGATCCTTTGCGGCCCCGAGGGGACTCGTAGAATGTAATGAACGCTGAGGTGCGCATCAGTACAAAGGTGACCTATTTAAAACAAAGTAGCGACCTTGTCGCCAATACGCTTCACGAGCGGTATTTTGTGGCGCCTTGTGCCTTCTTCATGCTGGGCACACCTCGGCCAATGAGAAAAGAACCTGAGTGAGTTTGTTGGCCGCGAGCGAAGGCAGGAGTTGAAAGCAAGATATGAGAAACCCTGAGGAGGCACACGAGGCAGCATGAACAAAGGCAAATGTCGAGTCTTAGCTTTTCGATTCCGGACTGTCGAAATCTTGCAGATTATTTGGCTGTGTTTGGACAGCCATGTGCTCACGTGGTTGCAGCTTTCAAAATTCAAGTTCAACGGCGCAGACGCTCTAGTTCACCAATCTGACCGTACCTAATCTCAACCTTACGAAACGGACGCACGCTCTTATCAGCTGTGGACGCGACTTTTCCGCTATTGAACACCATCTCTTCCTCGATGTACCCATACACGCCGTCCCAGACGCGTCTTCTAGCTTTAAACCGATAGTATATTAGAGCGCTCGATCCGAACATGAGCCCGGTTGCGCTGGTCGGCCGCCACCTGGCTGGCTCGACAGCGTTTCAAGTCGCCGAAATTTGAAAGGGTTTTGGTAACTTTTTTCGCTCTTTCTTTTCTCCAAAGTCACTAAAAATTCTACCCTGAGGACGAACGGTGCCTAACGGGACGGTGCAATATTTCTTAGGCCCTTATTGACGTCATGTTACCAGGATCTGTGCTAGCGAAATTGAATTTCAGAATATGACGTGCCTCAGCTGCCAGCTGCCTGAGTTAGGGCATGTTCATTGGGTCGACGGAAGCTTTGTGCCGGGTCGCGCGCGGTGAGCAGCCTGTTAGTCTTCCATATCCGAAGGTTTGTCTCTGCTTTGACAATCCGTTCATTAAGAAGACAAGATAGCACTTGGAATCAAGAATGATACTCCATATTGTTCGCATTATCAGATCGTCCCCTCCACCACGCTTTTCCGTACGACACGAGAACCTCATCCCCCCGTTTTATTACATCCTTTGAACTCCATATGCTCATGCGTAATTCTCCATCCACATTCCTCTTCTCTGTGAAGACGGCGTTTGGCCTGGGCTGGACTCCACGAAAATCGTTGATGAATCGAGCCTCGTTGCCTACCACACTCGCATCTATGCCGACACTCAGGCCGTCCGGATATCGATAGAGAGACAGGTCGTAGTTAGAGTTGGGGCGATCGTCGCAATGAATTTCTCCAATGTAATCCATGATATGAGTGTCAGGGTGGATCTTTTTGGCCGCAAACAAGCCAAACTGCCCGTTTGCAGGGTGCGAAGGGGATGCAATGGCTCGGATGACCACCGGTGGTCGAGAAGCATTTGTTTGGCGAGTACGGTCTCTTTGGATGAAACTACGCACAGTTTGGGGTACGGACTTGTGATAGTGATATTTGTCTATAAACTGGACATTCTCTGGCCAGTGGCGGGGCTTTGCAGTCATCTGGTCGTTAGGTATGTTACTGTACCGCGCTGAGCAACAGTTGTGATGTCCTGATTGATACAGAGGGCAATGCGTGGGAAAAGCACCAAGGCCATGAGGATCACGTCCTTTCATCACCTTTCCTAGTCACTTCCACCTTTGCGCTCTAATTCTCTAATGGGCCGGTCCTCAACAAAATCGGTGGCCCGTGTGTATTGCGATGTTAATTCGAGGCTTGGTCCTTCCTGGTATGAATATGGTTTGTCGTCCTATTTCTGGTAAGCGTGAATTGAGGGCGTTAACGTGTGCTGTGCTTCAGACAATCTGCAGGTTCAGTGGGGATCACAGGATCATTATGAGATCGTTCGCAAAGTCGGCCGCGGAAAGTACTCAGAGGTACATCTAGAACGTTGACCAGCCTTTGTCGCGTTGACCGTGAAACCTTTGTAGGTTTTTCGAAGGGGTGAACATCGTGACCGAAGAAAAGTGCATAATCAAGGTCCTCAAGCCCGTGAAGAAAAAGAAAATCAAACGAGAAATTAAGATCCTGCAAAATCTCGCCGGTGGACCCAATATTGTCGCACTACTTGATGTAGTTCGCGATCCGGCGTCAAAGATCCCAAGTCTTATCACTGAATACGTCCACAATGTCGACTTCAAAGTCCTCTACCCAAGGTTCAGTGATCTTGACGTCCGTTTTTACATGTTCGAGCTATTGAAGGTAATGTCCATTTTCGGTAGCTTTGCACACCTCTGACGTTTCAGCAAGGCCCTGGACTTCTGCCACTCAAAGGGGATTATGCACAGAGATGTCAAACCCCACAACGTTATGATAGATCATGAACATCGCAAAGTACGTTCCTCAATCTCTGTGCTCCTGTTTGTCTTTTCCTGAGGTTTATCCAGCTCAGACTTATCGATTGGGGTCTTGCTGAATTCTACCACCCGAAAACGGAGTACAACGTTCGCGTTGCTTCTCGCTACTTCAAGGGTCCTGAACTCCTTGTTGACTTCCAAGAATATGACTACAGCCTTGATATGTGGAGTTTCGGCTGCATGTTTGCATCTATGGTATGTGGCTTTCCAAGCAAATTTCCTGAAATATTCCCATAATCGGGGTCAAACCCTTCAGATATTCCGCAAGGAGCCCTTCTTCCACGGCCACGACAACTACGACCAATTGGTCAAGATTGCGAAAGTCCTTGGCACGGACGATCTATACCTGTATATTGAGAAATATAGCATTCGTCTCGACCCCCACTACAGTGAACTAATCACCAGGTTAATGATACTCGTTATCGTTGCAGTCCTCGTGTTGAAATCTCTTCCTAGATTTCCCCGCAAGCCTTGGACGCGTTTCATCACCTCGGAAAACCAACGATACATATCCAATGAAGCCATCGACCTCCTAGACAAGCTCCTCAAGTACGATCACCAGGCTCGTTTGACTGCGCGCGAGGCACAGGCACAACCGTACTTTGGTTAGTTCAGCATTCTCCCACTCAAGATCATCCACTAATCCCTCCCCAGATCCTGTGCGCACGACCAATGTGAATGTCGCTAATGGAGAAAGCGATTCCGCATCGTCTGCATGATTTGTCAATGTCTATCCATTATTTCTACCTCTCGCGGGCTCGACTTGCTCACCTTGTATATGGATTACACATATAGATGATGTTTAATTACTTTCACTCCTCGGCCAGCATTGGTCGCAACTCCTGTCTGAGATGCAAGAACATCTAATTTCGGGCACATCGTACATAGCTCATTACTTCGACGTAGTTCACGTGATGATCTTTATTCCGCGCAGTCGCGTGTGCTTTATCTTCTATCACAGAACCATGGTGACGATAGCAAGACTTCCCCCGCTCGTTTTAGCTATATTGGCCTTATCTCTTATTGACGAGAACATTTCTCCGTAAGACCCTTGTGCACGTTGGAACAGCCGTTCCGTCAGCGTCTCTGCGACATGAGACAACCAATATGGTACCCTTGGATACGTGTACTCGCGAAAATCCTATACTCAATTCTTCATGGCACATATGGTTCTTTTATTCTTCATCATGACGGGGCACATCGAAGGGGAAATTAGGGTTACTACAAAAGGGCGACGACTTGCGTTGTGCTCCCCAGTTCGCGATGGTCTTGTCCTTACTCCTTTTTCTCTGCCTTTCAGCATTGAAATCTACGGCCTTTGATAACAGCCGATTTGACAATGTAAGCCAAATTGTTCGCACTCAATAGGGCTGAACTTGACTGATTTCCTTTCATAAGGTGGCAGTGTGAGTTTGTGTGGCATGTATTACTCCAATACTTCTAAGAACGACACAGTTATTGGGGTCAGAATTCCTATGGAGCTACTCATTCCGATGTCGCGAACTTCCAGAAACCAATATCCTTCTACTGCCAGGCTCGTTATCTTTCTTCCTGCTCGCTGTTCATGAGACGATTCTGGAGCTCTAGGACGATTCCATCGACGTATTTCCTATCTCGTTCTTGAACGTGTTCTTCGGCACTGGTGGCGCACCCTCGATCAATCTTGCGAACGTATGTTCCGGCAGGTGCTCTAGTTTTATCTTTAATTCTCATTGTACCGCCAGACCTGCAACAACGTTGATAACGCTACCTTCCCTGGGACCTCGCTGCCAAATTGCGCGTCCCTTGCCGTAGATATCGTAACTTGTCAATCCAAGGGAAAGATCATCACTCTCAGTCTAGGCGGAGCGACGGGCTCCGTTGGTTTCCAGTCCGACTCCCAGGCCACCACCTTCGCGCAAGCGATCTGGGATATGTTTTTAGGAGGAAACTCCGCTACACGGCCATTCGGTAGTGCAGTGCTAGACGGGTATGCAGTTCTCTATCACATCACGATTGGAGATGACAATCCATGATCGACCAGCATTGATCTTGACATCGAGGGTGGCAATTCGGCCGGTTACGCGGCCTTTGTCAACAAAATCCGTTCCCTGTCTAGTGACTCTAGTAAGAAGTAGGTGTCGAGTCGATCGTAGGGATGCAGGATGCTGAAGGATTATCCGATAGGTACTATATTACCGCTGCACCACAATGCGTCTTCCCAGATGCTGCATTAGGAGGGGTACTGAACAGTGCCAACTTCGATTCTGTCTACGGTAGCTATCATTGCTTTGATCGTAATTCATCTCAGCTAACCATCTATCTAGTTCAATTCTACAACAATCCGTGCGGTTTGCAGGCCTTTGACTCTGCATCAGTAAGCTGCTACTTAGTTTCCATTTCCCGACTACTCTGACCGTACGTTAGAATTGGAATTTCGGCATTTGGTGAGCCTGAGTGCACTTTTTTCATTAGTCCTACTTATTTCCGTGTTAGGGACAACTGGGCACGAACTGTCAGTCCGAACAAGAATGTCAAAATCTATATTGGCGCCCCGGCCTCCACTTCGGCGGCTGGGTCTGGCTACCAAAGCCCTGACAGAATCAGCTCTATTGCAGTACAAATGCGCAAGAGCTTTCCCTCTTTCGGAGGTATCATGCTTTGGGATGCTTCTCAGGCCTACGGTACTACGCTCACAATGGAAGACCTCTGTTCTGACTACCTTTCTCTTATAGCGAACAATCGATACGACAAAGCCGTAAAGTCAGCGCTTGTTGGCGCAGGTGGCACTGGTTTCCAGTTCCCGTCTTGTTCGGCCCCTACCTTCACCTCAGGGACCAACTATCCTGGTGGATCGAAAGTATCTTTCGGAGGGTGTGTGCAAGTTCAATTATCACCTCTATACTACTAAATCACTATTGCCTCCGCTACAGCTACATTTGGCAGGTACACACCCATCTATCTCATCTAGTGTATCAATTTTACGGTGATGGTGTGTGTAGGCGAAGTGGTTTGCTTCTTCCCAACCGGCAAACAATCCGAATGGCGATTGGAGTGCAGGTGAGTACTTTGTGGTGTATCGACTTCTCATTCTCATTTCAATCTAGTCAGTGCGTGTTCAGGTACAGGTAGCACGCCACCATCGACGACAATCGGTACTTCTCCCACTTCTGCTCCGATATCCCCTGGCGGAAGTTGTGGTGGTGTTCAAGCTTGGTCTAGCACCCTAGTCTACACTGGTGGCGTACAAGTCTCTTTCGGGTACGTTGCAAGAGCTCGCCCTTGCCCTGGAAATACATCTGAATATATTTCAGTGGTCATCTTTGGACCGCTAAATGGTGGACGCAAGGAGATACCCCTGGTGGTCCGTGTTTAATCCTTTATTGACTCCCCGCTAATACATTTTACAGGTTCAGCTGATGTCTGGACTGACAACGGTCTTTGTAATGGCTCGAAGCGGGAGTCTCAGTCAACAGCTCCTACCAAGAGCTCTCGGGTCTTCTCGCCTCGTTAGACTATTTCTCCCTTTCGACATGCAGTTGTACAGGTACTTTGATGAGACATGTGAACCCTAGCTGATCATTGATGTATTGTTGACACGCATAAGTTCCATGAATAACAAGAAGCGAAGATTGCGTTATTTATTTTAGCGGATGACTGCGTGGGCCGGCCGAGTCGAGCCATCTGTACGTGGAGCATATGGCTGCCATGAACATCCGCCATCACAGCAACACATGGGAGAGTTGATGGGGAAGCAGGGATCGCTTCGAATAGGAGGTACTTACCAGCGCATACTAAGAAGTAACTGGCGCCTACAGGTCACCCGTTTCTCGCGAATCCAAACTTACTCCACTGGGTGTGGGTATCTATGTTTGCCGTTTACGTTTGCGCCTCAGGTGATTCCGGTAACCGTCAGAATTCTATGCCCGCTGACACTAGACTTTCCGGACGCTGGCTGCTACGTGTCCATCGCCGCAGTTGGTTTTCAATGCATCTCAGAGGTTTAACGTTATAAAGCCACTCGGCGATATGAGCACGCTGCTTCAGCCCTTCTCCTGGCGCTCCCCCGGTTATGGCTTTGATGACAGCTGCAAGGTGGTTTGCGCTGCTTAGCTTTGCATGTGTCTTGGCCACTGTACCTGCATTTTCTAACGACAGGTCGGATAACGTAAGTAAACGGCGTTGAACTCATTAAACTACTGGTTTAACAAAAACGCCGCTCGTAGCTTGCGGTGTGAGTGGTGGATCCGGTCAAATGCCTTGGTAAAATGAAGTAATGAACTCTTGCTATGTAGTTACTGGGGCCAGGACTCCGGGGGTAACCAACAGCGGTATGTTCATTTCTAATTCCGGCTATGTGAGTTATCTGAAGAAACACTCTGCTAGGCTATCCTTTTACTGTGACGACGATACGATAGATGCCTTACCCCTTGCGTTCCTTTACGTTTTCTTCGGCAAGGGGGGTAAACCCATGTTGGATCTTTCAAATGTGAGCCCAAGCTAAATGGTGACACATGATGGTATCAGACGTCATCCGAATAGATATGCAGCCAATCTGGCAGTGGTTCGTTCAAGGGCACCGACCTCGCGGACTGCTCCTTCCTCGCTTCGGACATCCAGACTTGTCAGGCTAAAGGCAAAATTGTTACTTTGAGCCTTGGGGGTGCTACTGGGAAAGTTGGTTTCAACAGCGATTCTCAGGCTAGGGGTTTTGCTAGGGATATTTGGGACTTGTTCTTGGGCGGTGGTCCGTTACTTGTCTCAGTATCCGTGATTCGTTCGTGCTTACGATGGATCCTAGGCAGCAACACGCGTCCGTTTGGAAGTGCAGTTTTGGATGGGTAATGATCATTCATTGGTGTTATAACGCCTCTTCTTGATTCTGATGCTTGATCAGGATCGACCTAGATATCGAATCAGGCTCATCAGCCCATTATGCTGCATTTGTGAACGAGTTACGAAGTTTCATGAATGGTAGTGGGAAGCGGTTCGTTCGTTTACGATCTTTACAATGCGGCGATAGTAACGAAGTCAACATTCAACGCCAGCTACTACATTACAGCAGCCCCTCAGTGCCCGTTCCCTGACCAAGCCATTGGAGCTGTTCTTAATGGGTTCGCACTCCCCGCATTATAGCACTACTGGATATTAATCCATTTTTGGCAGAGCATCCTTTGACGCAGTTTACGTCCAGTTTTGTGAGCATCGACTCATTTTACTACCGCCGAAATTAACTCCCTCCGATGCTAGACAACAATTTCTGTGAATCATCTAGGCCGAAGGTGTGTTATCAGTGACTTCGCGCCTCGTGTATCGGTCTGACTTACCACATCGATGGCAGGAATTCAATTTTGATACGTGGTATGAAAGACGTGTTACGTGGTGATTTGATGAAGATGCTTACTCCTCACTTCTCCCGGCAGGGACAACTGGGCACGCAAGCAATCGCCCAACAAAAATGTTAAAGTGTACTTGGGCGCACCTGGGGCACCCAGTGCTGCTGGCGATGGTTATGTGGACATCAACACGCTCATTAATTTAGCGAAAGACGCCCAGAAACGTTACGCTTCATTTGGTGGCGTCATGCTTTGGGATGCCTCGGAGGCACGATGTCAGCGTAACAAATTCATTCACCTATACCGCTTTTGTCTAACTTGCGTTTTGCTCTTCTAGCCAATAATCATTACGACAGAGCTATTAAGCAGGTACTGGTGCAGGACCAACCGTCTCAGCCTCCCACAACCACCGTACCTTCGCGTCAACCCGGAACTACGAGGGAGCCAGCTACGACCCGTGCACCTGCCACAACCCGTGCACCTGCCCCCGCTCCTTCCCCCACGACCACATCGTTTGCCGAACCAGAAATCCTTCGTCCCCAGCACGGTAGGGTAATGCCCCAGACGGCCATCCACCCCAACCTAAACTCCCGCTTCTTCCGATTATGAACACGATATCAATTTCTCACCCGGCGGAGACGACACATGCTTCAATACTTCAATGCCATAGATGTACTTCAGTTTCCTGACTGAAGTTACGCTTTTTCGTATGTATTTTTTTAATCCTCATTGGTTCTTCGTGTAACTTGTGATATGTATATAAAGTGTACGAGAGTATTCGCCGTTCGATTAGAGGCGTTTATATCTAACGCAATTTATCATCCGGATATGATCAAGCTTTTAGTAGGACAAAGCTAGAACGTTGAGAAACCGGCAGGAGAACTAAAAAATGGCCACCCGACCTCTGCCTAGGCCGGCAATAATACCTGTCAAACACGCTCGAGCTGGGCATGGGTACCCGCTCCCAAAATAACCCTAGCTTCCATGTAGGCAACTTGAAACTTCCGCGTACCACCTCACCAGTTAAATTTATCTTTGGTTCCCTCGCTGACCGATAGCTATCATATAATATGTACGCGGCCAAACCTCGCTGTTGCCGAGAGAAGGACAAGTGAATGGCAACGTGAGGAACGTGCATACTGGATTATGGTCCACATGATGGCGTGCGCTATGTTTAGCAGTGGTGGTAACATACCAAGAGAACCCGGAGAAATAGATGGGAGAGAAGCCCAGCGAGGGGCGCTTTAGCTCTGTGGGTGTAATTAAGTACCATGGATTGTATACGGTGAGCATTTGGGGCGCGTGGTAGAAGGAAGAATTATGCCAGTTCTGGGTCCACAATATGCATACATACTCGGTACACGCATGTCACGAATCTTGTGCACCAGAGGCGGGTCTGTCTACGCCGGGCCCCCGGCAGCCGGCTACGTATCTGGTAGGGAATGGGGAACTTGGGTTCGCGCTTGGCCTCTTCCTCTTCCTCTGCCACGCCTTCCTCGTTCCTCGAATCGCCTAGGAGTAGGAGGGTAGGGTGCATGCCCACGATCATCGGAGCGATTAGAACAGATATTGTGTTGGACGGGAATGGGCATAACCTCGCCCTGAGGTGCCACTGTACCAAGTCTCTGGTGTCGCGGTAAATATGGAGCATTGCTGTTACCAGAACTTGAATTTGGGTAAGACCTGAAGCTATTTTGAGCTCTATTATTGTAATAGTGGGTCCCGTATCCACCCGATCTACTCGCCTTCGTAAAGTTGTTTCACATTAGTAGGCGTGTGGCTATTTGTGTTTGTGCTCACGATGGTCGTATTCGTGGAAGACGGGCCAGAAATAGGATGGGCGGAGCTTGGTGATGATGATGATGATAATGTCGAAGGTGATGGGGATGTGATTATTGTGTTATTTGTGACAGAAGGCAGTTCCTTTATTTTTGGAAGCTTGGGCGGTCTGGGAGGAGGAGGAGGTCCAGGATCGTAGTTTGGGTTCCACGCGTACCATTGTGCGCCGGACGGCTCACAGAGTCGGCCTCTAACACAATCGAAAGTGTAGTAAACCGGCTTTAGGGTATCAATGGCTCGAGCCATGGTCCCGAGGTGGTTATAAAGAGTCAGCCCTGCGTGCGCATCATTCGCTGCGTCTGAGGAAAACATAAACCACGATTATGATGCAGCACGAAACGATGGCATGAATATCTCACTGACAGGTTTGTTGCGCTGTGCTAAGGACAGCTTCCCAGTTACTTCGGGTAATTCTACCCTTTTGTAGCGTTTCGTCCTCGTATTCTTCAATGAGGCGGGATAGTCCGATCGATGAGCTGTATTTGCCTTTCCATCGAGGGTTATCTGCCGACCGGGCTAGTAAGGAGAGATCGACGCAGTTCTTTACGTCGACCTTGTGATCTTTGTATAGTTTATGGACGTCTCCTGGAAGGAAAACACGTTAGCAGCATCCAACCATGAAGCGGAGATGCTCTGACCCTGTGTACCAACGCCGGCTTTGACAATATCCGGGTTCTCAAGAATTTGAATGAGTTTCTCAGGTATTTCTACATGCATCCACGCGGGTGGGAGGTAACTTATTTATTACGAGCGAATAAGAAATAGGCGTTTGAATCCGCACCGTTCATCGCGCTGACTTGTAACAACAAAACGAGATCATCGGAGGCGAGCTGTATGAGCGATACAGGATTTTCTGGCAGGCCTTTGATGAAAGTAGGTCTCCATTCCTGATCGAAACCTACAGCTGAGAGAGTAGACATGCGGTCAAGCTCGAGGTTAGCAATGTCAACGTCGCGGATGTACAGTAGCTCTGCATCTGGGTTTCTAGCACGCCAGGAATACAGCTTCGTAGGCTTTGGACGCGGGGGTGGGGCGTCAGGGTTCGGGGACTCGGTAACGGCGCTGGCCCCAGCTTCAGAACCAAGTTCGGTAGCGGTTTGAGTTTCCGAAAATGAATCCGACATGGCGAGGCAAGCGGTCGAGTAGTGGTCAAGTCGGGGTCGGGTCTGCGACCGCGGGTGTTGCGGGGGAATCAGGGGGATCTGAATGGGTTTGTGGCTGTAGGTGCCTAGCAGCGATGTTACAGTCGATGTCTGAGAACGAAGGGGAACGCTGCGGAGGTCCCCTCTGAGCCCTTTTAAGAGGCTGCGGGGTACGAGGAGGAGGGGGCGTGGAACTGCAATAGCTGCTGCGAAGGCTGTATGCCGATTTGATTATTACTGCCAACGCCACGCTGGTTGCAGGTGACTCGGGACGCTATTTTTGAATGAGTCGCACGGAAAATCACTGATTGCCGTATCAGATAGAGTCTATTTTTAGCAAGGCCAAGCATTAACGTTGCCCCATGACAAATAGGAGGACCAGCAGCACCAGCTATAGCTCAAACATTTCCTGGAGTAGAGCGCACATCAGAGAAGAGGGCCGTATGTTTTATTTTATTTTAATATGTTGTGGAAACTCCTGAGCTGAGGACGGCGGGGACAGTGGTGGCGGGTCTGTGCGCTTCTGAGCGTGATTGGATCGTGATTGGATGCTATTTGGGTCCACGGTTCCGCCAGCCAGCCAGCCACGGGAACACAAATCCAAGCCCATACCAAGTCCTTTTCCGTGCTCCAAGTGCGCCGATGTTTGGCCTACTAGCGTCGTCTGCCTGCCCGTACCAGTGTCCGCCAGCATTCCGCCAATCCTCTTCACGCCATCGCCGCGTTCCATTGCATTCAATGGGAATAATCATCGAAGGCGAGTTATTCCTGGACCAAAACGCCAAGCCAAAGATCAAATTAGGATTTCTTGGCCTTCACCTCACCTTTAAGAAATCCCGGAGGAATGAGTCCTTCCCTACCGTTCTACCCCAATCTGGTCCCCGCTAAATGGCACCTCTCTCATCCCACATCCTCGATATCGACGATAAGTCCCAAGTAAAACACTTGGTCTCTTCCGCGTCGTCCGTGCTCAACCAGGTAATGCATTCTCGGAGACCTAGACCGGACCACAGCCCGCTCAATGTGCTACATATCTAGCCCCCGCCGCCAACTCTTCGAGAAATACTCGAGGCCTACAATTCTCGCGGCGATGGCGACCGCGACATGCTTCTGGCTATGCTCAACGCAAAGACCGCCGAAGACCAGGTCGGTCTCTGTGGCTTGGCAGTAGTAGCTCCGTATCCTGAACTTCTGAATTTCTGCAGCGGTTAGCTTCTGTTGCCTCCCTCCACCGAACCATGCTCGAAGTTTGCTCGACCGCCGCCTCCGAACAGCTTCCTCCTCCGAACAACTTTTACCCTACTCCAAATTTCACGAATTCCCCCCCTCTCCATGATGAGAAACCATACCTGTCACCTTCACAACGGAGCCGCTCGCCCTATCCCCCGTCCCGGCATTCTATTCGTGACCTGCCTAATCACAACTCGCATTCGTCTCCCCGGAAACGCCATCGACTGACATCACCCAGTCCACCTCCCAACCACCACACACACCCTTCATCTTATGATCCGCAGCTACTATCTCAACCATCTCATCATCCGCAACACCAGGACCGCCTACCACCATCCCCTTACTCCTCCTCTCGCAGTGACTCCGCAGAGTACTCCCCCTCGCTCACGTGCCTCTATGGCCATCGGCTCTTTGTTGTCTTCCAGTGGGCCTCGCGGGGAACACGCCGGCGATGATCCCTCGGTAAATAGCCACTCTTCAAATTCCGAGATGAGCCATCAAAACCAAGCGATTCCGGCAGCCATTTCTGTATAGCGTCGCTGGCTCTCTCTTCTCTGGGGCCTGGGCATTTTACTAAACCACGTCTAATCATCCCATGTATTTACGTGTATGTTGTACTTGTACTTGCTTCCACCACTCATCCGCCGGCAAGCTAATCTTGCTCTTCCATGAGCTGTCACCAAGCTTATTCTTGGTGCTTGTGCATTGGGTCCAAGACCTTCCTCCACCCCCTCCGTAGTGCCTAACCGCATGACCGTTCCTTTGGGTATATTTATTTGACAATTTTCACCTGCTTCCCTTGTATATATATAGTCATGTAAAACTTCCAGGTTGAATTTATTCCTGATCTGGATGTTTTCTGGGTGACAGCTGTGCTATACGTATTTGCCGTTATCAAGAGGTAAACCGTCCAATAAGCCTTGCTAGGACACTTTGCCACATCTATTTTAAGACGGTTCCCACGCAACTCGATAACCTTCTCACGCCTTCTCGGATTTTCGGTTCCTGCTCCACTGAACAGGCCCCTGGATGTACACGCCCGGTCGAAGTACTGTCGGTGTGGGTCAGGCAGCGAATGACATCCCATATATCCCAAGAATATGCTCCCCAGGCGAAATTAATCAGTCAGGCGGGACCCGCACCGGTGGGACCAGCGTCCATGATGGTAACTCGTCTGAGAAAAGCCTGACATGATCATTTCTTAATTCTGTGTCCTCTCTCCCCTCTTCTCGGGGCACGGGCACCTTCGCTCGAACGAATTTAGCATCACATAGACTTGTTGCTGATGCAAATATCCATTCTAACATGCCTCCATCATGATGCTCGCTCTATACATCATGATCATACGCATCACTGATCCTGGGCCTGGATGCTGAACGGATGCATCATGGCTGCATTTTGAGTTAGCTCCATAACGGGAGGCTGCAGGCTGGAGTGGCTTCGGGAGGAGTATATTTAGAACGACTGCTGCCTGCTGGAGACTGGTGCATACTAAACATATTTAGTGGCTATAGTTATAGAAGCAGCCTGGTACTTTGGAACCTTGAATGTCACCATTAGGGTGAAACTAATTCTGGGCTCCGATGGAAAGACCCGGTATGGAGTCCGAAAATGCATTCGGAAGAAGATACATTGGCATGATGCAGTGTTGTCCGACGAGGTTGGGTCCTGTCTACGGCTCGAAAGCGAGACAGGAGCAGACAGGAGCTCAAGCGCTCAAGCTCAATCTGGCAGTTGTCAGAACCGCGTGACTCGTTAGCCCAATTTGGCATCTAATACTGACAGTCGCGACAGGAGCAACTTCAATTGAACCACAACATAACGTTATCCTCGTCGTTCAACCATGTCCGACTCCGAGTTCGACGAGTTCGGAGAACTTCCCGACTTGTTCGATAATATCGACTGGAACACGATTCCAGAACTCTCCGATACCATCGCTGCCCAACCATCTCAGGCTATACCAGATGTCCAGTCTGCAGTGGGATTAGAAGGAGGGCTGAATCAAGAGGTTGGGTCTCCGGACTCGTCACAGTACTCTTGCGATGAGATCCAGTTTGATGAGACGGTGTTGGGGCTGCTGGATGCGTTGGAGGAACGTGGTATGCAAGGAAATGGTGAGTGCATGTGTGTGTTCTATATTCGTCCCATGGTGAATAGCTTAGTAGCTGTAGCGTCCACGTCGTTGCAACAGCAACCTGCCACGACGACCGGGCGCTCTGTGACTGCAGGTCAGTGGGGACTTCCATGACATAGATCGAGGTAGCTACTATAATGCTCATTGCGACATACATAGCGCCGCCGCCCATAGTTCCTGCACGAATAATCAGCAATCGTTCGTTATGTAACTTCATTACGACGCTCAGACCTTAATCAGCGGCGATAGATCTACAGCCGAACACCCCCAAGCCTTCCGAGAAACGCGCGAAGCGATCCGGATCGCCTCTTATGTACGGCTCGCCGCGGAAGAAGGGCAAGCATCAGGAAACCTTCGAGGACTCTAGCACAGAGACACAGGTGCGGGAACGCATGGATGCATATCTCGCGTCATTCCAGGAGGAACTAACCTGCCCCATGTGCGTGCACGCTTTCTATGTAAAGCAGGCTGTGAATGGGGTGTAAACTAACTATGCGGCGTGGTGTGCCTTTACGTTGTCATAGATGTTGCGATATCTTGTGAGTGGTCGCGCATATATAGGGTGGAAACGCCAATCAACGAAGCTAATCAATGGTATACAGTGCGTCTAGCCATGTAGGGAATCCGTGTGGGCATTCTTTCTGCGGGGAGTGCGGATGGCAGTGGATAGAACGATGCGGCGTGAGTGCAACTTCCGTAAAGCTTTGTACGCGTAAACGTTGAGCAGGTCTCATGACATCCGTGTATTATTGTTTTTCAGAACAACGCACCATCGTGTCCGGTATGTCGGACGGTTCTCCCATTGGACGTACCCATGCTGCCAAATATTACCGTCGACAATAATGTACAAAAGCACATCGAAGCGCTCCAGACGAACGGATACGACGACTGGAAACCAGGGGGTGTAAGGCATGCCGATTGGCACGCCCGTAAAGAGTGCGTCGTCCCCTTGTCCCACCGTTTATAACATGTCCATGCTGAGGGCAATCTCATAGACGGTGGAAGAAAGGTGGTGCTATTCACATGAAGCAGAAGATGGAGCAAATCAGGAAGGCGAATAGTATTATCTATCTCGACGTCGATGACAACGAGGGCGACGACGAGGTCGACGAAAATGCAGAACGTTTCTTCTTCGCCGCAGTGGCGGATTTCCTCCCCGCACAGACGAGTAGGCAGACTAGGCGGCGTCTAATTTAGATGAAATATAATTGCGTGTACAACGGTGTTGTAACGGTAGATATTGTATTTGTAAAATGACATCATGTATGAGTATAGGGCCGCTTGCGTCTGGAACTTGGCACGCTGCTGCCTGCTTGCACGACGCCTCGCTGTTCTCAACGACGACTGTGACCATGGCGCTCACATCCCTCAGCTTCTTCCCCGCCCTTGGGCAAAAAGACTTCAGTGCTCGTGCCTGTCAATAACGGTGGCGTCGTCCACCTTAGATTCACGGTCACTGTAGATGCTGAAGAGTATCGCGAACTTGAACGGCAGAATGCGCAACTTCAACTCTGGTCTGATATTCCGACGCCGGGCGCCGGGCGGCCTGCTGGTCAATGGGGCGACTTCGGTTTCCGGCGGGAGGACGAAAGAGTGCCAACAGGAACGGGGGAGGGTTCGGAGGGCGTCGTTCATTTCAACGCGAAATCTTCCGGTATCACTACGGCGGGCGGCACAAGCAGCAACAAAACGGTAATACTATTGCTGAACACCCACTATTCAGCTATCTGGCGCTTCTACACTGGATGTTGCGGGGACTTGGCAGTATTCATTCACATATCGGTTGGCGAGTTCTTCGGGTGAGGTGACTTGGTTGGGAGGGTACGGTCAAGATGGTGTGCTTGTGCTCAGCTCGAATCCAAGGCTTGCGGCGCAGTCGGACGGCACGCTGCTGCAGGTGTCAGGAAGTTGGAGTGCTTTGGATGGCGCGGACGACTCAGAGACCCCGCGAACGTTCGCCCGCGATATTGGTAGAGGTGAACAGTACAATGGCCTAGAAGTTCTGAGGCTGGGTAAAGCGTCGACATACTCCCTCTTGGGCATCTCAAAGAATGGGTACGTGCATGCATGTTGATTTGGCAAAGCCAGTGGCTAATGACGAGACGTCTAGATCACTAAACTCTGCGAGAAATATCGAGGATGTCGCTATATTATTAGCCATCCCTCACCCGGCGCCCGAGATTCTTGTACCCCCGACTCTCATGCTAGCTGCCTCCACGGATGCCCATCTCTCTCTGACTGCCGACAATATCGTCTCAACCTCTGGTTCAGGGACTATCCGCCTGGCTTTCATCGACACCCGTTGTCCCAATACCTCCCTCAACCGCGCTATACAAGACGCTATCGCATGGGGTTCGTCAAGTGCTCGAATCTTGAGCCCAGATAATGACCGTGTAGCCCCGTTGATATTGGCCTCCGGGGAATCCACCATTCCTGCTCAAGTTGCCATCATTCCTTGTTCCGGTGTACTGGAAGACGTCGCCATACCCTTCGAGACATTGACTTCACTTCTGCCCCAAGACACGCAGCAATTTGCCATCACCTCGGTCGAAGCACGAGCCGCTGGCATATATTCTGCCGCTAGCGGTATTCATACGGTCATGGTTTCCACAGGCCCAGAGAGTGCTGAGCTGGTACTGTCACCCTCCTATGATTTACTCGGTCCAACACCACACGATCAATCATTGTTGGTTTCGTTTCTAACGGCGCACTCGCTCGCCTTCAGTGCTCCCACAGACGACGGTGCAGACGTACTCCCAACGCCCCCTCCATCGCCTCCGCAGCGGGCAGTGAGCACCTCGGATCCCGTGGACCCCTTGACACCGTCGACTTCGGGATCCACACAGTTTTCCGACTTGACTACGTCCATATCGAATTCCTCAGATGTATCTTGCACCACGGCATCTTCACGTTCCACTATTCCCCCCTCGAGTTCGAATCGGAATTCGGAGAGGGCGTTGATTCCGCAGTTGGGGATGAGGAGGAATCGGGGCATGGTGATTGCGTGCATGGGCCTATTCGTGCATATGGCGAAGGTGTTCATTGGGAGTGTGTTTTGTAGGGTGTTTTATTTGTTGTTTGGGTCCGGGGCGGGGGCGAGGGTGGGGAAGTCGCAAAAGAAGGGAAATGGGAGATCGAAACCAACAGGGAAAGTGGACGAACGGACCGCGCTCCTTCCCAAAGCGCCGTCGCAGGTGACACCCCCGGACGGAAAAGGAAGAATCTGTGGTCTCTGAACCACCAACCGCGGAAGAACGCATCGTCGACAATATAGCGACGGTGACCTCTACCCAAGGAGTAAAGGCCACGCGGTGCAAGCACGAGTACATTTTCGATATGCCCGCTGGCAGGGCAACGCTCCTGGTCAAGGACAACACTCGTGCTCCGCAATTGTGGATGGAGGCTTTCATCTCGGTTGACGGGAAGACGGTGATTCCCGACGTTGAGGCGACGCTCGATGACAGTGCGGGTGCGGGGGACCTGAAGGTCATGACGTTCGGGCTGGAGAAAAGCGCTCGGGTCAAGATGTATATGAATTGTTGAGTTCAAGTTAACTTCCGTGGTATGCAATGTTGTAGATCGGTTGAGCATCATTTACATCTGGCGTATGTGTTGTCGTTTTGTAGCACTGTAGCAGTTGTTTTTGTTGATGTATGCCACATTTGTAACTGTACATAGTTGTTGTATCTTTCTTGTTGTACGACTCGTGGACCGAGTGTATTGCCGAATGCTCGTTGAATACCATTACAATTTACTTGTCTGCTGGGTTTATATGGCGATCACTTCACCATGATCCATACCGAAGTCGTGTCGCTTCTGAGCGATGGTACTAGCGACAATATCATCGAGCATTTCAGGAGGTAAATCGTACTCGGAGCCGCGAAGAACGATGGCATAGGCAGCTACCCCATCAAGTTGTGAGCATATCATCTCATCAGCAATAGAAGACTCGATGCTAACCATCTTCTATCTTCTCCAAGGAGCTGGATGTTACGGCTTGCTTCTTCGAGAGGTCCCGGACGTGGGACGTAAATCCCTCGAAGTCGGCTTTGCAGTTCCGAACGAAGGTGCATATTTCCATTGCTTGCTTGCGCCCGCCGCGTTGGGGCGATCCCGGAAATTGCGAGGCGCATGAGCTCACCAGTAAGGTCGGACAATCCTAGCAGGTAGTCGGAGGTCGTCAGAGGGAGATACTACTTGGGAGGATCGACAGTTAGTTCGTGTACCAGATGTGAATTGAAACAGGGGTAGTTTACTTACTGGAACATGATCTGCATCGCTCAACGAGCGCTGCACCTCTTTGAAGCAAATGAGCGAGCGGTGTTCCAGGAAATGGGTGAAGCTCAGGGCCTCGATGTATTCCTGCAAGCCAGGAGACACTTGTTGGTGATATCGCCAAAACCGATCGCCAGCAAGATCGTTTTCGCAAGCCGGCATAGAGTGACTGGACTTCGCGAAGGTTGGCGTACCCCTTCGCGGCCGCAGATGTGCGCCTGCCGTCATCAGCGTCAGTGAGTGAATCGAGTGCTAGCCGATGCAGCAGGAATATTGTCTTTTTGGAGAGATTCGTTATGTCTCTGCTGGCCTGAAGAAGAAATACAGTAGGATTTAGAAAATGATCTCAGAACGGTGATAACTGCGTATCCAGGGGAAGGCACGACCTTGATGAGACGCTCTCTCCTGTCGTGATGTTCGTCTAGTTCTTCTCTGAAAGCGTTGAAGGCAGAAGATACCGATATCATTGAAGCCGACCCACGACTCGACGGACCTGTGCAGTCGAGATTGGCGGCACGGGTCACGTGTGTAAGTT
The DNA here is from genome assembly GCA_029467805.1 of Pleurotus eryngii var. eryngii. Taxonomy (NCBI): domain Eukaryota; kingdom Fungi; phylum Basidiomycota; class Agaricomycetes; order Agaricales; family Pleurotaceae; genus Pleurotus; species Pleurotus eryngii. Next base: position 643,629 of record SZVJ01000018.1, read on the forward strand.
ACTGTTGTCAGTTGTTCGTCGGGAAGCCTTCTGTCACTCGTTCCTCTTCCTCAAACCACATCTCGCCCTTAACGATGGCATTCGCGCCCAGGCCTGGATGCCCGATGTGCGGCATCGTGACGACCGCCCTCCATGCGCCCTCAAATTCACCCCGCTCGCCGTCGTTTCCAGTGGGATCCACCCAACCAGAGGTCGTCTGGCGAGACGACAACTTCACGGCATACAGAGAGAAGGCGAACCCCGTGTCGAGCAAGGGCCACATCATCATCGCATTCAAGTCAGTTTTCCGTCTTCGCACCGTTCGTGGACTGCTGATTGACTTTGTGCGACAGTTTGCATGTACCATCAATATACACGCTGGTGCGTCAGAGATTCTTCGGGCTTCTCTTACAGTTACGGAAGGGCTAATCTTTTTCCCAGTCCTCGACAGACCTTCCCCTCCTCGTCAATGTCAGAAACCTCGCAGCTCGCCTCCTGACTTCGTTTTTACCCCCTAGTTCGCCTACGACGAACTCTCGATCCAGCGAGCAATACCCAGAGGCATCACCCCCGAACGCTTCGATGCCATCACCTTCGGCAGCCGCTTTTCTGACGCCTACGTCGTCCTATGCACGCAGGTCACATGAAACACTCAGTTCACCAGCTGTGCCCCCACAGACCCCCCTCCACTCTCATCCAGACTTCCATATCGGCTTCATCACTCCGCCTTTCAAGGATACGAAGATACCAGTCACAGACCACCTCCACGCCCACGCCTACATCGGACCAGGCGACCTCATGGGTTGGTGGCGTGGGGTCGCTTACTCCTCGATTGCTTGGTACGACATCGACGATTTGATTGCTGAAATACGGTTGGTACCCCTTTGTGTCTTTGTTCTCCAAACCTGACATTCCCCTGTGGGCAGAGAATCGGTGTCAAATAATCGTATCAAATCAGGTTACGAGAACCGTGGAATGGCACCGATCGACATGGTTCCTGGGGCGGGCGCACGGTGTGGCACCGCCGATGGCACCGAAACCTCGGAGCCTGGTCTCGCCTTACCCGACGCTTACCTCGAAGAAGGAGAAAGTACTCCCGCCCCGGCGATTATGAGGAGGCCCATCACCCCGAGCACGCTTGAACCTCAGAATCGTATACCAAGTTTGACAGTATAACATCATCCAGGCACCAGCAACCTAGGATTGAGTCGGAGGACGAGGGTAGTTCCTATACTGAGCCAACCTTGTTTTCACCGCGGGGGTGATACTCATAATGAGGACCTTGCGCCTTGCTGGCACTATACCATAAACATTCACTCATTTGTCCTTCATTAGCCATCGTTGCAGTCTGCTCAGGCAGAAAATACCTTTCATTGTCCATAACATAATGCATAAAACTCAATCCGATAATTAAATTTTGCTCAGAGGGTGCTTTCTTACTCGGCGGCACAACCTAGAGTATGTAGGTATTACGTTGGATATACACGATCACCTACCTCTACATTATCAGAATGGATACAGTACGTTCCAGAGATTGCAATACTATTCGGTCCATGTCCAGGGTCATTCAGTTGCACTCTGCGGTCTTTGGGCCTCATGCACGGTCATTAAGCATCTATCACATCGGTGAGAGTGGGCACCAATAAGTTTCTGAGCGAACTGACAATATGATGATCCGGTGAGTAATGTTGACAGCGCTATGAGCTGGTCTTCATTGAACTTCTTCGAATCTTCATGCCACGTATCTTGATGGGTCTTCTTGAAATTACTAGCACACTTTTGAACTGTCGTGGAAATTGGGATCTGGAATTTGGACGTGATGAGATAGAAGGCAGTAACATAACAGTAAACTGGGGGTAAGCTTACTGGGTCATACGTGTGCTCCGCGAGAACATTGGCCAGAAGATCGGGCATCCACTTCTCCACCGTGTAGGGGTAGCTGTCCACCAATGCACAGATTCCTAGAATCGCCGCATGACGCTGACGCAAAGCTTTGTTGTAGTCTGGTGACTGGCGTTCGGGAATATGGCTGTTTTTGGCTAGACGGACGAAGCGGTCCTACGAACGTGAATACGAGTTAGCAAGTTGGTTCAGTTGAGCATCGCGTAAGTGGTTCAACGAGCGGGGAACTGTGTGTGCTACCATGAAGGGCCAGGGCCACGAGGTGACAGCACGGTCCGTCCGCATGATTAGGCGCAATGGAGAAGGAAGGAAGGTTTACGAAGCCAACGACAGGTTCGGGAAGGCCGCGGCATGAGAAGATTCATCATGATGCAGCCGACGATAAGCAGATAGAAGATGCTTAACACATCGACCGGGATGCAAGGCTTACCTTTAAGGTGATCACGCTGCGTCTGGGGGACAATCGAAGGATTCCAGACAATGTGCTAAAGGAGCACCGATCAATTTAACGTAGCGGGTGAATGAAGAGGGCATACGTGGCGGCCATTTCCCTCACTTCAACGATCTCATCATCCAGACAACGGCAAAGCACCTTGAACGGAGTCAGAGGCATATGTGTATCATGTAGGTCCCCTGCTAACCTCCAGGATCTCCACTACTTTGATTTCGCTAATCAATGGAACTTGACGGAAGTAGAAAAACTAAATATACGATTGATCGGTAAGGTCGTTATCCGGTTCAGAAAAAAACGTGGACGTGCCTTGAACCAAAGGCAAAGCCTTAAGTCGCACCCTCCATGACTTGAATGGCGTAAGTATGCGTCATAGTTTAACAGACATGTGACATACTGGTGATGTTTGGATCGCGTCGAAACATAGCATCCAGGATGGGGTTGATCAATGGCCGAGGTGGGGTTACACCACACATTCTGACCAGTAACATCCCAGCTCGCGAAGCCAATTCATCGTTGTCGCTGACTGCACGTTTAGGGTATGATCAGCTTGGAGCGTGCAAGAAAGCTATTTAAGTATCACTCGCCTTCTGCAAATCGGAAGGTCTCTGGCTAAAATGTATCTATCAGAATTGGGCCCAGACAAATCAAAACGGCTGACTTACCAACAAAGGAAGTATGTAATCGAAAACAGAGATGGCATGTGTATCATGAAGCGATTGATAGAGCCACTTGCAGACAGTGATCCCAACGCTATGCCGGATCAGACGATTACGATAATCTTGCAACGAAGGCTTACCGATCATAAGTCGACTGAAATGCACGAGCACCTGAGAGTCGTTGCCCGCGCCACACGGCAAATTTCTCCACTAACTCAGCTACTCTGTGTTTGTGATAGTAGCCCCGCATGCCCATCATGTCGAATTCGATTGGAAGAATACGGCATTCCTTCACGAAGGTCTCTACATTTGGTATGGTTGGTTTTGGACTCCACTGGAAGGCCGTCAGTTTGAGTATTCATGAACGGGAGATAATGTACCTTGATCTTTGCCGAAAACGCCAACATCTCGCCCACATATGCACGAACCTAATCGGTGTTTGTCAGAGGCTCACGGATAGGTAAATCCGACGGACGCACATCATCATGTTCACTGCTGATTTCTTTCCAAAATCGATCCATGATCTCGTCCGCCCAAGCAGAGAACTTCCAGTTCAACTCCGAATAGAACGCTCGGAAGGGCGAAAGGATTTTGATAGCGTCAAAGGATGACTCTCCATTATAATCCTGAGATTTGACTTCACTAATTAAGAAATCTACCAAAGGTTGCACGCGGCGTGGGTCCTTATTGTAGAACATATACTGATGGTGATGTCAATATCAGATAAAGCGAAAGAATGGTCCGTTCGAACCTCGAGGAAAGATACCCAAACTGTCAAGGTATCTGACAGTATGTTTTGTCTGAAGATCTTCGTGATGTACGGAGTGAACCACTTCCATAGTTGGTCTTGTTTACTGATCGGCCAATGCTTGGATCCTGAAGATGTTGAACATAATAGCAAACCGTGGATCGACTACTCTTACCGTTGAGTACGCCAGCCAGGAGCTCCGCAGCTGCCCTCTGTTTGTTTTGGTCTTTGTCCCAAATGAGGGTGACTAACTGCGGTTTCAGCGTCTCCAATGGCTCATCCTCTAGAACTTGGACTGGCGAGAAAGTATGTCACTAACATGTTACGAGCACAATAACTGCAGGAAACTCACATATAGACTTCACAGTGGAGACATTATCTTGAGTGAGGGAGACCTCGTCAGTCTCTTCTGCGTAGTAGGTAATCAGATTCTCCCAGAATTCAGGGTCCATTGCCACCGTTCGCAGAGTAGTGACAGCAGCTTCGCTGGTTCGATCCCAAGGCTGAAAAGTTGACTTCGTCTGATGCGGTAGTGCCAGCAGGCTAAACTTGGAAGGCCAGGCTAGCCATCCGGGTGGATCGTGTTCGTAGAAAATACTATTCGACCAAGTTCAGCAAACGTACGCCCACAGCAAACTATGTAATGCCGACCCTTCTTGTGACCAGCAGTTCAGACCCACAGGCTCCTTGTAAGCCTCTAGGTATCTGGAGGTCAACTGGTGAGATGGTTGGACTGTAACTGTTCGCTTCAATGGGTTGTGATTACGCGCTAGCACCAGATCGACGGGATCCGAACAGAAAGTTCGCAACTTGAGGTTTCTCAGTGTTTTCATGACCGCACGTTGGGCGTACTGAAGGGGCGATCAGAAGGTAATATGTATCCCATCAAAAGTGTGGCTTACATAGCGCTGGACGGACATATATTAGTCGTTAACAATGACGGATAAGGCCTATTGACTCACAACGCTGGGATGCTCGTCGTACGTGTTTTCCAGGAAGAATTTCAAGAGCGAAGGGTTGAGAGGTACGTCACGCCTACTTAGCGTACGCAGACATCTGACCGCTGCGATCGCGTACTTCCAATGCGTGTCTTCTGACTCACCCACCTCCTGAATAATGGAGATCTGCAAAGGGTAAGCATTGATAATAACATATACGGAATGGCGACGAACAGTTTGTCTGGCGGCTTCATTCGCCATCGAGATCCGCTTTATACGCTGAACTCTGCAACGGTTGACAATGGCTTTCGACGATGGATCGTGTGGCAACAGGTCTCGCATCTCTGCGACTGCCTTGTCCAACCCCGGATTCGGTATGTCATACACCAGATATGATGGTTCTGAAAAGCTTCCGATGCCTATAGAGCGTAAGCATTAATACAATAACAAATGTTTTATGAACGGAGGTATCGCACAGTTGTCTGCCACGGAGGAAAACAGCATCTTGGATGGAAGGCTACAGGCTGTAAGTTGCGCGTATGTCTGTCGCACATCCTTGTCGCACCTTTTCGTTATGTTGCGAGGCGAATAGTTTCTTGAACAACTCTGGACAAAGCGTTGGCTCTGGAGATTTGATTAGTAGATGGTGACAAAAACCTTCGCTATGTCGACTTACCGGAGACGGCATATTTACCGAAGGACGAGTAATGGAGGGTCCAAAGGGCACCCTTCATACGATCGTCATCCGTCCCCGGGTCCAAGGACTTATACAAACGAGGGTAATGTGCGACGTCGGACGCCGTCGTAATACTGTTAATTCATCAGTAACTGCGCCTTGTCGATAAAGCAACCCGCTTACCGTGCATAGTGCGTCTAGGAGGGACTGACTAGATCTATCCAACGGTCAACAGATGTGCATATCACGGGGTAATGTGATCGTCACTAACTGTCGAATTGTTGCGTAATGCCACATGCACCATTCAACCACATCGTCGATAAGCTTGTCCTCCAAAGCACCTCGGGCACGTTCAATGCAGTTCCAACGCAACCTTGAAGAGTTGTAATACCTAAAGGACATTCAATAAACAATACAAATTGTCAGAAGATGTACCAACCGCGCTCGGCGAACCCATATGGCTCGGGGCCATATCTTTTGTCCGCCATACTGGCGGGCAATGTTCATCTCGCTGGTGTACTGGTCGTGATTTATATAGTAACTACAAAACATGTGGGTATGAACCGAAAGGGATGACAACGAGCATACGAACCTGTCTCGGCTATCGCCATAATCAAGCATGTATACCCTTATCGATCGCACCTTGATAACACGTATATGTGAGGGGACGAAAGGAGGGCGAGCCGTCCTACTCACAAGTGCATTGACGGCATCTACAGTGTTCTCTTCCCCTTGCTTAAGAAGAGAGAGTGAAGCGTTGTGTAGGAGCCAACCGAAGCGGCGCCTTAAGGAGGTGATGTACCTGTGACGAGGGTCCGAAGTATCTGCCAATGCGAAGCCAGCGTTGACCGGGTCCACAAGTGCTATCATCTCTGGTATCTCATCGCTAGGTGAGGAATAAGATATGTAACAATGTCAAAAATAGAGGCGGCAAGGCTTACAGTATATCACTCTCGGCTGCTTTACTGCGTATGTCTCCAGTGGTGAGAGGTTCCTCCCTCGCAAGCGTAGGTATACCAGCAAATGCGTTCCGCACAAAGCACAAAAGCCTGGAGGAAAGTGAATATCATGCTGAACGCTGTATGATGCGTCACTCACCGACAGAAGTCATTCCGCCAAACTGCATCTCTTGGTATGTCTAACGATGGCGTTTCTTGAGCGGGAGTCTGAATTTGTGTTCAAGAACGTACCTGGGGCCAGCAGTCCCTCCAAACGGGCTAATGTAGGTTCTATCAACTCTCGAAATAGTCTGAGAATAAAATCGATTTCTTCTTTTGACGGAACATGCCAGGAGAACTGTATGTCATCAATTGGTTTGGTTACTTGGTGCAAAAACCGACGATCTGGGACTTGCCTTGACTTCATTCATTGTGTAAAGCTTGCCCCAGTATTTATGATGATTGCGGCGAAAGTCTAACACTGCGTATCAGCACGGCAGTATCCGAGGTAGCAATCATCACACCTTCACTTATCCATTCATCAGGATTGACGAATCTGTTTTCCAGAGGGTATGTATGCGACAATGTGAGCAGCATGCTACAGAGTAATTTACCACTCCACGAATACCCCCGTTTGGAGAAAGTTTTTGTCGCGGAGTAAACGCAATAACGTCATGAACTTGTCTTGATATTTCAATACCTGAAGTAACAACGTTACTGAACTGACAGAGGACATATATTTGCGAAGGAAAACGTACAGCTCGTCCGTCGCTAGAAGTTTATAAGTTAAATGGACATGGACGCAATCAATAGATTCTCACTTGTAAACTGTGCCACGCATGATGGCCAGGTCTGAGTTACACTAATCAGGGATGTTACCAATGGTCTGAAGAAAGACGACTTACTCCAATGCAAAGTGGCATCGGAGGGCAGAGGGGACGAGGCAGCGGTCGTTCTTAAGGAGCTGGCTCCATGCTCTAGCTCAACTTGGATATTGTTGTAACACATGTCGAAGAATTTGGCGAGGGTCTTCTCGGGGTCAGCATTTGCAACACACTCCACAAGTTGGTGGATCGCTCGGACGGCGTTCGACCGGACTGTTGCGCTCGCATAGTTAAACACCATGTTTAAGACAAGGTCATAAAGTGGTTCTGAGAGATGAACACAAATTTGGCGGCAAGCGCCAGCTACCGCGTCTACAACTTGGACTGTAAATCTTGTGAGTGGCGTAGCACGCGTTGATAAAGAAACTGAATTGTAACCTTCGGACACGCCGCCGCTTGAACCATTCATTCCCTCTTCGGGAAGATTTTCAAGCAATTGTATGACCCGGCGAACAAAGCTAGTAATCCATTCAGCGAATTCACCAGTGGTTGTCTATCGGGAGTTAGGCTAATGGACACTCGGGCCATTCAGACATACCTTGAGCAGTGCATCCTCCTCTGCCATAGATAGTCTCGGTTCTTCCAAATTGAGCCCCTCCAGGTCAGAAAGGTCCAGGCTCGGGGGAGAAGGAGAATTATCTTGGGGGAGGGTGGGCTCTGTATCGAGGAGTTTGCTTGGATATTCGCCAGCAGTCAGGTCACCGAAGCAAATGTATTGCGATACTTCCGCTAGGAAGGCCGTCGTACATAACTACGATGTCGTCAGAGAAGGCAGGGAAATGGATATAGTCGCATACTGTTTTCGTAGGATCGTTCTGCGACATTTAGGTATTGAGCTGCGCAAGCAAGCTAACGAAGGGCACTCACTAAGTCTATGCCGGGAACTAGTAGGTGCATGATGTCGACGAGATGCTTCGCCCCGCCATAATACACTTGCCGGGATGCAAGTGAGGGAACGACTGCCCCTAGAGCTTTAATTATGGCCATCGTGCGCTGAGTCTAGGGAAGCTTTTAGCGGGCACTGGGTACCTCTAGAAAGGCTAGACCATACCTCTACTAACGCTTCCAACGAGGGCACAGCCCTCTCCAATATTGGCAGCAGGATCAAATCAGGCTCCATGAGACTCATAGATTTCATACAACTTTGGACGTTGGACACGGTGTCAGGATCTTGAGAAAATATAGCAAGGAGTGCTACTGTCCGGAGGGACTTCACGAGCTCTCTTCGCATTGATCGTGTCAGGCGCCGATTCTGCAAGTGATGAAGTTTTCAACAAATAGACAAGTCTGGTAATTGTCCTTACCGTCGGCGTTTTGCAGTCAGCCTTCTCTTCTTCGTGCCACCCTGCACAAAGTATTGAGACGGTCAACAATCCCATCATCGGACAGGCTTACGCTTATTGAAATCGAACACAACACACTTGATAAACGCGCAGAGCTACATGATCCGTCAAATCTCCGGACACAGAACTAGTCAAAAGTTTGGATGAACGCACATCTGCCGTCCAAGCACCTGAGTTCGATGGGTGAAAGAAACTTTCTGTCGAAGCGATCATTCTGACTAAAGAGTCCAGAGCCTTGGAGCCAGCCAAATAAGACTTGCTGGACTTCTTCCCGAGTGGTGCAGCGAGAAATTCTCCCAATGTACTCGTCTGGATTTGAGGCGTGCTCGAACCCGAGACTGAGGGAGTGTAAAACGGTGTAGGCATATTTGATGCGGGTGTCGGTACACCATCAGTGGCCATTGAGTACACGATAATGCGAGCCAGAGAAGCTGTGTGGGAAGATGATAATCAATGATCAGAGGAGTTTGCGATGAGAAGAATATCCCGACGTACATATTCTCCAACTTGGCTTTGGCAAGCGACCAATTTCAAATCCAACTTGTGCATCGGCAGAAGGGCCGGTGGTCAGGGAGCCACCGTCAGCTAGCGGTAACTCTTCAAATGCATATACATTAATGGGTACCCAACCTTATGCGTGAACTGAGAGCTCACCCATGGACGATAAACATTTACACATGAGAAGGCTCCACTCATATTCACTGAATATTCCGACGTCTTTGTAGATCCCTGGCCAGTGTGCTTCTTTGCTGGGCTCTTCGTTGTTGCTACTCCATTTTGGACGTCCCTCTCCCCCTGACCGTGCATCGTCTGGGATCTCTGAGATTCGGCGAGGGTCACTGATCGAAGGGTCTACATGTAGCTCCGCCAGAGTGGAGAGGAATTGTAGCATTTTGTTGTCATACTTGTAGGAATTCACTGACTCCCAAAGGCGAGAAAGCATGGGTAGGTATGACTGTGGGTGGGAGACGGGCAAGAAGGTAAGAAGATAATATTGCGCGGACAAAACGCTCTGTATGGTCAAGGTTTAGCGGACGGCCATACCGAACATGATGTGACCTTACATCAAGGTCTGTCCCATTGATGAGGGGAACAAAGGTCGACAGCATCTCTTCAATGGCAGCAGGATGAAAAAACCGCCGAGAATTATCTGCTATGTAACCTAGACACCAGGATAGTTGCCTGGGTGGGAACAATATGAAGCCGGTGGGTGAAGTGAGACAGGGAGAAGACGTACGTATACTCAAATTGCCTCCTGCTCAAGAAGAGGTCCTCCTTAAGGAGAGTGTATATGGGCATCCACGGCAGCCTCATGTCCTCAATACTCAGCTTGTTCTTTGATCGCGTAAAGGTCTTGAAAGCGTCCGCGCAGACAGCAACTATTTGCGTGGGCATCCCGGGGGTAACGCTCAAATGGAAGAATATCTTCGCTAGTTTGATCCTTCTTTCCTTTGGTATAGGATACTTCAGCATCGTCCAGCTGTGGCCTGGTTAGGAGTATTTCGAGGCGCTCGCGTGCATAGTAACTCACTAGCCTATCATGCTCTCCCATTGAAGCAAGCCCACATCATAGTCCTTGGCCTCGACGCATTCCGTCAGGCGCAACAGCATGATGTCAAAAATTTCTAAGGCTGTAGAGTATGGCTCTATGTCGTACGGAAGCGACTGTGCGTAGAGCTTCAATTTCCGCATGTATGGGTCTTCTTCATTTCCATTTACGCCGTTTGGAAGGGGCGGGTCGTGTCCGTTCGCGCCGTTTAGCGTGGGCGTATGGGTGTGTTCCTTCGGTAGACCGTTGGGCTTATGGTCGTCATTTGGATAAGCATGATCCTGTATCCTGAGCTTGGAGATATCAGGAAAAGACATGAATGATGAAGTAAATCGGCAATGTGATCTTGTAATGAATTGGATATAGGTTGATGGGTATTGGAGGCGTCAACGATGAGGTCGAGGGGAACAGCGTTTGAAGTACGGACCCGATTGGAGAACGTTTGTTTAAAAGCGCCTATGACAATGTGGCGCGGTGGAGTTCAAGTGGTGTTACTAGGAGGCGACTAGGATGGTGCTTTTTTCTACCCTGAGCGGACAGTCCCCCTCAAGGTGGTCACAACGTTGAACGAATCAAGGGTACACAATTTCAACAACAACGCTGGCGTGTTACGTACAGGGTTCATTACAATATCGACAGACACGCCGGGAACAAGCAATTAAGAAAGCATAAATAGGCTAGACGGTGGCGTCGCACCAAACAATTATGTAGCTGTGCTCGAGGCGACCTCCTGCAACTCTCGAATTGCGCGCTCGCGGACCATATCCCAAATTACATTCCTGTCTGCACGGACATCACCAAGCCCTTCTCGGATTTCTTGCAGGCGTTCAACATACTCCCTGCCGTCATCTTGAAGGTCGCGTAAAGTCGCCAGGGATTTTTCCAAGCTCTCTAGCTGAGATTCAGGTGATGAGAAATGAGACGGCTCGTGCAATGGGGGTACTCCGTTGGGATGAGATGGAGCAATGAAGATTTTGTGGGCAGTAGGGGTGAGGTCAGGCGCTCGGGCTAACCTTCGAGCGTGATCGTCTTGCTCATCTGTGTTCTCGTCGCCGTCCTCGCGCTTCGGCACCAGGGGATCATGATTTGTCTTGTCTTCTGAGTCTTCATTGATGACCTGCCAAAGTCTTCCCAAGGCGCGGCGCATGGTCGTTTCGCCTTCAATAAGGCTGTTCGTCGATTGCTCGAGCTCATCCAGTAGATTCGAACGAAATGTATGGATAACAGCTTTATCAAGAACGAATCCTGTGTAACTGAGGTGCTGGACCGTCGGACCGGGGTATGGGGGCCCTATGGGAGGCGACGGTGATCGGAGGTGTGGAAGAGCAGGCGGGGAAGGGGATCTCTTGTCTTGCGGCATTAGCGCTTTCAGACGCTTTCGTGCTCGGTCTTCGGTCTACACAGCTTCAAAATGGATAATATACGCCAATAACGCGTGTACTCACCTCCCATTCGTCCATAGCAGGACCCCAATTCACAATCTTGCCTCGGCGCACCCATCTGGCGCCTTTCGATGCCTTCTTTCCCCAATTTCCTTGACGCCATCCAGCTTGAACTTCTTCGTCGTCTGACTGGTATCCGTGCGAAGGATAGTACCACGAGTTTTGGTCGCTCAAGGGCAATGAACTACACGTCCGGGGAGTATGTCACCAAGGGCGTCAAGAAGCAAGAAACAGCTTGGCTTACAGCCCGTCATCGTGTGGGAATGGAGGTCCAAATGATGAGTACCGTTGGGTGCTTGTCGAGGGTTGCCCCGGAACCATGAAGTCTGTGGCCATGTTGGCTGCGAGGGTAGAAATGAAGTCAATCTTGCACTGTCGTTTTAGGAAACCAGTCAATTCGGCATTTACCGCAGTCAATGTGTGATTTCAGGGGCGCATCCGACATTACATGGTACTACTTGAGTACATAAAGTTACAAAGTGTTAGCGATAAGATATGAATAAGTTAACAAAGGTACTAAGTAAAATACTCTGCGTAAGAGACAGGCGGGAGGTCGCAGGGCCATGCGCCCGTTCTGATCACATCCTCGAAGACTTCTTCACAGGACCGGAAAAGGTCGATAGCTGCGCGGGCCATTTCAAGCTGTAATGAAGCCTCAAATGTCAGCAAGCAGTCACCGATGAACACAAGTAATTCGCTTACCGGGTCTTCGTAATCTAGGCCAATGTTACGCCCCATGAAATGATGGACGAGTATAGATAAATTCACAGCCTTCGAAGTCTTTAGTCTTCGTCGCAGGGGGAGGAACAAGGCCAAATCGCGGGTATGTATGGCTGGATGCTTGAGTCCTAGTACCTGTAAAATGCCTGATCAACTCTCTTCCCCCCTTTGAGTAGTAGAAATGCGTACCGATAGGAACACCCATAGGGAATGTCCGACTAACACCTTGTTCTTTATGAGGCCATAGACCCGCCGCTGGACATCCTCGAATGCAGGAGCTACCGAGATTAGAATCGTTATGTTATAAGACACAATACTGCTGAAAGAGGCAAGGAATAAACCTGCTGCTAGGTGCTCGCATTGTAATCCAGTTGCCGGCGACCTATATTCAGTGACGACGTGGCTGGGTTCAGACGGCTACACTCAGCGCTACACATAAAAAATGATGGGTCCGAACATACGTGGGTTGGACATAGGTATCCAAGAGGATATTTCCTCGGTAATCGGTCATCGAGACGCGCCTGTGGTCATGATGAACTTGGCGACGATGGAGACGTATTAGGAAAAACACGTACGCCACCATGGGTATTGGTTTGTGTGTTTCTGCATGAACACCGATATATACAACCTGTGCTGCGACCGAGACATATCTATCGTGTCGATTGTCATAATGAGTGGAAGGCTTGGGAACACGAGTCACAAAACACACCTTGATGGAGAAAGTCCGTTCGGTGGAGAAGGTAGGAGATGCAATGGCGAGGGTGGGTGCAGTACGTTGCCAGTGGTAGCGTAATAATCAACGGAACTGTGATAGACATCGTCCTTGTCGTACATACTGTGCCGCGAACGTGTACTAGCAGATGTGCATCCGAGGGACGTTCAAGCGACGACGCCTCTGCACCACATATAATCATCAGACGACTTCCTTTGAAAGCCACTTGGAAGACAGTCAAATTCTTCACCATGACGGCGTCTGAACTACAATATTAACTGTCCGCCAAACCTATTTTTGCTGGGTAAGATTCAGGTCCTGCGTTGGACGTAAAAACGTACATATGTTATCTGTTTCGCTAGCTTCTGTAGAGAAAAATCCTTCGATCCCGTCCGCAGTGGCACCGCGTCCGTAGGCTGGGATATGGGGAGCCTTCCCCCATGCAGAGGCGTGTCAATTAGAGGTTTGGCGTGTCGCATAGAAGATCGTCCGATACAGTAATCCTTGTAGTAAATCAAGCAAGTTGCCGGCGAGAAGCACCGGATAAGATTGATATTGCCGACCGCTCCCGCGAACACTCTGATCCAGTAACGAAAAAGGTAACACGCCGGATGATCAACTCGACAGGCACATCGAGGACGGTTAAATTCATCTATATTCAAAGCGTACACGTATTTTCTACACTTGGTATGCCGACTCCTAAGAAAATGTCTCCAACATGATCTTGACACTTCCAAGTCAGCTCGTTAGCGACAAAAGAAGTAGCATATCCACTCACATGTGGGGTAAGTAAATTTTATTGTCCGTTATAGCTGGCTGCTAGCTTCTTGAGGTTGGGGTTCAATTTCTAGTTTAGGACCTTCCTTACGAGCGACATTCGGTTGCTCGAAGCTACGCATGCCCTCTAATCCCCACCGACTCATCATGGCCTTGTCCTGTGAGGAGAGTTAGTGTACAGCAATGTCGTGGAAGCACCTATGGAAATATACCTCGTCCCAGGGAGCGCCTGATGACAGAACGTCAGTTAATCTTTTGCTCATTTGGACATGTTGATTAACTTACACGGAGTGGTCAGCATGTGATCACCCGTAAAGACAGCATTGGCGCCTGCCATAAAGCATAGGACTTGTTGCGATTCATCAAGTTTGTTTCGCCCAGCTGCCAACCGAATTATCGTGTTTGGCATCGCGATGCGAGCAGTGGCGATGGTTCGGACAAGTGTTTGATGGGGAACAGGCTAATGAGTCGCAAATCGATTAATTGGACATCTAAAGTGATGGCTATTGCACGACTTACATCGTTGCCCTCTAATGGTGTTCCAGGGATTGGTACCAAAGCGTTGACTGGGAACGACTCGGGATGCTCAGGCATACTTTACGTTGAAGATGAATGACACCCCCGACCATAACGTTGCGGAGATTGTACTTACTTTGAAACTTCCCATATCAAGCCAACTCGGTCCTCGTCTGATTCACCCAAACCGAGTATCCCGCCGGAGCATACGCTGATGCCTGCATCGCGCACAGCGGTGATGGTGTCTAACCGCTCGTCGTAGGACCTCGTCGTAATTACCTAGATCACGCTTGGTGAATCAACTGAGGAGGTTCAAGCTAAATGATCACCCACCTGAGGGTAAAATTCCCGAGATGTATCAAGGTTATGGTTGTAAGCCGTCAAGCCACTGTACAATACTTTGTGAGACTCGTGTTGATGACAACATCGGGGTCACTTACGCCTCTTGAGCCTCTTTGCCTGTTCTGGGGAAAGCATGCCGAGTGTGGTGCACACCTCCATTCCCATGCCACGAACCTCCGTAACCATCTCGAGGATCCTCTCGAAGCCTCTTTTACGACCCGCAAGATCTCTCCAAGCAGCACCCATACAGAACCTCGTGCTGCCATTTTCCTTTGCCTTTCTTGCTGCTTCTAAGACGGGTTTGATATCGACAAGCCGACCAGCTTCCGTTGGCGTAGAGTAACGGGATGATTGAGAACAGTAGGAACCTTAAACCGAGGAACTCGGGTGAAACGACAGTGATCAAGCATCGATAACAGTACTTACAATCCTCGGTACAGCCACCAGCTGGTTGGACCATCCATCAGTTGGCACGAGCTAATAGAGCGGACGAAACACTCACTCTTGATATTCATCAGAGTGCACAGCTGGACTTTCTGGCCATCGTTGTGCTTCCTGTGCACCGAAGCAGCCCTATACACCAGGTCCAGTAGCGGAGTGTCATAGATCTCCTGGATCTCGCGACGCGACCAATCGTGTCTAAGTCCCGAGCTCGCCTTCGGAGGCTGAGGTGGCGACGCATGCGTCGCGAGCTGCCGAGCCAGCTTCAATGATCGAGGGCCACCGCGAAGAGATTGCAACATTTTGGAAGGTGGCAGGCAGAAAGTGTGCTCGGTGAGACGTCGACTGGTTGGGTCGAAAGAAAACAGATAAAAGAACAAGGGGGTGGAGTTAAGGGCAAAATGCAAAGGACTCAGGGGGACGAAGTGCGGGATTTCGGGCTTGGCGCATATGCTATTGCCGGCGGTTATTACAATTGAACGCCTCTTGGTTCATCGGTTCCCCAAAAAATGTGTCCGCTGATCCAGAGCCCAGACTCTGCGCCGCCACCGTTACTTTCAAGAACGCTGGTGGGCATTTTCCCTTAAATTTGGTTCAATTGCACGACCATTATCTCTTCCCCTGTTCCCCTGCAAGAGGACTTAGAAGTTACTAAGTGAGTATGAGTATCGACGTGCTTGATGCTGCAGAACGGCGTTAAGGACGTGATCGCCTCGCGGACAGTCGGGCATATCCACGCATTAATCGATTACATCGTTAGCTAGAGATCAATGACTTCGGTATGTCGTTCCCTGGGGCTGGGCGCTGTAGGAGGTGCTGATGGAGTTACAAGGCTAGGGTCGGGTATAATCCGGTCGACAACGAGGTATGATTATGATACGGCACTGATACAATCGCAAGGCGCTACATTGGCTAAAGGGAGTGAAAAATATCCGAATCCTTATGTGATTGTACCTGCTCCGATGAACTGTGAGGCTGATTGTAGCGTGTATCTACAAGTGACTCACATCGAAATCCGTTCAACTCATGAGTGACGCTCTATGCTTACGATATCCACCTACAGGCTTGGGCGACGATTGAGCGTAGCCGATTACCTGGATACCTTGAGCATCGTGAAGAGCTCACATACAATTTCCTTTAAGATCCTCTCTCACCGTTTGTCGTAGGAGCACCGGTATGGCCCACCTCTCCGGCGAGTGCAGATTTGTTCCGAGGCTGTTTCTTTTCTATGGACACCTTCGCATCGAGCCACTGCTTTTTGGTGTGCGCCGCCATATCCCGTGAATACGAGATCCGTTTTTGTTCCGTCGTAGTGCTTGTCATGGCGTCCGCACGCATATGCTATGGTCTATCTTTGTCGACTGGTTGACCGAGAGATTAGGTTGGAAGGGTAACTTCGTTCTGGTATGTTTGGTATGGGTGGGTCGAAGATATCTTTTTGGGGGGTTATGAGGAGCTTCGCCCAGGGCTATTATATAGAGTTTTTACCGCTGGCTGACTTAAACTCAATAGGGGGACCCTGCCCCACGATTCTTACTCCTTCGTCAGCCAATCATGACGTCGGGGAGTAGGTGCAACTACGAAAGAAGTGATGCCGCTGAGCCTGAAATGATGTCGGGCCATAATCGGAGTCCAAACGTTGGTCTCCAAGCTTAAACTTTTACTTTCCGGCCACAACGTCGCTCACTCCCGCTGTGCAACACATTTGCCCGCTCCAGCCCAAATGGAAAAGTGGATGGCGTACCAAAAAATACATGTATACAGAAGTAGGTGTGGGCTGTTTGGTTTGATGACATAGCCTGCTAGTTTGGAAACTTTCTATATCCTCTAGTAATCATTAGCACTCAAGTCCGCTACACTCAAAATTACCATTCAAATGCAGTGCCAAACAAACAAGTCAGCGTGGTTTTCATTGCACCATCGGGCCCCAACCGCGCTGATCTCTCCATTCAGCCAGGGGCTGGTTGTACCATGTACACAGATCCAGGCCGCCTGGTTGGCTCTCAAGTTGTCTTTGGACTCCACAGTGTTTGTATACTGTGTGCCGTCAGTCCGTAGCATCAAGCGACTTCAGATGACTGCACTATTCCAGGGCTCTCCGCCGTGTATTGGGACAAGATGTGGAAGGAGTTCATGACCGATTCACCGGTAGTGGACCACCAGAGCGTGATGCACCACCATGGCGAACCACCACTGGCCCGACGGCGTGGGTATTGTCTATTAACGCTAGATGTAGACTCACCTAGGTGGAAAGCGCTGCGCAAGGCGACGCACACGTTTCCGGCACCTGAAGCACTGTGAAGTCATTGGAAAGTCCAACAACGCAAACACATTCGACTACTCCACGACGTCCTCGAATCACCGAAGGTAAGGTGCATCTATTTTTTTCCATTCTACGTGACGTAGCTCAAATGTACACGTTACTATCCATTCCGGGACATCTACACGCACATCAAGCGCGTCACCGCCTCCGTGATGATGACCCTCGTCTACGGCACTCCCATCCCACAATACGCAAATAGCAAAGCCGAGCTCTTCTTCGAAGGCGCGAAGCGCATCAATGCACTTGCGGCCTACTCCGACCACCCGCCCGTCGATTTCTTCCCCATATTACGATACGTCCTGGAACGATGCGCCCCGTGGAAGACGCTGAGTAGGGAGACGAGGGAGATTAGGGACAAGGTGGATGGGGATTTGTTCTCGCAGTGCGAGGAGGCGGTGAGAGGTGGGAAGAAGAAGGGGGGTGCTATCTGGAGAGTGTCATCGAGGCGCGGGATGAGCTCGGTTTGAGTCGTGAGGGGGTCAGGCGTGTGGTAGTTTATACGCTTATTTTAGAGGTGTCTTCGTGATGCTTAGTCCTCGAGTCGAATACTGGTTGATTGGCCATTTCGACAGAGCGATGGGCCGAGTTCTGCTAGACGCTTGGCACCAAAACATCTGCGTCGTTCCTCCATTCATTTGTCATGACGATGGCTTGCTACCCAGAAGTCCAGGCGAAGGCGCCAGCGGAAATCGACCAAGTTCTCCGGAACGATCAACTCCCTGTCTTAGAAGATTACGGCAATCTCCCGTATCTCAATGCACTCATCCAGGAGGTAAACAAATTCTATTTTCCCCCATGCATACAGTTTCTGAGAAGTTTATTTACCACAGCTTCATCGATTCGGACCCATCGCTCCGTCCGGGATACCTCATCTAGCCTCACGAGATACCCAAATACATCACTTGCTTCTGCGCGAAATGGTTCTCTCTATATCAAACAGTACAATGGATTCGTGATCCCCCGAGGCTTGATTATCTTCTTGAATACATGTGAGTTGTCCTTCAAATGTTTGATACATTTAACTTCGACTTCAACAGGGGGTGTATGCCACGATCCGTGCAAGTCAGTTTAGTTTTTATCTAACCCAGAGGCTGATGGGGCATGGGCGGCGCAGAGATATT
This sequence comes from Pleurotus eryngii var. eryngii, assembly GCA_029467805.1. Classification (NCBI taxonomy): domain Eukaryota; kingdom Fungi; phylum Basidiomycota; class Agaricomycetes; order Agaricales; family Pleurotaceae; genus Pleurotus; species Pleurotus eryngii. Next base: position 662,090 of record SZVJ01000018.1, read on the forward strand.
CGACAACCCGGAATCCTTCAAACCTGACCGATGTCTTCTTTCTGATTTCGGGACGAAGCCGGGGGAGAGTACTGAAGGATGCGAGATTAGTCTTCCATTCGGTGCTGGTAAGGTGAGCATTTATTTACCCTAGCGTCAACTCGTGAATTCTTACGCAGAATCCCTGCCCAGCGTATCTGCCCCAGGGCAGAGATGGCGTCAAGAAACATAGTGAGAAGACTACCTTGATGTTGGGTGCTGAGCGCTGATTCTTCTTCCCTAGGCTATGAACACCATCAACCTCCTCTGGGCGCTCAACTTCAGCAAGGACAGGTCCAGGACCTGTACGATATTTCCCTTCTCTTGCTTGCCTCCTCCCTACTCTGCCGCTGACCAGTGTGTCTGAACCCCGGATCATATAGCCTGGGACGGAGTTCGCGACCTGTAATATTGAAGCACGGAGCGAGGCTCGCGCATCCTTGATCCAGCGGGTGTACGACGCAGCGGCAATGTGATTAATACTCGAGAATGTCGAGAAAGAGGCGACATTAGAATGGCGTTGATATATGATATATTGTGAATTTTAATCTTCATCTCTGTTCCTATATAGTGCAGATGAAGCCCAGATCTTGAGACTTGAACATTGAATGTCCAACATCTGAGATATAAGAAGGCGCAGGGATAAATCTGGATGTATTCGGAGGTCTAGATGTCTGCGTACGGTAATGATAGTGGCCCTACCGGGGAAAGCAGAAGCGTATTCAATCTTAGCTGAGCGAGGCGACCGACTATCGAGTAGTCTTAAGGAGAGTCCAGAAGTCACAAACAGTTTTAATTATGTCCTCCGCGCACCAGTTTATTCTGCAGCCCATCCAGTTTTAATGCAGTTTGCGAGTGTGTCGTTGACGCGGTTTTGAACGGTGTAAAAATGTGCGGGTGCTCGAAAGGAAGAAGCGAGTTATCCATTACAGCTTTTCATTGACTGATTCACAGCCTGTAAGCGTCGGCCAGTCTGAGGTATTAGAGAAGTGCCGCCCGAGGATTGATCCATGGCGGATGTGTGGAAGGGCGTTGGCGGGGTTTGGTTTCAACCGTGGTTCGCCACGGCTGGACGCCGCCAAATTGGAAATTCAGTGACTGTGACCACAAACCACCACCTTCCACCCATAACCATGCGACAATCGCCCATTTCACTGGACTAAGGAAACATGCACGAATGTCCTGACCTCCTTCTCCGAGGCTGGCGGTGGCTGGCGGCCTCGACTAGCCTTTTTTGCTTGCCGAGTTACCTTTATTCCAAATCCTGGTGCTCGCCGAATCTTGTCGCTTCTCCAGAACTTGAAGCTTGGGAGCTTGGGGATTGAGGGAATTGGGGCGTTGGTTTTCAGGTCGTTCATGCACACTCATAGCCATCACCATGCAATATGCAAACTTGATCTCTCATACCGCAACGGCATTCTTGCGCTCACGAACCGATAAACTCTCGCGGGCTGGCTCCTATGTCAAGCAAACGTCCAAGATCTAGGATTTCTGCCCTCGGGCACCGAGTCTACGAGGTGCACATGGTTTTGAAGTTCCTCAAGCCAATCCGTTTCTTGAGAGCGCCGAGATCGACAAGAACGACCGAGGGAGTCGCCTGGAGAGAGCAGGATTCTGGGCGTCCAGCTGCGACAGTGGCTTGGTAACATAAATCAGGATCTCTAAGGGTGGCACGGCCAGTCGCTAGCTAGATGGAACCCCCGCTCCAAAGCAGCGATGCGTGCGTGGGGCGTTTCATAGGGCGCGTTAGACATTCCCTTGCGAAACGCGCAAACTCGGCTCTGCTGAATCGGCAGGTTTGGCCATTATCACTCGTCGTAAGCAAGGGTATTGCAGTTGATCCTATGGTCCGAGTTGCTGACTTCTACAATATAGCTTGCTGCGTTTGGATGCCTTCAAACTTGGAAGTAACAAATTACGAATTCTTGATCTCCTGCGTCGAATGGAAGCCGCAATAACATTTGATGATCTTGACGGATTGAAGCACACGATCTGTCACAATATCCAATCATCATGTTGGTGATGGTAGAAAAGGAGCGACGAACTCACGCTGACTCGATCTTTTTCTTTGTGACGCGCCCAGGTCACGTGGACGGAGGCAGTCAATGTTGGGACTTATGTCGGGTGACACGCGTCGGGGACCAGTGGCTGTCGCTGCTGGAGGGCACGGACGATTGCACTTGTAAGGCATCCCGGGCATCGTGGTGTTGTTGAGGGCCAGATCAAGACTTGCAGCAGCGTTGAGAATCGCCACTGCCTCATCAGGCGGCGTGGATCATTGGCCTTTTTTGCGAAGGTCTCTCTTTCCACCACTTGGGAGCCAGACTGCCATTGGGGTAAAGATTTCCAGCATGGATTCCTTCACCTTAATCGAGCTTCTGGAATTCGTGGCCGATCTCGAGGCTATCTGGAGGATTGGATCTAGCAATTGGCCATGTCTATGTTCAATGGGAGTCGTGACGTTCAATCACGAGTGTTCCTTTCGACCGTATTGGACCGTGGAGCTAGCAGGAGGAATCTCCGGCAGCGGATCCACATATTCTGTGCGTGGAGAGAGATAAAGTCGAGATGTCAGCACTACCTAGAGTTGGTTTTGGAAGTCTTCAAGCTCAGAATTTGGTCACAGTCCAGATACACCGCTTGCACGCCCCTTAAAAGTCAGAACGCATGGCCTGAAAAAATCGTTCCTAGTCCCACTCTGACAACAAACACCCCAACCACACTTCTCCCTCAGCTCCCCTCAACGAAGATGAAAGACCATCATTTCCGCCCTCGTCGAACCTCCGCGTCTCATCAGCCTTGCTCGACAGAGCGGATGGTCAACCCTTGGTACTTCACTCAGCTGCGTCTACCGGTCTACAAACACGGCTACATGAGAAGATTCCATCCATACCCGTACTCCAAACGCCGACGAGACGAAACGGACCATTGGATGGTTCTAGCATATCGTTGTCGTTTGATGGGTCTCTGACACTTTTCACGCAGGATGGGTTCTTCCAAGAGTCAACAATTCGTCCCACAGTCGTGAGTCCTCCCTCTAGCACCCCGGGCAATTCCTCACCCATTTTTTCATTTGTCAGGACACGGATTTTGAGGATGAGAATGAGGAAGTGACGCGCACCGGGAAAAGGGTACAATTTTTCTGCTCGTCGTGGACGTGCGTTTTTTCATTTGATTCATTTGTCCGCTTTTTACGAGGTAAGAACCACCAGAACTTGAATGCCTCAGCAGAGCGAATTATGATGTCCGGTCTCAAGATGTGATGTCGTTCTTCACGCCAATGTTCGTGAGCAGTCTCCGCATGTATGCTCCCTTCTGACGGCTGTTATTCAGATGCCCTCCACTTAGCACTCAGGCCGCCTTCTTGACCCATTATCTGTATAATAGCTGCGATGCGCGTGCGCGAATGAATATGTACATACTATTTTGCATAAATGAACTTGTGCTTGACGTCTTCGACTTGGTCACACGTTGCGAGCTTTGACTGGCACCATCACGTTCGAACCAACATGGCTCACTCGACGACCACGACCCGCTTCGCATATTCTCACTAAGTATTCAAAATGCTACATCTCAGGTGGTTCTATACAATCATCGCAAGCCGACGGAGGTGGGGAATGGCAACACTTTGTCAATCCCGTCCTGGAACTCGTGCTGGACATCAAAAAGTCGCGTCTGAACAACGAACTGGAGTCTGTCCGGCTTCGCATACTATGGAATATGGATACCAGCGGCATCAAGAATGAAGTACTGTTTGTATGTAGGGGCTTCACGACGCGTCGATCATATGTACTGACATGAGTATACGCCGACGAAGGAGGACCTGGATCTCCTTGCCTACTCTGACATTCCAGCGTCGGGTCAACCCATGCCGAGTCTCCCTCTCAAGGCCGTCTATCGGGATGCTGTCGTTGGAATCCGCTATCTATACCCGATTATCTCGACACCTGACGCACAGCCGGTACCATCGTCCTCCCTCTGGATCTGTTGCTCGATTTTAACGCGTTTTTTGGTCTACAACAGGCTTTTCGTCGATTTCAGATCACTTTCGCCTCAGCTCACTCTGCCCTCGAGTTCATCAAGTCGATACGCAATGTCTGCCCCTGCAAGGTCAATCCATTGCCCATCAGTGGGAACGCTGTGACTCCGATCCGCGCAAGGCCAACTCAGGTGGCAAGACAGTCGTTTGCTGGCTCTGCCCCGAGTCGTGGAGTTGGCTCTCGAATGCAAGCTTCATCCAGGCCTTTGTCATCGAATACCGCTGAAAGCCCACGCTTGGCTACCTCTGGCACAAGGAACAACATGGCTTCAACTTCTGACTTGACGGTACCCGCGTCTCAGCCGTCCCTGTCTTCGGAGGATTCTTCACGCGACCCTCCACTTCAAAATCCAGCTCGACGACCGCCGTCCCCTGTGCGCGTGCCTTCTAGCGACGACCTTCGAGGAAGCTCAAGCACTCTTAGTTCCACTCCGGACTTGGCTGTCATCGGGCCTATGCATCCGCCTAGTTCCACTTCCCAGGGGACCACAGTCCAACCGCCGCCCTCGCGTAACAACTCGAGCGACGATATGGGAAATCGAGACGGGCCAGCTGGCCCTGCCTGCATCGGATGGGCAAACGAAATTAGCTCGTCATTGGGGGAGCCACGAGCTATGGCAACTACGAGTATTCAAGCCAACGGTAGTCTCGACGATCTTCCTGGATCCACGCCCCCTTCTTCTAGTGTTGGCGATACTTCTATGCCTCCACCGCGTCTTCCCTGGCAGACCCCTGCGCCCGACGCGAGTTCACTTCTCTCAGGTGTCAGAGACTCCACGAGCTTTACGACCTCTCGTCTGGCGAATTAGAAGATCTGGTCAGTCGAGTGGTTTGCGAGGAAGGGTTTTCTAAACTGGTGTGTGTTTTTTCGCTTTTCAATCGACTTCTGTCGGGTTGATTGATTGATTGCGGTTGCGGCGGGTGCTCAAAGTGGAGCGAGTGGATTCGATGTGGCGGATAAAGGGTTTATTGCAGTAGGAATGATACCGCGGCAGAACCATGGTCCACTCGTTGTGTTGTTAGAGGCTCGAGGATGCGATAAAAGCGAGACGATGGCATTTGTGTAAATCCTAAAGACATGCCGATGTGGGCAATCGGCCTTTGTTGCATTTTTGCCAGGCGAGGCAATGCACATGAATCATTCAAACTTCCCCTTCGGCGACTCTGCTACATTTCGAGCGGTAGTGCACTCCGGGGAATGGTTATGTATGCTGCCCCAAGGTTATTCGTCTGAGTTGCGGTGGATTTGTATCCTCTGAGGGTGTGTACGGGAAGTCGCCAGAAACTGGGATTGACGCTTCCGATATGGCACCAGGGTGTGTGCGGCCACTGAAGGGGACGTGGTATTTCCTTAGCAAAGCGAGCATGGAGCTTTCTTTTTCTCTTCCGGCATGGAACGGCCTCCTATATTTTCTCCGCCGCAATCATCGCTGGCCAGCGAATGTCAAAACGATGAGATGGCAATGTAACGGCTTTGGACGAGGAGACGCAAGGTGTGTGAAAGAAGTTCAAGTTGGTGGAGATGACTTGCGGGTCTCGTGAACACACTTCTTGAATCTGCCACATTTCCGACGGCTCTCAATCCGAACGTCGCTTGCCATCATCCACGACGATCCACGTAACGATTCCCCTACCGTCAGCGTGGTCCAGACGAGATGCTTTGGTCTTGTTCTTATTGTTTTCATCGGTCGCGAAACTCAAAGTCAAGCTCAAGGATTAAAGAAAGTCAAGCAAGAGGCGAGCGCGCGCCGTCCAACATGCTTGCGGACGATCCATCCAATACGTCGGATCGTAGTTTTCCTCGCCGGAAATTACGGTTTGTAGAGGCTATCTTCGCCCTCAGAGTTCTGTCTTCTGGCACTGCTCGGCCACACTAGTCGCAGTGTCCCGGTGCGCGTACTTTCATGCCTTACGGCCAAAGATTCAAGGAGCAGAAAGTGACGCGATTCAAGTTCAAGGCTTCGCGCGTCTGATCGAACGTCGCATCCAGGTTCTTCACGTAGCGAACGCGAATGTGACATCTAGAAGTGCTTTCACATCTATGCAGTCCGTCGACGGTTTTGATTGTGCAACACGAAGCACGCTTTCCATGTTCCGGACAAAGTTGAGCGCCCCTGGAGTTGACATAGCATTCTTCGTGGCGAAAACGGAATTCAGGCCCTCTGGTGCAATCTCTGAAGACTCGCAACCTCGTATAGGCAGGCGTCTAGAAGGACCACAAGATTTTACTCTTGATGTTTGAATGTTCCAAAGTGAGTTCTTCGATGCGGTCCCACTTTCCACAGCTTCCGTATACGTCGACTTCATCGCCCATTCCGCTTCGTGTTTGAGGCGAGCCACCTTGAAAGAATGTTCATTGCTGGTGTTACCTATCTTGCTCGGTCGGCCTCAATGTTCCAGCTTCTCTTTGATCCCGTGGCTTGGTGTGCATGTTCCTGCCGTTTCACGCTCAGTAGAAAAGTTGCGCCAATGTGGTGGCCATGTTGATCAACGAACTTACTGACTCGGGGGTTTGTTCTTGCAGAGCCATATTTGGTAATACCGACGTCACATCGTGACGTCGTGACGCTTAGTGCGGGAGTCGGGAAACGTCCAGGTGATGCGCTATCTCGCAAGGCGATGTCTCCATCTGCTGCTGCCATGTTCCTCGTAATAGGACGCATTTCCTGCATACCGTCATACTCGCCGCTGCCAAAGTGTACGTTGCAAACCAACTACGGTGGGAATCAATAACAAGGCGACTTTGGTGCTATTCCAGGGACGGGGGTCCACCTCTATTTCTTCGACTTTGGATTGAAGCTGAGGGGAAGACGTCGAACAAGGCCAGTGCCTGGAGGATGGAAGTGAGAAGCAACGAGCAGGAGGCCAGTGACCGGAGGATAGACAGCTGAGCAGTTTCCGAAGAGTATGTCCTCCAGCAGCTGTCGAATGCACTTCAACCGTAGACGCTTCCCAACGGCGGAATCAGGACTCAGTATCGGCCGAAACTTCACGTTCTGAATCGCCGTTCAAGGAGAGTATGGAATTTAGTGGTTGAGGCTGCTGATGCATACCTCGCTTTTTGCCTGTCGATTGGTCTTCTAGTGTGGCTGCCTCTGCCTCTGGTCTTGGGAAGGATCTTCGCTTGAAGTCACAAACCACGGAAATAGATTTCGTGCATCAAGGCGGAAACTGCGTACAAGTCTGGCGCCTGTTCACAACACTACCCTTTCCTGACAACTATCAGGAAACCTATTTTGAACATTTAATCGAGGCTTCAATCTTAATTTCCTCATCAAGATAACTCTCACGCGGAAAAATTCAACGGCCTCAAAACGCGTGGTTTCGCGGAAGCATTGCTCTTGCCTTTCCCTTCACCATCTTGCCACTAGCCTAACCAACAATGACCCCAAACTTTCGACCGCGTTTTATGAGTGCCAGCCACGCTCCATCTTCGACAGAGCGCCTCATGAATCCGTTCTACCACTCTCAAGTGCGGCTACCAGCGTATCGAGGTCGTTACCTGCAACGCTTTCACCCATATCCACGAGGTCAACCATTCGGCTGGGCTCGCGATGGCGGAGATTTTTATTTTGAATGGGACGAATTCCTGGAGGCACGTCTGTTAATTCACGGTGTATAAATGACATTGGATCGAAGCCTCTTCTCCATGTCTGTACAAACTCAGCGGCTTATTCTTACGTCCTTACAGATGGTCGACGCTTTTCAACGGCTTGACATCAATTCTGTTCCCCGGTCTAACAATGAGTACGTGTTTCCCGGTCACGCAGCGAGTGAAGAGCAGGTAGAGCTTGAGCAACACGATGGACACGCAGCGGCTGATTCCAGCGCGGCCGACGTTGTACCTGTCTTGGTCGAAGTATGTTCATCATTATATGAAAGGAGCTCATCCTCACTGCCTTGTTGACGCAGACATTAGACGGCATGGATTTACACGTCAGAGCGATTCAAACTGGATGGTCGAGGCCGAGAACTCAGTGCCTGCGACACCCAAGGCCGGGGAAGACAATCAGGGAGATCGTTCATCCGAGGTCAACGCTTTTCTTCTCATCTCTGCTCTTCGATCTCTGAACCCCCTGCTTTCCTCAATTCTTAGACGGGAAATGCCGTCCCCCATGTGGTTCAGGAAGCTTCTTCATCAATCCAACCTATGATCACACTAGCCCGCGACTGTCGCAACGTGGGTTTAGTCAAGGTCTGATGGTGCTAAAAGCTAAAGGTCACGTATGGTCAGAAACGGTCGTGTATCTATCCCTACGAGGAGTACTAACGGTGTTTCATATCAGAATTGTGGGAATTCGTTCCTCATTCCCACCGATGTCTCGTGTATATTTCCGCGTAGATCTATCCTTGGTACCGCGTTCCGGCTCTCGCTGGCGTGGCCGGCTGTCATCAAAGAAAATCTGTGACGAAACGACAAACCTCACATGCTCTCAACCTGTATGCAACATTTCAAGCATCTGTCGCCGCCCTTTCCCAACTGCTGTTCAAACACTTCCCGATCAAGCCGCTCGATGCAGGCTACCACCACCCTTGGCGTTGCAGAAATTCCCGCTGATAGTACAAACAAGGACTTGTGTTCTACGGGGGCGCGGATGCATTGTTGGTCCTTCCCATCCGTCGCTGATGTACTGAACCTCCGCAGGGAAGGGTCGCCGAGCTTGATAAACCCCCCGCATTGCATTTACTTCTTTGCCTGCGTGTCTTTTTGTTTTTGTGTCTTGATCACAAATGTATATTTGGTCTCTTTTTTCGTGACCTACCCGCAGCACGAACTTACCCTACCGTTACGCCCGAACCCCTGGTACTCACCTCCCCCTTGCGTTTTCCCCCATTTTCGCGATCCGTCTTCGCAGTGTTCATATGCATCCATTCGTCGTTTTTGCCAAGCTCGCCCTCTTGTTGTCACTGTTATCTCTGCTTTCACTCCTCACGTCTTGTGGTTTATTGTACCTATTACGATACATATCTTATGTACGCAGGCGCGTATAGTAGGTCAAATCAACGCCGATTCGACATATTCCGCAACCCATACATATCCGATGATGCATGTCTCGCATCCAGGAAGGATAGTCGCCGAGTCCTCCGTGCGCACGAATGTCTGACACTTGGGTTGGTTGTAGACGTCCTTGATGGAGGAGCATTGGGAAGGTTTCAAGCCTGGCAGATAGTGGCTTTACGTTGGTAGCAGGAAAGTGATGAATATCGCGATTCGTGATGATCGTACTGGGGCTCGTAGCGGAGCTAATAATGCTCACAGACCATGTAGGTAATGGACGACTTGATCGGCGCGAAAAATATATTGATGTTGAACTTTAGCCTGAGGCCTCCTTCCGGGTTTACTACAGTTGATTATCTCATAATGCATAAATGGATTTTGTGATTTCCCCGACGAGGGCACAACCTCCGAGTCTCCCCAAATCTATTAGTTAGATATCCAAGATGTCTATTATATCTATATTTTGGAATTTGAATTTTTATTTGAGGCGAGCATGTGAGTGTACGATTTACACTGAGTCGATTAGTTTCCAAAAATATTGTGCATTATGAGATAATCAACTGGATATGATAACAAAAAGAGGAAACGAAAGAAAATAAAATGGGGGTGTATATGGGAGTGTATGGGGAGATGGAGGAGACGACGGTGAGCGTTTGAACATTGTTATTTGTAGTCACTTCGGTCTTCAATGTAACGTCAACATTTCAACACCCGCATTGGTGCGTTGGTAGTAACGTGTAACGACCCGGCTGGCGTCGGCGTCCTCTCAGCCTCCCAGGCCCAAGATGCCAAAGGATTCCTCGAGTACAAAGTATATGGAATATATGGAGCGCATGGGAGCATATGGAAGTCCGACCAAGCGACGGAGGTAAATCTCTAGAGACTCTATGTATTGGATAAGGATAAGGGCGATGCAGTGTCGCGCAGGGAAATACAATGAACGAGGGACGCTCGAGGAACAAGGACGAAGACAAAGAGCTTCGCGGCCTATCGAAGCGGGGGATTGGGAGATGGAAGCGTTGGTATGGGAATATTTTGATATCTTGGGAGATTTTTGGGAGTATTTTGCTTGGCCGGCGGAGGGCGCTCGCCGTCTGGGCATGGCATCATGGGCGGCGTACATATGCTGTCCAGATTCTTTTTGTGGGGTCGAAGGAGGGTAGGGGGGGTAAGACGGGTAGGAGTGATTGACTGACGGATGCCAGGGAGAGTCCATGATCCATCATAGTAATCGTAATTGTAATTGTGTAATTCAAGGAGAGGCCTTGAGGCTCGGCCCTCGGGAGAGTATGCCGTTTTGATTGGTTGATTCCGTTATTGTGAGGTGACGAGGGTGAAGAGGCGATGCATATGTATGTATTATGATGGATCAGGTGGGATGCGGATGGATGGTTACGCGGGCATGGTCATGAACTGCGTACTACGTCTAAGTGACGCGTTCCCTCTCTGGCTGGCGTGGTCGATTATCATCTAGAAAAGAACCGACAAATTCAACATGCTCTCAACCTATATATGACATTTCAAGCATCCATCCCCACGCAACCGTCCCTCTTTGACCGACCCACTCGTTATACAGGCGACCATCCCCTCCTGTCGTTCCGCAACATTACCGCCTAGTACAAACGAGCAATAATACAAGAGGGAATTAGTCATTCCCTCTCGTCGATCTTCGGATCTCCGCGGGAAGGTCATTGATCTTAATAAACCACGGCGTTTACTTCTCAGTTCGCGCATTCGGACGCTTCGTCCATTTCAAATGATCTCTGGGTTGTCTTTGGCTGTCTCAGCCCAAAATTTTACTATACTATTTTGTTGATTCGGTCACTTGATCCTACTCTCCGACTCCCTGTCTTCTTTACCATATCATCATTCTTTCCCTTCATTTATGGCGTTCATACCCATTCATGTCTCGGCCATGCGCTCTCCCGGTCGTCGCCGACATTCCTTCCCTCGTCTTGATATCTTGTGAGCACGAGCGCGTACTTGTAGGCACTTGGCTAGCTTTATAGACCAACCGAGAACGCATGAACGATGTTGCCAATAGTCAGCACCTTGTTTGCGCGTAGAGTCCACGTTTAGTAGTCCAAATCCATATTTTCCCAGGTAAGTAATGATAGGTAATGCTGGTGGCGCCTGCAGCCACGACTTGATAGTATCAAGGATTCACAAGATATCGGGATTGCTGTCTTTTATTGTCCACGACTGTACTGCAGGAATGGAAACTCCCTCGGAAACTGCGGTACGTTTTCCCAGGATGGGGTCGGCGGGCCGGGTGTGGGGGAAGCCTGCGCTCTCTCCGGCCGTACTTCCGCGGCTTCAGTACGACGAGCGCGGCTGCTGTCGTTACGGCGAATGTGCTGAGGGGTACGCTACTGCCAGGGCTGGGTATCGTGGAACAGCAATCATCGATGGCCCGCGCCCTGCGTCGGCGTCCCGGTTCGCATTGGGATCTTCGAATGTCGGCGCGCGTCGTCCGAACGATTATAACACGCCGGGCCTTGAAGCTTGAAGCTTGAAGCATGAGTGAGGATGATGTCCCTTGCTTTGCGCGCAAGCGTCGCGGAGACGTCGACAGGGCGCGTGGTGACCCTGTAATATGGCTAAGTAACGTGTTAGCGTGTGCCCGTAGCGATCATGGCTGGTCCGTCGCGTATACGGGGACATCGATCAATCGCGGGATGTTGGCAGTGTGCGTCAGATGTATGCAATGATTGGACGGTTTTGACTTGATAACCATCCACGGATGCAGAGCGACTCCACCCAAGGAAGATGTCGGTACTGCAGCAGACGCGATGATAGTGGGCGACTTGTACGTTAGTACAGAGGATTGAAGGATACTTGGGGCCTAAGCTTAAGCTTAAGGCCTGGGTATTCAGGTTGTCCGCCCACCAACAGACAGGGTGCGTGCGCGTAGAGGATGGAAGGAGGGAGGGATAAGGAGATCATCGGGGGTATATCAACGTATATCAACTCCCAAGTCGCTATCACCTCGTCAGTGCATCAATATACGTCAATTCCGAACGTGCACACCTCGCCTCGCCTCACCATCTCCCTACGTAGCGCTTAGCCCGCGTTCTGCCTACCCCTATGCCACGGGAGATGGCGCCGGTTGGTTGGTGCAATCCATACGTCCCTACATACATAAACACACGCTTATTACCCCGCATCACGTCTCACGATCTCAGTCAACGAGCATCCTGGTACTAAGTATACCAAGCATTCCAGGTGTCGTCTAGCTTACAACACTTACTGTACCACACTTACCACAAACACTTGCAACGCATTGTGCATATGTAATATCCACTGCCCGGGGCTTGCCAGGGATGTGCATGGACAGTAACAAGGTTTGGCACATAGTTGGTGGTGGATGATGGGTGATTGGTGATTGGTGATGGTGAATTGTCACTGTTGAGTCGTAGTCGTAGTCGTAGTCGTCGTCGTCTAGACTCTGTTTGTCAATTGAAATATTGAATATTGATGCCTTGCACGGTCGAGTGAGCTGATCAGTTGATCAGTCGGTGTGTTGATGAGTAGTTAGCACTAGTGAAATTGGCGTACTACGGAAGTCGAGTGCTAGCCACGATACTAGTACTGTAGTAGTTGCAGCTTGGTTGCTATAGCTAGGTAGTAGTGGGCGGGTGCTAGCTTCTAGACGAACTACCACTAGTGCCGCTACCGTAGTCCTCGCACTACCAGAGGCACCGAAGTGCATTTACTATTTCCTAGTACTATAGTACCAAGCCAGTGGAACGCGTCTGCAGACTGCCAACAACGCCTTCCGCAATGCAGCAGCACGCGCACTAGTCTCCAGTCAAGGCAATCGTTCATTCGCACAGTGGGTGAGAAAGATGATAGAATCAGACGATCAATTCGTAGTAATACATCAGAGTCAACAGTCAAACAAATGCGTAACAGAAAGAGTCAAGGAGTAACAGAGGGTTGTACACCGTCCAGCGGAAGATATCAAGTGGTGTACAAAAAAACAGAACATATCGAAACAAAAGAGAAACCGAGGAAAGAGGGGGATTATGCGCTACAGTCGGTATGAATATGTATATAGATGCTACAGTGGTGATTAAACGATGGTGGTAATGCTAATGATATATATGTATGTCGTGTGGCGTGGTGTGAAGTCCAAGCGGAAAGCAGAGTGAAAGCTGAGTTCGTTCGTTATATGGTGTTTTCGTGATGTATGTGTATGTGGTCGTTATGAACAGGTTGAATGAAGGGAAGCGAATGAACGTGGTGATGTCGTTACCGAAGGCGTGATTCGCTATATCGCATGAAAGCCCGTCGCAGAACGGGTAGTGAGGCGCGTCGCTCCATCATCGGAAGTAGTAAGGGGCGTGGAAGGGCAATGATAAGGGGAGGAGTGAATGTAGAAGGTGAAGTCCTCAAAGACGGCGCCAGTTCGCAGCATTAACACGGGGGCGGAAGTTGAAGTGGCTAACACGGGGAGTCTTGTCCATCTCCATCCGCTCTGCCCTCTCTACCTTGGCAGCAGGGGCAACAACAGCCTGTACAGACGCAGTAGAAGGGGAAGTGGTGGCCTTGGGGCCGCCGAGCATAACGCCGCCGGTGAGGACGGTGGTCTTGCCGCCGTCGTAGGGCGTGACCTCCTTCTTGGTGGTATCGACATAAACGCGTGCCTGGCGGGCGCGCTCCCTGCGGACTGCTTGAACGGGGGCGCGTCGGCATTGAGATTAGAGGCGGTGGCGGGGAGGGACGAAGACGGCGACGTCGAGACAGGGGACGAGTTCTTGGACGAGAACGCCGAGACGGAGGTGGCTGCGGTGGAGAGCGACGAGTTGGAGGAACGCGAGGAGCAGCGCGAGTGGAAGAGGGAGCCGTCGAGGGACTCGGCCTCGGAGTCTGACGAGGAGGAGAAGGTGGAGAGTGGAGACGCGGAGCGCTCGAGCATCGAAGACGCGGAGGGGACGGGGAACTGATCGAGGATGGGGGTCATCCAAGTGGGCGCTGCGACTTCGTCTGCGATCATGGTGAAGATGTTGTCGTCCTCTTCGGTGTCTTGCTCGAGGAGCTGCTGGGCGAGCGTCTTTTTATCCACTACAGCCGGGGCCGGGACGGGAGAGAACGGGGCGAAGGCGGTGGGCGAGGGGAGCTCGTCTGACCAGATGGTGATGAGCTGGGACGGGGACTGGCCGGCGACGCGGATCGAGACGCAGCCGGGATCGACGAAGAGGTCGAACTCGGCGGCGCCGAGGAGGGCGATCCAGTCGAACCACTGGACGGCTGCGGCGACGCAGGCGTTGTAGACGGGGCGCGGGGGGAGGCAGGTGGGTGCGAGGGAGAGGCAGCGGCGGCCGGAGCCGCGGAGGGGCTGGGCGGGGACCCAGGAGGGGGCGAAGGCGGCGATGAGGTTTGCCTCGAGGACGAGCTGGAGGCGGATGATGGAGGTGGCGGGGTAGGCGAGGATGAGGGGGCGGGTGAGGAAGGAGACGGCGTGGGCGACGGCGATGGTGAGCGAAGAGGAGGTGGCGGACATTATGTTTGTGGTTATTTGGTGGGAGTGGGTGTTATGCGAAGTGGAAGATCGTGAATGGAAACGTGGAGCTGCGAATGGTCGAATCGGCCTGCGATAGAGCGAAGGGGGCGGCGGGTTTATAAAGGAGTCAAGTGACGTGGATGGGTAGCAACGAAAAGCGGGCTAATGTGCGGTGAACAGGCTAATGCGGTATTAGCAGACAAGTGGAATGCAACCAGAAGTAGAAGTAGTAGTAAACGTGAACTCGAACTCGAACTGAGGAGAGAGGACTGAGGGGATCTAAAACGAATTGGTCGTGGTGTCTTCTGGCCACCGAAAGCGAGTCTTTATACAGCCAGTCTGCGCATTGTTCCTTTTGTTCGTGAATACAACAATAGCACGCGCATTCCTTTGTTGTTCGCTTTGCTGTGTCCCCATATGGATTGAGACTCCGACGAGGGGCTTGAACTCTATTTGTCCTCCAAGTACACAAACACCAAAAAACCGCACAAGCAAGCCAGCCGTCGCACATCGTCCCCGTCGCTATCAAACAATGGCAAGTCCCTCGTTGATGAATCGATCAGAGAGTTGACTAACGGGTGGTGCGAATGACAGCCTCTCGCCATCGACCTGTTGAACCCGTCTGCCGACTACGAGCGCAAGCAGCACAAGCTCAAGCGACTCGTACAGTCCCCCAACTCATACTTCATGGACGTAAAGTGCTCTGGTGCGCGCGTTCCCTATCTCTCTAATGACAGGACACCTAACATCGCACGCAGGCTGCTTCGCCATCACCACCGTCTTCTCGCACGCACAGACCGTTGTCCTCTGCGGATCGTGCTCCAGCGTCCTCTGCCAGCCCACAGGTGGAAAGGCCCGTCTCACAGAGGGTGCGTGCTCTTCCCTTCCCGCTATACCATCTACACATATACTCATCCATCCTTCAACGCATCCAGGCTCCTCATACAGAAGGAAGAACTAAGTGCCGCTCCATCGCATCGCCAAAATCGTCTTTCGTATCTTGAGTACACACATACATACACTTCTTTCATCTTGTGCTGTATGCACTTACACACCGTGTGCCATCCATCGCGCTTGTGTGCAATATACATACATCTTGCCCATCCACGTTCTCAACACACTTCAGCGTCTGTACGAGTCTGCATATGCCAAGTCCGTCCTGATTCTCGAGTCAATGTAACAGATTAATTGATTACATGTACACCTCACCCGGATCCGAGGTCGTAAACTCCGTCTATCCGTGACTCGAGACCCACCTTCCTCCCCCAGACTCTTATTCGCTTACGCGCAAGTAACCCACGCAGGCACACATATCACACACACTCTTCACCCTAGTCACCACAATAGCACAATAACACAATTGTCAATTATCGAGGAACCATCCGTCCCTCCTTAGCATCCGTCAAAGTTGCGTCAATGCAATGAGCTGCCCTGCGTCCCTTCCATCGCTTCTATGCTATGCTATCCCATCTCACCCTTATCCTGCAGTCCTACTATCCTGAGTATACGCTATATTACAATTACAATACTTACTCGCAGCTGCCAACCGGGTACCTACCGCTCCCCAATCCTGTACCCTTAGACGTAGTACGCAGTTCATGACCATGCCCGCGTAACCATCCCACCTGATCCATCATAATACATACATATGCATCGGCGGACTCTTCGCCTCTTCACCCTCGTCACCTCACACCTCACAATAACGGAATCAACCAATCAAAACGGCAGACTCTCCCGAGGGCCGAGCCTCAAGGCCTCTCCATGAAATACACAATTACGATTATGATTACTATGATGGATCATGGACTCTCCCTGGCATCCGTCAGTCAATCACTCCTACCCGTCTTACCCTTCCTACCCTCCTTCCACCCCACAAAAAGAATCTGGACAGCATACGCCGCGCTCAGACGGCGAGCGCCCACCGCCGGCCAAGCAAAATACTCCCCAAAAATCTCCCAAGATATCAAAATATTCCCATACCAACGCTTCCATCTTCTACCGCGAAACTCTTTGTCTTCGTCCTTGTTCCTCGTTCATTGTATTTCCCTGCACGACACTACATTGCCCTTATCCTTATCCAATACATAGAGTCTCTATAGATTTACCTCCGTTGCTTGGTCGGACCCATGCGCTCCATATATTCCATATACTACAGAACGGTGATTGTAGGTGGGGTCTGGAATCTTCATGATTATATGGTTATTGTACTCGAGGTGGGCCCGGGAGGCTGAGAGGACGCCGACGCCAGCCAGGTCGTTCCACGTTACTACCGACGTACCAAGGCGGGTGTTGAAATGTTGACGTTACGTTGAAGACTGAGGTGACTACAAGTAACAATATTCAAACGCTCACCGTCGTCTCCTCCATCTCCCTATACACTCCCATATACACCCCCATTTTATTTTCTTTCGTTTCCTCTTTTTTGTTATCATATCCAGTTGATTATCTCATAATGCACAATATTTTTGGACACTAATCGACTCAGTGTAAATCGTACACTCACATGCTCGCCTCAAATAAAATTCAAATTCCAAAATATAGATATGATAGACATCTTGGATATCTAACTAATAGATTTGGGGAGACTCGGAGGCTGTGCCCTCGTCGAGAAAATCACAAAATCCATTTATGCATTATAAGATAATCAACTGTAATAAACCCGGAAGGAGAGGCCTAAAGTTCAACATCAATATATTTTTTTCGTGCTGATCGAGTCGTCCATTACCCACATGGTCTGTGAGCATTAGCTCCGCTACGAGCCCCAGTACGATCATCACGAATCGCGATATTCATCACTTTCCTGCTACCAACGTAAAGCCACTATCTGCCAGGCTTGAAACCTTCGCAATGGTCCTCCGTCAAGGACGTCTACAACCAACCCAAGTGTCAGACATTTGTGCGCACGGAGGACTCGGCGACTATCCTTCTTGGATGCGAGACATGCATGATCAGCTATGTATGGGTTGCGGAATATGTCGAATCGGCGTTGATTTGACCTACTATACGCGCCTGCGTACATAAGATATGTATCGTAATAAACCACAAGATGTGAGGAGTGAAAACAGAAATAACAGTGACAACGAGAGGGAGAGCCTGGCAAAAATGACGAATGGATGATATGAACACTGCGAAGACGGATTGCGAAAATGGGGAAAACGCAAGGGGGAGGTGAGTACCGGGGGTTCGGCGTAACAGTAGGGTAAGTTCGTGCTGCGGGTAGGTCACGAAAAAGAGACCAAATATACATTTATGATCAAGACACAAAAACAAAAAGACACGCAAACAAAGAAGTAAATGCAATGCGGGGTTTATCGCCCTTCCCTGCGGAGGTTCAGTGGATCGGCGACGGATGGGAAGGACCAACAATGCATCCGCGCCCTCGTAGAACACAAGTCCTTGTTTGTACTATCAGCGGGAATTTCTGCAACGTCAAGGGATGGTGGTAGCCTGCATTGAGCGGCTTGATCGGGAAGTGTTTGAACAACAGTTGGGAAAGGGCGGTCACAGATGCTTGAAATGTTGCATACAGGTTTGAGAGCATGTGGGGTTTGTCTTTTCGTCACAGATTTACTTTGATGACAGCAGGCCGCGCCAGCGAGAGCCGGAACACGGTACCAGGGATAGATCTACGCGGAAATATACACGAGACATCGGTGGGAATGAGGAACGAATTCCCACAATTCTGAGATGAGCACCGTTAGTACTCCTCGTAGGGATAGATACACGACCGTTTCTGACCATACGTGACCTTTAGCTTTTAGCACCATCAGACCTTGACTAAACCCACGTTGCGACAGTCGCGGGCTAGTGTGATCATAGGTTGGATTGATGAAGAAGCTTCCTGAACCACATGGGGGACGGCATTTCCCGTCTAAGAATTGAGGAAAGCAGGGGGTTCAGAGATCGAAGAGCAGAGATGAGAAGAAAAGCGTTGACCTCGGATGAACGATCTCCCTGATTGTCTTCCCCGGCCTTGGGTGTCGCAGGCACTGAGTTCTCGGCCTCGACCATCCAGTTTGAATCGCTCTGACGTTGTAAATCCATGCCGTCTAATGTCTGCGTCAACAAGGCAGTGAGGATGAGCTCCTTTCATATAATGATGAACATACTTCCACCCCGACAGGTACAATGTCGGCCGCGCTGCAATCAGCAGCTTCGTGTCCATCGTGTTGCTCAAGCTCTACCTGCTCTTCACTCGCTGCGTGACCGGGAAACGCGTACTCATTGTTAGACCGGGGAACAGAATTGATGTCAAGCCGTTGAAAAGCGTCGACCATCTGTAAGGATGTAAGCATAAGCCGCTGAGTTTGTACAGACATGGAGAAGAGGCTTCGATCCAATGTCATCTATACACCGTGAATGAACAGACGTGCCTCCAGGAATTCGTCCCATTCAAAATAAAAATCTTCGCCATCGCGAGCCAAGCCGGATGATTGACCTCGTGGATATGGGCGAAAGCGTTGCAGGTAACGACCTCGATACGCTGGTAGCCGCACTTGAGAGTGGTAGAACGGATTCATGAGGCGCTCTGTCGAAGATGGAGCGTGGCTGGCACTCATAAAACGCGGTCGAAAGTTTGGGGTCATTTTTGATTAGGCTAGTGGCAAGATGGTGAAGGGAAAGGCAAGAGCAATGCTTCCGCGAAACCACGCGTTTTGAGGCCGTTGAATTTTCCCGCGTGAGACTTGTCTCGATGAGGAAATCAAGATTGAAGCCTCGATTAAATGTTCAAAATAGGTTTCCTGACAGTTGTCAGGAAAGGGTAGTTTTGTGAACAGGCGCCAGACTCGTACGCAGTTTCCGCCTTGACGCACGAAATCTATGTCCATGGTTTGTGACTTCAAGCGAAGATCCTTCCCAAGGCAGAGGCAGCCACACTAGAAGACCAATCGACAGGCAAAAAGCGAGGTATGCATCAGCAGCCTCAACCACTAAATTCCATACTCTCCCTAAACGGCGATTCAGAACGTGGAGTTTCCGCCAATGCTGAGTCCTGATTCCGCCGTTTGGAAGCGTCTACGGTTGAAGTGCATTCGACAGCTGCTGGAGGACATACTCTTGGGAAACTGCTCAGTCGTCTATTCTCCGGTCACTGGCTTCCTGCTCGTTGCTTCTCACTTCCATCCTCCAGTCACTGGACTCGTTCGACGTCTTCCCCTCAGCTTCAATCCAAAGTCGAAGAAATAGAGGTGGACCCCCGTCCCTGGAATAGCACCAAAGTCGCCTTGTTATTGATTCCCACCGTAGTTGGTTTGCAACGTACACTTTGGCAGCGGCGAGTATGACGGTATGCAGGAAATGCGTCCTATTACGAGAAAAATGATAGCGGCAGATGGAGACATCGCCTTGCGAGATAGCGCATCACCTGGACGTTTCCCGACTCCCGCACTAAGCGTCACGACGTCACGATGTGACGTCGGTATTACCAAATATGGCTCTGCAAGAACAAACCCCCGAGTCAGTAAGTTCGTCGATCAACACGGCCACCACATTGGCGCAACTTTTCTACTGAGTGTGAAACGGCAGGAACATGCACATCAAGTCACGGGATCAAAGAGAAGCGGGAACATTGAGGCCGGCCGAGCAAGATAGGTAACACCAGCAATGAGCATTCTTTCAAGGTGGCTCGCCTCAAACACGAAGCGGAATGGGCGACGAAGTCGACGTATACGGAAGCTGTGGAAAGTGGGACCGCATCGAAGAACTCACTTTGGAACATTGGAACATTCAAACATCAAGAGTAAATCTTGCGGTCCTTCTAGACGCCTGCCTATACGAGGTTGCGAGTCTTCAGAGATTGCACCAGAGGGCCTGAATTCTGTTTCCGCCACGAACAATGCTATGTCAACTCCAGGGGCGCTCAACTTCGTGCGGAACGCGTGCTTCGTGTTGCACAATCAAAGCCGTCGACGGACTGCATAGATGTGAAAGCACTTCTAGATGTCACATTCGTATTCGCTACGTGAAGAACCAGGACGCGACGTTCGATCAGACGCGCGAAACCTTGAACTTGAATCGCGTCACTTTCCGCTCCTTGAATCTTTGGCCGTAAGGCGCGAAAGTACGCGCACCGGGACACTGCGACTAGTGTGGCCGAGCAGTGCCAGAAGACAGAACCCTGAAGACGAAGATAGGCTCTACAAACCGTAATTACCGGCGAGGAAAACTACGATCCGACGTATTGGATGGATCGTCCGCAAGCATGTTGGACGGCGCGCCCGCCTCTTGCTTGACTTTCTTTAATCCTTGAGCTTGAGGCTTTGAGTTTCGCGACCGATGAAAACAATAAGAACAAGACCAAAGCATCTCGTCTGGACCACGCTGACGGTAGGGGAATCGTTACGTGGATCGTCGTGGATGATGGCAAGCGACGTTCGGATTGAGAGCCGTCGGAAATGTGGCAGATTCAAGAAGTGTGTGCACGAGACCGCAAGTCATCTCCACCAACCTGAACTTCTTTCACACACCTTGCGTCTCCTCATCCAAAGCCGTTACATTGCCATCTCATCGTTTTGACATTCGCTGGCCAGCGATAATGATGGCGGCAGAGAAATATAGGAGGCCGTTCCATGCCGGAAGAGAAAAAGAAAGCTCCATGCTCGCTTGGAAAGGAAACACCACAGTAATTTTGGGTTGCAGATAAGGAGCTCAAATCAGCAACCGACCAGTCCCCTTCAGTGGCCGCACACGCCCTGATGCCATATTGGAAACGTCAATCCCAGTTTCTGGCGACTTCCCGTACACACCCTCAGAGGATACAAATGCACCGCAACTTAGACGAATAACCTTGGGGCAGCATACAGAACCATTCCCCGGCGTGCACTACGGCTCGAAATGTAGCAGAGTCGGCGAAGGGGAAGTTTGAATGATTCATGTGCATTGCCTCGCCTGGCAAAAATGTAACAAAGGCCGATTGCCCACATCGGCATGTCTTTAGGATTTACACAAATGCCATCGTCTCGCTTTTTATCGCATCCTCGAGCCTCTAACAACACAACGAGCAGACCATGGTTCTGCCACAGTACCATTCCTACTGCAATAAACCCTTTATCCGCCACATCGAATCCACTCGCTGCAACTTTGAGCACCCGCCGCAACCGCAATCAATCAATCCGACAGAAGTCGATCGAAAAACGAAACACACACACCAGTTTAGAAAACCCTTCCTCGCAAACCACTCGACTGACCAGATCTTCTAATTCGCCAGACGAGAGGTCGTAAAGCTTCGTGGAGTCTCTGACACCTGAGAGAAGTGAACTCGCGTCGGGCGCAGGGGTCTGCCAGGGAAGACGCGGTGGAGGCATAGAAGTATCGCCTACACTAGAAGAAGGGGGCGTGGATCCAGGAAGATCGTCGAGACTACTGTTGGCTTGCATACTCGTAGTTGCCATAGCTCGTGGCTCCCCCAATGACGAGCTAATTTCGTTTGCCCATCCGATGCAGGCAGGGCCAGCCGGCCCGTCTCGATTTCCCATATCGTCGCTCGAGTTGTTACGCGAGGGCGGCGGTTGGACTGTGGCCCCCTGGCAAGTGGAACTAGGCGGATGCATAGGCCCGATGACAGCCAAGTCCGGAGTGGAACTAAGAGTGCTTGAGCTTCCTCGAAGGTCGTCGCTAGAAGGCACGCGCACAGGGGACGGCGGTCGTCGAGCTGGATTTTGAAGTGGAGGGTCGCGTGAATCCTCCGAAGACAGGGATGGCTGAGACGCGGGTACCGTCAAGTCAGAAGTTGAAGCCGTGTTGTTCCTTGTGCCAGAGGTAGCCAAGCGTGGGCTTTCAGCGGTATTCGATGACAAAGGCCTGGATGAAACTTGCATTCGAGAACCAACTCCACGACTCGGGGCAGAGCCAGCAAATGACTGTCTTGCCACCTGAGTTGGCCTTGCGCGGATCGGAGTCACAGCGTTCCCGCTGCTGGGCAATGGATTGACCTTGCAGGGGCAGACATTGCGTATCGACTTGATGAACTCGAGGGCAGAGTGAGCTGAGGCGAAAGTGATCTGAAATCGACGAAAAGCCTGTTGTAGACCAAAAAAAAACGCGTTAAAATCGAGCAAACAGATCCAGAGGGAGGACGAGGTACCGGCTGTGCGTCAGGTGTCGAGATAATCGGGTATAAATAGCGGATTCCAACGACAGCATCCCGATAGACGGCCTTGAGAGGGAGACTCGGCATGGGTTGACCCGACGCTGGAATGTCAGAGTAGGCGAGCAGATCCAGGTCCTCCTTCGCCGGCGTATACTCATGTCAGTACATATGATCGACGCGTCGTGAAGCCCCTACATACAAACAGTACTTCATTCTTGATGCCGCTGGTATCCATATTCCATAGTATGCGAAGCCGGACAGACTCCAGTTCGTTGTTCAGACGCGACTTTTTGATGTCCAGCACGAGTTCCAGGACGGGATTGACAAAGTGTTGCCATTGCCCACCTCCGTCCGCTTGCGATGATTGTATAGAACCACCTGAGATGTAGCATTTTGAATACTTAGTGAGAATATGCGAAGCGGTCGTGGTCGTCGAGTGAGCCATGTTGGTTCGAACGTGATGGTGCCAGTCAAAGCTCGCAACGTGTGATCAAGTCGAAGACGTCAAGCACAAGTTCATTTATGCAAAATAGTATGTACATATTCATTCGCGCACGCGCATCGCAGCTATTATACAGATAATGGGTCAAGAACGCGGCCTGAGTGCTAAGTGGAGGGCATCTGAATAACAGCCGTCAGAAGGGAGCATACATGCGGAGACTGCTCACGAACATTGGCGTGAAGGACGACATCACATCTTGCGACCGGACATCATAATTCGCTCTGCTGAGACATTCAAGTTCTGGTGGTTGTTGCCTCGTAAAAAGAGGACGAAAGAATCAAATGGAAAACGCACGTCCACGACGAGCAGAAAAATTGTACCCTTTTCCCGGTGCGCGTCACTTTCCGCATTCTCATCCTCAAAATCCGTGTCCTGACAAATGAAAAAATGGGTGAGGAATTGCCCGGGGTGCTAGAGGGAGGACTCACGACTGTGGAACGAATCGTTGACTCTTGGAAGAACCCATCCTGCGTGAAAAGTGTCAGAGACCCATAAAACAGCAAGGATATGCTAGAACCATCCAAGGGTCCGTTTCGTCTCGTCGGCGTTTGGAGCACGGGTATGGATGGAATCTTCTCATGTAGCCGTGTTTGTAGACCGGTAGACGCAGCTGAGTGAAGTACCAAGGGTTGACCATCCGCTCTGTCGAGCAAGGCTGGTGAGACGCGGAGGTTCGACGAGGGCGGAAATGATGGTCTTTCATCTTCGTTGAGGGAAGCTGAGGGAGAAGTGTGGCCGGGGTGTTTGTAGTCGGAGTGGGAGACCAAGAACGATTTTTCCAAGCCATGCGTTCTGACTTTTAAGGGGCGTGCAAGCGGTGTATCTGGACTGTGACCAAATTCTGAGCTTGAAGACTTCCAAAACCAACTCTAGGTAGCGCTGACATCTCGACTTTATCTCTCTCCACGCACGGAATATGTGAATCCGCTGCCGAAGATCTCCTAGCGCCATGATCTAACATGGTCCATCGACATATACGTGATCGAGGGCCACGACCCCAACAGAACATTGACGAGGCCAATTGCTCGATCCAACCCGCCAGATAGTTTCGAGATTGCCCGAGAATACCAGACGATCCTCATGGCTTAAGCAAAGCCACGCACGACGGAGAGCTTCGCTTCAACGGCAGTCTGGTCCCACAGTCGTGGCGAGGGTGACCAATTCTTGCAGAGGGTCAATGAGCTACGCCATCGATGAGGCAATAACGACTCCCAGCGCTGTTGCATGTCCTGCTGTACAACGACACTCGACGGAAGCACTATGCTTTGAAAACCTTGGGATTGCCCTCGTCCGTACCCTCCAGCAGCGACGGCCACTGCACCCCGATGCGTGTTGCCCGACATAATCCCCGAAATAGACTGCCTCCGTCCACGTGACTCGATCGCATAAAAGAACGAATCAACTTGAGTTCGTCGTTCCTTTTCTACCATCACGAACATGATGACTGGAAGTTGTGACAGACCGTGTGCTTCAATGCTTCAAGAATATCAAGTATTGTTGTGGCTTCCATTTCAACGCGGGGGATCAAGAATTCGCTACTTCCTAGGTTCAAGGCATTCCAACACGGCGAACTACGAAGAAGTCAGCAAGTCAGCCCAGAAGATTTGAAACGACAATCCTGCTTACATCGAGTGATAATGGCCAAACTTAGCGATTCACCAGATCCGACATTTTGCAAGGAAATGAGTATAACGGGCCTCAGGAAACACCCAATCTGTCGCTACTTTCGAACAGGGTCTTCCATCTGGCTAACGACTGGCCGTACCCTGCGTGAACCTCTGGGTTCATGTTGCTGGTGCACTGTCTCGGCTGGACGCTAAGGATCTGGCTCTCTCCAGGCGGCTCGCTCGGCCGTTCTTTGCAAAACCCAAGAAATGAATTAGCTCACAAGGCTTCACAATCCTACTCGTGGACCCGGGATCCGAATCGCCGTCCGCGGGGGGCGTTTTCTCGACATAGGAGCTAGTCCGTGGTCGTGTCCTCGAGGTTTACGATCCGTGAGCACAAGAATGTCGTTACGATATGGCAGACAAGCTCTGTGTTTTGCACGGTGACGGATATGAGTGTGCATGAACGATCTGAACTCAACACCTCAAGGCCTCAATCCCCAAGCTTCAAGTGCCAGAAGAAGTGGCAACATCCAGCGAGCACCAGGATTTGGAATGGAGGTGATTCGACAAGCAAGAAGACTCGTTGAGGCCGCTGGCCCCCGCTGGCCACAGAGAAGGAGTCCATTATATTCGTGCAGGATTCCTGAGTCCAGTGAAACGGGCAATCGTCGCATGGTCGTAGGTGGAAGATGGTGGTTGTGGTCACAGTCACCGAATTTCCAATTTGGCGATGTCCAATCGTGGCGAAACCAAACCCCGCCCAATGTTTTTGGATCCCTTCCACACGTCTCCGGGCCTCACCTCTCGTATACCTCAGACTAGCAGACTTCGCAGCTCACAAGGGATAAATTAGCCAGTCCGGAGCTGTAATGGATAACTTGCTTCTTCCTTCCGGATCCAACATGCACCTACACACATTTTTCCACCGTCTAAAATCGCGTCAACGACACACTCGAAAGCCCGGCTAAAGCTGTACGAGTAGCAGAGTGAACTGGTGCGTGCAGGGCACAATTAGATTCGAACGTGAATTCTGAACTCTCCTTAAGACTTGATAATTCGATTGCCTCGCTGCCTCGCTAAGCCAAGATCAAGTACTTTCCCTGGGACCTCTACCATTAACGCACGCAGAGATCCAGCACTCCGAATATACCCATATTTTCCCCTACCCCTTCTTATTCCTTAAATGTTCCACATAGTGACGTCCGACACTCGATATCTGAATTTCACCAGCCCCGAGCCCCCAGCATCAACTGTACCCCGCAGTTCCCTGAAGTCCACGCTTGGGTCGGCCGTCATCTTGAAGGTCTTAAATATCGTCATTGGAGCACCCTTTGACTCGTTGGCTTTGGAGTTGAGAACAATGGTATAAGAAATGGAGGGAGATACCGTGTTTACACCCAGCTTCGCAGGCCACCTATTTTGGTCTTCCGGACGTATGCGATGAAAAGAGACTGCGGCGGCTAGCAACTCGTTCACAGTATTCGGAGAGACATTTCCAATCGCCTCATGCGTGGATCAGCTAGTCCGTAGTGCCCTGCATGAGGAAAGTGCACGCGACGTAGGTATGATATTGTAAACGGATGATTACTAGGATCCAACCATGCAGACATGACATTCGAGGCGCTTTTGCAACGACGCATGGGAACCATTCAAACTTGATTCAAACACATTAGAATTCGGTCACGAGGGAATTCGCGTGAGACCGACATCACCTGTAGAGGTTGGGAATACGGCACTTATCAAACCCAGGTCCATCGAGTTCATACAAGCACGTTTTCTTACATGCCCAGCGTGTTGGTCATCGCATTGAGCGCGTTGTTTACTCATAGGCTTTGGAATTATCCCACACTTTCCTAGGTTATTCTCTTTCCTTCAGTGAGTGCAGAGTGAGCAACGAGGGATATCAGATTACTGCGCAAGTTCAGATTCAGCTGGTGGGCGGCAGAATATGGTGATATCCACTCGGTAGAGTGACTGCACCTGCAAGCCCCATAGTATGTTTGATTTCAATTGTGTTTCTTCCAGTTCAAAGTTCTTGACACTGCTGACATAATCCAATGTGCGCCGTGAATGCATCGTAATCGCATTGAATGGCTATAAAATATTCAGCACTGGGGTAATGGATGTGATCACAATGTATTCCCGGGGGATATAGGACTATGTCAGCAGTGTGATTGGACCACGGTGATTCTGAGCAGTGGCCAGGTTATTAATTACATATTAGACAAGAACTGTTGCAAGTGGAGCTTTGGGACAAGCCAGCACATAGCAGAATGGCCGAGAACACTTGAGAATCTCACGCTTAGTAGTAACTTGACTTAGCATTGGCACTGTAGTACTTAGTAGAATATTCTGGTAGCTATTTCACTTATGTATTTAATCAACTTTAAAGATTGTTTACAGAAGTCTAATTGTCCTACCTCCACAGGAAGACCTGTCATGAACAGACTGTGAACGCTCCAGCACGACTTGGTCCCTGGAACCCTTTCTATTCACCACATCTGGTGCCTCGCATCCTGTGTGTAACACCCTATTTGAAACTGGGGGAGCTCATGATAGTAGCAGATGAAATTGAGGAGCTGGGGTACAATGTCAGGGTCCGATCCTCATCCCCTTAGGGGTACTCCTTACACCCCTTTTTGGACACTCAGAACCCTCAGGCTCTGCCCTTGAGGTTTATGCATGGTGTGCAGTACTTAGGATTCATCTGTTACATGTTTCATCTACATATGTTGCTTACTACTAGCCTCACTCTGTACACATGTTAGTTAGTATATATAGTAGCACTAGTAGACATGTATTTGACACTCTGAATCTTAGTTCCATCTTTGTTACTACTTGCTTTCTACTAGTGCCCAGCCAGCGTCTTCAATCTTTCTTCATCTCAGACTAAGCCCCTACTCTTTCGTATAACAACCTACTCACTTGACATCTTGTAGAGCCCACGTTTACTCCAGTAGTATTTGTGTT
This sequence comes from Pleurotus eryngii var. eryngii, assembly GCA_029467805.1. Lineage (NCBI taxonomy): Eukaryota > Fungi > Basidiomycota > Agaricomycetes > Agaricales > Pleurotaceae > Pleurotus > Pleurotus eryngii. Next base: position 689,823 of record SZVJ01000018.1, read on the forward strand.
GCCCTAACAGAAGAATGAGTTCCAACCCACACGCCTGCTCTACAACAATCACACCTACCCATACTCCCTACCTCGCCATCGTTGTCCACTCAGGTACCAGTGCATACTAGTTTGAAGTTCAACAATGGTTGACAGGAAATCTGCATGCCCCTGACCCGCTCACACATAACCCGATCCAACATCTACACTGTATTCCTGTACCTTCTCATTCCCGACCCTACCCTCAATCACCAAAACAAGAAGCTTGCTACTCAGATCTTGAAAAGCACCCCCCAGCTTTTCGAGACAATCATTGTCCCAGTCACACCTGCCAACCCCCGTTGTCACCCACGCCAAACCCCAGCCCGATACTTCATCCACGGAAACAATGTTGTACTCAACTGCCAGGCCAACGTCCGCCCAACCCTACGACAGGCTGCGGTGGCCAGCTGTTACGGTTTGCCTTTTCTTTTCCATCTTCTCTTCCTTTTCCCATACATCACGAGACGGACACGTAGTGGCTTACCACACCATGCTTACCCTTTACAATATCACGCTTATGTATCGGGCCCCGTATTTACAAGCGCGTTAGTCAGAACCTTGCCGTAACCTCATGGGCGCAGTCCATGACCTCACACCTCATGGTGATGTGGTAAGCGTTCCATGGAATACCTGTAGGATACAGCGTGTAGTAGACATGTGGACTGTAGTATATAAACGAATAGCAAAACCCAGAGACGTTAACTCGTTCTCTTGGGATACCCACTTACATAGTACCTAAGTCAGCGTCTTCAACCTCTTGCCTCTCTTCTCCCTCATCAGACTAAGCCCTCACCTTTCTCAATAACAACTTTACTGACTCCAACACTTGTAGAGCCCGCGTACATTTTATAGTGTATTGTGTTGCCCTAACAGAAGAACGAGTTCCAACCCACATGCCCGCTCTACAACACCCAACCACAGTTACCCTGACCAGCCGAGAACCCCTCACTGCTCATCCCCTACAACATCCCTTTCACATTTCCATACCAATCTGACCAGCCGAGAACTTCTCGCTGCTCAGCCCAAGAATCCCTACCTCGCCATCGTTGTCTGCTCAGGTGCCGGCGCGCACTAGTTTGAAATTCAACATTGGTTGACAGGAACACTGCATGCCCCCAACCCGCACTCATCTAACCTGCTCGAAACTTCTATACCGTATTCCCATACCTTCTTATTCCCGACCCCACTCTCAACCGCCAGAATAAGAAAACTCACCACCCAAATCTTGAAGAGCACCCCTCAGCTTTTTGAGACTATCATCATCCTAGTCACGCCTGAGAATCCCCGACACCAACCACACCAAACCCCGGCACGGTACTTTATCCGCGGCAACAATGTCGTACTCGACTGCCAGGCCAACGTCCGTGCAACCCTACGACAGGCTGAGGCGGCCTGCGCTTCAAGGGAGAAATTCGTCGACAGACAACGCAGGACCTAGTGCTTGGGCGGGAGCCCTCGACACTAACACGGAAACCGGTGTCTGGGCGGGAACCTTTGATACCGTGTCACCAACTCCCCAGAGCCCCACTCAGTACCCGTGGCCGCCGCAAGGCACCGAAAACACCTGCACCCACTGAACAAACTGCCGCCCCCGCCAACACCAACGACATCCTTGCTGCCATGAGGCAGATGATGACGGATATGGAAGTAAGAATGGAGGCGTGCATCCAACAAGCACTGGTCCCACAAAGCCGACCACCCAGCGTCATGACCCAGGCAAGTCGCCCACTCCCACATACACCTTACGGAGCACCAGCTCCACCACCATTTCCACCCACCATTCCTCTCGCACCCGTAGCCGAGAACCCGATAATGCCCCAAGCCAGAAATGGCCCGAAAATGGCAAGACCGGAACCCTTCGATGGGGAGCGATCCAAATGCCGGAGTTTCATCCGGAGCATCGAAGTATATATCTACGTAAACGCATATGAATTCCCAACCGAACCAACAAAGGTCCTATACCTTCTCTCCTACGTCCAGGGGAAGAAAGTGGATAACTGGAAAAACACCATGACGTCAAAGGTGCTAGAATGGGTGAGGACCCAGGTGCACGATGAACAGGTATCTAGCTTTAGAAGAATATGCCGAAGTCTTCAGGAGGCGTTCGGCGACCCCAACCCAAGGGATACGGCGATATCGACTCTGAATCACCTACACCAAGGATCAGATAGCGCAGAAGACTTCATCATGAAGTTCAACGCGTACAAAGATGATACAGGCTACAACGACGTGGCTCTGACTGAAGCGTTCAAGAGAGGGCTCAACCCAGGACTGTTGGGCAAGGTATACGGTAGGAGGCCCCTACCAGCAAAATTGGAAGAATGGCAAGAAGAAGCCATTGCCATGGACAGGCAGTGGAGAGAGCAGCAGGCCTACGCAAGGTCTGCACCGGCCAAACCTGCGGCCAAGAACACAGCAACAACAACAACAAACCAGTGGCGACCATACGCCAATCAGTATCAGCGACAACCCCCACCCCCTCAAGGGCAACAACAGCAACAACAGCAGCAGCCGCAACAGCAGGCGAGACCAACACCCCCCGCCCCGCAGATCGCAGCTAGAGACCCAAACGCAATGGACGTGGATCGGTCACAAAGGGCGCCGATCCGTTGCTACAAATGTGGAGGATTAGGGCACATGGCCCGGGACTGTAAGAGAAGATTAGATGTCAGGCAAATGACGTATGAGGATCAGCAGGAGTATTGGAGGGAGGAGCTGACAAAGAAGGGTTTTTCCGAAGGAACTCAGGAAGCGTCGACCTGAGTTCCCAAAACAAGTTTGCAGTACTCGTCTCGGAGCCGGACTCCACTTTTGCTTCCGAAAACCATGTACCAGTAATTACCGACAATACATCTATTATTTCACCAACAGACGAGACCCCTAAGACGCAAGAAAAAACAAAAACAAAAGAAATCTATTTGCGAAGAACTTTCTCAGACAAAAATTATATCCCAGTAGAAATCAACCTGAAAACACACGACACCCTAAGCATGCTTTCCCCAGAGTCAATGCTGGATTGTGGAGCGTCAGATTCATTTATCGATCAGGGATACATAAAGAAAAACAACATAAAAACAAAAACCCTATCAAACCCCGCCATCATCAGGAATGCTGACGGAACGCCCAACAATGCGGGGAGAGTCACGGAGAAAATAGATGCAAGGATAACCTATAAGGGACACGCGGAAGTGATGACCTTCTATGTTACCAACCTAGGAAACGTCGATGTAATCCTTGGACTATCATGGCTAAAAAGACACAACCCAGAAATCAATTGGAAAACAGGAGAAGTAGTCATGTCGCGATGCCCGAAAGGATGTCGAACATGGGCAAAGCAGGAGTGGCAGGAGTGCATGGACGAAGGAGACGAAGAAGGTGCCGAAGAAGCAGAGGAAGTGATGAGGTACCAGCTGGGCTGTTACGGTCTGCTTTCCTTTTCTTTTCCTTTTCCTTTTTTCCCATGCATCACGTGACGAACACGTAGTGGCTTACCACACCATGCTTATCCTTTACAATATCACGCTTACGTATCGGGCCCCGTATTTATAAGTGCGTTAGTCAGAACCTCGCCGTAACCTCATGGGCGCAGTCCATGACCTCATACCTCATGGTAATGTAGTAAGCGTTCCATGGAATACCTGTAGGTTACAACGTGTAGTAGACATGCGGACTGTAGTATATAAGAACGAATAGCATACCCAGAGACGATAACTCGTTCTCTTGGGATTCCACTTACATAGTGCCTAAGTCAGCATCTTCAAGTCCCCTCTCCTCTCTCAAACAAGTTCCCTTTCATCTTCATTTACAACTTTACTTACTCGCCGTCTTGTAGAGCCCGCGTCACTCTTGTAGTGTAGTGTTGCCCTAACATGGGCGAAAGGAACATCTCGGTAGCAGGAGTAAGACAATGGAACCGCCTGAGGAGCGGATACTTGCGAAACTTGGACGACTTGACCAACCAATACCACGAGTCAGTCACCCGAATGTACATCGACCGAATGTGGAAGACGCGCACGCAGCTAGAAGTAGAGGTAGGCAAAGAAGAAGAAATGCACCTGAGAGCAATGGGGAAATACGACTATGTAATAGAACACAACCAGGAGGAGCTGAGAAGCAAAAAAGAGAAAACGGAGGAAGAAATGGTCCCGGATTACTATCATGAATTCATGAAGGTGTTCAGGAAACGCGACTCGGAAAGGATGCCAATCGAGAGACCATGGGATCATGCCATCGAACTAGCCCCGGAATTCGAACCCAAAGCCTCGAAGGTCTACCCTCTGTCACCAGTCGAGCAGCAAGAACTGAACGACTTCCTTGATGGAAATCTGAAGAAAGGCTACATCCGACCATCAAAATCTCCACAAACGTCACCCGTCTTTTTCGTGCAGAAGAAGGACGGCAAAAAACGATTGGTACAGGACTACCGATACCTAAACAAGCACACCATTCGAAACGCGTACCCCCTACCCCTCATATTACAGTTGGTAGACAGAATCTCCAAAGCCCGACTGTTTACAAAAATGGACCTCCGATGGGGATACAACAACGTAAGGATCAAGGACGGAGACCAATGGAAGGCCGCATTCCAGACGCCAAGGGGAGCATTCGAACCGATGGTTATGTATTTTGGACTTAGTAACTCTCCTTCTACCTTCCAAACCATGATGAACGAACTTTTTAAAGACTTAATTGACGAAGGACTAGTAGTCATTTACCTAGACGATTTACTTATATTCACGGACAATGATGTGGAAAAACACAGAAAAGTAGTACGAAGAGCGTTGAAAATCATGGAGGACAATGACTTATACGTAAAACCAGAAAAATGCTCCTTCGAGGTCGAAGAAGTAGAGTTCCTAGGAGTAGTGGTGAAGGACGGCAAGGTCCAGATGGAGGAGGCGAAAATAGAAGCGGTGAAAAAAACTGGCCCGTCCCAAAGAACGTACAGCACGTGCAACAGTTCCTAGGGTTCAGCAACTACTATCGACGGTTCATCAAGAACTTCGCCACCGTCGCCAAACCGTTGCACGAGCTTACCAAAAAAGAAGAGGAGTTCGTGTGGGACAAGCGGAGAGAAGAAGCTTTCGAAGGGTTGAAGAAGGCGTTTACAGAGGAACCGATCCTAGTCCTACCGGACACGGACCGGGAAATGAAGATAGAAGCGGACTCGTCAAATTATGCCTCGGGAGCAGTGCTCTCCATGTTGTGCGACGACGAAAAATGGAGACCCTGCGCATTCCTTTCAAAAGGGTTCTCAGAAACAGAACGAAACTATGATATTCACGATAAAGAAATGCTAGCCATTATTCGAGCCCTAGAGGCATGGCGACACTACCTTGAAGGAAACACCCGCCAATTTACTATCTGGACGGATCATAAGAATCTGGAATATTTCATGACAACTAAGAAACTCAACAGACGCCAGGCGCGCTGGGCACTATACCTATCAAGATTCAATTTTATTCTAAAACACAAGCCAGGCGCTTCAAATATGAAAGCAGATGTCCTGTCGAGACGACCGGATTTAGACAGGGGGGAGGACGACAATACGATGGTGCTTTTAAAACCCAAGTACTTTCGAATCAAGGCCATGCAACAAGGGCATGTCCTAATCGATGGGGCAGAATCGCCAATCCTGTCAAAAATCAGAAAAATAAAAAATTATGACGAATCAGTGGTGAAGGCAGTCGAGGAGCTAAAAAGGTCGCCGACCAAGGTGCTGAGAGAAGCAGAGTGGTCACAAGAGCAGGATCTCATATTATACCACGGAAAGGTGTATGTCCCCAAAGACGTCGACGTCAGAAGGGAAATTGTAAAATTACATCACGACTCGACAGTAGCAGGACACCCAGGAAGGTGGAAAACGATCGAGCTGGTATCACGTAACTATTGGTGGCCGGGAATGAACAAGTTCATTGCGGAATACGTTAAAGGATGTGACCAATGTCAACGGAGCAAATCCTACTCGCACCAACCACAGGGAAAGCTCCAACCCAACCCCATCCCATCCGAGCCGTGGACTGACATTTCCGTAGATTTCATCGTCAAACTACCCAAGTCGTCAGGCTACAACGCTATTCTAACAGTGGTCGACCGATTCACGAAAATGGTCCGACTAGTACCAACGACAGAGGAGCTATCCTCACTCGGCCTAGCCAAGTTGTACCGGGATCACGTCTGGAAAGACTTCGGATTGCCAAACACTATCATATCGGACCGAGGCCCTCAGTTTGCATCACAGGTGATACGAGAATTAAATAAACTATTAGGAATTCAGACCCGCTTGTCGACCGCCTTTCACCCGCAGACCGATGGACAAACCGAACGAGCGAATTGAGAAATCGAGACCTACCTAAGGATGTTCATCAATCACAGACAGGACGACTGGGCAGAGTGGCTGGCCATCTGTGAATTCTCGCTAAACAATAAAAACCAAACGAGCTCCCGGCAGAGCCCGTTCTACCTGAACTATGGAAGACATCCGAGGATGGGAGTAGAACCGAGGAGGCAGACGAAGATAGAAGCGGTCGATAAGTTCGCTGAGCGAATGAAACAAAACTTGGGAAGAGGCACGATCTGCGCTAGTAAGAGCGGGGGAGGAAATGAAGAAATATGCGGATAGAAAAGTAGGAGAAACGCCTGAGTATCGAGTAGGCGATAAAGCATTTATTTTCACCGATAACCTAAGCACGACCAGGCCGTCGCGCAAACTCGAGCAAAAGAAAATTGGTCCGTACGAGGTGATCGCGGTACCAACCAAAAATGCAATAACATTAAAACTCCCCAAAAAACTATCTATTCATCCCACCATCTCGACCCATCGTACCGAAAAAGCGAACACCCCCACTATCCCTGGCCAACAGACACCACCGCCACCCCCCGTACAAATCCAGGGAGAAAAGGAGTACGAGGTCGAGGGGGTACTAGACAGCCGCTTGAGGAGGGGGCGCCTGGAATACTTGGTTAGATGGAAGGGATATACTGTCGAACACGATTCATGGGAACCGGAGAAAAATTTGGAAAACGCACCAGCACTGACAAAGGCATTCCACGCTCGTCGCGGGGCAGCGCCCAGGAGGATCGCCATTGCGGCCTTCGATCTGGTAGGCTTCAGACCACGACATGTCTACACTGAGCCAACGTATACCACCCAAACCAAAATTCACGAACCGGAAGTACCAGACGAGGACGACAGCGTACCCCACTACCACCGCGGTAGCGAAAAGGAGAAGCAGCACGAGCAGAACACGCCAATGGAGGGGCCACGAAGAGAAGAAGGCGCCCAAATTATTATCAGCGGAGTTCATGGTGAAAGGGTGTAGTCGTCAAACGGAGTTGACGGATCGTAGAGGGGGGGTGATGTTACGGTTCGCCTTTTCTTTTCCATCTTCTCTTCCTTTTCCCATACATCACGAGACGGACACGTAGTGGCTTACCACACCATGCTTACCCTTTACAATATCACGCTTATGTATCGGGCCCTGTATTTACAAGCGCGTTAGTCAGAACCTCGCCGTAACCTCATGGGCGCAGTCCATGACCTCACACCTCATGGTGATGTGGTAAGCGTTCCATGGAATACCTGTAGGATACAGCATGTAGTAGACATGCGGACTGTAGTATATAAACGAATAGCAAAACCCAGAGACGTTAACTCGTTCTCTTGGGATACCCACTTACATAGTACCTAAGTCAGCGTCTTCAACCTCTTGCCTCTCTTCTCCCTCATCAGACTAAGCCCTCACCTTTCTCAATAACAACTTTACTGACTCCAACACTTGTAGAGCCTGCGTACATTTTATAGTGTATTGTGTTGCCCTAACACCAGCGCTTCAAGGCAGAGATATGTCCAGGAACAATGCAGGACCTAGTGTCTGGGCAGAAGCCCTTGATACTGCATTGCCTACTCCACAAACCCCTGCTTCATACCCATGGCCCCCACAAGGTACCGAAACCCCCGCTTCAACCGAACAATTTGCTGCCCCTACCAACACTAACAACATCCTAGCCGCCATGAGACAAATGATGACAGACATGGAAGCAAGAATGGAAGTGAGGATTCAACAGGCACTAGTCCCCCAAAGCCGGCCAGCTAGTGTGGTTACTCAGGCAAGCTGCCCACTCCCTGGAACACCATATGGAGCACCAGCTCCTCCACCCTTCCCACCAACTATTCCCCTAGCACCTGTAGCAGAAAACCCAGTACCGCCCCAAGCCAGAAATGGCCTGAAAATGGCACAACCCGAACCCTTCGATGGGGAACGGTTAAATGCTGGAGTTTCATCTGAAGCATCGAGGTGTACATCTATGTGAACACCTATGAATTCCCCATGGAACTGACCAAGGTTCTCTACCTTTTATCCTACGTCCAGGGAAAAAGGGTGGACAACTGGAAAAAATACCATGACAACGAAAGTACTGGAATGGGTAAGGACCCAGGTGCCAGATGAGCAGGTGTCAAGCTTCCGAAGGATATGCCAAAGCCTGGAGGAGGCGTTCAGAGATCCCAACCCCGGGGACACGGCCATCACATTCTTAGGCTACTTATGCCAAGGATCTGACAGCGCAGAGGACTTCATCATGAAGTTCAACGCATACAAAGATAACACGGGTTATAATGATATAGCCCTGACCGAGACCTTCAAAAAGGACTAAACCCAGCATTGCTGAATAAGGTATATGGTAGAAGGCCTCTACTGGCAAACTGTAAAGAATGGCAGGAAGAGGCCATCGCAATCGATAGGCAGTGGAGAGAGGCCCAATCATATTTGAAGTTGGCACCGACCAAACCTGCAGTCAAAAACATGACCACCATGACAATGACACAAAACCAGTGGCATCCATATGCATACCAAAGACAAGCACCACCCCCTCAGGGGCAATAACAACAGCAACAGCAACAACCGCAGACAAGACCACCACTCCCAGCCCCGCAAATCACGACTAGAGACCCAAACACAATGGATGTAGATTGGTCGCAGAGGGTACCGATTCACTGTTACAAGTGTGGAGGATTGGGGCACATGGCCTGAGACTGCAAGAGAAGGCTGGACATCAGACAGATGACATATGAAGACCAGCAGGAGTATTGGAGGGAGGAATTAACCAAGAAGGGTTTTTCCAAAGGGACTCAGGAAGCGTCGACCTGAGTTCCAAGAACAAATTTTCAGCACTCGTCTTGGAGCCGGACTCCAGCTTTGTTACTGAAAAACATGTACCAGTAGTAACCCAAAAAAATATATCTATTACTTCACCGAGACTCCTAAGACGCAAGAAAACCCAAAAAAACCAAAGGAAATTTATTTGCGAAGAACCTTCTCAGATAGGAATTATGTCCCAGTCGAAATTGGCCTGAAAACACAGGACACCCTAACTATATTCACCCTGGAGTCGATGTTGGACTGCAGAGCATCGGACTCATTCATCGACCAAGAGTATATAAAGAAAAATCATATAAAAACAAAAACCCTATCAAACCCCGTCATCATCAGAAATGCTGATGGAACACCAAACAACACGGGAAGGGTCATGGAGAAGGTAGAGGTAAGGGTAACCTACAAGGGACATGCAGAAGTGATGACCCTCTATGTCACCAACCTGGGGAACATTGACATAATCCTCAGATTATCATGGCTAAAAAGACACAACCCAGAGATCAATTGGAAGACAGGAGAGGTAGTGATGTTGCGATGCCCAAAAGGATGCTGAACATGGGCAAAGAAAGAATGGAAAGTGTGCATGGACGAAGGTAACGAAGAAGGTGCTGAAGAGGCAGAAGAAGTACTGAGGTATCAGCTAGGCGAGTGAAACATCTCAGTAGCAGGAGTAAGGCAGTAGAATCGACTGAGAAGCAGATACCTGTGAAGCTTGGACAACTTGACCAATCAATACCACAAATCAGTTGCCCGAATGTACATCGACCGAATGTGGAAAACACACACACAGGTAGAAGTGGAAGTAGGCAAAGAAGAAGGAATGCACCTGAAGGTGATGGGGAAGTACGACTATGTAATAAAGCACAACCAGGAGGAGTTGGAAAACAAAAAAGAAAAAACGGAGGAAGAGATGGTACCAGACTACTATCACGATTTCATGAAAGTGTTCAGGAAATGCAACTCAGAAAGGATGCCAATTGAGAGGCCATGGGACCACACTATCAAACTAGCTCCAGACTTCAAACCAAAAGCCTCAAAGGTCTACCCTTTGTCACCAGTCGAACAACAAGAGCTGAACGACTTCCTCGACAGAAATCTGAAGAAAGGCTACATCTGACCATCCAAGTCTCCACAAACGTCACCCATATTCTTTGTGCAAAAGAAGGATGGCAAGAAGCGATTGGTACAGGACTACTGATACCTAAACAAGTATACTGTTCGAAACACATACCCACTACCTCTTATATCGCAACTGGTGGACAAGATCTCCAAAGCAAGACTATTTATGAAGATGGACCTTCGATGGGGATACAACAATGTGAGGATCAAGGACAGAGATCAATGGAAAGCCGCATTCCAGACACCAAGGGGAGCATTCGAACTGATGGTCATGTACTTTGGACTTAGTAACTTCCCCTCCACTTTCCAAACTATAATGAACGAACTGTTTAAGGACTTAATTGACGAAGGACTAGTAGTCATATATTTGGACGACTTACTTATATTCACGAACAATGATGTGGACAGACATAGAGAAGTAGTACGAAGGGCACTGAAGATCATGGAGGACAATGATCTATATGTAAAACCAGAAAAATTTTCCTTTGAAGTCGAAGAGGTAGAATTCCTGGGAGTAGTGGTGAAAGACAGCAAGGTCCGGATGGAGGAGGCAAAAATAGAAGCAGTAAAAAACTGGCCTGTTCTGAAGAACGTACAACACGTACAGCAGTTCCTAGGGTTCAGCAACTACTACTGATGGTTCATCAAGGACTTCGCCACTGTTGCCAAACTGTTGCACGAGCTTACAAAAAAGGAAGAGGAATTCGTATGGGACAAGCAGAGAGAGGAAGCCTTTGAAGGATTGAAGAAAGTGTTCACAGAAGAACTGATCCTAGTCCTACCAGACACGGACTGGGAAATGAAGATAGAGGCAGACTCGTCAAACTATGCCTCGGGAGCAGTGCTCTCCATGCTGCGCAACAATGAAAAATGGAGACCCTGTGCATTCCTTTCAAAAGGGTTCTCAGAAACAGAACAAAATTACAACATTCACAACAAAGAAATGCTAGCCATCATTCGAGCCCTAGAGGCATGGTGACACTACCTTGAAGGAAACACTTGCCAATTCACTATCTGGATGGATTACAAAAACCTGGAGTACTTCATGACAACAAAGAAGCTCAACAGGTGCCAGGTGCGCTGGGCTCTGTACTTATCAAGATTCAATTTTATTCTAAAACACAAGCCAGGCGCTTCAAATATGAAGGCGGATGTCCTGTCAAGACGACCAGATTTAGACAGGGGGGAGGATGACAACATGATGGTGCTTTTGAAACCCGAGTACTTTCGAATCAAGGCTATGCAACAAGGGCATGTCTTAATCGACGGAGCAGAATCACCAATCCTGTCAAAAATTAGAAAAATAAAAAACTACAATGAATCAGTGGTAAAGGCAGTCGAAGAGCTGAAGAGATCGCCTACCAAGGTGCTAAGGAAGGCGGAGTGGTCGGAAGAGCAGGACCTCGTATTATACCACAGAAAGGTGTATGGCCCCAATGTTATGGGCACATCCAGGAGGCCCCTAGGGGCACATTCATGTGCATTCTGGCGATGGACTCGGGCCGTGCATACACGCGGCTACCCAGACCTCCCGTATTACGGACTACGTACATATTCGAGCTCACTGTAGTTATTACCACCAGACTCCTTGCTGTTTCGTGAACGTGCAGACACCGCGTGTTCCTCAAGTATATAGTCCTGTACTGTACATACAGTTACCTCAGTTCGAATATTAGTTCCTTCTCCGCACTCGCTCCTCACCTCTTCACTGAGGTCCATGACACTCCCTCTTTGCCTCCGCTTGTACCCTTGGTACCTGCGTAGGACCCATCCCTGAAATACAGGGCACGCAAGAGTGTGGAAGGCGCAGCCAGTAGCTGAAGCCAAGCCCGTACGTCCTCGCTCCCCTCATTTCCCCCCTGCAACTCTACGAGGAACTGCGCAACCTGTGGGACCGCGTAGCCCTGAGCCCCACAAGTGTGGCTCCTAACAGTATATTCGAACTCACAACCCAGCTCTTGCTCTCGTCCCTGCAAGTCCTTGCTAACATCATGGCCGGTGGTACCCAAGCGGGCTCCTCGCAAACCACCCGCGTAAGCCAACATGCTGCCGCCACTCTTGTCTCTCCGCTAGTCTCCATGGCCCACACATGCAGCCACGCGAACAAGGGGAAAGCTCCCATAGTTCCGTGTTTGTGTGCAGCATCCTCACCTGCCATCCCTCCATTTTGTTCCCCTACGATCGCCGCGGGCATCCCCGCGCAACCTGCTCTTGGTCCAGAAACACCCAAATCCAAACCTGCCCAACCCTTCGTTCCATATAATGTTTTGTCCCCAATCCATTTCCGCTCAGTCCCCTCGAACAAGGAAGGACATGCTCCCTTGCTCCTGCTGAGCAACCACGGATTAGAACGGACAGACGAGGAAAGGCAACCTTCAGTTCACGGATCCGGACTGCGGCGCTCCTGGGATTCAGACAACAGCTCTGAAGACCATTTCCGCCCTGTGGACCATGCGTTTCTCCATGCGTTGACCGCACTCAGTAGAGAAATCAAGGACCTGCATCATGAGTCATCCACTTCCCACCCAAAACCTCGCACCCCTGACCCTTACGACGGCTCTGACCTGTTGAAACTCAACACATTCCTTGTCCAACTTAAGCTCTACTTCAACGCCACCCCCTCACTTGCCTCCGACGAGGATAAGGTGATGTTTGCCTGCTCGTACCTCAAGGGAAACACATTCACCTACTTCCAGCCTGAACTGATTGACGACGCTGCGGACTCCGAATGGCTCCATTTCTACCCCACCTTCATTCAAGTTCTCCAGGAGAACTTTGGTGCATTTGACACTACCGCGGAGGCCGAAGCGGCACTGGACCAGCTCAAGATGGGGGACAGGCAGCACATCAGTAAGTACAATGTGTTGTTCCAGCAGCACTCTGTGTTGGTGTCCTGGGGCCCCGCAGCTCTCCAGCACCGTTACTCCCTGACAGAATCAAGGATGCACTCTTGAACCACTCGAAGCCAGGCTCACTTGCACAGCTCTGCTCCCTCGCACAGGCCATTGACCAGCACTATTGGGAATGGGAGGCCGAGCGAACACGCAACACCCGCACCTCTGAGAAATCCGCGCCTGTGAAATTGTCCTCTGCATCCACCCCATCCACTAAATCCTCTGCTCCCTCCTCTTCGAAATCTTCGTCCTCAGCTCCCTGCGCACCCATGGCCCCCAAAGACTCCACTCACCTCAGCGCCAATGGCAAACTTACGCCTGAAGAATGACAACGTCATTTTGACAATGAGCTCTGCTTGTTCTGCGGTGGCGTGGGGCACAAGGCGAACAAATGCCTCAAGAGTCAGAAAAAGGCCAAGGGACGCGCTGCAGTCACCAAGCCCGCAGAAGACGCGGAATCTACCGCTCACATCTCTGATGCTGAGTCGAAAAAACTAACTGGTGCCCCCGAGTCTCCGGCTCGTGATGGTCGCCCACCTGTTCTATGGCCGGCAGTTTGTAGATTAAACAGTTCTGCTCTCTCCTCGCCTTCCGTGCTTCATTTACTACTTACATCTAATTTGCTCTTGGACTCCCTCACTCATTTTTGTGCTCTCGTTGATTCTGGTTTGACCCATTGTTTTGTAGATACCTTGTTTTCTCGTTCACATGGACTCACTACATATCCTATAGCTCCTATTAAACTACTGCTCTTTGATGGTACCTCTAACAACTTCATTACCAAAGCAATAGATATCCATCTCCAGTTTCTGTAAGGGCAACCTCAAGATGGCCGACAGCGCAGGCCTAGCAGAGGGAGAATCCAAAGATATGAATAAGTCTAACTACAATACATGAAAGAGCTGCTCACCTAGCAGAGGGAGAATCCAAAGAGAACAGGATAGGGATTCTCCATGCTAGGAAGCGAAGTATATACTGTAGTAGCGTGGGAGGAATGAAGGATAACTGTACAGTACACCAGCCACAAGTCCGAACAAATATCACAAGGTACGAGGGGGCATGTGATAATGAAGTGGAAGGGGACTGTACAGGAGTCGTGCCAGCGGCCTGGGGAAGTAAGAGCGAAGAGAAATGAAGTGGGGGAAGAGGATAGAGGTAGCCCGGATGAGCCCCAAAGTGTAGAGACAAGTCTGAGCAAGTCCGAAGCGAGTCCGAAGTGCAGGAAGACTCCAGAGTCACCGGACGTGACTCGGATGCGAAAGGAGTGGGCGGAAAGGAAGTGAAAAGGAAAGGGAATGAAAGGGAATGAAAGGGATGTATGTAAGAGTCCGTGGGATGAAGGAAAAGAGAAAGGAACGAGGAGGAAGGGAGAGGAACAGGGGAATAGGAGAAAATAGGAGTGTCCCCCCACAGTTTCTGTCTGGCGACAATATGACTGTCACTTGTCTTGTGACCCCTCTGGATCCATCTTGTTCTGTGGTTCTTGGATATGACTGGCTCTCCCGCTACAATCCGTTGATTGACTGGGCTCAGAGCAGCATCACCTTCCATTCCCCAAATCTCGACACTCCTAGACAGAGCTCTTGCACGCTGTCCGTGGCATGCACTACTCCTTGCATTGAAGCATCTTCGACTTCTACGACCCCCTCAACTCTGACCTCAGCTCCGACTTTGTCCTCTCGACCCAACATCTCTTTGATCAACACAGCTGCGTTCCGCGCCGCGTCCCAACTTGCGGGATCCACAGTCTTCCAGATTATGATACAACCCGAAACCACCTCCACCAAAGCTGCTAGTGTAGCTGATCCCGACCTATCTGCGGTACCCAAGGAATACCACAAGTACGCTGACGTTTTCAGCACCATGTACTTGCTTTCGCAATCAGAGCAGCAGGCTTTAAAGGAGTTTATCGACGAACACCTTGGACTTGGATTTATATGATCCAGCAAGTTGCCCCACGGCACACCCATCCTTTTTGTCAAGAAGAAAGACGGTTCCCTTCAACTTTGTGTCGATTACCATGGTCTCAATTGTGTCTCAAAAAAAGACCGCTACCCTTTGCCCCTTATCTCGGATCTCCTCGACTCTCCACACAAAGCCTCGGTGTATACCAAGATCAACCTTCAGCACGCATACTACCTGATGCGCATCGCCAAGGGAGATGAATGGAAAACCATGTTCTGGACCCGTTACAGCTCCTTCGAGTGGTTGGTTGTACCTTTTGGGTTGACTAATGCTCCCTCCGCATTCCAACGTTTTATGAACGACATTTTCGCTGACCTCCTCGACATCTATGTTATCATTTACCTGGATGATTTACTAATCTACTCTGATAACATGACAGATCACAGGAAACACATCAAGGAGGTACTCTGTCGGCTCCGCCAACACAAAACTCTACGCACGCACCAACAAATGCGAATTCCACATGGACACCATGGAATACCTTGGCTACATTCTCTCCCCCCAAGGCCTCACCATGGACAACTCGAAAATCAAGACGATCCAAGATTGGCCGGAGCCGCGGAAGATCTGCGACATTCAGTCCTTCCTAGGCTTCGCCAACTTTTACTGCTGCTTCATCCGTAACTACTCGGATATTGTGATTCCTCTGACCTGTCGCACGCGCAAAGGACTACCCTGGAATTGGGATCAGGCAGTGCACGACTCCTTCGAAGCTCTGAAACGAGCATTTACCTCGGCCCCCATGCTTACGCACTGGGTACCGGATGCACCACTTGTCGTAGAGATGGACGCCTCGGACTACGCGCTCGGCGCGATCCTCTCCATCTACACTCCAGACGGTGAAATCCACCCAGTCGCGTTCCACTCACATACCTTCAGTTCTGTAGAGCTGAACTATGACGTTCATGACAAGGAACTCTTAGCCATCTTTGAGGCTTTCCGTGTCTGGCGACATTACCTGGAAGGTTCTGGTATGCCAATTGATGTGGTTACTGACCACAAGAATTTAGAATACTTCTTGACCACCAAGATTCTGACCCGCCGGCAAGCGCGCTGGTCTGAGTACCTCTCACAATTCAACCTTCTAATCTGTTTCCGCCTGGGAAGGCTCGGCTTTAAGCCTGATGCCCTCACCAGACAATGGGATGTCTACCTTAGAGAGGAAGGTGACGACTACGCCACAGTCAACCCTCAGAATTGTAGGCCTATCTTTTCGAATGAACAGCTGACCATGTCTATCTGCACAACTTACCTCTGGGAGCCCACGCTCCGCAGCTCCTTCATCATGGATACAGAAAAGTTATGCAAAGACATTATTGCTGCTTGCCTATTAGATCCAGTCACAAAGGCTTGACTTGACAATCTTGAACCGTGGTGGTCGCGCACTGAAGACAATCTACTTCACCTCAACGGCTGTGTCTACATCCCCGACCACAGAGATCTTCGCCTCTGCGTACTCCGTTTTAAACATGATCATATCCTCGCTGGACATTATGGCAAGAACAAGACTATTGAACTTGTTCGCCATGAATATATGTGGCTGAAACTCCATGAATATGTTCAACACTATTGCAAGTCCTGTACAACCTGTATGTGTAGCAAGCCCCAGCACCACAAACCCTACAGCAAGCTACAACAACTCCCTGTCCCCATTCGACCTTGGGACTCAATCTCTATGGATTTCATCAAGAAACTTCTGCCGTCCCTCGGTTATGACTCCATCCTCGTTGTAATGGATCGTCTATCCAAGCAAGGGATTTTCATCCCATGCCATGATACCATCACTTCGGAAGGTCTAGCTAAGTTATTCATTATTCATGTCTTCTCTAAACACGGAGTCCCTGCGCACGTCACGTCTGACCGCAGCTCCAAATTTGTCTTTCACTTTTACCGCTCATTAGGAAAAGGGTTAGACATGAAACTCCACTTCATGTCAGGATATCATCCTGAAGGTGATGGACAAACGGAGCATACTAACCAAACCCTTGAGCAATACTTACGTGTTTATTGCAATTATCAACAGGATAACTGGGCAGACCTCTTGCCCCTCACTGAGTTTGCATTCAACAACGCTCCTAGTGTTACCACTGGAGTATCCCCGTTCTTCGCAAACAAAGGCTACCACCCTAACCTCTCCCTTAACCCCAACCTTGACCTTGCCTCGGCCCGTGTGTGAACCTTCGTAACCAACCTCGACGAGCTTCACAAAGAGCTGTGTACCGCGATGACCGAGGCACAGGCCTGTTATCAAGGACCAGCTGATCATCGCTGCGCCCCCGCACTGGACTTCAAGGTTGGCGAAAAGGTTTTCGTCAAGGCCAAATTCTTCTGTACCACTCACCCCTCGCACAAACTCGCGGAGAAATTCCTCAGTCCGTTCGAAATCATTCACCAAGCTGGACCCTCATCATTCACTATCCATCTTCCGGAAAATCTCCGCGGGGTCCACCCCGTATTCCATGTCTCCATGCTTGAACCTGAGACGCCTAACACTATCCCTGATCGCGTTCAACCCCCCCCCCTCCTCCCATTGAAGTCAATGGTAACAACAAATTTGAAATAGCTGAAATTGTAGACTCAAAAATCGACCGTCGACGAAAAGTAAAGCTCCAATACTACGTTTGATGGCTCGGCTATGAGCACACCAATGAAGAATTCTTGTGGCTCTCCGCAGATGAGCTCGGGAATGCGCAAGAACTCATCACAGAGTTTCACTTGCGCTATCCTGACAGACCCGGACCTGCATAGCGGTCCTTCATCTCAATTTTCCCTGTTTTCTCTTTTCCGCATCACCCGCGCTTCTACTTATCACTCGTTTTCCCTAAGCCGCACACAACCGCACACCACTGCCAATACTCACCACAACCCACGCACATACGTGCTTCATCACAACACTTTTTTTCCCCTTTCCTCTCCTGCTCGCTCTGTGCGCCATCCTTCTCTTACTTCTACTCATGTTCTCCTAAACAAGTCTGATACTTAGATTATAAGAAAAAAAACAAACAATAAGAAAAACATTAAAAAAAAAAGCAACTGTAGATATAAGTAATATTTTTTCTTTTTCTTTTTCATTTTTTTTCCTTCACAGCGTGACAAGGCTCCTGCGCTCACTCCTCCTCACTATCCTCCTTCTCCTCGTCACCACGCTTCTCCTTGTCACTCCTTTTCACCACCTTCATTTTTCCCCTTCCTGTCCTTCGTCCCCTCTTCTTCATCATCTGTCGTCCCCGCACCCTCCTCGTCGTCCATCTCACTTGTTGATGGTGGCCTCGCCCCATCAACCTCCATCCCGTCCTCCACGCTGTCCTCGCTTGCCAGCGCCATTCTCTCCAGTGATTTGGCTCAGGCCATCTTCTGCTTGTGCTCCCGCGCGGCCAAGTCCTCTGGTGCCCCCACCACGTCCGCGATCCAATGCACTGTATGCGTCAACGTGTCGACCTTCACCTCGAGCTGGGCAAGGGCCTCTGACCCACGGAGGCTACTGATGGACAGGTCGAACGCCTGCACTGCCAATTCGCCCAGCGTGGCTACCACAGACGGCTCCGGGCTCGCCGCGGGTATTGCGCACGCTGCGCCTCTAGCATTCCCGCAACGGACATGTCTCTGTTTGCACTCCTAGTGCGTATGGGCCCCTTTGACGCTGATAAGGAGATTAGTAGAGAAAAAAAACAGTAATGCGGATTTTCGCTTACAGCCACATGTAACACTCGGAGTTGCGCTGCACACACCTGGGACATGGCACCTCTTGCAGTGGCCCCTTGGGCTCCATCTCCTTCTCTGTGCCCTTCGTTGCCGCCAGCTCCTTCGCCTTCGCCATCTCCCTCGTCCCAGGGCCCATACTACTCCCCGCAACCACACTAGTCGCCTCCTCGGCGGCATCGTCCTCGTTCTCACTGCCCCTCCCCTGTGTCGCAACGTAGTGTGCGACCACCACTCGAACACACACATCCTCTGCGGCCTTCTGTGCCCTCAACTTCTCCCACCGACGAATACGGGCCTCCTTCTCCAGCTGGGCACTGGACTCCGCAATGGATTCGTCCTCCTGCCGCCGCTCGATGGTTTTGTCATTGTGGTTGGCGGATTCGCAGGCCTGTTTGTTGGTTGGCGCCATTATTGCCTCGTTCCACCCGCAGCCCCGTTTTCCCTTTATACTCCTGACCCACTTCGCCTCCGCGCTTCTCCTGCTCACATGCGCGCAGAGGCTGACTCCCCTCATGGTGCACAGACCACATCATCACGATCTCATACGCGTCATGAGTGCCTAGGCCTCTATGGGTCTTGGCCTAAAGGGGGAAGTACTGTTATGGGCGCATCCAGGAGGCCCATAGGGGCACATTCATGTGCATTCTGGCGATGGACTTGGGCCGTGCATACACACAGCTACCTGGACCTCCCATATTACGGACTACGTACATATTCGAGCCCACTGTAGTTATTACCACCAGACTCCTTGCTGTTTCGTGAACGTGCAGACACTGCGTGTTCCTCAAGTATATAGTCCTGTACTGTACATACAGTTACCTCAGTTCGAATATTAGTTTCTTCTCTGCACTCGCTCCTCACCTCTTCACTGAGGTCCATGACACTCCCTCTTTGCCTCTGCTCGTACCCTCGGTACCTGTGTAGGACCCATTCCCGAAATACAGGGCATGCAAGAGTGTGGGAGGCGCAGCCAGTAGCTGAAGCCAAGCCTGTATGTTCTCGCTCCCCTCGTTTCCCCCCCCGCGACTCTACAAGGAACTGTGCAACCCACGGGACCGCGTAGCCCCGAGCCCTGCGAGTGTGGCTCCTAATACCCAAAGACGTTGACGTCAGAAGGGAGATCATAAAGTTACACCACAACTCGGCAGTAGCAGGACACCCAGGAAGGTGGAAGACAGTAGAGCTGGTCTCACATAATTATTGGTGGCCAGGAATGAACAGGTTCATTGCGGAATATGTCAAAGGTTGTGATCAATGCCAAAGGAGCAAATCCTACTCACACCAACTGCAAGGGAAACTCCAACCCAACCCCATTCCATTGGAACCATGGACTGATATTTCCGCAGATTTTATTGTCAAACTTCCTAAGTCGTCAGGGTATGATGCCATTCTAACAGTAGTTGACCGATTCACTAAAATGGTCCGACTGGTACCAACAACGGAGGAACTGTCCTCACTCGGTCTTGCCAAACTATACCGAGACCACGTCTGGAAGGACTTTGGACTACCTAATACCATCATATCGGATCGAGGCCCCCAGTTTGCATCGCAGGTGATGCAGGAACTGAATAAACTATTAGGAATCCAGACTCGACTATCGACCGCCTTTCACCTGCAAACTGACAGGCAAACTGAACAGGCAAACCGAGAAATCGAGACCTACCTGAGGATGTTTATCAATTACAGGCAGGACAATTGGGCAGAATGGCTGGCCATCTGTGAATTCTCACTAAACAATAAAAGCCAAATGAGCTCCCAGCAGAGCCCGTTCTACCTAAACTATGGCAGGCACCCAAGAATGGGAGTGGAACCAAGAAGGCAGTTGAAGGTAGAAGTGGTCGACAAGTTCGCCAAGCGAATGAAACAGACCTGGGAAGAGGTGCGGTCCACATTAGTAAGAGCGGGGGAGGAGATGAAGAAATACGTGGACAGAAAAGTAGGAGAAACCCCCAAGTACCAAGTGGGTGATAAAGCATTTATATTCACCAATAACTTAAGCACGACCAGGCCGTCATGCAAACTTGAGCAAAAGAAAATCAGACCGTATAAGGTGATTGCGGTACCAACAAAAAACACAATAACACTAAAACTACCAAAAAAACTATCTATACACTCCACCATTTCAACTCATCGCACTGAGAAAGCGAACACTCCCACCATCCCTAGCCAGCAGACGCCACCACCACCACCAGTGCGAATCCGAGGAGAGCAGGAGTATGAGGTTGAAGAAGTGCTAGACAGCCACTTGCGGAGGGGGCACCTAGAGTACTTAGTCAGATGGAAGGGGTACACCACCAAACACAATTCATGGGAACCAGAAAGTAATTTGGGAAACACACCAGCACTGACAAAGGCATTCCACACTCGTTGCAGGGCAGTGCCTAGGAGGATCGCTGTCGCAGCCTTTGATCTGGTAAGCTTTAGACCACGACATGTCTATACTGAGCCGACATACACCACCCAAACCAAAATCTACGAACCGGAAGTACCAGATAAGGATAGTAACGTACCCCACCACTATTGCGACAGCAAAGAGGAGGATCAGCACAAGCAAGATGTGCTGATGGAGGGGCCACAATGTGAAAAAGGCGCCCAAATTAGTGTTGATGGTACTCATGATGAAGAGGTGCAATCGTCAAACGGAGTTGACAGGTTGTAGAGAGGGGGTGATGTTATGGTTCAACTTTCTTTTTCTTTCTTTTTCTTTCTTTTCCCTTTTCTCTCACCCCTATGCATCACATGACAGACACATAGGGAACTTACGATGTCGCGCTTACTCATCTATTACCATATCGCACTTACGCATTGGCCCCCATATTCGGCCCCCATATTTATAATCACCTTAGTCAGAACCTCGCCTTAACCTCATGGGCACAGTCCATGACATCACGCCTCATGGTGATGCACTAATCGTTCCATGGAATGCCAGCAGGATAGGGCGTGTAATAGACATGAGGCATATGTATGTAGTAGTAGTATATAAGGCTGAATACCACACCCAGAGACAACAACTCGTTCTCTTGGGATTACCACTATACTAGTGCCCAGTCAGCATCTTCAACCTTTCTTCATCTCAGACTAAGCCCCTACTCTTTCATATAACAACCTACTCACTCGACATCTTGTAGAGCCCACGTTTACTCTAGTAGTATTTGTGTTGCCCTAACATACATAGTATTTCACCCCTATGACTGAACATGAAAACAGAACCAACACAGAGAATCAAGGCCAAGGCTCGTTGAGTCAGGATCAGTCCACTCTGAGCACCACCATTGCCAAAAAGTGCCTCACTATTATCCAGAATTTCCATGGCAGACAATGTGATAAGGTATCAGCACTCATCCAGCTACAAAAAATCATCCCCCATGAGAGTGATGAAAGCACCTCCTATCTTGTGGCTCTCCAATCCTACATCAAGATGCTCAACTCATTTGAGCAACTTTGTAATGCTGGTAGCATAGCCAGTGGGGGACCTGATGGACAAACAGATGTTAGAAGTGCTAGCACCAACAGAGGAGAACTTATCAAAAATGAAGGGGCAGAAGCTAACATTGCTGCACAGGCTTTGGCAACTAAACACACCCATTCTCCCTCAGAGGATGACACTAGTACCTTGAGGAGGAAACTCAATACAGCATCACTCCCCTGGGTCATCAATAATGAACTTGATCCCCCAGCACTCACTGAGTCTCTACAACAAACCCAATCTGCACTCGAGAACTTTAGTTGCAACATCAAGGGATCTAAAGCTTCACTCACCAACTCTGCATGTTGTCCCCAATTCCCAGATACTCAGTGGACCAACTTACTCTCAGGGAAGTCAGTCAACCTTGATGATGTCCTCACCAACAGGTATACTCTTGAGCACAACACCCATGCAGTTGAATGACTTGGAAGCATTGAGATTCTTGTCAACAATGTGTCGAAGCCTGCTCAGACAGTCAATACTCATGGGAGATGGGTTATTGCATGGGACCAAGCTGTCATCACATCACTCTATGTCTTCCCCCATAGAGTGGAGGAACTCTGAGATTATGGATGGCACATCTCTCAGCTTTTTGCATCCTGCCCTGAAAGTCACCACACATGAATCATCAAGTATGATTGTGCAGTCAGGATGCAGCAAGCACAATGCTGAGATCTTGAACTCACCAACCTATCAGCCTTCACCAATCTCCATGTCTTGTGGATCCAGTAATCTGGAGCTGGCTCATCCTCCACTGAGAAGAGGCCAGAAAGATCTAGGGAAGGTATTAATAAATGGAAGGAACTGTGCAGGCGATGGAATGAAAGATGGTGCCCCAACACACCAACCAATTGTCTGTATGCTCATATCTGCTCCAAATGTTGGAGCAACACACATGTCTTCAATGATTGCAGGAGGAAGTGAAGGGTGCTGGGATTGTTGGAAATGTTAAGAACTGTATCGAGGGGCCTCCTGGCTTGTCCGTTTAGGGGGTGCGGGAATGTGCGGGGAGCACGGGAGCGCGGACACGCGGACAAGAGGAGCATACAGGACTCGGCTTCAGCTTTGATGCTGTGCCCTCCTAGCCCTGTGGTGTCCTGATTTCAGAGAGAGCATGGGGAGAGGTGGGCTCTGTGGAGGAGCCCGCAGTGAAGACAAGAGGTAGCCAGGTGGTGAAAGGGAACTAAGATTCAAAGTGGAGAATACATGTGTACTAGTGCTACTATAAATACTAACTAACACATGTATGTAGTGAGGCTAGTATGTAAGTACACATGTACATGAAACATGTAACAAAGTAATCCTAGTACTGTGCACCATGCATAAGCCTTGAGGGCAGAGCCCGAGGGATTCCGAAGGTCCGAGTATCCGAAAGGGGCATAGGGGGGGACTGTAAGGGCAACCTCAAGATGGCCGACAGCACAGGCCTAGCAGAGGGAGAATCCAAAGAGAACAGGATAGGGATTCTCCATGCTAGGAAGCGAAGTATATACTGTAGTAGCGTGGGAGGAATGAAGGATAACTGTACAGTACACCAGCCACAAGTCCGAACAAATATCACAAGGTACGAGGGGGCATGTGATAATGAAGTGGAAGGGGACTGTACAGGAGTCGTGCCAGCGGCCTGGGGAAGTAAGAGCGAAGAGAAATGAAGTGGGGAAAGAGGATAGAGGTAGCCCGGATGAGCCCTGAAGTGTAGAGACAAGTCTGAGCAAGTCCGAAGCGAGTCCGAAGTGTGGGAAGACTCCGGAGTCACTGGACGTGACTCGGATGCGAAAGGAGTGGGCAGAAAGGAAGTGGAAAGGAAAGGGGACGAAAGGGATGTATGTAAAAGTCCGTGGGATGAAGGAAAAGAGAAAGGAACGAGGAGGAAGGGAGAGGGACAGGGGAATAGGAGAAAATAGAAGTGTCCCCTTACATCACCCCCCCTTCAAGCTCGCGGTGACCTGACGCAAAGATTCTTGCCTGCCACGCCATGAGTTCACCAACCTGGAAACTCCGGATTGCTGCGAGAAGATATCGAGGTACGACTGCATAGAGCCCGGAGCCTTCCGACTGCGCCAGCGCTCCCAGGACTGGTCCAGTGCTGTAGGAGTCATCCAGAGTGGTAGAGTCTTCGGAGTCATGGGACTCGTCCGGAGTAAGCGCACTGCGTCCGGATGACGATCATGGAAGTCCTTGACCTTCTGGGAAGCATGCTGGATAGTAGCGCTTCATGTCGTCCTGAGCCTTGACCAATGTGGACTGAGCTTCATCAACTGCAGACTTCATCCGGTCTACAAACTCGTTTGCGGACTCCATCCGAGACAGTGGTTGATGAGGTTCGAACCTGAGACGAGGATGACGGCCTGTATCTAGGAGGAAGGGTGACTGCTGAGTGGATGCATGGACCCGGTTGTTGTATGCGAACTCCACCATAGGTAGGAGTCGAGCCCAGTCATCCTGACGCTCTCTGACGAAGATCTGGAGATAGGATTCGAGTTCCTGGTTAGTCCGCTCCGTCTGTCCATCGGACTGAGGGTGGTACGCAGTGGAGGCAGCCAGCTTGATTCTGAGCATCTGGTAGACTTCTCGGGTGAACTCTGCGACGAATTGCGGACCCCGGTCGGACACAACGGACCGAGGGAGTCTGTGCAGCTTCCAGACGTTCTGCAGGTACAAGTTGGTGGATCTGAGGGCAGACACTGTGGTGTGAGTCGGAATGAAGTGGGCGTGTTTGCTTACAGAGTCGACCACATTCATGACAGCGTCAAATCCATCGGACTCCGGGAGCTCAACAATGAAGTCAACGCTCAGACGATCCCAGCATTCATCCAGAATAGGAAGCGGATGGAGTTCACCCATGGGCGGATGCCTCTGGGCCTTCATCTGGAGACAGAGATTGCAATGGCGGGTGTAGGATCCGACGTACCGGAACATGTTGGGCCACCAGTAGCTGCGCGAAACAAGCTCAAGGGTCTTCCATCTGCCGGTGTGTCCTGCAACCTTGGTGTCATGGTGCTGGGCTACAATAGTCCGACGCAAGTCCGGTGAGTCCAGAACGTAGATCTTACCCCAGAACATCAGGAGTCCGTCCGATTGAGACCATTCCACACTCCGGACTGTCTTGCAACTGCCCTGGGCCTTCTTCAACTCTTCTGCCGCCTTTGCCACTGCATCTTCAAACTTCGCATCCCGCACTCCAGTCCGGATAGCCGTGAGGATATCCTTCTCCTCCCTTTCAAGAGTGACACCCGTGGCATGGACGGCAAAGTAGGACGGCTTAAGTAAAAACCACATCCTTGTTGTCGTCCTTACCATCTGAGTGATCCGAGCGACGCGAGAGAGCATCCGGCTTACCCATAGTCCGACCCAGACGATGCAGGAGAGTAAAGTCGAAGCGGGAGAGGTATAGGGACCAGCGGGCCTGGCGACGGTTGAGTTTCTGGGCCTTGATGAAGTACTCCAGGCTCTTGTGGTCTGTCCAGATCTCAAACGGAGTCTCCATGCCTTCCAGGTAGTGCTGCCATTCTTCGAGTGCCCAGATGATTGAAAGCATCTCCTTGTCATGTATTTTGTAGTTCCGCTCCGCAGCCTGTAGACTTTTAGAGTAGAATGCGACAGGATGCCATTTACCATCATCCGGATCCAGCTGCGACAAGACCACACCTGTAGCGTAGTCCGACGAGTCCGCTTCAACCTGGTACAGCCGATCCTCCTTCAGAAAGACCAGAACAGGTTCCGAAGTGATCAGCTCCTTGATCCGAAGAAATGCGGATTGAGCGGAGTCGTTCCATTGCCATTCCTTTGTGCAGGTGAGGTCGAAGAGAGGCCAAGCGATATGCGAGTAGTCCTTGATGAAGCGGTGGTAAAAGTTGACGAACCCAAGGAAGGATTGGAGTTCAGTCCGAGTCCGAGGGGTCGGCCAGTCCGCGACTCTGGAAACCTTTACAGGGTCCATCTCGATCTTACCCTCAGAGATGATGACTCTGAGATACTCCACCTTGGTCTGTTTGAAATCGCACTTGTCTGCTTGGAGGAAGAGCTTGTTCCGCTGGAGGATCTCTAGGACTCGCTTGAGAACCCGGCGATGCTCTTCGCATGTCTTGGTGTAGATCAGAATGTCATCCAGATAGATAATGACCACACCTTCCATAATGAGCTCCTGGAAGAGGTCATTCATCATGGTCTGGAAGGTAGACGGGCTGTTGGTCAGTCCGAAGAACATCACCAAGGGTTTGAAGAGTCCGCGCGTAGTCCGGAATGCGGCCTTCCACTCATCACCCTCCTTGATCCGGACGTTGTTGAAACCCCATCGGACATCAAGCTTGGAGAAGTAGTGAGCGTTCCGGAGTTTGTCCACCAAGTCCGAGATGAGCGGAAGCGGGTACCGATTCTTGATCGTCATGTTGTTGAGCTTCCGGTAGTCCTGGACCAAGCGGAGTGATCCGTCCTTCTTCTTGACAAAGAACACTGGGGCAGCCATGGGCGACCTGCTGGGGCGGATCTGACCAGTTTGGAGATTTTCTTCCAGAAATTCGTCCAGCTGTTTCTGCTCCGCAGGGGACAGCGGATAGCACTTGGTCGAGGTTGGTTCCGCTCTGTCCAGTAGCTCAATGGCGTGGTCCCATGGACACGGCATGGGCAGTTCATCAAAGGACTCCTTGGCGAAGACATCCTCAAATTCCTGAAGAAAGTCCAGGACTGCACTGTTCCGAGGATCGTGGGGTTTGTTGCGCTGGAAAGCCAATGCGAGGCACTGCGAGACTGTCTCCAAAGCCCGGATGTGTTCTTTCTGAAGACTCTAAAGGTGCTCTGGAGTCGGAGGAGGAATGGCTGCAAAGATATGGTCACCCTTCTCAAGTCCGGAGTCGTCCGGAGTTGTAGCCTCATCGTCCTCATCATCGTCCTCGCAGTTCTGAAGCTGCGGGAGATCATCCGAGTGCAGTTCCTCAACCCTTGGCATTGGACCCGTATGACACTCCTGGAGTTGCACAGACTCCTTGTGTTGGGTCAGCTTGTCATGGCGGAACTCCTTGCGACAGGTGTCGCATCCGGACGGACAACGGCTCATGGTCACCTTCTTCGTCTGCCAGTCGATCTCGGGGTTGTGCTTCCGAAGCCAGGTGTATCCGAGGATGATGTCCTGGCGTCCGATGTTAGTGACTGCGAAAAGCATCTGTTCCGTGTGATCCTTGAACTGGAGTACAAGGTCCACGACTTCGGAGATGGATCCATTTTTGTTTGGTGATCTGTTGACATTGAAGACTGGAATCGGAGCGGACAGCTTGCGTTGGGTGAAACCATGGGCATCAGCGAAGCACAGATGCATGAAGACTCCGGTGGCCCCACAGTCCATCAGGGCCTGAAGGGTGCATCTGTGTTGTGTATCCGTGCTCTGCACTTCAATGGGTATATCTAAGGAAAGCTTGCTGGGCAGCGTGGAGATCTTATAGCTACTGGGTAGCCGCCGTTCCCACTGCGGGCGAAACCTTCAGAGTGTGCGGATTGTAACTGGAGTCGCTTGCTTAACGTCGGATGAATCATCAGATTGGTCAGAGTCATCATCTTGCATTTCGTCTACGCTAAGACAAGCAAATCAGTTATTTACCAACGAGGTCGCACTGATCACTCGTTGGTCTGGACAAAATCCGCCATGTCCAATTCCTCAACCGGGGCCGTTCCCTCAGCATCTATTCCTTCTGAAGTCCCCGCACTTTCTACAACATCAGCCGCAGTCAAGAGATCTTCAATGGCGGACATCTGCTCCTCGGTGGTCATGAACCAGACATCATACCGGAGTGGGCACTCACGGGACATGTGGCCGGGCTTGCCGCATCGGTAACAGAGCTGCAAAGTGGCAGGTCGGGAGCGGGTGTGGTCGACGTCCATGGGGACGCCTGGTGAGAGAGCCTTCGGAGGAGGCGGGGGTTGGAAACGCGGTTGCAGAGGTGGGAGCAGAGTCTGAGGTGCGGGGAGTACACCCACAGGAGTCCGAGCGACTCCAGAGTTGGCTGCTGGTTGGACAAGGGGTCCGGAGTGTCTGGAGTTACCGGAGTGCATGCCAAAGTGGAAGGACTGGTTAGCAGCACGATTGTCAGCAACCCGCTGCGCTGCCCTGTACCATTCCTCAAAGTCATCCTCGTCCGGACAGTCTGCGGACTTGGCAACGCAGCTCTGGATGATGGAGTCCAATCCGCGGCGGAACTTCATCGTGATGTTTGAGCCCTCGGTGTATCAGGATTGGTCTACGAGATCCCGGAACTCGTCGAGGTACTCCTGGAAGGTCCGACAGCCTTGGTGGTACCGGGTGGACTCCAGTTTTAGCATGGCGGCTTCGCGTTCCCAATCCAGAAGGAAGCAAGTCCGGAACTCAGTTGCGAAGGCGGCCCAGAACTCGAAGTACAGATCCTTCAGACTCCAGAGCACCATGTCCACGTACTCCTTGGCGTGATCCTTCTGAAAGAAGGAGAGACACCAGAGGATTTTGGCCTGCTTGGTCGGAAAGTGGTCCGGACAGAGCTGGAAGTAGATGGAGCACGTGTTGTAGAATGCGCGGCCATCCTTGCAGTTTCTGTCGAAGATTGGGGGAGAGGCAGGCTTCAGACGGAAATGCAGAGTGTTTTCAGATCGGCCCAGGGCGTGCTGGGAGGCTTTGGTGCCCCTCAGCTCGGAGTCCGGAGTCGTTTTCGGAGTAGTCGGACGGGGTGTTAGGAGGAGTTCTTCGATTCGGGCAAGTGTATCATGGATGGAACGGATTTGGGTTTGGTGTTTGTACGTCTGAGCCCACAAGGTCTGCAAAGTCTTGGAGTCCGGTCCTGAGTCAGCTGGCTCAGATGGCGGGATCTGGCTGGAAGCGCCCGTCATTTCGGAGTCGTCAGGGGAGCAAGGGATGGAGTTCCTTGGGTCCTCAGAGGTGGGTGGGAGTAGCAGGAGAGCGTCCGGAATGTCTGCAAAACCGGAGAGACGTCAGGAACGAGTCCAGAGTGGCGCAGGATGTTTTCTGTAGGGCTCTGGTGCCAGGATGGGAGATCCTGTTCTGCTGTAAGGGCAACCTCAAGATGGCCGACAGCGCAGGCCTAGCAGAGGGAGAATCCAAAGATATGAATAAGTCTAACTACAATACATGAGAGAGCTGCTCACCTAGCAGAGGGAGAATCCAAAGAGAACAGGATAGGGATTCTCCATGCTAGGAAGCGAAGTATATACTGTAGTAGCGTGGGAGGAATGAAGGATAACTGTACAGTACACCAGCCACAAGTCCGAACAAATATCACAAGGTACGAGGGGGCATGTGATAATGAAGTGGAAGGGGAATGTACAGGAGTCGTGCCAGCGGCCTGGAGAAGTAAGAGCGAAGAGAAATGAAGTGGGGAAAGAGGATAGAGGTAGCCCGGATGAGCCCCAAAGTGTAGAGACAAGTCTGAGCAAGTCCGAAGCGAGTCCGAAGTGCAGGAAGACTCCGGAGTCACTGGACATGACTCGGATGCGAAAGGAGTGGGCGGAAAGGAAGTGGAAAGGAAAGGGGATGAAAGGGATGTATGTAAGAGTCCGTGGGATGAAGGAAAAGAGAAAGGAACGAGGAGGAAGGGAGAGGGACAGGGGAATAGGAGAAAATAGGAGTGTCCCCTTACAGGGACCCCTAAGGGGGTGAGGATCGGACTCTGACAGGAAAGCACCACCCAAGTATGCTCTCAGCTTCATTTAGCTGGCTGACACTGAGTTAGAAGGCCGTCTGATGTTGGGGAGGGCAACAGAGAGCATGGAAGCACTAACGAAACCTTCTGATTCCAAGCTCAGTGACACTACATCCTTGCGAACAATTGCCATGTATCACTAGCTCTTCAAGGTGGTCATGCCAATTAAAATTAACATCTTCAAGGGTCTCCTTTATGCACATCCAAATAGGGCCTTTGTTGAATCTGTCTTGATCAGACTGAGAGACAGTTTCTAGCCATGGGCTAAGACAGATCATACACAACTGTCAATTATTGACAACTCTATGTGCCCTCAGAAAGAAGAGGCTCACTGGGTGTTTTTACATACACAGGAATGGTGAAGTTGCAGCTGGCCGCTTCTCTGACTCCTTCAGTAGTGTCCTCCTGCCCGGCATGCAGGCTATCCCAGTTGGTGTCATCCCAGAACCTTTCTCAACCAAACTGTGCCTTGTAGTTGATCAAAGTGCCAGACCTTTTGCACCCAACAACATGACACCATGAGGCTCCACAAGAGTTCCTCTTGATAATTTACATGATCTTGGTCATTGCTTGCAGCAGATTTGGGCTGAACAAGGCACTTCTATCAGGTTAATTGTCTGGAAGAGCAATGTTGTGCACGCCTACCACTGCTTGCCAATGCACCCACTATGGCAGATCAAGCAGATCACTGTGATCAATGGCAAATTCCATGTCAATTGCTGCAACTCTATAGGAAACCGTGCCGCAGGAGGCATTTGGGGTGCTGTGATGGGGTCGGTGATCTGGATCACAACAAACACCAGCACATAGCAGAATGGCCGAGAATATTGGAGAATCTCACGCTCAGTAGTAACTTGACTTAGCACTGGCACCAGTATTTAGTAGAATATTCTGGTAGCTATTTCACTCATGTATTTGAGGCTGCTGTAGTTAGCCTGTAGGTAGTATAATCAAGTCCTTTATTCTACTGCACACAACATCTATGATACTGATAAGTTGACACAGTGAACAACTAATGTAGTTCTGAACTAGGAAGTAATACAGATAATTGACTGCTACATTCAATCTAACTGTTAAGTACATGGTAATTTTATTAACTTATTGACTAACAGATTGAGTGACATCATGAAAAAGTGAATGCCACTCAACGGTCGAGATTTTGTCTCTTTTTCTCGTTGACACCTGATTGGTTTGAGTCCCCCGTGGATCACCGATGGACTCTTGCTCCAGAAATATCTCAATCCTCACAGGACATTCAATCAACACAGTATCGCCGCTCCTTCCAAACGTCTTTGTCTGAGCCGCCATGACACCGATGTACTCGCAGGAGTGCCCTTCGGTCCCACCCAAGCGTTTACTCTCGACAAGGGCATGCTCGTTGCAATTCAATCCGCCTTGTCCTATGTTCTACCCATGTCGTTCAGCCGGTTAGAATCCAATATATCGCCATTAAAACAATATAAGTAATATGTTTCTAAATATCGTGCCCAACTCTATTCAAGATCTATAACTTCGCCGACCGAGTAGGCACACCGGGTTCTCGTATGTCGGCGCGAACTACGCCTTCCTGTGATGTAACCGCTACGAGTTTGCCGGAGCGTGCATATAACTGAAGCACATAAGCTCGAAGCATCGGTAGAAAGGAAGGCAGACATACACGACCGTGCATGATACCACGACCAGAGCCAATTCTCGGAGAGTCCATCTAAAGCAACATTGAGAGTAACAGAAGAGCAATTTGTCAGGGAGACCTACTACATATAACAACCAGTCTCCACAATCAAAGTCATTGCTGGGAACAACATGTTAAGCCACAGGATATCCGGGGCTGTCAGGACTTACTCATAGAAATAGATGGAATGGTCCAAGCTCGACTATTTAGACGTTGCAGCGTGAGTGAGTGGTTCCAACGTTTGATACGGATACTCACGAGCATAGCTAGTCCTGTTGGCCCCTTGCCGAATCTCTTCAGCCCAAGTATCCGAGGAGCTGTGGAAATGCTACGGCCAGCTTGTGTCAGTCTTATTGATAAATATCAATCGTAAGGGAAGAGACGGACAAGTGGAAGTCGGACAAATACCCCAAGATACACTGTAGGAGGATCGTCAACCATTAAAATTGTCGGTAGAATCAAAATCAACCTTTTGAAATGGAGCATCGTAGTGCGGGATGTTCCTTGCTTGCATCCAATACATTTGCACCTCCTCGCCTTTATAATCACGAGCAATTCTTATGTCTATCGGGCTCTTCGCTCGTTCCTGTGACGGGAGTTAGTTCCTCTACCTTCCAAATTCAATTAAATCGCACCGCGGCACATGAGAGATAATATTGTTTCAGCCTGGGGTGAATACCCTCCTGCGCTGCCAGCCCTTCGTACCGCACTTCCTCTGATTCGCATTTCAGCGGTTCCGGGGACGATAGGCATTGGCAACTGGTAAGATGGTTGCCATGGCTCTGGCTTCTGGAACGAACAGACGAGTATGAAGATTGTCTGGCCAGTTTGAACTGCCTTAACCAGTCGCGAGGCATACGAACGGCCAGTGCGCATGTCTTCGACATGGTACAGAATCGGTGTAGAGGGGGATGCGCTGGCAAGGAAGTAGCACTATACATATGCTCTGAGTGAACCTACACGATGCTAGAGCAGCGCGTGCGTACATGCATTGACTAGGAACGAGTATCAGTATACACCAAGTCACAATTGCGGAGATAGGAGCTACGCACATGAAGAGCATATTCCGGGCCCACACAATTCGTCGCGGAGACTAACGCCTGAGATATGACTTGTCTGAGAAGTCATAGTGAGTTAAAACTTATTTTAAAGCCACGCAATGGAGTGGAGATACTCACCCTCCAAAAACACCGCGACTCAGCTGGGGAAGCCAGAGATTCTTGGACCGGAATAGGTTGACATCCAGAGTCTCTACCTCAAGTGATGTTGAAATACGTTCGTGTTCAACCTGCTTGAGATCTTCCATTGTTAGAGCAGAGAAGCAAAGTGCAAGCATGGATAGCTTTGTTATGAACCGCCCGTGATATTTACATTCCCGGGTAACCGGAAGCTCATACATTGCCGAATACTAAGTCCTAAGCCTAAGTCCTATCCTATCATGTCATTACGATTACCGTAGGTACAGTACACCTCTTTCTCCATGTCATATCAGCTCTACGTCTACGGAAAAGCCACACTCATGGCATATCTGCTTGGCCATTCCGTCGGGTCCTTTCTCGAGGGGACCGAAGGAATGCCGGTGCTCGTTGTCCTTCCGTTTTTGCCAAATGCCTTCTTTCGTCCGCTTTCGGAGTTGCCGTAGATTGTCCTCGAACTTCTTGTTCTTTTTCTTCTTTTTCTCGGCAGTCCGCCTCTCGTACTCGGCGTCAAGTGCTTCCGGCGAACCCCACTTCTTCCAAGCGAATTCCTCGACCTGGTACCGCAGGAAGAGCATCATGTTAGCGAAAGTGGATTTGTGGGGATTCGCTTTAAGAAGGTGGGGCATGAGCTCATGATCGCGCAGCTCGGCTGAAAACTTTGTCAGTACTTGCAGGCTGGGAGATCTGGTGACATACGATCCGTCAACAAATAATCCTGTGGTGAGATGAGAACGGAAAGATGATCTAGAGCATAGCCTACATACCTCCTTGCACTCTGTCTTCGTCAGGAGACCATACTTTTCCGGTTTATCATTCTTGCATTTATTACAGACCAGACAGCCAAAGACTTTCTTATACGTTTGATCAATATCAATTGACTGGCATTCCTGACACCTGGGGTTTAGATTCGGATCAAGGTATACAGCTAAATTGCCGCGTTAAAGCACGCAAGTAAGCTAGCATCCTTGATCTATGACTCACGAGGCTCAAGATTCTGCATTGCACGCTGCTTCTCGCGCTCCTTCTCCTTTCGTATGAGGTTCTCATCGACCTCCTTCCCATCCTCCACAAGGAACCCACCCTTGGTGTTGATCATACTCGACAAATCATACTCGAAGTAATTTCCGAGTCGCGAGTCGCGTTTGAGTGGCTTCTCCTTCCCTGATGTAGGAGAAGAGGTCATTGCCAGCGGACGCTTATTGTTAGTGTTATGGGATGAGGATGACGCGAATGCTTCCTGCTCCCGTTGCCGCTGGTTGGCCTTTGCTTTTGAGAATTGGCACAGACAGAACGCGATGCCACAGGCGGTGAAAGCTTACCTTTCAGTCGATTGAGCTGAAATTGCTTGGCTTGCTCAGAAGCGAGTGGAACCGCCGCAGAGGCTGCTTGCGGTGGAGGAGTGACCGGTGTGCTGGTATTGCTTTCAGACATCTTATGTCGAGGATAGTGGTTTGGTGTAAGGTGCAAAGTAGCTGACTCAGGGGCTCCCAAGTCTCTGACTCAGGTACTCAAGTACTCAGTACTCAGTACTCATGTCTGGCGCATCAGGTCAATTGAGATTGAGGATAAGACAACACCCACGAATCGCGTTCCAATTATCTGCCGGTTGGATCATGATAGAATGAAGATAGCTAGATCAACGATGATTTTGATGCTACAACCTATATTGCGGCGCATCTATATCCCGAAAAGCTCTACACTCCAAAAACAAATAAATATTCACGAAAGTATCCTCAACAAGTACATTACAAACTACCGATACGTGCTGCCCCCGTTTTCCGTCGGGGGAGGAGAGTCGACGTCCATCTCATGGGCACCCGATGAATGGATACGAGCAGATTTCTGACCGCTGGGCCCAACTCCATGAGAAGCTCCAGTCTGAGCAGAGGCCATTATACCAGTAAGGACGCCATATTTGCGACCAGGTGCACCGCCGTTTCCGTTAGAACCATTCGAGAGCCCCCCGTCGCGGTGGCTAGCGTGGTCCCTTCGCCCTCCTTCACCCTCATCATCGGAATCCGAGAGCTCTCCATCAGCTTGCCGTCTAGAGTCCAGGAGCCGTCGGGGCCGACGTTGGTCGGGCTCAATGAGGTCGTCTTCATCTTGATTGGGATCATCCATTATACTATCGATAGGGTGACTTGGTATATCTAGAGCGGATTATTAAGGCAATTGCATTCGTGGACGAAGAACACTCGCCAGATATCTGGACTCCGGGCGGGCCGCCTATCTGCCTGAGATTCTCGAATACGATGCGTTTCACTCGATCTAGATATGACCGTGTGTTCATATCGTCCGTATTCGATGATTTCACGTCCAATTCGTAGTCCGGCCCAAAGTACTCGTAGTATTCGTTCATTGGGATCTCTAAAGCAGCCGTAAGACACCCCAACGACGTAGACAATGCAACCACGTACCTGGCCCAAGCTCAACGCCAGCCGCCAAACCAGTTTCATATGCCCACGCCCGACTGACGTTACGCATTGTATATCCTCCGCCTCCTAGAAGAAGTAGCGGCTTATTGAACGATTTGACGAACTTCACACAATTTGCGTGCCCTGAAAATACGTCCAGCCTGACATAGCGGATAGGCGGAAAGAAATACCTCGCATAGACAAGTTCAAGCAACCTAGCTTATCGCCGGATAAGGAGTCCGTACCGCATTGCAGCACGATAGCCGAAGGATCGTATGTCTCCATTACTTGTCGTATAACCTACCACCTCTGTCAGATGCTTGGACAAGCGGAAAGAATTGTGTGAATACCGGTTCGAAGACAGATTTATAGTTTTCGTCGGATATACCATCCCGCAATGGAAAGTTTAATGCGTAATTCTTACCCTTCATCACTCCAACGTCCTGAGTGATCATGAGGGCTGCAACCTTCCACCATGAATGCGGGTACTTACTCTCAGCTCTCCCGTCCCAGGAAAGTATTCCCCATATTTGTGGAAACTAACGGTCATTACCCGATCCGTGGTGTAGAAAGCCTCCTCAACGCCATCTCCATGATGCACATCGATATCGATGTAAAGTACCCGCTGGTGATATCTGCGGAGGAACATCGGCCCTGAATAAGGTGTAAACATCACCAGTCGCCCAGGTGGCGTACCGTAAAAGTTCAAGGATTCCAAGAACGATATCTGGAAGAACATAACAATTAGTATGGAGTCTCCAGGTAAGGTATGCATGCCTACCGTTCACGTAACAGAACCCACTTGCTTCGCTTTTCTTTGCGTGATGCAGACCTCCTGCCCAATTTACAGCAATGTCGCATTTATCACGACTCAAGCGTGCTGCCCCCTCTATAAGAACGGAGCCAATGGTTACAACGGACATTCTGTTTTTAAAAACGTGTGGCGTACCCATAGAACCTCCTGCTGATATTGAGCAATACTCGAACAGACCATCGAAGACAGGACAATCATCCCCAACATTGTCTGATGAGGGTGTTGAATACAGTGATGCAGAGGAACGAGAGAGCAAAATACGCACATTTGTGCTGTTCTTTGATAAAAGCATTCATGTTGCTGGGTGTTATTCGATTCAAGAAGTCGACATATTCATCTGAATGAAATTGTGTCATTTCACGCTTCGTAGCTGGCTTCGCTCTCTAACATGGGGTGTAAATGATGTTCATGATAACAGGGAGGTGACGCACGAAGATTTCCATTTTCTTGTATAAGCCGTAGTTCATAACCAATGAGTGGCACATCCGTATACGAGTCGGCTTCATTCTATGAAATAAAATGGTCACGGCCTTTCTACAAAGGGGCCTGATGAGACGAGAAAGCGTACGGATGCCCGGGTCCATAGTGAAATCCCCCAATGTCAGAGTCGAAGAAGTAACACTGTGGTGAGTAAGATATGTCACGGGAAGGCGAGGAGTAATATGGTTTGTGTCTGCGTACCACACGCTTCTTGGCCTCTCCCTCTATGGGTGTCATTCTTGCAGTCATGTTGAGTGAGCCTTGAGGGTCAGTATCGGTCGCGGAAGATTTTACTTCCTTGGGCCGAGCTAGGAGGCCGTGTTCAGAGTCTAATCTAAATATACGACCATTCAATGTAACTTGGGCGCCTATGTTCACTCTAGGCAACCCTCGCGAGTGGCCGCGTTCTAATTTCTCAACGTTACGAACACTCTACGAGGTCTGAGCAAATATATGTAGATGTCTGGCCATCCTATTATATTGGAGATACATGAAGTACCCTAGATTTTGGCTTTTCCCAAAGGGGCTTCCTTGCCTTGATGTACCAGCGTGGATGGGGCAAATCCGAAGTCGTCTGTCAGTGTGATATCCTGGATAGAAGATGAATATCGATTGTGGTTTGATAAATTTAGACGTACTAGTTCTCCGGCGATGACCCGGACCTTATAAACTGAGAACCGGTGTTGCAACGATATTATAAGGGAACTCACCATTGACCAGTGATGTATGCAATGAAGTGCAGCAAACCAGAGCTGTTCGGATCATTCGTAAGTTGCTCAATAGAAGGGTAGCATGGTGAACCCACCTCCCTACCGAAGGTCGTTTCCAGTGTTTGCGGGTACGGTGTAATGGCATTCAAAGTCATGCGTTGGTGAATATCCACCTGGGGGACTACCTTCTCCAGCCGAGTGATGGCATCGATGAGCGCCACTCTAGCCTCGCTAAGACTGCTCTCCATTGGTGTATTGCGGCTTCGGACATCGTAGTTCAACACGTATCCTGAAGAAAACGCTCTCGACAAGTAGTATGAAGTGATCGCGGGCATGTCGCAGATGCTTGCCTGTACACAATAGGGGTCAGTTAGGCGTGGACGGACAGATAGCTTACTGGTTACCAATGGTTGACCCGGGCAATGATTTGGAATGCACCGTGAGCTGGTGGTCCGAGGTCAAATAGTTGTCCACCAGATCGACGGCCTGCTCTAGGACAGTCCTTGCAACAGCCAGAAGCTGTTTAGATTGCATTTCATGTTCAGTGTTACCGTTCGTATTCCCGTTCGGGGCCATGGTGGTGGTTTCTGTCTGAAGAGCTGCAATCATGGCAGTAATGTGTCGATGTGGGATATCAGCGGACCACAAAAAAGGGGGGGCAGAGTTGTGGCTACGCTGTGTCTGCTTTTCAATGGTCCTGTAGGCGAGCAAGGCGGTCAAGGTGAGGCAGTCGTATGTCTCGGATCCGATATCCTTCCGCATCAAAGGTTCGGATTGAGAACGTAGGGTAAGAATACATGTGTGCGGTAGGTTACCTAACAAAAGATGTTCCTCGACCTAATTTCGAACTGCCCAGAGGACTAGAAGTCGCGGGATGCCCGAACTCAAGGCGAGGATGGGAGCTTCAATATACGAGAGCTTCTCCCAAATATGGGGGTGAAGAGACTGGAAGATTTTTCTGAGCAGAGTCGTCGACCGTCGTCGTCGCTCTCGAGGGTGAAGGAAAAAAATGAGCCACCAACAAATGTCCGGGTGTGGAAGTGATTATATAAGCATATGCCTGTTTCGGAGTGACGGTGCTCCGGAGTGTGGTCGTTACAATTTTGTCCAGCAAGTCCTTTCCTTATTACCGCCGCGCAATGTTATCAGCCTCGTTCAGAAAAGCAGGTTCTTTGACTCGGGTGAGTCTCTACTCTCTTGAAATACAGCAGTTTCTCATTTCTGGTAGGCCGTGTCTGCAGGTCAGAGGCGCTTCCTCTCCATCCACGAATACCAATCCGTCAACCTACTGAACTCGGTGGGTTAACTGCTTCGTACCATCGAATGTTTCTGAATTGAAGTAGTATGGGATACCCACACCAAAAAGTATACCCGCGAAGACTCCCGAGGAAGCTTATGAAGTAGCAAAGAATTTTGGTAGGACGCGTCTCCATCTTACCGCGCCGGATGGTAACAAATTCGACCCCCAGGTCACGATAGGCTCGTGATCAAGGCGCAAGTGCTTGCTGGCGGACGAGGGAAGGGGAAATTCGACAACGGCTTCCAGGGCGGTGTACATATGGTTGGATCGTGAGTGCCCCGGGTGGTTACAGAGCTGGCCGGTTGCTAATCGTCGGTTCACAAGGCCTGAGCAGGCCAAAGAGCTAGCAGGCAAGATGCTCGGAGCAAGTCTCATCACAAAACAAACTGGTGCAGGAGGTCGTGTCTGCAACGCTGTCCGTACTCTGCCAATTACTTTGTCCACCCATTTAAATTTCCTCTCTCCCAGGTCATGCTTGCGGAACGCCGTGATCCCACGCACGAATACTATGTCGCAGTTCTCAATGACCGAGTAACTCAAGGCGTGGTTCTAGTCGCGTCTAACCAAGGTGGTATGAATATTGAGGAAGTCGCTGCGAAGGACCCGGATGCTATCATCACCACGCCAATTGACTACGAGAAGGGATTGAGCAAGGGACAGGCTCTAGGTGTCGCGAAGAAGCTCGGCTTCACGACAGCTCAAGCACAAGACGAAGCTGCAGATATATTCGTCAACCTCTACCGCATTTTCAAAGACAAGGACGCTACTCAAATTGAAATCAACCCGATGGCGGAAACCGCTGAGGGCCAAGTCCTCTGGTGCGTCGATTTCCTGTATTCTAAATCCGCCTGTACTCACATAAAGCCGCAGCATGGATGCCAAGTTCGGGTTTGACGATAACGCGGAGTTCCGTCAACAAGATGTTTTCAATCTCCGGGATATTTCTCAGGAGGAACCCTCCGAAGTTGAGGCCCAGAAAGCCAACTTGAACTTTATCAAGTTGGATGGGAACATTGGGTGTCTCGTGAATGGTTGCCGGTCTGGCCATGGCGACAATGGATGTCCTTTCACTCCATGGTGGGAACCCCGCCAACTTCTTGGACTGTGGAGGGTGAGTCCAGGTCTTTTAGGTGTCTACAGTCCGTGTTTAAGTATTTACGCGTCCTCAGGGGTGCTACTCCGGACACCGTCAAGAAGGCGTTCGAGATTCTCTTGTCTGACCCCAAGGTTAAGAGCATCTTCATCAACATCTTTGGTGGTGCGTCTCGATTTCCGTCTTGCGTATTTCAATTCTTTAACTCGTTCACAGGTATCATGAGATGCGACTACATCGCCGAGGGCGTTATTAAAGCTACTAAGGAACTTTCGCTCACTATTCCTCTCGTAGTCAGGCTCAAAGGTACCAAGGAGGCCGAGGCCAAGCAGTGAGTTCCAGAATGCCGTCTTCTGAACGCGTTGTTGACGTCAATATCCGCCAGAATGATCAAGGACTCCGGTCTCAAGATCATCGCCTTCGACAGTCTTGATGAAGCCGCTGAACGAGCAGTCCACTTGGCCCATGCTTAATTATAAATACGGCTTGTAATTTATGTCATTCCTCATAGAATGATCAAGGATTGTGATCATATTATAAGTGCGTCAGGGAACCATATAATAACAATCTGGACAAGCAATTTGTAACAATGTGAATGAAAAGTTCACCAAGGACGAGAAGGAAAGGGTGTTGATGGTGTCCGTCCGTAGCTTGGGGCGGGATGGCGTTGCATTGGTGGGTGGACCGTTGTCGTGCCGCATGTGTCCGCGGTTCTGGTCAGTCATGTATGCATGATTTTGGGGATGGGGGATGGGGGATTGCATCATCATATGACTTCCAGCATAGTACGGGTGGGCAGCAGCAGGTGCGACAACGGGACTACCTATGGGTGCGTTCCGAGAGCGGGGTTGAGCAATACCTGCTTGTTGCATTTGAGGTGACATGGCCGCCGTGTTGTAAAGTGTTGGAGTCCCTGGGGGAGGATAGGCTACCATCTGAACAGGAAATGGTGACGAAGGCGTCATCTGCCTCACCATACCTTGACCAGGAGTTGGGGGAGCAGGGATCCAAGCAGCGTAGGCTGCTTGTCCATTCATAGGCATCCGCCCAGGTACTGGGCTCGGAGGGTACATCCCGTGAGGCATCATAGGGTAGTTATATTGAGACATGGCTTGCCAATTCGCATTTGAAGGGCTTGCGACAGGGTAACCATAAGACGAGGGCCGAGCGATGGGAGCAGAAGGGGTAGGGGGTAGCGATGGCCGCTGGCTCGAGGACGAGGTCGAAGGCGGCACTTGTTGGAAACCACGCGTAACGTCGAATGAGGATATTCGTGAACTTGTGCTGGCTTGAGGCGGCGGCGTTTCTCCTCCCTCGGATTTGACGTCTTGCAATGTTAGTGGTAGAGCAGGCAAGTCGTCCTCAATCTTCTCCAACGAGTTGATGGTAGGAAGACTTGGATCAGCCGAGATATTTGTCCAGAGCTCCTTGATGTGAGGGTGGTCTACTCCTTCGCGCGCCCGGACTCTCTTTCACAGGGAAGCTGCTCATGCCTGGGCTGGCCCATAGATTAGACGTATTGCTTGACGGCGTCCTTGGTACATGATCAATCTATGCGACAAAACGTCAGTATATTCCAAGCTAACAATCGTGGAGGACAACGCACCGATGCCTTGTTGTCGTTGGTGCTGGACGCCAGAGACAAAGTCTCGGGGGCCCGAGTGATGTCGCCATTTGTCTCTTTGTGAGATGCCTCAACTGGAGCGGTTTGTGGTTCCTCCGTACTACTATTTGAAGGGCCGTCCAGTTCACTTCCAACAATGAAGTTCACCGCAGGCTTCGCCTCGATGTTGACGACGCGTGAATCACGATAGACTGCAACCGCGGCCCCGTTGGGCATTTTCCGTTGAGCCTTCTGGCGAACGGGATGGTCCGCTTGCTTTGAAGGGTCGGCCTCGGGTTTGGAGGGAGCAGGATCAAGTGTGACGACTGCGCTAGGCGGGGGAGATCGGCTAGTTGTCTCAAGTTCCTCCTTGATGGCGGGAGGTGGCGAAGATAAGAGAGTACCGGGTTTTCTCCAGGACGAGGAGGTATCTGCACTTGGAGGCTTACCAAAGGCGCCGGTATTATTGTTGAGACTGTTGGGACCGTTGGGCCGGGATGCTGAGAGTCGTGGTACATACACCCGATATCTGGGTTTCCCCTTGAAACCAGGGATCCAGAACAAGATATCGTTAAGAGAGAAATCACGACGATTAGCTGCGTTGACGGGTGGATCAATGGAGAGGGTTTCGACGGAACGATATGACGGGCCTCGGTGGAACTGGGATAGTTGTTGCTTGTGGACAGGCGGGCGCGCCACAGAAACTTTGGGCAGCCGTACATGGTACGTATTCCAGGCAGGTCGTGGGGATAGAGGTGGTTCGCAACGAGTGGAAAGCGACTCCGTATGAGCAGAGTCTTCGTGGTTGATCCGCAGAGCTGGAGGTACCCAACGATGACTCTTACCTACTAATGGAGGGTCATCTTGATGACTGTGCCCATGTTGACTTTCTGTCACCACCTCTGAATGCGTATCCTTCTGTGACTCGTGCATACCATCAATGGCACCTTTTATCCTGGAGATAGCATCGTCAAGGGCTGACATTGTTGCCTCCTTGGGAAAGGTCTGCGAGCGTGGAGTACGCTGTTGCCCGTGGCCTGCAGTATGGGTGACTGTCACCACTTGACCGTGTCCATTGGGCCGGATTAGGCCGGAAGGTTCTTTGTCCGACATCCCAGACGATTCGAAAGTGGTATGCCTAGGGGAGGATGTACTATTCCGTGGTCCTGAATCGGCAGCGGCATTGTCGTCAGCATGGGCTTCTGGCTGGTGCAAGCTGGGCTTTCGCTTCCAAGTATCAGATTGGGGGGCAGAGTTCGGTGAATCGGAATGATCCTGGAAGAAGTCGATAGCTAAGGGCCTGTTAGGCTTGCTTCGCGTGGCCTCGACCTCCTTAGGTGCAGTTGACTCGAGAGGGTCGGAGACGCCAACAAAATTTCCCAAGTTCTGAGAAATCAACAACTTCCAAATTCTCTTCTGCGTTTTGGGTGAAAGAAGAGTCTGCCTGTTCTTGAGCAGTCGGTCCGGAAAACAAAGGAGCAGGAGGCATAGGAGTCGCAGCTGGCTCTTGCACGGATACCGGGTTGGCCTTGTTCCGCCATGAGTTAGCTT
This sequence comes from Pleurotus eryngii var. eryngii, assembly GCA_029467805.1. Lineage (NCBI taxonomy): Eukaryota > Fungi > Basidiomycota > Agaricomycetes > Agaricales > Pleurotaceae > Pleurotus > Pleurotus eryngii. The sequence continues at coordinate 732,657 of SZVJ01000018.1, forward strand.
GGGCAGCTGGGGTTGTGGCTGAAGTAGGTGTTATAGGAGCATTAGAATTGCGCCTAGCAAACCCAGGCCGGGGCGAATCAGTGGGTGGACGTTGGATACCCTTGAGAGAAGGGGGTCGCTTCAATGGAGGCTTCGCAGCAGCAGGAGGGACAGAGCCTGGAGCATCTTGAATAGAAGATACTGCCGATGGATCGACAGTCGCAATTGCTTCTTCAATGACAGAGATGACCTCTGATTCCTTCACAAGAGGCTTGGTCTCTTTCGCAGCTTGGGATGCCATCTCAGCAGCCTTAAGCTTTTCTTCAAGCTGGACAGCCTTCTGACGAGCACGTTCACGCTCCTTCTCCCTTTCAGCCTCTTCGGCTTGCCGCCTCTGTTTAGCCCGCTCAGCAGCATCGTGCATCAAATCCTTACGTAGATTGTCTATCTCCGGGGCTGCGAGGTTTGGTGGAAGGATTGCAGCGCCTGACGCAGATGCAGGAGATGCATGCGATAGGACCGGAGATTGTGCTGGTAATGATGGAGGATGTTTCGCCGACGTTGGGGGCTGAGGGTACCTATCCCGAGAAGGCAATCGCTGAATTGGTGCTTTAGGTGACGTTTGGGATAGATGAGGAGGTAGTTGTCGCCCTTCTGAATCTCTCGCGTGTAGAGGCAGAGGAGGCGGGCCCATATTAGAGAGGCGACGACCTCGTTCTGGCGGAATGTCACGTTCCCTCATCTGAGAACCAGAGAAGCTATCAGAAATCCGAGGGCTGCGTAATGGAGGGTGACTAGATGATGTAGGATCCCTGATAGTACTGTCCCTGCGAGCGAAATTACGATTGCCAGCAGCGGAATGATAGTCAGCACCTTGCTTTTGAAGCAGTTGGACGTTGCCCGGAGCATGAGGGGGAAGGTCGCGCCCTCGTCGAAAGTCTGAGGGTGAGGTAGAGTAGTCGGATCGCTTGCTGCTATGAGGCTGGTCATGTGTGGGCCGGAAGCCACTGTTGCCCGCTGAGTATGGCTCAAGCCTATTGGAGCGTTCGTTGAAGAGGACCCGCGAGGACTCCGTTGGTGAATGGTGATGTTGAGACAAAATTGGGGAAGCCAGGGCATGGTGGGTGGCGGATGGCAGCCCTCGACTGGAATTGCTGGGCGATGGTTTGGATCGCGGCCAACTACGATCGAAGTCTTCGGCAAAACGCTCTTCCTTAGTAACAGGTACTTCGGCAGAAGGCTTGCGAGAGTGCCAGTTCCCACTTGATTCGCGAGACGCAGGACGAGGAGGTGAGCTTGCTGACGCAGAGGCTTCAATCTTGTATTGTCGACCATCGTTGAATTCGATGACACCGTCCAAGAAGTTGTCATCATCTTCCTCCATCTTGAGGATGATGTCAGTTCGACAATCCTTGCTTTCATAACAAACAACACACCTCATCCCAGTGATGGGCATTTGGGTCCAAGTGGACACCACGAAATGATTCAGCCTCTTCGTTGCGAACTGCTTTATTCACCATGTTGACCTCTTCAGCGCCTTTAGACTCTGCCGCCTTCGACTTTTGTGTCAACGATGCGCCTAGCGCGCTGGTGTCAGTATACGCCTATTGTGGTAGCCTGGGAGAGCACTACACACCTTGTGCAACTTCAGCAGCAGTAGGGAAATCGTTTTGTACCGTCTCATCTGACTTCGCAGAAGCTGCGGCGCCCTTCATGTTCCCCCACACGGGCTTAGGGCTACCTTTCGGTGTCACAGTAGAAATTTGCAGAAGCGCAGACCGCGGCTGCGGCTGTATAACCTTCCCAGCATGAGGAAGCTGAGATGCTGATGAAGACACGACGGCCGCTCCAGTGGACCCAGCTATGGATGAACCTGGGGGAAGAGGGGAAGTTCCGTTGGGCGTTGAACCCAGTATAGGACTGGCATTCGAAGCAATGGTCGGTGTAGCAGACGACGGCCGTGACCACCCTGGGCCTGGGCTTGAGGATTGTGGCGTAGCGGTGAGTTTCGTCGTTACTAACCGCGAATGTGAAGTGGCCAAAACAGTAGTTGGACGTGCTGTTGTATGAAAGACATGAGTTACATGCCAATACCGACTTTTCACCATCCGTTGTACAACTGTAACCACGAATAAAGATGTGGGGAAAAGAGATAAGGATACGCACAAGTGGGTCCGTTGACTTTATGACCGGACGCATTCGAAGTATTTGCTGCAGATCCTGACGCGGAGGTCTTCTCCAAAAATTTCTTGTTGATGTTGCTGGCGCTGAATTTCTTGTGTTGTGCGGTGGGAGTCGTCGAACTGGAGTTTCCGAGTTGAACGAGGGCTGGCCGAGCATTGGTGGCTGCAACCGCCGGTGATGGCGCGGGGCTTTGCGCTTTCGAGTCCTGCGATTCTTCATTTACTGCAGCTGCGTCCTTGATGCCTTCTGTAGGAGACGGGATGCTACCCGAGCCCGCAGCCTGCCCCTCCTCCGCACCCTCCAACCCCCGCTTCTCTACCCTGTCCAAGTCAGACTTCTCTTCAGATTGAAACAGTGATTGGTTCTCGTGGATATGAGCCATAGACGCGTCGCAAGACGCCTCTGACGTTATGCGTTGGGCCGTAAATTATTTCTCTGGAAGGGCCAATGAAGAAGTTCGGAATGCACAATGAAAGTGTACAGCATTGTGTTTGAGAGTTGAAATTGGGAAAGTAGACCATGTTATGGAAATCAGTAAGCTAGCAAGATGCTCAGCTGCGAAGAACGAACCTTGGTGATCACACCGGCCTCAGTTGGTGGTTGAGGGAAATTTGAAATACCAAACAGCAGGTGTCAGGCGAAGTCGGCGGGTCCGACAAACGGGCGCTAAAAAGGCTACCACTTTGCAAATGCGACCGTACCCTCATTTTGATTTTGGGGGGAAAAAACAGACATAGAAGAATACAAATTATGTGGCGTAATCTACATAGCAGCCAAGTCCGCCTCTTTTTTGTTGAGCCGGTCAATGTCTATATCTAAAGCGACGTTTGCCATCTCAATTTGCAGGATGTTGGAAATAAGTTCAGTCCACCGCGTTTCGAGCGCAGTGAGTTGTGCTCCCAAGCGTGTCTACGAAGAGTTGTTATTCTTGTGAATTTAACTGAACATAAACAGAACTCTAACCTGCGAGTTTTTACGTTCACGATTCAGGTCAACAGTCAGCTGCTTAAGATCCTCGAGAGCCTTCTCAATTTGTTGAGAATTCGCTTCTAACAAGTAGTTATGTATCCTCCAAGCATTTGAGCCGTATGTCTGCAATAACGTCGCGTTCGATTGCCTACGAACAATAAGAACCAGTTGTTCGTGAAGAAGTAAAAGAACGCACCGTAAACGCTGATGTTCAAGTTGCGCTTGTGCATTCTTGACGGCTGCTTGCCACTCTTCGTCGGTACCTGGCACGGATGTGGGTCCCGGTAGCTGATACCGAATCTGATCAACTTGAAGGAATGGTTGGTGTGATTCAACTCGCTCCAGCTCAGCCTGTAGCAAGGGGTTCTTCTGTATATCATCGCTAGTTAATATTCATCAACTCATTGGCATAAAAACTAAAGGCCTGTGTACTTACAGCAAATAGTGTGATTGGAGGCGGCACGCGAGGATGTAGTGTCGTCGGGGGTTTACCAGCTCGCGCCAACTCTTGCTCAACTTTCTGCCTTAACTCTGGGTGCGTTTCAAGATCATTATCGTAGTACGGCAGTGAATCCAGGAGTTCAGTTGGTTGTGTGGAGGACATGGTTGTGTGTACTGTGGAACGAAGGGAGCGGAGTTTAAACAGACTCTTTCCGTACGACGATGTTGCACCGCGCCGTGGCTCGGGCTCTGGCTGGCTCTAAGTTGGCAAGCAGACAGTATAGGTCAATACACTCCTCAACTTGTCGGAAAGGTATATATCTCCTCCACTCTGTAGCCAAACCACAACTCAAGCGCTTCGGCAGCATCCTCATCCTCATCCCCCTTCACCGAGCCGACTTCACCCAACCCGGCGCTCACGAAGCATGCCGAGACCACCGAGTCGCTGCACACCTACGGCTCTTATCTCACTCAATGCTTGCCAAAATTTATCCAGCAGTTCTCGGTACTCAAGGACGAACTCACGCTCTACGTCGCACCGTCCGCTATCGTTCCGGTTCTCACCTTTCTCCGCGATCACTCTCAGTGCCAATTCAAGAGCGTTGTAGACATTAGTGGTGCAGATTATCCGGAGCGGGAGAAAACGGTTCGAAGCTGTCTATCACTTGCTGAGTGTAAAGCACGCAGGGAGGATTAGAGTGAAGACATATGCTGGGGAAGCGGACGGCATACCAAGCGCCGCCGACGTGTTCAATGGTGCAAACTGGTAAGGCGTTGTGTCCGAGCAAAGCCCCCAACCGCTGACGAATGTGTAATATAAGGTATGAGCGAGAAGCATGGGACCTATATGGCATTTTCTTCACTGGCCACCCTGACCTGTAAGCTCCACTAAAACTGACCCTAGCGTAGTATGCTTAATGCACTCACTCTCAAGCCGCCGTATTTTAACGGACTACGGTGAATATACCGCTCTCTTCCTTGATCTCGTCTTAATACTTTCTATAGGGTTTGAGGGTCACCCTCTTCGCAAGGATTTCCCTTTGACGGCAAGTATTAATGAAAGCCTGACGTTGCCCAACTTATTCTAAATGCTTTCGCAGGGGTATACGGAAGTTCGCTACGACGAGGAAAGCAAACGCGTAGTGTACGAGCCACTGCAGTTAACTCAGGCATTCCGGTACAGTGACCTACCCTAGGCTAAAAATCTCCCTAACCATGTATTTAGCAATTTCGAGTCTTTGTCACCGTGGGAGCAGGTTGGCGATGGCGCAACACCTCCCCGTCCAGCTGAGCTCAAACACCTGCCTCCACCTCCACCCGAAGAAGTGAAGAAATAGTAGAGTAGATAGACCTTCCATTTCAACTAGGACGGCACTTCATGTCAGACTTATAGTGATAGGTCGTAACCCTTTCCAAAACCCTATCCGTGTTCCTAAACTACCAGGTAGACGTACATGCCGAAGAAAGTGTAATTAGACTTCTGTTGGCTTGCTGTCAGCTTCGCCGCCTTCAATCCCGTCGTTTGTCTGGGCTTTCTTGCCTTTAGCCCAACCCATCCGCTTAACAAGATATTCTTGGCCAATGACTTCCAATCCTACTCGTAGTGACTCGGCCACGGAGTCTTCCACCCAATCGTACTGATCCCATAGCTCCAACCAATGACCCGGAACAGTTTGAGAGACCGTAGCGCAAACCAGTAAATGTTCAGGGTCCGATAGATGCAGTAGATACTGAAGCTGGCTGTGGGTCTCCGGTTCTGATTGGGCAGATTCAGTCCCATCCTCGGCTGCCGGAAGCTTAGTAGATGGTATTGTGAGGGAGCTAAGGAAGGGTTGAATGCGCAAATAAACGTGAGAATACGTCGTTGGCGTTTGGGTTGACGATGGGTCACATTTGGCGGTTTTTGGCCGCATTGACCTTAATAATCTCGTCGATATTGGCCTACAAACGAGGATGAGTGCTTGAGACCAATGTTCAATGAGACGCTCAAACGATGCCCTACCTGAGCGAGCTTTGAGGCAGCTTCATAACCTTCAACAGCATTAAGTTCTCGACCCTCGTCACCAGTCGTCTTAGGCTTCGACTCATCGCCGCGATTCACAATGAGATCGCCGCCCTCAACTTGCTCCAGGACCTGTGCAGATGATGAGGTGGATAACCAGTATACGGGGGCCAGCCACTTACCCTACTCAGCGAACGGTATACCAAAGATTCGACGCCGTCGTAGCCACGCATGTCGTGGCTCAACCAGATTTGTATGACTTCATGTTCTGATATAGGCGGAGCGACGACATTCAATATGTCGGTGAGTGTGGACAGCCCTAATTGCTTGAAGTCCTTGCCTGTGATATGCTCAGTTGCATTCTGCGTTGAATAGTGAGATACGCATACCGAGCTTGTCCAATTGCGCTGTCTTTGCATACTCCATGACGCCTTCACTCCATTTACGAGCTTGCTCGTTATTCGGTAGGTTCTTGACTTGCTCGTCTACAGCCGTTTTTGCTTGCTGGATAGCAGCAGAGGCGGTAGTCCAGACACTACCCCATCCCCATCCTCCTTTGCTCGCAGTTGATGCAGAAGGCTCAGGAGATTTGCCCCTCTCAGCGGCGCTAGTCCCGCCGGCTGTAGTAGACGGCGTGGCTGTGCCACCTGAGGCGGGTAGCAACGGGGACGACGAGCCAACGCGAACCCGTTCAGTTGGCTTTCTCAACGACGGTGTGCCTGCGCGTGAACTCGGTCGTTCCGTAAGACTTATGCCAGGTGTACGGTGGGTAGGCTCGGCGGACTTCTGAGTGATTTCGTCAAGAAAAGCTAAGACTTCAGCCTCGCCACCAAGTTTACCCTGAGCGTTGGGGTTTGGAACAGCAGGGGATGGATTTCCGAAGCCTTGGGCGGACAAGCTAGAAGGACTGCCCTCTGGCCCAGTCGGTTTCTCTACCGGTGTGAAGGAGTCGAGATCGTCAAGGAATTGGAGGACTTCCTCTTGATGCTTTGATTTCGACATAGTGAACGTAAGTATGCTGTGTCCATACAATCAAACTTTTGTAACTAGTAACATGATGTGACTGAGGACTTAACAAAGAGACGCCGATAACAGTGCTACTCGCTCACGTCTGGCTTTAGCACCGTAACATTCTGAGCCCTGAGGAATTCGAGTACTAACTTCAAGCTTCTTAGCTCGGCACACCTCTCAGAGGCTCGACTGTCATCCTCTCGAAATAGAGGTTGGTCCACAGCCTAGGCACACCCGGGGTCTAACTCCAGAGGCAAGTCTTGTGGCGATGGGTAGAAAGAGGAGTAAGCAACCTCAGCCCGATGAATATCACGTCGGTGAGCAAATCATGCAAAGTCTGACCGCGACACTCACTGACGGAGTTGATATCGCGGATTGCAGAAGTGATAACTGCAGCCAGAGTGCTGGATACACTCGAATGGGTACGCTCATTCCCAGTGCTGTTGAGACATGGTACTGATCTGTTCTCTCTAGGAATACCATGTGAAGGTACTGCAACGGGTCCTCCTGGCACCTGGACTAGCCTGACCTCAAGGAACTTTTTTCATTTTAGTGGGCCGGCTACGACTCCGAATCAGACAGGTACGTACGCTACCTCGCTGGGGTACTGGTGTCTAATCCTATATAAATATCAGCTGGGAACCACAAGCAAACGTCGAAAGTTGCACCGAACTCCTAAAACGCTTCTGGAAACATATAGGTCTTGATGACGAAGATTATCCACCCGGACATGTGTGCGAAGCGAAGCCATCCTGGATTAGTATGCATCCCATTCACCACCGCCTGTTATACCCTCTGAGCCCCATTTCGGCAGGGAAGGAGAAGAAAATGTTTGCGAATAATTTCCCCGAAGTACTCCAGAATCAGAAAACAGCGAGCAAAGGCAGAGAAGGCAGCAAAGGTCAGGATCACTGTGTGTTTGAATCTGTATTCTCGACATTATGCATAAGTTTATCTACATGCTTCAAGTACGTAGGAGAAGCGTCCCCCGCGGCCTCGTCGTCGTCGAAGACCAAAGGAAAGCGAAAACGTTCGAAGGTAAGAGCTATTATGATTCGATAATGTCGGCCAACCTTTATACTCTCGTTGTGGCAGGGAGTCTCAAGTATTATAGACGATGAGGTAAGCTGTTGCACTTACGAACAATTGTATCGAACTACAAAACTGCATAAGAGTTCGGATGGTGAGCCCCTTGCGAAGAAAGCGAAATCTACTACCGAACAGGTGACGCCCACTACCCGGGATAAGGTATGCACCGTTGGCTCATACTATTTCCATAATATCAATTGAACGCACAGGGCAAACAAAAGGCGACAGAATTCCTTTCATCGCCAGTATATTTTGGAGGTGACGTGGCGGATCTCTTCACGCCTCCCGATTCTCCGTCAAAGGAGAGTCCTACTCGTCCAGCTGAACCATCATCCCCCGAGGTTCCAACGGCCTCTTCTTCGAGTTTCCCTATTCCATCTGAACAACATTGGCGACGAAAGCTTCAAACCCAAGCTACGGCTCCCCAGACAACGATCGTTGGTAGTTCTCTATCCACTAAACAGCGTCTCTCTCAAAACTGCGTTGTCCGTCACCGCACCTAACACGAAAATAGCCAAGAAAACTTCCTTGGCTGGGCTCAGTTTCAAGAAGAGGCCTGACGCTGGTGTTGCTCCACTAGGTGTCGCAACAAGCTCTACTCCGGGTAGCATGCCATTGCCCCGTCGGAAAACCACTGGGACGGAACCCACCATCACCGTACCCGACAGTCCAGTTGCACCTCGGGAAGCTTCGCATTCAATGTTTCTCCCTGGGGTCATGCAACCTTCGCCCCCGGTGCAATCGCCTGTTGACTTTTTCCAAGCCACATTGCATGCTGAGGAGACGTCTCATTATGAAGACTACAATATTCCTCATATAGAAGACTTGTAAGTGGATTCTTTCCCTAAATTGCACAAAGCTTAGACACGCTCAGCATGTCGGAATTGCACTTGCCAAGCCCAAAGAATCAGTTACTAGATCAAGCTGAATTATTCTTGCAAGCTGCCATGCCGTTAGAGTAAGTACTTCCCCGGCACTCGCTAGCTCACGATACGTCCTGACAAATTTGCCTACCGTTTAGACTTGCTGCTCCACTCCCGCTCGAACAATCGGTCATGTAAACTAGTTTCTTGTCCTCTCCTCTTTTACACGTATCTGAGCGTGTTTTACTGCATTGCAGGCAACAGACGCAAACCAAAGACAGCGTGCAGGAACCCGAGATTCCCGCACCCGTAGCAACGATACTTCGTCCGAAGTTACCGCCAAAGTAAGTCCTTGTGCATTTGACGGTGGCAGCCATCAGAACATTCCCTTTCAGAGCGCAAATTAAATACAGTTGGAAGGGACCTCTTTGGTCTGAGGATGGGGACAAGTCTGAGCACATATGTGACATTTGTCTCACCGATGTGTCGGACCCTCTTCCTGATGGTCTGCGCTTGAACATTTTACTCCAAACGGTTGACTCCTTCCGCTGCAAAGGATTGTATGACCAAAGGGACGTTGTACAAATACTCCTTGCCTGCAAGAAGACCCCTCAGCAATTCGCGCGCGTAACCCCCAAAGAGCCCAAAGACGCAGAGGCTTTGACAGCGCTCACACGGAGCATCAATCGTCTCCGCCAGGTAAGTGTGTTTCCAGGAACTCTCTAGATCTATCGACTCAGTTATCGTTGAGGTCATCGTACTCCCCTTATATCTAGACAACAAGATTGTCTCTTTGCTACTTGTCTTCTCTGCGATCGGGTCAAAGCCACTCGCTCGAAAGCTGAGCCTTCCATCCAATTACCAACAATCCAAGACCCCTGTTGCAGTCCTACTTGCATGGTCGCTACCCAGCTACGAGCGACAGGAATGGCGCCACCCCGTGAATAAAGCAATATACTGTAGTCTCCCCTACGAGCCACCTTCAATATCGAGAGCCCAATACCGAAAATTGCGTCATTTATGCACGATGATGGGGGTGCTCCGCTTTCCCCAGGATCTTTATGAATTCATGAACAGAGCGACTAGATCTTATTGTGTATGGTGGGAAGGTGGCGACGGCGCATCCAAGCAACAGGGATGGGAGACGGACACATTGCAGACAGTGCTGGAGGCTTGCGGTGCTGAGAATGGCGGCCACAAAAAAAAGCGTCCGTGTAGTCTTCGTTCATGTGGCGTCCATCCTTACGTTGCATCGCTTGCCCGATTTCTTGGAACGAAGGTCAAAACGTCTGGACGTGTGTTTCTATACGTACGGTACCCATCACAGGGTCCCTCCCTCCCTTTGGGGCATTCGCCCCATATACCCAGCCGGTAGGCCTTAATCATTGCATCCTTCGTTGGTCATTACCTCGGCAACTTACCTGAGTGCATTAGGTGGCATTGTCACATTCACCCCTCAAGCTCTTCTAGGCAACCCAGACGTATTGCGCATGAGAATCAAGCAAATTGTTGCCCATACCTTCTGGGACTGTTATGTACTCCCGACAACGGTCGCGATAGCATCCTTGTTATCTGCTGGAAAGAATGATCCTTTAGACCTATTTGATCGGTAGGTGGCCTCGTTGGTTGTTCATAGAGATAGATGGCTTACCAGTCTACAGGAGTAAACTGTTCACCGAATATTATCTCCAGATGATCGAAGAAGGAGATATAGCCATGATGGAAGCCCCTCCATTAGAACCATATTTCACAAACCCCAGGGCTCTCGAATGGCGGGCCGCGACTGAAGCTCAACGTAATTTTACTCGACGCGATTATCTTGAATACGCATTGAAGGAGTTCAATGCGTCTTACTCTAATGTACCAGAGTCAGATTGGCTCATAACGGCTGAGGGTGCTATAACCAAGGATCTACATATGATGCAAACACAACCATGCTTCATGTCTGAATATCGACGATTCGTTGTCATCCGCGGCTCTCAAGAATCTTATGAACCGGATGTGCTCAAAGATAGCGTAAGTCACCGCTTATTTTTCAGCTGCCGAGTTCTGAATGTTAAAGGTTTTGCAGTTTGAATGGGTGTCCGCTGAACGCTTTGATTTCAACGACCAACTTTTTGATAAGTGGAGCTGTAGCCAACTCGAGAAATTTAATGAATGGGACTTTCCTATCTTCTAATTTTCTGATACATACGCCACTTGCTGTACCACTAGTATATATATCTACTTGATCTCAGCCAAGGTTACGTCTTACGTCTTGAATGGTTTGAACGGATTGCCGGCATCCGAACCGGGGACACCGGCAATTCACTCCTGCCATGTGGCATGTGATTATACATAACTCTGCCTCTGCCTCTGCTCTCGAGCTAGCTGGACGAGCAATGTCGAGCTTCCTGCACGATATCATCACCAACCCGGAGTACCATGACTACCTCGCTATTCTCAAGGGCACACGCAACGGGTTCGTGTACGGTGTCAAAGTGCGGTTCCCTCATGCCTTGATCATGGCCATCCTATTTGGGCGGGGCAGGTGAGCGTCTTCGACCGCACTCGCCCCATCATAATGGACTAACCATTGATGTTAAAATGCAGCTGGGAAGCCCGCATGCGTGTCATATATCGCGCGACCAAGCAACATGCGTTCAATTTAGCGAAATTTGTAACCTTGTACAAGACGTTCCTTCTCGTGCAGAAAGAAGGTCAATGGGGGCAAGGCGAGGAGTGCGGATACATTCATTGCAGGTCTGCTGGGCGGATACCTGGTATTTGGTGAACGGACAGCCATCAATGAGCAGGTATGTGGCTTCCATGATGTACTCCATGCTACCGGCTCATCGGAGCCTTGTCCAGATCGTGCTGTACGTCGTATCGAGGGTCGTCGCTTCGTTTATCCCAAGAGCTGGCGCGCCGTACTCTAAATCAACCTCCCCCTCCGACGTGGTCAAGCCATTACCGCCTGATTCACGCTATTTCACCGTCTTCGCCGCTCTGTCCTGGGGCGCCGTTATGTGGCTATTCACCAATCGGGGGGAGTCAATTCAACCGGGCATGTTCAACTCTATGCAATATATGTACAGAGATTCAGAGACCTGGAAAGACTTGAGGACGCTCCTCTGGCACAATACATGAACATAACCGTACCTCACAATGCATATTCCCCGCATCACAAACATTTACGACGAGTAGACGTGTTACTATACTTATGTTATAGGACGTAACGTTGTTAATGACGATCTATCACTGGGGACTACATCAGACCGGGGGCGCCTTCAGTTTTATACCCTTGGTTACCCTGCTGCATTTATACTTTATTGAAGCATCAGTCGTAAAGGCCAAGAAAAAACCGATGCGGCTCACGCACAGAGAGCATTTCTACAGCGGCAGTGCAGGCTTTACTACAAGCATCACATGAATCAAACGATTCTGATACATATGTCATCTCACCTCCGACGTCCGTGTCTTGGATCTATCAGCTTCGGATCCTTGGACTGACGATATAGCAGCAACATGCTTACCGGTCTCAATACGCCCAATGAGTCTCCTTCGAGCCTTATCCCAAAGTGCCCTTGCCTCCTCGTGGTGAGGTAGACATATCCCATAGTTAAATGGGAACATGTCTTCCTCAAGCAGGATCTTGCGCATTGCCTTGACACGGTTGTCTTGCAATTGCACAAGCCTATGATAAGCTTCCACCGTTGGTATGACCTTGATTTCTTGGATGCTAAATCCAGCAACCGGTGGTATATATTTGCTTGCTTTGCTGGCTATCCGATCTAGGCCATGTTGACAAGCAAAACCATAGACCTCCAGGGGGTAGACGGGGACATGAGCCAAGAGATGTTCATGAAGGGAATCCACCAAGTGCTGCGAGAGCATATATTTATCGGCCAGGTGTAGCAGCGCTGGTAGCAAAGGCCAAGGTATCATAGAATCTGATTCATGCGTCCTCGTACGGATTTGGGAAATCTCTGATTTGTTCTTGATGTGGATTGGAATGGGCGCCGGGGGTGGTGAATGCAACAATTGGAGCAGGAGATGGAGTGTCTCAGCCTTCTCATCAATTTTCAGTTGATCCAAAGGGGTATCAGTTGACCCCCCGGACGAGCAACATGCGAACATATCATCTAGAAAGAAAATTCGTCAGCGCGTGCTCGGTGTGCACATGGAGCAACAACGTACTGAAGACCTGGCTCCCGTTTAAAATGTCGCGACGGACAAGGAACTGTTCGTTGTCAGGTATAGAATGAATAGCGAAATCTGGGCTGTCGCATTCAAATGTTTTGCTTGAGAATAGCATGGCGCTTGGAAGCAACTTGATGTCGATGAGAGATAGGAAACTGGTTCCATGAGTATCGTCTTGATATGATTGTCAGCGCAGCAACCACACGTTGCAAGGCGTGTTGCTGATGTGGATGTTAGAGGAAATCTCAAAGAAATTTATGCTGATGGTGCTGCTCATCAAGGGGCAAAGATGCACAGCAAGGACCGGCTACCCACGACATACATGTGTACATTATATGTGGTGAATGGGGAAACATGGGTTCCATGGAAGTAATACAATTGGAGACGCCAGCCAGATAATCCCAGCTGGAGGGCATAGGTCAACAGCGATGACGGTTCTCCATGAAAGAATCAGGTACGGGAAAACGGAAGAGCAGACGACGTGGTAATGAACCGGAGAAATGAAAATGGTCGCAATGGTATCATCAAATGAGGTAAAAGCGAGGCGATCTAAACAGCCCAAAGCCCATAGAGAAACCCTCCTCTCCTACAGGATTACACACTTGATCCGCCTGCCACCGGGCTTGTCGTCTTTCACTGGTTTCGTAGGACCTGGGCCGGGTTCTATGTTTCGTGTCTTTCGTAGTGCGCGGACGAGGTTCATGAATAAGTGTTGGACATTCTCAGCTGTTTTTGCGGATGTCTCGATGAACTCGCAACCGAACTGCCGTGCGAGGGCAGCACCCTCCTCTTTTGATACTTCGCGCTCGTAGCCCTTGTCGCATTTGTTGCCAACGAGCATGAATATTGGGTCGCCACGTTTCACACGCCGCATTGACTGGCGGAAGATCTCGAGTCGTTCAAAGGTCTGCCGCGACGCAATCGAGTAGACAAGAATAAAGCCCTGCCCTTCTCTGGATCGGATGGAGGGAATGAGCGGATATCAGAGGATCAACGTCTAGAACTCACCGCACCCATTGGTCACGGAGTGTGGCGTATTCCTCTGTTCATGGTATCAGTGGGAATGAAGTGGATCTTGAGTAGATGGTGCACCTTGGCCAGCAGTATCGATGACTTCTACAAAACACATCCGGTTGTCCACCACAAGCTGCTTGCGGTAGGCATCTTCTATCGTCGGATCATACGTCTAATCCAGGCTAATTAGCCTCAAGAAGGGCGTAGATAACATGTCTGCACACCTCTATTCGATTTGAATGGAAAGTGAGCATTAGTCACAGAGGGCATCAGGAAGGTAAGCTTGCTTACCGACAAAGCAGTTCAGGGTGAACTTCACGAACAGTCATTCTTCGGAGCCTAGTAGAGTGGAACAAAGGATGCATACCTGCACTGCTAGAGCCGTTTTTGCCCACACCACCATCGCCGAGAACTGCTACTCTCCAATTGTCCATTGCTACTTGGAATCAGCACAGTGGAATTACACGGGCGTCAGTAGAGAGAGAGGAGCTGTTGTGCTTGGAGAATGTCGAGTAAGTCGTAAAGGAACGTCCTTGGGGGAGGATAGTCGGTTCCGTATGAGGCTTGAAGTGAATGTCAGAGCAGTCGAGCGTCGTCGAAATAGGAGAATGGAATTGAGTCGATAAAACTTGAGTGGAAAGGGATGAAGAAAGAAGTGAAAAGAAAAGGTAGGACTTGGTCGTGCGATTCGTGGAGAGGTCGTAAACGAGAAGACTTTGGGAGAGCCTTGGAGATCCTGAGAGTCGAGAGGAGACGTATGGGCGAACGACACTTTGGTTCCCGGCTCAAAGTCCTATTGCTACCAAAACACTGCCATACAATATCTTATATAAAAAGCACTCTTTTCACACGATTTGATTATTCCACCATCTTGCACAACCAGAGTTTCCCAGATTCTCGTAGAAACGTTTCGACGAAACTAGGCGTACAGCTTTCCAAACGTGTGGTACAACGAGGCAGAATTCAAACAACACCGAAATCGACTGAAGTCACAAGCATCCCATACAGGAGCTCTTACAGGGGCCAGGGGATCGCCTCGTTGCTAGCGCACACCCTCCTTTTGTAGACATCTCAGCAAGAGCTGTAGCTCAATAATCGATGTCGCCGCATCTTAATCGCCGGCGCTCTCATGCACCCATGCTAGTCCTCAAAGTCTTTCCCACATACGCTTGGCAGAGATAAGTGCTTTGCCGCATACCGGCAGGCAAGATACTTCCAACATGAAAACGAATAGGCGAAATTAGGTGACGTTCTTCCGGGCACGAAGTCACTCAAGTTTCCAGAAATCACGATTTGCGTGTTTAAGCATTTCACCTTACACCCCCGATAATCTATGACAGATAAAAAAAGTAGGAGCAGGTAAAGAACTAAAGGATGGAGCACGGACACGGAGCGTACGCGGGCATTAACGTGTGTGGAACTAGCAGGCAAGAACGGCGCCGGGTGGCGTAGCGTACAAGTAGGAAAAGGAACAACAAATGACTGTACAGTGATACATGTGGAACAGCCCAGAACTCTCTTCGACTTCGTCTCGATTCGGCGCGGGGAAAAGGTGCGGGGAAGGCGGTGGGGGTGGGTGCAGACAGATGACTTCTATAGTACTCGGTGTAAGGAGAAAGGAGAAGACCGAAAGGTATCAGAGGATGAAAGGGGAATGTCAAAGGAAGTGTAGAGAGTAAAACAAACACCCCGGGCTCGATGACAAGACGTGAGCGCGTATGTATAGATACGACGCCAGATGCGGTAGTGTTTCGGATTTTGAGAAGCTCGAAATGCCTGGCGCGTTGGACCCATTTCGCCCACACCCACATCATACACCGCAATTCCATGCACGGCCACTGCACGCATTCCCAGCGGAGCGCGAGGCCTAGTCCTGTCTGCTGAACTCTGCCTGCGTAAGGTCAAGGACAAAGGTGCCTATTTGGTTTTTCGGCGGCTCTATCAGCTTGACGGCTTTCTTTGCGCCTGGTGCTGCTGGCTTCCCTGGTTGCTGAATTGAGTTTGAAATGGAGGGAAATGGTCGGAGGGCGCGCGTGATGACGGGAATGAAGTGTTCCGTCGCGGTATGACACGCTGGGCGGCGGCGGTGCGTGACGACGAGGAGTCTGCGAGAGGCGAGGATACGAGAGGTCGCGACATTGTGAGGGTGGCTAGCGGAGAAGTCAAAGTCAGCCAAAGCGGTCAGCTCCGGAAACGAGAAACTCACCCATTGTACCAGCAGCAGAGAGGAGGATTGCGGGGAGAGGGCGGGGAGGAGAACAGGTAAAGAACGTGTTGGGGTAGGGAGCGTTGAAAGGAATTATATAGATTTTGTCGTTGGGGCTATTGGGGCTAAGGGAAGAGTTGGGGATTCGGCATTGGCTGACAAACATCCAAAAAGGGAAATCAATGATGGCATTGCATTTTCTCATGTAGATTCATTGCGCCTTGTTGGTTTTACTCGCCTTAACGGAGCGGAGACGCTCTGACCGCAGAAGTCTGATGTATGGAGTCCAGAAATATTTCTCCGAGTGACCACATGCTCTTCTTAGTCTGACCCACCGCCTTCACCACCGAGTCCGTTTTTTATTTTATTTTCTGCAAATAACAAAATGCCGAGCATGGGCGCCTTCCCTGAATTTATTAGACGCCCTCCTCGGCCCGAGCAGGTAACGTGGCACCCCACTATCCAAAGCCTATGTCATGGCCGGGTGAGCTATACTGATGCTTTACTGTTTAGTAACGCACAAACCGTCTGCTGCGAGAACGTCCAATTCAGCAAGCTCACACCACCGATCAGTCCTTCCGTCTTTTCCGTCCGATGCTGACCAAATGAATTCTAGATGGCTTGATCAACGTTGGCTGTGTTGCCATCGACTCGTAGCATGACACGATGCATTGACAGATATTCGATTTCTCCCCAAATCAAATATCCGTGGCTCACCTACCGCTAACGTATGTCGTACGGCCTGATCGTAATTACGGCCCAAATGATGAGATGCTCGGATTCCGCTTCGTCCAATTAATATAATATCTCTCCTCTTCATTCACGGTAATTATATAGTTAGGTTTACATTCGGCACGTACGAGTACAATTGAGTTTCGAGGGGAGGGGGATTAGGGGATTGTTGCCGAATGAGATGAGTACACAACGGTAAGAAGAGTACGCAAACAAAAGGCACCAATCGACAAGCTTCAGGTGGCAGAGTGGGAAGGCGTACTGGAGGAAGGGGCGGAAGATCGGGGCGAGGGTCACGTTGACTTCTATAAGTCGGATCGAGGAAGGATGGCCAAGAACCAAGCGATTTCCTTGCGTTAGTGTCATCCGACTCAAGTCTCTCTTCTAATGTACAAGGGCCGCATTGGCATAATACATTGACCTGCAAGGCCAATTAGGTGTACACGGCTCGGACGGATGCCAGCCGAATGTGAATTAGGAGGGCGACTCGGGCGCTCGGCGCTTCTAGCCGGCTACTGGACGTCGACGAGGAGATTGCGCTCGAGGATGTACTTGCCCTCTTTGTACTTCTGGCTGGTTTCATAGGCTCGGTCCTATGATGCATGTCAGCATCCCCGTTGATGAAGGGGAAATGTGATTTCATAGCGTACATATTTCCATCCTAATGTGGTACCGCATTTGACGCAGTAGATGTCGCGGACGGTGTGATTACCCGTTGTCATGGGCCGGTCGCAGGGCTCGCCCTCGTCGACATTGACACTAGGCATGTCAGCAAGGGGTCGGAACCCGGAGATGGTTCGCTACTTACACACCGTCGAATAGGTAAGCTCTGCCGTGCTGTCCATTGAATGCCTGTCGGGTATCATTAGCATGTTGCTTCATAAATGATGATGACTTGGCATACTCTTGAGATCATGGAGTGGATGGTCGCGAGATGGGTCTTGCATGTCGAGCAGCCGTAGATGCGCTCGCCAGTGAGGTAACGACGGTAGGACATGCCCATCTTGAGGGGTGAGGGTGTTTGGTGGAGAGGGGCGGGGGAGGACGATGGAGGCAGTGGGGGGGAAGCAGGCAAGATGACGCTGAAAGACAGATGTCTTTATATATCGCCAAGGTCGTGTGAAGGGTAGTCAGATAACAATATTCGGCTCAGAGTCCGTGAAGGGAGGACGGTATTCCAATTGTAGTGATCAGTGTCACGCTTGCCCCTAATCCTAGTACCCGGCGACTCTGCTACAACCCCTAAACTTAAAGCAAGGCCCTCTCGTGTTCTGCTGCACCCTCATTTACGTTCAAAAGCCCTTCAAGTGAGCAGGCTCAGAAACAGGCACGCTGCTCAGGCATTGATTAGAATGATAAAATTTCTGCCAAGCCCAACCCGGTGCCATTCCTGGCTTCGAGAAATCGCGAAGAGGCCTATCACCTCAGTGCTTCTGAGGACACACCACCGATGCGAGCATCTGCCGACAGAGCTCAAATCCTTCCTTTCCTGCGATCTATGTCCGCTATCCCAGCTATCCGCCAACAGACGATCGTCCATTTGGGATGACGGCGGTCCTCCATGTTCCTGCCTTGCCGCATTAGTCCATCGATGGCTAGCCTTTTAATTATAAAAGGCGTTATCGGAGACAACTGGGTGACATGTCGGGTGTATGTCTGGCGTTATCATGGAAATCTTTATCTGCCTCCCATGGAGCACGAAGTATACTTCTATTATTCGATTATTAGTCGCAACCAATCCGCCTCCGACGCAAAAAGGAAGGGGGATGTGACTGGGCATCTGTAGGATCTGTGGTTCAGTCCGGTGCACGCATGCGCGTAACTGGAACGGGGCGGAGTCTGTGTCCAGTCTCTCAGGTATGGACCGTATTGCAGGCTCAGCGTATACACCAACCTTCCTGCGCAAGTAGGCTAGATTAATCGATAACTCGATAGCTTGACCTAATGACCACCCTCAAGACCTTGCTATTCGCGTACGGAGCTCATCCAAACTCTTTTACGTTCATGGCAAGTAACATCCCTTTGAGTGTGCGTGGGATCCCCTCGGATTGTCAAGTGGTTCGCATCCGCGGGTGTTGGTGAATTCACATAATATATAATATAGCCATGTTCACTACAGCTGAGAGCTGGTGCACACGAGGAGTTGCTATTCTTGATTCTATGTTGGATGTAAATGATGCGTTGACTAGTATTGTGACTTCATCATGAAAGTTTAGCAATAAATAGACGGGAACCATCTTGATGGGCCAGCGACGTGGCTTTGGCACTTCATCCCAGATAATGGCACCGAGAGAGATTAATTAGTGGCCCGAAGGACAAGTAGACTGATTGTCGACCCCTCGCGGGAAAGTGGGATGGTGGGTGTGGGAAGTGCGATACCGTGTTCAGTGATGATCTCGTCTTCGAATTATCCTCTGGCGACGGCTTGGCTGCGTTGGACCCTTCGCTGCTCGCAGTCGACCCGCTTCATCTCCTTCTCCACGTAGCCGACATACAAAGCTGCGCCTGCAGCAGCTTTCATGGCTTCATCCCACCCTCGATCCTCGACATCCTCAAACAAGCGTCCTGCCCCAGAACATCTCGAGCGCCCTGCGAAGCACCGACGCACGACGCGCCGGCCGGGCATGGAACAGCGTACCCAAAACGCGAGTAAAAACGCTGTCCCAGCGCTGGATATCATACACAATCGACGGGTTTAGGCTGCTGCTCGAGACGGTCTCACACTTCTTGCCAGGTGCGTTTGTGCTTGCGGGGTGAAGTGTAATTATAGCAGCGAGGACGAGGCTCTTACCTATCGTTCTAGGCGATCAACCGGGCAACCTCACCCGCCCGCAGGAACCACCACAGCCGTCGCCTTTGTCCTCACCCCCTCCACCCATACCAGCGAAACCTCTACCTCCCCCTTCTTCCGCCCGCGTTTCTAACGACGTTCCACTGACACCACACTCATACTTGAACAAATTGAAGCAGAAAAATACTGAATTTGCCCTGTGTACCTCACGCGACCCGCGTTCAGTACCACTTCCGCCATCCCCTCCACCACCAACCAAGCGCCAAAGCGAACGAAAGTCATCCATGATCGACACGCCGGAGACGGGTAATTCGCGAACCCAGCTACCAAATGGACATGCAAATATGGTTGCAAGCAGCTCGAAGACGCCCTTGGTCAATGGGTTTAGCAGACCAACAGCAACGTCATCTAATTCATCAGGCTCGAAGCGCCTACGCAAGTCCCAGGACTCGTCGCCTTCCCTCGAAATCTTCGACTCTTCAATGCCGCCCCCACCTGTGCCTCAGAGGGATCAAACCAGTGGTTCTTTCGAGTCCACTTTCCGTGATCACGCATCAACACAACCTATACCCGTACGACGATACCAGACGCGGGAACATATATTCGCGAAAAGAGTAAGGTATCATGCCCCCGGGTTTTTCTATTGAAATTAATTACATCTGCTTCAGCATAAGCAACGCGTGCAAGAAGAGAGGATAGCAGATCGATTAGAGATGGAAAAAGAGTTGTACACTTACGAGCGTCGGAACGGTGCGTCGCGTGTATTCTCTACTCATTCACCATGCTCAGTTCATCTCAATTCAGGGTACCAATCAAGTCTGTCAGACTTCAAGGGCCTGCTTAGCTATCGCGCTGCGTTGGAGAAAATACAGTTCCGGGAGGCCTTGTCTCGTATGCCATTCCTGTTTTTGAGGCGTTTCTCCATTCGTTAAACATCTTAATAGCTTCCGCTTCCCTTACCGATCTAAGAGAGTTGGCACCATCCTCAAATCGCGATCGACGGTATTCGTTCGCGGATGTGAGATTCAAAATCATCTTCTCGCTTGGCTGCTACTAAGTACTTTTAGGCCGACGGAATCTTCCTGCAACGAGCCCTCGACAAGGCGCGTGCAACGTTCAATAGTCCCAAACCGCCGAAGCCATTCATCCCAACATGGGAGCAAATGCAACTTCGCAATAAAACGCGGGATCAAGAGATCGAGGACCGCCTCCGCCCCAAGCGAGCACCCATACCAACGCAGTTACCACCAGCGGACGATGCTAAGGTTACGGGGATTCTGCAGAAGCGTGGTGCTTTGTTCAAGTTCGCTAGGGAACAAGTGACTAGCGAGGATATTGGGCGTTTGCGACCTTGTCAGTGGTTGAACGACGAGATCATCAATTTCTATGGGTCTATGATCCTTGCGCGCTCGGAGTCGTCGAAAGAGAACCCCGGGGGCAAGCCGTCGAAGCCGTTGAAAGTGCATTATTTCAGTACGTTCTTTTGGCCGAAGGTGTTAGATGGGTACGACAAGTCGAGACTGGCAAAGTGGACTAAGAAGGTGTGTATGTTGGTCTTCGTGTGTGATTTGGTATTAAAGGATATGGTGTAGTTCGACATCTTCGAAAAGGACGTCGTTCTTATGGCGGTCAATCATGGCAACACGCATTGGACGTCTGCAGCAATCAACTTCCGTCAAAAACGGATTGAAGCCTACGATAGCATGAATGGTGATCAGTCCTACGTGCTCAAGGTATGCTAACTTATATGAGAACCGTCGTTTCCATGTGCTCACTGGACTTTTCTTTTTCTCAAGCACCTTCGGGCGTACGTAGATGCTGAACACCGCAATAAAAAGAAAAAAGCCGTTTGACTTTACTGGATGGGAAGATTATTCACCCAAGGTTCGCCTTATTGCGTGTTACTGGGCCGCAGCATCTCCATTTCACACATTCTTTGTCCCCGTTCCGCAGGATATCCCACAGCAAGAAAATGCCTACGATTGCGGGGTCTTTACCTGTACAATTTTGGAATACCTGTCAAGAGGCGAAGAGGTGTTCAACTTCACGCAGAAGCATATGCCGTATATCCGAAGGAAGATGATTCTGGAGATTGCGACGAGCCAACTGCGCGAGCCGTCGTAGCAACCGCATTCCAGGCAGTGTAACACCATATCATACGCCTCCATATATTATTATGTTTGCTCGCTTTAATATTCGCTTTGATTTATGCGTTCGTTCACGATTGTAAAGTAGACGCTTTTGATGTAGAGCTCAATGTGTATTTTCGAATCCGAGATGGTTCTGAAGTAGTCCATGGCGGGGAAAGTGAGATTGAGTAGGAGCAAGTGAAGGGGCATGGATTATCGTCGAAACCACCATACAACAATGAAGAACCAAAACACGAGAATTAGGAAGACAATGTACCAGAGCCACCGACAGCCTTGTCGTTCGGCCATATTGTTCATTCGTCGGAAAGTACCAGATAGTATACCAGACGTTTCCGCGAATGCATCGTTCTAATTGAGCAATAAGTCTTAAAGAGCCCTCTCGGAGGTTTTTTGGATCTCACCATTTGGCTTAATTGCACAGCAGATTCTCGGACCTCGTTGCCAATACCAATAGTGAGCTGGGAAGTTGAGACGTGTTAAGCCGTTACTACCTGCTTGGAGCTGGGCAGACTCACTTACATCCTTGAGCAGCTTGACTTTTGAGTTGAGGCCTTCCAGGGCTTCGTCATTCTGACCTTCGAGGTCATCGGCATAGCGTTGGTTATTGTGTAGCGGTAAGTCGCGGTATGGTGACGAGCGGCCTGACGGGGGAGGTGTTACACCCAGCAATGAGGAGCGGTCGCGTAGAGACGCCTGGGACCTCACACTGTCTTCTTAAGCCAAGTTCCCATCGCAGAGATAAACGAGCCTCACCGTTGAGCCATTAGTTGAAGTAAGTAGTAGAAGAGGACCGATCACCGAGCGTGGCGTGTCACCGACACGGTTGTTTGGTTCCGGGGGAGTGGCCAAATAATCCGACCCTCAATCCGGGGTGATATTGTTCAATTGGCGTTGGCCACCCCTTCAACTCGAACCACCACCGCTTCCTCGTTCTCCGTCGCCACTGGCGCGCGCGCAATCCGCTAGGGATATTGACGCGTGAAGGATACAAAAATGAGCGAGATTTACACTAATCTCCAGGTCTCCCCACGGAAGAAGCGTTGTCTACCGGGGTCGGACGATGAGACCGTGCTCACCCCCAAGAAACTTCGGAGAGCGTGAGTAACAGATAAAAGCAATGTAGAAATATGTCTGACATGTTAAACGCGTAGTCCCCCAACACCACCTCCAACCGTCACCCGGAAGACAGTACCTGAAACCTCGCCCGCTTTACCTGCTCATCTGAGCAGGTTACATTCAATACAAACAAGACTACAACATGCTATCTCACATGCGCTTGCTACCTGCGCAGTCTCACCTACTTCAGATACGGGTATTGTCCGGAACGTGCTGAACCACCTATCGCTGTCAACCTACGCTGGTTTGACCACGCAATTCGACATCGATGACCTTCGCCGACTTTGTTGGCTCTGGGAATGGGATGGCGAGGAGGTGAAGCTTCTGGTTGAGAAGAAGAAGTTAGATGATGATGTGTTTAATGAGGAAGAAGACAATCCCTTCTTGGAGTCTGGGGCTGCGCTGGCACCAAAAGAGTGGACTAGAGGAGCGATGGGGTTCGTTGTCAGCACGACCACCCACCATTCCAGGCGAGAAGGGAAACGAGTGCCTGCATATGGCATTGGTATAGAAGTTGAAATGGATATTGATAAAGACATGGGTGGTGGAATGGCAGCAGTAGCCCGGTGGACAGCAGCCAGCGAGAAACGACGCGCTGACTTCCTCCAGAAGCTAAAACGCTGGGTAGAGGTAATGAATTCATCCCGCTGGACATCTAAATATTCGCTAAATCATGTTGTTCGTAGTTGCACCCTGGTGCTGACCCTGTTCCAACCATACCCTTAGCAGATTTACCTGAACTACCTACAGCGCCGAAGACTACGTCGCTAACTAGACTCTTCGCGGCTGTTTCTCCTAAGGCGTCATCTTCTTCATCCCCTTCGAAACTGCCTATTGCACCACCCTCCCCTTCTCGATCCTCTACGAAGTCCCCGACTAAATCCAACATACTATTCCCGTTATTGTCTCCAAGGAAGAAAACTACGGACAATCGTCCTTTCCCCGTTCCCTCGTTCCCTGTAACTCCCTCGTCACGAGCGGAGAAAAAGAACTCTGTCGTGTTTCCTGTGACGCCATCTTCCCACCACGGAAGTGTAAGCTCGGTGAAAGCTTTACTCACCCCGCGCACACCTACTACATCATTCTCGGATTCTGGTTCTGAATGTTCTACGCCTACGCGTCAACGTACATCAAGTACGACGACAACACCTACTCAAACACCTTCAACGTTGCGCAGGCAGGCTCTTTACGAGCGTGTCCGGCAAAAATCGCTGACCTCCTCGCCTACCAAGACGCCCTCTAAGAGCGCAGATGGGACCACTCTAACCCGGGACCAGATGCTGAAGCTCAGTCAAGATGAGATGAGAAGACGTTGTCTTCTCGGCCGGCTGGATGGAGTAGCAGACAGCGTGTGGATGTAAGTCTGTTCAGCTGCTCAGTTGCGGATTGACCCTGATCGTTGTCTCCCCAGGTTATTCTCTAACCCCGCAGGATCCATGTCCACGCCATCGCGGAAACGGAAGGCGTTGCGGACCTCTGAGGTCGCCACGGCGATTGTCAAGTCTTCTCCTGTTCCTATCTCAGCCAGTGAAGCCAACGAATCAATCACTATGCTCACTACGCTGTGCCCTTTCTTCCTTCGCAAGATGAACATCGGGAAGGAAGAGTGGCTGGAGATGCCTGCGCCTACTAGTAGTGCTGATAGCGGTGATGGCGATGCCGCAACGAAGTCGCCCAAGAAATCACCCACGAAATCGCCTACGAAGGCTGCTCCTCCAAGCCCTGGAGGCAAGGACAGTGTTCAAGAGTTGTTATCCCGAAGCCCGCGCCGCGTAAAGCGCGAAACTGGTGGCCTCAGAGAGGTTCGCCAGATCATCAGACGCGAGCTGTCTCTTGCAGATTGATTTATTATTTGCTATATATCTACCCTATGCGTTTATCGTTCTCATTTGTCCATGTCGATTTGTCACTTGCGATTTGTACCTCCAGCTTAGTAGTTGTCAATACAATGATAGCAATTTACCTCCACGGTTCCGATCCGCATAGTTAGTCTGCAATTGTGCAACACCGAGATATACATGTTGTCTAGGATGAAAGATAAATAGACAAAACAAAAGGGAGTAGTTATACCCCGGATCCACGGGATACTAACTACTAAATGAAACGCACGCCAACGAAGGTGATGCAAATATTGTTAAAAGAATAATGTATGTGATACTTGTGTTGCGGGAACGATGAGGAGTGGCCGGGAGGTAGCGGGTAGAAGGTAGTGGTGGAGATGGAGATGGAGAGAAGAAACTATTGGGATCGGGCGTAGGAATACTGTGATGCAATGTCCATTACTCAAATAGTTATCATGTACAAAAGATGGAGCCGGTAATGCGAGGCAGGGAGTAAATCAGTACAAGTAGTGTGACATGATGTGGCTGAATTGTGTTGGAGCATGGACTCGGAGAAGCTGAAGGGGTGTAGGAGTAGGGTGTAGGAAAATACTCGTAGGGATCTAGTCGATGCTCATGCGGTTCAAGTTCGTGCTCGCGGCGCGGCGGTGTGGATTCACAGAACCACCTATCTTCGTTGTCTTCTTGCGTTTTACTACTTGCAAGTGTCGTTAGTCATAGTTCGTAGCCATGCAAGTCGAAAAGGGCTCCTTACTTGAAGTCTTGAGGCCACGGCCGAAGTTACGCATGACAATGATAGCAAACGCAAATGTCGCCAGCAGTAGGACAATGGCGATGATAGCTACCAAGAGCGAAGCTTTGAGTGAATTACTTTCGGATGGGTATCAATTAACTCACAAAACACCGACAAAGTCTTGTAGATGGCGAGGAACTGGTCAGTGTTCCTGTATATGAGCACTTTCACGAGCTAAAAATCATGTTTAGTGTGAAGATAGTATGGTGCCAGTGAGATTTCACCTTGTAGACGAAGTACACCATCGCTCCAACACATCCTGCCATGAACGTAGCCATCATCCACTTGTTCTCATGTCTCGCCGCCAAATGGCCTTCAACAAGCAAAACAATGGAGAGCGGCAACGCTGCACATGTAACATAGTACTCCCAGTCGTTCTTGTTCAACACCAGCCAGATAAATTGCACCGAGAAGCCAATCCAGAAGAAGACGTCGAACTTGATGAGACATTCGAACACCTGGTAATTGGCGTACATCTTCTTGACTCGCCTGTCAGCGCCGAGTTCCTTATACAGTTTCCATCCGAACTCGTGGTAGATCTTCCATCCGAGGGCGATGTAGCATATTTCGGCAACAGAAATAACGATAGGGATGATGGTCGTGAGGACATTGATAGGGATATCGGATATGCCCGTGACATCGGGAAGCAGCTCAGAGGATGTACGGATTTCGAAGATTTGGATGATGGCGTAGAGAAGGAAGAGGGCGTTGAAGATGCTAGAGACAAGATGAGATGAGTACCAAACCTTAGATATGAACGCACGTGAGGGCAATGAATTGCAATGTGTTTCGGGCATAGACCGCGTCTATCGCTAGCACTAGCTGGAAAACACTAGGCAATGGCTCAGCTGTTAGTGAATGAACTAAAGCCTGGACGACGCACTGTGCTAGGGCAAAAATGCTCAGGTAGACGGGCATTTTCTGCGAGGGTATCTTGCCATCCACGCCCGCCAAGTCATT
Source organism: Pleurotus eryngii var. eryngii (assembly GCA_029467805.1). Lineage (NCBI taxonomy): Eukaryota > Fungi > Basidiomycota > Agaricomycetes > Agaricales > Pleurotaceae > Pleurotus > Pleurotus eryngii. Next base: position 758,980 of record SZVJ01000018.1, read on the forward strand.
CTGGCGATTGATTCGCACCAGCAGCTCCCCCTCAATGGCCAGATCTACTGTTGTTTCTATGAGAACTGTAAACACATACAGTCTGCACGCTATTGACTCTGGCAGCCACTGCAGATACCGGTATTCATTAGCAATTTACACATGAAAACTTGAGTCGACACACCTTCTGCCAGAAAGTCCGAGTGTCGATCTCCTTCAACGGTACTGGCGGCGGATAGCCCACGTACGGCGCGCCGAAGTCCGTTTCTTCTGATTGCTTGGAAGAGAATTGTGTGGGCTTCTGGAGTTCCGAGATTGTTAGGCCTCGACGCAGATCGCTTGTTAGCGGCGTTTCGACGTTGAAAGTCTTGTGGCCCGACGTCGCGCCGTACGGCGTTGCATATTCGTCGATGAGGTCGTCGTATGAGGCCTTGTACTCTTGTTGATAGGGCGCGTGCTGGCGATGTTGCTGGTAAGGAGCTGAGTCGTTAGGATATGGCCCAGACATGATTCTGGGTCACTGAGTTGGTTAAAGGTGGTAGGGGCAAAGAATGGAAACGAATCGTCCGGCGAAGAAGTTGGTTTTTCGTTAAATGAGAGAAAGTTGTGAAGGACTGGAAGGGCGCCTGCGTTGCGGTTGCTGTGCTCTGGCCAAACGAACGCTGTTGGTGACCAGTGACTAGTGAATCACACACGATCCTTCTTCCTCCTGTTTGCACTTGTTGATTCTCCACGCCCAGCTCTTCTAGACAAAATTCAAAGCTTCACTGTCGTCTAGAATGAATGCTACTGCTTAGGGCAGCTTACGATGCCCTTTCCTTTTTCCCTTGACATCCAGACACTTGGCGCGGCCCTGTTACACCGCCTGCTGCCGCAACCACCAACGGAGTTCTCGGTTCTGGCAATGCCATACAACACCTCCTTTTAGAGAGTTCAACACCACGCATCTGCGTCAAATGAAACACGCTGATCAAGTGAAGACGCGATGAGTGGATGCAACCTTAGATATGTTTCCCTAGGAAGGCCACCCAAAGGCCACCAACAGACAACAGATTCTATGTAAGATACAAGGAAACTTCTGTAGCTTGATAATGATGTTGATACGGAATGGAGTTGTGTTCTCGTCCCCGAGTTACTTATGATATGATGTTCTGAGCAGCGCCCGTGCGCGTTTCATAGAAGCCTTAGTTTGCCCGTGACCTGGTTGATCAGCCTTGTGGGCCCAACGATTCCAAGCACGGTCCTGGAGCCTGCCGTGATTTGAGTCCTGCCGCTGATAAAAATAAGGCATAGTGCTGATAGCAACAGAGGGCAAGCTCTAGATATCACTCACGCGTCCCGGATAGAATGTGCACATAACCTGAGACTTTTGGCCTGCCCTTGTAGAAGGAGCAACTGTTCCTCGTCGTCACATTGCAGTGCGACCTTTGTCTGCCTGCAAGCGGTAACGCCCAAAATTAGCTGGGTGGCAACAGTGGACAGTACGGCCACGAACCCTGTGCGTTCCCATCGTCGTAGGAGCTACAGTATAAGATCGCACAGGAGCGTTAATGAGGTGCGACTATAATGAGGTCTCGCAATGCCCACCGCCGGGTTGGAAGCAACGAGATCCCGGTAACACGCTAATGCGGCATGGCTGGGCAATGGGCGGAGAGAGCGCATCAAGATTCAGCCTCGCTTGGCCGCTAGGATGAAGCGTGGAACGTACGAGCACCTGCAAGTCCGGGAGGATATGGTCAGCCGACTGTATAGCTATAAGAAAGCATTCTCACTGAGCAGCAACCTTTCCAGCTGACATCCCCAAGTCTTTCCGCACCACTAGAGCCTATAAAGCCTCTCGGATTATTATGCTTTGTTCATTGTCACTTTGAACTGAATGGAATGCTCAAGCACCATTTTGCATGCACCCATCGGATCGAGTGGATCGCCCTTCGAATCATCTTCTGGGTCGAGGGAATGGGGACGACGAGGCTGTGAACGAGTGCCAGCCCAGTAACCCAGCGCAAGGGAAGTGGTGGTCAGAAGTACGAGATATGGTGCCACTAAAATTTGGGATATTCGTGAAAAAATAAGCTGATGGTAGTTTTGTAAGAAGCGGGACACACAGTCCGTGAAGGTCATCAATCGCGTGTATGTATCGTAAGTCGCGTCGCGTCGCAAGAACGGAACCAGAACGGAACCCAGTGGAGAAAGCTCGGAGTACCTGAAGGCTGGCGCTTAGAGCTTGTATATGTTCTGCCTTGACGCCCGCCGGCAACGAGCCTTAGACTTCTTCACGCGATACTTCAGTCGTTCGCGTCAAACGCTTCTTCAAATCAACTCTTCAGTTACATCTTTGGCTAATCCATACTCGTTGATGTGCTATGAACTTCTCCGGATGTCTTCTCCCATCCCCACCCCGGATCTCCTTCGCCGGTAATCTGTGAAGTATCGCGCAGTCGAGCCCACGTAAAAGGAACACCTTGTTAGCAACGAGGGCTCGTCGAAAATTTTGAAAAAAAAAATCTGCACCCACTCATCGACAACTTGGCTATCACGGGGTGTGTCTTACGTTGCCGGATCTCGAGTATGGATAAGTTACATCGGCTCATAATTACTCTATCACGACCCTCTCTTCCCTGCTGTGAATTCATTGCAAACCTAAAAGCTCGTGTCGTCGGGATCCATGGCCGGGTTGACTACCATACACTAGCGCTTGGGAATACCTTGTCGCCTTACAACTCGTTACCGCATCGTACATACGCGATTCCTCCTGCTGGTCCCCGATGGGACGTCTTAATATCTTACCGAAGGCTTCTGGTCGTTCTACTCGCTTCTCAAACCCACCTCCTCGTCGTAAATATGACATGTTCTGGCGGCCTTCCTTCAAATTTCCGAACGGTTCCTATTACGCTCGCTTCACCTTGGAGGACACCGGACCGATTCTACGTTGGCTCAACTGGAACGTCTTTTGTCGTGGTGCGGATGGGGAAAGACCCTTTGCACGCATCTACCTAGCGAGGTTCGAACTTGGAAAGTCGCCGCCACCCTAAAAAGTGGGTATATCATGGCCTTGAGACGAAGGTAGACCGCACAGATACGATGTCTTCTATCCACCTTCAGCTTCAGCCCTTTGCTCTCGATTCGTGTAGTCCCAACTCCCTCCGAGAACGCCGTCGCAGCTCCATTCGTCCTCGAGTCCTCTTTCCTAAATTATTCCAAGGCACTAACGTGAACATCCATGGACGCGACGAGGATAGTGCCGTCGACGACGATGTCCATGAGCCGATCGCACAGGCAACCCGAGACGGACATCTTCCGATACAATATCCTTCTCCCCTTGTAAATGCACATCTCTCTGGTTATTCGACCAACGCCGAACCTACGCGCCATCAAGACACTTTACCTCGCTTGCACTACACATCGGAGCCACAGACGCCCTCGCAAACAAGCCCAACTGCCAGCAGTAAAAATTCCATTGTGGATATACCCCCTGTTGTTCCTGTATCTCCTCCGGAACGTCTAGCGATTCGACTCGCAGCTGGGTACTTTATGTATTTTATGTGTGGTTGGGGTGATGGAGGTAAGGTCGTCAATTGCTTGTTGGTGAAAATCGCTCACTTTCTTTCATACAGTTACTGGCGCTGTGATACCTTGTAAGAGTTCCTTAAATAAGTCTGATAACTTGATCTCATCCATGATTAGATTTCGAACGCGACTTCCATTTAACACCCTTAACGTCATCTTTGTTATTTGCAGGTAGCACCGTCGGGTGAGTTTCATTCCTTGTATGTATCGGAACTTATGAATTAATTTACGAGCGATAATAGGTTCGCTGCCGCCACCGTCCTTGTAGAATGGACCTCAAAAGTGTTGAGCAATGCCCGTACATCGTCCCGAAACAGATCATTCTACCCCGCTATCCCATGGTTCTCTCGAACCAATCTAAAAGGTGACATCGGCGCGTTACCAGCACAAGGGCGCTATTTGGCAATCACCTACTTCAGCGTCCTTCATGCTTCGTTTTTCGTGCTGATGGGCTCGAGTGGCGGTTATCCAGTCTTGCTTCTGGCCTATGCATTCGCTGCCTATGCTCGTGGAATCATCACCGGTGAGTCATATCTTCTTCCCCCGTAGACTCTAGTTTAATTTGACACTCTCCCGTTAGCCCAATTGTATGCTTGTATCCTGTTGCACCAAGTCAGTTGCTTAATTGTCTTCTAGGAACCTCTACTTTTCTACATTCTCGCGCCCATCCCTGGGCTACGCTTATGCGACGTGGAGTTCGTCTTCTCTCCCTGAATTGTTAGCATCAATGAATTATTGAATATTTTCTAGGTTTTGGTGGAGCCATTTCACCTCTCATCTGCCAGACGATCGTCGCGAAAGGCGTACCTTGGAATCACTTCTACTATGGATCATTAGTTTTGTCGGCGTTTAACACCTGCTTCCTGGTCTACTCATTCAGGCCTACATTAAAAGAATTCGCTGACGATAGGGAGGCTGCGCTGGGCTGCACCTCTGATTCGGAAGTAAAGCAGTCGCAGAGGAGCCTGCCTTTGCCCATTTCAAGGCAGACTTCTAGGATGATATCAGACAAAGCTGCCTCACCAAATGGTAAGTGCTCGACGTGGATGTTACCGTAATCATAGGGCTCACGATTGCTTGCAGCTTTAACTCAGGCAGTCAAGCTTCCTTACCTATGGGCTGTTTGTATATTCTCTTGGTTGTACTGTGGAAGGTTAGTCTTTCCTTCACTCAGCCAACAATGTTATTCAAGCCACTCATGTAGTGAAACCACGACACAAGGATTTGTGAGTACACCGTACCAACTTCTTAAGTGAAATTTATCCCCTCTTCTAGATCGTGTCCTATTTATTGGCTGTACGAGTATGTGTATTTCCTTCTGACTTCGTATATCTTGAAGTGACTATCGCCTCAGTCTGCGGACCGTAACACTGCTGGCTACGTGACTTCCGGCTTCTGGGGAGGCATCACAGTCGGCCGCCTTCTTTGGGGAAGATACAATTACAAGTACGCAATTTCTTACCTTGAAAGGAATTCGTCAACTCAACATTATCTCCCAGGGTTACTTTCGCCCGTCGCAAATACATCGTTTTGGCACTACTGTACGTACTCCAGTACTATCATCACTTAGGCAACTACTGACACAACTTTAACACAGATGTTCGTCGCAGCCTCCAATTTCTCTTCCAGAAGATCTGATCACTCTTTGGTACCAGTGGTCGCTCTGGTAATGCAGCTGCTCATCTGGTTCGTCAACTCCAACGCCGGGAACGCATTCTCCGCTAGCATGATCGGTGTTGTGTACGGACCCATTTTCCCCGCTTGCCTCGCCCTCGCCAACGATTTGCTCCCACATGAAGTCCATATGGTGTCCATGGGCATAATGTAAGGCGTTATTCTTGCTCGGTCAATGAATCTAAGTTGTCCCCTTAGATCCGCGTTTGCTAGCCTTGGCGCATGTACGTATCTAATCTCCACTGAATTGTGGACCTGCTGATATGAGTGTTACCGTTCGCGTTAGCTCTATTCCCGTTCTTCACGGGCACGATAGCGACGGTCAAGGGAATGCAGACCCTATCCTACATGACCGTGGCCCAGGGCGTCGTACTCATCGGTATTTGGTACCTCTTCCCTTCCCTAGCACCCGGGCGCACTTGAACTATTTCATGACCGGGCTGTGCTGTTTATTTTTGGTTTATAGATTGTCGGGGGTATGTATGTACATAAATGCTTGTAGCAGCCGATAGACAGGAAGAAGATTGTTCTGTGTTAGTTTAGAACGGATATAAAATACACGATAGCTATCTATGAGCTATCAGTATCTGTCGAAGATCCGGTCTCGTCTCCTTCGACGTCTAAGTAGGTGAATTACGGTCATTTTAATGAAGCTATGTCAAGGGGGTGCCACTCGCCTATTGCATAGTCTAATGGTACCGCCGGCGGTGGAGGCGGCCTAGGAGGACTTAATCTCCTTGGCGGGCCTGTTCCAGTGACTTTCTTCGGAGGTTTATTGAGTATGCCCTTACTAGAAAAGCCTGGACTCCGAGGGCCAGAGAAAGATGATGATGTAGCAATTGTAGCTACAGATGCCACGTCTGGAGAAGACGACCGAGATGATGAAGGAGATCTATCCAAGAAAGTTGAAGTAGATGAAGCACGGAGCTTGGAAGGGACTCGGGATATCGAGTTGGTCGATGGTAGTTGGGGAATTTGCTGTTGAATGTGAGGATATGGAGCATAGACGAGGTACCCTCACACGTACGTTGGGAGGTAGACCATTGTTATCCAAATCTGATTTCAGGCGTGATACGGGTGACGCTGCATTCGTGCTGTTGTCAAGTGTACAAGCAAATATTGGCGGAAGGACCCACCTGTGGCCTTCTTCTTTGGTTTCTTAACGGGGGAGGTTTGGGGTGAATTAGGCTGCGAAATAACTCAATATACGGTGCATGTGCATCTATTCGTTGTTTACATACTCGCTTTCTTTTGAGATCGAATTCCCCTTCATCTACAAACAAAATGGTATGAGAAGGGAAATGAAGTGGGAGTTAACAGATAGGTTACCGCGCTTGCCTTTCGTCTTCACTGGACGTTTGTTCCCGCCCTTTTTGGCATCATCCGAGATATTCCCAAAGTCTGAAGCAGGGGACATTGATCGGGATGGCTCCCCAGGAGTTCTTAGTAACAACATCAATACACAGTGAAAGGGGGATGTGTAGTAGACTTCACGTACTTTGATTTGGAGTTATTGCTACCAGTTCTCGACAGCCCCCTTCGTGAGCTCCCGTTCACGCCCATACATTGACTCAGATGATTGGCGTAGCGGTTGAACGCAACCTAGCCATTCGATCGACATTGTTTCTATCAGACCCCACATAAGCAATGAACGTACCTGTCTATCACAGTTCATGCACTCTAAATTGACGACACCCTCAGACTTCGCGCTGCCCGGCGTGTATGCCCCACCGTCAGAGCCGTTACCAACCGACATGGGCGTACCAGCTCTCGATGAGCCCGCAGTAGTTTGTGGCTGGATATTGGAAGGGCCAGGGACGTGGACTTCCACACGAAAGCTTTAGCTCCTCAATGACGGTAGGGCGACAAAGCTCTCACCTGCTGCACATCTACATACATGTCAGGCTTAACCGACGGCGCCAGTACCAGAACTACTCCTACTTACCGACTATGGCACACCGAGCAGATAGCTCTGCTCCGCGCAATTTCTTGATGAGCTTGTATAGTCGCGTCGAACACTAGATCGTCCACCATAGACGACATCAACCTGCCCGCCTGTGGTTACATTGAACATTCATGAGCCAACGTGAACCAAGGGCTCGGAAATAAAGCGTTACCAATTCATTAACCAGTTCCTCCCTTTCTGACTTGCGCATCGTCTTGATGGTTCGTGGTACGTCGCAGGTTGTACAGCGAGAAGTTCAACTCTCTGGATGAACGCTAATGTCGCGTCACTGGCAGTGGCGAACACGGAAGCTCGCGGGCTTTGAACTTATCGCCCTGACAGCCGGTGATTCATGCACATGGGGCATTCAAGGTCGTTCAATTGTGCGTGATCATTAACAGACGACATCGTGAAGAATAACTAGATTATCATAGCAAATTTCGTAAAAGCTCTAATGCGAAGCAGTGGAAAGGGAATGCGAGTTATTACGAGAGCGAATTTTCCGAACGCGCAAACAAAGAAATATACTGTAATATCATAATATTCAATATCTTGACCCCGTCATTCTGGAGACGGCGAATACGCCGATAATAACTACGGCTAGGGCACCAATGCTGGCGGGCAGCAGAAGGTCTTTGGGGATCCCAAGGACCTCCTGAGGAGGAGGGGGAGGGACGTGGACGTGTGCCGGAGGAGTGAAAGTTACGGACTCAGGCAGGACCAATTCTTGTTTCTCGACTTCTTGTGTCTCTATCTGAGCAGCAGCGGCTGCCTCGGCTGCCTTTGCTTCTCCCTTATCCGCGCCAGCCTCAGCCCAGCCCTTCCCACCTTGCACGAACAATACCACGCGATCGGTCCCAGCGGCACGAGCGATTTTGACTGCGTCTGTGACATCGTGGTCGGATGTAATGAGGACAGTGTCGCCATCAGCGTCTGTGTACGACAGGATGAAGTCGATTGGGTCAGGGCGATCCGTCGAACCGTCACTTGGTCTGAACTCGATGAAGAAGGGATCCGTGGCGAGCTTCCCTGCAACGATCTCGCGCAAGTGCTCCACGTCGTCGTGCCGAGATTGGAATCGGTGAGTCCTGCCGCTAGGAGTACGGAATTTAAAGACATAGGTGCCATCATCAATAGGGAGTGGCTCGGTCGTGGGGGGAATAACCAAGCCCTTCTGGCGAGTGAAGCTGTCCAAAACAGATGTTGGTTCATCGTCGACCACTGACGCAGAGTCATTGGGGTGAACTTCAGACATTGGAGATTGCTGAAGGTGGGAGAGGTGGTGCATAGAGGAGAGCGACTTCATGTGGCGGAGATCTGGTGTGTGCGGTGTATGAGCTGAGCCAGACACTGCGGAATCACCATCGTCATGCCCAATGGAGTCGAAGAACCGTCCCCACATTGGACCTCCCTCAGCTTCCGTGGGCTCTTCAGTAGCCATAGAATTCATCTTGATGATGAGATTAGAATCTGAAGGCGAAAAATAGTGGAGTGGAACATACTTGTTCTAGCGTGGCATACGTGAGCTTCAGCACGTCGACGATAGCGACGAGTCGGCCATCTTCTTCAACCACAGGAAGATTGAGATAATGGCCAGCTGAAAACAAGATATCAGGCAAGTACAAACTAGTAAGAAATTGTGACGTACTATGCATCTTCTTCAATGCATCGTGCACCGTCATCGTGGGCGGAGCAGTGTCTGGGTGAGGCGTCATTACGCGTACAACACTGCATCTGCCGGCGTCAAGGCCAGCGGCGATGACTCGTAGAACAACATCCTTGCTAGTGAAGATGCCGGCAATCTTGGCAGGCTCTACGGACGAAACGGGGGCTTCCATGACGCAGACGGCCGTAGTACGTCTCTCTTTCATGAGCTTAGCAACCTCGCGAACGGTAGCCTTCGGTCCAACGGTCGCTGGGTGCGTGCGGGAGTCCATGACAGTAGTCAAATCCGGAAGTGCAGTCTTCTCCTTCAGACTTTCGGCCCATGCCAACATGGCAGCGGCTTGTGGATTGGCAGAGATCCCGCCTCCAAGCTCTGACTGTACGCCAGCCATCGCGCTGAACAATTGTTCAGAGGCAGCGGAACTGCGTTCAACTTTCGCAAGGGCTTCATGGAAGACCTTGGTGATATCGAGGAGACCAACGACGTTGCCCTCTTCGTTACATACAGGCTAGAAGCTAAGTCGGTCACGCCGTCATCGCGAAGCTGCAAAGAACATACCAAATGCCTGAAATGCTTCGAGACCATCAATTGCAGGGCCTCAGTAGCACTTGTGGTATCACGGGTGACCATGGGATTTCTGGTCATAATTTGATGGACTTGGGTGGTATGGGGTTCGAGACCATCTGCGGTCACCTGCGAATGCCGTATTAATATGGAGTTATGCAAGAAGCTGCACTTTACGCTCACCCGGTAAGCCAAGTCCTTCGCAGTGAAGATGCCACTGAGCCCTTCTTCGTCGTCCACGACGAGTACACAATCTGTGCGTTTAGCAGCACATAGCTGGCTGGCTTCAGCAACCGTGATATTCTCGGGGACAGTCAACGCCGGGGTGGGCTTTAGTGCCGCAACAGTGCCCTTCGCGGGGGCACTTTTACTCCCCCGTTTGCCACGCGAACCATTGTAGTTCGTAGTCGAAATAGTTCGTTTCCTGGAGAGCTCCGACTCTATCTTCTTCCTGATAGCCTATGCACCGGATAAGACACGGTCAGCCCCCACTCAAAAGACCCCACAATAGTTCCCTGCGTGTTCAAACTGCAGAAGGACCTCACCTCGTCGCGTTTTGACTGCTTCTTCCGAATCTCGGAGAGAGAGCCTTGGTATCCGGATATTGAAGACATGGACGTGGTGGTGGCCGAACGTTTTGGACCCAAGGGCGAGGCGGCTCTCTCTGGGAAGGGGATGGGGGTCGGAGAGGTAGCACCTAAACCACGATGATATGAAGGGGAGGAAGTAGGCACAGGTATGCGGGACATAAACGACGGCGAGTCTCACTCTCCCGCTAGAAATCAACTCCACCCAAATTGTCTCGTCACTGTCACGTTTGTTCTGCCGAAGAATTTATTTGACTGTGTTTATGCCCCTAATAGAGGCCCCTGTCAAATGTACCTACCTTGCTCTGGGAACAGATCAATTCGAACTTGAGGCCACATGAGTACTCCAATAGATATTGCGTAAGTCCATACAAGCATGCTAAAAAAAGCGTCCATAGTAACCATGCAAAGGGTCCAAATAAAGCAAGGGGGAAGATAAATAGATAGTGGTCAACAAAGTTCGACCAGTGTCATGGTTTGTGCTTCCAAAAGCTCATGCCCAGGCGCCTTCTACGCACTGCCTGGTATACCTTGTAGCATTTTATCTGAACGGCAACATCAACATCCCGCAAGTCACTCCTCATCTTCTCCAGCCGTGACTTCTTCGCTGGTGAAAACTGTTCCTCAAGCTGCTCTCGCATATTGCGGACGATCCTACCAAGCAACGGCTGACTTCGCTGGTTGTCGCCTCCGCCTGTTTCATTGTGAGGATAGTGGGATTGCTCTGACTTCCAGTCGAAGGCGTATGCACCGAGGTGTATAGCTGAACCGCTGCCTCCCCATTCTGATGGGTCGAGGACGATCGGATGTGGTCCTGAGGAGTAGGCTGGGTGTTCGGTAATGGTATGCGAGAGAAGGGGTGGTGGCTGGCAAATAATAGAAGTGGCTGATTGTGGTGTACGTGTGGGTGACATGGTGGTGTAATGGGAGGTTCAATAAGTACCCTCCTCCAGGAAGGCTGACACTATATACAATCCCGGGACTGTCGTTGGAGGAACGGATCGACATAGCGTAAGTACTATTTGACGAACGATAAGGTGCTCCATGTTGATATGAGGGAGAGTACGAAGGGGTTAGGGAGAGCGACCTCCTGAAAGCTGTTGACATCTTCACGGACCCACCTGTCAAAGTGTTCGAGACGACTTCCGTCTTCCGTCTTTGTCAATCCGACTCCAGTGATTGTCATACTATGTCCATCTTGATCTCTTGGATTTTGGGAGGACCTCGGAGTACCGGGGGACATTTGTGAGTAGTGATAGTGTATGTCGTCGAGCTGAAGTTTAATGTCTCTAGAGTACAGCATGTCAAATTATTGCGTTCATCTACTTGGGTACCCTTACGAGTCTTCTGACGGAAGCATTTATCCCTCGGATACGTCACATATTTTGCACGAACGGAACCATTTTTTGGATCGAATTCACCGCCATCGCCAAGATGCCCCAACCCCTATCTTGAACCCTTTTGGCTGCTGCGTTCTTGGAGGTAACTTGCCTTGCCCTGCCTTCAATGGTAAGCAGGAGCACACTCAGTGTAGCTTTATAGTACACCAAACTTGCTTTAGTCGTAAGGTGCTCCTCCCATACGCAAATTCTCATTCAGACAACTTATCAGTTTTCTTGCGAATTCGGATTCACCACAAAGGCTGTGTTTTTTGCTTACGCTCACCCGACGGTCCCAAGTTTAGGAGCCGTGGTCGACGCATTCCCGAAATGAAAGGACCTCCCGCTGTCGAAGTACTACGTTCCGCCGCACAGCTCCCAATTCTTGTATAAATGCCAGCCCACCCTTACACACCTTCCCCTTTTTCCTTAACACCATCACAACCAACCAAACCAACCACCCAACCGACTCACAACCACCATGCTCTACACATCGTACGGTACACCCGTATCTTACGAAACAGTTGCAACGCGCTACGAAGTTGGCGTGTTAGCATCACAATACACCTCCTTCCCTTCCTCGCGCACTCGCATTGAGGACCATACTGCGTGGACCCCTGAGATGGGCACTGCGTTCATCACCCCCTTCGACCCACCAGAGGCTCGCGCATTCAAACACGGCGCTGATCCTTTCGCCACTGGCACATCATCCCGGCCCGACTCATTCTACCTTCGCGACTCGGAGTTCATCAAGGAAGCGCTAGGGCAAGGAAAGACGAAGAAGACTGCGCCTTCTCCAAAGAGAAAGCAGCGCCTCCGCCGTCTGTTGAAGAATGCTATTAAGCAGTCGTGCAAAGGGATTATGGACGACTTCAAGGGCAAGCGTCGCGGCACTTCTCAATCATCATAGCACTACTATCTACTGTAGCGCTTTCACGTCTCTCGTATGGCGTCTTAGTTATTTCTTGTTCGTCGCGAATTATTCCCGCTGTATAAACATTACAATTGGCAAGCACCAAATGATAGGTCCTTATGAAACTGCGCGATGATGTGATAAAATAGAGGCAATATAAGATTTCACTTCTTGATGGATCTCAACTGAGTCCTATTTCCTTGTCTTGACTGGTACACAAAATATGCGCCAATGAGTACGGCGATGATGATGAAGTTGCCTGTGAAGCAGAACTCAGCATCATCAACGCATAGGCGATGTGAATTGAACTCACCAACGACGTAGCCCACGAATCCCTGGAATACATTCAGAATGAGCTTGACCAAGCTATTGCCCAGACTAAATAGGCCAAGTATAGCACCCTGGCATAGAGCAAGGATTGCTGTGAATACTGCGATTATCGAATTCGCCAATGAGCCAGCGATAGCCGTCAGGGAGTGAAGGAATTCGGAGAATGCGCCTGTCAATGTTGGTGCCATTGTCGAGAGTCGATATTGGGATTATTGTCATTTCTCCTTGGGCATGCCCGCTTTATATACTATATGCTAGGTCTCCTTGCTCCACAGCAGGTACGTCAGTCGATAGCTCATCGAATCCTAAACATACGGCAATTTAAATTGGATTGTGCTCCATGGAGTACGTAGTATACTCAATCAAGTACAAAATAAAGACTCAATTACTTTGGGAAGCCATAGATAGCTGTAGCAAAGGAATCACGTAAATGGCAGTTCCAACCCATTCTAATCGAAGACACCGTATCAACTCAATAACGTATCCAGTTTGCACCCATCGATTTATCCACGTCGTGGGGCGCCTCCGGCAGCGGCGGCAGGTTCGATAACGCTGCCCGCCCATCGGGAGGCCAAGCCTTGCACTTGAGTCCAAACGGTGACAAGAACCGGGGGGTTGCCGGGCTTGCGGACGAAGCCGTCGATGCGTCCATTGGTGAATGCGAATGCCTCACGGGTGAAGGCAGATTGATAGTAACGTTGGCGGAGGAAGTGCGCATAGATAAGAGGGGACAGGAGAGAATTGCGGAAAGTGATAGCTCCCAAGAAAACGCGAACGAAAATCAGGAGTTCGGTGTAGGCAACGACGCGCATGGCTCCATCGTAGTTGGCTGTCAGATGTGTCAGAAATGACGTAACAAATGAACAAAAAGTAAAATTTATCGCCGCATACCTTTGACCCAAGCTTGCAATTGCTTCGCGAGAGGATGAGGTTGAGGCGCACCACCTTGAGTTGCGGCGGGGCTGGGAGGCAGGAAGCGGGGCATCAAGGTCGTACGAGTGAAGGTGAGAGCATGGAACAGGGAGAAGATCGTGTAGGGAAGGAGGGCCACTAGTAAAACGGGTGATGGTGAACACCGAGCACATTGGGAACTCGTAGACAGCACATACATGCAACAGGTTTTGAGCTCCACCAGAAAAATGCGACCGCGAAATATTGAACATTCTGTCAGAGAAGTGTTGAGTTTTACTGTCGCGTCATAGCAGCGAAGAATCCCTCTACCTCATCAGGAAGAGCACGACGGAAATACGCGAGGTTGGGTTGGGGTGGCTGCAATGTCTAATCAGACCGACGGTTCATTTCGGAGTAACGGTGCACGCTTACACCTAGTGCTTTGCTAGCAAAATAAACCAGTTAAGCCTCGCATTCCACGGCATATAGCATGAAAACTCACTAGCAGACGATAGCGTAACTTATGAGCGCGCCAGTAAACCCGGCTATACACATGTGCCCGTCAGTTCTATTTCCACGCCTTCGACGCATTTCGACTAGCAACCGACCTTTATACCACCAGTCAGAGATGCTCCGGAACAGCAGCGTCGCTAGGAAGTAGCGAAACGTCGCCGCCAGGAGCAGAAAGTGGCCTGTCGCCCAAACCCAATGCTAGACGTCGAACAGGCGTAATCAGCCCATTTTGTCGCCCGCCGATGAGGAGGCTCGGGAAAACGCCCACCTGTGTAGTGACCATTTTCTGCGTTTTCGCGATAAGAGAGATTCAGAGGGGCGGCGAGGGCGTTGAGTGGAGTGAGATTATGGCGAGAGCAGGTGCAAAAGGCGAACATCGTTCATAAGTGTGACGCAGCGTGGACATTTAGGGCAGGTTCAACGTGCTTTCCACGTGCACGCAGCCGGGCGCTTGCACCCAACTGCACCAGGCAATGTGGATCACTGTACGCGATGGGCGTTGGCTGCGCGTGTCGGGCACGTATGTGTTTCAAGCTCACGACACGTAAATAGCGCAGTAAAATAGAAAACATACACGCGGCACCATACTACACGCTACCTGCTCCATTGCGCTGATTTGGCCATCTGTTTACGTTCTTTGCCTTTGCGGTACACCTCCTTGTCAACCTTTTTCTGCCCCAGTGCTTCTATCCGGCGCCCCTTGTTATTTCTCTTGAGTTTCCGTGACGTTTCTTCGAGATCATCTTCAGCGTCCCCGTTGGCACCGGCACCGACCTCCATCTCCTCCAACACCTCTTCCTCGTTTTCATCCTCATCTCTAGGCCGCTTTCGAGCTCCTTTCGACGTCGTCGATGTCCCCTTCCCAGGCGCCATGTTGATGTTCACTCTTGGCGGCACCGAGAAACCGAACGCCTTGCCAACCTTCGCCAGATCAAGAGCATTCACATCGAATATCTTCTTTAATGAATACGACGCGTAGGCCTGCAGGTACGATCTGAAGCCATCTTTTGCCGACTGGTGTAAGAAGAAATTCTTTTGTAGTAATTTCTCGAGCTAGCAATCGGCGTAAAGTTATGTATAGAAGGTGAATAGAACATGAGTGCCTACCTGGCTTTGTACATTTGCTATCCGATCCGCCGGGAAGCTGAATTCATTCAGAGGTACCTTGGCCTCCTTGAGATACCGCAAGAATCCTAGCTCGCTCGGAAGCAAGAACATAAGACTCTTCCCAACCTTCCCAGCACGAGCCGTTCGCCCAACACGATGGATATAATCACGTGGGTCGTCTGGGGGGTCGAATTGAATGATCCAGTCGACGCGCGGGATATCGAGTCCTCTGGCGGCGACGTCTGTGCACAGAAGAATACCAGATTCGGCGTTCATGAACTCGAAGAATGTATTCGTTCGTTTTTGTTGTTTTTGTTTACCCTACGCCGTACAAAAGCGATGGTATGTCAGCACAAGCGTATAAAGGGAGGTAGACGCAACGCACATGGAGATCCAATACAGGAACATCAATATAATTCAATAACTCAGAGTGGTATTTCACCGAATTACAACTCGAGAAGAAAACAATCACTTTCTTCTTGAGATTCTTTTTGAGGAAGGTGTACAGGAGGAGGAAACGGCGTTCGGATGGGCAGACGACGTAGCCCTGCGATAATGTTGCGACGGTACTTGTTGTTTCCTCCTTGTCGACGTCGATGTGCACGGGGCCGGGACGTAGTGATATACGTGCGAGATCCTGCACTTTTGTGGTTTGTGTAGCGGAGAAGAGCATAGACTGACGGTTGTCTAGAAATCAAGGAGTTCGTGATACATCTATCGGAAATAACTTGGGGCGTACCATTCGGAAGGTATGATATGATTTTCTTCATTTCCTCTTCGAATCCGATCTCCAATATTCGGTCAGCTTCGTCGATGACAAGTGCTTTCATATTGCGGTATACAAATCCTTTTGTGTTCTGTTCATGCACAAGTAAATATAACTTCGATAATGAGACCAAGGTGCAGAAGGTACTCACCATGATATGATCCAAAAGTCGTCCGGGAGTCGCAACCAGCAGATTCACGCCCTTCGTCAGCTTATCCGCCTCCGCACTTCGATTCGCCCCACCAATCACAATACCAAATGTCTGTGAATGATGTGCCATCAAGTCCTTCGCTACGCCAAATATCTGCAGTGCCAATTCGCGTGTAGGTGATACAATAATGATACCCGTCCCTGTTATAACTCTGTATTAGCTTGACTAATTCGTCTGTAAATGGCGTGGACCCGCACCATTCATTGGCTTGAACTTCAAGCGATGCAGCATCTCTACTGCCGGAATCAAGAACGCCAGTGTTTTCCCTGATCCCGTACGAGCAGCGCCCAGCACATCCTTGCCAGCCAGCAATATCGGTATCGTCTTCGCCTGGATCGGGGTCATAGTAAAGAACCCCATCTCCTCCAAAGCCCTCGTCGTTTGCGCAGACAGGTCTAGCGTAGAGAACGGAAGCCGTCCTTGTGGATTGGCACTGGGGCCTGCGGCCGATACCTCCTCTGCTGTCATTTTTTGAAGATGTTGAAGGCGGCGTAGAATACAGTTTGATGAGACCTTCGAGGATAGAGGGTGCTACAGGGGTAGGAAATTAGATGTGTTACCGTAGTGCAGTAATCGAAGACTGCAAACAAAAAGTCACGAATGTGGTCGGTAATTGCCGCCGATCACAAAATGTCTTCCTCACCTTCGACACTGCGTAAGTCGTTGGAGACATAATTGAACCTCATGGTTGCTTAGCTTCCACTAGTCCTCGCATCTTCCTGCGCTGCAGTTGCAGCATTCGCACTAGGATATACCGTTGGATCTCGCGGGTCTTTAAACGCGTCTCTTCCTCAGGCAGAGCCTGACAAAACAGCCTTAGTACCTGACTCGTCCAAGGCACACGTCGATGACTCGGAAGAGGAAGACGAAAGCCTAGCTGACGGTGATCTCTCCGTAATCCAAGCCGGATTCATGGAACCATGTAAAATGGTAAATGCCTACTATTACACAAATCGCGATCGCCCTATAATCGACGTTGTGCTAGGTTCTTGTCGTGCGTGTGGACCTGAACATGACGCCAGGCAAAGTAGCAGCTCAGTAAGTTATACCACCGCGATTCAAGATATTTCCTGACTTGTTTCCGTATCATTAGGTGTGGGTCAGTGAGTCTTGGACTCGAAGCATCTTTTTGCCCCATCTTGACTATGCGGTATAATTAGACACGCCACTCTCGCATGCTACAAAGCCCTCGTGAAGAAAAACCCTCGAGTAAGCCATTTCATTCAATTTTTCGCACGAGGTCATCCTTCTAAATGCCATGAATAGCTTGTTAAACATTGGGAAAGAACAGGGTAATACGCTTCCATACGACGCCTGTATTTTCTGATGTCGATCTACCAGGCAAGCCAAAATCGCGCTTAAAGCCAGGTCTGAAGACCAGCTCCTTGAATTGGAGGCTATCGCTAAGAGTCTAAATCTCTGCGCACGGTCAATACAGGACGCGTGAGTAGACGTGTATTCATCACACCGTGTACATCGATAATACTGACTTGATGCTTCCTCAGCGGGCATACTCAGGTCGATCCAGGGACCCGCACGGTTCTTGCCATCGGACCCGCTCCAGTCGAGTTGATCAACCACGTAACTGGGAAACTCAGGCTATTCTGACCTTCTCGGCGTCTGTTCTATACGATGAATCGTGTTGTGATGGTCTAGGAATACAGTGTGTTGCTACATCAGACGCTCAACGTCTACCCCGAGGACCTAAACTTATAGAAAATGAGGAGCGGAATCTAACCGCTCTTACTATCACCACTCTGCGAGCCGCCGCCACTCCCAGCATTGCCTATATATATGCGTCAATGTCTGTTCGTAATGGACTTTGTAGGGTTTAAACTTACCGGACCCGAGCTCAAAGAGGGCCGGCGGGGCGTTTCGGACCGATCCTCCCGTCGAGTCCCCCCCGACTCCGGTGTACGCGTTCTTAACGCCGGCTCCCTCAACTCCATTGGCAGCCCCCGATGACCCAGGACCGGCACCAGACACGCCAGAATTAGCTCGACCGCCATCTCCCGCGTTGTCTGGGAAAGTGTGTTAGATGGAACGCCTTTATACACAATGCAATTAGACGTACTGGCATTCATTTGCAACACGCTACCGCCTATGAGAGCCATGAGCCCGGTGCCCCGGAAGCGCTCGTCGCTCGGGTGACTGCTCTCTACGTTTCCGCCTTTGGCGTCCCCACCCGCTCCAGAAAAGGAGTTGCTCTCCTTGTTTGCAATTAGTTTGTTGTGAGGTGCAGCCAAGGCGAGAGTGGCAATGAAGGAGAGTGTGGCAAAGGCGGTGAAAGTACGCATGGCGGATGATATGGTAGTGTAGGTGTGTATGTAGGTTGGGTTGTGTGATGGTGGTTGTGGAAAGAAAGACGATGGGATTGCTTTCTTCTTGCGCGCCCATTTATAATCCCCCAAAATCTGTACCAGTCCAGCTCGTTGTAGTTCTCTGTTTGCTTCTGAATTACTTCCCAGAAAGTTCGCGATTCGTCACGTGCGTGCTATCTGACGTCACGGGCGATCTGGAAAGTCCCTATTTTTCTGCAATGGGGTCAGCGGGGTCTCCAACGTCTGCGGTGCCGGACGCGTCACAACAACGACAGTACCCAGCCGTGGCGCATATATAAAGGCACGACGTGCGGGATCTAGTGCCCTCCTCCTTTGACCCCCAATGGCAACCATCGCCATTGCCAGAGCCTACCAACAGTCCTTCGATGCACGTCCACACACAACGCTCGCCATTACAGGCGGTCTCTTCAATGCACTGGGGGATTTTATAGCCCAGGTTTACCAGAACACGGTGCGCCGCCCTTTTCCTGGTCTCGATTACACGAGTTCATCATTGCCCGCTAGATCGGGTTGAAACCTCGAGAACGGCCTCGAACGTATGATATAGCGCGCACATTGCGCTTTTTCTGCTTTGGCTTCGCGATGAGTACGTTCTCCGAGCTTTGGACTCCACACTGGGCTGAGCGTGGTTGCAGGCCCCTTGTTGGGACGGTGGAACCAATTTTTGGAACACACATTTCCCCTGCGAACCAATGGTCCTGCATCGAAAGTCAGTTGGGTAGCATTAGGGAAAAGAGTGGCCTGCGATCAAGTAGTCTTGGCTCCTGTTGGTGTGAGTCCTCTTGCCCCTTTATCGTTGCACTGTGAGCCCGACGCAATCAATGCTTAGCTCGTTCTTTTCCTTGGCACAATGGGAATCATGGAAGGACGTAACCGACGCCAAATTCAGCAGAAGTACTCCGATCTTTACGTCCCGGTACTCCTTACCAATTGGAAGGTTTGGCCAGCCGCTCAGGTATGAAATGACCTGCCTATCTGAGATTGCATCTTCATGCTTAAAATAACATTCTAGCTCATAAACTTCCGGTATATGCCCCTCCCATACAGGATACCATTCCAGTCCACGTGCGGCGTATTTTGGACGTTATATTTATCTATGCTCAATTCCCGGTATGTTTCAACTATCTGCAAAAAATCCGTATTTACGTCGGCACAGAGAGGACGCAAAACAAGATAGAGAGGCCGTAATGCATCGCATACTTGGCTAGACTTTTTTACACCACCGTCCACACTTCATTCGCAGTACCGCAACCACTCGTATACTAGAATCACTGTTAATTGTTGCAAACCCAATGTAGCATATAGTTCTTAATCCTCTCTTCGCCGTATGTATATAGACAGATACAATCTTACATTTTCTGGTATTATGATGCGCCGTATTTTGGTTTGAAGTAAGCAGGCGGTAGCGTCGCCAAAACATCTACCAGAGGTCGCTCCACGACAATCAATTCCCTTGATGCCACGAAGTCGACGTAGAGTATCGGTCTATACTGCGTGATCATTTTAAAGTGCCTGGCAGTCTGAGTCTGGCTTTCAGAGGTTTCGGCATTGGTCTCGCGGAGTCGTTTCTTGCTCACCCTCCCACCCGAAGGGTTGTAATTTAGTTTACATATCCAAGTCGAGCCCCAAAGGAGAACGAAGCGTTGCGGCGAAGGCGCAGGCGAGTCAACAACCATGTCAGACGCCGCGGGGGCTATCGAATCAAAAGCGATACCCAGCACCGGATCATGGGCATGCGTGAACCGTTTCGGCAGCGAATTGCAGAAATCCTGCGCCCAGATGGGGGACTGCCTCGCCTCGACATCGTACATCTGCATCGTGTTGTTCGGGAACGCCATGATCAGGATATTCGGCCGCTTAGGGTCGAACGACATCGTCTGGACGGGCAGCGGGGAGGAGGGGAGGATGCAGTGGTGTTGTATCGAGTCCATGTTGAATATATGCGTCCGGGAGAGGTCGTCGGAAGTTGCTAACCATTGCCCATCGGCGCTGATGGTCATCCGCGTTATACGGGCGAGTATTGGCTTTTGGTCTTCGAGCTCTTCCTCGTCTTTTTCATCCTCTTCGGCTTCAGAGCTCGAGGATGGGTCCGCGTCGACTGCACGGCGTCCCCTCACGACACGGTTACCGATGTGTCCGTTGCTTTTTCTGTGCTGGTTAAACCGGCGGAGGACGGTTGACTTTTCGTCGTGAGAGTGGAGGTCTATGATCAGGATGTAGCCGGAGAGGGCTACCGACATGGCCAGTTTCGATGAGTCCGGCGTGAAGGCGAAAGCTAGCGCTCCGGTGGTAGCGTTTGCTTCGGGCAGCTGCGCCTTTAATGTAGATGAGAAGTCTCGTATCCTTGATGGAATAATGTCGCCATCCACCTACAAAATCAATCAGCTACTGTGCGCTGTATGGAAAATTGTCGGGAATGACTTACGCTTTCTTTCAACGAAAACAGTTTCGTTTCGTATAGATCTGAAACTACTAACCAACGAGCATCGTCGGATATTCGACATGCGACGAGGTTGGTGTTGACGTTAAGTTCCATGTCCAACACTTTATCCCACCCTCTCTCTTCAACAGGTGTGACACCTTCAGCATCTTCTTCGTCTACCGCCGACGCCTTCGGATGTATTCTCCATATACTCAGACTCCGTTCGCGCATACACGCCAACAACCGCGTCGCTTTAGCTAGACACAGGCCAGACGTCGACGACGGCCCGGTGGTGTATGCTATCTTCCTATGATACGCGTCGTCGAAGGTCGCATGCGAACTAGTGTTGAGCGGGTTAATCACTTTCACGATAGTGTTCGTGGAGAGGGCGGCGGGGGTCAGTACTACCGTCATGTCCAGACCACCGGAAGCTAGGATGGGTGCAACGTCGATAGGATACCGGCGCCTGTGGGAAGAGGGGAGGATGGTGTACGGTGGCCACATAGCTAAGGCTCGGACATCGTGGGCGTGCAACCGACGAGAGGCAGACTGAACCCAACGACTGGCTCCTGATTTCGTCTTAGTCAAGTTGCTCTGTTGTGATTTGATGAATGAGAACTGGGTGACATTCTGGTCGACGCCAGATGTATAGACGGTTCCACCATCCTAGTAAACATTGTTAGATAACGGGCAGCTTTTAGGGGGGACGGTGCGACATACTGGTCCGCAGATCAAACATAGGACATCTGCTCCGTGCGCTGGGAAGCTCTGGATCTGGATGCACGTCCGTGAGTCCCAGAATTTAACGTTTCCCAGTGAATCACCGGAGATTATTGTGCCATCGCTGCGAGAGGGGTTTAGTTATGTCTTAGTTTGGGTGTGCGTTAATAAACCTCACCCCAGAGCGCCAACCGTCCATACGAGCGTCCGTTCTCCCCTGGTCTTGTCCACCATTAATCTGTCAACAACTCTGCCAGTAAAGACATCCCACTTTCGCAAACTACTATCCGAGCCTCCCGTTACTATCCATGAATCCGTCCAATCCTCTTCTTCGTCATCGCTAGAGTCCTCATCGTCTTTCTGCGTAGATGTCTGAGTTGCGCGAGGAATAGGTGGGCCCCAAGCGATGCTTAAGATGCGGCATTTTACTTTGTCGAATTTCCGGAGGTGCGTTAATGTATCGTGGACCAGTGATATAAGTCTGACTGTGCCGTCTTCACAGCCGAGTGCAAGGGTGCTGGATGCTGGGTTGGCAGCCATACACCATATCGAGCCCCCTTGAGAGCCAAGGGTACGCTTTGGAACGGATCTTCAGTGAGATAAAACTTCTCTGAATCTGTTCACATACACGGACGCAATCCTTTTCGAGATCCCATTCTAACAGGTCACTTCCTCCGCCAGAACTGAATAACCGAAGATCAGAGCACGATGGGACACTCTCAGAGGGTAGTCGTTCCGGGTGTCTTATCACGAAAACGAGGGAGTCGACTTTCGAGGGGTAGGGTGCAGATAGGGTCTGTAAATAATATTTTAATCGATGAATGCTGTAACGAAGAAGTTAATAAATACCTGACGCGTTACCCAAGCTTGGGACGACTGCAGCTGCCGCGGCGACCATTCACAGAGGTCAATATTGCCGTTAGCATGGCCCACGGCCAAAGTCCCGAATTTGGGAGCCTCCTTCGACGGTGCTGGGTTTTTCCCTTTCGGAGGCGGTAGAGGGAGCGGTGGCAGCGCCAAGGCCGTTATTGCTGACGGCGCAAAATCAACGAATCTGCACCGATGCACCGATAATGTTGTTAGTTCGGTCATTTTCAGGACTTAGGAGGTCGTCGCGTCTAGGATCCATCTAAATTTTCGAGAGCTGACCGAAATAACGTGACCAAAGCCCTTCCCTTCCGTTCCACCACCAACCTCCAGTCAAAATACACCATGTCGTTTCTCGGACGGGGACCTGGAGGACCTTCTAATGGCGTAAACCCAGAGCGCATAGAGATGGCCATTACTGAGTGAGTACATTCGCGCAAAGTTGCTGTTGCTCTTTTGCTCATCCAAGACAGGTTGGACACGGTCACAGACTTTTTCAACCGCATGGTCTCGTTCGTGTTTCTTGTCTGTGTTGTGACTGTTCCAGTATACTCAAGAGCCTCATGTAGTTCATGCCACACAAAGTGCATTAGCACGCGGTATGCCGATCAAGACCTCAACAAGGGTGAAAGCGTATGCATAGACAGATGTGTCGCCAAATTTAACGAAGTGCAGAAGAAAGTCGGTGAAAAGCTCCAGAGTCGGGGCGCAGCGGCGTCGGGAGGAGGAGCGGGTTCGTTCACTGGTCTGTAAACCGTTACATTATACCCAATCTTCTATACGCCATTGTAGATGTGTCTAATCTAATCCATTCGGCGCAAAGAGCACAATAGAAGTGAATTCAGAAATCATCTCGACACGGACGAGCTAAGGCAATCAGTCCAGAGCCTAAGCTTGAACACCCGGGAAGCAGTCAGCCATCGTCTTGGAGTGCTTGTTCTGCGCATGCTCCTCCAATCTGTGCAACGTGAATCAGACGTTGGTCCCGAGCTCAGTTTCTATAAGACTTACGCTGGTGCGCGAGTGGTGATAAACTACATCACGAATGGTGAGTCAAACTTCGATGGAAGTGCATGACGACTTACGAATGATTGTCTGCACGTACAGCAAATGATGGACTTGGCAGCCTCGTTCACTTTGCTTTGGCTTTTCGAGCCTTTTGCAGCTCCTTTCTCGGCATTGCGCTCTCTCTTCTGCTGAGCCTTAGCACCCTGGAAAACAAGATCGAATCAATTCCCTCGATACTCGACCATCTGCTTTGCAGAGAGAAGCCGAGCTAACATTACCCATTTCGAGACCGATAAAGAAGAGGCGAAGTGTAGATCGTTAGTGGTCGTTTAATGAAGTTGCTCAAGCAAGAGAGAACAAATGGTGAGCACGCATTTTTTATTACGTAACCCTGTATACCCAGTTGAACCGGACCGAGAAAGTTCAGATGTTTCCCGATCCCGACCTCTTGCATATTCATAGACGGGACCACACGGGCACGGAGCTCGCAATCTATTCCGTATATGTTGAGCTTCTTTTGTGCACGCTCACGTCTTCGTGTATTTGTCACGCAGATACGAAACCCCCCTTCGTTTGCCTCCCTTTCCCCATCGTTCTCGACAATGGCCTCGAACATAAACGCAGCTCGCGCAAAGATTGCTGAACAAGTCAAGATAGATATCTTATCAAAGGACCCCGTCGAAGACAATAAATTAAAGTGCAAGGAAATTGGCCGTACCTTTATCTGTGCGTCCCTTCTTCATTATGCTGATTAACCTGACTCGAACCCCAACATGAAGCCGACACTATAACAGGTCACGAACAATTACTTTCGTGATTTCAATGCGTCTGAATGTACCAATCAGTTCCAACCAAGGAGATGTATCAATACGCGGTTCTCTCTACTTTGGGTGATGATGTTTATCACGAACCATCTACAGCGTCTGCAGATCCTTTCGTTCTTGAATCTCACTCGGCTCAATTGCCTTCGTTAGTGCACTAGAAGCACATCTCGCGCAGCTCCTCGGCAAAGAGGCAGCTCTATTTGTTGCCTCTGGAACAGCCTCCAACCAAATTGCGCTGAGGTCGCATCTAAAGCAACCTCCGCATTCTGTGCTATGCGATCATCGTGCACATATTTATAAGTGCTGCAACCTTGCTTTGAAAGGGCGCCTACACTTACCTATCAACTGGAAGGTATGAAGCCGGAGGTGTCGGCTTTCACTCTCAGGCTGCCGTCACTCCCGTGATTCCCGCGAATGGTTCGTAGTTCGCCACCCTATGTACCATTCGCATCTAGTTAATTGGGCTACAGGGCATCATCTGACGCTTTCAGACGTCGAAGCAAACACTATCATCAGTTCTGATGTCCATTTGTACGACGGTCCACTGCATCCTCATTCTCCTTTCTCATCACCTTGTAGCGCACCTACGGAAGTCATCGCTCTAGAGAATACGCTCAACGGAACCATCATCCCTCAGGAGGAAGTTATCGCCATTTCTGACTTTGCCCACTCCAACAATATCAAGATGCATCTCGACGGTGCTCGGCTCTGGCATGTCGCAGCAGAGACTGGCGTGTCGCTCAAGGAGCTTTCTGACCCATTCGACTCTGTTAGCATCTGTTTCAGTAAAGGATTGGGTACACGCCTCCGCATACTCCACTTGCTTGACTTTGAGACTGACATTCCTTCGCAAAGGTGCTCCAATAGGCTCGTGCTTGGTCGGCAGCAAGGAGTTGATCAAGAAGGCACGTTGGTTCCGCAAACTCTTTGGAGGCGGCATGAGGCAGACTGGCATCCTTGCCGGATGCGCTGCATATGCATTATCTCATAATTTCCCCTTACTCCCAAAAGTCCACGAACTCGCTAGAAAGCTCGAAACTGGCCTTGAGAAGATCGGTGCAGAAATAACCAGTAGAGCCGAGACTTGCATGGCAAGTGTGTTTTTTTGGGTTTAACGATGTATTTCATGCATGATCTTTTAGGTGTTCTATGATCCGTCGCCAATCGGCGTGGACTATGGCGAGATCGCTGATAGGGCAATTTTGCTTCCTGAACCCCTCTTCCTAGGAGGATCACGCCTGGTCGTCCATATTCAAACCACCGAGCAAGCTATAGACGACTTCCTTTCGCTTGTTGCGCAATTAGCCGAGGAGAAAAAGCAAGCAGGATTTGTTCATCAGCCCGTAGAAAAGAAAACGGGGAGGTACCACGATGTGTATGTCAGGCAGCCTCCCAAGCAGGCGTGATAAGAGGATAGAAAGAGGATAAAATGCTATATGATTGATTAAGATATAGATATTTACAAGTTATTGCTAGCTTAGTCCAAGTTGCATCAATCAAAGGAAGGTCCATCTGAGTAAATAATCTCGGCACTATCATCGACGACGAAGCTCCCGAACTGGTATTCGTCAGGACTTTCGTTGCCACGCTCTGGAGAGCTGGATATGATACATTGTTTCGCAGCTCTTTTAGGACCGAAGGCTCCTGTTCTCACGGGTTTGTCCTTGAAAGCAGGACCGGCTCGTCCAGGATACTGCGACAATAGACTCTGTCGATAAATCAGGGATTGGTCATAACTCGGCGAAACTTGCGTTGCAAGATCTTTGATAAAGACCCGATCGGTTTCATCTTCGACGTTATCTTCGCTATGAGAAGAGCCTGCGCTGACTTCATCTCCCGAATGTTCAGCAGCGACGTCGAAAAGCGGGTTGAGATGCTGACGTCCTGGGGTTTCGCGGGCCTTCCCCTTCCCCTTCCCCTTCCCCTTCCCCTTGCTGACTTTGGGTACATTAGATGAAGATGTCTTACGCTTCAATCGCCGCTGAGACGGAGGCGGCATCTCGACGGACGGAGAGTCGAGCTCGATATCTGGGAGGGCTCGTTTGCGTTGTAATCTCCCAATAGGGCGTACAGGGAATGTCGTAGGTGGGCATTGAAAGGTCTTACCTCGGCTTGATTCGCCAACCTTGCCTACTGGAGGAGACAGAAAATTCGGAGACCGTAGATTCGCGCCGTGGTTGGGGGGCGAACCCCATGCCTGGGCAACAATGGGTGAAAGTGGTTTTCTTGGGGAACTCCATAGTGGTGAACTTGGGCGGGAGAGGGGATCCAGGGGAGGAGTTACTCTTGAACAACTATCATGGCAAGTTACTGGCATCGGTTCGCCAACCTCCATAGAATCATCCAACGAGAATGCGCCCGGTGGTGGAGGGCTGGAGCTGATAATTTGGATACTGGGTTCGTCATCTGACCCGTCCACCAGCCACGCCATGCTATCCACAACGCCGTTGTTCGAGCCAGATGCTGAAGCGGGCTGAGGCTGAGATCGTTCCTTGCTGCGTGGTGAGTCAATATCTTGGCGGCCCTCGTCCTCACCCCAGGAAACTTCTAGGACGTCTGGCAACCGCTTTGTTGGTGGGGATGGCGGTATAGGACTGACTGGTGGAATTGAAGGAGCCTTCTTGCGAACCTTTTTAGGCGCGGACTTTGGGATTGTCTTGTGTATGGGCGATCCCAATGCTTCCTTCTCATCACTGAGGTATTTCTCTGGAGAGGGACTCCGCGCGGGCTCTGGCGACTGAGCAGCTTTACCCTTCTTCGTACTCTTCTTTTTGGCGACGTTGGTAGTGGCGGAACGCTTGAGAGTTGATTTGGCCTCGCCCGTGGAAGTAGGAGGGGCCGCTGTCGATGATTGGGTCCGCCGAGGGGGAGGAGGATAAAAAAGTTCGGTTTCAATCTCCCGATCAGAAGAATTATCGACCCCCGCAGCCTCTAGTTCTTTGTCGGAAATCTTGATCTTTCGTTTCTTCGTTAACTTCGAGGCGGCTACGAAACCACTTACTGCACCGTAAGGCATGTTCCGATCTGGGGCTTCGTTGCGTTTGCGCTTTGGAACTCGAGGGTCTTGTTCTGCATTTTTCCCAGCAGATTTGGTGCGCCCAACTCTTCTGTATTCGTCGCTACGAACGTATTCCACGATGTCCATCGCCTTCTCCAGACACTCAGGCTTGATGTGGCCAGGAAGGAGGCGCTCGACGTCACCATATAACTCCAGGTCTTCGCCGCTGCATATTGATTTCTGGACATGGGAATAGGCGTCTTTAGCCTTGTCGAAGTTCTGTTCCTCACGACCTTCTGCAAGTAGGACATGAACAACGCCCGAACGCTTGCGACCGGTTCGGCCAACGCGTTGCAACTGGAAAGTAATCAGAAGCAATCCCAGGGAATGCAAAGCGACTTACCATCCGAATGGGTGTCTTCTGAGCATCGTAGCAAATGATCAGGTCCACCTCGCCGATGTCCAACCCTTCTTCGCCGATGGAAGTCGCCACTAAAACGTTGTATTCGCCGGCTTTGAATTTCTTGATGAGCTAATGTCTGTGTATTAGGGCATAGCCGCCTTGGGACGGTGGAAATGCAAACCTCAAGCTGCTCCTTCTGCGCGAGTCCTTTCTTCCCATCCCTATCAGTGCCTTGCCCAATGAACGCTGCCGCTCGGAGCATGGGGCGATCGAAACTGAGAGCTTCCACTATCTCCTCGACGCACTCCCGGAAAGTCACAAATACCATGGCTCGGGTTTCTTCGGGTGCTTCAGCTTCGTCCGCTGCATCAGCCAGGCGACCACCGAAATGCTGGACCAAGAAGGTCTTGAGACGATCTAGTTTGGGGTGCATGGTAAACTTTCGGGCCTTCTGAGCTTCGAACTCTTGTATGACAGTTTTGTACAGAGGATCATTTCGGAAGTTCTTTGCATTCGAGACAGCCGTAGCCTTCTTTTGTGTGCCATCACCGATACTATCTTCGGCCAGGCTTAAAAGGCATTTGTAGCACATCGAAACACTGGCCTCTTGCTGTACCAGGATGTGAATAAGATGAGCATAGCATACAGATTGTAACAACGAACCAAGTACCCCATGGCTCGAGCTAACCCAGAGAGTCGAAAGAGAGGCTGATATGCCCATTTCTGGTTAGGACCCAGTTGCTGACACTGTTTCTGGAAGTAGAAAGGGTGCGCATTGTAGACGTTCATGGAATGGACGACTCCCCGCGAGGCGAGCGGTTTCAAGACAGACTGAGGGGGAGAGGCTCAACGGTGAGTAAATAAGAGAGAATGGGCTTACCTCCATCAGTTTCGCTAAAGGAGCCATGACTCGATTTATGTCGCCGTTCATTTTGATGATATGTTGTTCAATACGCTGTAAATTGTTGAGCCAAGGGCAGGCGTCGTAAAGGCAGGTCCTCTACCTTTTCGTGAATGAAAGGCTTGAGATCTAAGCTGTGCTCATCTCGTATCTCAATGTGACTAATATGAAGAGCGTCTACGAGATCTTGCACTTTCTCTGGGGTACCACCAGGAGTGGCGGTCAGAGCAAGTATGCGAATATGAGGATTCTTCGCCATGAGATATCGAACGGCTTGTGAGTATGCGTACTGTCCCGTGGCTCTGTGGGCTTCGTCTAGAAAGAGGTTACATGCGAACGCAAAAGGGCGCAACTAACCTTACCGATGACGAGTAAAACAATGTCCATCGGGTCGCAGGTTTCCTTCGTGAGGTCATTAACTAGAGTCTGAGGTGTCATGTAGATCACCCGTTTGTCATGCCACTGAAGAGTGGTTAATGACGAACGCACTTGAGAAGATTGGCAGAATGCTCACCGCTTTGGCCCTGAGGGCCCTTACATTATCGCCGGTTAGCTCGATGGCATCATTGCCAGGAATACCGCACACCCGGTGGCATGCATCAATTTGTTGAGACACAAGCGGCTTCGTCGGCGCTACAAATACTACCTTGCCTTCTGGAAACCAGCGATAGTCTGAGGAATTATGGTCGTCAAGAACCAGCTGAGGAATGAAGAAAATGCCATACAATTCAGCATCACAACACCAGCAATGAAGGTCTTCCCAAGACCAGTAGGAAGGGCAACGAGAGTATTCTCAAAGAGCGAATGTTTTACAATGTTGAATTGATAGTCACGTTTAGGGCGGTTGAGAGGATAGATCCAATGCCTTGCCTCTAGAAGATCTGGCTCGAGTTTCATGGGTGGAGGCTAGATGGGCAAATGTGTTCAACGATCGGTTCAGACGCTACGATAGCGAAGAACATACTGGGCTGTGATAAGGAATATGATTGGGACTTTCAGTAGAATCTGTTGAATGAGACATCAACTTACCCAACTGAAGAGAACAATAACCACAATTACTTTAAATACATTCAAGCAAAGATTGTCTGTGGCCTCACCTGGAACGAACGGAGCGGGAAATTGTTCGAATTCTTCACCTTCCTCGTCGCTGTCGTGCGCATCCTGTCCATCCTTGTTCTTGGACTTGGGGAGTGGCTTACGAAGCCCAGTCTTAGCAAACGCAGTATGATCCCATTTCTTTGTCTTAGGGGCTGGCCGTCCAAAAGGTGTCTTCGGGTTTGACTTCGTTCTTTGTATCGAATTCGTTGGTTTTGGCCGACTTGAGCTTGCTTGTGGCTGAAGTATGTCTCCAAACAAAGTTGTCTGAAGCGTCGTACGAGACGTGGATCGCGAAAGCGTACTGGTGCTCGTTGAAGGTTGAGCATCTACGTCAATGACCTCTGCAATGTATGCATCGAGTCGCGCCGCCTCTGCGGGGTCGAGGGCCAGAGAAAGGTCGCCAAACGAGTCATCGTAGTCCGACTGTGGAACGTTGTCGACGGCGAGGGCGGCAGCTTCTATGGCATCCAGTTGACCGAGGGCCTCCGCGTCGAAGTTAATGGGGTCATCGTCAAAATATCCCTCCGAGTCGCTCATCTTGGGAGTAATAAATACGATACTGAGTCCGTGGTGGTAAGCTTTGAAGGCGATTACATTCTTTACGCGCTTTTAGTTTTACGCGCCACACCTCAAGTAAGCACGTGACCACGACATGGATGTAGTGACTAGTCGCCAACGAAGTTCCCACAGGCTGAGCATACGATATTGGTGCTGACCACCATGTCCGCCAAGTCGGTCGCCCTGTGGAATGCGTTACCAATGCAGCCCAACGAAGAATCGCATACTATCCTGAAGGTACTCATATAAAGCTCTCTCAGTGGTTCATACTTCCCTTCTTTCTTCGGCCTTCCTTTACCAGCGCTCAAGAGATGATTATGAGGCCTCCCACGACGACGACGACGTTTCCATTGCATCTCGCACACCCTCACCCTCACCAGGGGATGACATGGATGTGGACCTGGCTTCGTCATATAAATATGACGAGTATGTACGCGGGCCCGCTCGGGAGGTTATTACCGTTGAGACGAAGATCAAATCCACAAATAAAGGCTTTGCCATGCTTGCAAGTATGGGATGGACGGAAGGCCAACCCCTGGGATTATCTAGTGAAGGTACTGTTTCCCCGTAACCTATCGCATTCGTTGATTTGACACTCGGTCCTCAAACGGTAGGCCGCACGGAACCAATTCCGTTTCAAGTGAAGAACGACTCAACGGGGCTTGGTAAAATTAACCAAGACGTTCGCATGATTGAGACGACAGTTTCCCAACGGCGGGGCTTAGACTCCGAGCGCCAGCACAAGGAAAGCGAAGAGCAGCGGAGGATTCGAGAGGTTATAGTTCTGATTCTAGCTCTTGCGGCCCGCTAATATCTATTTCGTATACAGGAAGAAGTAGCTAAAGAAACCGCCCGCAGTGTTGAAATCTCTGACACGCTGAAGGCATTCTATTGCAGCCTCTGTGACAAGCAATTCAAGAATGTAGCTCAATACGACGAGCATACTAACTCCTATGCCCATCATCACAAGGCCCGCTATAGGGACATGCAAGCCAATGCTCGCATTATTCCTAAGGAAGAACTCGACAGGAGAAAGGAGAAGGAACGTAAAAGAGAAGAGAAGGAGTTACGAAAGATGGCCGCCGCCATTGGGATCAAGATGCCGAAGCCTGCTGAAGGTGGTCTGTTAGCGGTACCTACTTCCGGTGACTCCATCCCCAATGGCGAATCGTCCCACTTGGTTCCAGAACAAAAGCCAACAGGCTTCAAAAAGTCTGGATGGGCCACTGTTTCCTCGCCCGCCGCGCCCGCGTCTGGCTTCTCCAGGGGGAGTGGGAACCCACCCGCTGAACCCGCCCATCTCCAGCAACCCTCGGGTGGCTGGACGAAGGTGCCGGCACCTCCCCCGCAACCACCCACGTACGAAAGCCCCCATTTCCGTACTGGCGGCTGGAGTTCGCTCGATCCTGGACCACAAAATATATCGAGACCACCACCACCACCAACAGATGGTTTGTCTTCCTTTAACCTCATAGTTGGTAGCATTCATGTCACGGTCAAATACTTGGCATTACAGATACTCCTATATCTCAGCCTCGACCGCCGACACCAGCAGCCCCTACGAAAGACACCCGATCTAGCTGGCAACAGTTCCAGGAGTTTGGCAAAGCTCGACGATAGTCAATGTTCGTAAGCTCAAGCTCAAGAACAAGACAGAATTGGATATCGACAACTAATTAACTACACTGATCATTCTCTTGGGGATATACCTATTGTTGTATAAAGTGAATATACTTCGAATGTATGTACGAGTGAGTAACGACTGAAAAGAAACGCTTTTCGGCAGAAGGACCAAGAGAATACAAAACTAGGAAAACGTGAGTTGTCAAGTCCATCACTCAGAGTCACTTCCTGAGCTATCGGAACCCGAGCTTGAGTCCGATGAATGTTCGCTGTGGTCGTTTCTGGCCATAGCGCGCGGTGCTGCTGAGGGGTCTCCTTGGTCGAAAAGGGCCATCCGACGCTCAAGCTGCCGAATCTTCTCTGCTTCAACATCCTCGTCCATGCTTTTCCGTTTCAGACCTCCCGTTCCTGTACCCTTGCCAGGTCGGCTGCGCTTCGGAGCGCTGGTCCGTAGTGGACGTAACACAAAATTATAAAGTTTCGTCAACACTGGTGCTGGGAGCATATCAATCTCGAGTTCAATTTCATCCGTGCTCTACAAGATGTATCGATCATCAGTCAGCAGCAGAGTGATGATAGAAACTGAGACTTACATCTCGTATTTCTGGGACACCTTCGTGGATTATTTGAATGACCTTCTCCAGTTTTCGGGCCGTCCAATTTGCCAATTGCCTCGCTAAGATCTTTCTTCTGCTCGAACGTGAGGACGTCGTCATCAGCGATAGGCTTCTTCGAGCGCTTCTTCGAAGGAACTTTGGGCGGTTTGGAGGTCTTGGAGGTCGAGGCGACTGGGAGCTTTTCCTTCTTCTTTTCCTTCTTCTTCTCCTTGGGCTTGGACTTCAGAGCCGCAATACTGCCTCTCATTGTCTCTATCTGAGACTCCATCATTGCAATGGCGCCTGGCAAAGATAGTCAGCTCAGATATAAATAGAACTGTAGTCATCACTTACGAGCACGATCATCTTCCTCATCTTCCTCCTCATCTTCCTCGTCGTCATCAGAGACACTATGAAGTGGCGGAAGACTCTTCCACTTGTCATCGAACAATCGCTGGAGCTCTATCCCGGCTTGATTCACGGGCGTCCCCGCAGGGTTGAATGCAAAACAGTTGCGAATCATGAGCTTGAAGTCGTCAAAAAACTTGTGAGCATTGGGATATTCGTGAACGTCGAGTTTGCGTCGCATCGTAGACAAATCCATGGGTTTTTTTCACGATCTTGGGATAAGAAGGAATCTCAAGCTTGACCCAGTCTGTAGATGCTGCATAAGTGCCATGATCCAGGACAGATATGGTCTGTTTACCTACCGACGGGCTCGTAAAAGGGATGTGCGATTGCGTAGTGTTGCTTACGATGGAGTTCCTGAAGGATTTTCCCGCAAAATTTGAGTTGTTCGTTGGTGCCGTCGTCTTTCGTGCGTTTGATTTTACGCTGCTTTTTGGGAGCGTCGGCATACGGAAGATCCTTCGGAGGAGGCGGATGAATCTCTCGTTTGGGTCTGGTAGTGCCTTCTTCGTTGCGTCGTATGACAGGAACGGAAGTAGAAGGACGACGGGCGGTGTTCATCTTCTTTGGTGGGGCAACAACTGGCGGAGGAGGGGGAGGAGTGGGTTGTTTCTTGGGAGGAGGGGGCTTGTGCTAGAAGAAAAGGTTGGTGGTTATAAGTAAGTGAGAAATGGAAGCGTACCTCTAGGGCGGGGGGCATATGCTTGATCTGCTTATCGAACACTTCCTCGATCCGCTTCCCCATGGCCGTGATAGGGTGGTCTGGCCCGTTGAAAGTAATGCAGTTCGTAAAAATGAGTCGCACATCCGCAATGAACTGGTCCACATTGAAGTAGCGGGGATTCTGAGGGTTGGGGTCAGGCTTCGCTGGATTCGAGGACGCAAGCTTGTGTTCAATGGTGGTGAAATCCATTGGGTGCTTTATAATGGACGGATAGTGTGGGACATTGAGTGCGACAGGATCAACAGGGCGAAGGAAAGGACTGGAATCTTTATTCTTCTTCAATTGGCGGATAGTAGAACCACAAAAGCGGTACTGAAGAGTGCTGAACGTTGACGCTCCTGGCGAGGGCGGGGATATGGTAGAAGCTGAGGGCGGGGTGGGTGTGCCAGTCGGAGGAGGTGCCGGAGTAGGGCCATCGGAAGCTCCAGGGGTCGAGGCTGGGGGTGGAGTTGCGGACTTCAGGACACGGGGGATTAGCACGCCTATAGCGGCGCACAAGATAATTGAAACACTCACTGCGATCGCGCGCGACGATTTATCCGCGTCGGAGTACATCCTCTGCCTCTTTGCTGGGGGGGGTTTCGTATCTTCCTCCAACACTATTGATTCCGAATACGATATGCCATTAGTATGCACAGAATTTATCGAAGAGTCGAAGGGAATACTGGGGCTGTCTGTGGGACTCGGACCTGACATATCAACGTCAATGGAAGCGCCATTGGTAGATGGTGCGTTTTCTTCTATCATGCTGATGTCTTCCTGCGGCTGTGTCTGTGGCGGGGGAGTAGAGGAAGGCGGGGCGGGCGGGTTCGAGACTTTGCGTTACTGACGCCTCAGACATCCTCCAAGACAAAGGTAAAAATGGGCACAAACCTAGATCAACAGGGCTCTCAGCCAAAAGTTGTGCCGACGCGTGTTGGACCATAGCCACAGGCTTAATGATTTTGACGGGGATGGGCTCGTGTCGGACATCACTCTCTTGCTCCTGATAGTCAATGTCTATCTTGACATCCGGGATAGCTGAAGAGGATACGGGCGTCGTTGGAGAATCAGCATTAGGCGAGTCGACGCCGTTAGCGCCATTTGGCTTTTCGTTGTCGGCGCCGTTGAGGACGACATCGACGACCACCTTGTCGTCGTCGTGGGTGTTGCCGCCGTTTAAAGTTGTCGGCGCGCTGCTCATGATAAAAATACGCGTGACGGTCACGACGTGACAGTGGGCAGATGGACAAGGGAAGATTTGGGAGTTAGGGGGATCCGAAGCTGACTAGGTCTTTATAGCCTACAGGAATTAAGGTTCGATCTCCCGCGCAGGGGCCACCCTCTCAAATCCCCATTCCTCTGTCCCATTTCCCCCTTCTCTTTGTCTCTCTGGACCGCGCATGTACATGCTAATGCACAACCCCATCAATTTACTTCTCTTCATCGTCCTCTTCCTGAAGCACTTCTGCGAAAACGGGCTTGGGTTGGTTTGCTCGCCAGGCTGAGAATCCGGAAAAAACCGCCACGTCAGTCCGCCATCAAAACAAATAAGACCAAAGCGCAGTTTTATCGTGTCACGTGCACAGATGACACAATCGGCGTCGCGAAACGGATATTGTGATAATCGCGAAGCCAGAAACGTCAACTCACCGCCTGTCCATTGCGGATCCTGCTCTGCAGCATTCGCATACTTGAGCAGCGCCTCGCGGGGCTACAGACCGCAAGAAAGATAAGTCAGTAAAAGCAATAACCAACAGTCTCCATGAACACAAGAAAATGTGAGAGCTGCAAACGGCACCATTGCAACCGTCAAGGCGCCAATCAATCTACCCAAAATGCTCCTCCCGGCCTAGAAGATAAAGGGACGACGAAAGAAAAGCCGAGCACCAATATCAAAGAAGCAGTATCGTGTTTTCCCTCTCCGAAAATTGACAGGGCAAAATGGGAAGATAGAAAGACGTACATCTTCATCCCGGGTCGTGTCTCTGACCAGATTTTGAACGACATGCTGAGTAGCACTCGCTCCCACCCTGCCACCCCTCCCTGGTCCGGTCACAGGGAGTTCTGGCCGTCTGCTCTTCCTCGGGTCCAATCTGTCCTTTTCTCTTTTTCTCTTACTTCCACGCGCTATTCCGTCACCATCGCGGAACATCGGAAGTGCGTGAGGTGTGATGATGGTGGGCGCGGCGAGGGCGTCTGACATGTCTTCAATTGTAACCTTCCTCGGCGGCCCTTTGCTGAGCAGCAGCTTCGCTCCGTTAAGTGATGTTTGTGGTGAGTATAGCACACATATTTGACCGCTCGAGAGGCCAGTGACAATCTACGAAGGAACGAGTTAGACTGGGAATCCGTCCGGAAGCTGAAGTATCAATACATGCCTGATTGATCTTACTGTGCCAAAAGACCTTAACGGGCGTAGAATCAACGTCCAGCGTCTTTGCGACATTTAACGCGTCCTTCTCCATGAACAACAAACGACCCTTCCCACCTTTCGTAGTCGCAGCAGCGCCGGTGATAACGTACTTGTCATCTGGGCTAAACATAGCATTGGTGTTGGGATAAAGAGTCCCAATATCAGATCGTACAGCCAAAGGCTTTTTGAACGCCCTCAGATCCCAAACTATTTGCATCGAAGACGTTTACGGTTTCGTTGGTAATATGGAATTACAGAACTCACTTTTGACTGTGTCATCTCCGCCTCTGGTAAGAACGGTTCTTCCGTCGACAGAGAACACAACGGAACCCGTTTCGGTGCCCTTCGTATGTGCGCCTTCTATGGTCATGTTTGGTCGAACAAAATTCGAATTCGCTTGCCACATGTGGAGCGCTCCATCCACGCAAGCTGAATGGTTTGGAAACTTTGAGCGAGTCGCAGAAAGAATCATGTTACTCACCTCCGCTAATGATATTGCCATCCGGAGAGTACGCACAAGACGTGACTTTGGTTCTGGCTCCTCGTTCCTTCGACTTGACTACAATCACCGATTTCTGCTTCCGTTTGTTCTCGACTTCCCAGATACTGTTTGAAGTGCTTTAAAAACGGCGAGCTTACGTATACGTACGACATACCGAATAGTGGAGTCGGCGGCGGCAGTGATGAACGTCTCAGGATTCTTCGGGTGCCATGCGCAAGAAGACAGCTCGAAAACATGGCCGCTGTAAAAAGACCGTTAGACTCTCGCTTGAATGCTGAAGCGACGAACTCACGCAGTGTGCTTCATGTCGCGAATATACATGTCACCTTTGATGAAAGTGGCCCTGCCAGTCAGTTGAAGCCATCCAACCTATACTGAAATCACTGCACACGTACTCCTCTTCTCCGTCTCGGTCATACAATTTAGCCTGCGTCGTACCCGACACTACTAAGAACCTCTGGCCGTCTATTGAGTACTTAACGTCATGAATCTTCAGATGAAAGTGAGTTGAGCTAAAACACTTGAAACGAGTGGGCACATACGTGATACGTCCCAGACGGTTCCCAGGTTTTGAATGGTTTACACCGGTAGTCCATACCACCAAAGTCCCAAAGTTTGCAGTCGTAATCATGCGAGCCGGAAAGAATTCGTGCGCCGGACGGGTCGAGGGCTAACGCTGAGATAACTTTAGTGTGATCCTTCATGACAATTTCATGGGTGATTGGGAATTGAGGTAGTTGGCTGTCTTCGTCGTCATACTCAGGATCCGAGGGGTCGAACTCCGGCTCTTCGTCTTCTTCCTTCTCTTCGTCTTCATCCTCTTCTTGTCGTTTCGGCGGAAGCGAGGGTCCAGGCTCGTCAGAATCCGACCCAGGAGGCGCCGTCGGTTTTAGTGCAGGCTGTTTAGACGACGAGGGCAGTGGCAGTCCGGTAATCACCTTCGCTGTCGACGAGGAAGCCACCTCCTTTGCCTCCCTTGAGTTTCCGACAAGTCAAGTGTACAAGGTCAAGACATACCTCCGACCGTTTGTTCTTTTCGAACCTGTCGGGGTCGAGCTGGCGCTTCTTCGTCGCCTTCCCAAAACCTGCGATGCCCATAGCTGCGAATACATCTTTTTCGTCCATGGCGAAGGTGTACAATTCAATGAACAACCTCGAAACAATATTCAGTTGCTGACTGCCGACCCTTAACACGAGATCACGTGACTTGCGGCTTAGTGCGCGTCGGCACCGCACTCCTTGAATGCTTCTCAGCATCGCGTCGATGCTCTCGCAGCCCCTAGACCTCCACCAAGCCCATCAAAATCGAGAATGTTGAAACGACAGAGACCTTCGTCCCCGTTTCCCTCTTCATCTGATTCACCGATAGCTTGCGACGTGTACAACGACCTTCAATTGCCTCCCGCAACGAAACGGCAGCGAATTGCGCCACCGAGTCTCGATGGCCCTTCTCGTGGGTGGGGGGTATCTCACACGACTCAGCTATCAAACAGCGCGGACGACGGGGAGGAGGACTTGGAGTACGAAGAAGAACATGACGCTACATGTGACGCGAGCAACATGGAAGTGCACCTGATACGAGAGAAATACAAGTCGACGAATACTATGCTCTCCGAGCTGCATATTCTTCACCAACATCGCTTACTCTTTGCGCCATCAGCGCTGCAGACGCGCAGTACGCCGCTCGCATCAGCTTCAGAGGCGAAATGGATGAATGCACCTATCTCACTGTCAAGTCTGGCTGGACACCCAGGTGGTCCAAATCGCGGAGGCCCTTCCCTCCGCATAACACCAAAAGGCGAGGGAGATGTAGCTCCATCATGGGAGGATCAGGATGTCGCTGAGAAGTACAAGCAAACGAACAAGTGAGTTGAATGTCTTTACGACAAGAGCAATGTCTAAAGATTACTTCTCCTGCAGGTTGCTGGGAGATCTAGTCCTCTCAAGGAGGCGTCAAATAGGTGGTTCATCATAACAGAGCTTCTCGCTTGTCGTTGCTATCGTTTTGAGTTTCCCCTCTCCTTATCGCGAGGCAACACTTTCCCCTCGCCTTTGTACTCCGCGCATGCATTTCATTTGGTGTACTAACACATTCCATTCATGTTCATTTACATCCTATCGCATCGCATTCACCATTCCTTCATTTGCATATTCATTGACATGTAAATTATATCGGTCTTTTTGTAGACAGCATACGACCGCACCTATACTTCATCACTATATCATGGTCACGCGATATCTGCTATATACTGGGTGATATCGTCGAGCCCTACATTCACGTCCCTTCCGAAGACTTCGCCAATCTCTTTATTGAGTAGGTCCCCCATAGAGCTGTCGTCTCGGGCGTACCGCCAGTCGTCGTGCGTCGGCGAGTAGTCATATCGTTTAGGCCCGCTAGTATTCCGGGGGTGAGGTCAAGACATGGAAACAAATTGAGAATGGGACTCACCTGAAAGGACTAGAAAGCCATATTTGTTTGTTGGGTGGTTGCTTGTTTATCACGTACGTGCCCTTGTCTCCGAGGGAGAGCGTAAGGACGCCACTCTAGCACAGGCAATATTTGGGACATTGATCTCTCGTGAAAGTCAACTGACACTCACCAAGTATTCTATCTCGTACCCCGGCTTTCCCTCCTCGTCCAGCAAGATCTCAAAATTTTCTAACAGAACCTCCATGGTCGCATCCGCAAGTTCATGGTACATCTCGTTCGAAAGGGGAATTGGGCGACTGAGGTAGTAGATATCGAGCCGTGAATGAGGTTTAGGATTCGTTTAGTCGAATTCTGGGTCGGTTGGGGGGAATCCTGACCTTGGGCTGCTCTGGGCTGCTGCAGTGCTCATCGGGCGGTGTCTCAGAGCAGACAGAGGGGCCAACATCGGACATGTCCTGGCATGGCGAAAGAACTGGTTGGTGGCCAACCAGCTACGTCTACGAGCAACGCAGAGTACTTCAGAAGCAAGCCTACGAGGTATCATGAATGGAAGTTAGAATCGCGCCGGGCAAGGTCGTATGATTGGCTGACAGAATTAGGTTATCTCCGAAGACGCCATTGGTTTGGCACAAATCACACCAACTCAGATATTCGAATCTAGAAAGTAAGCAACTCTTCGCAATGAGAAAACCGTCGATATGTATACGCCGTTTGGTTGCTCTGAGTTTCCTCGCGCAGAATAATGATTTCCGGCTGTGAGCCCGCCAAACGACATCGAAGATATGCAATACGAATAATCTATTATATTAAGTCTCAATCCGTGTGAACTTTGAACTTAGGTAATCTTAAGTAAGCAAGGAATTGGCCGGTACGCACACGGCCACTTTGATCCAGTGGCTCTGAGTTCAAACATAAGCAAACATCTCTCCTGCTTTCATCCGCCCTCCATCCCCCTCCCTTGCTTCTTCTGAGCTCCCCATCTGTACCTTAACACATAAAGAAGGTGTCTAAAGTGTGACCTGGGTTATTAGAGGTTTTTCCGCATTTTTTCGAGCCCAAATAGCCCCAGATAAGCTCATTACATGCTATTTTAGCCATTTTCTGCCATTTTCTCTGTTTTTTTTGGGCGCATTTTTGGTGTTTTTTGAAGCCTGGAAAAGGTGAGTATTGCTATCCTACTGTAGGATGATTCTGTGCTTACATTGGTGCTCTTTTTCCTCCCCTACTCTTCATGCTTCCTGCTGCAGATCTGTTGCTTGCTCTTTAAGCACCTCTGGGTGGATTTTGCCTGTTCTTGAAGGCTTAGGGAGGGTGAGTTCAGCTCTTCCACTGTAATAGGAATGTTATACTCATACTTAAAACCTACTCTCCCCCCCTCATCCTCTCTCAAAGTATTTGCTATTCCCTTGCTCCTTCTATTCCTATATACCTGGACCTGGATTTCTGGACCTGGGTGTTTGGGAAGAGAAGACAGGCTTAGCTGCTGCTGGAGATAAGCATTGGGGTTCTGGAGAAGTAGTAGACCAAGGTGAAGCTGCTGAAAAGTCCTACCTCCCTGGCCTCTCTATACGGAGTGTTTGCCAGTTGCTTGACCCTTTGGGTCTGGACCGCTTCCACAGCACAGTTTGCAGGGAGAGGGTAAATCTTCTTTTGAAGTGGCTCCATTATCAACTGCAGCTGTTGGCACCGATTTCACTACTTTCTTTGCCGAACTCGAATAGCCAGTTTTCACCAGACGTGCTTTCTGTTCTTTGCTTCTTTGACATCCTTCTCTGGGATTCCTGGCTCCTCCATACAACCAAATTGTGGACAACCAGAGCGTGGACAACCGAATCGTGGACGACCGAATCGCGGACGACCGAATCGCGGACGACTGAATTGTGGACGACTGGATACCTGGACCACTGGAGACCTGGACCCTTGCCCTTTATTTACCGTGCCTGCTGAATAAGGTATGAAGTACTGTCAGTTAAACTACATTCAAAGCAACTAATGTTTTTCATAGACTTTACTCTCCTTGCCTGCTTTCATTCCTCCATCTGTTGTAATTATTTCATTGCTGAATCAATGTATGTGTTTCAGTTTTGATATTGATTCTCAAATATTAACCAATTTTATTAGGAGTGATAACCAAACTCCGCCAACTACTCCACAACGGGCCCGTATTTCCGCCCAACATCATGAGCGTGAACAACGGACTCTGGGTAGCCCTGTACATTGTCGAACTCCAGATCGGCCACCTGTTCCACTCTTTCAACCGATCTTGGGATTGAACTTAGGAGCTGCTATCAATCCTCTACCTCCCCTTGCCAACCACAATGATGTATTCGGCCCTGCTTCTCCTCAACCTCCCATGCCAAACCCATCACGTTTTGAGCATCTACCTCCAGAACTTGCCCAACAACTTGCAAACTTGCCTCCGTTA
This sequence comes from Pleurotus eryngii var. eryngii, assembly GCA_029467805.1. Taxonomy (NCBI): domain Eukaryota; kingdom Fungi; phylum Basidiomycota; class Agaricomycetes; order Agaricales; family Pleurotaceae; genus Pleurotus; species Pleurotus eryngii. The sequence continues at coordinate 800,317 of SZVJ01000018.1, forward strand.
GTTCCTGTAAGGCGTCATGCACCACGAGCCCATCAGAACAATCCACCTTGCCAAAACCCACCCCCTCTACCACCTAATCCTCCACTTCCTCTGCCTCTGGATCCACCTCCTTTACCCCAACAACCACCATCACTGCCACCACCATTGGCACGTCCACAGTGCCAACAAGGACGAAGGAATAGGATTGCCCAATTGCCCAAGGCACGGCAACCATTTTCTGCTCAGTGGCCAGTACACTACTTGGGAAAGATGGATCTTGAATGTCAACACTGTCATGCGCTTCATTGGAAGGATGAGCAGTTAACATCCTCCACTCGGAATTCTCCACGATTTGGGATGTGCTGTTATCAGGGGAAGATTCAGCTTGCCAGTCTTGAGGCACCGCCTTTGGAGCTTGACAACCTCCTTAGAGATAATAGTCCAGCCTCTAAGGAATTTCGGGAGAATATTCGCCGTTACAACAATGCTCTGGCAATGACCTCTCTTGGCTGTAAGATTGATGACTCAATCAACCGTGGTGGTGGAGGCCCATATATGTTCAAAATCCAAGACGTTTGACACATCTGGCAGGTGCTCTGCTCCCAGAAGAAGGCCAACTACCACAGTATGCTCAGCTCTACATCCATGACCCTGCAGAAGCTCTTAATCATCGCATGCAACATCCCCTCAACAATCAACTCAACCATGAGACTATGTCAAATCTTCAGGACATGCTTCATCGTCGCCATCCAGGGGTTCAGCTTTATAAACAGGCATATGAAGTAACACGGAACATGCCCTCTGATCAACAATGCCGCATTGCGCTTCGCTATGATAACACTTGCGATCAAAGACGTTACAACCTGCCCTCTGCTGCTTCAAATGAGATTGCTGTCATTCTTCCTGGAGATGGTGAAACATTGGAGCGTGGAAGAGATATCATCCTCTACCGCAGAGCAGGACAACCACTTCAACGTATCAGCGAGCTTCATCCCCTGTATCAGTCATTGCATTATGTGCTGCTATTTCCCACTGGCCAATTTGGATGGACCCCACACATTCCTTATCAGGGTGGAGCAGAAGTTGAGGAAGAGGGTGAAGTAGATGCAGATGGGAGCCGTTCATCTCACAAGCGCTCAACTGTCTCTCAAACTGAGTACTTCCGCTATCGTCTTCACATCCGTGCACATGAGACTGTTCATCTCTTTCATGCTGGAAAGCTGTTTCAGGAGTGGATAGTTGATTCATGGGCATTGTCAGAGCAATCACGGTTGCTATGGGTCACTCTCAACCAGAAGACTTTACGTGTCGACAATCTTCGAGGTCTTATGGATGCAGTAGCAGCAGATGCAAATGCGACTGGAGCAGATGCTGGCCAGCGTGTTATTCTTCCTTCATCATTCATTGGGAGTACCCGGAACATGATTCAAAATTGTCAGGATGCTTTGGCCATTAATCGACATTTTGGAGGAGCAGATCTTTTTATCACAATTACTGCAAATCCCAAGTGGCCAGAAATCACTGAAGCCCTCCTTGAAGGTCAAAAGCCTCATGATCGCCCTGATCTGATTTCCCGTGTCTTTCATGCCAAAGTCAGAGCAATCATTCAGGACATTATGACCAATGGCATTCTGGGCAAAACAGTGGCAAGGGTACACACCATTGAATTTCAGAAGCGCGGCCTTCCTCACATGCACATAATCATCTTCCTTCATCCTGACTCCAAACTGCGAACTCCTGAAGATGTTGATAGCCTTATTTCAGCAGAGTTTCCTGAAGACAACCCAGAGCTTCTCGAGTTGGTCAAACACTTCATGGTGCATACTCCCTGTACTGGAAGCTCCACAGCTGCATGTGTAAAGGAACCATCCAAGGGCTGCTCCAAGTCATTCCCAAAGCCATACCATGACCGAACTACTATCAATGTTGACTCTTACTCTGTGCTACGGCGACGTGCAGATCGTGGGACTCACATGGTTGGAGACAAAGAGGTGGACAATCAATGGGTGGTTCCCTACTGCCCATACCTTCTCTGGAAGTACCACTGCCACATCAATGTTGAATGCATTGCCTCTATCAAAGCCATCAAATACATCTACAAGTATGTTTACAAGGCCATGACCGTACCACCATGGAGTTCCGAAATTGTCAGGATGAAGTCACAATGTATCTTGACTCCTGCTTTGTTGGTGGCATGTGAGGCTACCTGGCGTTTGATGCACTTCTGGATGCATGAGGAGAAGCCAGCAGTTATACGTCTTCAAGTCCATACTCAGGGCGATCAGATGGTCACATGGAATGAGGATGCAACAGGCAATTTGCAACAGGTCATCGACAATAATGCAAACAAGGAGACTACTTTGACTGCGTACTTCAAGGCCAATCAGGAGATTCCAGAGGCAAGAGATGTGCTATACCCAGACTTCCCATCAAAGTTGTTTTATCAGAAATCTACTCGAAAGTGGAAGATTCGTCAAAAGGGGATGCCATTGGAAGAATGTACTATTGCCATCCTACTGCTGGGGAACGCTTCTACATCCGCACACTTCTATCAGTTGTCAAGGGTGCCACATCATTTGAGGACCTTCGTACTGTTCCTGGATCCAATGTGCCATGTGCCACATTCCATGAAGCATGTCTTAAGCGTGGTCTGCTAGAGGATGATAATGAATGGAGGCAGTGCTTAGAGGAGGCAGGAGACATGGCAACAGGCCGTCAGCTGAGGGATCTTTTTGCCACCATCCTACGTGAATGCTCTCCATCAAATCCTGCACAACTCTGGAATGACTTTCGCCACAAAATCTGTGATGATCTTGGGCATAGACTCCGTGCTGGCAACATCAGAGAAGATCCCACAGATGAGGAGGTCTATGACTTTGGCCTTTATCTCATTGAAGGAATCCTGCTTCAGATGAACAAGTCACTGGCAGACTGTCCTGGAATGCCACGTTCCACAGCATGATTGGGCAGCTGCCTTAGGAAATCGTCTAATTGCAGAGCAGAGGAACTATGATCCACTGGAACAACAACAGCTGGGTGACGAACGTATTCCCCATCTCAACCCAGACCAACTCTCTGCCTTCAATGAAATCTGCCATGCTGTCAACACCAAGTCAGGCCAACATTCTTCCTTCATGGTCCAGGAGGGACTGGAAAGACCTATGTCTACACCACACTATGTCATCACCTCCGTGGTCAAGGAAAGATTGTCCTCTGTGTTGCCTCATCTGGAATTGCATCACTTCTTCTTCCTGGCGGTCGAAACAGCACATACCATGTTCAAGATTCCCATTCAAATCCATGAGGCATCATACTGTAGCATCAAACGAAACGACAATCTGGCAGATCTATTGCGAGTCACAGACTTGATCATTTGGGATGAGGCACCCATGCAGCATCGTCATATTCATGAAGCTGTGGATAGGACTTTCAAGGATGTGCGGAACTCTGATCAACCCTTTGGTGGTATTACTGTGGTCTTTGGAGGCAACTTCAAGCAAATTCTACCTGTGATCATCAAGGGTGGAAGAGCTGATATTGTTGGAGCATGCATGCAAAAGTCAAGGCTATGGAGTGGCATCAAAGTTCTGAAGCTTACTCAGAATATGCGTCTGAATACAGCACTGGAGCATGAGCAAGACTTTGCACGTTGGCAGTTGGATATTGGGCATGGTCGACACACAAATCCTGATAACTCCATCCACCTTCTGGACTCCTTCAAGTGCCCGCAGAACTCAGAAGATTCCCTCATTGCTACTATCTATCCTGGAATCAGCTCCCACCCCCCACCCAATGATGAGTACTTTGCAGGTCGCACAATTCTTGCAAGCCGTAATGACAATGTTGATTCTATCAACAACAAGATACTGTCAAAACTTCCTGGGCAGGAGCAGATCTTTTACAGTGCAGATGCCATTGTTCAGCCTGCTAATGAAGGTCAACCTGGCTATCTCATGTACCCAGTCGAGTATCTCAACTCCATCAACTGCTCTGGCCTACCACTTCACAAACTCACTCTAAAAATTGGAAGCCCAGTCATGATTTTGAGAAATCTCAATCCAGAACGTGGTGTTTGCAATGGATCTCGCGGAATTCTAACTCAATGTCGCAATCGTGTCCTTGAAATACGGTTGATCACTGGAGATTATTCAGGCCAAACCATATTTGTCCCCCGGATCAGTATCATCCCCTCAGACACTCAGGTTCCCTTCCAATTCTCCCGCCGACAATTTCCCATCCGTCTTTGTTTTGCAATGTCCATCAACAAGTCACAAGGACAGTCTGTTGCCCATGTAGGACTTGATCTGCGCACACCTGTTTTCACCCATGGACAGCTATATGTTGCTGTCTCTCGGGCCACATTAGTTCAAAGGATCAAGGCCATCTGGGATCATAGAATAGAAGAGTCCAAAACAGATAATATTGTTTACCCTGAAGTTATAATTGATTAGTTTGTTGTAAATAGTACCCTCTGATGTATAATTTGATCATTGACATATTATATATTCCTACCCTATATATATATAGGACTGTATGCATCCGCGACGTAGTCACGGGCCTGAAGCTTGTATAACTTAGGTTGCCTTCTTGCCCTCCTTCTCTATCCAATCTAGCCATGACCCTTCGTAGTTATATAGACTAGACGAACATCAATAGATTGCCAACGCGTAGCTTTGACGACTCACTTCGTATATCCGTTTCTTTTTGCAATATCGCAGGCCGACGCGCTGCGTTTGCCGCTTCTGCAGTAGAATATAATCTCTTGGTCTCTCTTTGGCTTCGTAAAGCCATGCTTCTCCTGAAACGCAGCAGCAGGCAGGTGAAGGGAGTTCCCGAGTACAGACAAGGGTAGATTCACGGCAGAGGGGATTGAACCTTGGATCACTTCGTCGGGCTCACGAACGTCTATGATGTACGCGTCCTAAGAGGCACTTTCGTCAGCACGCGAAATATTGCAAGTCAATACGGAATGGCTCACTGGCGTCGGGCTCCGTGTTTTGGGCTTCATTTGTTCGTATGTGAGTAGCCGAGCATCCCAATCCCGTTGTAGATCATCGTTGTGGTTAAATGCTTCCTTCGCTTTATCCTTGTCTGTTGGTGTCTGCGTTGATTGGGAACGAAGCTGCAGCGGTGACCGTTGAGCGGCAAGACGGCTTGCTACAGACAAGCGAGGCATCCTGGCTGCCCTCGAACGAGACAATGCGACTCGAAACATCCTGGCTGGATATTATATGTTTAGGAAAAGTCGAAGTCAACCGGAAGAAGAGGTGGATGTCGCACGCGAAGACCATAATGTCGACATGCGCGTTACATAAACCTTCATCAGCTGACAGCCACCAGTTTCCGGGGTCCTCAGGGTAGATTGAGGCAAATTTGCTGCAGTTGTCTGCGGTTGTTGCTTGAACCCAATCCACCATGTCGCCCCCATATCGCTTCGTTTCCTCGTATTTCTGCCAGTACACCTACTTCAAGAGCGAGCTGGAGCGTAGTTCTCAGAAAGACTAGCTTCTTGACGTAGGGTATTGTAGTCAGAATGCGCCAGCAACCTTCCCCAAATCAGTCCTACTAGTCTCAAGACGCAGCTGCTGCTCTCCACCTGTCGCCGAACTCCGTTGATTCGCTTTCTTCGCCCTCTATGCCATGCTGGAGCAACTCTTCCTCTACAATCGCTTCGCGTTTCGCATACAGAAACGGCCTTAAGCGGCGCGGTCCACATGGATGGTCCACAGACGCTCAGGTCATGCCGATACTCGGGTTTCGTGATGGTCACGTGCCTGTCGCTGGTCCTTCGAAAAAGTTTTTGTCCACCATTTCTGCAACTTTAAACTCCGCTCGGATTGCAACCTGAAACGACGGTCGTCTTGTCTGTCACCAACTATCGTCTCTCTTCCCGCTCTGTCGATTTTCTTCGGAACGGGTTCCTCGTCATTCACCTCATTCTGCTGCACATCCTATCCAAACAGCTGCGATGTCTCACGGTGACATGGATATGTCGGGCTCAAGCTCAAGCTCAAGCATGTCCCATGGCTCGGGCATGATGATTCCGTGGCTTCATTTCGCCGGCGGCGACAACCTTTTCTTCGAGTCGTGGCGGCCTACCTCGCCAGGCGCCATTGCCGGAGCCTGTATCGGATTATTCATACTCGCGATTATCGACCGTTGGATGGCTGCTGTTCGTCGATTGATGGAAGCGTATTGGCGACGAAGGTAATTTACACACATGCCACACTTCCATCTTTCACGAACGTCATTTTAATGTATGTATTGTTAATGATCAGGGCATTGCTTGTGACTGCCGAGCGAACACAAGCGCCTTTGCTAGCAGGCGACGCTAAAGACGATGCCTTCGCATCTGTCGAAGCGGCGCCAGCTCCTCAAGAACTATCCTCACGCTCCCGACATACTCGCGTCAGGAGGACTATCGCACCATTCATCGCCGTGCATGACCTTCCGCGCGGTGCTCTATTTGCCATGCAGTCCCTTCTCATGTACACGCTGATGCTGGCGGTGATGTAAGCATTCTAACCCGGTAAAGGCGTTTGCTTAGGGCTAACCCAGATTGCTCAGGACTTTCCATGCTGGCTATCTCATCGCTATTATAATCGGCCTTGCCATCGGAGAAGTCCTCTTTGGCCGGCTGGGCGATGTCCATGGCTCTCACTAGTACTTTGACTATGGCAACTACACATCTTCCCAAGTCACTACATTATATAACTTCTTTATGACATGAAGCATTGTACTTATACGACGATACTCTCTTTGCTCAATGCGCGTCACAAGTCTACGCCGCTTCTTTTTATCTCGATCATCGACCGGTCCCCAACCCCCAATATCTCGGTGGCGCAATGGTCGTCAGTCGCTTTCAAGTTGGATGTTGACGTTGCCTGAGCCAGCGGTGGCAGGTAGGCCTTGGCATTCTCCACTAGGGTTGGAGTCTTGGCGAACGGTGAAAAAGTTTTTTCTACTTACCTCCTCCTCCCTAGTATGCTCGAGCCCGACGAGTATAAAATGCTAGACTAATGCCGTCTATTGCTTGAAGGACTAACGCCCTCCCTTAGTCTCTCGACGACCACGACCTACCTCCACACGTCACATTACCACTACTCCTAACGCCTCAACCATGTTCAAGCTTTACGCTCTTGCATTGATCACTTCGTTTGCGGGTGTAGCTAATGCTCACTTCCGTCTTCTCTACCCGGAACCTCGTGGCCCGTTCGTCTCCGATCAAGAGCCCAACTTCTGTGGTAGGTTGATTTTTAGTTGAAGTTTGTGCTGAGCTCCTGATTAATTCTTGGGTAGGGGGCTACACCAATGTTACACCCAACCGTACCGCGTTCCCGATTAGCGGCGGTTTCTACAGCATCCGTACTGGACATGGGGGAACCAGTATGGATACACATCTATACCCCAGCAGAACATCCACTCACGGGCGTTCTTTTTACAGTTGGTGTTATGGTCTCAACCGTACAGAACCCCAATAATTTCGATAACTTCTCGTCTGCTTCCGGGGAACCACAATTTGTGAACGCGTTCCAGAGTTCACCTGATGCGGGAGTGCTGTGCTTCCCCTTGGACTTCTCGCAATCGAATATCACTGGTGTTCGCGATGGTGCCAACGTCACCGTGCAAGTGGTTGTCGCCGGCTCGGACGGTAGCTTGTACCAGGTGATTTACACATCCTCTGCCATTGTGGTGGCATTTATTGACCTGATTACTTGTGATGTAGTGCGCTGACTTGACATTGTCCAGCAATGCCACCACCAGCTTCACTTGCGCGAACGAAACCACCAGTAGTCATGATTCAGGATCTAACAGCTCCAGTACCGCTGGCGGCTCAAGCGATAGTTCCAACAACAACTCGGGCTTAGGACGTGCAAGCACATTGTCTGCATACGCAGCTGGCGCAATGGCCGTTGTGGGTATCATGGCCGGTGCCCTATGAGTGCTGAGCTACGACGGTGTTCCTTCTGTTTTTTACGCGCAAAAGCGACGTCTTGGAGGATTTCTTGGATACCAGTCATTGTCGCGTCTTCGTTGCATTCATTCGAACTTCATGACCACCAGTGCATGTATTTATCACGATTCTTCATTGCAAACACATTTCTGATGTCACACCCCGTGCGAGAGTGCTCGTCCATTGGATTCCAAGGACCAATGGTAACCTCCGTTTCCATTGAATAGGCATGCGACCGCGGCAGTGCGTGCGAATCGCATCATCAATCCCTTTGGTCGTGTGTCTATTCATAGCACGACCTATATGGTCCTCCTACGCGCAAATTAGGCATCTAGTAGAAAAAACTTTTTCACGAGAGCATAACGAGAGCATATAAAATGGTCGCTGAACTCGATGAACTAAATATTCCAAGCCACAACACTAAACACAATGCGCCTCGCCCTCCAAACACTCCTGTTCGCTGCGCTCGCAGGACTCGCGAGTGCACACTTCCAGTTGCAGTTCCCCGCACCCCGAGGCGCTTTCGTTGAAGACCAAGAGCCTACTTTCTGTGGTATGCTGTGCCATTGCATGATATGTTCTTCAAGTTTCTGATCATTGCTTTAGATGGATATAACACTGCGTCGAGCAATCGCACAGCGTTCCCACTAAGCGGGGGATTTTACTCGCTGAACTCTGAACACCCGAGGTGGACAGGTAAGCATCCACACTGGTGTCAGAAGGGATTGTTTCTCATGTGGGTCACCTACCAGTTGGTGTTTTAGTGTCCACGGCTGCGAACCCTACATCATTCGACAACTTTTCCCAAGCCCTTCCGTTCACACAGCTGACGGGAGAAGGGGCCTTCTGCTTACCCTTGAACTTCGCCACTTCCAATGTCACAGGGCTCAGTGAAGGCCAGAACGTTACAATTCAGATCCAGTTCGATGGCGGGGACAGCCCTCTCTTCCAGGTAAAATATATTTCCATTGAGCAACGAATTAACTGTCACTGAGAATGCAAATTAGTGCGCCGACGTTACGTTGACGAATAATGCATCTCTAAGCAGTGTTTCGTGCACGAATGCGACTCAGCAGGGTACCAATGGTGGTGTGTCGGCGCACCATGATACCCTTGGAATCACGCCCATGCTTCTGGCTGTCTTCCTCATGATATCTGGATGGACATTATAGTTGTTCGGTCCGTCATGTCTTATGTCCGAGATATTGAATCATTTGAATGTCATCCTATATGAGTCAGGCCAATAGACGTGTGCTGCCGACGATGGTCGTGCTCCCGTCCTCCGTAGGACGTGCCGGATTTGAGTCACTCGGGGTGAAAACACTTCACAAGCCGGCGCTAGACGACACGCAGTAAGCGCAGATTTGTGGTACTCACTTCCGGAACAGCCGCTGGGCTAGTTCGTCTTGGCTCGCTTGGTGAACGCCATCCTCTCTGGCTGCTGCGATCCATTTCTGTGGCAATGCCAAAAGGGCCGGAGTTTATCAAGCAGCCCTTCCGCCAATATACATATATATAATACGGTTGTTCTGCGGCTGCGGCTTTTCCTCCAAGTATATGTAACTGCCCACACATTATCTCGCTAATAGCGGCGAGCACTACCACCCTACGCCATTCCATCCCTACGTTTCTGGCTAAACATGCTATTCACTTTTCGACGTCGCGAAGTGCCATGGGAGGTCGTCGATAGCAAGTCGGTCCATCCTGTTCCCATGTACTATGAGGATGAAGGTTAGTAATAATTCGCCTCCTCATCTATTGTGATTGCTGACATTTGACCCCTTGACTGTTTAGACATTAACATTGTCACTGTCGCGGAGGCGGACACGTGCGGGACGTATGTCTTTGACGTGAAGAACTGGAAACGAGGCAATGAGCTTCGGAACGCTGTCTTGTTCGCTCAGAAGCAGCTCTTGAAGAACGTATCGAATAATGGGTATAATGTGCTGCTGCTGGAAAGGTAAGCTTCTTCGTGTACGAGGCCAAAGGACTCTCCTTACTGTTATCGGTAGCTGGCAATTAACTGTACTGCGGAGAGGCAAACATCATCGAGTAGAAGTGCGATATAATGGCAGACGTGAGTTGGTCTTTCGCTATGCTATTGTCTACAGTACTCATTCTTATCCGCTAACAGCTGCCAGAGCTGTAGGCAAACAGCCATCAAGGCGCCCACCGCCGTTTATCGGTGTTTTAGGTGGCGACCCTCAAACTGCATAAACTGTATATCAACACATTCGGACTCTATAGTTGTTTGATGTAGCATCCCACCTCACTGCATTGTAGTATAGCTTTAGAGACATGTTGTAACTCTCCCTCTCTTTAATCGTAGTGTATAATCCAAATGTCATCTTTTTCACAGGCATGCCGCTGAAAGATAAGATTTGATTTAGAGTTGAAATCCAGATCATGTCGACGTCTCAATTTTACTGGACGATCGCAAGGCATATCCTGTCCATGACTACGAAATTCGACGCTTAACACCCAACTGATAATGATCGAAGTCAAACGCAGTGGCGCACCTCATCATACAACGCCACTGTTTTCGCGCCCAATAATTCAAGTCCCAACCAAAGCACGCCGGCGGTCATTCCGCTACCACAACTTGTGATAATCATTTTATCCCCGTTGATTATAGATTCGGCGACTGCGGTGCCAACAGCATTTAGGAGCGCTCGGTGTAAATCGGGGGTCGGTAACATGGTAGTATATGTATCTCCATTGGGAGAACGGTGTTCCCTCTGGAACGTTGTAAACGGTAGGGAGAACGATCCAGGGATATGACCAGAGGGAAGACCAGGTCGGGGTTCGGGTGCTGTTCCGTCGAACCTAGAGAACAAGGAAGATAAGCTGGTTCTTGGTTCACAGGTTGCGTTAGAACGGCCCTACCTAGCTCGTGCACGGGCATCAAGGATGAGGCTCTGGGCCGTGTAACTTGGGGACATCTGGCTGTTCTTTACGATCTGATCATAAGCTGCCAGTCGTAAAATTAGAAACATGAACGGTGCAAGTCGAGAAGAAGGCCAAACATTGTATTAATGACGTCTTTAATTCGGGAACTGGGTAGGTAGTCTGCTTATGAGTGGGTTGGGGTTCGCCTTGTTCAATGGGAAATCCCTCTGCCAGCCAACGAGGAATGCCACCGTCGATCACGCTTGAGTTGGTGTGCCCAAATGCCCTGAACATGAAGAGTGCGCGAGGCGAAGAGAACACCCCGTGACCATCGTAGCTTAATATGTAACCTTCGAATCAATTCCGTGATGAGTAGTCGGCAAGAGAACACTTACAGAATGACATGGGTACTAGGGGTTATACCAAACTGTTCTACGTAGACCATTCTTTACTCAACGGCGCAAAAATTTGCATCGAGATGAAAACGCAACGAACCGCATGCGTGAGCGAAGATGCGTTCGCTGGGCATCATATGCATGAGACCCAGTTCACTTGGAGTGGCAACTTCATCAAGGTCAAGGTACTGAGCCCGTGGTATGCGCCGTGTCGCAAACTCTTTCCTGGCATTACGCGTCGAGTTCGGCATGAACCAGGTAGCATCGAGAATCTTGACATCGCGGGTCGTAGGAAGCTTGTTGATTGTGTCGGGCGGCAACAACAAAGGGGCCACAGTGGTAGATGACATCGGTCGAGCATTCCTGGACGCCAATGCCACAAAAGAGCCTCGAAATCTAGCAGATAAGATCCTTGAAATGGACATTCTGGATGAACCACGTTGGTGGAAGGCAAGCTGGAAAGCAGTGAGAAACGAGGCCACTTGGCGGGGATATGTCAATCTCACATAAAAGGTATTCGCCTCTGCATGCCTGAGTTTTCCTACGACCAGAATGCAAGCTTCAAGTATTGAACGGTGTCGGTGCTGGCCCGCGAGTTTGTCGAACGTTGAACGTTCTGGTCAAGTTCTGGTTGACAGTGAACTTTGCTAAAGTGCTATGGACGCTCGGCCTTATTAGCGCTTATCACCTTCAAGTTGACCGCCATGCCTTCAGATCAGAGTACTTGGCTCATAGCAGTCCCGCTGGATGGCGATTCAGAGGGTCTGATCCCAGAATTGGCGACTAAGCTCTCCCAGCAATCAAAATCGTTTCCCCAGAACCACATCGCACAGATAGATATCCCGTCATTCAAGGTACACTCGCCGGTTATTCTGTAGTCTGCGATGATGTCTATAAAATAGTCAGACAGGGACTCTTGATACGCTTATAGGGCTATCGGAGGATATACCCAAGCAGGAGACGTTCTTCACGGCCACCGTCGCGAAAACGGTCGACACGCTACGCAGCTTGCTGAACAATGACCCAACGAAGCTGGCTCAGCACGTCTTGGTTGATGAGCAGAGCGTCGATGAATACCTCTTGAAGGGATGGAAGTGGAATGAGAGTCGGTATGGCGTGCAACGAGGGCTACGTGATATGGTGGATCTCTTGAATAAGGTATGCGAGTATATCGCAGTCTGTTGCGGATCTGATCTCGCTGCTTGTCCTCAGGAAATGGTCTCAATCGACAACGCTATGAAAGCGAAACTCAACAATTACAATCTCGTGAAGGGCTCATTAGTTCAGATGCAACGCAAGAAGCTGTATGTCTCTTGTCTTCCGTGTACATTGGTGTTCTTACATCGTCACCAGAGGGAATCTGTCAGTACGCTCATTAGCGGAGGTTGTTTCGAAAGACGACTTCATCCCGGATTCTGAGCATATGGAAACGCTGTTAGTCGCCGTGCCAAAGTAAGGTCCATCTTGTCCGGTACCCTCACGTATTAAACATTAGTAGGGGCCAAGTCAAAGAGTGGAATTCAACGTATGAACGGCTAACAGCTATGATAGTGCCCAGATCGTCAAAGTAAGCGAATAAATACCTCGTTGTCGTCACCTTCCTGATTCTAGGGTAGGTTGATCGCTTCAGACGACGAGTACTCGTTGTTCGCCCTCGTAGCTTTCAAGAAAGTCCACGATGAATTTATACAGAAATGCAGAGAACATAAGTACGCGTGTTATTCATTGAATATAAGCACCCTCGAGGTTCTAACTTCAACATAGATTCATTGTACGCGACTTCGTTTTCTCCGAGGAAGAGGTCGCGAAACAACAGCAAGAACTCGAGGACGCGGATACAACGGAGAAAGAATTATGGACGGAACTACTTCGTCTCTCGAGGACCAACTTCTCGGAGGCCTTCCAAATTCTAGTACATTTGAAGATTGTCCGTTTGTTCGTGGAGAGTGTCCTCCGTTATGGCTTGCCCGCGAACTACCTTGGAATCGTTATCCAAGTGAGCAAAAAACGGCTGCGACGCTACTGCTTATTACTGACAATGTACTAGCCTGAACCCAAAACCACGAAGAGAATATTCCACGTCCTACAAACCCAATTCACCTATCTTCGTCCGCGAGCGAACAGCGCCCAGGGCAAGGTCAGCTCAAACGATGAATTCGTTGGTGAATACCAAACACTAATGGATCAAGACTTCTTTGACTTCGTTCTCTACGAAGTCCCTTGGATTATCTTCTAATTCAAGCAACCTCGTAATTCAACGTCTTCTCTCTCGCCATATCACATACATAATTTTATTAGTGGAGCGATAAGGATATTTTAAGCCAGCCCCGTCACGAGGAAAACAAGTAGTGTACAGGTATAAAAGCATGAGATATCTGACAGAAATTCCTTTAAGAAAGGGAAGATACGATAGATGTTTTTGAAGGAAGCTAAACAGGGGAAGGCATTTTGATAGTAATTGTCCGCCACTCCTGTGTACATCAGTTTGACAGCGTTATAGACATCCCAGTCAACGTAATCTAGGTTGACATTTAGAGACCCAAGTTTGAAATTACCCGAGAGACTTCTTGAATAGTCTCGTCGTCCAGAATGTGACCTGTCCGCTGAGCAGACGAACCCACGACAGTTCCTCTAGAACCGTAAACACTGGGGAAGGAAGGTGCGGAAGCCGACGTCGGACTTGAATTGCCACCAGTGTCACCCGTCGAATTTGTTGGGGATTCGGGTGGAGGCAAATAGGAGGGCGACTCGGTAATGCGGGAAAGGGAGTAAGTCAGATCCAGAGATTGCGCGCGGTTATTCAGCGAGCGTGGCTTGGATATCTGTTCCTTCAGTTTGGCCTCGAGGAGGGAGTCGGAGCCACGCTTGAGCGCATCATCGGTATGTCGGGTGCGATTGGTAAGTCCGGACCCCTGGATCACGTCGGCTTACTTGCGAGTACGAGCGGCATGGGTAAGGACTTACTATAGGTGCCAAGGGTGTCCAGTAGTCCTGAGAACTACCGGACATGTAGCTCGCTTGTGAGTCATCATGGGTTTCCAAGTTGTAGATGTAAGAGGGTGAATTGAATAGGGCCTTTACATCCGGAGACGAGCTGGCGAGCCGAAGTCGTCGTTCAACCATGCCATCGGACCGACCCAAATCGATGGATTCTGTCAGCACAACTTGGTCAGCATACCACGGCTTCCGATAGAAATTTGACTGACGTTGACCGCGTGTCCTAGCGGCGGACAGAACTTTACTATCGAAATGAGGGAAGGCTTCCGCAAATGAATCTCCCCTCTTGTGGGTGTGTGCGGTAGGAGAGGGGTACACGTGAATGTTATGATTGATGAGGAATTGTTCTAGCATCTCTCGGGCCGTGACAAGGAAATCGCTATTGCTGCGTTGGCACCTGAACTTGAATGAATAGTCGGAAGGCGTTTCTGCGCCAGAGCCATTCCCATTGCCGATGTGCGACTTGATGTTGGGAGTTATCGCCACTTGGAGCTCGCGTTTGACCCGCTCGACGAAAGCGATGAAGTCAGCGGAAGCGCAGACGCGTGGTAGATCCGGCGAGGATGGTACGACCATGTCTGCCTCGAAGGGAACATGTTCCTGCAGAGTAGTGTTGATCAGGAAGTAAGTAGGGTGAAGTGGTGCAACTCACGAGAAGCATGGTCACGGCAATCTGAACCTGGCTCTCAGGACCGAAGATCGTGACGACATCCGAAGCAGTTTCTTTATCAGGGAAGCGGACATGCGAGTTTGTCTTGGTCTCGATGTCGCGAATGAATATGCTCTTCTCGCCAAGAAGAGTTCTATGGTACCGACGGGGAATCGAGACGGTCTCGTTTACGTAGTCTTTATCCTGGAAGTAAAGTTAGGATGGCACGTTTATAACAACGAGAGCGTCTTCGTACCTTTGGGTTCACAAGCTCCATGACGGATTGCTTCAAGTTATCAAGGTTGATGGCATTCTTAGCTGGGGTCCTCGCGATGACATTGTCGTCATTGTCATTGTAACCTCCCAAGGAAGCAAACTCTTCGGCGTTGGAGAACTTGACATACACGCCATATTTCTTCATGATCCTCTGGATGCTCCTTCCACCGACACCAATAATGCGCTTATGATACGCTTCGGGAACATGGAACGACATTTCCGCAGGCAGTTCCTCCTGCAGTAATGACAACCCCTGGAGAACAGAGCCATCGGGACCGGCGATGTCAATGAGGAAATTATGATCATTGAAGGTCTCGAACTTGATCTTCACATTGGTGGTCTGCATGATCTTGTTGATCTTTCCGTTCTTCTTCCCGCTGATGAACTCGCGGTGTTCGTTGGCAAGCTCAATTTGGAAACGAATCTCGTGGTGGAAGTTCTAATCGAGAATCAGATACTTCACATTGTGAATATGGGTTCACGCACCTTGATGACATCGAGTTCAAGGATCATGCCTACGGCAGCGCGAACTTCTTGCTCCAGACCATGCATCTCGAAGCACATACTCTTGAAGACAACCTCAGCGCCGGTGCTGATGGAAATCTGCTTTAGCAAGGTCGAGACTTGAGATGCGTTGAGGGTTGTAGGTGGGAGTAGGACATTATACTGGACTGGAAGCAGCCAGAAAGAAGCGACATAAAATTGGCAAGCCTGTATGTAACTGTCTATAAGCTCCCGTGCTTCATAGAGAAGATGATACTCTACCAGTTGCATGATAGACCGGATAGTCCTTTGAACATTAACCCTATGGTCACCGAACACCGTGATTAGGCTGGTGGAGCTGCCCAGCGGCGGGAATTGTATGAAAGTCGCGTTGTCACTCATGATGGTCTTGAGATCGTCGGCCCTGTCAGTCACCATCCAATCGAGCTTGCGCGGAAGTATTGCAGTATCACGAGAGATCACAGACTTCGTCTAGAAACACGCTGAGCAAACGTCGTAAATATGACGTGGAGGGTTTACCTTATTGGTAGAAACTTGAAACAACATATCGCGAGCACGCTGAACGCCAAAGAACTCGCCGGTGATCCAAATGACGTTGGGTGTGCGAGGAGGGCCGCTCGAGGAAACTGTAGCATCAATATCCGGGCCAACAAGCCCTTGAAGTGGCGTCGGGTAATAGATGTTGGTCCCGGTCTCTTCTTGGATAGATTGAAGCATGCTGCGCTTCTTGCCTGCCACGATTGCATGCAGCTTTTGATCAATTTCACAGTATTCGGCGTGAAGGCCGCTCTTCAGATAAGAGGAGTAAATGACTTGTAAACTAATTATAGACCGTGAAGACTCACCAGCTCATCCAGCATGACAAGGAGGCGAACGCGAGCAAGATCAACGGAGTCACCCTGACCGGTGACAACCAATTCGCATACACGCTCGGTCTCCAAGCCCGTCCACCCAGCATTACTACTGATGCCATCCGGGGGTGTACGATTGGAGAGTGACATGGGACTGTTCACGACTGCGATGTGCGCCAATGTTTCAGAAGCAATCTCATCTAGGCGGCGGCGCACGTCAGGCTTCAAAGAAGGCGCCGACAGAGGAGAATCCAGGATCTCAGAGCGCATGACCTTGATAGCCGCACGATGCTGGGTGGCTCTCGTCGGCTTCCGTGCAGTTTTGGAATCGAGGGCAAAGACTCACCTGAATCGGGCATTCCTTCAATATGGTTCCTCTAGTATGCATAACCTGCTGATACGGCCCAGTAACATAAAAATTCCACCCTCTTCCCTGGTCAGCCATAAGATAGGATACATGGCAGCCGTGTATTGACATTGCGTTCATGGCTAGCTTTTGGATGGCCTCGCTATCTGACGCCGTAATCGAGGCCTCTGAGAGATTGCTCCTGACATGGCGAAGGTGGCGGGCAGGGAAGGGGTCGTTCTGACGAAAATCATTGCCTGCGATGTCGAAGGAAGAAGCTGGAGAATGAATATGGCGCGACCTGCGTGGGTAAGTAAAGGAGGTAGTATAAACATCCATAGTGGTTATGGTTTGAAATACGGTTGTCGTCGTCTTGGCGGACGGTGTCGAAGGGGTATGTAGTCGATGCCGAGGGTATTGTCGCAATGAAGAGGTATCAGAGTCGCAGTCGCCCTTGCCAAAGTCCGGTATACGCAATCGCAGGGGACAGGAGGCGTACGACTGAAGCAGAGTCGAAGAATTCAAATATATAGGAGCCAAGATCAAATTTATTGACTCTCTTTGCTCTCACCTAACTCTCACCCGCTAACTGCGTCGGCATTTCAATTTTCGCTGACATATTTGCCCTTGCGGCTCCTTGCGGTGACAGAATGTGCGTTCATCTTTTTGCCTCTCTAGGTAAGTATGTAATATGTAATGCACGCCCTCGTAACCACGGCAACCCTAGACCGCCCCAAATGCCCTCTCGAAGTTATCAAGAACCTCCCACTCTTCCTCTTCAGCATTAAAGTCAAACAGTTTGTTGTAACATGAGATCCCCAGCGTCGAGAAGTGCCTGTATGGATTGTTGGGATCAAGTTTCTGCCCGCAGCGGTAGCAGAAATGCTGCTGGCATTTCACACATGTCATCTAATGTAGAAATCATCGATCAGTTCAATGCCCAGTCTGCAAGGTGTGAACTTGAAGCATACGTGATTACATCCCAGAGACTTCTCCACATGCACGTTGCATCTCGGACACGCCATGGTGGAAGCCTCGAGCCACTTCATATTCAGCAGCTCTTCTTCATACTTCACGATCAGCTTCGTGAACATTTTCTTGCCGATCCGCTGTTCTAATTCGTCTCGTTTACGATCGCCTTCTGGTAAGGCGCGATATTCCAATATCATCGATTCAATGGCTGAAATTGGGCAACTCGACAAAGGACCATGCCTGCAGGTACCCGATGAGCGGATGGATTCACATCGGCAGCTTGACTACGCACCAGGAGCGTTTACAGAAGTTACAAAAAGAGAAACCGCATTTGGGACAGGTCCTCAGCTTTACCCAACCAGAGTCTTCGTCCATCGATGGTGGAGATGGGATAAGTGCTTGGCAGCAAGGGATCGGACACGATACCGCGCCAGGATCTATCAGTAGTTGTGAACGTCTCTCGCGGCCGCGAGGCCGATGTCGACGTACCGTTCTCTAGCGCCCGCTTTTCCCGTAACCATCTCCATCTCGTAAGTTGATCCTCCGTCACAATTCGGCAGACCTCATCTTCTGTAGCTGCACGACCCGCTTTAACACACTCGGGGTCGGGGCAACCTACTCTGACTACATCACCCTCGGTGATACACAAACCCCAGAAATCTTCTAGGCAGGATCGACAGAAGGTATGGCTGCATGAAAGCTGGACGCATTTGGTTCCCTTGTATTCCGTTAAGCAAACTGAACAAGAGTAGGTAGATTGCATGAAATTCGCGGAGACTATCTGTTTCTGATGCGAAGCGAGGAGGTCTGCGAGGAATTTCGGGACGGGATTGGGGATTCTGACATTCCCAGTTTGCATCAGTTAAAAGCCAGAGGTGAGTGTTGCTTACCGAAAGGCGCCCTTGTCTATCATGTCTACCGACTCAAAGAAATCGCCCGTTCTTATATATTCTATCCAATTATAAAGGACGGCGCATCCTGGCGTCCACATCTGAAGCAAGAGGGCCTGCAGACGAGATAATCGAGGTAGCCATGACTGGCTGGCATTGATATGGACGATGTCCGGTGGAACATCCGTTGGGTAGCTTTTGGGTAGAACGAGATGGAGCAGTAGCGGTGGCAGTACCGTGAGCGATAGTCTCTGGACTCCTTCAAGGGTGCCGTCCCGATTACATGGGTCGTGTATCACCACCTCCTGAGGTGAATCGAACTCTATCGGGATCTCGAGCTCAACAGTGGCGTCGTTCGCCCCCCTGCGAACGTACTCTGGATATATGGACTCAAAGCAGGTCGTATAAATAATCTTAACAGCATTGCATAAGCTGAACAAAGACTTACCTCCAGGACCTGCAGCTCATCCTGCTGGAGCAGTTCACATTCGTGCACCGTGTCCTGCATAGATCACCAGCAGATGTGGCCGATAGTGGAGGGAACAGAAAGACTCGAGGCAAAGTCTTCTATATTCCATCGAGTGAATGGCAGTGTCCGACAAAGGGGTATTTATAAGCCGGGTGATCGAAAGCCACAGGCGCCTAAATATTTCGCTTTCTTCACGCCGATCAGTATGGCCACTTCCAAGTCAGGATTGGATCTCATCCATGCCTTGAAAGCCTCATCGGACCCTCCAGTTCATGGAGAAAAATCAAAAATCGACATTGCGAGAGAAGCATGGAATGACCAGTCATTTTACCTCCCGGGCAAGGCTGAACTTCTAGGGGATTTTATTCTGACGCGCTTCGCGAAGGATAAGGAAAACGATTCGTGAGTTATAATCGTCCGCTGCGCAGATGATTCACAGATGAATGGAATACACCCTGCAGAGCAACGAGCTCCCTGTTAGATATTCGTTACTGGACGCTTCTTCTTGCTCTCTTCTCGTCGGCTGGATCACACCCATCTTCGACAAAATCATGGCTATCTTCGAGTGTCAACAGCTTTCCTGTTGCTTCGGTCCTCGCCAAGTTCTTTAAACACCATAGTACCGGACCGTTACCCTCGCCGGACTTAATCTCTGTGTCTTCAAAATGTTTCTCCACGCTGTGGTCTCTAGCAGGGCCCAAACTCCCTATGGACGCCATCCTCGACTGCTTTACCAGTTTCCTTGAGTTTACAAAACGTATCGAATACGAGGGAAACGTCTTGCGGCTTGGTTTCGTCATTGTGTCTACCCTGCGGGTGACATTTGGGAATTTGGCAAACAAGAAGAAGGTGTGGTCCCTCCGCGGAAGAGAAGACGAAACATTTAACGACGTTGTATTATGTATAGTGGTACATCACCTACGTTCATCACAATCTACGCGTCTGGTTAGAATACTGCCAAGAAGCGCAGGAAACTCGATACTCCGCCCTTAGCGACGCGGTGTACGGTGTCGGCACAGATATTATATTCAACATCGAATCCCTGAAGGCTTCCCTGGATCGTGACGACGACACTCTGTTCCCGGCTCTGAATGATGTTATTGTGCAAGCACCGCTGATGATGCAAATATTGCCTCGTCTCTATCGGTCTTATATCCAGGCTCTCAAGACAAATAAACACGCCCTGTTTGATCAAGGTTCTAGTCGTTCGACCCCAGGCGTTGCACAGAAAGTGGCCGCAGAAGCTCTTGCCTTCTATGCTTCGTGTCGATCGTTACTGGACCCGCTTGAGGTTGATCGGGTAAACGCGTCGACAAGAGTCGCTCTGCTTTCTCTGATTCAAGAGGATAAATTATACCGCCCTTCGCAATTGGACGCAGAAATCACCCTAAAAAAGGACGTAGAACTCGCTATAGCCCAGCTCCAGACTGGTGAGCGCCACCTGTATATGTATATTAGATTTTCGCCAATACCGTTTACCAGGCGTGGAAGAGGAAATACAGCGATCCGCTATCGAATGCCTAAATACTCTGACGCGCATCGATTATGAGTTAGTCAGCTTTGCATTGTCGCCGCTATTGACGCGGTTGCTTCTGGTTTGTCCCATTTCTATCTTAGCGTACGTGCTTGCTGATTTGCACGCTAGTTGTTCACCCCGCTGGCCTTCCAACTCCTCGATCTCCTCATTGATTATCACGCGAGGTCACGGTCGATAGACGTCTACGTACACAACGTGTTCGAAGCCCTAGACCCCACACACATCACCGCACTTGGAAACGACGGTCCAAAATTATGCCAGGCTTCTTCCTCCGGAGCATTATTACATCCGACGCACTTGGACCACCTGGGAAGAAGCATCCGGAGTTTTGCAACCCCCAATCAGACGAAGGGACTTGTAAAATATATCGTTACCCACCTGCAGGACGCCTGGAGCAGATACGAAGAGGCTTCGGCTTCATCCAGTAATGGTGGTAGCGGCAAGAAAGCTAGAGTCTCGGAATGGGACATAGCATCTACCATTTACACCCACTCGGCCAGACTCTCGGCCATCGTCCTCTCGTCTCTGTCTATCAACGCAGTATCCTCTGAGCAGCGCAGCGAAATCGTCAAAGACGTGGATCAAGCCGGCGAGCTCTTGGTCAAGACTGTCCTTGGCAAATTACTGAAAGTGTCTCGGTGGCAGAAGTCTCCCATAGCTTGGTCCGCGCAGATTGTGGCCGCAGCTGCTTTGCGTCTACACTACTCTTTATGCATAAACCCTAAGTGGATTCTGAGACACTCCCCCACCAAGCTACTCTCCAAGGCAGCCGACGCTTTCCAAAAGCAAAGCTTGCTTCCGGAATTGAGCCTCGAACTGGTAAGTCCGTATGCGTTGGCAATTGCACCATGTGCTCATGTTAACCTATCAGTTCCACACGTTGATGTTCTTGGGCGTTGATTCGCCTGAAATTCGCCAAGATGCATTAGATCGTGCTCTGACTTATATCATCGACCAGCCCAATGATAGCACCGATATTTGGAATGGACAGACTCATTTCCTAACCCAAACTGAGGAAGGCAGTCGGCAACTATCACTTGCTTTTCTCCACTTAATCATTCAACGTTGGCTTCCATCGATCGAGTAAGTGCCGTCGCATACACTGAAACATTGGCTTACCCCAGTAGTTCACCTCAGTTTGTACCACAATTGAGAAAGCTTGCGGATATCACCCTTTCGACGGATGTCAGTGTTCCCATTGGGCACGGACTGTCCGTCACGGCGATCATAATGCAGGGGCTGCAATCAGCGCAGACATGGGAATCTCCAAATTTTCGCAGTACGTTGACTGTCATAGTTACCTCTGTATGTGCTAATGTCGGAGGTATAGAGGTCTTGATAGCGTCGGTCATGGAGAGCACATCGACGAAAGAATCGCCGCAATCAGATTTGGTGTTTCAAATTCTCCTCCTTTTCCCGATAGATTATCTTCCTCGATCCTCTCGCGTCGAATTGATCAAGCGAGCGCAGAATTTCGACTTCGACGCCAGCAATGAGCTAACACGTACAATATTACGCACTTTCCTGGCCAGGGAAGTAGCACAGCCTGACTTCCTCGTACGTTTCTGTACCTCACATCTGTTCGAAACTGACCCTGCGGTATCCAAGCTTGATGATGCATCAGAATTCGTCTACCATTTACTTCATTGTCAAGGAATGTATAACGAATTGCAAACGATCACAATGGATCTCATTGGACTTTACTTACGGTACGCTATCCAAGCCTCTACCATAGCTCGGACTCAAACCGTTACATAGGAATGCTCTGAGGGACAACAAATCTACCACCCTCTCCAAAACTCTGGAGCTATTATCACACTTTGATTTGGTTCGAACTTCCGTCGGTCGCGACCTTGGGAAGCAATTGGTCGATGCACTATGCGAGTATCACAGGGAGAGGTGGGTGAATGCTCTCAAGACGAATGCTATAGCTGATTTGAATCCATCAGTCTATCAAAAGAGACACAAGGCGACCTTTTGTCGTTCCATCAACGATGGCTTGCAGCTGTCTCTTACCACTTGGAAACGTTCATCGAGAACAATAACGGGAATTTGCCTGAGACGTCAATATTGCTTACCTGGGTCCACGTCCTGTCTCTGGGACGATGGTTAGAATCATCGAGTAGATGATGTTTCCTCCTGCCGATATTATGATTGACTCTAAATTTCACAGCGACTGACCGGTTTGTGGGGCTGGGCCAACTGTTGGTAAAGAAGCTTCAGCGAGAGGGAGCGACAAGCGAGTACTACACGGCCTGCCTTGCTATTCTCATCAGAGAGTTAGATTACTATGAAGAAACCGAACTTCCAAACCAACTAGATACGCTTCTAGCGACATACGTTGTGTTCCATCCCAGAATCAGTGCCACAGGTACGTTGATTGCCAACTCTTTGTTGTCGACAACTAACACCAAGATGGTAGACAACACATTGATAGACTCACGGCTAGCTGGATACATTCGCACTTCATCGACTGCACTATTCTCCCATGTCCTGGATCAGCTTGCTTATCTGCTCACCACTGAGATGCTCCAGGGTAGCAGCGGCACATCGCTGCTGCATCTGGCTAGCGTTCTTCTTCACGACCCCCCACAAGGTGAGCAGCTATTATATTGAGTGACTCTCTATTAAACCTCCTTTAGGAAGTCTGAAAGCCACTCAAAAGTTTAGCTCTGAGTGCTTCAGAATTTTTGCTGACTCCATAACGAATACGCCTCGGCCGATGCAACAACAAATATTAGCGTTCATCTCGATTTGTTGTTCTGAAAGAGTGAGTGCTCTCAACTCGTCGTAAGAAAAATATTAATGTTTCCCAGCCCGCTGTCCTACGACCGACGGATACTGGGAATCTCTGGTCTACTCTGGCGAAGATGGTCGCAAATTCCAAACTGCACGACGGGCACACTTCACATCCCATGTTCCAGCAAATTGTCGCCATCATCGGTACAATTGTGCGACTTCGTCGGGATCTGTTGGTCAATAACCTCCCGCAACTGGGGCACACCCTTTCCCGACTTTTAATGTGTCTGAGAACGACTCAACATAATCTTGGAGCCATGCAGAAATCGATGGTGCTGGATACGTTTCCCCAATGGATCGTGGCTGATGAACCTCTGACGGTCCGGGAAGCCAAAGCGCTCGCGAGACTGCTAGAAAATATCAACGCGAAGACCGTTGTGCGCAACAACGCAGCACATCAGGAGCTCCAAAAGGCAGAGTCACTAGCGAAGCCGTTTTCAAAACATGCAACCTACATCCTCAAGGCTTACGTTACCGTCATGAACGACCCCCTTTGCGTACTTCCCCTGCCTATACGGAAGGAGCTACGTTCAGGCCTCTTTGTTCTCTGTGGCATGGTCAACGACCATTCCAGAGATGCCATCATGGTTTCCCTTGATGTAGGTGGAAAACTGACTTTGAAGTCGTTGTGGCAGGAGTACGAAAAGCAACGATATCATGGTCAAGGGTAGAGTCGAAGGGTGCCGTGTTAGTAATGTCTTTGGAATATATATTAACAATGAAAGCTGTTCGCCTATCTCTTCCGTTCGAATGAGTCGCAAAGCGAAGGACTTGATTCTACGCAGATGCAGTTCTTCCGTGATATTGTGGCCAATTCGCATGCTCAGCCCATTAACTTGGCAATCATTGGTACGTGCCTCCTGCACTTCAAATTGACGATCTAGAAGACATTTCGGGTGCCGAGGCGCTTCAGAAATACCAAAACAATAAGGTATCGAAGAACGCAGCCGGGCCGCCCACGGTTAGCTCCCTCATTGCAACAAGTACATTGCCTGGACGGAGCGGCGGGCGGGGACTGCGAGCCCCGTAGAAAGTCAGAGTTGCGAGAAGGGTGAATACTACAAATATATCTACGGTCCAGCATTTCAAAGCATGCCCATACCTTCGTCGCCACCACCCCATCCACTGGCAACGACTTCCTCTTCTTCCGGAAGATGAAGGGAGGTCAGACTGTTTGGCTCAGGTGAAAGTGCACGCTCATCATCCTTTCGATCCGATGAAGGCGCAGTGGCTTTCATCGTGGACGACGTATACCAAGAAATCTGGATGGGATCTGATATTGTCGGTATCTTCGTTCCCTTTGCCAACCCCTGGAGTAACGTTTGAGTGATTTGACACGGAGCCGATAAGTTAGACCAACCTGTTCTGCAGCGGCTCGACTTCGGAAACTGACAGTAACATCACCACTTTCCGATATTTCGGCAGATTCAAGTTGCCCAGTCGTCTATGGAAGGGATAATGAACGGTCTTGGCAAATGGACAACAATTGCAGTACACACCTCATACCAGTCACGCACTGCTTGTAAATCGCGCTCTGTGACACCTTTGACTAGTAACTTTTTAGGCCTATTATCGAGTTTGAGATTCGTACGAGGACCACCGCCACGGATGGCACCGCGGTAGTAGCTTCTTGGAGCGCCCCGGCCACGACCACGATATGGCCTATAGCCGCCATAAGAAGGTGGGTGGTTGCCATGTTCCGAGATGCCCAAACTAGCTGCCTATAAGTATGGGTTAGGATCAAGCGCCAAGATAGATATAATGTAGGTACTCGCCTCAGCTTTGAGCTGTTCTAATTTGGCTTTAAGGTCCTCCGTTGTCTCGCTGCTGGTACCTGGTGGCCCAGAGTTCAGCACTTCGAGCTCCTTATCGAGTCGTTCTTTCTCTAGATCTTCAGGTGCGGTTGTCGGAGGTTTGGGAGGCGCAGGGGAGGCAGCGGGCTTCGAGGACATTTCCTCGCCTAGTTTCCGTAGGCGAGCCATTATCGTCTTCTTTTCTTCTGTGGACGCGGAGGAAAGCGAAGCCATCAAGGATTTTTGCTCTGCTATTTGCTGCTCTAAGAGCTGTTGTTTGGCTGCCAGTGCGCTGGTGGTAGATGATTTTCTGGAGGTAGAAGCAACTGGCGTGGGGGTGGCTGGAGCTTGCGCTGGCGCCGCTAGTTTGTGAGGTGTGTTCGCAACCAGGTGAGCGGACGCGGCCAACATGCGTGTTCCAACTTGTCCCTGTCCCTCCATCGGCCGATGCCAAAATACTTTCACGAATCGGTTCCCGAAGACAGCTTCCTCTGCCTTCCAAGCGGCGTGTGCCTCTTCATGAGTGGAGAAGCTGACGAGAGCCTTGCCGCCTGAGACATCAACAGCAACATTTGTCACAGTGCCGAATTGCTTAAACCATCCATTGACTTGGTCGAGGGTAAGCTTGTCAGCTGGTATTTTTTCGACAACCAGAGTTTTATCTTTCCGTCGCTCTGGTCTCTGGAAGTTGTGAACCTCGCCACCGAATACCCCGCCTCGCCCTCTGCCCGCATAACCTCGTCCACGGAAACCATTCCCTCGGGCTGGCATCGAAGGACCTACATCAACTTCCATGGCAGAATTTGACATGTCGAGGAATTGGGGTTGTGAATATTCGCCATTAACGTGCGCGATGGTATCGGGAGCGCCATTCTGGCGGAAGGGAGGTACATGAGACTGTATTGGTTGTGGTGCATTTTCTGACTCGGCGGGTGTTGTTGTCGATTCGGTTTGGGGAATTTGAGGAGTGAGGTCTTGGATGACGGGTAATTCGCCTGTGGTCTGCACCGGATGCACAACCTTGCCATCCTCCTGTTGTATCCGAGGAAGCAGTGGTGCGCGCATATGTCGACCACCGTTCAGTGGCGGCCGCATATCCATACGGGCTTGATTGGGGTCATATGCACCTCCACCCATGTCAAACGGCATACCAGGAAACATAGGCAGAAATGGCATTCCTGCCATGGGTCCTCCGTTCATCGGGAAAAATTGACCCGGAACGACCGCATCGTCACCGTGGCTATATTTGCAGAGTGCGCCTCTCGCGCAATATCCATTGTCTACTCCAATGAGTCAAAGTAAGGGGAGGAAACGACTGTGGGCTTACTGTGATAGTCTCTGCATATGCCCCGCCGCAGATCGGGAGGTCGATATGCTTGAGAGCGACGTCCGTTCATGTGCGCCATGCCTCCAGCTCCATCCGTATCCATGCCCATGCCCATCATCCCTGTCCCAATGGGCCCTTCATGTACCGGCCCGTCCCCTCTGCCCTGCCAACCACGCCCGTCCCCTCTACCACTCATGTAGCGTGATTGCCCGTCCCCACTTAGCCTTGGGCCTTTAGAGGGTGGTCGCCCGTCGTGTTTCATCGTGTTCCATGCTTCGCTTTCGTGTTCGTTCGGATTGTGTCGGTATAGAGGGCGAAATCAAACCATCCAACGGTATGGGGATTCCGGTGTCGACGCTGGGCGTGGTAGTCGGGAATATTGGGGTTGAGGTGGTAGCATAAGGAAGATATGATTTAGTTCTGAGAACGGTGAATAATGTATCGATAAATGAAGGGCATTCTGCAATGATGCGGGTCAAAAGGTGAACCCGGACGGAAGCGAAAGTCACTCGGGCGCACCTTTTTCGAGGAACTCCTCCAGTTGCACTGATAGTTCCTTTCGCATTTCACTTTCAGCGACACTGTGCTTTAGTAGCGCCAGTATATAGTCTGCCAACGCGCCCGGTTCTGCATCACATCTGTTCCAATTACGAAGTCAGTTCTTGACATTGGAAGAGTCACAAGCTGGACGTACATGGGCTCTAGGGTTCTGACCAGCCATGGTTTGAGTTGGGGTGTCGTTGATGGATCAAAAATCATAAAAATAACGGATATTGGGTCAGCGTTGGTGACCTAGGAGAGCGAAGGTGAAGTGTTGCTCGAGAAATGTGTCAAGGCATTTTTGGAACTTCATGCTTACGTAACAATTTGAGCGCTTAAAGCACCTGTCCTGCCGGCGTCTTTGTGCAGCCAGAGTTCTGCGGTCAATCGATGGTCAACCGCGCACACTCCTCAACTGATCCCTCAACTGATCTAGAACAATTCTTGCAGCGGTAAGAAAGCTTTCTGCGGCGGATATTAAATACAAGGCCTTGGCCTTGCAACATCCCATAAACGAGTACTTGATCTCCATTGATTCTAGGCACTGATAAGCCCTCGGTCACGACACCGAACGAAGTTGTTTGAGAGATCAGAGAGATCAGATCTGTGTGATACAACACTTGATACAATAGTGTCGACAAGGACGATGGTCTAGACGACATTCAACTTGAGATTGAGATAGGCGCGAAGGGAAATACCCAAGAAATACGTAACATCATTCCCATAGTCAGCAGTGTCTGCTAGGAAGAGCAATTCCATGGTACATCGGACGTGAAGGTTTCGAAAAATGCGGAATTTATTCGAAATGACCACATGCTTAATCTAGTCTAAGAGAATACAAAAGTCTACAGACAGCAGTGATGCGCCAATGATCACATGTGGTTCCCATAAGATTGAAGGCAGAGAGACCTACCCGAAACAATGGTATCAGTTGCCGTTCCCCGAGTCATCACCATGCGTGCCACTGAACGTCCATCAGAAAATGTCGAAATGATAATTGGTTGGCGACGTTCCCCGAGTCAAAGTCTGACTCGGGAACCTTGCCCCATGCAGAACGGTGACAGCAAGATCCGAGGATGATGCCAGGTGAGGGCGTGAAGGAGCGAAGGTGCCCGTTGTTTGAGCCGGTGAGGATCACATGAATGATTGTCGACGACGTAAATCACATGTTCCGTAAGAGGGTAAGAGGGGCTGCAGAGGCTGCGGCGGCGTATGGGAGGAGAGTACGGCAGCGGAAGGTGAGCGAGAGCACACAAACACAAACGTAGACGAATCGTGGCGATAGACTGAGCACCGAAATTCACCAATGAGACTGCTTTTGTAGAACACAGAGAACAAATAGCACAGAGAGGGGCGTAGCTGAAGAGGCTACGTGCGTGGCTCATCGACCAAAAGAGAAGGTGTCGATGAGGGCAGGCGCCTGGAAGTTTAAAGTGATTTCTGGTAAAGGAGGAGGAGGAGGAGGGAAGGTGAACGGAACAGAGAACGCATTAACCAAAGGGAGGGATTATATACGGGGCGGTGAGTCATTTTCGCTTTCCGCAATTATGCGATTGGTTGATTGCCCATCAAGGACCCCGGAAACTTGGATTGCCGTTATGTGATGCCCTGTGTCGTATTGATCTGATGATCATCGATGATCAATGATCACTAGATCACTACTACTTGCAGCAACAGGCGTTTCGTTCCACCGGATGACTTCTGTATATAAGTTCGAGGGAAATATAGCTATAGAACATCGAACAAAATGGCTGAGGAAGTCCAAGATACGTCCGAGATAGTTGAAGCTCCCCAGACGAGCCTTGATATCCCCGAACCAAGTATACTACTATACGTCGACCGTCTTAGACCACCCATTGGGACATCCTACTTCAAGAGGTACGCTATACGTCGGCCGCACGGTGTCTTATCGTTGCTGACCACTATTCGCTAGAGATACCGTTACACTGCTCGACAATATGGCTATTCAGAAAGACGGACGGACTTACGCCAAAGTAACCTGGTCTTTCAACTACTACCTGTATGTCACAGGTGCGAGGCCAGACGATCCAGACTTCCCGAAGCGTGGCCAGGTTTATATTGTCTTCGTACACACTGGGTCCATCGACGTCAAATCAGCAGCGTTCGACACGCTATCGCTCACCCTCACGACTACGTCTGAACACTGTACGGCGAGTTTACAATTGCCAGAGACAGGTTCAGGCGAGCAAGTTGGAACTTCAAATGACTACAAATGTGAGTCGTACGAACCTTCGACATTTGCCATGTTGAATAACGAGCATTCAGACCTCATGGATTTTGATCAGACCATGAATATGTTCAAGAACAATGGGAATGAGGCCATGGACCCACCGTTCGACGCACGATATAAGAAGGACTTCATTGCCAAGGACAGCAAACAGCGGGGGACTACGCGAGAGAAGAGCGTTGAATTTGGTGCTTCCAACGGTGTAAGTGATATGTAACATACTGTAGAGTCAGCGGCTGATCATGTATTGTGCCCGTCCATGTAGTGGTTCTACAACCAAAGCGTTCCAATATACGGCCTTTCTGCCTTTCAGAGCAATTCTGTGTCAGACGTCCCATATAGATTCAGTAAGTCTTCCATGCCTTCGATTGGTACGGCGAGTGCTGATTCGTCATGCAAGCTGGAAGCGCAACGATTTCGGAAGTAAGTCTTGTCCCCACTATCGTGTTCAATGTACTGATGCAGTCAACAGGGGAGTAGTACCAAGTATTCCACACCCGACCCTCAGGCAACGCTCAGCACGGATCTAAAGTTCGATTCTTGAACCTGAGGCTCACTTCCTATCAACCTATACCGACTAAAATAATCAAGTGCACATGATTGATCAGCGTTCAACACCTCGAAAATTCTAGTAGTAATGCATAGGCCATAGCTGCTAGGAAGGTTGGACTCTAGTACGAAGGTATGCATTAAGTAGAATCCACAGAATATCCTATATATGAAATATAGCAAAGGGGTATGCACAAATGGTCCCTACAACAATATGTAAAATCTTCAACCCTCCTCATCGTCGTCCACAATTAGCCATTCGGAGTCAGATCCAGGTCCTTTGACGCTGGAGACGGTATCCCATCCTTCGTCAGTGTCGTGCCATTGCTCCCCTCCGCCTCCCCGTTTCCCGACTGCATAGATACCTGCGACGATGTTTCCGCGCCGTTCTGAGCGGCATTAGGGTCCTGCGAGGATGCATTGTCTCTCCAGTTGATCACGGCTTGATGTTGGGACCGCAGGTCCTCGTAGAATTGGTTCGCCTCGTTCATCTTATTTGCTTCTACTTGCTTGGCATCGAGCCAGCGCTGCAGGAGTTTCGCGTTATCCTTGTTAAGGGTTTGATTGCGTTCCTCTATTTGACCCAGCTCGAGCTGCAGCGTGCTGATCTCGTCGTGTAGGATCTGGTAACGTATTCAGGATACGGGGCCTCGTCAGACCTAAGTCGCGTGAACACACCTGTATCGTTCTATCCTTCTCGGCCATAAGCTCACTATGCTGGTCCACCTTTCGCCGCAGAGCAGACACTTCATCTCGTGTTTTCCGGAGATTTTCAGAGTCGATTCGCGAGAGTTCCTCCTTTTCTCTGAGCGTCTCGTTCATTGATAGCAGACGTTGGGCATTCTGACCCTGCGTCTTATAGACAGTGGCTAGTTCGTCGCGCAGAGAAGATATCTGCGACTCTAACGATGCCATGTACGCCGCACGAACTGGACTCCTGAAGAGTATGGTCTGCAATTAAGCATCCCGATCATCAAAAATATAATCTACTCACTCTTCATTGGTCCCTGGTACGAAAACAGTGGAACTGCTTGGATTTGCCTTGACAGAATTGACCGCCCGCAGTAGCGACGCATTACGTTCCTTCAGCAATTTCGTCTGCTGAGCCAATCTGCGATCTTGAAATAGTGAACACCTGATGAGCGTTTTGGCGGGGCAACTTACATTGCTCGATAATTCCAGCGTAAGCCCCATCCTTTGCATCGCGTTCGACTAGTCGTAGACGCAGCGTCTCTTGCCATGACGGTTCCGCCATTCCTCTGCTGCCCACAGGCGTAGCGGCTACAAGGTAGTGATGGAAAGGTAATATATTTGAAACTCAGCTCGTTGCTGCTGTGCCGGAAGCGGCTTCCCCAAACTTGTCTCCTCCCTCCTCGACTTGTAGACCTTTGCTTAGACACCGCGTGTTTGTTCCTTTCCCGCCACTTCACTTTCAGATCCTCCTCGGCTGCAGTTGTTCTCGCAATGGGCAGAGTCCTTCTCAAGGTACCTCATTCCGGCCTCAACAGCTTTCGTGACTCGCGCTGACGAATGCCTTGTTTGTAGGTTATCATCCTGGGTGATAGTGGGTTCGTTGCTAGATCCGTTTCGCTGCATCAGCGCGATCAATAATGCTCGCCTCGTAGTGTCGGAAAGACCTCGCTCATGAACCAGTATGTGAACAAGCGCTTCAGCAACCAATATAAGGCCACCATTGGAGCCGACTTGTGAGTCGTTCGACTTTTCGGGAGCTCGCAGCGATCTAATTCTTTGAAAGTTTGACTAAGGAACTTATGGTGGACGACCGGCTGGTCACCATGCAGGTGTGTTCGCTTATCTCTGTTTACGACGCCGAGGGTTGACCGCGTGTCATTTGTGTAGTTGTGGGATACCGCCGGCCAGGAGCGCTTCCAATCGCTCGGTGTGGCATTCTATAGGGGCGCCGACTGCTGCGTACTCGTCTATGACGTGAACAGCGCAAAGTCTTTCGAAACTCTCGATAGCTGGAGGGACGAGTTCCTCATC
This sequence comes from Pleurotus eryngii var. eryngii, assembly GCA_029467805.1. Classification (NCBI taxonomy): domain Eukaryota; kingdom Fungi; phylum Basidiomycota; class Agaricomycetes; order Agaricales; family Pleurotaceae; genus Pleurotus; species Pleurotus eryngii. Next base: position 832,285 of record SZVJ01000018.1, read on the forward strand.
CAGGCAAGCCCCCATGACCCCGAGAACTTCCCCTTTGTTGTATTGGGTAACAAGATAGATGTGGAAGAGAACAAACGACAAGTGAGGGCGATTCACGAACGACATTCCTATTCTGACCATTCTGCAGGTGACCCAGAAGCGTGCAATGACGTGGTGCCAGTCGAAAGGGAACATCCCTTATTTCGAGACTTCCGCCAAGGAGGCTATCAATGTGGAGCAAGCATTCCAGACAGTGGCTAAGAATGCCCTGCAACAGGAAGCTGAGGAACAGATGTACGTGTCATCTCTATGCGAAATTGCCTCAATCCTCACCTTCGCTTAGGTATGGTGATTATCCAGACCCAATCACCCTCGACCCGGAGACGACCCAAAGTTACGGATGCAATTGTTAACTGTCTTCGCTACGCCAGCATCTCCCCTGTATTTTCCTTGTTTACTCTTCATTGGATATGCGTGCATGATCTTCTCAGCAGTTCAGTCTGGACCTTGGACTATTCATGCATCATATGGTTACCCCTTTCAGCAGTATGATACTTTACGATGCCTCTGTCACAGTACTAATGACAACTATATATTTATTTGTTGCCCGTATTGCTTGACCTCCCGAATTTCATTTGTGGTGCTAAATGGAACGCCACCGAGTCATTTAGGGCCCCTTTCCCGATTTGTGTGTTCACCTGATAGTCCTGTCCTTATCATGGGCGATGAATTTACCACTCTATTACCTCAACCTCAGCCGCCATGGCTCACCACGCACCGCACGCACCGATTCTCTTTGCGTTTCGCAATGTGGATGACATTGTCGGGGGACTCGCCTCCTTTATCATCAAGGCACAGAAAGAATCTTTAGACAAGAAGGGCAGATTCACCATTGCGCTTTCTGGTGGCTCCCTGCCGAAGATGCTCAGCGGGCTTATTGGTAACCCTGCTGTTAAATGGGACAAATGGTAAGCAACTATGCCCTCTCCCAAAGAGACTATGGTGCCAATCCAATTTCTCCGCAGGCATGTATATTATGCGGACGAAAGGGTTGTCCCCCTCGATCACCCAGAATCGAACCACCTTGCCTGCACAAACGAACTCTTCTCCAAAGTCCCCATCCCAGTCTCGCAGATACACACAATCGACGCAGATTTGTTGAACGACATCGAGGAGCTATGTGACGCCTACGAGAAGGAGCTCATCCGCGAGTTCGCACAGAAAGATGCTGCTCGATTCCCCGTGTTCGACCTCATCCTCCTCGGCATGGGGCAAGACGGGCATACAGTGTCGTTGTTCCCCGGCCACGAGCTCCTCGCAGAGGACGACCGATGGGTTGCGTACATCGAAGACTCGCCCAAACCCCCTGCTAAACGAATAACCTTTACCTTTCCCGTGATCAATCACGCTGCCCGAGTTGCTTTCGTAGCCCATGGAGAGGAGAAGCAGGATGTCTTGAGTGAGGTCTTGGATGATCCAGAGGCGGGGCTGCCAGCTGCCAGGGTCCGCCCAGCCCACCCGGGGCAGCTGTATTGGTTCGTCGATGATGCTGCCGCCGCCGCCAAAGTCAAATACCGTCGCACCCTAAGTAAAGTGTAAATGCCACACGTGTGTATGCTACTTGCCGTCGGACGTTATCAGGTCGTACCTTGTTTTGTAACTTGCTATGTATTAGTCCAGCTCTTCGTTACCGCGGCGAGCATGCCCTTTCACGTAGTCTCTGTTCGTACGGCTGGTTAAAGGGTTACAATGTCCAGAATAATTCGATCGATCCGTATAGATGTCAGTGCTCTGGAATCAACGAGCACAGAATTCCAGACCTACTAAGTTACATGGCCCCAAAATAAGTGTTCGACGACAAGCGGCACATTTGGGATTAGAGTGGCACAACATCAACAAGTGCCCATTTCGCCTGCTACTGAGAAACATCATCCGAAGTGGTATCTTCAGAATGTACCCCAAGCTCCGGGAACAACGCTAAAATGACACGGTCCAATATTAGCACAACTAAGTGCGCATTACACGCAGTATTCGTGAGAGGGTCGAGCGCCGCGGCTAGGGTTGCCGGATGATCTCGACCCAGGACCAGCTGGAACATATAGACTACGGGATGTCAGCGATAGGCCGACGGACGAGAACACGGTGAACATACCCAGGGAGCCTTTGGGCTTCCATGAGACGAGGCGCGCTCGCATGATGGCTTGCTCTTCGGGTGTCGGGTCTGGTGGTGCTGGGGCGGGGTATCCATTGGGGAAAAGAGTGCGCTTCGCTATGCGTACAATATTGGTGACAAATTGCGGGGAGAGATTATTATCCAATGTATATGGGAGAAGCCTGGAAGCAGTAAGTACAAAAGCGAATGTCGGGATAATTAATGCCCACCGGTCGAGAAATTTCATAAGTAGAGTCGTGAGGAGCGACATTGTAGTCATGATCATATTTGAAGCTAGTCGTTCACGGGTGCAGAAAATTTCGTTAAATATAAGAAGAGGGCCAAGCGCATAGTTGTCTGGCCGCGAGATGAAAGGATCCGTGGTAGTCATAGTTTGTGTGGTGTTGATTGGGCTATGTATTGACGAGGTCGACGAGGTCGTTGATATGGGGGGAGTTAGAGGTGTCGATGACACCGTCAGTTCCGCCACGGGTATTGGTGGAGACGGAGATGGTGATCGTCCCTTAGGTGTCGATTTATTTACAAGTTTAATGGTGGATACAGCTTGCTTGTACGTATTGATGAGGACTAGGCAGAAACCTGAAAGAGATTGTATCGCTGACAAGAAGAAGACAGCGATATTGTGAAAGGAAAACGACGGCGATGACGGTGGGGCCGTTGTTAAGGTTGATTCGGGGGCCTAGAACGGATGAGTACTGTGCACTGGCGAACATGTTGAGGTCAAACATACCTTCCGTGGCACGAAGTCATCTGAAGGATCCAAGAAGTCTAGGATCACTTTCTGTATAAACCAAGGTTGTGTGATCTTGGGTATCACATCCTGGAGAAGCACTTTCAGCGCGACCTCTCGGACTATATATCGCTCCGCCTCCGCATCGTAGTTTGCCGCAGGCAAGCACGACTTGAGAACATGATCTATGACCTGACGAAAGTATTCCGGTTCCAGTCTCCCGTCGGCCGCTACCGCCATATGAGGTTGAAGCTGGTGAAAGAGATGCGCAGTGTTCATTGCGCCACCCCCGGCATAAGAAGTAGAGCGTTTAGAAGCTGCATTGCGAAAGTCTTGGTAGTGTTGGGTTATTATCGCCGGCAAGTCCTGGAATACGAGGGGGGAGAGGTCGGCCGCAAGCACGCGACTCTCCAGGGACTGCAGCACGACGGTTAATATGGCGGTGATTTCAGGCAAGAAGTCCTTGTCGTAGCGTGTAATCTTCGTCCACCATGGGTTCACGAAAGCACGCAATGCTAGTGCGATAAAGTCGTAGAGCTCTGCAGTCAACTCGGGCGGAACTGTCGCGGTCCTAAGTAGTGGCGGAAGATCATTTGTGGGGAGGGCCGGGAAGAGCAGGCGTTTTGCGAGGGTGACTGGCTGCTGCCGTGGCTTGGGCGGGTTGGATGTGTCGACGGAATTAATGGAGTGCGCCGGCTGTGGTGAACGATGGCGAGAAGATGTGGCCATCGGTCAGGACGACTCCGACGAGCCGAAGAGTACCTGGAGAATTGAAATTACGTAACGCGCAACGAGGCACGGCTTCCGAGAATGGTCAACAGCGCAGTGACAGCCGCTTACGTGACGGTCAGCTATTTCATGCGAGTTTCCAATTTCCTGTTTCTGCGCCAGACTTATCAGAGAGCGGCCAAGGGCACGGTGTGTTTCTCCTTCTCTCTTCACGACGTCGCTGAATGTCCTTGTCGACCGTCGCGATCAGCGCGTCCGCCCGAGGCCTTCTCAAGAATCACCGACTTCAAGAGCTTAACCTAATAGACCCTTGCTGGTCTCAGCCCTTCCTTAGAAACAGTCATTCCTTTACCAACTAGCTGCACAATGCCCTACTATCCACATATCCGTAATACGCCGCACCCCCGCCGCCTTCAGCGCAGAGCGACCGACGACAGCAGGCAGACAACTATCATCATCGCCGTTTGCGTGGGCGTCGGCACAGCGGTCATCCTCCTTTTTATTATTCGCGTCATCTACAGAATGCACGCCCGGCGACCGTCGAATACGGCACCACTGCCGCCGGTGCAGCCGCTCGCTCACGACCGTGAACGACGTCTAGCCCAGTTGGACGCTTGGCGGGATTCATCGTATCCTCTCGCCGTTCCGGTCACATTCAGTAGCGCGGTTGGTGGCAGTAAAACCTCTTTGCTGACCAAAGAGGCGGAGAGCGGGTTTCAAGAACCTTCTCGTCACGCAAGCTTCATACACAGCGAGCAGGGAGTCGACGATATCACTGTTCTTGTATCTACCCGCCCAATGGATCCCTCACTGCCACTACCGAATCCTTCATTTCATCACGATAGCGCGAGTTCTAGCTCTCTTGGACTCGGTAGTGAAAGCGACCTTGGATCAGGTTCACCAACCCCACCTCTCACGCCTTCGCTGTCCCATGCGTCCTTTGTGCAGCCTCCCAATTCTGGTTCGCGATCGGGTTCACCTTCTACACCACCTCCCACCCGTACGACATCACGAAGGCGGCCTGTGTCATCAGTCTCTGCAGCAAGTATCCGCACGACGCGCTCGACACGTAACACCATCCGTGGCACACCTCATAGCCCTCATAGCAACGTCCAAATCATCCTCCCAGCGCCTCTCGCCCCGGAGGTGTTTCATTACGCGACGAATGATGATGGCCGTCGGAGTATCCATTCTGATCCGTCGAACCATATCAGGCGGATGAGCCTTGCTGACAAGTGGGCGCCGGGCTCTCTCAACGCCGGTAAGCCTTTCCAATTGATGGGAGATGACATCGTTGACCAACTTTACACAGCTGCGCGTCAATCAACCCTTTTGAATAACGGCGAGCAACCCCCCAGGCCTCCTCGTCGTTCCTCTTCTACTCCCCACGGCCTAGACTCCCGATCCTCTCCTCCCTCTGCCTTCCATGCCTATGTCAACTCGGTTCCTCCCGTACCTCCGATACCCTCTGTTCACGATGCCCACAGTGCGATTCACCTTCCTATGCGTGCCGTTACTCGACCACCGAACATGCCTTGACTTGAGGAAAATTCTAGACCCGACCATCAATTGCATAAAGGGGAGCATATCACATTCTCAGAGAGTTGACTCGCGTGGCGGCCCTCTATTTTATATTCCCAGCCTACATTTTTCCACGTCCTGATGCCATGTGTAGATATAACGCCATCATATTAGTCCCAGTCCCTAGAAAAACTGAGTGTTGGTTCTATCATCGGGGAATCTGGGAATTGGATTGTATATCTTTACTATGCAACTGTAGCCACTCCATTATTTATGTAGAATTTTTGAATACTAAGATCCGTGTGTTGCAAGCAATGATTAGGGCCTTCCAAGTTCCGAGCATCTGAAGTATATAAAGAGGGCGCGGGCTTATATAATAAGTAGACGATCAAGCACTTAAGCATCCCTGACTCGACGACATAGTGACTCAAGCGAACTTGTATTGCTTTCTCCAAACCACCACAGACTACTGCTCCAGCCCCGGTTTATCTCCCCAGGCTTCCCGCAGGTGCACCACTCGTTGGCGCGGGACAATGTCGAGCATGCTTCGCTCAATACACATTGTAGGGAACATCGCACGGCGCGCGTTCAGGCCGATCTATGGCACTCGTCTCATGAGTGCCTATGTCGATCCACTCTCCGGACAGCCTGTTGAACTACCAGATATCCAGGTGAGGGACTGTTCAATTTCCTATCTCCGCAGCGGAGAGCGTTGTGCTGGTCGGCCGAATATACCCTGAGCACCGAACGCGACGACGCTGTCTATCGGGTCGAGAATATTAGTCTAAAATACGTTGTCGCTGCAGCATGGACGGCTTATCATCGACAAGAATGAACAACCTACCCCTCCACCTCCTTCAGAAACACTCGTGTTCGGAAGAACATTCGTATGTCATCAACCTGTCAATTGCCGAATACTGTCATGCTCACATCTGGAGTAACAGACCGACCACATGTTGACTATCGAATGGAGCGCGACGAATGGCTGGGAAGCACCGCACATTAAGCCGTGTTCGTCTACACCTCCATTTGAAGTGTTTGAGGCCGCAATGTCTGACTTCACGCAGATGGTCCCCTCAACCTGGCGCCGAGTTCGAGTGTGCTGCATTATGCGCAAACATTGTTCGAAGGCATGAAGGCGTACAGAACAGACGACGATCGTATCCAGCTGTTCCGCCCCGACATGAACATGAAGCGGATGAATAACAGTGCAAGGCGTATAGCGCTTCCCGTAGGACATACCCCCAACATTTGACAGTCACAGTCTCATGAAATGGCTCGTAGACATTCAACGGCGATTCATTACTGGAGCTCATCAAGAAGCTCATTCGCATGGACAGACACTGGGTACCGAAGGAGCCAGGACACAGCTTGTACATTCGACCAACACTCAGCAAGTCTTCCCCACTTTCCTTGAATGCCAGCGTTTGCTAATCGCCTCAACTTGAATAGTCGCAAGTCAGCAAGCCATCCAGGTATCTCCTCCTACCGAAGCTATCTTGTTCGTTATCTGCAGTCCCGTCGGGCCATACTTCCCCAAACCAGTCTCATTATACGCAACGACTGAATATATCCGTGCTGCACCTGGTGGTAAGTCGACACAACTGCTCCTCTTTCAGTCTTGCTAAAATATCGGCAACTTGCGTAACAAGGAACTGGCGCGTTTAAGTTGGGTGTCAACTACGCTCCAGCCGTAATGCCCCAGAAAATGGTCGCCGAGAAGGGTTATTCGCAAAACCTCTGGCTGCACGGTCCAGAACATTACCTGACTGAGGTGCGTAGCACGCTCTTCCGTTCAGATGATGCCGTCTCAATAATATCTGGAATTCGTAGGTTGGAACCATGAACATGTTTGTTGTCCTTAAGAAAGACGACGGAGGCAAGCTCTTCGTCTGCTTCTATCAAATAGCTCACCTCTGACTTCTTCACATAGATCTTGAGATCGTTACCCCTCCCCTCGACGGGATGATCCTCCCTGGTATCACTCGCGACTCTGTATTGCAACTCCTAAGAGACCACATTTCCGGCACACGCCCTATTCGAGGCCTCGATAAGGGGGAGAAGCTCGCCGTCTCTGAGCGCGGCATCACGATGAAAGAGGTCAAAGACGCGTCGCAGACAGGAAAACTCGTTGAGCTCTTCGGTGCAGGTGCGCTTTCTCATTCTTTCCTAACTCATGTGCACCTTTCAACGCCAATGTTTGTGATGTTGCTTGATAGGCACGGCTGCTATCATCAGCCCCGTCCACAAGATTGGTTACCTGAACGAAGATATTGAGATCCCAACAGGGCCTGACGGCATGGGCCGCATTGCTAGGGCCGTAAGGAAGGAATTGTCTGACATCCAGTGGGGCAAGATCTCCCACCCTTGGTCCGTCCCAGTAGACGAGTAAATGCAAGCACAAAGTAATAGACAACTAGAACGCTGTGTCCACGTATATTGCATAATTATTTCTGTCCTTGTCTCGATTCCCCGAGCGGCCATTCAGAAAATGGCTCTAGAGAATGTCGCACCGTGTATGTGGTATGTGGAAGACTGTATGAACCTCAAGGCTATTCTTATTCGTTGGCATAGGACGATATTTGTGTTGTTCGTGTAACATTTCGGGGTTTGGCAAGAGTGCAAAGTGATGTAAAAAAGAGGAAGGATACATACTTAATAGCAATAGGCTGATACTGAGACTGGGAAGAAAGAGGAAAGAACTATCAAATCGGTGAGGTGTGTGTGTGTGAGCAAGAAATGTATGAGCGTGGTTGATACAGATGAGCAGAATCACGATGATAGTTATAAAAAATCAGTCTGCAAGTGATGAATAAGGGAGGCGATGAACATAAGAGGGCGGGAAAGGGGCAAGGGGTAAGAAGTAGAAAGTTATCATAAAAACAATTTGAATAGAACGAGGAGCTAAGTCGCAGATGAGAGACGTCTTCATGCAACGGGAGGCTGCATCTGCGTGTCACCACCAGGCTGTCCTGCGGCTTGTTGGCCGTAGTATCCTAGCGACACAATGAGTATACAGCTCATTACAGAGAGAATCAGTCGACTTACCGCCCCAGTAGTTGTTATAGTAGGAAGACGGATCAGCTCCACCCCATTGGGCTTGTCCTGCCTGCCCACCAGCGACGGCACTAGGGTCTGCGTTAGGCTGCTGCCCGGCAGTCAATCCGAGTCCTGCGCCTGGCGCAGCAGCGGGTTGAGGCATGCCAGGCGATCCTGCACCAGCAGCCCCAGGAGTACCAGCGGTTTGACCAGGGAAACTGCCGTATGTCCCGAATCCAGGATAGGCATACCCGGCTGGTTGTGGCATGTTGTACATCGGCTGAAGGAGATCGGTGAGTCAATGCTTCGTAATCTAAGGAAACAGTCCACATACCATGCTAGCATACGCTGTTGTCGCTGCGGTGGGGCTCAGAGGCGTTCCTGGCTGCGCAGCTCCTCCATCGGCCCTGTCCTTACCCCAGCTGCACTTGATAGGTCGTCCGTGAACCATCTGACCTTGCAACTGCACAATAGCCATTGCAGCATGCTCGTGGGTGTCGAGTTTGACGAAGGCGAAGCCACGATCAGCTTGCATACGGATCTCAGACAGATAGCCAATGGATTGGAACAGAGGAATGAGATCGGCCTGCGTGCAGTATGGAACGAGATTTCCAACATAGACAGTCGTGTTGTACGCGGGTGTCTGCTGAACGACTGATTCGTACGACAGGGGTCCGCCCTGGAAGTTGATGGGGGCGGGAGCACTGCCCGGGTTGCCAGCTGGGCGACTAGTATTGGCACTACTGGGAGCAGGCGGGGCACCTTGCGTCTTTTGGTTGGCCCAGTTGACGCGAATGGCCCGAGACCCAAGCCATTCGCCATTCATGGTGGCAATAGCTTGTTCAGCATCCGTTTTGTCCCTGAAGGCAAGGAAACCGTAACCGCGAGACTTTCCGGAGTTCATGTCCCACATGACACGGGCATCGGACAGGGTGCCGAAAGCACTGAAAGCTTTGCCGAGGACTTCGTCGTTGACTTCAGGACTGAGGTCTCCTACGAACACATGGAAATGTCCACTGGTATCCTCCTTGTTTTGTTGACCTTGGTAGGCCCAATTGACGCGGATCTCGGTATCGAAGATTTTGCGCCCGTTGAGGGTCTGAAGGGCAGTCTCAGCGGCACGCATGTCCAAGTACTCTACGAAACCGTAGTTCAACCCTCCATGCTGGTAGTTGCGGTCCGGGATGATCTTGACGTGCTGAACTGGTCCAGCTACAGCGAAGATCTCGGCGAGCATGTACTCGGTGACACGGGGGCTCAAATTCCCGACATACAGATGGGCTCGTCGCTGTGATATTGAACCAAAATGCGTTGAGATAACAGAGTGATCACACGCGAGATGGACATAGATATGAGCAGACATTCGCGATAAGATGCAAACTACATACCGGAGCCTCCGCAGGATTCCCCATTCCTAGAGCATTCATGATTTTTTTCGGTTTACAAAAGAAAAATGCAGAACCTGGTCATTAGGGGCCGGTAAAATGTCAGTTCATACGGAGAGCAGCGAGAGCATTAGTGGACCTTACCAAAGACTGGAATAACAGACAAATGACAAAGTCGGCCTGAAATATGAGATACGAGAGGAGAGAGAGAGGAGAGGAGGAAACGATAAGAAACAGAGGGAAAAGAGACGAGAGAGAGTACAGACAGTCGAGGAACTCTGACGGTGGTTGAGGAAAAGAACAGAGGCGCTCAGCCGTGCGAAACACTCCCAGAGGATGCAGCCAAGCATACGCACACAAATGAGACTAAGCATGATATTGACCTACTTGCTACGCTACTTTGAAGGTACGTTTAACAACACATTACCTCCACTGCTGGGGATGTATGAGACGTTGGGGTTGTTGGCCAGCGACTGGACAATGGCCTTGCTGGCCTCGATTTTTCTCAGGGCGACGAAGGCCTCGCCGGCTTTCTCCAGTGACCGCGAGATCACTACGGCAGCCTCAGCCTCTCCTTCGGCGCGTATGACAGCTGCTTGGCGTTCTTGTTCAGCCTATGGAACACGGCTTAGTAGCGGCTAGAGCACAGAAATGAGAATGCATACTTTTTCAACGATGAACTTGGCACGCTCCGCATCTAAGGTCGATCCTTCAGTACCTATCTTTCGAATGACAGTTCCTTATAAATGGCACCAACCTTGTTGGGCAATCTGCTTGGCTTCAACGGCTTGGGTAAATTCCTAGATTGGGGCTTAGCATTGAGTGTGCAAAAACGCGACGCCATGACGCACCTTTCCGAACGTCAGATGCGTAATAGAGACATCCTCCAGTTTGATGTGGAATTCGCCTGCTCGTTGAAGAAGGTCTTCACGTATTCTTGACGACACCTAACAAAGCTGATTTGAGGGATTTAATGAAGTGCAAGGACTATGGTTTACATACGACTTCACGCTGGGTAATCAGCTCAGCAGCGTCGAATTGTGCCACGATGCTTTTCAGAACTTCGTTTCCAATCGAGGGGAGGACACGCTCGTCGTAGTCCATACCGAGACTTTGGTAAATTTTGGGAAGGTGGTCGACGTTAGGTCGGGACAGAACACGAAGCGTGATTGAAACCATTTGCAGATCCTTAGAACCGGTGGTAGTTGAGATATTCTGATAATTGTAAATCAACGGAGCTTCAAGGAAGGGAACTTCTCGACGCGACAACGCACTCTGGGTTTTATACGGCAGTCGTACAGAATCGCTCTTTGAAGCCAAGGAACCAGGAAATGAGTCCCCTCTTTGGTAGCCTACCGAAGGTTTTGGTAGGCCGTATGTATGACCCAAATGACACTACTCACTTGATCCTTAACTCCAGAAAAGCGGTCGAACATAACTGCTCGGTATCCTCCTGGGACATCGTAGATGCTAGCCTGCCCTACGGCGAACAATATACCAAGTGGGACTAGCGCAAGAGTTAAAGTCCATCTGAGCAGCGAAGAAGAGCGTATCCAACGCACCAATGAGACGATTTGCTGCCTGCAACGCCATGGTCAATGAGATGCAGTCGTCTTATGCGTCCGAGCGGCACTCACGCCGAAAGTCGAAGCCGCAGACAAACAACAGACAACGCGTTCCGAATGGTAGGGACAAGATAGGAGTCGCTCCTAAGTCTATTCCAAAGGTGCATCGCCTTTCTTCTCCCCATGCATCCTAGCTGAGTAACTACCGAACTGCATAGCTCTCTTCTTCCGTTGACTAGCTTCCACCAAGCCCAACTTTCTTGCTATCAACCGCAGAAGCATCTTATCACCCACGCCAGTCTCCAAGCGTGGATCCAACTTGAAATGAACAGGAAGCGAGGCCAAAAAATTCACGACGCTGAGCGACAAGAAGGGATATCGCGTTTCTTTGCCGTGAGATGAGATAATTCTGTCGTCGCGACCGAGATTGCGCGTCGGAATTCGGTCGATTTCTAGTTGTAGCTAGGACCGCAGGTCAGCGCAGATTTGCGTTAATAAACTCTGTTCATGTCACTTCGTCTACCAAAGCTTTCCATCCATGGGTAAATGCAGTCCTGTGACGACTATACCCGCCCAATAGTTCGTCCGCTCCCAGCCCGCTGAGAATGACTCGCGCAGGACTGACATATGGCACTGGTTTACTATCCTTCTGCTGACGCACCTGGCCGACGCCCCTCGAAGCAAAGTATAACGCCATTGCAAGACTCTATCATCGTGGGACATCACTCTACTGTAATCACTGAAAGGAAAGAGCACCCTACCAAGTCCATGACGGTGTTTGATGGAAACATCAAGGCTTCAATAGTCGGCCTTGCTGCTTGGGATTCCGCGTATGGAACATCGATTTCTACCTTCAGCGCCCGAAAATCAGAGATATAAGTTAGTGGCTTGGACTCAAACCTACGAAATTCCATTGACGATCAGGGCACAACCTGCGCAGCTCTTCCAATTCTTCCAGACCCGACAGCCTGTCTGGGACCATATACACAGGTCGCTGCGGTTGCTTGGGTTTCCCGGAATTTTCGCGCTTTGCATGCTCGGGGTGGCCTTGAAGCTTGCGAGGATTCTCGAAAGCTACGTTAAGAAGGTCGATGGGTTCATCTAGTGGGATATTCCTGATATCAATCAATTTATGGTGTCGCGTACAAGGAAGCAAAAGCTAACCGATGGGCGAGATATGTTAGAACAGTGCAGTCTATGCCGCCGCTGAATAATATCGCCACTTTCGAAGACTTGATACTGCAACTACTGAGCCATCCGTGAATTGTGTCACCCGAGTAACTCACAGGTTACAGTCAATCGAGGGGATGTCCAGCACGCGGAGTCTCGTACTTCTGTTCAGTTGGTTAATGAGATCGTCAACTGCTTGCGAGAGGTGTGGAGGTATGACGTCCAATGATGTGAGCTTTGGGAAGTCGTCTGGGGGTAATACTGGATTTATTGGTGAAGGGATTGCCTGAGTACGATATTTTCATAGTGTAATAAGTTGTTGGAAATTCAAGAGAATCGTAAGGACTTACGAAGAGAGTTCGAGCTTTTGATTTGGCGTCCTGTCGAGAAATGGTCGACAAGCAGACCTCATCCACGAAACAAGACAAGTCGATATAGTGAAGAAACTCTGACGATAGCTCCTCGAAGTCGTATCCAGGCGAGGGCCCGCATGTCGCTGATGAAAGTAACAGATGTGGCTGCAATGGGGTTGGTCTATGAGTCAGTAAGGATCGACGGCCTAGTGGATCCCTCCCGAAAAATAGATGCTGTGATGCTGCCTGTGCGCAGTTGATGAGGATGTTGAGGGCATCTTGAAATGGCGTTCGCTCACATGGAAAAACACAAACGCATACCTTCAACATAATCAATATAGATATAGAACAGGCAAAGGACAACCTTACGGGCCTTCTATACTCCCAAATAGGGAGGCTACGTCTAAAGGTGACTGAAGCTTGCAGAGTTCCTGGAACAAGATAGCACCGTCATTTTGATCGGGCTTTATCTTTGCTCAAATTACGAGAGATTAGCTTGTAAGTCCACTGCGTCTCATGCAACGTACATTCAATCCTTCAAACACCTATATATTGCTCGGAGAGTGCCCGCTGTGAGATGTGTCTAGACTCACTTCTCCATTCCAACATAAGATATTATTATTCGATTCGTGCGGTTGTACGATAGGTGCTGTGCCTCGTAACCTTAACTCAGACGAGAAGAATTCTAAATGGATGATGGGAGATGCCGTTTTGTCGGTGTATGCCAAAGGGGAAACTGGTATGGTGAGGCTAACGGTGCGCTGGGCATCAGGTCCTGTCAGTTTGAAGTAGTGTCAGCCTCCCAGTCACCTTCAAGCACCTAATCTTTCAAGTGGAGACTCGCGTACCACGCTGTGCATTGACGGTCTTTAAAGCAGCACGTATGTCGTGAAATGAAGGTGCTTCAGAATCAGGATCCGGCGACAAGTTCCTTCCTTGATGCAAGCAGAAGAAAATTCCGCACATGAGAGTGAAGGGAAGAAAGACAGATCGATCACACTCTCAGGGGTTTAAAAGGAGCCATAGGAGCGCAGACTCAGAATTATTGCAAGCCACCCCACCGTATTCAAGCATATTCCAGCAATCGTCTACAGAAGCGAATGATGGCTTCCGCCGGTCCTAAAAACGCTCCCACTGCCATTCAGTCTAAGATAGCCACACTCGCCTTGCGTAAAGTCCGCAAATTGAATTCGCAGGTCAAAGAGCTTGCTCAGCGATGCACGGATCTCGAGAGCGTCGTCGCACAAGCAGAAGCAGAAGCTCGCCTAGCAAATCATCGACCCACAATTCCAACCCAATCATCCACTCGCAATAAATTGAGCAAGAAGCGGAAAGTATCTGGTGCAGAACGCCGAGCATCGCGAACAGACAACGACAGACGATCTGCGTTGCTAGGCGCATATGTCGCATCTTTGCGTGTCGAGCGAGCTTCTCGATTGATGAACACCCTTGCTAAAAGGCGGGCATCTGACGCTATTGGCAGTGGCTCCAGGAACGAAGACGCAGATGAAATGTGTACCACTGAAGGCGGCATTGGAAGCCATTCTCGTCAGTATTACCTACAATGCACTCCGCGACTCTTACTCATGATTATTTCTGAAACTAACAGACAACGTACCTACCACAGGCGCGGAGGGCTACACAATGGGTTGCGAGTTGAAACGAAGTGTGTGTAAGTGCCTTTCGCCTGCGTGGCGACCACACGTTGAATTTAATCTCCATTTCCAAACAGTTCTAGACAGAGAAAGCACAAGCGGCACAAGGTCATGAGTTGCTTCCCGAAGCGTTTCAGCACACACCCACCCCTTTGAACTGAAGAGCATACAATTCGGAAGCCCTTGTTGAAAGTCACAAGTATTATCTACAGGTGTATCTCAAAATGATGAATGTCACAAGGGCTCTATTCCACACTATATTTCAGTAAGTAAGCCTGGAGCCCCTCAAGGCTCCTAGTATTCGAATAGGGGAAATCACGCGTTTCGTTGCTTTGGACCATTGAATCTGATGATTGCCGACTGCCTTCCTTCAAATAGTGAGCCTGCGGGTCTGCACCATGGATCCAAGCAGAGCATGATCTCCCGCGCATTTGAATCCCCTTCACGACTTTTACATATATATATAGCTAAGACGCCCCAGCAATGTCCTCAAATACCCAACCACAACTTCCGAGTCGAACCCGCGCGTCGATTGCAGTGGCACCACCGAATATGACGACCGGGGGACACGTATCAGGGATCTCTATTATCTTCGAAGGATGGGTTCTAAAGAAACGAAGGAAGAAGATGCAAGGTTGAGCCACCTACGTGTTCCTTCAAACCTACGCTAACGCGATCAAATATGTAGGCTTTGCCCGACGCTACTTCACCTTGTTTCACACTGGAATCCTATCGTACGCGTTTGAGCCTGGGCAGCCCATCCGAGACCATGTCTCCTTACACCGCGCAGCCATATCCACCGCGCCTGGCCGAAAGGATATACATATTGACTCCAATAACGCAACTTTCCATCTTAAATGCCTGAGCACCGAAGACTTTGACCATTGGATGGCCGCTTTGAGGTACTTGCGTTGGATCCCTGTTGTCTATGCCATCGCGTTACCTGAACGTATACAGGACATTCATGCCCAATACTCCTGACGGGAGGAAATCAGTCAATTTCAGGCATTCGCGTCAAGGAAGTCTCGGATACGTTCGTCCGGCAGTGGCAGTCGAGGAAATGGGATCGGTGGGTCCAAGTGCCCCTTCTCTAGGTCCTTCCTGATCCGGGACTCTATAGGCTATAGCAGAATTAGACAGTGCAGTGCACGCGCTGATCAACGAAGTCGCCCATGTCAAGACCAGCAGCTCTTATAAGGCAAAGCACGACGTTTTCGGATTATTCAAAAAGAGTGAATATTGGCTTGTATTAAATAATAATGAAAGGAGGCTGACACCGTCGTTTGAGATCCCCATTATCCCACGGCGAACGAACCTACAGCAATGCCCGATTCTGGAGCTCCGCTGGTCGTGCAACAACGAGTTGAAGAAGCGTTAGACGCGATAAAGATACACTATGCCCTGCTGCTCAGATCTGCGAACCACCACCCTCATACCCCCTTTGATCAATCACAATCAAGCCTATCCTCCCCACTTCCAACAACGGCTGAAGAGGACGAAACCTATGTGACCAGGCGACCCCATAGTCGAACTTCGGTTCGTGCAGCTAGCAGGGCCATGAAGCGCGCGTCAACTGGCACGAGCATAAGCGATGCTGAGTGGTTCGACGCGATGGAAGGCGATGGGCCCGAAGAATACGTCCTGGATTCTCAAGGCGCGGACGGTACTAGCACTGAGCCTCCTAGCAGGATTCTGACCAACGATAGCCGAAGTAGTTTGGGTCAAGATCCTTCTTCAAATGGGGATACTGACTTTGGCGAGCCCGAGCCTGGCACTCCGCACCCATCCGACGCAGACAAGCCATACAACTTACATGTGGTCCGACGTGCGAAGTTGCCTTCGCCTGTCGTGGGGGATGAAGGCAGCTTGTTCGCCGTTCTGAAAAAGAACGTCGGGAAGGTGCGTTAACCCACATCTTCAAGACTGAACTACTGAATTGATGTCATACAAGGATCTTTCATCTATTGTGATGCCAGTGACCTTTAATGAACCTCTTACGCTGTTGCAGCGTACAGCAGAGGAGTTGGAGTATCACGACCTTCTCAGCCAGGCAGCAGCTACATCAGACCCGGTTGAACGATTATGCTTTGTTGCTGCTTTCGCCGTGTCAGGGTACGCCCATACGCGCCATCGCAGTGGCCGGAAGGGTTTGTAAGTGTTACTTCCGCCAATTGTGCGTGCACGTACCGATTCTATGCATAGTAATCCTATGCTCGCTGAAAACGTTCGAGGACGTACGTATGAAGTTCATAGCGGAGAAAGTCCGACATCAGCCAGTAGTAATGGCTTATCACGCCGAAGGACAAGGTTGGGAACTCAATGCAACTTCGTCAGGCCGGACCAAGTTCTGGGGTCAGTGAGCGCAATCGCACCCCGATGTTCGCCCGGTATGCTTACGTCGGACAATCTAGGTAAAAGTTTGGAGATTATCCCCCTTGGCATTACTCGCGTCACGATAGGAGACGACAGCTTCGAATGGTAAGTCTTTCCTCTTCCGGGAAATAAGCACTGAACGGGCGTCGACTATATAAAGGAAAAAGCCGTCGTCATTCCTGAGAAACATGATGGTGGGAACCAAGTACCTAGAGCATTGCGGCAAGATGACCATCGAGAATACTACGACTGGCGCTCGATGCGTGCTTGATTTCAAGCAAAGCGGTTACTGGGGCGCTACTAACATCGTTTCCGGTGTCGTGCATTCTCCATCGGGCGCCGTTGTGTCGCAACTGGACGGCAAATGGGATGATCAGCTCGCGCAGACATTTGACTCCGAGCACTTCCGCATGCTCTGGCGAGTGTCGCCATATCCGAAGAATATCCACGAGTACTACGGGTTCACTTCTTTCGGCATAACATTAAACGAGATTACCAGCGACATCGAGGGAAAGCTCCCGTCTACGGATTCTCGATTTAGGCCAGATGTCCGAGCCTTGGAGGAGGGCGATTTAGATAGGGCGGAGGATGAAAAGTTGAGGGTGGAGGAAATGCAGCGTGCGCGGCGGAGGCAAGGGAAGGATCGGCAGCCGAGGTGGTTCAGAGAAGAGGGTGAAGAGTGGGTCTACACAGGAGGATATTGGGAAGCTCGCGCGGCTGGGTGGAAGGGATCCGACGCCGATCCCTTATGGTAACATTCCGTTCATATTCATCAACTCTTATTCCTTCGGATTAACGCATTTAACCTACAAACCCATATATTTCCTATTCCAACGACTCGCCAGCATGATCATGTGGAAGCCATTAACGCCGGATTCTATCAGTATCACCACTTCGAGCCACGTTTACGAACCCATCAGCTTCTCAGGTGTGAGTTATGCATACTGACCGGTTTTTCCGTGGTACGCCATTGTCAAGACTTCTTGGATGGAGATCGAAATCCCTTGACTTCGAGTATATCTCGGACATAGTCGTTTTCGAAGTGACGACCGATGCGTATAAAGGCGCGGTTGTGGCAGGTCAGCTGGAGACTCTAGTCGGGAACCCACAGGATAAGGCCAGGAAAAATGTGGTTTGCTTTGACGCTTGCCCTCGGGCTGGCGTTGCTCGCCGTCGCACAACAAGCAGTGTACCAACAATGCGGAGGCATTGGCTGGTTGGTGTATTCAAGTATCGTCATAGTAATTGACTAAATGTGCCTCGTATTGCAGGACTGGAGGAACCACTTGTGCTTCCGGATCCGTCTGCACAATTCTCAACGATTGTGCGTGTTGCGATACCGGGCGATCCTGAGGTCTACTAACTCGGAAGCTTCGCGTAGATTATTCTCAATGTCTCCCGGGCACAGCGCCTTCGAGCTCTTCATCTTCTACAAGTCCTGCAAGTTCGTCATTATCACCAACCTCGACGTCCCCTACTAGTACAACCTCGGGTTCTGCCCCCGTATCGAGCACACCGCCTGGTATGTTCCCAATGTATGGTTTCAACGACATTCGAGATCCTTACAATTACACACAAGCTAACCTCTCGCCGGCATGGCAAGCCGCGTACACAAAGGTCGGGAATTGTATATAATCCTAGAAGATCACTCTCTGAATTGACTTCCTTCAGGCACGCGCGAAATTGACTAGCGTGTCCCTCCAAGACAAAGTATCGCTGGCGACTGGTGCGTCCAATATTATGACCTCCTTGCGGAGCATCACTCAAGCAATATACAGGTGTCGGCTGGATGAATGGTGAGAATGATGCATACGCGTCAAGAAAGATCTGTGCTTATCCTGATTCACCAAGGAAACTGCGTGGGAATATTCCAAGTATCTCGTCCATAAACTTCCCTGGCTTGTGTCTACAAGGTATGGCAACAGTGTTTTTCCCCTGCAGCTTAACATTTATTCTCCTTGCAGATAGTCCCCTTGGCGTTAGATACGGCGACCTAGTCTCTGTGTTCCCAGCGTGAGTCAATGCGTGGTGAATAGACCCCGCGGAACTTCTTACACTGTCCGACAGTGGCATCAATACCGCCGCGACATTCAATCGCACGTTGATGAGACAGAGAGGCGCAGCTCTAGGTGCAGAATTCCACGGAAAGGGTGTCCATGTCGCGTTAGGACCTGCCATGTATGTGAACTACCTTCTTCTTGCAAGAAAGGGGACCCCTGATGTCCGTCCAGGAATCTAGCACGAGCTCCGGCAGCAGGCCGAAATTGGGAAGGGTACGAGTAAACTCGCACTGCTGTTGGAATTACCATACTTATCATCATTGCTTGGATCCATAGTTTTGGAGGCGATCCATACCTTTCTGGAGAGGGGGGCATTTGAGACTGTCACTGGCATCCAGTCTGTGGGTGTTCAAGGTACTCTGGGATTCTAGTCTTCGGTATATATCCTTGCTCAATGACTGCCATAGCATGCGCGAAGCATCTCATCAACAACGAACAAGAGCATTTCCGGGAGACGAGTTCTTCGAATGTCGACGATAGGTATGCTCAAATTCAATGCTCTCTTCAAGGGACAAGGCTCATGGGTTACACACAGAACTGTAAGCTTTCTGATGGAGTTACTTTTTGTCTTCAGCAAATACTGACATCGAATAAGCAACACGAACTCTACGCCCTTCCAGTAAGTTCTCACAGAATTCCCAGGGCTGATCCTGAATGTTTCGCGTAGTTCCTTCGCAGTATCCAAGCAGGCGTGGCATCAGTAATGTGCAGTTACAGTAAGTTTGACGCGCCTTATTTAGGATACACCATTGACATATCATCCTAGATCAAAGTGGGGTTGTTTTTCTGCAACGGTATCTACTCTTTAACACATGAACAGTCAACGGTTCGTTTGCATGCGAGAATGATAAGGTTCTCAACGGAATTATCAAGGGCGAATTTGGGTTCCCTGGCTGTAAGTTGTACCCTATCAACGGCGTGGTCATTGGTGCTGACGTTGCGTCACAGATATTATGTCGGGTTGGTCATTGATATGCTTGGCTCAGGTGACCAAGTTGCTCAAACTTGAATAGACTGGGCTGCAACACATTCCACTGGATCAGTCAACCAAGGCCTCGATATGACCATGCCTGGAGACATCACCTTTAGTTCGGGCACTACGTAGGGGTTCCATTACTCACAACTTTTCTAGGGGCTGACGTCCTCCCAGGTATTTCGGCCAGAATCTGGTCAATGCTGTTCAATCTGGCAGTGTTCCGCAATCTCGAGTTGATGTATGTCGTCTCCGAGTCGCTATCTTTTGGATCGAGCAGATGACACATGCCGCATAGGACATGGCTACCAGAATCTTAGCCGCATGGTAATTCATCTTTCCTCTATGGAAGGCTAACATGGGCATTGAACACGTCTGCTGCAAGGTATCTACTAGGCCAAGACTCCGGGTATCCAGCGGTCAACTTCAACAGCTGGAATGTCAACGGTCCTGGCAGCACGCACGTCAATGTACAAGGAAACCACAAAGGGTATGCAGTCAGCTTTCAGTCTTGTCAAACAGCGGTAGTTTACGTCCTCGCCACTAGCCTCATTCGTACCATCGGTGCTGCATCAACTGTATTGTTGAAGAACACGGGTAAGGCACTCCCGCTGAACAAGCCACGAACGATAGGCATAATTGGCAATGGTGCAGGTAAGCTATCTGTGTTCATTTCAGACACTATTCACTCAATGATGTGCTAAGGTGCGGGTTCCAGGGGCACAAATGGGTAAGTGCATCGACTATTTATCTATTATATCTGTTGAACGTATTGTTGGCTGTAGATATACCGACCGAGGCGGACTAGACGGTGTTCTTGCACAAGGTACTTGAGCTTCCCCCACGCTCCTTTCTTACCCGTCTGACAAACGCTCAGGATGGGGAAGTGGCACAGCGGATTATCCGTACCTTATCACTGTGAGTTTAGACGACTCCCTTGCAAGCAATCAATTAATGATGCAATGTGAATAGCCCTTGGCTGCTATCACCTCCCGGGCGAGTACCGATGGTTCCACTGTTTCTTCTTCTCTCAGTGATACGGACCTCAATGCCGCTGGGACCACCGCGACCGGAAAAGATTTTGCCCTTGTTTTCATTGCAGCTAACAGTGGCGAAGGTTACATCACAGTAGAGGGCAATGCTGGTGACAGAAATGATTTTGAAGGCTTGGCACAATGGGGTAAGATTCTCATGTCGATCAAATATATTGCGCAATACTCATGTAGTCTATTAGGATGCCTTAGTAGCTAGAGTTGCTGGCGCCAATGCCAACACTATCGTCGTTGTGAACAGCGTTGGGCCCATCGAGGTGGAAGCATGGATCAACCACCCTAATGGTGAGAGATTTTGCGGCTTAGCGTCCTTCATTCTCATTTGACCTCATTATAGTTACCGCTGTGGTGAGCCTTGAAGCTAATCTTTCCTTTGTTTCTCCCTAAGATTTACTGCGTTGGTTAGGTTTGGAGCGGTCTTCCAGGTCAAGAAGCAGGTAAGTTGTGGTCGCATAAATGTCAGCCCGTACCTTAATCTCTTCTTCTTAGGTAACGCCCTGGCGGATGTTCTGTACGGAGCGTACAATCCTAGGTCGGTCCGGAAGCTAGGCAAAGCCACGCATTCATAGCTGACGAACCGGATGCAGTGGCCGGCTGCCTTACACAATCGGCAAGAGTATCAACGACTACTCCGCGAAGGTCATATATAATTCAAACGCCAGCATCCTACCAATACCGTATTCCGAAGGGTTGTTTATCGATTATCGCCATTTCGACGAAGCCAATATCGCGCCGCGCTTTGAGTTTGGCTTCGGATTATCGTACACGACGTTCGCTTATGCTTCCTTATCAATCTCTGGATCCATTGGTACGGGTACCGCACCAACAAGGCCTGGCTCTTCTTTAGACCCATGGTAAATCCTGCACCAACGTGTCCACCCAAGTTAGTTTCTAACGTTGCAACCACAGGCTCCACGAGAAAGTCATCACAGTTACCTTCTCGCTCACAAACAGCGGCAGTGTTGCCGGTCATGAGGTCAGAAAAACCAGACTTCACGATTACATTTTCTCATCAGTCACAACAGATCCCTCAGCTATACATTACTCTTCCAGCATCGGCCCAGTCAGCTCCGCTGAGCTTGAAAGGATTCGACAGTGTCTTCCTGGCGCCCAACCAAAGCAAAACCGTAACGATACAATTGTCGAGATTCGACCTTTCGATCTGGAACGTTGCTTCTCAACGATGGCAGATTCCTTCCGGCTCTATTGGAGTCTCAGTCGGCGCAAGTAGCCGTGACATACGACTTACTGGTACCATCTAAACGATAATACGTGCAGCACATGCACGACTATAAATTTTGTCCTGCTAATCGAGTCTATGTATACCATGTACTCGTGGGCGTGACGTCCACCGTTGCTTTACAAAAAATGAGCCGCCTCATTGGTTGAAGGATCAAATTAGGGTTGAACGTCGCGACGCGTTCCGTTACATGCCACGTGGAGTGACTATTCTCCACTCCGAGGTGTCTTTTAATTTGTCGGCCGAAAATGAAGTTCGTAATTCTTCCGTTCCCTTGCCCAAAACTTTGTGACGAAGTACCGTATTCTTCAACCGGCCTCGCCTGGCCCACCCGCGAGCCATGATACTGGTCGGACGATGCCTCCAGCAACCCATCAAATGTCTACGACGCTCGCTCGCTACACATGCTAGTTCAACCGGCTCGGTTCAGAAAGATTGCTCTTCAGTCACGCCGCCATATTCGTTGTTAATCAGAAACCTCAAGACTGTACGAGATATACTCGGAGATCGGCCCCTCACCCTAGCGGAGAAGATCCTCTACAGCCACATCTATGCTCCTCAGAAAAGTTTGGCTAATGGGAGACTCGTCAGGGGTGAAACATACCTCCAGCTCAGTCCCGAAAGGGTTGCTATGCAGGATGCATCAGCTCAGTGAGTCTTCGACGTTACATCGGGAGTGTGATTTGGGCTTAGGCATGGGCTCGTTTCTAGGATGGCGTTGTAAGAATTATCGTGTTCTGCCTCGGAGCCAAGAAGTGATGATATTTACAGGTTGCAGTTCATGAGTGCTGGCCTCGCGAAATGCGCAGTGCCTGCAAGCATTCATTGCGATCACTTGATACAGGCAGTAAATGGGGCAGCTTCCGATCTTGAGGTATGTCGCGTGATATTGTGCTCAACTACTCAGGTTTGACGTTCTTGATCCTTAGCGGTCAATAGTCTCAAACAAGGAGGTATTTGACTTCCTAGAAAGTGCTGCTCGGAAGTATGGGATCGAATTCTGGCGTCCGGGTTCTGGCATCATACATCAAATAGTCTTGGAGAACTATGCTGCACCGGGGATGCTAATGTTTGTACTCTTCAACTAACGAGTAGTTTGCTGACGCTGACTTTCGAGGAATAGGTTGGGTACAGGTGTGTATTACTTCCATAAATCACTCTATTCCGTCCAACTTCGTCCTTGAGATTCCCATACGCCGAAACGCTGGAGGTCTTGGCATGTTGGCTATTGGCGTTGGAGGGGCAGACGCGGTCGATGCGATGACGGGGACACCCTGGGAGCTGAAGGCACCTGAGGTAGTCGGTGGGTTCATCTCCGTCCAAGTAACTCCCCTATGCCGGCCTCTGACGAATTGCGTATTCTAGGCATCCACCTAACAGGCAAATTGAACGGTTGGGCAACACCCAAGGACCATCTTGCATCTTGCTGGGAAGCTAACCGTCAGGGTGCGCAGTACAGTGTGCGCTTGTTTATACTCTCCCTCAATGAGATCTACAGGGTGGAACAGGCAAAATACTGGAATACTTTGGGCCCGGTGTTGCTGAACAGTCATGTACCGGTAGGCTAGAGCAGGACACTATCTCTACTATCCTCTGACTTTCGTGTAGGTCTTGCAACTATTGCAAACATGGGCGCCGAAGTAGGAGCGACAACTTCAACGTTCCAGTATTCGGCAAAACATGCGTGCATATCTGGAGAAAAACAGGCCGTGCACCCGTCGCTCGCGCGGCAGACGAAGCGGCCACACAGGGCTTCCTGAGCGCGGACAAGGACGCCGAATATGACGAAGTGATCGAAATTGTGGGTCGCTCCCAATTGACTCAGCGCCGTGGTTGGAATCTAACGGAAAAATGCAATAAACAGAATTTATCTGAGCTAGAACCCACTATCAATGGACCATTTACACCAGATCTAGCTACCCCGATCTCTGCTTTTGGCAAGTTTATCGAAAAAAGAAGGCTGGAAGGACGAGTTTTCTGCAGGCCTCATTGGCTCGTGTACTAATAGCTCCTACCAAGACATGGTATGCCATATGTACGGTTCTTCTTGTTCCCCTTACCGACACAATGGCCTCGTTAGACGAGCGTGGCGGACCTGGCGCGCCAGGCAAAAGCAGCTGGGCTTACCGCTAAGGTACCTTTCCTCTGCACACCGGGGTCAGAGCAAAACGGGCTACCATGGAACGAGACAATTTGACCTCTGCCCTGGAAGAGGTAGGGGCCACCGTACTTGCGAATGCTTGTGGCCCATGCATTGGTCAAGTAATGATCTTTCCTTCCTACGAAGGCATCATTCTCACAGCTTGTGCAGTGGAAGCGTGAAGACCAGACGGATTCAGACAATGGTGTGCCTCCTCCCACTCTTTTTGTTTATTCTGACCGTTGCTTGTAGCTATCCTAACATCCTTCAACCGAAATTTCAAGTCACGGAATGACGGAAACCGTCTCACAATGAACTTCCTTGCCTCCCCTACTATCGTAACGGCGATGTCTTTCTCCGGAAAGCTATCGTTCAATCCGATTACGGATTCGATACCACTACCTTCCGGCGAGCTATTTAAGTTCTCGCCGCCTACGTCACAAGATTTACCTTCTGCTGGGTTTGCCGCGGGGAACTTGTCATATTACCCCACACCATCGCCTGCTCCTCAGCCCGATTCTGAGATTGTAGTACGGAAGGATTCTCAGCGACTGGAGCTTCTGGAGTCGTTCGGGAGCCATTTCGGACCAGACTCGGGCAACCCAAGGGGGTTGGAACTTCCAGAGCTGAAAGTTCTACTGAGAGTTCGGGGCAAGTGCACTACTGACCACATATCTGCCGCGGTGCGTTCATTCCTGTCTCATAAAGGTCACCCCATTTAGGCGTGGCATTCCTAGGGCCCCTGGCTGAAATACAAAGGCCATCTAACCAATATATCGGAGAGACCTTTGTGAGTAGCCTGCTCACCTTATTCTTTGAATGGAGCACTGAGGCGTCGTACTCTTTAGTGATCACAGTATGGCTTTATCTTTCTTATTTGCCCAAAATAAACTCAGTAAGGATCCTGTAGGCGGTCAATGATGAGGGCGGTGAAGTAAATGTTGCCTTCGACCATGACCATGACGCGTCCCAACCCAGCACGGATACCATTCCTGGCGTAGCTAAGCGGTTCAAGGCTCGAAAGCAGCCTTGGGCACTGATTGTCGACGACAACTATGGTGAAGGCAGTGCTAGGGAACATGCGGCACTCCAGCCAAGATTCTATGGTGTGCACATTCAACGCTTAGACGACTCTGGTGTTCTAATTCGCTGGCCAAGGATGTTCTATGATCATCGCACGCTCTTTTGCTCGTATTCATGAGACAAACCTCAAGGTACCTTGGCTGCTTCCTTGATTTCCGGATTAGCTAACTCTGCTACCTAAATAGAAACAAGGCGTGCTGCCGTTATGGTTTGTGGATAAATCAGACTACAACCGAATCGGTTCAGGGGATAAAACTAGAGACGATCGGCCCTCGAGGATTTACTGAACGGTGTCCCTGATGTAGGAATCCGTGTCAAGGTGACGAAGCTCAACGGAGAGGTGTTTGAGATTCCAACAAGGCATACCATGTCTACGGACCAGCTCCACTGGCTTCGCTACGGTTCTGCGTTGAATTACATTCGTAGACAGCTCTCGTAGCCAGATCGCCCCTAACTATGAATTCCCACGTGGCTGCACATACCGAGGTTTCTGTATTCGGATGAGCAGCGCATTCCGTCGAGTTGAACAGTTCCTTCTTTCCGTTTCACCACCAATGCAATGTCCTCGAAGCCTGTTGCCCAGGTCTCTCGAAAGTCGCTCGCCATAAAGCGCGCAGACGGCGAGCCCCTCACACGCTGCGACATCCAGTACGACCTCCTCAAAGCCATCTTCGAGGACGACCATGCTGTATTCACCGACCCACACGAGACCCTCCACGGCGGACCCAGCAGGCACCAAGGTCTCATTTCACGACCTGTACATAAACTCAATCATGCGGTCGTCGAAGGCCACCAAGGTCCTCAGAGAGAAGATGCAGGACGTACCAAACTTTGCCACTGACTTTGCAATGCTTGCACTATTAACCAATGTGGGCAGAATCAATACGACTATGAGCTGTGAGTCTGCCGAATTGTTTATCATATAATTTGCGCACAAGCCTTTGACAGTCTTCCCGGAGATGAAGACCACCATTCGGACGTATCACCCAATCCCTGCTCTG
This sequence comes from Pleurotus eryngii var. eryngii, assembly GCA_029467805.1. Classification (NCBI taxonomy): domain Eukaryota; kingdom Fungi; phylum Basidiomycota; class Agaricomycetes; order Agaricales; family Pleurotaceae; genus Pleurotus; species Pleurotus eryngii. The sequence goes on from SZVJ01000018.1 coordinate 858,506, forward strand.
CAGCGGACCAACGGCAATCTCCAAGACGCCCCGAGAATCAAGCACATCCTCAAGGCCTGTACACTCGATGATGGCGACAACAAGAACCCCCCTTCGACCCCTTCCGATATCTTGGCGCGTGCTGTGAGCAACATCTCTGCATCATTCCCTTCAATTAATATCAAGCCCCTGTTTGCAGAGAGCCGGGCAGATCCCTTCAACCACCGTGACGAATTTAATATTCGTGATGGCCAACCACTCCGTCGTAAGTGCGTTGCCATCTTCTGGAAGCATCGTAATTTAACTCTGCTTAGCCACTCGGACAAACTTACTTCGCGGATGACCTCGAATTCCTGGATGTTTTTCTCGCCATGCAAATATCCTCGGCCTCTCGAGCTCGCGCGTTTCTCTGGCTGTGCTATCACTATCTAGAGTCGCCAAACATTGATGCGGATGATGACTACGATACGGAGGGCTCGACGCCACCCCAATCCATTCGCTGACCACCACCGAGACCCCGGGAAGCTGCCATTGCTGATTAGACTTTCCCCTGAAGAAGCGGCAGAGGAAAATCAGGACACGGAGACCGAGAAGCTCTTGGCCGAGAAACTTGTTCTCCAGCGCTCTGAGATCATCAAGACGCACGGACCGAAAGCTGTGACCAGTGATATAGTTCCTGATGAAGACGACCAAGCTAGCGCTGTCTCTGATGTCAAACCTAAAGAAAAGCGGACCACAAGCACTGCTGGGGCTTTGGCTAGGACAGCAGCTGCGAAAGAGAAGAAAGCAGCTGCAGACAAGATGCGTAGAGAACGAATGAAGCAAGCGAAGCGCGAACGGACGTCCGCAGCATCGTTCGACGAACAGTTCGATAGCATTTTACCAGAAAGTGTGACTCTTATTAGTGATCTATACTAGCATGCTGATTTGCGCCCTCAGGTCTTCAGCAGCACATGCAACCCCGCCCACCCCAGGTAGACGCGCGACATACACCCCGCAGAATCCTATCACCGCCGTCCCAAACCCGCAATCCTCAGTGGACGGGGAAAAGTAACTACAAATCGACGGCGATCAAGTCGCATATCGCCTCTCCCCGCTCGAGTCCCTCGTGCTCCTCCTGCGCCTCAACGTTCCATATTACAACGTAGGTCACAACCACCTCTGCGTTGAAAGCCAATTATTCAATACATAATTTCCCCTAGAAACATGGCATGTTTTGACGCACGGGGATCCCCTCATCGACTCTGACGAAGAGTTCGCGGATGAACACGTCAGACATGATTATCGTAAGTCCTAGTTGCAAACCTTCAAACTTTTCTTGGGCTAACAATATTCCAAGACCAACGCTTGGATGTCCTATCACGCATCCAGTCCATGCGAACCGAAGAAGACTACCTACTTCCAAAGATTTCAGATTCCCGATCGCGTGTAATTCCGCATTGATTCTGCGCTTTATGGTCGCTCGGAATACAACTCATGTATCGGAGGACTCCGTATTTATTTCGCATTACCCATATGATGGACGGATTGTTTATTCACTATGTTATCTCTTCCGGATCCACCAGATACTTTATTTCAGTTTATTTTTATAGCATCCGTCTCGAATTCGAGCATATGTCTGTAAAGTAGTATTGCTGCACATAGAACCCCTTAATCCAATGTTGTTCCTCTGAAGTTTGAGTCGTATGCTTATTCCTGGCAAGTGGTGAGTGGAATCTTGACTGTCTCATTATCCTACAACTACACAGACATTATGAATGTGCTGTTTTGAAGATGACCAATATGTAAACGTAGAAAAACGTAGAAGTGACTACTGGATGCTGTTATAGACGGGTATGAGATGGTTCCGCAGCGCAAGAGGAATAGCAAATATTGAACAGATATAGTACGAGGTTGAGGAGGAAGAAAAGCGGATATTGTAGAGAAACAGCGCAATGTGATGGTCCCAGGTTCCGCAGGAGCACGTATTCTATGAATGTGGATGCTATGAATACATTAAAAATACTGAGATTTCCCTCCCCGAAGACCGCAAAACAAGCACTTCCCTTCGAATATAAGATAACAGCAATTAATCCACAATGAGTACCTTGTGAAGATGGAGGTCCTGAATTATGAGCAAAGCGTCCCTCATTCTTCTAGCCACTTTTCGCATCTCTTCGCATACTTGTCTAGAAGTTGCGCCAGATCACGTATAACGAAGGTAAGGATAACGCTGGCAAAGAATTCAGACGACCGCCTGAGTTTCGCTTCTGCTGCAGATCGTAGATCGGAGGTAAGGGCGGCGTATGAAGGTGCCACAGGCTGCGACAATACAGCTTTTGCGTGCTCGTCCAGGAGTTGTACATGTTGAAACAGCTGCTTGAGGCCTTGAACATACGCAGCAGGAGAGTCGAGGCTGGCGTGAAGACATGAGCTACAAACTCAGACTGTGTCCATACGTCGGACTCACTTCTTTCCATTGGTGAAACCTCCAAAACGACGTGATATCTTGTTACCCCATGTTGAGACCTAGAACAATTGTCAATTCATTGAACGATGCTGATATAGAGGGAAAATCATACCCCGGTGGTCTTCTTTACAACGAAACCCTCACCAACTCCGAGTTTCTTGCCGAAATTTGCCACAACATTATCGCAGCACAGAGAAAATTCTTCTAGCTTGCCGATCCAAGCTTCTCCTTCCTTCCTCCCAATGCTTCCTATGCCCAGGGCCATCCCGCTGCTAACATTACCCGCGCCAAATGAGTCGGCGCTGGTAATCTGGAGCTCCTCTAAGGACGAGCAGAGGATTTCCACAACTCGAATCTTTTCTGCTACATTGGCCAATTTCACCCCACCCTGAGTCCAAACCTCCTGGGGGACATGTAAACGACGGGTGATGTAGCCACCGGTAGGGGACGACATTGTTGTCATGAGCAAGTGCATCATATAGAATGGCTTTCGCAGTGATTCGCTTGGAGCAATGGGTGGCAGCGGTGATGGAGGCGTAGTTGGCAATGTACCCGAAATTGAATGAGGTGGGGGGGACCAACGAAGCTGCGGTAGGCAAACCAGCAGACATAGGTATATCAGTTTGAACAGTTAAAGGTGGGGGATGGCCTGGATGTTTCGAAGAAAAGGATAGCTGTCGAGGGAAAGGCCCGTTAACGCCAGCGGAGACGGGGATGGGGGGAGGATCGGGAGACAAGCGACCATTCATTCGCCTATCAGGCTGAGAGAGAGCGCGGCTCCTCGTGATGACTTGTACGGGCGCGAGTGAGGGTAAGGATGATGTCGCTGGTCTTGAGAGAATGGTGGATTTGGACGGAGGAAGTGACCCGACAGATGCGGTTGATCCGGAAGGTGAAGAGGATCGTGGGGTGGAGGCTGTCGAAGGCTTGGATCGCCGTTGATAGATAGTCCCTTGGCTGGTAGAGACATTGATAAGGCTTGCGACAGATTCTGACCGCACAGGCTGCGAAACACCACGTTGGCGGTTGACATTGGTAGAGGGCCTAGGTGATGGTGGGCCTTGGTCGTATACAGTGGGTGTGTCGACGTCGGTCGCGGGAAGAGGAGGGAGGGGATGTGATTCTCTTCTTGCCGTCTTCGGGGTATCTAACAAGAGCGATTTACGGTAATCTTGCTCGTCTACACGTTCATTCTCTTCTTGCAAAGGCCCAAGTCGCCCCCCGGAACCGGTGCGTCTATGGCCTACAGATTCTCCTCGTTGTCGTATGTCAAGGCGCGTTTTCCCCCCTTGGAGGGACGCGTCGGGGTAGGAATCGGTAGAGTTAGGTCCAGGTGCTGGAGGAGGGGGGTGGAAGGGTGGATGGCGGTGGAGCTGGAGGGGGGAGACTCGTCGAACCTGAACGTGAGCGTCTACCTACTGTTCGACTAGGTGAAGAGTGATTAGAGGGCGGGGCTGTTGTGGGTGAGACTATATCGTAGTCCGTATGTGAGGCGTAGGGATGGGCTACAGGCGTTGTCTGATTTGATGATGTATCTATGCTGGTGGTAACACTGCCGAAAGAGTCAGGGCGATCTCGATCATGACCGGTATGATATTCGATCTCGTATCCTTCGGAAGGGTTGAACGATGAAGCCTGAGTCGTTTCGGACGTAGGCGATGTGGATGTAGGCGATGGTGGTTGTGTGGTTGAGCCCGTGGAGGCAGACATCGAATCATCGAAGGCTGCCGCAGAATGAGGCATCGGTGGAATACTGTAAATTAGACTTAGAATGTTCATTCTGTCGGCATACGTATCGTGCTAAACGTGAGGCGATGAGTATCAGAGATACGCTCACAGGAAAAGAAAAACGTGTACGGTATTACTCACGATTGACTTCAGCCTCCTTACTTCCTCCTCCTGGGCGACCAAACTTCTCCTACGACTGCCTTTCTTCCGATGCGAATCCGTACTGTCTTCACCTCGCCTTACACGCTCCATTACCTCACTTAACAGAGCCACGCTTCTGCCGTACGCCTTGACAGCGGCTATGGGGTCATCATTGGTGGAGTCCAATTCTACTGCTTCACGCGCAAGCTCGAGCGCCTTCATTAGGGTTCGACGCGAGGATGGCTTGCTTTCGCGGGCAGAGCGTGGTTCAGGCGGCGTCAAGAGGTAGTTATCGTTGTAAGCGTGATTGGAAACCTCCGGCGAGCGCCGCGACAGTGGGAGGGAAGATGGTGGGGGAGGATCAGTCAAGTTCTCAATCGATGATGAGGCCGATGATTGAGGACTTTGAGAAGAAGAAATGGACGTCGAGGGCTGCCTAGACGAAAAAGAGGCAACGGCGACAAGGTTTTGCTGATGCACTTGGTCTGGGATACGAAGTCGAGGGATAACCGCCCGAAACACCATTGGCATGATTTTGCATATGATGGGCTCGCTCCGGAGGGTTCGGCGTCGTAGGGTGAATTCTCGGGGGACTAGAGGGCTGGGAAGGAATGCTCGGTATGGGGTGATTTGGGGGAGGCGCCGCTGGTCTCGTATGTGCGGCAGAAGATCTTCGTCGCTGCGAAGACAATGAAGGGGTATTCATGTATGTCGCCGAGGTCACTGAAGGCCGTGAAGGCCCGGGATCTGCTGCCTGCTCTGACCAGCGCGGCGCTATTGATATGGGTCGCGCATCCAATTCCATTTCTCTTAGTGATGAGAACAATAACAGCTGCGTCTGAGCAACTTCCAATGATAGTCGCTGGTGCAGGTGATCGTTGCGCGTTGCCCGATGGTACTTTCAGTGCCTTCCGTGGGTTGGGAGCAGCAACGGCTGGTTCTGGAGATGGCTACGAATTGTGGGCAAGTTACGGAATGGGAGAGAACCGCCGGATTGAGGGTAGAGCACGGGGTCGGTGGTGGGGAGAACGAGAGCAGCAGCGAGCAAAAGGAGCGGGAATCAGGCGGGACGATGGGCTGGCGGGCATCAGCAGTCGTCTGAGGGAAAGGAGCATGAAGTGAAGGATGTCCACAACAGTGGGCGGGCAATCAGTTGTCTTCCAAATTAGGAATGCGTTCTCACGCCACTAAGACCTGGAAACAAACATTCCTTCTACTCTCGCAGGGCCAATTTCAACATCACGCAGGCAGATCACAAGCGTTATTTAGCGAAATTTTGTCAAAAGCCATCAATGATACGGTGCCGAGCGACTAGAAGACCAAAAGACAATCTGAAAAAAGATTGATACGTAGGTAACGACAGACGTTTCATTATCCGAGGTGTAAGGACGCAAGAAAACAAAACAAGAAACGAGCGTCTGGGGGAGGAACGGGGTATATACTTCCGTGGCAGAGTAGTCCGGGACAAATGTTTTAGGTCCTACATCGAACGAGCTTCCATCAATCATCCGTCTAGTCGCGGAATTCCGACTGCGACCCTTGGGCAGCAAGGCGACTCTCCAGATTCCTACATTGCAATGTGATGTCAAATTCAATAGCCGTGAAAAGCAGAATGATGCACCAACCTGAGGGATTCTTCCTTCGCCAATAGCTCTTGTCTCTTCTCGTTGATCTCACGTTGAACCTTCAATTCGATCTCGCGGAGCTAAATGGGAACAGCGTTTAGTATGTGGTCATCAACATAGGGGTCATGAAACTGACCTTCTCTTCTTCACGACGCAGTTTGCTCTTCCTTGAGTCGCACGCTCTGGCTAGCAAGCTCTTCGGGATGGATAGAAGAGTCGCTGCGAACATCGGGCTCGGTTATTTGCGTGTGAGAAGAAAATATAAAGGTAAACATACTGCGAGTCGGCGTGGACGGTCCTTGAGAGCTTCTCGGTACGGTAGGTTTCATAAAGCACATCATGAATGAGCGATTTCAGGTCGCCTAGGTGAGAGCTGTGCGGGGTCAGGGTTAGCGCACGATCGAACGAATTGATGATGAAAATCCTACCCGAGTAAAGCACTTCGTAGGCGGCTAAAGTCTGAGTGCTTTGGGTTGTCGACCTCTGCAATCCCCCAAGGGTATATTCTTGCACGAACGAGTTGGCCGTCTATCTCAACTTCCTCCTCGGAGCCAATGATGGCGAATGGCAAGAGTGCCTGGAAAAAATGAGGGTTCACAAGCAGGAAATAATCGCAAGAAACATACCCGAAGTTCGCTGTTGTCCTGGATTGTCTCTTCGTCATCTTCCTCGACGTCATATGGGAAGTTGTAGACAGGGATGTCGTAATGTTCGATGTCTTCCATGATCTACCGAAGCGTCGTCTCAATTTCTGTCATATACTGTGGCATAAATATTCACTTACCCTCTTCTTGAAGCCCTTGAGCTCACTTGGGGTCAAAGAATCCGCCTTGCCAATGACAGGAATGACGTTGACTCTAGGCGACAGGCGGCGCATCAACTCGATGTCCATTTCTCTCAAGCTAGAAGATGAAATGGTGAGGTGAAAAATGCAAATACGTGTAGGATGATAGAAGGCTTACGAGTGGCCAGTAGGGGGGATAAAGTACAAGAGCGCGTGTACCCTGTTGTCGCGGAAGCGAGGGTTACGCTTAATGCGGGACTCTTCCGCGAGAATGTCGTCGTATTGGCGTTCCAAGTAGCCAACAATTTCTTGGAAGCTAGAACAAAACACGTTACATTCTACTCCGTCCATTCTGATGTTGGCACGTACGCGAATTCATTGTCAATGTTGTCGCCAAAACCCGGGGTATCGACAATAGTCAATGCGATGCGCACACCGTCTTCCTCAAGCTCTGTTCGGGTTATGTGTTTAGCGAAGCCCTGCCTACCAACAGTGGTCAAACCCCACCAATGTTCACAGGCTTGATTCTGATGCCCTCCTCAACCTGAGCCGTCTCCGGGTTGTCGCAGATTTTGTGGGGCAAGACCTCAGACTCGCAGAGGGTGTTCACGAAAGTCGTGCGGCCAGTGCCTGAAGCACCTACATGTCCCAAAAAACCACGCTTTACAAAACCTGCCGAGCCGCAAAATCACGGTAAATCACGCACCGACGACCATGACAGTGAACTGGACACCCTTCTTGGCTTTGTTTCCTCGTCGGCGTGGAATCATGATGAGGGAGATGAGTTGCGCGTTGGTTGGAAGGGAAGTTGGGGGAGTTGAATTTTGTAGGGGAAGCAAAAGTCAGTTCGACTTTGGCTTGAAACTCCGACTAGGTTGCCTTCCTTTTTCAGCGCCTCGCCAGGGGACCAAATTCAAATTCCTGGCGACCAACTCCAGCTCTGGTGAATCAGCAAGCCGACATATGCTGTATGCATGCTAGCGATTCTACAAAACTTGCGAAATGCCGCCTCCCACTGTATAAATAACAAGCCGGTCTCTCTTGGGCAGCGCATATGTTGCAGAGCCCTTACCGGTGCCTCTTCCATCGAGTCTAGCACGCCAGGGACCATCCAGGTTAAGCGTAGGACTCGCAAGAAAGCGGAAGAGTTACCTACGACTTTTGTCCTTGCAGATGGCACAAAAGCGAAGCCGCTACCAGAGTTCAAAGGTGGTATCGAAAAGCCCATCAGACCACGGAAATGTACGCCCATTTGAAGCATGTCATTTAGGTTGGGGAAATAATGATATTCTTGCAGTAAAGTCCCCGTCTACTTCTCTTGAGGGTGGGCCCAAACCAGTCAAGAAAGCCAGAAAAAAGCGTCAAACCGAAGTCGTCGCATCAACAGTGACGACCGACGAGTCTCCAGCGGCTGTCTCCCTGGAAGAAACGTGATGGTATTGAGTTCCTGTCGCGTCTATAGGCCACAATCTGAAGCATCACATTGCCAGATTCCGAACTACAACCACGGAACCAACTTGCGCGCGAAATACTCGCGAATCTTAATAAATTTCCCCATTGTATCCTTCTTACTCGTGTAGGGCAATTTTATGAAGTAAGTCTTCGCCCTCAAGACGCGAATAGATATCGCTAATCGTACGGTGTATAGTCTTACTTCGAGCAGGCTGTTGAAGTGGCTGCTCTCCTCGACATCAAACTTACTACGCGCAAATGGGATGGTCAACGCATACATATGTGTGGTTTCCCTCTAATGCATCTTGACAAGCATATGAAGGCCCTTATACAGCACCACAAACGATTCGTGGCCATGTGTGAGGAGTTCCCCAAGTTCGTCGCGGGAGCGAGGTACTTCGAGCGACGTGTTGTACGCGTCATTACTCCCGGCACTCTCATTGATGAGAGCTTCTTGAACCCATACGAAAACAACTATCTGCTCGCCGTTCACGGTGATGCAGACGTGATCGATGCCAACGGAGTCGGTTCACTCGATCAGAAGAAAATCGGTCTTGCTTGGATTGATATCTCGACTGGGGACTTCCTTTCTAAGTTGTCTTCCCTTGACACACTGCGGGACGACCTCGTACGAATTAATCCTCGAGAAATTGTGCTTGACCATCGGCTTCAAGGGTTACCGTCGCATCCAGTACGAACGATCCTAGAGGAGGAAGATAGCTTCGTATCTTATGCTCATTTGCCTACTACAAAGGAACCGCCCCTCGGTGTCGACCACCCAAATGCTGGGCATGAGGCCACCGCATCGGACGATATTACGGAGCAGACAGACGATAACAACTCTACTGCGCCTACCATCTCCTACACGCCCCAAGAAGAGAACGCGTTCAACTTGGTCACTGCCTACCTTCATGGGAACCTTCTCGAGAATATGCCAACACTCAACCTACCGAATAGGGAAGGCAACGACGGTCGAATGCGCATCGACGCTCATACCATCAAAGCACTCGAAATCCGCGAAAGCATGAAAGAAGGAGGCGTGAAAGGCAGCTTGCTGAGCACCGTAAAGCGAACCGTGACGAGCAGCGGTAGCCGCCTCCTTGGTAGATGGTTATGTACGTACTTTACACACCCTAACGTCATCAGTCCCGAATTCATCCATTTCCTATCAAGGTTCTCCAAGCACATCACTGCATGAGATAAATGCCCGTCAAACCTTGGTTGCATTCTTCCATGCAAGGCCTCACTTTTGTACCAGTTTACGTGTGGCCTTGAAAGACATCGAAGATGCTGGAAGAATTGTTCAGAAATTCTTACTGGGTAAAGGGGGACCTAATGATCTTATGGCCCTCGGTAATACCATAAAAGCATGGGGAAGCGTTCGGCATCTCGTCGAAGATGAACGGCGGTTCGAGATGCAAGAGGTTCCTCACCTCAGCAGTCAAGATTGGGCTAGCATCGATGCTTTAATGTCTCGCCTCTCGGAGCTTAGCAGTGTACAACAACGCGTAGACCTTGCTTTTCGTAAAGAGATCGACGACTCAGAATCGGACTCAGAAGGTGCGAACGATGAAGAACTTGTGGAGCCAGGAGATGCCAAAATTAGGACGGCTTGGAAGTTCGGCCATGACAAGTGGCTCATTAATCCAGCGTGAGATGGATTCACCCTTGCTCGTGTCGCTCCCTGAATGACCTGAATGATGTTTCTCTCATCAGATTCTCTGAGGAATTGACAACCTTGCACGAAAACCTTAAGAACTATCTCCAGCAACGTGAGCAGAAGGAGCTTGAATTACAACGACGTTTCAGTGAGTACCGTCGTTCCACTCAATCACCGCCCGACTCACATAACCTAGATGCCCCTTCTTTGACCCTAAGAACGTCGCCTGCGTATGGCATGCATGTTCATCTTGCCAAAAAGCGCGAACAGGGAGAGCTGAATAAAGCGGAGGCGTTCATCAGCATCGCAGAGAGTGGAACAACTAAGTGTTACTTTAATCAGGTAAGTCGATTACCGCATAAAATCCTTACAAAGAACCTCATTTACTCTAGGAATGGTCCCACCTAGGGGCTCGAATCGTTGAGACGGCGCAGGCCCTGGAGATAGCTGAAAGAGATGCTTGTGAGTTGTTGAGAAATGAGGTAAGCTCCTGTCAACCATTGAGCGCATTGACTGAGAATAATCCGAACACAAGGTCAATGAACACGCACCACAACTCAGGCGCAACGCGCGTATTGTAGACGAACTCGATGTTACGCTGGGATTTGCCCAACTGGCCAAAGAGATGAACTTTGTTCGGCCAGAAATTCGGGACGAGTCAGTCGTCATCTCATGGTTCATCGGCAACAACTAACCTCGCTTTAGCCATTCCTATTATGTTGAGAATGGCAGGCATCCAACTGTAGAGCTAGGCCTCCTCACCTCGGGAAGAGTTTTTACCCCCAACACCACTCAAATGACGCCAGAGTCCCGCCTCCATATTATCACTGGTCCTAACATGGCTGGGAAATCGACCCTTTTACGCCAAACAGCTCTCATAGCGATTCTTGCGCAGACAGGGTCGTTCGTCCCAGCTGATAGTGCAACAATTGGCCTCGTAGACCAACTCTTCTCCCGAGTGGGCGCCAAGGATGACTTGTTCCATGGAAGGAGTACATTTATGGTGGAAATGATGGAAACAGCAGAAATTCTCCGCAAGGCAACGCCCCGCAGCCTCGTAAGTCACCCCGCTAAATGTGTTCTGAATGTATATTGATCGTTGATGGCAGGTTATCATGGATGAAGTAGGTAGAGGGACGACAGTAAAAGATGGTCTGGCCATTGCCTTCGCCACTATCCATCATCTCCTGACCGTCAACCGATGTCGTGCATTATTCGCAACACATTTCCACGAATTAGCGGACATGCTTGGGTATACAGGACAACAGGAGAATCCTGCCGGCAGTGGTGTCTTTAAGGACGTCACCTTCTTTCACAGTGATGTCCAGGACATAGGGGTGAGCGATGCCTCGCCACATACTTTGCAGCAGACTTACACGTTGTGATGTCCCTAGGATGACAGATTTGCATACTCTTACCGGCTCAAAGCAGGTATCAATCGAGATAGCCATAGTCTGAAGGTCGCGCAACTTGCAGGATTGCCTGCAAAATGTTTGACCATTGCCTCGGCGACACTGGACTGTCTTAAGCACGGGGAGAAAAGCACCCGTCAAGAGGAGAGCATGGTCCATTCCGAGTTCTGGACAACGACGTGAGAACGATGCTGCCGAAGATGCGGCATTGAGTAATTACGGTATACTTGCAATCGTTGTGCGATAATGCCTGCAATCTAATACACGTTGTTCATAGTCATTTTGAGAAGGAATTATGTCGCGACTGTGAAAGTCTGAACACGATGGCCGACGTTCGACACATACCAAGATTTACGCGGTGTTGAACTGTTGGCAACGGGCGCATGTGGGTACATTGTCACTGTATACGTTGCTCTGATGGTCCAGGCCAGTATCATCGCAGTCTGTCTGAGTATGATGATATCGCGACAAGTGGCCGTTGTCACATGACTAAGCACTGTTGGGTGATCGGTGTGTATTTCGCCCAATATTTCCTCTTCTTTCTCACTCATTCCCCACCCGACGGCGTCGCATGTAGCCCGCATTTTCCTTTCCTTGCTCTCCAGAGTCAAGGCCACTAATGCTACACCCCTCACTTTCTTCCATGGATCGTCTTCGCTCTGGTCGCCCTCGTCACTTCTTCATCCACAACAACGTTCAAAGCTGGCGATCCTGGATTACAGTTCTCAGCAGGCTGGACCAACAGCACGTTCAATGGTGTCCCCTTTGTAAATTTGAATGGAGAGGGGAATATAACCGCGCGTTTGCCTGGTATGCCGGCCTATACCATATTCTGGCTACTCCCAGAGCTCATCCCAACGCATTAGTTGGTGTAACGCAAGTCCAGTATACCGGGTTCAAGCTACCAATACTCTCTCTATACCGTGTCTGCCTTGACGGTATCTGCTCGACGATTAATGTCACTGACAACACGGCGAACTTCCCCCCTCCGGTATGTGACGAACGCCACGACTCGCGCGTGTGCCATGAACTGATATCCGACAGTCTGTGCTCTTCACATTATCCGTAGATCCGACTTCGCCTCACACACTTGCCATCGTCAACGGCCTTTCCACGTCGACACTTACATTCATATCACTTGTCGTCACTACTGCCGATAGCAATAGTGAGCAACTCTGCGCAAGTAATGCTAACACTGCTGACTTGACATCATTTTCACAGCTACTTCTACCAGCTCATCGGCGTCATCGGTAGCCACTGTCACTGCTTCTACTAGTCCGACATCAACAAGTTTGTATCAGCAATCCCTTGACCGAGTGATCATCACTGATGCTGTTTTGGTCATTAGACGGGAACCAGCAGGGCAATTCGGAAGGAGGGCCTGGGAACCGCGCCTTGTCGACGACAATCATCCTATTGGTCCTCTTGGGCTCCATTTCAATACTTGTCGGCCTCGTCGTATTCTTGCAACGCGTGAGGCAACGTAGACTGGAGCTCGTCAGGAATGGTGGCGACGATAGAACTGGTAACCAAAAGGCGGACCCTCCAAATCCGTCGTCTGCTCCCCCAGAAGTATCCATGCCCTCTATCAATCGTCTTAGCACCTTCATCGCTTCAAATCCATCACAATCACGATTTGAAAATGGGTTGAATTCGTCATCTCGATACAAGTCACTACCCCCAGCGCCAGCGCCCTCGCGTCCGCCGACACTAGGTCAACCCTCTACAAGCAGGGTGGCGCAACTCAATGAGGTCGGGCGTCCTCCTCATCCAGGTCATCCCACCCTTTTTCTACCTAGTTTCTTGGACTTTGAAGAGCCATCGGTCTCACATTTCTCCGCGTCGGCTACGGATCACAGTTAGATATGCACATATTTTTATTATAGCTAAAGATAGCTTCAATTATTTACTTACGCATCCTTCATCATGCATATTGGATACCATTCATACATACTATCGGACACGACAACGGACGAATGCAAAGTATTATTTACATTTCTCCATACGAGTCTACAGGGAAACTACAACACAAAACGACACAAGCTGGTTGCTAGTGTGCGTTGCGTCGTGGTAGGGAGTAATATAAGGATAGAACTGAATAGCAGATATGGCCATTTGATCAGGGGCAAAGGGGACTAATTTACGAGCGATATAAAATACATAGCCAATGTATGAACTGAGGAAGGAAACGACTGGATGGAGTGAAGACTATGCAAATCCGCAAATGACTGATAACAACGAAAGAAGTGAATAATGCAGGGAAATAATGTGCCGTAGAGTACTTATAGGATGATAACAATGGACACTTGCACCTGAAATCCTGTTGCCAGCAAACCTCGAAGGCAGCCACAAGAAATCATACAGCCCCGGAACGTACCGAGCACGCACTACGACCACTGCCCCCTGATTCGTTCCAGGATCTCCACTACGACCGAGCTTTTGTACATTAAAGCATGGTCTGCGCCCTTGACAACTTTGACAACGCATCGGTCGCCCATATTGCGTTCCATCCATCTGACGGCGTTCTCTGCGATCCTCTCGTCCTTATCACCGTACCATATCCCGACCTGGTGGGGATAGGAAGAATACGAGAAACCCCACGAGTGGTTCTCATGATTCAAGATTTGCAATAAGTCGCTATGGGTGCCTTTTGCAGATTCGGCATGGGATGCGGCGATCAATGCATTCCCAAGGGCGGCCTGATAGCTATTACCTCTACCATCAACTAGGGAATATGTGGAGTCGGGCGTAGGGGAGGAAGGGAGGGATGTCGGTCCGCGTGATGAAGTGAACGATATCGATCGTTGGCCGACAGAACGTGAGTAGATACCATCGTACCCATTTGTCCTCCCAAATTGATCGGGAGAAGAGGTTTGGCCCCCAGAGTTCGGGAATGACGTATCCATACCAGCCTTCGGCCAGTGAATCTCATCCAATCCAAGACCAATCTCTATCGGTAGAGGCAGCGGAACGGTCGGTGTCGAAGGTTCTGACCGGCGAGGAGATGAGGATTGCTTGCTCTTCAAGGATCCTACTGAGCGCAATGACTTTAGCCTCTTTCCGAGCGGAGGTTTGTCATCGGGAGGAGTTTGCGGACTAGGAGAACTACCCTTGAGCTTATTAAGGAAGCCCTTCGACGGTTTCCTCTTCGATTTCTTCTCGCCGCCAACCTGAGCACCCAGCGTACTTTTACTCTCAAATCTACCGTCAAAATCCCCCAGGTCATCATATTCGCTAAACGAACTCGAACCTAGACTCGGGCGAGAGTTGGCAGGAGAGGAAAGATATATGGTATTGGGAGCGGTGACCGATCTAGTGGGCGGCCTGCTACCCTTGGATGTTGGAGGCGCTGATTGAGCGGTGTAACCAATGCCTTGATAAGACAGAGAGGGAGGTTTCCCTATCATCCATGCTTGGAGTTTCCACTCCGCAGCTTGTGCAGTCTTCAAGATACCATTCGGTACGTACTTCAACCATTTGTAGCCACCTGTTTACAGCGACTCAGTGCTTACTCATGCAGGAACTATGCATTCAACGTACCTCCCTCACTGCCTCCAACCCAAGGGGCCATCAAGCAAATATCGCCCACGATCCTGTCCGGAAGCTTGTTGGCGAAAGAGAGAGCGTAAGGAGCGCCTGCGGAATGTGCCATGATACTGCATTTGTCGATATGCATCAAGTCAAGGACCTCTTCGACGATGGACGCCCATTGCATGATGCCTTTCGCAGTCTTCGGTCTTTGATCCGTGCGACCCAGGCCCCAGCTGCAAACGATTGAGTCTATGAACTCTGCAAATAAGGTTAGCACATACCGATCAATTGTGATCAATCTCAATCCTAAGCATTCTGCCATCTCATCATACAGTCCCATAATATGGCGAACACAGCCCAGGCCCAGAAACACGACGATGGGGATACCATTTTGGCTACCGAGGTCGGAAAGGCTTACTGTGAGTGGTTGATCTTGTGAGGCATGAGGGGAGCGTGTTAACCGCAGCAGCGTGGTCAATCGCGTTGAACGAAGGTATTGGGCAACGGCTTGTGATGGTGTAGGTTGAGGGATGGACAAAAACGAGGGGATATCGGATACCTGATGCGAAGGAATACTTGAGGCGGCGGACGAAGAGTAAACTGAAGATGCAGCGGCATGTTCAGAGCGAGGAGAGGAAATGCTCAACGTGTCGGAGTAGGAGGAATGTCGTTTGGCGAATGATTGTGCGCGTTGCAGGGCGGGTGCGGGTGAAGATGCAGGTTTAAGGTTTCGCTGGTTTCGAATGGTTTGTCTGATTTCATCAGCTATACTGTCAATTGAAGACCGGGAAACTATATCGACTTCCTCCTCTGCCAGAGGATCAGGCTCAGACTCTGGTGTTTCGCGAAGTGGTTGATGACTTTGCAGGGAATGTATAGAGGAACCACGAGTAGGAGACCGAGACCGAACTTGCCCTTCTCGGGGAGCATGTGTTCGAATGATATCAGATATTGAAGGAACGACAGTTTTACGTCTATTGCCGTTGGGGAAAGGAAATGAAGAAGGTGGTGGAGGTGGAGGTGGAGGCACTGGGGGGACTGGGATCTTTTCTTGGATGGGGATTGGAGAAGGGGGAGGCGTATCGCCTTCGCTGGGTGTGGTGGGGGAAGAGGATGGTAGGGTTATGGTGGAAGTCGATCCACCCTGTGAACTAGCACCGTGTTTGTGTCTTCGCCGGCGTGGGCGTGGAACCGACAAGGATCTAGGCGATGTTTCTTCGTCTTCACTGGACTGGTTGGCGGGTGGCTTCTTGACCGGCGTTCGGCGAGTCTTGCTAGCACCGCCTAAAATCACACCGGGTGGTGGTGTAGGAAGAGGCGGCTGGTAAAGCGGGTGATGATTGGGAATGCCGAACCTGGCTCGGCTATTGAAACTCGCAGCGCCGAGAACATCTCCAGTCCCATTCATCCCATCCACCAATGCATCCATCGTTTCGACACCAGCTACGGGCGCTGCAACTAAAACAGGGAGATATTCGAATGACCTTCCGTACGGAGTAGAGTCTACGGGCGTTTGTGGCGGCGTCTCCGTGTGTTGGGTAGACGATGAGCCAGAAAATCTGAGTGCTGGTACAGTTGTCGAAGCTGATGGATCAGTTCTCGTCCGTGGTCGTGCTTGAGCTTTCGGTATTGTGGGTGTCGTGCTGTATGCTGTGTCGTAACCTGTATCAGATATTGGAAATGTATAACATGGTTTGACAAAAGAATTGGATGTACTAGTTTCCCCAAATCCACTATACGCCCTCGCATGTTCTTGAAGCGCAGGGTCACTGCGACTCGGTTTTCTACTATGATCCTTCGGCCTGAGCTTGTATTGACGGGAATGTGGGTGTGTTTTAGGTCTGGGATAGACGTTGAAATACGAATCTATCTCTGAAGCTGATGGGACCACAGAAGTGTCAATTTGTGTGAAATCAGTTGGAGAGCGAGCCTTGTCCTTTTCGCGTCGTAATGATAGAAACGAAGGTGTCTTGCGGGGAGCTCGCTGAGAAGGGGCAGGAGAACCGACCATGGTTCGCGATACGACAGATTGCATGGAAGAAGTGAAGAAAGCGGGATGGTGCAATGTGGCCCTGGATTGTGGTAGTCGCTGTGAGAGCCAGAATCGCCCTAGTCGAAAGGTGGGACGCTGTCGAGCACCGTGGCGGAGAGGGAGGAAGCAGAGAGCGGACGGACCAGGTCGACACGGTCCTTTGGCAACAGTATGGAAAGCCTATATTTTTCGGAGTTGATCTTGTCAGGGCGGCAACCACGGCGAATATTATTATGCATGAATATAATAGGCAATTCCACACACAAAGTCACATACGCAGTACAGCATCGTACCAAGAACCAGTAAAAGAAGAGAAGGTACAAGAGCGTGATAAGGACACTAAGGACACTATTGTAGCAGAATAGGGCATAAGCAACTGGATATACCGGACGTGATGGCGACTCCCCGCGATGCACAAGCTTCGCGGATTTGGGAAGCATTGGCATCTGTCCACTGTACAACCGGTGGCTGATAGGTATATGAGGATAAACTGAGTGATAGAAGGCGGGGGAGAGCACCAGACGAAATGAGGTCTGCCCATTGGCCCGCCGAAACACGAACGACGCGTCCAAATATTCCCAGCGTTTGTAGGCGAGGGCATTGTTCCGATATGGACATGAGGTTATCGACATCCAAATATACATCATCGATAATCAGAGTTTGCAGGGATGGACACGGAGGCAAGTTTTCATCGAAGAAACCCTGCCATTGTGAAGTAATGCCACGGGCCTCGAGGCGGAAGCTTTCCAATGTACAATGTTCCAAGAGTGAGTGGATTTCGTCAGGGGCCCAGTCCCAGTCCGCGCTCATGCGGATAGAGAGGTGAAGTGGTGTTGAAGAGTCAAGAAGAGGGATGATGGATTCGCCGATAACGTGCACATTGTCAAGCACCAATTTCCGTAAGCGAAGCGGCGGTGGTGAGGCATCCAAAACGTCCAGCTCAAGGTGCGATAACCTCAAGGTTTGCAGTTTAGGAAATCTCATCGCCAAGAAGTCATCCCACTCGAGCGACGCTGGGAAATTGAGCTTGTCCGCGAGTAAAGTGCCGTCGACATTTAGCTCTGTGACCGACTCGGAACTGGACAACAGCCGGAAGAACCTCCCCGCCTCGTAAGCTAATTCCCCCCCGAATGAAAGTTTCTGCAAGCCCGAGAGAGATAGCAGATATCTGAGGGCGGAAAAATCTTCCGACGTAGTTGTCTTGGAGGGATACGGGCTAAGTTCTAGCCCACGCACTAGCGCACGTAGGCGGGGGGTGCATTGCAGAGTCTGTGAGAGCTGGCGACACGCTTTAAAAGAGTATAAGGATGGGTGGGAGTATAGTCGCCTCTGAGCCAGGTGAAGCCATGCATGCGACACCCGCGCGAGTCGGCACAAGTCCCGGGACCACCAGTGGTCGTCGCTTTCGAGGATGAGTGCCACAACGTCATCGAAAAAGTAGTTTTGAGGTATGCTGGTGGTGGGAGTGGGCGACATGGTGGTCAAGGTCTGGGAAGCCTCACTGTGTTAGGCGACCGTCACTGTCAGTTGTATAGTATGATTGATCCCGCACGTGATGAAATGCGCGCCAGCCGGCGCCACCACACCACATACCTCCACTCAGATACCTCGATTCTATATATGTAATCCCCACGGCTTTGGTTTTTCCCAGTGCCTCCCGGCGATAAGGACCATGTGCAGCACTCAGAGTATCGGACATATAACCAATTGATATAGGTTTTCGATATCTCTGCCACATCTATAAGAAGAGGACATGTAGACGACGTCTTTGGCACCGTTCTAAAAATGGCATACCTACAAGAAAAATCCAACGATAAGCTAGACATCGAACGGGACTCTAGCCGAAATGGCTCGGAGAAACCGCCGGTTGTGGCGGACGTCTTCGAGGAAAGGCCGGATAACGATTTCCATTACAAGACGCTTAGTTGGCAAGTAAGTCGCCGAAACTGCTCCTAGCATGCGCTCTCTTGATGAATTCGTTAGTTTGTTGCCCTGTTGATGATAGCTGAGATCGTCAGCAACGGGATGCTGTCGCTGCCCTCCTCACTGGCGGTCGTTGGTAAGATGGCACGCGATATGGACCGCCGGTGTTCATTGACTGATCGAACATCTTTGCAGGGATCGTGCCCGCGCTCATCTTGATCATCTTTCTTGGCGTCTTTGGCTTGTTTACAGCCAAATTGTTGGTTGACTTCAAGTTGAACCATCCCAATGTTCACAACATGTAAGTCTACCACCAACTTATACTCCGCTCGCTCATCAGCCCTCTAGGGGTGATGCTGGCTACATTCTCGGTGGTCCAGTCGTTCGGGAGATTCTTGGCCTAGGAACTATTATCTTCGCCATTTGCGGCACAGTAAGCATCGATGCATGTTCGACTTTACCTCTACAGTTTGACAACTAAGTATCAGGGGTCTGAAATATTATCTGGCCAGCAAGCATTATCCGTCTTATCGAATAATGGTCTTTGCGCGATGTATCTCGTCCTCATCTTCTCCGCGGCAGTGCTTGTTGTTACCTTGCCTCGTACTTTGGATCGACTGAGCAACTTGGGGCTCGTTAGTGCCTGCTTCATCACTCTTGCGGGCCTCCTAGCGATGATTGCTGCTGGGCGGAACCCAGTACCTGGCCGTGTAATCAGTGCAACGGTACAGTCTAATTTCTTCACGGCGTTTCTAGCCATCACGAATCCGGTCAGTTCATCTATGATAAATGTTCGGGCTTTATCTTCTGATGCTCCGTGCCCTGATCCAAGGTCTTTTCTTATGCTGGTAAGTAGGATGTTCCTTAGTCCACAGTATCGCTAAACTAAATGAATGCTACCAGGTCACTTCATGTGAGCGAATTCGGCGCCGCTTGCCGTTTAACAACTGTTGACAGTCAACAGGTTCTTTATCCTAATATCGGAAATGAGAACGCCACAGGACGCCATGAAGGTATTCCCAGCATCCATTTCCTTGACACCTTACTGATCCGGTCATTGAAGGCCGCTTGGTGCCTTCAAGGCTTCGCAACGGTCTTCTATTGCATCTTCGCCATCGTAATGTAAGGATTGAAGTGGGCTCACCCTGACGAGATACTAACGCACATATCTAGTTATGTGTACATAGGCAATACAGTGGCATCTCCGGCTTTCCTCTCCTTACCACCGATGTGGGCAAAGATAACATTTGGTATTGCTTTGGGGAATTTCTTGATGCATGTTGTATTGCACTCTTGATCCCTGATGGACACTTACTGAGATTGTTCTAGCGCTGGAGGCCTCTATTCTCATACCGCCGCCAAGTTGGTCTTCGTTCGATTCTTCCGGGGTACCCGACACATGTATAAGCATACCGTTGTCGGGTGGTCCGTCTGGGTGGTACTTTGCTTCTTGGCAGTTGCCATCGCCTTCGTCATGGCCATCGCTGTTCCGGTATTCTCCTACCTGATTGGAATATCGGCTTCCCTGTTTGCATCCTGGTACACATACGGGCTGGCTGGATTCTTCTGGTTGCACGATGCGTACCATCTAGAAGGTGGTTTTCCTGCATGGCGACGGATGAAATTCCAGACTACTCTGGCCGTGTTGACCATCATTTCTGGTGCATTTATGTGCGTCGCTGGAACATATGTTTCAATCAAGGTGATGCCCCCCTTTGTGAAATTACGGGATATTTGTATGCTCACTGTCTGGCTTGCATAGTTGATAAGTGATGCCTATCGTGATGGACTTGTGGGGAAGCCGTTCACATGCTAACTCGCCGGCCCCGCCGCCCTATGTGCGATAAAAGACTATAAACTACTTTATGTAGTGGCACATACCGCGTTTAAACCGTGTGCCTGCGTTTCTTTTAGATGGAGCGGCCACCCGACCCTTCTCCTTGAATCACATTCTGCTCCAACTTCCCCGTGGGCGAAAAGGCTATCAGACACGTCTCAAGCAAGTGTTATGATGTCGACCAAGTGTAACATGTCGAGTCCGCATCAATCCCGCGATGACGCCGATAAAGCTGTGCAGGTATCTCCCATGCCTGCCCCAAGTGATAGTTCTCAGGAATATATAATAACAGTGATAGCTGCCAGTTGGATTGACTTGACACCCGCGCCTCGCTGACTACATCAGCTCCGCGCTCTTCTATGCACTAAGTTGCCCCCGCATTGCTTCCATTCTCCCCTCCTTCGGCACGATGACTACCCCAGCCGAACGCCGCGTCATGCTTCTCAAAGCGTTGGACTATGCTCATGAGGCCGTAAATCTTGATACTACCAAAGATGGCCGGGGCGCGGTCGTTGCGTACCGAAAATGCACCGCATTGCTCGACGAGGTGATTATTGCGGCAGCTCTGTTGGACGAGAAGAGCACTACCAAACAATACTTGTCCGATGTTCGCCACTGGGTGGGTGTTGCTACGTTTCAATCATTGGGCGCATTAGATGCTGATGAATGTTGTATACCAGCACGACCGATACGCCAAGCGTGCAGAGAGGTTAATGCAGAAGTACAAAATCTCGCCTCTATCTATAGAGGTCGTGTCGAATGCCTGACGTTAGACCTCGTCTCTTCTCCCAAATGTGAGATGCTTTTCAATAGCCCTGCAATGATCTACTCACCAAGTTCAAACCTTTAGTGGCTTATTTATATAACTTCCCCGTTCACCTGTACACTCTATCCACTCGCTTTCAAAACATGAACCTTGTGCTATCTTATTACGCTCTTTACTGTTGGATGCTCTTCATACTTACTAGGTGTTTTTGTTTGTAATCTCAATGTAACTTTGTGAATCGATCCCTGAAGCAGAATCTGACCTGAAATGAATTGAGAAGGTGTGGCGCCTGTACTACTCCTTTGGGCGCGCGAGGCTTCTCCCAATCTCAATCTCCCCGTCTCTGCGCCGTCCTGTCTTCTCGCCGCGCTCAGCATATCCTTCCTTCTCAATCTCCACCTGCATTTTGACCGGTCGGCGGTTGCCCAGTCATACGTTCTCAAGCGTACCGGACTCTCGTAATGATCTCTTCAACTATTCATCAGGACGCCGGCTGTAAGTCTTATGCATGGTGTTCGTGTCATATTTGTCTAATCCGTAATCTCGCACACTCAGGGTCAACAATGATCTTCGCCTCGCAGAACGCAGACGTGAGTTCGACGTTGACGAACTCTGCCGACTTGCAGCGCAGTCTGTTGGCCGCACATCGGAGATATCTACACGTTTGTGAGGCTCGCCGAGGGCGGCTTCAACCGGACTTTCCTGATCACTATGCATGGCGGCTTCGAGATGGTAGCCCGCATCCCATACGCCGTCACGGTCCCCAAGTTCTACGCTATCGCCAGTGAAGTGGCCACAATGCATTTCCTCCGTTCTTCTGGGCTGCCTATTTCCGAGGTTTACGATCACTCTCCTTCGTCGGACGACGCTGCGAAGACGGAGTACATTTTCATGGAGTTTATAAGAGGCACGAAGCTCAGCGACATGTGAATGGAACTAAAGGAACTGGATATCGCTTCGGTCTTGCAATAACTTGTTCAGCTCGAATCTCGAATGATGTCGATTCCTTTCCCGGCTGGTGGAAGCCTATACTATAGCGACGACCTGGATGGGGTCACGGGAACAACAGACATCCCGCTCAACGAAGAGGACTTCTGCGTCGGCACAGATGTGAGCCTGCATATGTGGTACGGAAGGAGGTCGCAGCTCGACATAGATAGAGGACCATGTTCGCCACTCTACAGTTTCTTTTGCCAAACTTTTTGGAACTAATCGAGACTATAGACGAAAAGGCCGAGGCAGCGCTCATAGCAGCGGCTTGCAAGGAACTGGCGTATCTGCACCGTCGCTCGTCCCCAATTTCAAGAACTCAGCCCTCCGCCATTCCCGCATCAGGCATCCCGACCTCCAGTCGAGTAACGTGATCGTGTCGACGTCGCCAAACTCTACGACTCGGAGATGAAGATCGTGGGCCTGCTTGACTGGCAACATGCCTCGATCTTACCCGTGTTTCTCCTCGCTGGCATACTAGGTCGCTTGCAGAACTACGACGACCCAGTCTCGCAGGCTCTCATTCCACCCTCACCGCCGGCGAACATAGACGAGCTGGACCAATCCGAGCAGGACCACGCGATGGGACTCTACCACGGCCGTCTCGTCCACTTTCACTACGTCAAGGGCATTGAGTAGTACAACAAGCTCCGCCACCAAGCGCTGTCGGACCCCGTGTCTATGTTGATCTATCGTCTTTTCGACCAAGCCGGTGCACCATGGGAAGGTGAGACTCATGCGCTGAAGACTACTCTGATAGAGGGGACGGAGACATTGGGGAGGCTTGCGGTAGAAGGCACACTTTGTTTAGTCGCGTTCGAACCCGAGGACCTACGCAAGACGAAGGAGCTGAGCATAAAGCTGCAACTAGCGGACGAGAATTTTGAGGGGTGCTGGGGCATAATTGGCTTCGAGACGGAGACTTAGGTATCCAACGAAAACTACGAGATGGCCATGGCCCTCGGCGAGCTGCTAAAGCTAAGGGTGTTGACAGAGATACCGGAGGAGGAAGTCCGGGCTAAGACTGAGGCGAACTGGTTCTTGAACGATATGGACGAAGAGGACTACACGCGGTAAATCGATTGAATATTCCACGATGTATGCATGCCCAGTCGACCGTTCTTCAAATCCGATACATTCACCGACACCACCGACCTTTGGCTTCCTACAAAACGAATCGGTAGCGTTTAGAATTAAGGTCCTTTCCCGATAGGGAAACCCTAACCTAGCCACTACAAATTAAGGAGTACTTCAAACCTTGCTTAGTTGTTTGTTATGCTGTCCGACATTCTACGCCCCAACTTAGGTATTGATGCTGCCAGAGTGACCAACTTTGCACCTCATCGACATCGCCTGACCCGCGGTCAGGCTCATTCGGCGACTGCACACTGATTTGCAAAGTGTCACATGACTGCAGATACTTCGCCCAAAAAGGAGATTTATGGGGCTTGTGGTAGAGCAAGGTACAAGAATGTGCAGAAGCTATTCCGCATGTTTATGAAAACCGCTGTAATTCGATATGTTTTGGCATCATTCACGCTGGCTGTAGTGCCTGTAATAATGAAAACATGTTGTAAGGGCAACTTTCATTCTCTTGTCTTAGGAGCCACTCAGTCTCCTACCCAGACCTACCCTATCCTATTAGTAGGTCCCTCAGTAGCTGATCACACGCTCTCTACGTTGCCAGCCCCACAAATTCGAGGCCATGGCAACTTGGTCTGGAGAGACGCGTACTGCTACATAGATCTCAGGCCTACAAGCGTACTCTCGGCTCTGGAACCTTCCATGGCGTGCTTATTTTGGTTTGGGCGTTTTAACTCCTACTATGGTCGTCTACTGCATGTTTTTGGAACCTTCTTCGTAGAATCCTCAAATGTATGGAAAGCTGCCCCACTGGCATGCGGACGAAGTAGCCCCAGCGTTGCTTACTTGGCTCGATATTTCTAACCGCTTGCACTCAATCTCTGACTTAGTATTTCCTGTGAAGCATCAGGCGGAAGCAGTGTGGATGCTGCTCTCTCTATCCTCCATAATCGATTAATCCTGCATGGAGCATTCACTGGCACACCACGCCGGGTCTTGCGGTCGTTCCTCGAAACTATGTACGACGTACGTAACTTGTCGTTTGTCGTTAGGCGCGCCTGAGGAGACAGTCATGGGAAGTTCCCGATATTATCCCTCCTCGTCGCTAGGCACCCCCGCCGCCGTTCCGATACAGTCGAAAATGAACCCGGCAATTTTTTATTCTGCCCTTTTAGATAATGAAAAAACAGGTTTCAAACATCGGCGGCGTATATAATAGGGCGTTGATGATTTGAACTACGGTCCATCTCCTGACAACTCGAGATACACTTATAACTCCTCTGCAACCATGCACGGCGCCGAGAAAGGGACTCTTCAGCAGGCGCTATCGATGGCACAGGAGGCCGTGAAGCTGGATACGGCGAAAGACAGTCATGGCGCCGTCCGTGCTTATATCCAGAGTATAAAAACTTTGGATACAGTCATCCAGCGGTTGATCTCGTCCAGCCTGCCAGATGAATTGCAGCGAGTTACAAGCATAGTGAGTCGCGACTCGTTTGCCTGCCTTCAATTTACTGAACCCAATTCTAGCGGGACACGTACATCGAACGGGTGAAGCTCCTGAGCCAGAGATACTCTATCCCCAACGAGTTCAATCCACAAAGTCGGTCCTAGGTGCGATTGTATCGCATTTTTTGGCTGCTTTGAGCTAAAGATGCGATTTGCTGCACTAGTGCATTAGGTTTGAACGCCACAGACAAGTAATAGACGTGTACCATCAGTTGTATCATATATTGCATTGCAACCACTCCCGCGAAGTCCTTGATGTTAGACTCCAGAAGTCTTGGCGTACCCAGAGATCCTATGGCGACTGTATATATTTGAAGCTTGTAGTCAGCCGTCTTTTCAAAACATCAACGTCTTGCCAAAGCTATCTTGACAGCGGTCGGATAGAGGCTTCCTGAGCTGTAGTAGCACGTGGTCGTCGGAGCCGCTGCTATAGTTAGTCGTGGTCTGCCGAAGTCGTGTCTTGCGTGGGCGGTCGAAGCTGTTGTCTCACCACCGCCACGTTGAAGACTTCTCCAGCATGGCAAGCACGAATCTCCAGCTTCACGAGGTCCCAGTAGCTGACAGACCGCCCACCCCCTGGCTGCGAAGGCTCAAGGCCATCCAGTTCATCCTCATATTCGATCTCGGATGTCTTCTCAATAACGCATGCCATTTCATGCTGTTGCCCATCCGAATTCTTCCTTTTCGAAGTACAAGGGGATTGTACGATGAAGGGATACGGTATACCAAGGGTGCATTTGGATGTCTCCTGAGTGCGTTCAATGTCCCTATCGCATGGAACAACACTAGACGTTTAAGCAGTATTGGCGTGTCAATGGTTCGCCCCTACTACCCTCAGCATAACCTTCGAAGAGCAAGGTCAAGGACGTCTCACCAAGGATGAAATAGACCAGATCGTGTCGCGCGACGAAAGCGGCAGGGTCATCGGACTTAAACTGCCCAAGAAGTCAGTTCTAATAGCCAACCACCAAGTAATATTCATTGCCTTCCCTCATGACTCTTTGAAGTCCCCGGGACGTACTCTAATGAATATCGTGTCTGTAGATGTATGCCGACTGGTGGTACGCGTGGTGCCTCGCTTATTTCATGGATGCACAGAAGGACGTCTTTATCGTCCTCAAGAAGAGCTTGAAGTGGCTTCCAATCGTTGGCTGGGTATGAGTCGTTCGGTCTAGAACTTTGGGTGGCCATTGACATGGATCACAAGGGCATGCAATTCTTTAGGTTCATTTTCTTGGACCGCTCCTGGGCATCCGACAGAGTAGCACTTGCAAGACAGTTATCAAGACTTGGCAAACAAGCTCAAGAAGAGGATAAACCGTTTCTATTCTTACTCTATCCTGAGGGGACGCTTGTAAGCAAAGACACAAGACCGATCAGTAAGAAGTTCGCTGAGAAACAAGGGATAGTCAGTCAGAAAGTTACTCCCCTTTTGTGCAGTCTAACTGTTTCGTGTGGCAGTCTGACATGAAGCACACACTTTTACCGCGGTCAACGGGCCTGCATCACAGCCTGCGGTCATTGGTTCCCCGCATACCGCGCTTGAAACTTATCGACGCCACGGTTGTTTACCCTGGTAAGGCTATATTTCCTTAGACAAGACACAGGGCTCACTCCATTGCCAGGTATTCCACCGACGGGATATGGGCAAACTTATTATACCCTGCGTTCCGTCTTCATGAACGGTGTCCCGCCTCCGGTGATTCATGTCCATATCCGGGTATTTGACGTGGGCGAGGAGGTCCCTATCGGAGACTTGTCGAGTAGTAACCCTTCAGCATTGCCAAATCGTTCAAGTAGAAAGAATATCGTGGAGACGGATATTCTGGAAGCTGAAAAGACGGAGTTCGACTTATGGCTCAGAGATCTATGGCGGGAGAAGGACCTGATGTTTGACGCGTACCACTCCGCGAAACGGTTTACTTCGGGGGGAACGACTGCGCCAGTAGAAATTCCCGTTCGGATACGGAGCTCTCGCGAAGTTTGGGACGCATTTTGTTTCTTCTTACCCATAGTGTTGGTGACATATGTATGGCGCAAGTTCGTGTAGGAAGTATCTCATCTAGATTCGTTATTATAGTGTAGAGTGAGGACGTATGTAGTGGCAGAATTATGATGAAGCGCCGGCCTGGTTTCTCTGTTCCTCAAGCCGTCCGACGAGATAGATACTCGTGTCCAGGAATCGTTCCACGCAGTTCGCGAGGCAGCTTTCTTCCCCGCGAGAGAACCGTGTCGAAGGGGTACCTGCGATGCATCTTTGAGGGTGTTAGCACCAAAGAAAGAAGTTGAAGGGTGAATTTTTACTTGTCCCAGCATGTGCTCGTCAACGTGGAAATAGTAGACTGGAGACGCGCCTGCGCCTGCGCAGTCTCCAGAAATGTGTTGAGCTCCTTCTATAGCAGGCTGTGAGCACCCCGACGGGAATTGGGGAGCGGGGGGCGTACCTGGGTAGCCTCGTCGAATTTGTCTGCCATGGTCGGAAGGAAGAGTATTTGCTTACCTCAGCAGATATCAGCCCAAATATGGATTGTTGTTGATTTTTCTGGTCGCGGAGGCAAATCGGCGACAGTCGCCTAAAATCATGTTCTTCGCCGTTGACCACGACGACCACGTCGACCACGACAAAAATATTCTGAACGGCCGTAATGTTGCTCTTCTGACTCCGTCCCCATTTCTTCGAAATCAACATATCACCCCAAATCGTTTCGCTTCGTCCCTGGTATTCCTTCTTTCGACAGGAATATCTGGCGTGTCGTAAACGTTGTCATTTGCAGCCCATTCGGAGCAATTCTAGGAGCGAACTTGCTCTGAATTTCCCGCAAACTGCGCTACACGTGAGATTCTTTGACAGTCTCACCCTTTGGTATATAGTTCTGTTCGTTTAAGGGCATGGAGGCTCTCTCGCCTCGTGTTCGTACAGTGCCTCGTGTCCCCCATAGCCCAAGTTCTTCAAGTCGATGGCTTCTGCGCAGACGGGCTCGTCCTCCCAAGTCCTTCCGTCGCCATGGCCGGCAGACACAATGGCTCCGTAGGTTCTCTTCCTTGGAAGTTGGCGATCAGCATGGCTCATCCACATCCACATCTAGAGTGGGCTATCTCAGTCGCAAGGCACTCCCCATAAAACGTGCAGATGCAGAACCATTGACTCGAGAAGATGTACAGTATGATCTCCTGCACCACATATTCTCAAACCCCAAAGCCGTCTTCACCAGCGCAACGTCGGGTAAGACGAAGAAAGTTACATTCTCGGAGCTCTATGTGTCTGCCCTATCCAACTCCAACAAGTGCTCCAAGGTGCTCAAGGATAAAATGAAGGAGACTCCGGCGTTTGCACTGGAACTGGCGAAGATCTCGCTCCTGACGAATGTCGGGCGAATTAATACAACTATGGCTTGTGAGATCGTTCATTATCAACTATGGCGTGGGGATCAATCTGATGTCAGCGAGACCAGTTTTTCCCGGAAATGAAGACGGCATTGAGAACATACCACCCGGTTCCCTCCCTCCAGAAAACAGACGGCAACGCTCAGGACGCTCCGAGGATTAAGAACTGTTTAAAGGCTGCGCTGTTGCCTTCGGAGATAAGAAACATGCCTCCCTCCACTCCTGAGGAAATCCTCAACAAACTTGTAGGTCCCTGTCCATGTTGCGTGCGCTGGAGCGATCGCTAATTTACTTCCTCGTAAAGCGTGCAGGCCAGAAACCGCCGACGAGCGTAGTAAATCTCGTGTTCGTCTTGGCTACTCACTCCGCCGTGCGTTCTACCTTTCACTATTATTTTACCACCTGTCATTAGTGATCGCGACTGACACATATGCTCTAGCCCTTAGCCAGTGTACACTTCGATGGTTCCTTCAATTTCTTGGATCTTTTTCTTCCACGGAATCTATCCTCCTCTGATCGCGCACGGACATTTCTTTGGCTCATATATTACTACTTAGAAGACCCGGATCCACCCAACCCCTTCGATGACGACTACTCTCGCGGCAACCCCGACAAGGCCCCACTGCCCCGGGTACTCTGTGAGGAGGAGATGAACGAAGAAAATATCGACTCCCCAGAGGAGATCGCCTGGGGCAACATGATGTCGACGCAACGTAACGCCTTCCTCCAAAAATTAGTATCGACAATGGAACACGACAAGAAGGTCAGGTCTTCTGCGCCGCACTTCGTCCCAGGTAAGTCAAAATTCACCGCCACCATTCACATTCTAGATGGCTTCCACAGAACCAGAAGCAGAGACTAGCGTTGTCACAAGGCGATCTCGTACAAGACATGGGCTAGAAACCCCGAAAGACGAAGCGTCCTTCATGTATTATGTCCCTAGCAGAGAATCAGCCCCTCCGGGACTTCTACAAAAAGGTTTTATCGTTTATCACCGCGTAACACCAGGTCTGATGGATCTTTTTTTCCAGATCCTTCACCCAAGCTATTGCCACGAGGCCCTCGTGAAGATCGTTCGATGCTTCAACGTTAGCGCTACCTTCATACACGTTCCATCGAAACTAACGTCCCTCTAGATGCTTGGCATATCATGAAAAACGCTGACCCATTAGTGGACTCCGACGAAGAATTCGCTGACGAGCACACACGAACTGATTATAGTGCGTTCACCCCTTACCGATGACCTACTAATTAACTTCTTGTCTTCCAGCCCGGCGCCTAGATGTGCTTGCGACAGTGCAGAGGACCCTCCCGTCCCCTGGCACCAGACAAGCACCGAGCCAACAACGCACTGCGATGACCTGAGTGGTAATTCACTTCTAAGGGTCCATCTTGTAAAATTGGGGAGGATGTAGCTTCACACTATCTCAACGTGACTATGAGGTTCATGTAGTATAAAATTGTGTGCATACTAGAAGAGGGCCCAGCCCTCTCCATATAGCTAGGTTGTCAGAATGGATAAATACACAGGGCATCCTACAATGAGCGTGTCTACCTAAAATGTATGTACTAAAGAACGAATCCCAGATTCTAATTGTCAAAAAAACCATCCCCTTGAAGAAAAGAAAAGAACGCTACAATCTCCCACCGATCTATCGTACAACCTCATCAATCGAAGAGTTACCTATTGATAATCAGAAAGCACCAGGAAGCGAGAGGATGTAATGCTTAAACCCAGCTCGCTCAGCCGTTTGAAGTTCAGCGGGAGCGCTTCGTCTCTTCCAATGCCTGTTCTTGAGCGAGTCTTCCTCATCATGACCAGTATGCCCGTACTCAGAGGGTCGCGTGCGGCGTCTGAGCGTGGAGATCATGTCGGAAGATCTTCGAGAGCGAGAGTCCAAAGCAAGCAAGTTAGTTTTGGACAATTGGATTGGTGATGTTGTGGCCGAACGTGGGACGACGAGGGTTGTCACCTCCAAATTTGGAGTTAGAGGCGAACAGGGAGAGACCGGCGGAATTATGGGAGCTGGGGTGGCCTTAGCAGGCTGAGGAGCACGTAGCGGCATCTGTAACCTGCCCACACCGACTACGAGTCTTGGCCGTTCAGGGACGCTGACAGGCTGAGGGCGGGACTGGTCGAGGAAAAGCGGGAGACGGCTGGAATGGTCGGACTCTATGCTAGTGCTGCGAACGTGTTTCTGGTAACACATGCGAGCAGAGATCTGGTCCAGGGACGGCAAGTGATTGTATTGGGATGGCTCCTCGGGACGCTTGGGTTCGACGACGCCAGCGCGTACGCGGAAATCCACTTGTTCGACCCAGGACTCTTGCGAAGGGATACCACTGCTCGGGCTGGAGCCGAAATTCTCGAAAAAGGCCAGAGGTGAGACCAAGCCCGGTGAAGGCAGGGAGCAGTGGAAAATGGCAGGCGATTCGGGTGGGGTTTTGGGCAGGGCGGTCGCAGTAGGAGAAGGCGGCGCCATGACCTTAGAAAGGAACAAGGCACGACGCTCAACTGGCATGTAAAGTCAATTCCACATGTAGATGGGTGGTAAAATGGGCATGTACGAACCTTGCTTGTGCTTGTGCGCCTTTAATGCAACCTCTTTACGCAAATCGCTCTCCTTCTTCGCCTGGTTTCTTTCCCGCGTTGCCTGCAATAGCGCCTCGAATCTGTTGGTATCAAGACCCTTGTTCTGAGGAGCATCGGCGGGGCGCAATGGCGAGGATTGGTGGACGAAACGAGGCGAGCCCGTTGGCGGCGGTGTGAGATGGCTAGGCCTGAAACCGTCGCCATCATTCACGGCGAAGGAGGACTTTGCGAAAGGAGAATACGGTTCTGCCTCTGGTTCGAGGGGCGGGGCGGGGGAGATAGAAATCTGTGGGAGACAGGTAGCGAGCATGGCGATTATTACAGGAATGAGGGGACAGGTTTAGATGACAAGGAACGTAGGTGAATTCTGGAGTACAACGAGGAGGTCGACGTGGCCAGCCACCTAAATTGTAGTATACGGACTGATGGTGGTAGAAAGGAAAGAGGAGAAACGCCGAATCTCAGGCGAACGCTCAGCGTCTACGGTTGAAGTTGAGTGAGAAATGGCAGGCTAGCTGTGAGAAAGTGACCAGCTATGGAATACGGGACTACTTATCACAATTCCACCAGTCGCTCGTGGCTTGGCCCTCGCGACCGTCTCCACAGCGGCCAACACTGTTCACTGAGAAATTGTCCATGAGAATGACAGCAATTCCACTGGAAGCGGGCCATAGCCTTGGATAGCCCACGTCCCGACTCGACTCGACCTTCAACAATCATCATTTCAGTCGCCAACGTCCACAGCGTTCCCCAGTCTGCCGTGTTCTCTCATCAATTTCTTTTCTGATGGTTGTTTCCGACCACCGCACGGCTGCGCTCGAGATTTGATTCCAGCCGCTTATCTGCTCAATTCCTCATGTTTTCTATCTAGTTGGTCTGTGATACATCTTGGAGCCTATTTCTTTGCGCTCTGTTCCTGGGCGGCCTCCGCAAGTTTTTCTTTAAATAGCTTCTCTGCGTCCGTCCACACGCGCGCTTCACTGCGCTTGGGGAATTGCAACAGCGAGGGGAGTAAGTCTGCACTGAACTGTTCTGATGCCTCCCGCGGAAGCAAAGTGGGCAGATGGTCAATGGAAATAACCGACAAGGGTGGATTGGCACTCCTGAGAGACATGTAGCAATCAGTAGATCATCCACTGGGAACGTATCATTCCACGTACCCGACATCAACACCGACCGTGGGTTCGGAGAAAGTAGTGTTAATGTTGTATATTGGTATGGGATTGAAAGGGTTCGTCGTGTCGCAGCTCACATCCACAACAACGGACAGCTTGCGGCTGGGCCCAGCTGCGATGATCTGGTCCCGAGTAAGGAAAGGTGGAATTGAGGAGGACAGGTAAATGCAGTTGACGAAGACATCGACATCAAGGATCTCTTGAAATGGGCCACCTTTTGCCGTTTCGGCGAGGTCCCATTTGACGATATCATCTCTGTCGACGGAATAATCAGGATCCATTTATGACCCTACAGCAAGAACTCAAAACAACGCACTCTTCCAGACCGACCTTCCTGAATAGGTCAACGGCACCCCTACCACATCTCCCGAGTGCACCAATTACAAGGGCGCGGACGCCCCTGCCACTGCCTCCAAGAGCCTCCTTGACTCCGCTAACCATAGCATCCTCATTCGGATAGGGTTCCAACAGGCCCAGTTTCTCTCCCTTCTTGTGCGCCGCTAAAGCCAGTGCCCCAGCTGCGGCACCAGCGAACCCAGCATGGAAACCAAATGCCGCTACCCTCCTGCCGTTTGCATCGTTGAGAAATTCTAGATCGTACAAGGTACCTCCGCCGCGATGGAATCTCCCCAGCACATCGTCCCAGCCCGCTTGTCTCTTGAAACAATGCGCGAATTGGATATGTGTATGGGGGAGGGGCTCGTCCGACTCAGGGAGCTCCTTTAATCCGATGATCGGGACGTCTGTCGGTGCAGATGTCCATGTACTGTTGTCGACCAACTTGCATCCGACCCTGCAGTTATCAAGTGTTGTGAGCTCAAATACGAGGATGGGGAGGAAAACACACACGCTTCATACTCGGAATCGTCAAAGATTCGCTGATCATCGCGCTCGACATAGATGTCAAAGCCTGCGTCGAATAGCTTCTTTGAGGTTGTGGGGGTGAGTGCCGCACGCCTCTCAAAAGCTTTCTTCTCGCAGCGCAACCAAAGCGTAGGCTTGGACATCGTAGACAGTGGATAAATGGCAACTCACTGCTAGCTGTCTCAAAATTTAGCTGATCGCGATCATGACTCGATAATTAGGGTCTTCAAATTTATGGGGACAGGGGCTTCGTTCCAGGATGTAACTCGTCCAATAGTCCGCCACGTTACACCAACATTCGACGTTCTTGCTAGGAGATTTAGGGGTAAACTTCCATGAATTCCATGCGTCAATCCAAGTATTTACTATTTAACCAGCTTTTCTGAACCTCCAACCCCTTCATTACCATCTCCTCCTTGCCTCTTTCAGACCTGTTCAAACCCGCAAGTGAGACTCCAGATGAAATTTGGAAATCCCCTTTGGTCAGTCCGTCCATAGTAACCGGAATGTATTCCTCTAGAGGCATCCATTTCTTTGTCAGCACCTTTGTAGTATCCTCAGCTACAGGATGTATCAAGACATAAGAACAGCAATGAGCTCTTGTACGCACCATCGTGGAGCTCGGATTCTACCAGCGGCGGGATGATCTCCATTATATGGACGTTGGTTCCTTGCAGGTACGCGTGAAGAGAATAGCAGAGCGAATGCAACGCAGCCTTCGAAGCTGAGTAATTAGCAACCCAAGCCCCCGGAGTAATTCCCTACGGATCATCATTACTTTCCACGAGCGTCACAACACACATGGCAGACTTACCAATCCTGTTGTAACTCGACAAATGAAGTACGGCCGTCCATCCGCCTGGAGATCAGACGTTGGGATGCGGTCAAAGCAACAAATGCGTAACATATGGCTAGTTTCAATAGATGGGGCAGGAAGTAAGGGATAATGGTCAAGATGGAGGTATAGTTGACATTCAGCTCGCTCAAAAGTTCTGTAAACGACGAATAAGTGATGATGAGTATAAAATATGACGTTGTAGGTGAAATTCACTATCAAGATCAATGGTTTCTGGTTTCTGGAACCAAGTTTCATACTGTACGCCTGCAGAGAGTACAAGCGTATCAAGCCATAGTCACTAGTGTTATAAGTGGTGCTTCCAATTATAATCATCAATACAACGTACATCAGGGTACTTGGCGATCGTATCGTCAACAAACATCTTGATCGTCTCCTTATCTGTATCAAAGTTGACTTGAATGGTATCCATCTTGGAAGCCAGCTCGTCCAAACGGTCCTGTCGTCTGCCTGCAGCAATTACGCGGGGCTTGCTGGGAGGATCGCTAATTGCGTAGGCTAAAGCTCGGCCAATACCCGCTGTGACACCGGTAACCAAGACACATCCGCTATCGTTGCTGGACGGTATATTCTTTGCAAGCTTCAGTTGATGGTGTCGACGTCGATGTCGAAGGATGCGGCCGAACAAGCCCAACCCCGTAGATTAGATAACCGAAAACCTTGAGCTCGATCATTGTTTGTGGGCGCCTTTTAACAATGGCTGAAAGTGAGTTGCCACCACGCGAAGCAACGAACTCACGACCTCAAGACGATGACTCGGATCTCGTCCCTGGAAACGAGAATTCGCCAACAGAAGTAGTAACGCCCACATCGCTGGCGCGTTCCGTACTGATAAGATGGCCCAATATACAGGATCTTCTAGATATCGCAGAACAGCTGAAGGTCAAGGGCAACGATCATTTCCGTACAGCAGAATGGGGAGCGGCTTTATCTACGTACCAGGAAGCATTGGATAAATTACCGAAGAGGACAGTCCAGAAGCCGGATGATACTGCCCCAGAGCCCTTTGAGGACGACCTCGAAGGGCACCCTACAGCACCTGCCACATCTACTCCCAGTCCCCCACCTTCTGAGGATATTAGCCCTTCAGAACTCGACATCACATGCGCGAAGCTCAGGTCCGTTCTCAATGCGAACATCGGTGCTTGCTATGTTAAACTGGTAAGTTTGAGTCAGCTTCCGTTTCTGGTACCTGCTGATCACCACCTCGACAGAGAAATTACAAGGAAGCTGCGGATGCATGTACCCAAGGTCGGGGCTTGTGCCTATGTAACATCCTTGATACGGGACCTTAATGCACGTTCAATTAGCGATTCTAGACGATCCCGAATACGTTAAGGCTCTGCAGCGGCGGGCAGCGGCAAACGAACAGCTGAACACTTGGTCATCACTAAGCAGCGCGCAAGAAGGTAAATCGTGGGTTCTCTTCGTATTGTGCCTGTTACCAACGCCTGTCAACTTAGATTATAAGAAGTTGTTGACGTTGCTTCCGCAAGGATCATCACAAGGCAGAGACGTCGAGCGATCGCTGCGAGCAATAAGTCCTCGAGTTGAGGC
The DNA here is from genome assembly GCA_029467805.1 of Pleurotus eryngii var. eryngii. NCBI lineage: Eukaryota > Fungi > Basidiomycota > Agaricomycetes > Agaricales > Pleurotaceae > Pleurotus > Pleurotus eryngii. The sequence goes on from SZVJ01000018.1 coordinate 893,836, forward strand.
AGCCCAAAAGGCTGAAACTGCTGAGATGCTGGGTAAGCTCAAGGGCCTAGGAAATAGCATTCTAGGTACGTCGTTGACTCTCTAATGTGACGGATGCGACTCAACGAGAGATAGGGAACTTCGGATTGTCCACTGACAATTTCAAGTTTGAGCCTAACGGTCAAGGAGGTTACTCAATGCAATTTTCTCAATGATTCGTGCTTCACAGTCTACCGCCGGCAGGACCATGTGTTAGCTGCGACGACTGCAACGACACTTAATTAACCTGGCGGAATAGAGCACTTAGTCTAGATATGTAATGGGGTTCCTGAATATAGTGATATCTGGGTATATCTGGATATATGCAAGGTGAGCCACAGTTGAGGTTCTATCTAGGAAAACGCACCCTAGCTCGTAGCTTCGCCCGAACAAGGGACATTGAAACTGGTCCATAATCGCGAGAATCTCTTGACATGGCAGCATTATCGCCGCTTATCCATAGGTGTCCTTTGGGAATGACAACGTGTTCAGTGGAGGGGGCCTTCTGGCCGGTTGGGTCAACGCATACGACGTCCCCAGGCAGCCCTATGACTCTTTTGCAAATGATCCGCGACGGGTCAAGGGGTGAGTAAAGCGTAATGAGATCCCCCCGAGCTATGCCAGTGGGATTCCAGCGTATGGATAATCGGTCTTCCACGACTATCTCACCAGAGTCCGCAAGTGTGGGCATCATAGAGAGCCCGCTCATCTATCAAAAGTATCAGTGAAAGGCACCATCACAGTGGGCGGAGCGCACCAAAGAAACGGTCCCAACGTATTCGGCAAATATGTGCAAGGCGCAAGCCATGTTGGCGAGCTGACTTAGTGTTGAATGGCTCGTTTACAAAGCGCACTGGGAATGCTCACCTTGAAAGCGGATATTCCGACGACTTTGGCTTTGTACACGCATGGCTTCGACCAAAATTCGCGAGCGCGTCCTGTCCTCACTTGCGCTGAACGCCTCAACGCCTGTGTGGCGAATACGAACGGGTGCATAGAGACATAGAACGCGCGGAGAAGAGGCTCGGGGGTTCATTGTTAACCACGTGACCGATCGGTTATGATCGATTTCTCTCGTACTGCCATCTTCAAATTCAAGGGTTTCCAGTTCCTTGACTCTGTTAAGGATAATCGATAAGCGGTGGTGAGGATCCACCCATTCCCCAACGGATCGCAATGTCGTCCTTCAAACGCAAAGTTTCTACGAAGCAGGCCCCACCATTTGTTGGCACGCGTACATATCTCTCCTCTACGATCACATCGACTGGCATACCGTCTCTCGATGACATTCTAGGAGGCGGATTGCCTCTATCATGTACATCAGTCATCCTGGCACCCGATCCCCACTCTGCGTACGGGGAGCTTGTCCAGAAATACGCGATTGCTCAAGGGCTTGCTTGGGATCACCGCGTCTGCGTGGTGGATGGCGACCCCGACGCGTTTGTGCGCGGATGCATGTGGTTATCCCCCACGTACGAATATGCCAAGTCTGCAAGCGCGGATACTGACGAGGGGGACGATGCTGGGAACGATGGACAAGATACCATAAAAATTGCCTGGAGATACAAGCAAATGAAGCAGTTCGCGACCTCTGTCCCGGCTGATGTCAAGTACGTACGTGAATTTGTCTTGGTTCTGCGAAAATCTTGCTCATTGGTCGCCATCGTGTAGGGATTCTGAACAATTCTGCCATACGATGAACCTGACGCACAGAATTCCCGAATCTATCGTGGCAAAGGCAACGCAAAATGGCACGCTCTCATTCGTTGATCTGAATACAGCGGACTCAAAGGGGCCCTCGACGATAAGGGTGATAGACCAATTATCTGCTTTACTACGAGGCATTCCAGTAAACCCTCCCGCGGCAACTACTCGGCCTTTACGCATCGTGATCCCAGCATTCGGTGCCTTTCAATGGGGCGATATAACTAGCGAGGTAACCTCGTCCATCAAATCTAGTGTCCTATTGCTCATGCCTACCGTAAATGTCTAAAAGGACGTTTTAGTATTCTTGCACTCCCTCCGTGCCTTACTCAGGGACTATCCGTTCGCATGCGCCTCAATAACGTTCTCTCCCCACGCATCCGCAGACGCATGGGGTGGCGCAGGATGGATTCAGAAAATTGGCTGGTTTTCGGATGCTGCCATCACCCTTTCGGCATTTACAGGTATGTGAATTCTTTGCTGCTTAGAGGAGCCAACATAGGTGGTCCCTTGTATTATTATACCGCGAAGCCCAAGCAATCATCTTACTCCAATCTCTGCAGGTGATCCCGCATTGTCGGCGGCATTCCCATCCCATCATGGGTTAATCCATATCCACACTCTGCCTGCGCCACACTCGGTCCTTCCGCCGAGTGACAAATTATCAGTTCTTCGAGGACTATCCCCTTCTGCAGTGTCTGCCGGAGGTGGAAGCGGCGAGAATAATCTCGCCTTCAAATGTACGCGCAAACGCCTTATATTCGAGACCCTCCATCTGGACGTAGAAGGCGGGATTGGAGAGCGCCGAACGACACCTTCGACCCCCATGGACATTGGAACCCATGTCCATGAGCATAGCCCCAATCAGACAGCGCCAATCCCAAGTGCGTCCATTGCCGCGGTGTCAGTGACGTTGGAGGCCAGCCCTGTTCCAGCCATGCCCCGTACGACATCTACAGAAGTTGATGTCCCTTCCGTAACGATTGAGAAGCTCAAGAAGCCCAAGAAGCGGGTGGCTTTTCATTCAGACAAGCCGGATCTCTATGATTTTTGAGGAGACCTCCTGATTGACTCTGCTATCGGGCTTTTCATTCAGCGAGGGTGAGGGCATGACACCTGGATATCTGGAGATCGAGGGAAGTTGGGGAGCGCGGAGTAAACTGATCGGATGCTTAGGCAATACGGCCTCAGACCCGACGAGCGGTCAGCAGCGACAAAGAACTTTGATGGAGGGTATACATAGCTGCGGTGGGACGCGAATGCTCTCGTTCCTTTTGGGTGACTTCATGCGAAACGTATCCATACTCCTGAAGATCGATCAGTTTGTATATATGTATATATAGGCCTGCTACGGCCGTGGAGCTACTGTGATGCTGTGTGTCGAAACCTTGGAAACGACGCGCAGAAATTAAGAAGGGATGTACTATGGTGTAGACCTGCTCCGGGCGGGACCGTGTTCACGCATCTGTCCATGCTAACTGCCAATCGGAGCTGCTGATATTGTGTAGAGTACATAAAAAACATCCATCTTTTAATGAATGACATAACAACAAGCGAGGCACGCCAAGCGAGCAGGCGGCATTCGCTGTCCTTGTCCCTCCCGTTCTCTGTCCATCGCCAGCAGTAGGTGTCGAGAGTGTGCAGAGGTTTCGCCGACGTCTCTAACGACGAGCCCATACGTGTGCATTGGAAACCGGAAGAAAGAGATCACGAGGAAGATTTCGCGATCCATCAGTTGATTGATTGGAATTGGGAAAAATATGGATGGCCTTCGGGAACCTGCGACAGCTCTGTGAGTGGATGGAGATGGCTCCCAAGCCCTGCTCTGCTGCGTCTCAGACTCATACTCTTGCCCGGAAACAGGGGAAACGAGCTTGCTTCTGTACCTCCACCTCGGGCCCAGCCACACCTGCGCACGCCTTCAAACGTGGACAAGCCGTTGCCTCCCATGCCATCGAAGCTGCTGGGGGCTTCTCATCAAGAAGACGCCAGGGGAGATCGGGAGTCGTGGGCGTCTGTCGCAGAGTCGAGCGAGGAAGGTGAGCAGCTGAGCATTTTGAGGAGAAGCTTCACGTCGACCGTCGGCGGATTGCAGTCGCGTGTTTGGCGCTGTTTGACCTCTTGACACTGTCTCGTCTGCTTCTTAGTCTCGTTCAAGGCTAATGCACTTGACCCTTATACAGACAGCGCCCTCCACTATCTGCGCGACCAGCCCTCTCCCTCTCTTCCACTAACCCCCATCTCCTCCTCGTACCCCGCGCACTTTGCCTCACGAGACACGCATATCATGGACCCACCGTCGCCAGATTCGAATCCTGCCTGGCATCAGAGCCCAGTAGCCCAGGGCCAGTCTTCTCGGATCCTCCACTTCTCTTCGCATTCTCCTTTGCTGCGCTCGGTATCAGAGGGCGAATCCACTCTCATGGCCAACTCACCACCTCAGCAGCATATACTTGCTAGGTCACCCAAGTTTTCTCTCCCCCTGCCAGACCCGTCGCATTTTCCTGAGCCTTACCTTTTTCGCCCTCGTCTGACATCGACAACCCCAGCTCTCTCTTCAGCTGGTTCTTCCTCGGAATCTACGCGATCGTCCGCGTATACTAGCTCAGGGAGCGCGATAGCCTCGGGCGACTACAACCACGTGCACGTCGTGTCGGGGGAGGATGACACCACCCCAGGTGTGGGAATTACTTCAGATGCAGTTAAGCAATTTCTTGCAAAGGACTCAAACGCCCCAGTGCCTCGAGGTCCTTCGCAGATGCCTTTTGATCAATCGAGATGGTCGGATGCATACTCTGCAAGTGTTAGATCACGATCATCATCGACGGGCGGCAATTCGAACGAGAACGCGCCTCCTGTTCCCCCTTTGCGACAACAGGCGAGCTACGACCTGAGTTGGCAGGCAGTGGACGAAAAGGATGAGATGGGCGTAAGCGAAGATGACACCGACTTTGAACAAGGTCTGGATGACGACGACATGGACGACCCAGACTTGGAACGAACTTCGGCTGCCGTAATAGCAGAAGAAGGACGTGGCTTGATCGTGCAAGGCGAGGGTGTGCAATTATCAGATCTTCATATTCAGCCTGGTATGTTCTTAATTTCGACCCTCCCACAGTCACAAACCGACTTCTTTCATGCAGGGACCACTCATCTTATTGTGGGCTCTTCGAACACGCCAAATATAATGCCTGCCTTCCTCTCCAACACTGTGCCTCAGATATGCAACACCCTTCTTGCGCTTGACATATCCGCGAACTTCTTAGGCGCGCTTCCTCCGTGCCTGGTAATGTGCTCTCAACTAGAAGAACTCAACATTGCATCGAATCCTCTTCGCGTTCTCCCCGCCTTCCTCTGTGAACTTCACAACCTCCAGGTACTCATTTCAGACTGCACTGGCATTGCGACCCTTCCGGACTGTTTAGCCGAACTTGAACGACTTCACACCATCAGCATTCGCCGGAATAAGTTTTCACTCTCTTCCCAGCTGGCTCTGTCTACTACCCGCCCTGCAGACTATCTGTGTGGATGGCAACCCCTTCCAAGGTCCCTGGAAGGCATTGGTCGAACCACTCTTAGCCAAGGTCCCAATGACGCCAATGTACCCGCCTTCCACGCCTTCCTATCCCTTACTCTCTGCCAGTATACGTACATCGCAGGCTAGCACCGATATTGAAAATACCGATACGGATGAGTCTTCCGATCCGCCGAGCCCAGATATTAATGGCCCACAAAGTGATTCCCCTGACGAAGAATCCACGATTACGCCTGACCGTGCACCGATTTTGAATCACATCCCACAACCCCAGCAGTCACCCCCGCCTCCCCCATCTCTCCCCAGGTCTTTGCAGCGCACTCGGACGACACCGAACCGTGCGTTTCATCAGAATCGCCTCAAGGCGCAACTTGCGTCTACTCCAGAAGCTCAGAATGCGATCGCAGGTCCCTCAAACGCTGGAGAAACGAGGAAACTACCGGGTGATCGCGAGCTGCGCAAGATGAAGAGCGCTGGGGACATTCGACGTGCCAAAGCCCTTGGGCTCTCCACCCCTGATTTGACTGTCACCACTCCCCCAAGGCCCTCGCTAGCTCAGATCGGGACTTCACAGTCTAGCTCGACGCTATTACGCGCAAGTCCACCCGCTTCGGAGCGGCCGGCGATGTCGAAGCGATTTGCAAGCCTTGGCCCATCATCGACTATGGGAACTCCCTCTCGCCCGGGAACTGGGTCACGGACGGCTTTGACGCGCTCGCTTTGGGATGGGCCTTCAGAGCAAGAAATGGAGACTCAGCACAGTCGAAATACAGTTGCCGGGGATAATGGCGCTCCGCCCATGAGGATGTTCATTCCACAATCTCCTCCCTCTAATGTTTCTCCTCACGAACAATCAGCTGCCAGACCCCGAACTTCGGGTGCTAGTGATGGTGGTAAGGAGATGAAGGAGAGAGGAAGTCGTTGGGGCTTCCTCAAGAAAATGTCGATGGGCAAGATGAAGTCAGACGTGCCTTCTCGTCCTGGAACTTCACAGGGGCGTCCCCCAATGTCGCGGCCGTACACATCTACAGGTAGTTCAAGAATGAGTACATCACCTCGCATTGATGTGCGGTTGTCAACCAATGGAACTCTCGATGCCTTTGGTCCCTCCACTACTCCCGCGTCATCTCCTCAGCTCCCCCCTATGCAACCCTCATCCGACTCACTACAAGCACCTTCTCCAAACCTTCTCGCCCCATCTTCCCCATCACCTATGTCGCGAGCCTCTAAACGCCGTAGCTTCCTGCCTCTCGATGGTCCGACGCCATTGCAAATCCCGATTCCTGATTCATCGCCATTCGTACAGGGTGTCACAGCTAACAACGATGACGAGGAAGACCCTAGGAATACTACTCCCAGCCCTGTCGATTTAGAAACACAACTTCGGCGCGAAGAGGTACGGGCGAAGGATGCATACATGCGTGCCCTCCGTTCCGTCATGGCTTACCTCAGAGATATGAATGACTTGGGATTATCGCAAGCACAACCGAACCCGATGAGCATGTATGGTGCACCTTCCGAGGAAGCTTTGTCTACTGCTCGTTCAAGACGGCCGACAGTTTCAGAGGGTTCCCACGACGTGTCGATGATTGCTGGTTCAAGCGATTATCCAAATCATCTAAGGTCTGCTGAAGCAATGGCTGTTTTGCGGAGTGGGACTGCGTCGCAGACTATGAGCGTCGCTACGGACAGTAGTGCTGGATCGTCGGATGAAAGGAAGTTCAAGGATGACAAGGGCAAACGCGCGATGATCATCCGTGAAATAGTAGCGTATGTGATCTCTCCGTTCGCTTTTAGTCCGTCTAATGATCCTTTTCTATAGGACGGAACGGACATATGTCAAGGGTCTCGAGGAACTCGTTGAAATATATATCAAACCAGCTTCTATCCAAGCTAATCTACTGACCGGCGTTGGATCATCTAAAGACACCATTGTGCCTCTGGCGGAACGCAAGATCGTATTTAATGGAATCGATGCGCTATACTCTTTCCACAAGGACAGCTTCCTTCCCGCCCTCGAAATGGCTGCCGATCCACTTATGCGTCCCGCTGCTGAGCTGCAGGCTGCAGACGCAGACGGTCAACTTTCACAAAGTGTCGCGAAAGCTGTTGGAAATATGTTCATAAAGCATGCTGCATTCATGAAGATGTATTCAAGTTATATCAAGTGAGTCTTTACCCGCATATATGCGCGTACTATACTCACGAAATAATTCCAGTAATTTCGACAACTCTGTTCAGCGCGTCAAGCACTGGTCGTCGGATCGAAGCCCTGCCGGCACCACAGGGAGCGCACTATCGCCTTCTTCTAGTGCTGTACAGCTGGCTGGCGTAGGCCTAGCAATGGCGGTTACAAACCCCGGTGCTTTACCCGATGCCGGCTCTTCCTTGGCCGTTCCCAACCTCTCCACCAGCCAACGGAAACGGATTCGTTCCTATCTCAAGCGATGCCGAGTACACCCCTCGTCATTCGCAATTGAATCTCGAAGGCTACTTGCTGCTTCCCGTGCAACGTGTACCCCGGTATCGCCTACTTGTAAATCTTTGTTACTTTGGAAATGCTACCATGTCTAACAAAATCCTAGCTAGGAGAGTTGTTACGCAGCACACCTCCTTCACTTGACTTCATGGAAGACCCGTTGGACCGAGCATTTGCAGAAATATCGTCGTTAGCTAATAATATGAACGAAGGCAAGCGGGAGGCCGAGTCCCGACGGAAACTCGTTCAATGGCAGAGTCGGATACGAGGAAAATTCCCCAGTCCTCTGGTCCAGCCTCATCGGTACGTACTCATCAATTACTCATCCCGCACCGTATTTGTTTACCTTGCTTGCTCCAGCCGCCTTATCATGGACGGTCGACTCCTGCTTACGCGCGTGGTTCGTAAGACCGCAGTCGATTTCGAAGCCATCAACGCACACGGGGATGCTACATCTGTAAAAGTAGATTGTCTAGCCCCTGAGCTCACACCGAGACCTCTCGTCGGGATCTTGTGCAATGATCTTCTCGTGTTATGCCGGGATCCTACGGATGGCAATGACCCTGTGTCAGTGGTAGATTTGTGGGCTGTTCTCCGCATGCAAACTTTACCTCAGCCTGCCAGTATTGTACATGGCAACGGTAAGCAGTGCTCTCAAATGGAACCATGTATAAATACTAATCAACTCGGACTTGCAGTTCTTCGTCTTGTCGACAACAAAGCCATCTTATACTTTGATGCTCCCTCACCTTCTGATGCATTAAACTGGTATCGAGGTATGTTGACAGCACCTTCTAGACAGATATCGATGGCTGACATCGACGTCATAGCTATCAATCTGCATATTCCTGCCTCTAAAACATAGACCATGACCCTGTTGCATATTCATTCCTTATCCATTTGATTATCTTATCATCACTATTCTACAGGGGGTCCTTTCTGCTTCTATGATATGTGTGACAATCTCTTCGCCGACGATTTCATTCGGCTAGATGCCGTCCTGTTCCTCACGCGCACCTCGGTTTCTGACAATCTTCCATGTATTCGTTCATTATCAGCCGCATCATACATAACCTATCATCAAGGCTTCACATGCATGGTTCATTCCTTAATTCATTGTAAACCAGCGATCCTTAAATAAAGACCAATATAGAGCCTTTTATCCCTTCGATGTTGTATGACTTGTTCTACGTAGGAGAATGGGATGACGAAGTCTTCAACATCTCTGCAACGTCGCAGTCGCGTTCGTAAGTTGGAGATGATGGGGGATGCCTCCAAAACATCCAGACGGAAAGGAAGTCCTAAATTAAAAGTGTCAGAAACGTTCAGTGGAAACAGACGATCTCGGCGTATTAATAGCTTGCCTTTTGGCTTCCGAACACAAGAAAAGCGGCGACTGGTGCTGCCGACGCAAAATGCAGGTCAGTAAATATTTGGGCAAATAAATGTGTAATTTTGGGTTCGACTTACTGAGTGCAATGACAAGATTGGGTATCGGAGCCATCACCGCAGATAAATAAACAGGGGCCACCCTAACGTTAGCAGTAGTCAATAATATACTTGGGCATGATGTTCTGCGACTTACGCTATGGATAGAATAGAGAATAGAGAAAATATTCCGACCCTCATAGACGTTTTCATGGAATGCATGTTTTGCCCATCGAGACTCTTAAGTAAACGCCAATTACGATATAGGCTCACGGCAATGGAAACTATCGGAAGCCAACTGATTCAAGTAACGAAGACAGGTACGTGAAAGATGTACTCACCTTCCAGAAATACAGCAACTCCCATACTGACCGCAACAAGTATCGCCGATACTTGGCCGGGCAGTCGGATGTTCATCCCGCAATACATGCTACTTTTCGCTCTACTAACGCACCCAGGCCAATGCGATGCAACCTAACTCGTTTCAACGTTTGAATGACGGGGGGGATATAATTCCGTGCTTACCATCAAGGACGCGACGAGGGTGACGATGGCAACTGCGTACGGTACCACGAGAAGCTGGAGGCCACTGGTCCTCTACCATAATCTAATGATGATAGGAGATATAGACTTACAATTAAAGTAATTCGGCCACTAACACGATGCCGCGGGGAAGTACTACCTATCGGTGCTGAGTGCACATTGAGCCACAACTTCGGATCACTACGTAAATAAAGATATCATTGAGGAAGAAATGTAATACCTGGATAACCAAAGCGAGTGTTGCGAACGCGGTGCTAGCATCATGATTAGCCTTTGGATGACTCGTGACCTTTACAGCAAGAGACACACAGATTAGGCGCTGCATAGATCAGACTCGCCTGTGTGAGGCAGAGGACGTGATTGGGAGCAGGTCCTGTTTGTTGGCCAGCGAACGAGAGCAGGAGATAGGAGATACAGGAAAGGATCCAGGCTATACAAAAGTTATACCACGTAAGATCCCGCCGTACGCGCTTCGAGGACAGTGCGATGAGTAATAGTAACCCCAGTCCCATCGCGCCGGTGGCTTGCAAGGCCACGAATGCGCGTATGAAGGGTCCATCGTCGTCGACCTCTCCGCTAGCTGCGGAATATATCAATGGAATCTGATGGAGAATGGTATTCAATACTCATGTCTTACCCATGGAAAGATGGTTCAAATACCCCGGCCGGCCGTAGGCAATGAGCTCAGAGAGGGCGGCCGATGCCTGCACGAAGCGTTGGAGTCCGTCGTACGGTGGTGGCAGAAAGCTGAATCTGGTGAGCCTACCATCATATACTACGGAGCATAACTAGGTAGCCATTATCACTGCGTCAGGTTACTGATCCCCAGTGGATTAGTCGAGAGTGAGCGTCTCACAGTGAACCTCTGAGCCATAAATGATGATCAAGGGACGCGTGCAACGCGCCACCCGTTTCCATAATATCCCCACTGGTTCCTCATTCCGTGCTGTCAGTTTATGTCAGTCTTCGAATATCGGAGACGGTCGAGTCATGCGATACGTACTAAAGCATCACTGGATCTATTCATATATTTACAAATCAACTGTTAGATCGAAGTTACTATTGATTCATTATCCACTGTACCAAAGGGGAGTTATACAGTACTACATGTTAACGAAGGGAAGCGCAACCGTTTACATCTGCACCAACGTATGAGCGACATATTCAGTCGATATAGAATGAATTCAACTCACCAGCCATGCCCAGAACGCTTCCCATTTGTTCCTAGGTGGGGGGTCGTCATAGCTGCGACAAACCCAATGAGAAATAGCGAATAAAAAGGGAGATGCTGCTCACGTATCAGCTTCGATTTGATCTATGTCCGTGATGAAGTCCATCTCAGAAGCCTTCTTCCATGGTTGGCGATAAAGGAATTTAGCTCCGATGTAGAGAACGGGGAACAACATGAGGGGGAAATAGTTAGTGACGAAGGTCGCTTGGTCCCAATTTCCCTCGAGAAAGACTGCCCAACCACTGAACTACAAAAGGGTTAGTGCGAGAATTGCATGTATATATACGAAATACTTACGAAGCAAACGACCAAGCAAAATATAAGACCATACCAAGCCGCGTACGGTTGCAATACTGTAGCGTATGGTAAATCGCGTCTATCGAAGCCTTGCGCCTTGAGACCAGCGTAGAATCGAAGATAGGTAACGCAGATGCCGAACCACGTCATCAAACCGGCGACAGAGGTCATATTGGCAAACCATCCAAACACCTTGCCTGAGCTTCCGTTGACACCCATGTATGCTAGCACCGCGAACAAGGCGCAGAAAATAACCGAAACGTATGGCAAACCAGACTTCGAGGTTCCTAAGAAGCATTGTATAAGTATGCGAACTGTGGAAACGTTCACACGAACGTACTGAGGAAAATCTTGGGGGCATTGCCTGCCGTAGCCAGACCGTCTAAAGGGGATTGTTTATTGTGAGTAAAGTAGAGGCGAAAATGTGAAGGACTACCCACAGAGCGCACGGGAGCTCGTGTATAGGTCACTGGAAGCTGCTGACCAAGCTGAGGTCAAGAGACAAGCATTGATGATCTGTAGGCATTTTCAGTGTCCCGCGTGAGTAGTGTTAGTTGAGGTTCATACCGAAGGGAGTGCCTTGATGCCGGCATTTTGGATGGCAATGACGAAGGGAGAAGAGGCAGCATCTCCTGAGGCCAAGTCAAGCCCCTCCGCGTTAGAAGGAACTAGGAGACCGATGATAATGGTACCTAATAGAACTGAGTGAGTAATACTAGAACAACACTGAGACTGGTACCAACCGCCTATGTAGAACAAGAGAATACGGATATAGACGCGCTTAATTGCCTTAGGTAAGTTTCTGCGGGGATTTTTGGCTTCTCCTGCTGCAATCTGCAGTGGGTCAGCGAGGGACATCGATGACAGTAAGGATAGAGCACGCACAGCAACGATTTCCGTTCCAATGAACGAGAATGCGGCTTGTGTCATGACAGCCCACCAGCCCAAAAATTGGCCCTTTGAACCAGCAATATCGTGGTATTGAACGAAGGGGCCAGGATTTTTCCAATAACGGAAGCCAATGCGATCGTGATTTGGCCCACCTAAATGTTTGCAGTTTGGGTTGTGTGGTTGCACAAATGGGTTCCTTAAGCTTACCTCCCAGATCGAGGACAATGCCAAGGATGATTAAACCCGTGATTGTGATTACCTTGATAGACCTACAGACTTCATGTTAAGAATATCACGCAACTCGTACAACAGAAGCGAGCGTACGCAAAGATAAATTCAGCTTCTCCATACACCCCTAAGAAAATTTATAATTAACCAATGCTCGTAACTTTGACGTTTGGAGCTAACAAACCTGCACCACACATATTGATCACCACTGTAACCACTAGACATATGGATATCCACGCCGACGGGTTGATTTCCTTGTTCCAGTAACCAATGAGGACCGCGGCAGCGCTGAGTTCAGCGGGCAAGATGATCGTCCAGTTATACCAGTAATTCCAGCCCATGGTAAAGGAAAATGCGGGATCCACGAAACGTTCCGCTAATTTGATGTGACCACCCGGGATAGGAAGATAGGCAATCATTTCCCCAAGAGAGATCATGACAGAATAACATATAGATCCAACCGCCATATAACCAAGCAGAAGACCTATGTTGACAATGAGACTCTTCTGCCTCTTTAGTTCAGCCGTAGTGGACGCACCAATTGGTCCACCATTTCGTAACGATGAAGCCGTCCCGAGGAAAAGGCCCGTGCCAATGACACCTTCAGAAACACCAATCAAAGATGCGTCGCGGGACACAACGATGCAGGCTCACCCCCGATACTGATCATAGCAATATGCCTGTTCTTCAGCTGTCTTACGAGCTTCTCATCATGAGGCCCTGAGACTACAGAGCCTCTGAGAGACTCTGCGTCAGAGGCCGAATTGGCCAAAGACTTCTGGGGCACAACGTCTGGGGCTGCCTTTTCGTCATAATGCAGCGTCGTCATCGAAGTAGAGAATGGCGAGCAGGGGAGTTTGCAAGTCGAATCCGGGGGATCGAAGCTTCTGATAAGCGGCTAGGCCAGTTTTTTATACGAGCGGGCGATAGGACGAGTGGGGTGGGGACTGGCAGGGGTGGAAGATCGGATATTGAGATTTCAGGAATCCAGAGATAACCCGGGAGAAGCCTGGACATGGAGTTGTTTCGCCTGTTTGGCATATCTCATGGATCTTGATGACCATGAGGGCGTGAAAATGAAATCTTGTGGAATCCAGTCCTACCGACTAGCGCCTAGTCCGCCAACCAGCTACCGTGTGGGGAGCCCGAAGCTTGAAAAGCGAGCAAGGGCATAAAAGGGACGAAACAGCGGTCATGGTGGTCGAAAGCAAGAGGTAAATCCAACACAAGCAAGCCAAGGACGAAACTTTCTGCGATCACGTGGGCTTCACTGAGTACGGAACTCGTGAAAACCCTATGTTATTCTTAGAACTGTGCATGTGCAAATAGCTGACTTTGGGCGGTCTATGAGCAGGCCCGCTGCGCGACTGATATTACAACAGATAGTCTACATTCTACAATCTACACAGGCACAATCAATCGTGACAGCGAAACAACGTTCCTAACAACCCTTTTAGCGAGCGGGTGAAATGTGGATGGCTCTGAGTCTCTGCCACGGATTGGGCGATAGCACTGTCACCCGCGGTTAGAGGCGCCAATGCGCCCGATGGCTCGTCCCTTACTGAACTCTCCTTGGAGTATTCATTCACATCAATGGCCGCCCCTAAATTTTGCTTGCCTTGTGCTTGGCACAGGTCGGGCAGTGATACCTCCGTGGGTTCGTCCCGCACCGCGATAGGCGGGATTGTGGTAATGACAGTCGATGGTACAGCCGAGGGTTCAACATATTCCTCAGATGAAGAAGTCCCGATGTCAATCTCGTGTGACTCGAGGTTGGCACTAGGATAACCGTTGAGGAAGTTGTCATCTGAGTCTAGTGCGTCAATCAGCATGTCGAGATCGTCGTCGAGCTCCTCGTCAAGGTCTTTCGAACCGTCGTTGATTCTATCGACATCCTCCACCGTGATCACACCACACTGAATGACGATATCCTCGTCTTCGTCGTCCGTGAGCTCTGCTATTCGACTCATCTCTATTAATCTGATCGCCGGAGGGTTGTGCTTCTTTAAGATACTTCGGATCCTCCGCGGTCCTGAAGGGCTCGGATTGTTCGTCTCCGGTGCCTCAGACCATTTAAGGACCTTGTAGGCTCGACGCGTGCTATCTTCAGAACTGGGGCAGTCCAGTGCTTCATCACGTTTCCTTTTTCCAATTGCAACGGCGGATTGGGTTATCGGGGGTGCACCACTATCCACCACATCGTCATGCGAGTCAAGTATAAGCTGGGGTAACGATGGCCGATTCTGATGGCTGGCACCGCCTGGTTTGAATTTGGGGATACTTCGCTGACCTGCAAGAGCGACTAATTTGGCATAGTTATCATGTCCCCTTGATTGGCCGTAAGGATCCCCGCTCCACTGAAGAACGGTACTTTGAAGAGGAGGGCTAGGAGACAGAAGTCTAGAGCTAGAGGCCACCGGCTGAGATAATAGTGGCTGAGGTGTCAGCAGTAGTGGGTCGGGTGAGGGTGTTGCAGGGGAAGGAGTGAGAGGGTCAAGGGAAAGTATTGGCTCAGGTATGAGGAGGCCAGGGTGGTGGCGCCGGTCTGGCGTGGATAATTTCGAGCTTGAAGCACGGGCAGACAGTGCCTTGCATTCTTTCTTCGAAGCTCCGGAATTAGAATTAGAGCATGGGGCAACCCCACGACGGGAACGTTTAAGCGCAGGTGATGGCGCAGCACTGATTGGGGCGCCCTTTCGTTTCCGCAAGTGGTACGTGCGAAGGCCTCGTTCTTCCTGGGATACGTGGTCTTGATATGGTTGAAGGGGAGGGGGAGGTTCAGGAGAACGCTCACGCAACGCAGGTGGAGAGTGTGGTACAGTATCGCCTTTGGGTCCGTCGGTATCGGGCGGAAGGCGACTCTCAGTAGGTTCATCTAACGGCGAGCCTGCTTCAGCCAGGCCGTCAACAAGGAAGAGG
The DNA here is from genome assembly GCA_029467805.1 of Pleurotus eryngii var. eryngii. Lineage (NCBI taxonomy): Eukaryota > Fungi > Basidiomycota > Agaricomycetes > Agaricales > Pleurotaceae > Pleurotus > Pleurotus eryngii. The sequence continues at coordinate 909,109 of SZVJ01000018.1, forward strand.
AAACGCTGAATCGCGTCCTGAAGTTGTGCAGGGGTTTGTCCAGGCATTACAAAACGACGTGGTCCAGCACCTTCGTGAATTGGACTATCCACTACCGGGACGGACTCCGCATCGGGAGCGTCGCCATATTTCAGCAGGACCATTGCTCGCTTCATCTCTTTATCTAAATCCTCCGCACTCGCCTTCCCCACTTTCACCGCCTCGTTAGGGAGGATCGCCCTACTACCGTCGAAGTCAACAATGGATACCTTGGCATTGCCACCAATGAGCATGTGCCGTAGTTGGATGTCGCCGTGAAGGACACCTTGATCGTGTATTCGCTGGATTGCGGCTATACAACGCTGTTTGAGGACGTTGGGCATATCAGAGGATGCTTCCATCCAAAACGACGGATGGGGGGGTTCGATGGCTACGTCGATGCTCGTTGCAGATGAATGAACGCCGATTATTGAGGGTACGACGGACCCCTGCAGTGGCTTTAGTTGGCACTTGTACAGGGCAAGCTACCAAGAGAGGGTGAGTGCAGAAAGAAAACAGCGGGACAAAGACCGCACCTCGGTGAAGAAGCCTTTGTCGTTTATTTGGGTACCAGCCCAACTAAAGTTCAGACATCAACAAAGGCAACGCGACAATGAAAAGGGAGACGCACGATTTACATACGTATCGAATATCACGACCATCCAGAGACCCATGGTTGATAGTCAAGGAGTAGGTCGAGCTAGCTAGTTGTGAACTTCGTTTGCATCCTCCCGACCCGAACGACGGAGAACTTACATCTAGATAGGAAAGCTTCTTCTTTTGGGTCATCGATAGGTTTGCCTTCCGCCCACGCCCATTTTCCATGAGGAGTGTAAATGCTCTTGGGCAAGATACTTGGCCAGTATCCTCGGGGGAGGTCAGGGCCTGCCACAGGTTCACACTCATCCCGAGCAGTCACACTCGGGTCGCCCTCTTCAGTCCACGGCAAGTCGACACGAGTGCTATCGCGAGAATAATCACTTGAAGGGTCGAGAAAAGGCTCATGCCACGGTTCCGAGTGCTGAGAAGAGGCTAACGGGGCCGTGAGGCTCCTAAAGAAAGTCGAAGAGCGATCGACACATGTTGTACGATATCCCCCCGGGGGACTGTGGCTCCTGCTACTTGGAGAAGGTACTGCTGCACTGCAAGAGGGTCCTGGTAATATTTGTGAAGTGCTATCTGATGCTGCAGCGTCAATACAATGCTCTGGGGCCGGCATGAGGAATGGAAGGAGGAACTGGGCAAGTGCGTCCTGCAGGTAATATGGTAAGAGTTGAAAACGAGGCATGGCTGATGCGACTGGGGCACGGGGGAAGACGAAGCGCAGTCTGTACTTGAGGCAGCCATGCTGGAACCGCTCGTTTTCAAGGTGTTCTTGTCGTTGAGCGCCTTGTATTGGCGACTTTGATGGACCCATACTAGGCATAAGAAGGGGTTGTTAGGGGGCCCATAGGAGTTTGATAGTCGATATATATAATAAAATACAATACAATGCAATGCTATACTGGTATCAATGAGTGTGTATTGGTATTTAGGATACAGTGAGTGTTAGGGAACTCCGATGGACGTTAAACAGAATAAAATAAATAAATAAATAAACAGTGGGTGTGAGTGTTCAGTTGAATATACAGCAGATGAGGGTTGGAAGCTTAGCATTCCAATGATCTGCGCGTGCACTGTTGCGAGACATACGATGTAAGATTCGGTAATGAAAGCGTATGGTCCGAGGCGGGTGGAGGTATACATACAGGGACATCATCAGTCAGCCCGAGTTCATCAAGTTGCTGTAATGTCCACAGGACGCTGGCTCGGCCGTCAGAAGAGGCCGTGATGTTGCCCCCAAAAGTCATCAAGCCGGGCGAGAAAGCATTGTAAATCGTGATAGGGATTTCATCTACGGAGCATTCACTACTATCGTCTCCGGAGTCATGTATCCAGCTTCCCATGCGTTCGTACTCTGCGAGAGACATTCGTCGCTCCCAGAGGCCATCATGCTCCAAGGATTGACGTCGTCTTTCAGCAAGCCACGTAGCAAGAGAATTCGTTTCGATAGACGTAACTGAGCTTCGCCGGGGAGAAGTAGAGCGCGAACCTGGGATCGGAGGGGATACCTGCTCCCACTCAGGCTCGAGAGAAGGCTGTGGTGAGCTGGTTCTCCGGGAGTGCGAAAAGCAGCCTATTCGCTTCACGACACGTCGGACGCTCTTCTTGACGACCTGTTGAACACTTCTCCAGCTCCGACGCACCAGGTTTACGCGTCGCGAATCAACTTCAGGCCGGTGCGTCGGTTCAGGTGCTCTGGCACCACTTCGAGAGTATGGGCGGGAGTCAGCGCTAACCAACCCAGAAGAGGGAGAACTTGGTGTCGTTGGCAACGGCTGCAGCACTTCCTCTCGATCCGACGGAGCCCAAGGGACATAAGGGCTATTAGGATCTGAGAAAGCTGGGATGGGATTACGAGGATTCGTTCGCAGATTCGCGTCTTCTATCCGTGTTGCGTCGTTCGGTGAATTATCTCTCTGGAGTTGTAAGGAGAGATGATCGAGATGAAGAGATAATTCTAAGAATGTAGGTAGTAGAAGAGATGATGTCGATGGCCCATGGGGCAAAGACGTGAATGATGGTACAGCTGAGGTGATGGTATGCGGAGCGGGTGCTGGTTCAGCGTGCTTGAACTTTGGTGGTGTATTCCGTTGGACAAGACCCTTCCGTTTCGGAGAAAACGGAGTATTCGAAACATCCTTCAGTCCATAGAATGAATAGTTGCTACCACCAGAATACAGCCGTACGTACCGTGTTCATGTCACGCGCTTTAGGCGACAATGGTGAGCGGGCCGTCCGCTCAGCGAAGTCCCGTTTATCTCCCGCTGGGATATTCAGAATAGGCACAACATCTACTGAACCATTTGTACAGGGCGAGCAAGTAGGAGAGTCGAAGTTGAAATGAAATAGCATCGCGTCGAGGCCAGCTAGACGTTGCAGTTCGTGAAGGCGTTCAGACATGGTGCAGCACGCAGAAGTTAAACGAAGGTGGGGGCGAAAGAAGAGCTGTTCGCGTAAGGGGCCCTCGCCACCAGGCGGCCTAGATTAAAGGTTTCAGCACTCTGGAATACAATAGAGCCTCGTTGCAGAACAAATACAATGAACTCTCTCCTAAGCGCGCGTATTGTACAGCACACCACGTGATGATCGACGGTGGCGCGAACGGGCGCGAACCTCCGCGACTCGCCCACTAAACTGCAGTGGACTTGGATTCTGAAAACAAAAGTGCAACCGGAGCCGTCGGAAATTTTTTTGACATGCCAGCTCAAGTGCCAGCTCACCGTTTTTCCCATAATGTAAGCCAACGGTCACCTGCCAGTCACCCACATGTTTTGCATCATCACAATACGCCGAAAATCAACCCACCAAGGCGTCGCGTCGCTTGATACGCGACATGCTTTTGAATACGGTTTATCTCATTTGCTGAACCGCAGGTATAGCTGTATCTAACTTTGCGACCAAGTCCTCCTGTTCATCGTGAACACCGGTCGCAGTATGATGCAGCCATTGCCTCCGATGGCGGGGGGATCACTCGTCGTTCATTGTTCGGTGATACTTCATCAATGATTAATGAACATGGACCTTCGATCATCGCTTTACAACCAGCTTCCTATCATCACTGGCGACTGTAGTGAGTTGCAAACCTTATACTGACCATTGTTTCGCATATCCAGTTCCGCAATATATCCGGCATGCTTAACGGCTTGGTATATTTCTCCGCTGCCGTACCTCGATTACGGAGGGAGATAGGTATAACTTCTAGTGAAAAGCAAAATCGCAGGATACTTGTGCGCCGTCCCGAAAACATTACACTGCTTGGACAATGTTCAAGCTCCATATCATCGCGGTTCTCGCCACGGCAGCGATCTCCCCGTTGGTACATGCAGTCAGCTCGCAACCGTACACGTGGAAGAATGTCAAGGTCTGTGGAGCTACCGATTTACCTGAACCTCTCTTCCTAACGAGGCATCGTAGATCGGTGGGGGCGGAGGCTTTGTCCCCGGTATCGTGTTCAATCCGAAAGAAAAGGTTTGTTGATACATCGTTCGAACAAGCGGAACCAGTATGCTAACTGATTATTAGGGCCTTGCCTATGCCCGCACCGACATCGGTGGTGCATACCGGCTAGACTCGGACAACTCTTGGACGCCGCTCCTCGACTTCGCAGATGACGCCCGGTGGAACTACTGGGGCGCCGATGCGCTTGCTACCGACCCCCGTCGACTCTAAGCGACTCTATATTGTTGGTTCTTCGTTGCAGCGTCCACCGATCTTTTAATAATCACTTCCCATTAGGCCACTGGCATGTACACTAACTCCTGGGATCCTAACAACGGTCAAATCCTCGTATCGACGGATTATGGAGCTTCTTTCACTGCGTCACCGTTGCCATTCAAAGTAGGAGGGAACATGCCCGGACGTGGAATGTAAGTATTCCTTTGACATCTGTCTTTCGCTGAGACTTTAACTTATGTACATCTTGTCAGGGGGGAGGTGTGTTTAAATCTTGCAGACATGAAGTTGAATTGACATGACCATGTACAGCGCCTTGCTGTTGACCCCCACAGCAACAATATCCTCTTCTTCGGTGCCCGTAGTGGCAATGGCCTGTGGAAGTCGACTAATTTCGGTGCAACTTGGACGAAGGTTACCAGCTTCACCAACACTGGTACTTTCATCCCAGATTCAAGCGACTCCAGCGGCTACAATTCCGACAAAATTGGTTAGCTCCTACTCATTACCTAAAACGACACCGAGTAGCTCATCCTTCTTTTCTTCCTAGGTATCGCATGGGTAACATTCGATTCCACCGCCGGTTCGTCCGGCTCGCCAACTCCACGCATCTTCGTTGGTGTTGCCAGCAAGGGCGCTTCAAACATATTCGTCTCTACCAATGCAGGTGCAACATGTATGTACACAGTCCTATATGGTGCCGTATTCTGCGGCTAACTTTGAGCAGGGTCTGCTGTTGCTGGACAGGACACGACTTTCCTCCCGCACAAGGGTGTCCTCTCGCCAGCAGAGAATGCCCTGTACGTCACCTACAGTGACGGCGCAGGCCCCTACGATGGCACGAGTGGTGCCATCTACAAATACAGCTTGACATCTTCTACCTGTAAGGTATACACTCAAGCCGCTCTTACCGTATATTTATTACACTTCTTTTAGGGACCAACATCACCCCGGTCTCTGGCAGTGACCTCTATTTCGGGTTTGGCGGTCTTACAGTCGACTTGCAGAAGCCTGGAACAGTTATGGTGGCTGCACTCAACTCATGGTGGCCTGAGGGACAAATTTTCCGTTCGACTAATGGTGGTACCACCTGGACTCCGCTCTGGGCATGGGCTAACTATCCCGAGATGAACAAGTACTACGCATACTCAGACTCCCTGGCACCTTGGTTAGGTCCTAACTACGTCGATGGCACCGCTGGGAACTTGCAAGTTGGTTGGATGATGGAAGGTAAGCGTTAACCAACGTACGTCTTCAACGCGTGCCCACCAATTTTGTGGTTCACTCGCAGCATTGGTAATCGACCCCTTCGATTCCAACCATTGGTTGTATGGCACTGGTGCAACCATCTATGGCGGGCACGATCTTTTGAAGTGGGACGCGGCCACGGGACGCAACGTCTCGATCAGTTCACTCGCCGACGGTATCGAAGAGACAGCTATCCTTGGCTTAATCTCACCCCCATCAGGACCTATACTGATCTCTGCCGTGGGTGACATCCAGGGTGCGTCTGATATTTCCTGGTGGTTACCTCGTTGAACTGACGAGTACGACTACGTAGGTTTCGTACACAACAGCCTGACCACTGCCCCTGCCCACTCATGGACCAATCCTGAATGGAGTACCACTTCTGATATCGACTTCGCGGGCAATGCACCAAGCAAGCTGGTGCGAATTGGCACTGGTGATAGGTACCTCCACTGACACTCACTTAAGAGGATCGACCTAAGTAAAATTTCTATAGCTCTCAAGGCAAGCAAGTTGCGTTCTCCAACGACGCTGGGGCTACTTGGTGCGTCAAAGTCCTCCGACGGAAAGAGGGAAGCTAATTGAAGTGTCTTCGCAGGGCACAGCATTATGGAGCTGCCGACAATGTCAACGGCAACAAGGTAGCCATCTCCGCCGATGGCACCGCGATTCTCTGGCGCACGACCTCGAACGGTATCCAAATCTCAAACAACCAAGCGACCTTCACCCAAGTCAACTCCCTTCCTGCCGGCGCTACCATCGCCTCTGATAAGAAGACCAACGCGGTCTTCTACGCCGCCAATGGCAACACGTTCTACCGATCAAGCGACACTGGCGCAACTTTCACTACACAAGGTACCTTAGGCTCCTCGACCAGTCCCCGAAAGGTCGTCGTTCACCCTGCTGTTACCGGCGATGTATGGGTTTCGACTGACAAGGGTCTCTTCCATTCAACGAACAACGGAGCGTCCTTCTCTACCATTAGCGGTGTTACGCAGGCTTGGGCCATCGCCCTCGGTGCTCCCGCTACATCTGGCGGGTACCCTGCTCTTTTCGCCGCCGCGGACATTGGTGGCATCGGTATTTTCCGATCTAACGACGCCGGTGTAAACTGGGTCAAGATCAACGACGCTGTCCATGGATTCGGTTCGGCTGCTTCTGCTATCATTTCCGGAGACCCAAGAACATACGGCCGGTGAGTACCTATTTCCGGCTTCAGGATCAACTACTAAGACATGGCGATTGTAGTGTCTACATTGGGACGAACGGTCGCGGAATTTTTTATGGAGATATTGCAGGCTCACAACCCCCCAACAACGCAACTGTTACTTCAACCGCTACTAGCGTGAGCTCCTTCCCAAGTTCCAGCACCCCAGTTTCCTCCACGCGCTCCTCGACTACTACGTCCGCGCCCAGCACAACCACAGGCAGCACCGGGACGGCACCCCAATATGGTCAATGCGGAGGTAAGCAGTCATGATTCTGCGCTGTGTGACAGTCTGACTCTTTCTATCCATAGGCAGCGGTTGGACAGGGTCTACCGCCTGCCCATCTGGCTTCACTTGCACCGTTGGGAATGAATGTACGTATAACCAGACTCTGCTGAACAACGCGCCGTCTAACAAGGGAACTTCTTCAGGGTACTCGCAATGTGTCCCCAGTTAGAGGATGACACTGATAGAGGAATGGGCGATACTAGTGTCACGGAATATAAAATAACAATGCACATATCATTATGATGAACGGTCTTCTCTTTCCTCTTTCCAGACCTTCCAGTCGGAGATGAGGTTGAGTATCTGGCTATGGTATCTACAGGTGCTCTGCGACTGCTTACCTCGAAAAAGCGCCGCCGGTCACGAACGCGTACTCCCCGGCAACTCGTCAAATCTACAACAGTGAGTATGGTACATGATATGGCCTAAGGCAGTGAACATACCTAGTCGTGCAAGCCTAGTACAAGCATCGATGATCGTAAATAGTCCATCGCCTGTGGGGTGTCAGCGACGCGGTAACACATCAAGAATGGTTAAGATGAATCGTACTTGTGAACTTTGTTCCTTGAACCTCTAAAGCGTGAAGATATGGGCATGTTGAAATGAATATTGCGGCCTGATCGTCCACCGCGGTGTTATTGAGGTTCAGAACCTCCAGAGATGACGGCTCTTCGTCGTCATCTGTTATCAAGCCGGCCAAATCGGAGGAACGAAGGTACATCACACCCGACAGATTCAGTTTCTAGGTACGATTGTTAACGGTCGCAACATGGATATTGATATTGAGGGATTAGTGACCTTGCATCTTCTACCCACTTGTCTGATAAACACTTCCAAAGCTCGCTCGAATTTACCTATGGTTCCTAGCTTCGCATTACCCACTAAGTTCACGTTTCCAGCCGGGTAAAACCCGATAGGCTGTCTGCGAGCACTCGCAATATGGAATCTGTCATCGTCAACCCAGACGAATTGCCCATGGTCGCATTTGTCGCCTGCCCACCACCCAATGCACCGATGGACAGTGTCTTCAGGTGCGGGTGGCATGGTATAGTAGCTATCAAAGTTGCCCCGGACATAGGTGTCGAGGTCAGTGACAGCTTTTCCAAAGGTGGCGCTGTTTCAGGATCAGAGAGGGTGGCAGGGTGTTTGACGAGGGTGAAGGAGATGTCGAGACGTCGTAGGGAAGGGCACATTGAGATGATTGGATTCAGTGACGTATCTGTGAGTGACGTCCCCCTGAGCTTCAGTGTGTGCAAGGACGGTAGTTGCGTATCTGCGTCCAAGTCTGCTAGCAGTTTTGCGAAGGCTGTATCCGTCTCCAGAGTTGTCAAATCAGATGCAGAAAGTTGCACAATAGTACGACGAGCTAACCCAGTTTGATATCCCTGCGACCTTCAGCACTTCGAGTTGTTGCCCGCACACCTGAATGAGTGGGACCAAGGACAGAGGGGTCACGGATGTGTAGTTCACATTGAGTGAGCGCAGTTCTGTACATTTATTCGCCGCTGCCTGCATAGTCACTGCGCCCACTTTATGGCATCCTCTGCCACGCATAGTGTCAGGGTTTTGGAGGAAGCACACGTTGAAGAAACATTACCGCAACACCAGCGACCGCAATCCCGGTAGAGTAGACACCACAGACGCGAAGAGCGAATCGGGGAATGTCTCAAACCCAGAGAGCTCAAGCTCACGAAGTCTGTCGCCGAACTTCTGTACCTCAGAGATAGTCTGTTTGCCGACGCCGGGCAGGTCACTGGTCAAAATCATGACTGAGCCGGTGAAGAAGAACTACGAGTCGATGACTGTAAGACATAAGATGTATAGCATGGAATAAAAACACACAGAGGTTATGAATGCTGCGTTCAAGACTGTGGGTGCGATTGCCTTAAGTAGCGTAAATATTCGCGTCAGAATGGCGTCCGGCAGAATCTTTAGATACAGTCTGGTTTCTTCCCAGGCATTGTGTTCGCGGGCTAGCGCCCTGATATTATCGGCGAATACGCGGATACATAATGAAACCAATGTTGGGACAGAGGCATCGACGTGAAGTGTCCTCTCTGAGTACGCGGAGGAAGAGGGGGCAAACGTCCGGGCGGAGGGAAGATCGTCTTCTGTCGGTGCCCCAAGTGCGAGCGAGCTTGGGCCACTTTTACTGTTCGCGGTCGTCTTCGCTTTCTTATGAGTTGGTTGGGACTTCGGAGGCATCAAATTGGATTCCTGGAAAGAGCCAAAACAGAGCCAATCATGCCGGGCGTCTATCTACGAGATTCGGACAGAAAACCTCAAAAATACGTATATCTTGCAGTACTCTCCTTCAGTACTTCAGTATTCCTCAGGTACTGCCTACAAACGAATACTCGCAGAGGGAGGCCCTTGCCATCGTGTTTTACGGGTCTGGCGTATAATTTACACAATAATAATGCTACGACAACCATCTTGGCGAATAGCGACGTGTGGTCCGTCTTCTTCCACTTGATTGCGAACATGGCGCGTAGCTACGGTGCAGTCGTATTGTTGGGATAGTCGAGTGCGCGTCGTAGAACGGCATTTCTGTGTCGAAGATGAGAAAGAAATCAGAGTGGTTACAAATGAAACCAAAACCTCTGTTTGAACTGCGCGAGAACGGTTTGGGGGGAGACGCGTTCGCCCTGGGATGGGTCGACGGCAGGCCTGATTGAAGTCAGTACCAGTAGTATGCCAATCTTTCGAGGAGCACACCTGTCCTCCTTCGAAGTGGTTTCGATGATGTACATCCGGTCGTTCCTTGGAGGGCCACCTTCTTCCGCTGCAGCAGCAGCACCGGGGGCCTCGGCGACCTTGAGCCCCGTCACCACCATCTCGTGGGACGCGCTCCTCACAACAGGCAACTGCGACGATGGGTCGTAGTCGAGAATCAGAACATGTTCATCTGGCGACTGGGGCAACAGCGAGAGGGGGGAATCATCTGCGTATTGATACTGAATGACTGGGTGCGCCAGAGTATTCGACTGATTTGCCGCCGAGCTCGTCGCCGCCACCGATGAATGTGAGAACAGGATGTAGTATGGTGGTGGCTGGTTGGTCATATTGCTGACACGATCAATTTCAGGATATTTCGGAGCGCTACCATCAAATGGCGACCATCATACAAGCCATGCCGCATATATGTTCGCCTCGCCACAATACGAGCTCGACGTGCACTGCGTCGACAGCAAACGCAGCACCGACGCGTCTATATAGCCCTGCATTTGGACAATGGCTGCAACAATGCTCTGGATTATTATTGTCCTTGGCGGTTCCGACGACACGGTGTGGTCTCTCTCAGGCACCTAACGACCGCACGCGACGCTATAGCAACTCATAATTCAACTTCCCAAAGCAGTGGGAGTATATAACGCACCAGGGGAAGCCATCCCGACGATCCAACTTCCACCTCGTCGGGCCCCTACCCAACGTTTCACGCTTCTCTCGGTTCTCTGAGACTCCTTATATTAACTCGCGCATCAACGCAAGGGTACCTTTGGACCCGTTCATTCCTTTCGTTCTACATTCTTTTGTGTTTTTCTCCGATATGTTGCGTTCGATCGTCGCTTTCGCCGTCATCCTCTCCCTCCTACCCGCCGTTCTATCAGGCCCAGCGTGCGCGAGGAGGCACCGGCAGGCTGCAGACTGCGTTCAAAGGTGCAAAACAAAATGGGGCTTCCCCGGTCGTATGATGGGCACCAACTCCTGGGGAGTTGTGATGCAGAAGGATGTAAAGCAGTCTAGCGAGGTCTGGGACCAAGCAGTAGCAGCAGCATGTGGCACTAACGCGTCTGTCTCTCCCCTACCTCATCTAAGCGTGGCTGACACTCGACTCAAGTACGAAAGCTACCACATCTGGAGGGCCTGTCAAGGCTGATGGTGCTCCACCCATTGTACCTCCGTCGCCGTCTACCAGCTCTGTTATCCTGAGCGTATCCTCCCCGGTTGTACAAACTTCGTCATCCATTGCGACTACTTCTAGCTCGTCAGTTGCTACTACCACCACTGCCGCCGCGGCCCCGAACAAGGCTATTGTCAAAGGTGGTTTGGGTGGGACGACTCCAACGACGACGAGTAGCAGCAGTACGGTAGCGCCATCTAGCTCAGTCCCCCCGCCTCCTTCACCGCCACCTTCACCACCTCCCAAAGAGACACCCTCTCCTCCACCTCCTCCAACCACCCAACAGCCTCAACCAAAGCCATCCCCACAGCCGAAGCCAGCACCCGTCCCCGCTCCAGCACCTGCGCCCGCTCCCCCTTCGAGCGGCAATGGCGGTGGCGATATCGATGTCTACTTGTCCGCCCATAACTCGTTCCGAAGCCAGCATGGGGCCACCCCATTAACTTGGAGCGACAACTTGGCAAGCAAAGCCCAGCAATGGGCTAACAACTGCGTATTCGAACACTCCAAGGGTGCGCTTGGAGCGTTTGGAGGTAAATGATGATTCACTTCTTGCCTCCCGTAAGCGACGATCTGACAGATCGTTGTTATCAGAAAACTTGGCGGCTGGTACTGGGAGCGCTTATGACATCCAGTCTGCCATCAAGTCGTGGACGGACGAAGTTAGTGAGTAGTGTTTGTCGCTCCAACTACCTAGGAAGGTGCTCACCTAAATACGTAGAGGACTACAACCCTAACAACCCTGTTCCATCCCATTTCACTCAAGTGGTCTGGAAAGGGAGCAGTCAAGTCGGATGTGCTGAAGCGCTTTGCGACGGCATTTTCGATGCTAAGTTTGGGGTGAGTACCCGTCTCGTCGGCTCGTCCGTAATAATTAACTGACCGTGCACTCTGTTCTGCCGCAGAAAGCGAAATATTTCGTTTGTGAATACTCGGCCCAGGGAAATATTATTGGCCAATTTGCGTACGTCTTCTCCCGTGAATTCCTGTTCAATTCTCGGAGCTTATGCGATGAATTCATAGTCAAAACGTTCAAGCTTGAAAATGTTTTCGTCCTTCGTTGTGTATATTTCCGCTATCAACTACATAAACTTACTGTATCTTTATCGTTTTCTTTTTTTTATGTTTCATTGTGTCATTGCATCTGGATGCAATCTCTGCCTCTCCTTGTTTCCGTAGAACGTGGTCCTAATACACTCATGATTAAGTGGTATAGCTTGTTTGATGAATTGTAGAAAGAGAAATTTGTCGAATTGATTCCTCGCGGCGCTTTAACTTGGCCTCGCACTCAGCGAGCGACCACTTTGCCTTTCGACGTTTCAACGTTCACACATACCACATCCACCTTCCTTTCATGATCTCCCCTGCTGTTAAGAAAACTCTTTCCGGGCTAGGTTACATCTTTCTCGTCCTGGTGACCATATGCGCGACCAGTCTGTCGAGCGTAGCACTCCTGACACAAGCCGTTCGCGCATCGCCTCGTCGATCATGGACCAACAACTTCGACGCCGTTGTTATAGGAGCCTCATACGTTATTGTGGTGAGCACTTTCCTTAGGCTGCTGCTTGCGACGCGGCCCCCCGTTGGCCGCGTATCCAGCGCAGGATACCCGTTCATCGTCGCAGAAATGTGTTCATTCAACCGCTTTGAACAGCTTGTCGCCTCCTTGTTACTATGCATCAAGCGCAGAGTCGCTGTGCGAATGAGGCTGCAGCGCATTTCGAAAGTGTATCGGATAATAGGGCGCAATGATGTCCCGAAGGTGCCGTTCCCAGTCCCCACCTCTGACATTGTATTTACATCGCGGGTGACGCGTGCCTCTAGTCCGTACACCGATACATTGAACAGGAGTACGCCCGTACGTGTTTGGTCGCCTACGAGTCGTTACCGAAGGACGCCTTCCACGAGGGATGGGGCAGGCCGGGTACGTTTCGCTCCATGGACAGCATGCAGGGATAATGAACCGCGTCCAAACTCTAGGGACCAAATATGAAGGCATCCGATTCAGGCGTGCGCTCCTCGACACCATCCCGCAGATCGGTACGTCTCCTTATCCCCTTCCAACCGCGTCCCGGTACTCAGGCTCGCGCCATGTTTGCGTCCCCCCGATTGTTCATGAATATGAATTCCACGACATGGCAAACAAACAGACGAATTAGCTCGTGCGGTCATTCCATCTCACCCTGCGATGAAGCCTCATGCTCGCATGCTCCACCACTTTCGCTTCATCTTGCCGCTTCTTCCAAGTATTACGTCCGAGGAAGAAAACATTTCCTTCCTTAACTACTACGACTCCGCTATCCAGATCGTAAGGAATTCATCAAGAGAACCTACAGAAGCCGAGTTTGAACTAGGCATGCAAGCTGCACAAGAAATCATAAACTGGTTAGTGTTCTGTCTCAAGATCTCGTGGCTAACGTCTTCTGAAGACTGAATCCCTAGCCTCACTGAGTGCCAGTTGGACTTAATGGAAAGCTCGCAAACGCAATTAGATGGAGACTCCTCCGTCGAATTAACATAACAACCGCAAACCAGACAAAAGACAAACATATAAAAAATCTACACGGAACTGGAATCCGCCCGTCTATGGGTAGTTGGTGGACATATTTGACGACCACATGTCGCGAACTCAATGCAACCCTTCCCCATATACGTCCTTCCAACTATCTCTGGAGCTCCACGCCTTCCAGTACTCAGCTACTTGCTCTGGGACTTCCGCGCCAAATGCATCCTTTAGAGCCGTCAGACCTTCCTCACCCTTGGTTGCGCCGACGGTAGCAGCGATCCTTGCCAACCACGCGCCCAGATGGAAATCGTCTTCTCCGGGAATATCTCCACCCAAAAAAGCCGTGTCCTTGGGCAGACGCTGGGGAAGACTCTTCAAGATGTATGTACCAACATTGGCGAAGTGGTCCTGCGATTGTTGGAAGAAGCCGTCCTTTCGGGTTTGAAATTCTCGCCCAATACAAGGTTGACCGTTTGCTTGGATATGGTGTCGGAATAGTAACCTAGCTCTCGCCTTTGGAGAAATTGCAAGATGTGTGCATCAGTGCTGTTTAATCATTAACCGAACGGTCTACTCACGGAGCTAGCTCTGGGACTGCTGCCCAAATCGAGCCACCAAACGTATAGAGTACCGGTGTGGAAGATCGAGATATTTGTGGGGTAGCTTGTAAGGCGATTTTTGTTAAAAAAGAGGTGGAAGTTTCTCCGTATGAAGTTTGGAGCTCAGCGCGTCGTTGTAAGGATTTCTGGGAGGAGTGATTTCTTATGATACTGATACTACTTCCCGGATTGCAGCTTTATTACTGAGCCTTCACGTGACCGCAGTAGCGATGTTCGTCAGCCGTCGGTGAGGAGCAGTAATCATCGTCGACGAAAACTATCATGTTGTTGTATTCCGGTGCAGGGAGCGACGACTAGCCCGGGGGCGTGATGATAGCTTTTATGATGTCCAATGGCGAATATAGAATCGCCTCGTATAACCCCCGGGATGTAAGTATAGACTCGGAGGGAGCCATGCACGTCCGGATAAGCTTCCATCCAAGAACAAGTTACACAGGGGTAATCCTGAAACACCACCACAGCAGATCGATTGATCGAATCCGAATGCAGCCTTCTTAGAGGCTTCTTCGATACACCTGGAGGGCACGAGCCGTTCATATGATGACAAGGATCGCGGATGTGTGTAATGAAACATGTATGATTGGGGCACGTTGCTGGGTCTTTCCGAGAGCCAACTTCCGAAGGCAGCGTGTTTGGGTTAGGCGCTGCATTGATATCTATCTATTCTGGACTTCTTCGATTGCATTGGGGCGCGGCCAGTCAGCGCTTCGCTGAAGAGTACAGTATACGAAGCAGGAGCGCCGACCCGATCGTACGTCGACGAAGCTGTAACAGTACAATTCCGTTCTGGCGGTAAGACGGAGGCGTGCAAAGCTCCGAGGTCTTTGGATTTCGGATTGCTAGCCAACACGGGGTTGATCTGGCGCCTGTTGGTAGTAGGGTTCCGAGATACAGACCGCACTGCACTTGATCAAGAAGCCATTCCACGTAGATCTTGAATATACATCCTGTACAGATGTTCCATCAGTAACTGAGAGAACACCATTAAACCTCCACGTTGTGCACACGCGTACATCAGAAACGGATGTAATTCCAAACCGAGCCGTCTGTGATAGTGCGCAGTAGCTCACGCATGCCATTCACTCCAAAGGATTGATCATCACCGAGATTGCGACAGGAATAGAGGCTCTAAATGTATTGCCTGTATCGTAAATCACCCAAGTGGGATACTACCACACTACCGCCCATGAAGATCCCAGATATATCTAATGTTATGATGGCACGCAGCCGCTTAGAAGAGGAAGACCTGAGTAGAATGTCGCATAAGAAGTATGTTTTATATTCAGTAGAGTGAGGTAGCCTTGCCTGGTCCACAAGTTTACTAACGGTTCTTGGGGCAGGGTACTTGAGTTCTTCGAGATGCTTTTTCATGGCGTTCATCATTGGTGGTGGGCCACACATGAGAATTTTAACGTCATCCGCCGTTGGCGGAAGATAGGTCTGGATTTGGTCCTTGGTGACGAAGCCAACACCTCCCTTCCAGCCCTCGGGCGCGTTGTTGAGTACGTAGTAGACCGTAAATCTGTCCGAATTAACATCGACGAGCTCGTCAAGTTCCTTCTTCAGTAGGATATCCTCGAAATTAACGTTAGCGTAGATGAGCGAGAGTCTAGTCTTGTCCATGGGGTTTTTCAAGGAGGCTCGAATGATCTGGAGCATGGGCGTTATGCCGGTACCGCCGGCGATCATGCCAATTGACGTAGCGAGGGTCGGAGAGTAGTTGAATTGGCCTTTAGGTCCCTTGATGCGGACTTTGTCGCCCAACTTGAGGAGAGAAAACATGCGAGAGATATTACCCTTCTCATACGACTTGATGAGCAAGTCGAAGTGACCGAGATCATCGTCTGACGACGTAGGGGTGTAAGATCGCATGATGTCCTTGCCATTTATTTCGGCAGACACGGATATGTGCTGGCCAATTGGAAGGCCCAATACATCCTGGGGATGGGGAAGGGCAAATCGGTAACTGAGACGCATCGTCAGTTCAGACGTCAAGGAGAGCAGCGGGGGGAGACAATTACATGGCAGTGTTTGGGGAAATGACAATCTTCTCTTTGAGGGGAAACTCTTGCCATGCCTGTGGGTTGAGCACGGGTTTTCGGCCTAAGAAGGGATATTAGTTGGGCAAGCGTGTCGCAGATACATTAATTGAACACACGTCTATGTGCTACCTTGACGTAGAGAAACACGGTGGTGATGACAGCAAGGGTGAGAGCGAAGGCCTGGGGAGTGAGAATGTGTTTTGAGGTCGTCCATGAGGCCCAAGGAAGATTCTCCGGTTACTTCGTCCGCTCGATTGTAGTCTGTGGTGTTGAGGCCGTAGAGGATAATATCTGAGATATGATATCCTGCGTCTGCGAGCCGCTTGCGCACAAATTGGGAGAGGCTGAAGAGGATGATGGAGGTCGAGAAGAAAGAGACGACGAACGCGACTTGGGATCGATGCATGGCTACAAAAAGATGTGACCTGCGTGACCCCGGGAGTGACAGACTCTGGGTAGTTGAAACAACCATCAAACGGGTCACGTGCCCAGTTATATGGGCACTGCATGGTCGAGTCGAAACTTGTGCTTGTTCCATCCTGTTGACCTCCAAAATCTCCCTTTTCTTCTTCTTTTCCCTTTATTTTTCATTTCTCATCTTTTCGACCGCTTCTCTTCGCTCGTTCATATCATTTCAGCTTCAATCTACCCGTTGCACAAAAAAATCCAGGCTGAATCCTTGCCCAAACGCTGGCGTAGCAATTTTGAACCCCATGCCGCAGCCGATGCCTCATCCACAGAAACAAAGAAAACGTCCCCCCTCCACCCTGCGCATCGACACGCCGGTTCAGAATCCTCATATAGCTCATGTCATTCAGGATGGCCTAACGTCCGCCTCAGCAACAGACTCTGCTGCTTCAGATTACTTTTCTTCCCCCTTCAATTCAATGTCTAGGTCTTCAAGGAACAAGTTATCCCTCACCCTCTCCTCTGCCCGCTCGTCGACGAACTCGCTCGCCCTCGACCGTTCAGACGAGCCACCACCCACGGCAGACCCAATAAACCGTCCGATACGACCGCGTAGGCCCTCGGTTATCTCTCTCCCTCCACCAACAAATCCCACATCGTTGCTACAGCGGAGGGAAGAGGAAGAAGGTTCTCCAGGCTCGCCTACAGCCCCCTACCGCGATGGACCGATTCAGATCATCCCCAACATATGGCTGGGCTCAGAGGACAATGCCCGAGATTGGAAGACCCTCCATACCCTCGGCATAAAGTGTATATTAAACGTCGCGAAGGAGATATCCTCGCCATTCGAATCCGCTGCGTCTGGCGCTCCTCGCCCGCTTAGACCAGTGGCATCTACACCTAATCTCGGTCATAAGGACGAGACTAAGGGTACGTATTATCCACCCCATGTTCCCAGTGGCAGGCCAGGGATCCACTATCTCAAGCTTCAATGGTCACACGGCCAGCAAAACCTTGTCGAAGAAGGGTTCCCTGCTGCAATGCTGTTCTGCGACGCGGCGTTGGAGAGAGGCGAAGGCGTCTTGATTCAGTAAGTGTATCCCCTGTCTTCCTGTACCGACTAACACAAGTGACCATCAATCATTCCAATAGCTGTCAATGCGGTATCTCTCGCTCCGCAACGATGGTGATTGCCTTGGTTATGCGGGCAGCAGCCGAGAATTCGCCTCTTGTTCCCCCGGAGATTTGGGAACTCAAAGGTATGCAAGGCGCATATTCTTTCGTCAAGGAGAAGAGCAAGTGGGTCGGCCCGAATATGTCGTGAGTTCCGATTCCTACCGATTCGAACTTGTTGTCTCCGCAACAAATGAACCAGTTTCCATCACATGGGCGCTGACTTGTTCTTTTCTCCGTAGGCTCATCTATCAGCTTATTGAATATGAGCGTAAGCTTAAAGGCAACTTGTCTCCGGTGTCTTCGGAGCGGTCTTCTGCCATCGCCGAGGAAGAGGAGGAATGGGGCCGTCGTCGCAAGCTGTTGGATGAAGCTGAAGAGGGAGGCAAAGGAGCTTGTGAGGAACAACAGGAGAGTAAGGCTGTCCTAGCGGAGGCTCAAGCACTTGACAGGGCTATGGAAGAGCGCATCATAGCGAGGAGGTCGTCTGCATCGTCGTTGGCTTCCAATTCGTCGCTAAACGGGTTCGGCAATGGCGTTGGTATGGGGCAGGCGTGGCGCAGTCGTTATGCGACTACCCGCAAGCGCACAGGTTCTATTGCATCGAATCACACAAACTACAGCATCCTCAGTGAGGAGCTCGTTGAGGAAGACGAAGAGCAAGCCCTACTCGGCGTCGGCGGGGGATTCGATGATGACCGACCTCGGTTATCCATCGCTTCGTCAACCGATTCTTCCAATACCAGCGCGACCTCGGCCACCAGTTCAGCGGATCATTCTCCAGATGATGAGAGCAACCCACCGGCTAGGAAAACCAGTATGGATGATGTGTTCACGCCATCAACAGCCCGTCCCCTGTCCTCGAGACCTGCTTTCCCTTTGCCCCCGCCTTCTGCCCCCGTATGGAAAACGTCCTTCAGCTCTTCGACATACGCCATGCCTCAGACGAGTACTCGTGCTACCTTTGACCCATTCACATCACAAGACCTCAGCCAAGCGATGTCCACTACACCGAAAGCGACGAAGCCCACAAAAATGCGGCGACGACCTGTGCCTCTTGGACTCAATATCTTGCCTCCCGTGCCATCGTCTCCGATAACTATTGTTGCAGACGAGTTGGACTCAGGCGCAGGATCATCAGCCCAGGCAAGTCAGTTATCCTCTGTCGACGCACTTTCAGAAGCCTCTACTTCTGACCCTCGGGGACAACCCTCTACGCAAGTCTCGTTGCCTATTGTTCCCCTTCGTGTTCGTACACAGTCTCGCAGACCCTTGCCTCCCCCATTACATCTGCGCAACGCTACACCGCCGAAGGCAATCTGTTCCGCACGTCCCATGGAATCTCTTCGTCAATCACATCATCGCAATTCATCCTTGACCTTGTCATCCACTTCCACTTCCTCTTCGCATTCTTCCGGTGCCACCCCCTCTCGCCACCCCTCATCTTCCTCCATCCAGGATATGCTTTCGCGACCCCACATGCTACCCCGCGGAGCATCCCAACCTATACAACCCCACACTCCCAGAAGACCGACGCTCCCCCGCTCACAGTCTTCGCTCAACACTCCATCACAAACCCTCTTCGTATTCCCTCCGACATTGAACGCCCGCACGCCATCCACGATGACGCTGACTATGTCTGGCCCCCTGAATCCCGATCAACATCCTGATCTGGCAACTGCTGTACCTTTCCCGACTTTGTCGACGCCCAGGGTAGAGACGTTTAAAGGCAAGCATGGTCGAACGAGGAGCTTCATTGGTCTTGGAGCGCCACCCACCCCGACTACCGCGTGTTCCCGAGTCGATGCCAAAGGTTGGGTCGCATACAGCTGAGTTTCATAGGGAGGGATGGCCCAATCGTCTTGGCCGTTTCATCCCCAATTTATGCCAGCCACGTCGCCAGCACCCCTGCATGCTCAACCAAATATGACACCCTTCTCACTGCATTTAACACTATGACTTATTGGCCTAGTGATCCTTCAAGCTTCAACTTTTTATCATGGTCTGGACCCTACTTGTATATATCTATGTCAGCTTCGACGCCTCGCATGGTTTTTATGTTCCTCTGATTGGGACGTTTCCGCAAGAGACACCTATGCCCATGTTATCGGGTTCTTGGAAGCGACGGATCTTTACATACTTCTTTGTTTCGCCGGACATCACTGACCGACTGTATTTTGTTATTTTATTGTTTACCTCCTCTTGGGCAGATCTGGCATCAGCGTAACGTCCTCCTGTATACATACACATTCACACCGTCGTGATATCGCGTTCTTGTCTTCATTCACACATTTGGCATTATTGGCATTTTTCGTTTTATTGAACAACTAACCTGCAACGTAGACCTGCAATGCATGATGTTACGTAGACCGTCATATATATGGAATTTCGTTGTGAATGAGCATCCTCATATTTGTTTTTATTTCGAATTGAAGTCTCATTAGGTGCATACTACTACACTAACTGAATATCTTCCCGACGCTTCTTGAGATAGCCGAAGAAACGAGCTGGCCGCCAATCCCACCAATCCCCCAGCCACCGACGGCGCCATTCGCCCATCGTTGCTTCGCATCTCGGTCACTGAGCCGCAGTATGTCAATGTCCAACATAGGTGAGTGCAACCAGACTTACGCATAAGTGAAACCTATGGCGTTTGCGAAGTTGAAGACGAGGGAAAGGATTACGATTGGTACATAGCTAGATAGAAAATTAGATGAACTGAGCGCTGGGGAGACATATGTTTTACTCACGAAAAGTTGAGTTTGACTATAGAAACTATGAGCAGAGCTACCCAAAGCAGAGGGAAGGAGTAGATTGCGGTCTAATGCACAAGAGTTAGAATAAGGGAGGGGATAGGCACGGGCTATCATGTACCCAGAACATCCTGAGTGCGCGCCGTTAATACCGGTTATGATTAGACAGTCAAGCGAATTTCTTACTTTGAATCCACAGGATTTGCTGGTCGAGACGGCTGTATTGGAGGGATATGTGAGTTCTGTGAACCAAAGACATGAAGCAGCAGGCTCACATCTCGGCTCTCAAACACCCAATAACTGTCCCCGTCTTCGTCCACCTGCAAACAGTTGGCATATGGTCAATTAAGTGAGAGGTCATGACGTACCTGATTCCAGAACCGCAGTCCGACCAGAGTTCTCCCTGAGACGTTCTGCAGCAGTCTGAGTTCTGACATATGAATTAATTAACGAAATGGACGCGTACTCTGCAATTCCAGAAATCCATTGCGAGTAACACGACCACTACAACTGTCTGTGTGCTGTCAGTCTGCAAGTACGTGAAATTACTGTGTCTCAAGTACGTACCGAAAGCACGTAATTGTCGGTAACCCATCCGCACATAATATAGACCACGATTGCAGCAATGCGGAATATATAAAGGAAAAATAGAGCTAAAGGGTGTGCCGACTATATGTGTGTCATGAGTTGAAGCATGTCCGCCGATATGCGACTGACTCATACTTGACGGAATATGCCCGCAATCCCTGTTCCCTATCGCGTTAGCCGAGGGGTGCAGCAAGACACATTGCGGACGCACCTGACTCGGCATCGCTCTGTGTCGTGGCCAGTCCAGACGTGTGATTCGGAGTGAGGACCACGGGGGTGCGAGTATTTTGGGCCGCATGGATACTGCCTGCCAGCTTTGGTTGCTCGTCGACGTCCGGCTCTATCGTATCGTACGCGCTCATCGTGGAGGTGGTGGTTTGAAGCAAGGGAGTAACTGGTCACGCTTTCCCGAAATGATGAGCGGTATGTGTAAAGGCTCTGGTCAACAAAGCCAAACAGCTCATGTTTGCTCGCCGTTATGAACGGTGATCGACCGACAGAAGTAACTGCACTTCTTGACCGCGTACGCTCACCAGACCTCCCGCTCGTTCCCTCAATTGCCCCGACGCTCGCTCATGTCTCCACCCTCGACGTACAGCACATCACCGCTGACGACCTCTGCCCTCACGACCTCGCAGACGCTCCCTCGGAGGTCAGAGTCGCTTACACGCTTATTGTCCTCCTCAGACTACGCCAACTCAGGTTGCACAAGCGGCCCAGAACGAACAACTTGTGGGAATTATGGAAGGAATTAGAAGAGAATGCGAATGATGTCGAGCTTCTTGATGCACACATCGCAAGCGCCTGGAGTCTCTTCGTTTCCGAGTATCACAATGCGGTTGAGATAGAGGATGCTCTTTGGATAGCTTTCCCTAAGGACCATTCCAAAGACTCTCGCCGTCTCAGAGGTATGATTGGCGCCTCTTGCGGCTGGGTCTCAGAATTGACTCGATCCAACAGTCGTCGACTTTCTTTACGGCGAGGACAGCCCCAGGGCGCTAGTCACCCACCGACTGGTGCAGCTGAGTCTGCTTAGACGATGGAAGCAAGGCGCATTCCCCGAGGATACATTCGCCAGTATCTCTCCACGAATTATCTTAGACCGATACGACAACCTTGGCACGCCTCAGTAAGTAGAATCCTGACATCGCCACCGCCATCTACAATTAATGCTTCGAACGCCACAGGATATATCATATCCTTGACAACGTCTGCGGCGCTATCCACTTGTTCCTTTTGGTCTCGTATCTCCTATACCCCCCAATTGTGAGCATCGTCGACGCTCCTCACGTCAGCTCGGACTACGGTCTCCGCGAGATATTCATCGTTATCTGTCACTGTCCCTCGCTATTCGATCATGGTCTATGGTGGCCATACCCCTCTCCTTGCCTTTTGTGCATTCATGTTATCTCTTCCGGCAGTTCCAATTCCAGGCTCGACCGCGTTCTTCAGTCTACTCCTCGCATTTGCGCTCCAAATCCTTACACTGCACCTACCCATTCCCACGAGCCCCCTCCTTTTCCTAGACCCCGAAAATGCCCTCCCTCTCGCCTCCCTCTTCAGCCTCGCCATAGCGAAGACCGCAGCCCCTACATTCCGGTTCTTCCTCCCCGTTCTCACAATCAGCTTCGTTCTGCTTTCGTTTTCCCTGGCGGACACATTTTCCTTAATGATCATGGCCAACTTGGATTTTCCTATCCCCAGACTTTCAGTCATTCCAACCCCCATCGAGACTCGTTCCGCCTTCCTGATCATCCTGGTGATTATCTTCATTTCGTTCCTCTCGTCTCTGGCGATCCTCATGAGTGTTTTACCCAAAAAATTGTACTTCCCCTACTCTCGAGAGGTGGGATCGCTATACAAAGCCTGTTGGCCTTGAAGCCCGCCGAGCTTTCATTTATGCTGTGGTTTATCATAGCTCCCCTTATATGTTTCCTCCCCCGTTCAATCTTCTACATTTCGTTTTCGTTCGCTTTCCTAAGACCGTGGCTCGAGTTATACATGTAGAGGATTGGAACAAGTATCTATGGCGGATTAGTGTAGGACCGCTTGTAGCTGCCATGACAGTCGTTGTGTGCACACTTCGACAGACTGGATAGGACGTTACTACTGTAGAGGATTGTAGCGTTTTAACGATAATACTTGCTGCTTATTATATATGACAGATACACTACCCAACCCCAGCTCACTCATGTAACGCTCAGTTTTCGTTCGACATAGAACGATATCTAACATTGGACTGTATTACCGTGTTATAAGAAGTACAAAGTAAGCGAGCAATCAAAGGCTAAGGGCTCCAACGACCAAATCAGTTGCCGCCGCGGAGACGAAGGACTGTCATTGTATCAGCACAACGAAATTGTGACAATATCAATGCGACTCACCAAGGTGCAGAGTGGACTCCTTCTGAATGTTGTAATCAGAGAGTGTCCTGCCATCCTCCAACTGCTTGCCAGCAAAGATCAAGCGCTGTTGGTCAGGTGGTATTCCTTCCTTGTCTTGGATCTTTGCCTTAACGTTGTCGATTGTGTCAGAAGACTCCACCTCGAGGGTAATCGTCTTGCCGGTGAGAGTCTTGACAAAGATCTGCATGCCTCCTCGGAGACGGAGAACAAGGTGGAGAGTAGACTCCTTCTGGATGTTGTAATCGGAAAGAGTACGGCCGTCTTCGAGTTGCTTGCCGGCGAAGATGAGGCGCTGTTGATCGGGAGGAATTCCTTCCTTGTCTTGAATCTTGGCTTTCACGTTATCGATGGTGTCGGAAGACTCGACCTCGAGAGTGATCGTCTTGCCTGTCAAAGTCTTCACGAAAATCTGCATACCACCACGAAGGCGGAGGACAAGATGGAGGGTTGATTCCTTCTGGATGTTGTAATCCGAGAGAGTGCGGCCATCCTCAAGCTGCTTGCCAGCGAAGATGAGGCGCTGTTGGTCGGGTGGAATACTGTGGAAAGTTTAGTACAGAGGAAGAAAAGCCCACTGCGACGGTACTCACCCTTCCTTGTCCTGAATCTTGGCCTTCACATTGTCGATCGTGTCAGAGGACTCGACTTCGAGGGTAATGGTCTTTCCGGTAAGAGTCTTGACGAAAATTTGCATTCCACCACGGAGGCGGAGCACGAGATGGAGAGTCGACTCTTTCTGGATGTTGTAGTCGGACAAGGTGCGACCGTCCTCGAGCTGTTTGCCGGCGAAGATCAAACGTTGTTGGTCGGGAGGGATACTAGTCCATCAATCAGCTTTCGCCCAGAAACGTTGTTACGATAGTGCTCACCCCTCCTTGTCTTGGATCTTGGCCTTAACATTGTCGATGGTATCGGAGGACTCCACCTCGAGGGTGATGGTCTTTCCGGTGAGCGTCTTGACAAAGATTTGCATACTGTAGCAAGTTAGTGGGCGGACGGTAACAGTCAGGGCGGTGGCTCACGTTGAACTGGGGTGGAGGTGATGAAGGAGAGATAAGAATGACCGCCCAACTGAGCCCCTTTATAATGGTGCGCAGGTCGGAGTATGAAACCCCACAGTCCCGAACAGTCGGAGCTGAGTCATTCGGCTTCTCGGAGGGTGTGGACTGCTGTGGAACGCCCTAGACGGACAGTGGTACGGTTACTACTTGCACATTTATGGCACAATTACAAACGAGAATTGTTCTACGATAGATACGATAGGTACAAAGGCAAGCTCATGCTCATCAAGATGTCGGTTGTGAATCACGCCACAATCGAATGGTGAGGTCTTTGTCCATCCCAGCAGATGCGATGATGTTGTGGGTCGGATGTGTCTGGTCAACGGTCCGGTGAGACGAGCAGGTCAAAAGAAGAGTGATGGACTTACTGCCACGGCGAGCACGACATCTACAGCATTTACTTTCATCAGTAAAACTTCTCTTGACTCAGAGGAAAGTAACTCACCCCGATGCCCTTCCAGAATCTGCAGAACCTCACGAGTTTGCAGGTCCCAAATATAGATTTTAGCGTCTTCACTGCCTGATACGATGCATTTACTGCCCACGTTCGTGAAGCATGCTGGTATACAGTATGTGCGATTGACGTGACCGCTGTACGTCTTAACACAGCGTGAGGTCTGGTGATTCCACAAACGAATGATAGAATCTTGGGTGGATGCCAGTACGAATCGTGAGTTCGGAGACCACTTGACGTGCGAGCTAATGTGTTATTATTGTGTTAATGATGAGCAGAAACGCGTATCTGGGTGGTATAGAGATACCATATTGGATTGTCGTCGTCTACCAGTGTTTTTAGACACTGCCCAGATTCTGCATCCCATATTCGACTAATGCGCAGTTAGCTTGGCATCGCTACGAGGTGTTCACGAGGAAGACTCACATGAGGCCATCCATCGCACTCGACACAACGAGCGTGCCGTCGTGATTGAATCCCACCGCCGTGACGGGGTCAGAGTGGGCGGGAAGCACCTTCAGACACCTCCCTGTACCAAAGTCAGTAAAGGAACGGGCATCTCTCTCATGGCATACCTCTGGCAACGTCCCAAACGCGTACTGTCTCATCAAAACCACCAGAGACAAGCAAGTTGGAATTCGGGTTGTAATTCACGCAGAACACGAAGCTCGTATGGCCATTAAGCGTCATGGCAGTCGAACCCTAGTAACATCTTGTTGAACCAGTGCCCGAAATAAGACGGTACTATTGCTCACTGTCTCGAGGCTCCATATCCGGATAGTCTTGTCGTCGGACGCGGACGCGATAAAATCACTGTCACCTGACCACGCAATGTCTGAGATACCTAGCGTATGCCCTTCAAATGTACGCATGAATTCTCCGGTAAAGGCGTTCCAAAGCTTCACAAGCTTGTCGGCGGCTTCGCTTCGTGCATCACCTCAGTCAGTGTATACAGGGAAGGGCTAGTAATTGTGACCCACCTACCGACACGAGCATTGTCCCATCCGGGCTGAATTTGAGAGACGAGACCGACATGGTGTGCCCGCTCAAACTGTATTGCAGTTTATAATTTGGTTTCTGTGGGGTTGCTTGCTTCACTTCGTCTGGCACTTTCATTTCGACGTCTGGAGCAACGCTTGGTTGAGCTTCTTGGGGTCGTTCTTGCTCAGTTTTTGCCTTCTGATCCTTGACGGGCTCTTCGTTAATCATTGTGTCAGAGACAACTGGATTGACGGTTCGTGAATATTGTAGAAGCCGTACTTCACGTGACTACACGCTCTCAAAAATTCTGCTCCAGTCTCACGGCAACAACGATGGCCTCAGCTTGGATTTCACCCCCAGAACGACCTGAACTCATAGAGGCCTTGGTCTCAGGTGTCGGTGAGCGACTCTATCGTCCCTCGTCTCTACATAAGTCTGACCACCGGAAAATCGTAGACAGATACAACCCATCGAATGTCGGCATCCTTGAGGACTACTTGTACCACCAAATCCGCAGCCAGGAATACGATTGTCTAGCAAAACCTCGCAATCTTAAAGCTGTAATTATTAGTCTGGACTTCTATTCAGAGGCAGTAACTAACGGTAACTTGTATATTCAAGCTACCAATTCAACCCAGATCTCTACAACCCAGATGTAGTCATAAACATCCTCATCAAATCCCTCTCTGCCTCCCCTCTCCCAGACTTCAACCTATGCATGTCCCTCCTCGAAGAACGCCCGATAAACGCAACGCTCGACGAGCCCGACCCACTCCCGACCCTTCTGCCTGTCTTGCGACACCTCCACAACCTCCTGTTCCGATGCCGCTTCCCGGCGTTCTGGGCGACGTACAAGTCGGAGCAGCTGGATAACCTGCGGGATAACTACACGGTAGAGTGTGCTGGATTCGAGGATTCGATAAGGGATGTTGCGATTCGGGCGGTGAAGGCAGCGTTCACGCGCATCAGTCCGCAAAGGTTGGGCTCATACCTCGATCTGCAAGGTAAACGGCCTCCTTGGGGTATCATTTGACAGACTCATCGACACAAACACAGGTGCTGAGCTTGACGCGCACGTCCGAAAGTTAGGTTGGGCCGTTGATGCATCTACGTCAATGATCACCATACCTCCTAACCCAGACAACCAGATTGAAGCCACCGTGGTGCAAGAAAACATCAAGCTACCGCGTACGTCTCCCCCTTACACCCTCGGTGTCGCACACTGACGGAACATCACGTACAGAGGTCACAAAAAATCGTCTCGTTCGCAGCAACGAAGGCGTGATCATCTACATAGAGGTGTACTGCATTCTCTGTAAATCGTATACATGCTTGAGCAGATCATCAAGAAGTCTATGAATCTAAAAAAGCAATAAACAACAAAATATGCAATCATGTGAGTAGGTACATTACGAAGACCACACAGCTGCCACTGTGCCCCAGAGAGCCATAACGCTCGCCCCAAAAAGGATAATAGCATCGAACCACTGGCACCTCCCTGCTAGACTTATTTTGGCACCGATAGGCCCAATTATACACAGGACGAACGCTGAAAAGGCACCAAGGAAGGCCATAACTGCGCTGAACTCGGGCACATATATCGAGACAGCAACAGACGCGACAGTCAACCCTGCTCTCTGCAAAACGTGCAAGATCTTCTTGAGGTGTATGTACGACCCTCGTGGGGAGGTCTTTCCTGAGAATTCCTCCGGAGCAGTGACTTGGGAGTCAAGGCCCATCAGAATTTCGAGAGTCGTATTAAGCTGTCAAAAGATTAGTTAATCTTTGATCGGACACGACCGTGTAAGAAATCGTACTGGTTGAGTGGCCAGCGCAAAACTTTGAGCTGTTGGTATGCCCCAGTCAGTGCGAGTAACAAACCAGTCCTAGAATACATTAGACACGTACAGAGGACTGATCACAAGCATCCAAAGAGCGGCTTGATTCAACACGGCGCTGTATCCGGGCGTATTAAGTAGATCTATACTTATCTGCATCTCAAATGAGCAGTAGCGTGCGTTGGGCTGGATCTATTACTCACTTCTTCACTCACATTATTGCCGAACATTAAGTATCCGGCGCTTCCGATTATAGCGTACACAGAAGTCGCAATTACCTTGGGGCGTTTCAGTTGTATTACTAGAAGTGCTGCGATGCAAGACTTACGAAAGCCCAGTTAATCATGGAATTGAATTGCGATGGGTCAACCATGTCTCTGGCGAGAGAAGGAATGACTGCATGCCCCGAAAACTAGTCAACATCATAAATGAGCAACTTACTTCACTGAGCAGTGCCTGTAAAGAACTTACGCCAGCCATGAACAACCCGAAGGCCACGCCTAGTTTTCCATACCCGTCTGGCCCCCAAGAGGTTTCAGCGGGTGTCCACAGCGATCCTGGAGCGTCGGTCTTTGACAAACCGTCAATCAACATGACGCCAATCAGAAATATGATGCTGAGGATCCCCATAATGGACGCGTAGGATAGGAGCGACAGGGGCAAGAAAACAGTAGGAAGCAAGCTATATGCGTGGTTAGCTAACGGGTTCGGGTACTTATAGACGCGTCGTAAGACTTACAGAGCGAGGCCCCAGATTTTGTAGGTGTCTGGAGAGTATTTGGGGATGATGGTATATAAAGAGTCGGCGTACAGAGTAACAAGGACGACACTGGATGGCGACGTAAGCAAGCAAACGCGTATATCCTGGAGCAGATACCCACCTAACGGTGAACAATTCCAAACAGAACAAGAGACTAATTGGAAGAGTTGCTCGCAGTCCAAACGCCTTGCGTCCAATGTCTGAATACGACCGTAGGCGATGATCTGACATGATTATATGCGCCAAAATCTTCGCTCTGTACCTAGGTCAGAAGCTTAAATCGACGAAGAAGTGAAGCACGTACGTGTAACAGGAGATGAATCCGTAGGAGATGATGATAAGTGTTCCACAGATCCATCCCGAATACGCGTAGGCGAGAGGTTCTGATAGCATACCGATACCAAGAAGAATGGCGATTGAGTTGAAGAGCTAAACAAACCTGAGCGATCTGCAGTACTCTGAAGACGCTGAAAGCCTTACAGTCTGTCCATAGGTGCTCTTTCCGATGTGAACATGAACAGGCTGCTTCTGCAGCAGCGATGTGCGCGACGAAATATGGACCAAAGCAGGACTTTGCTCCGTCGCGGCGTAAGTCTGACGGTGGGTGGGCAGAACGGGTATCCTTGATTCCTGTGTGATTTGGAGAGTACTAGGAGACGACGGCCTTGCAAGGAGAGGCGCACGCTCGCCAGACTTCATAATCCGGGGAGATGCACCAGGAGAGGCAGGCAGGACCGGGCGGTAATGAGGAGTGGCTGGCTCGGAAGCAGGAACTACGAAGGCTGGCTGCTCTTCAATATCGTCCCACTCAAATTGGCCAGTCGTCAGCTCATCGGCCCTAGTGTCGTCTGTTCTCCCCTCGTATGCCGCAAATTCGTCCTCCGTGAACTCATTTCGCGGCCTGATGCTAGCCTCCTCGACATCCTCATCAAACGACTCGTAGCCATCTGACGCGGAACACACAGCAGAACCAGCTATCAAAAACTGGGTTCGTCGATCTGCACATTGTGGCGGTATAGTCAGGCACTAGTGTTCTCGTTCAATCTAGAAGTACGGAACACATACAGGAGGCTATGGCATCTCGAACACTCTGCGCGCTTGATGCAGAGCCAAACGCAAACCCAGTGGGTATAGAAGTCATCTCGCAGTCGTCGAGGGTCGTGAAAAAAAGTCGTTACTGGAGCAGCGCAAGGGACTCCAATCTGAAATTTGTCGCGATGATAAGCCTCGGAGGAAGGGTTCCAATGGGCCGGTCAAGCGATATGGGCTTTGCATTTCTCCCATAAATTTTACCTCCAAGTAAGATCCGAGAGGGGACCACCAACAGAATGCAAGAAGTTTCTCGAAGTGGGGGGAGAGTTCGGCGTGTACGAGAGCAAAAGAACCATTCGGTATCTATTGGGCATTCGCATCTCGACACGCGCCCCTGCTCAAGAACAGCAATTACGAATTATGTACTTTTACAACATTATATACTCATGCGGTGATCTATGGATGGGCAGTACGCTTTAGATGATTGACGATGGAACGAAGGGGAAAAGAGCGTGATGCAGTGGGAAGAATGGCGGAAGAATACATCTATGATGAATTGATAGCACGTCGATTGACCCACATCATGTAGGGTTCTCTTGAAATGTCGTTTCCCGAGGCCTTTGTTCTCATACTGCGGCGAGCTTCAGGAAGTTTCGCGTTGATACTAAGGTCCTGCATGTGGCAACACGCTCAATACATTGTTTATACGACCAGAAGGAAGACACTTGCCGCTGTTCGCTTCTTTACACCTGCCGTGATGTGCACCCACCATTTACTTAGAGCCGTCTTCACAGCGAGCTCTCGATGACCTTTAGGGTTGAGCCAAGCTACGAATTCATCGAGCTGCAGGGACAAACAATCTCGTCAGTAACGAAAAAAAGCAAGCAGGCCAGGCCACTCACTTCCTCAAGATCAGAATAAACAGCCCATTCGCCAGGACCTAGCATGCCATCTTCCCCCTCTTCATCCTTCCTTCGCTCCTCGATCTCCTCCGGCGGCCGTTGCCCCAATAGCTCGAGGTCGAATTCACTGGGTCCTTGAATGAAAAGCCGTCCAGTTCCATACTGAGCAACACCACCACTACCGACCAGCGATGCGGAGCCCAACCCATCGAACCACCATATGCGATTGTAAAACCGATCACGACCTAAAGGCTTCACCCTCACAGAACCCAACAGCTTCCTGAACTCCCGCTCGATACCCTCCAGGCGGCGCTCGATTTTGTTCATTTCCTCATCCAACCGTCGATGCTCCGCCGCGGCCAGCTTAATCGTCGCAGCCTTTTGTCTGGCAGCCTCCCGCTGTTTAGCATGAGCTTGAGTCTGGGCCTTGATGCGCATCTCGTTAGCTTTGACAGCCTTTTGTCTCGCACTGAGGTTGGCAGATTCAGAACCGCCTTCGGAGGCAGAGGCGTCTGATAGCTCGCTCATGTCCTGCATCGTAACATCTTCGTCGACTCCGTTCGGAGCGGGAGGCAGGACGTCATCCTTGTCTTCTTCCTTGACTTCAGCAAGCGTTGACATTTTCTCCTGGCTGGAAAAGTTATGGTTAGGCCAAGAGTCAATTTAACGGCGATGTAAAAAGCATTCACAATGACTTTTTCTGTCGATTAACCTCGATCTTTTCCTTCCGTAGTGCCGTTAGTTGTTCCTCGCAGCTCTCCATATGGACATGGATAGCTTTACTCGAAAATAGCCAGGTTGCACATGAAGCTGAGGATAGCTATACGGTCAGCTGGGCAGAGATACGCATATTGTTGATCAGCGGATGACTGCTGAAGTGGAGCGGGTTCTTCGTCTTCTGTCTGGGAGTCGACGTTAAACAGAAGCCTCGTCATCACCTCCTGTAACCTTGGGAAAGATTGCACAGTGGCGTGCTACGCTCATTAGAATTTGCCGGTGTGCGAGTTAATCAAAAGACGTACATCTACCAAGCAACTCAGCATACAATTCTCCCACCCCAGTCGCCCTTCTGATGACCTTAACGGTTGTCGCTCCCAATTTCCGCTGAGATTGTACATAGTCGAAACTAGCGTTTGGCGATCCACGCCATGCACACTCTCCAGGCCGTTGCTCTCTAAAGAGTTTACGGCGGCATACTTGACAAAGGGGACACTGCGTAGGTTGTAGATCAGGGTAGAATGTACCTCGCCCAGCAGAAGGCACGCTGGGTCGACAACATTATGTCGAATGGCGTGTTCGAACTCGTCGAGTGTAAAATTAGAAAGATGAAGCGGTTGGCTGTGTAGGAGGGTCTTAGTTTGTATTCGTATGCGCATGAAATCGTTGCACATACCCGTAGACGTTGAGGAAGTTCCAAACTAGAAGGAAAGACTCGAACGTTCCCGGTTGCTCATTAAAGGCCAATGCCGTCTGACTCGGAACGGGTCGCTGTATCTTCATACCCGCCTTCTTGTCCTTGTCAGTGAGTCGAACATCGAGATCCTCCGTTGGGTAGCGTATAGGCTTCTTTTTCTTCTTCTCTGCAGCCAGTCTCTCTGCTTCAATTTTCGCCAACCTTTGCCTCTCAGCTTTTTCACGGTTCTCCCGATCCTTCTTGTGAGACGCAGGAAGCCCAGCTTTCACTGTGTTGTCGTCAGAAACAGTAAAAGATGAGAGAGATAATTGCCTAACTTTTTGCCTCCTCCGCAGGTGACAGACTCTTCTTTTGGTTGAGTTTCTGTTTCTTCGTCGGTGGCCCACCCTCTTCATTCTGGTAAGTCTTCCTGCGTTTATCAATCTCTCCCTTCTTGATATCCGCAACACCTTTCCGAGTCTCCTCTGGCATAACAGTATCAACACCATAACGCTGCGCAATTGCAGGCTTGACCGTCCAGGGTGAGGCAACTGCAGCATCCCTATCAACGCAATCACGTATAAAACGACGTAGTATGGATTTTGAGAAACATAGACGATCGCGACTGTGAACCGCATATTAGCCTAGGGCATGGGATGCTCAAGTGGACGTACCTCATCATCTGGCACTTAACCTCCATGAGACTTCCGATTATCCCTACGTCTTTCTCATGCTGTTGGGCGGACCTGTTCTTGTCAGGTTTATCCTTTTCCAGTTCCAGAATATGAACCCAATAATAATACAGGGTGGGGTCGTCGCGCTGGTTGGCCTCTTTGATAGGCAGGTTGAGATCCCCGGCAATGACGTGCGGTTGTTCGTCGTCGACCGCCATGATGGCGTTCGAAGTCAAATCAGTGGGCTTAAATGCGTCCCGGGCATCCACGTCATGGTAGTACTTCGGAGGGTATACTCGCTCAACGCGTGCGTAATACCTAGGGGGGAAGGGTGAGTTCATTGGTAAATAGACATAAGATGGCTAAGTACTTAGGATGCAAATCTACAATCACTCCTACTTGGGGTCAGTATTACGACACGCAATGGAGACGGAAGTACGTACTCTCGTGTTGGAAGTAACGGTCTTTAAACCGATCGTAGACAGCTTCAACTAGATGGTCCAGGCGGCCCATGACCTCTATGCATAGCTTCAGAAGACAGTACAGAGAGCTAAGGGGTAGAACGGAAACATACGCCATTGTACTGCCTTTAGCACGACGGGTTTGAGAGGCTCGGAGAAGCGGGTGTGCAGCGTCGTTGCTTCGTGTTTTTCGCTCTCGACGGCTTGGAAGTAATCTAGTCCGCTCTTGCCTGTCAACTCGCATTGGAATTGTTTGAGCCTGTAAAAGGACATGCGCGCGGCGTATTCTCTGCAGCAAAGCGCGGCACGATGACGAGAATACGGAGTGAGTTGTTGCCAAACAACAGGGTGACGCGGGCTTACTCGTAGCTTTCGAAAATCTCCCCTGTTTGCTCCAGGTAGAAGACCTCCTTGTGCGGGTCGTTCTTTACCGCATCGAGGAGCTCGTCTGCGGGCTGAGTGAGGACGACTCTTTTCCGTCTGCAGGTCGGCATTAGGAATGGGGGTTGTGGTTAGAGAAAAGGCAAACGGAGGCCGCCGCTGCGCAGATGGGACGAGATAGCCGTTGGGGGACGCTGCGGAGGGCAAATGGGCAGGAGAGGGTACGAGGAGGGCGTTGGCGATCACGACGATGAGGGTTGAGGGGGAGGGAGGGAGGGAAAGGGAGGATGATGGGAGAGCGGCAAAGAAAGGGACACGGCCACGGGTTGGCTCGAAGGGAGATGTTTGCGTTCGGTCACTTTCAATCAGTGTCCCTCCGACCGCCTCTGCTCGTCTATTGCCACGGAATTTCACGATTTTATATTCTCTACTTCACCTCTGCTCCCCGTATTTCTAATCTCCTCCTCAATCCTGCCCATCGGGAGCTGCAGTGCCGTGCCCGCCAATTTGCCCAGTCACTGTGGCCCGGTCGTGTCCAATTTCGTCTCCCAGATGTTCCGTGTTGGCTGCAAACCTGTCAACTCCGCATTCCCCTCTAAATGTCCGCCGTGCAGCCAGAAAATTATTAACATTCTCATACACGAATTCTGCGTCGTACACAGACAATTTATCTCGCATCAGAACTGCCTTGCGTTTTTGCCAGCATTCGCCTCGCCTCTCTTGTCTCCGAGACTGCATTCCATTCATGCACGTGACCAGGTACGAATACAGACTCCTACTACAACAAAGTGTCATTATGAGACGGTGCGTATGCTATCAGAGTAAATGAGTATATCCAAGATGAGAGAGAAAAGTCTAGATCCAATACATAAATGCCCTAAAAGTCAAAGATCCATGCTTCGTCGCTTGTCGTTATTCCTAGATGCTTCGGGCGTATTGACAAACCTAAACTTGGACCGCAGAACGCCCCGAGTTTTCGGTTTAGTCTGGGTCGTCGCTTCTATATCCTTAGCCCTTCCTGCTAATCCATTTGTTGAATCCCCGGCCTTGCCCTTGCCCTTGTTCTATATAGCAATGTCGGATTACCTCTCGATTGGCGGTTTTGAATGTCAAGAGAACTCACTGAGTTTCGCCTAGTCAAGGAAAACAGACGGCGGACAGCAGATGAACTTTCCTCACCATGTTTGGTCTTACTGCTGGTCTCGGCTGCATCAATTGCTACGATTGCTTGCGCAGGTGCAGGTGGCGGGCTCTGCTCGCTATGCCGAGGAAATTCAGACATACCTCGGGACCCAGGAGACTCCGGTGCGCTTTGATATTGCAGGGAAGACTGACTCCGAGACTCGCTCGTCCGATGAAGACTGTTGGGTACGCGATGCAGCGGCGGCGACTGGGGATGTGCATCTTTGTCCACGTTGACAAGAACCCAGCCTTGTCCGCTACTCGAACTAGCGTGGTTAGACATCTCCCTTCCCTTCCCCTTGTCTAGTCGCGGCACAGGGGGAAATTGAGGAGGAGCGGGATCCGCAATCAATCCTACGACGCCGGCCTCGCTCTTCCGCGATCTGTGGTCGCCCAGCTTATACTCTGGTGATTCCACACGAGACTTCACCTCCTGTAGCACACGTTCCGGACTCGCGTCGTTGTGTTGCCCAAATGTATGGGCCGGAGCGACAACTTCCTCCTCGTCCTTCTCTTCGACCGGCGTTGGTCTCCAGCCCCCAGGAAAGTTTGGGCCAGAAGATATACGATCTACCTGAGCGGCAGGGGCCAGCATCTGTCCCTGAGGTTGGATGGTAGACCCTACCCATTTAATAGGTACGGCATCGTAACTCGTTTCCGCAGACGAGACGGCCGAATCTCTGAACACACCCGGGCTCAGGAGGGCGCCAGTACTAACGGTTTGTGTGGCTCTGGGCGTTGAGTCTGACGGTTGGATAACATGAGCGGTGACGGGGGCGGAGGAGTGTGAGGAATGACCATCGGACACTAGCGAGGGCGGTGTCTTAGCCCGTGGTGGCCGAGAGTGACCGGAAGGCGGGGGTGACTCGGTGGTGATGGCCCGTGGTGACCCATGGGACGAGGTATCGTCACTCCACGCCGTCCCTGGTTGATACAATTCGGGCGTTCCTCCCCTAGAGCCTACACCCGTCATATCAGGCGTGCCATTGCTGATCGTGCTAGGCAAATTAGTCCTGAAGAATTCACGCGGTTGCGGTTGGGGCTCAGTATCGTACAGAGCGGATACCGGCACCTGTGCTCGAGGTGCAGGTTTGCGTGATATCGATTTACGGTTGGGACTGAGAATCGACAACGAAGCGACGTCACTCGACTGGTCGGTTTGCTGATCGAGAGGTTGGGTGATGCCGCCTTCGGTTTGCCGCTCTGACGTGGGCGGACAGGGCCATTGGCATGGCGGGCGAACTTGCAGGAGAGCTGGTGAAGCGGCGATGTTGGAAAGGTGGATTCACAAGGGGAGAGTGTGATAGGTCTTGGAGGCGAACGAGCCTCTTAAAGTCTAGCATAGGGCCATCTAGGATAGAGGGTGGAGGAGATTCACGGATTGCATCGCCTGAGGAAGACGGAGGCCCAGCGAAAATCCACAGATCCTTCACGCGAGACCGATTGCCCAAAGACAAAGACGTGATAAGGCTAAAGTCGTAAACATCAAGTGATGTCAGAAGAGTGAGTATATGTCGAAGGGAATCAGTGGCGAATGTATCTTCCTGGAACCCTGGGTGGATAGGAATAGAAGGGGGCTGTCAGGGTAATTTCGGGTTTATTTCTTGCGATAGAACGCACATTTATATCCTTTCAATTTGAATTCAAACGCGTTCGTGCCAATCTTCCTTTCCGACACTACGCCTCGGGGCCAAGCTCCCCTCACAGCTTGCAAAATGGCTGGGGTAATATTGAGCGGTGGTGATATTACTCGCAGGACGCTCGCAGATGCGAAAGAGACGCCAAAGAAAGTGCGCCGACCCCCCATTTTGTCGTGCAAGTTACTCATGGAAATATTGGGCGTAGGGGGAACGGGGGAACCTCTGCCAAATTGTTGGACGGCACAAGGTTTGTAGAAGGTGAGGGCCAGGCGGTCGTCGTGCTCGCGCCCATAGTCTATAGAGGATAGGAAGTTCCATCCATGCGAGGATAACACAGTCAAGAGGTCGAGCAGTAGCTTCTCGGTGTAGACATTCTTTGGCATTGTCCAGGGTTTCCCCTCCATCGAGAACTCACAGCAGTTCTGCGCGGAGTCTTCTCTGACGAAGCTCAATAGCTCCCGGTTCTCGAACATCATACGGAGTGCTTTGACGACAACCACCGGGAAGGAGTAGAGTCTGATGAGATTCGAGCCAGAGATGGACATCAGGGCAAATACATTCGCAGTTGCTCGATGCTCGCGTAGGAATTCCCTCCGAGGGACAAAGCCCTCGGGGGGAGATGGTGCCATGATGTTGCCAGGAGGGCTGGTTGCTATTTGTGACATGGAGTCTTGGACCTCGATTCTTCGATCCCTAGCTGTGTTGTGCCTCAAGATGGATGTGGATGGGGCGTATAAACTTCGTTGTGGGCTAGTGGTCGTTGCTGGCTAGAGAGAGAAGGGCGTGAAGGGATGAATGTTGGAACAGGGCCTGCGCCGTCCATGGTCCAAGAATGGAACACCTCAAAGACGTCACGTTTGCCACGCCGCGCGCCTCGTGGATTCAGGCATGGTGGCAGTGCTACTTCTTCTTAACCTTGATCGTCGTCGATACTCCTTCACCGAGCCCATACTTCCAGGAAGACTCATTAGCGCAAGCTACTACGTCAAACTGCAACTTACAAGCGAGCAGAATATTGTACCGTCCGATAATTACGAAATTTGCAGGCGTGTTTGCGTGTTTCAAGTCCTTGAGGTGAGTATGTTGTTTAACCTATTCGCAATCGTGACTGCGTCTTTAGAGGGCTCGGCTCGGCTCCACCAGTAGAGAGCCATATAGTATCCGAGACGGAGAGGAAGATACTAACAAAGTGCATGAACGTCTTATGTAAATTAACCATCCACGCCAAGTCGTCATCTTATGTGTGACCCGCATGGGTGAAAGTGCCGATAGCGCACCATGCGGTGGCGCAGGCACCATAACGAGACGTTGGACACCCATATCTATCTTGATAGTAATCTGACCGGGGAGCACTGGAGAGGCATGAGAATCGTGGCGCAAGCAACATGAGGCAAAGAGATCACTACAATTCTTCGTCGGAAACTTATTCTACACGGCCATCAGGTGTATCCACCGCTGGAGACTTTCTCCGTCGTTTGCGCTTGCGCCCATTTGATGATCGCACGTCTGGACCATCTTCGTTGCTATCAATCGAATCACTTGGTCTCTTTCGTTTTTCGACACCCCGGTGCTGTTCACCATCGCTACCATTGACAGCGCCCGCGTTCGTCGTACTCCGCTGTTTCCCTTTCCCCAGTGCCCCGCCATCTAGATCGCGTTTTGGGACCAGTTTTTGTAGGCGCAGCTTTTCGCTTCTTCATACTCAGCGGATTAGGTCCCTTCGGACCTTGCTTTCGCCGAGGAGGCTCAGATTGGGGTTGTTTTGAACTCGACTGTACCAAAGCAATATCAGGCACAAGTGTCGGTTGAACTGACTGCAGTTCCATCTGCACCTCGTTTAGCACCCACCAGCGCGTAGCTTAAGGAAGTCAACATACCGCCTTTTTTGCATCTATTGTGGCGTCACTAGGAGGCTCAAGGACCATGACTATTCGATTGATGTGTATAAGCGGGACACCAGGAACTTGTCGGAGCGCCGCACGAAGGGGTTGGGATTGGGATGCGACCACGTATCGGTGCTTGTTTTTGTCCCCTGGCGGATGGATATGTTTCTGTCAATCAAGTATGGAATACTGGTGTCTTACCGATGACGCTGGTCAAACATTCGTGGCCGGGGATGGCCTCTCGATGATTGCATTTTCGCCGCTCGAAAGACTTCGCAAGGTCGACGGCAGGTTGCTGTGATTTTCCTTGCAAATAGAGTTCATGTATACAGCATTGAGTGATCACTAGCAATGAAGGCTACGGTTAGACTTCAGTTAACGGACAAACCGGGCCACCGAATCCCACTGGGTTTGACCAATCCCTGAAGGACTACACCGAGTTGTTTCATAATGTCGAGTTTGTGGTCGATGGCTTCTTTGCACATATGCGAATCAACTGTGAACCAGTAAAAACCAGAGTCACACAGCATAATCTGGACTGACTGAGGACTTGATATGGCTGGCGAAACCCAAATGACATGGAGTACAGGGCCATGAGCCTTTTGTAGGTTTTAGCACGCTTGTGTCGCATTTTGACGATCTGAAGAGTTCAATGTACTGTGCAAAGGAGCCTTGAGAGCGGCAGGATAAATTTGCATCTGTTGATTTCGGAGGCCCCAGCCTCGGAGGGCGTTCCACAACAAGGTTCAAACCTTCTCGTCACCCTCCGCACTGTCAGACTAATGGTTCCGTGGATTGCAAGCTTGCTGCTACTGGGATGGTACAAATGACTTCGCTGATTCTCGACCATTCCTGACCCACTCGTCGTGATAGGCTGAGAATAGTTATCGCCTTCGCGGTCAAAGGCGACATTCTCTGGAACGACATATGTCCAGGTGTGCAGATCCCTTTATTCAACTCCGGCTTTGAACTGAGTACTGCTCTAGGGCCTGAGAAGTTGGGACGCTCAAAGGTTGTATTAGATGAAGGCAAATACTACGGGGGAATCCAGCAGGATGGCAAGTTTACCATGTGAGCTCTACATGTAATTCCTGGTCCCAGTATGTTTGACCGTTCTCAAGTCCAGGTGTCCCTGCGGGTACATACGTTCTCTCTGTCTCGACTCACGATTTTCATCTTTGACCAGGTGCGTTTCTGAAACGACTAATTGTTATACTGCTGATTCACAGACAGCTACGCGTCGATATTCTGAACACAACGCCTCCGGTCATTGAAATGCACCCGTACATACCTGGAACACCTTTGAATCCTCCATCCTCAGTGATTCTGCCCCACCCTATCTCTCTCGTCGCTCGGCAAAAGCATAATTATTTCGTTGCCCATGAATCTTTCAGCCTACTGGCAATGTTCAAGAACCCCATGATGATGATAATGCTGGTCACGGCCGTGATGGCGATTGGTACTCCATATCTCATGGTTCGTGTCTCTTGTGCACTTCTCGGAGTTATATCGAGCTCGAGTGACAGAAAAATATGGACCCCGAAGCCTTGGAAGAGATGCGAGCCAGTCAGGCGAAGATCGCAAGTGCGCAGTCTGCCTTCGCTACGGGAGATTTCAAGTCAAGGTATGCGGCCTTCCTTCTCTCACAGTCTTGGGTCCTAAAGCACCTTCTCAGCATCTCTGCTCTCATGTCGGATGAACCTGCTGCCATGCCACAACCGCAGCCAAAAGCTGGGCCTGCTCAGAATAAGTCACGTAGCAATAAAAACAAACGGCGATAAAACCCAATATCCTGTTATCCTGATGAATATACCATTTAGAGAGGCCTTGCTTTCAGCTTTAGTCCGCTTGCTAAGTTCTAACTTCAAACCGTGGATCACATGAGTGGACTTGGTCGTCGGCCCGGTCCTTCTCACATCCTTCCCGGGCCGTCGGTCTCCGCTCATTAGTCCTCGGTTTCTCCTGTTTGCCTTTTATTGCTGGCAGTCCTCTTTTAAAACGATGAGAGCTCGTCTCCAACTTCCAATCGACAGCGATAGCATCTTCAACCATGTCCAGCCAAGCTAAGCTCAATGTATTGATGTGTAAGTTGTGATCGTCTCGTATACAGTGACATGATTTGACGTGACACTGTAGGCGGTTACCGTAAGCCATCTATATTATGCGAATATAAAGAGGCCTTACCAACAACACCGTATGTCCGTTAGGGTGAATATACCACAGGATGGACTGGATCTGGTGCATCAAAGTCTGACAAGAAGGTGGGTGATACAATGGCGATATCGCTGCGAGATACGATCCTGATTGTTCAATAGATCGGGGTACGTTACTTCTCG
The DNA here is from genome assembly GCA_029467805.1 of Pleurotus eryngii var. eryngii. Classification (NCBI taxonomy): domain Eukaryota; kingdom Fungi; phylum Basidiomycota; class Agaricomycetes; order Agaricales; family Pleurotaceae; genus Pleurotus; species Pleurotus eryngii. The sequence continues at coordinate 949,520 of SZVJ01000018.1, forward strand.
AATATATTGGTTACCTCGACGAGAGCGTATTCACGGCCGTTCAATATAGGTCGTTGGCCTGACATTATTTGATTTGCGAAGACTGGGGAAGGTACTTGCACGCCATGGTGTCGTGCCCTGGTTCTGACCAGAAATTCGAAGGTTGATCATCTTAGTATGGTTGGTGTCAACGGTGACAAGTTCCCCGCTGTTCGCGAACATCTGGCCCAGAACATCGGCAATGTTTATAAGGACATGGATCTCTCGTAAGTCTCCGTGTTGCAACTCGCACTCCATTGACTAACTCGTTTACAACGATTCTAGGTTTGACGCGTTCCCCGAGGAGGGCAAGGTTGATCCCGATGCTTGTAAGGGACATTCGTTGGAGTGGATTTCATGCTCCTAATGGAAAGCAGACAAGGCCGCTATGGACAAATTGTCCCCCGGCGACGCCGTGATAATTTTCACGCCAGATAGTGAGTTCCTTGCCACTGGCGATTCTTTGTCTCACCGTAAACCACAGGTACGCACTACCCGATCGCTATCTACGCCATCAAGAAGGGTATCCATGTTCTTGTGACGAAACCCGCCACTCAGCTCCTCTCCCACCACAACGAACTCATTGATGCCGCTCGGGAAAATAACGTAGTTTGCTTCGTCGAACATCACAAACGGTGAGGCTATTTATGACTATAACAATTGAATGGTCCGTCGCTAGTCGCTAACTTCAATCAACGTGACTAGGTTCGATCCGGTATACGGCGATGCGAAAGCCCGCGCCTCCACTTTGGGAGAATTTAACTTCTTTAATGCGTGGATGAGCCAACCGAAGAGCCAGCTCGAGACTTTCCGCGCTTGGGCTGGCAGGGATTCAGACATTAGGTACGAGGCACCTCCTGAAATGATGGCTGCCTCGTTGAAATACCTGATAGCTATTACTTATCATCCCACCACATCGATATCTGCTGTTGGATCCTGCAGGACATTGCTGTGCCCACGCGGGTAGTGGCAAGCGCTGCCACGGGCATTGCAACAAGCGAGCCGTATAACTGCGTTCCTCAAACTGAAGACACGATTACACTCCTGGTCGATTGGCAATCGATCAAGAGTCCCAAGCACAAGGGGACAGGAGTGTATACTGCTTCGTGGACCGCACCACTTAGGGCTGGCGTTCACTCCGCACAGCACTGGTATTACATGGGCGAAAAGGTCGGGGGTAAAGCTCATCAGCCGAGCTAGACTTGTTCTGATGCACATTTATATAGGGCGACATTACTGTGGATCAAGCCCATCGCGGATATGATGTAACAGTAGATGACACTGGCAAGACATGGTACAATCCATTCTAGTATGTGTCTCCTAGTTCCTTCATTTCTATTGATCTGATCAAAGTCTCTGTTAGCATGAAGTATTCACCCTCGGAAAGCGGTCACTTCGATGGCCAGCGTGGCTATGGGTACATTTCTATCGAGAAATTCATCGATGCGGCCCGTAGCGTCAATTCTGGAGCCTCAACGCCCGCTGAATACGACACACACGGACTTCCTACGATCGCGAACACCGTCCTAACGACCGCGATCCTTAATGCCGGTCGAATCAGCTTGAATGAGAAGCGTCCAGTGGGCATCGCGAAGGACGGTGATCGCTGGATCCTTCAGTGAACGAATGGAGAAAGAGAATACCTCTAGAACATTGAAGTGTTACGTTGGCTGTCATCGGTTTCTAGGGTATTCCTCTTGGGATCCGGAACTCGAAGCACTGGACACCTCTTATGTCAATGTTTTCGTATCATTATCTTGTATGTTTAAACCGGGTATGTAAACTTTCATCTTTTGATGACAGTCTTCTCCATTTGTTCGTCGGCGTATCCCTGCGACGCCTCCCACAGGCGGCCCATCAAAAAGAAGGAAAAAGTACACAGTCTGTAGATGCAATCACACCACTCCACAACAACGCACAAGACCCTCATGGGATTTGGAGGCCTTCCTATGGTGTTATCGAATGATCTCAGATGAGCGCTCCCTCAGGTGCTTGGTCTTTCGCTGGGCCAATGGAAGTGGGTTGATTCCACCCTTGTTAAGGGCGTGGTTTCCTTGTAGATCATCCTTGCGTTGGTTTGTGTGCGCTGGTTGACAACCTATAATGAAAGAATACAAGGCTGCATTCCCATGCACGCGCGATGTACCCTTCCGAGGTACCTGAACCCTTCGACGGTGTGCGACATAAGACACAAGTACCTGACCAGAAAGTGGGCTGCGTGCAAAGGTAAGGCCCGTGGAGATCGTCTACGTAGGGAAACCGTGGGCCGAATCAGGGATTCAACCTAGGGCATTTCAAACACTCGCCCGGCGGAATTCCTTCCTGCGAACACCTGAAACCCTTGCTGTGTACATTTACATACTTACGTTACTCACCAGGTCGACGATCTTTATCAATTTGCAAGAACGAGAGCGTTTTTCTGTGAAGCGATTGTGTGATTGTACGAGACATTTGGGTGATGCTTGTATATACGAGTGGTATTGCAACAATGACGAGTGTTCGGGGTGTGCAGGTGAAAATGATATGTGCAGGTGAAGCGAAAAGGCGGAGGAGAGGCGGATGCGATGTGGGGGTGGCAAGGGCAAGGGATGCTGGGAGAGCGGAAGCAAAAAAAACAATATACTGTAGAACGACGCATCAGACCGCCATCTGTGCGAAGTCTGAGAAGAGTAGAAGAATATAACATAAAAATGAAATATAATAAGGTAATAGGTAAGAACGAATGCGATTGTCGCTGGGGGGGATAGGGACGTACGCGGGGACTATGGTCGCGAAGGGAAGTGGGGTAGTAATGCAAGAGACAATTGAACAAGGGGAAATGAAAAAGTGCACAGGTGGTGAGGGACTGCATAATGACCAAAATTGCATTGAAACGAGTGTAGTTACTTTGTGTTGACAACCAGAGATAAAGGGGATGCAGGTAGGATGGGACGGGACGAGAACATCGCCTTGCGTACAAGAAAGTTATATCGCTGGGTCCGGTGGCAGGCAGAGAAAACAAACTGTCCGTGGAATACAACATCGACGGTGGGCCATCGCGCGGATGCTTGAGAGAGCCGTCCCCATGAAATACATCTTTGTACGCTGTTTAGTTGTGTGGAATAGTTGTATGCCTGCCATTAAAGAGATATGTGATGCCAGAAGAGATGGAAAGGAGAAACTATTGCAGGGATGGGGGGAATCGATGAATGCATGCATATTGCGAGAAAGGGAATATTGCCAATGTGTCTGTTTGACGTGTATGGTGGTACATTTTGCGTTCTTGCTTGACGTTTTGAGCGAGGAAAAAGAAAGTGATTTTAGCCACGGTAAATTATGCTACCATCGCCCGGGGAGACACAACATTTAAGTTGTGAAGCGCGGGACGACCGAATGAGACATAATCGTGAGGGAGGAACTCGTCGGGTGTCGGATCAGCGCGAATCGGCTTGATCACAGGTTCCAGCGAGGAGTGCACGTTCTCCTTGTCATCTGAAGAACAATGCGAGCTTGGGAAGAAATCACTCGTCGATAACGGACTCGTCGGCGTGACGGGCATATCGTCCGAAAGGTCCGAGTAGGAGGTGGTGGAGCTCATGGGCGTGCTGACGATGGAGGAGGCGGGAGAGCGGACGGGAGTGACAGGTAGAGAAGGGTACGCGTTGCGCATGAAGTGACCACCGTTCAAGTAGTACTGGACCACGAAGGTGGCGGCCTTGGAATAGAAGGCGTACGAGTATTTACGCACGAGAACTTCCGAAAGGTCGTTCACATGTCGCGCCAGACGATTGTCGAGGTATTCGACGACCTCAATGCACTCATCTGTCTCTTCCCAGACACGGCGGGGCTTGCCGCAAAGGTAGCGAGCCAAAGTCAAGGCAGCCAGAGCAATAGACGAAGGTGAATGCTTTACGAACTCGCGATAGAACAGCGTTATTTCCATCAAAAAGCGGGCCACATGCTGAACTTTGGGTTCCTCCATCACTGGCCCACAACACATAAGCCGTAACCAAGCCTCGGCCGTTGGATGTCCCAAAGTCCACTGAATGGTTGACAAAACATGACCTTCCATCTGGATGAACGCAGTTTCGTCGTAAGCTTCTTGACATACAGAGGCGAGTTCCTGGACGGTAGGAACACGATCTTTAGCGTCTTCGAACTTTGCAGCGATCCAGAGAGCAGCGCATCCGACAAGTTGGTAGTGCTTCACGTAGACAATTCGGCGAGACACGTAGCGATCAATGATGTTGAGTGTAAGGTAAAGAGTTTCGGGGCGGAGGCGGAACGCGAAGTGAACTTCAACGAGAAAGTCGACCAGACAAGGGCGCATGTGCCACCGAATTTCAGGTTGTTGATCCATGGACTGCAGCGAACACATTGTGCATTGCTGTAGGTTTGTCCACTCTCAGCAACGCGAAAAGCACAAACAGAGAGGTCACGGAACGAGACTGACCTCCATGTCAAGCATGTAATAACGAATCTCCTCACGATACTCCTCTTCTATGAGGATGCCTTCCCTGCGAAGAGCTGCTATCTGGGCTTCGCGTTGCCGCTGTTGAATGAGACCGGATTTCGCGGACCTGGGGGTCTTCCGCGGACCATAGGCAGGCAAGAGAGGAGATCGTCGCGGCTTCGACACGCCATTCGGAGACGGACGCTTCTTGGGATAGATAACAGAATTGTTGCGGGCGTGGCGGGTAGATGAAGTCGAGCTTTCCTTCATTGCGAGAGACGATGGAGGAGGATCTTCTGGTTCAAAGTCGTTGTCAGAGGTGCTGTGGGTAGCAGAACACGTATTGTGAGCGATCATGGTAAGGCAGAGAGAAGCAGAATCGTTTGGGGCGCAAGATATAGGTGTCGACATTGTGGCCAGCGCACAACAAAAAGAGCTCGCTGGTCCACGCAGCGAGCACGAGCACGGCCAAACAAGAGGCCACAAACGCTGGACTGGTCCAAGTGGCTTAGGCGAAAGATACTCACATGAAGCAGGCTACTACTGTTCATACGACAAAGGTCGGGGGTGGAGGCGGGTGGCGGCGGGAAACTAGAGAAAGAGATCGTGAGCGTCGCCGGTCGTGATGAACAGAGAGTCGTGCACGCCGCCGAGGGGGATGAGCTCGACGTCGTGATGGGGGAAGAGGAAACAAAAGACAGATAAAGGATGGGAAATATAAAATAGGCTGAGAAAGGAAAGCACCGGGAGTGACGGGGGTCCACATCCGAAAACAGCCATGTGAAGCACGGGGGAAAACAAGGCTCGAGAGTGAAATGGTCAGTTCACTCTCTGACCTTTCACAATTCGCGTAAACCACCATGTCATCGCCTCCGCACTCGTTTTTTATCTCCACAATCCATCTCTGATGTGTGATCGTGTCACGTCCTTTGCCCATAATCGGAACCAGCGCTTCGGTGTCGGCCCGATCTCTCCCACGGTCCACGTTTCGCAGCGTCCAAGCCCCAGATCACGAATGAGATTGGGTTGATCGCTCACCTTGGATTATCTGATAGAATGCGAGTCAGCGCACGCCCGACAGGATGCTGGCAGGTTGTGCTCACCTCTGGCAGTGCCCTGGGAGGTATTAAAAAAATAATGAAGGAATTATCTTGCTTTTAAGAATTGGAGAGGAAAAGAACGACTGTAGTGAGTGCAACTTGTTGGCTTCTAGAGGGAGATTGCCGCGAGAGGGACGAGGGCGGACGAGGGGACAGAGAATCACAGCACTCGAAGTTAACCGAGCGATTCACGGGCGACGGTAGGCTCGAGGCGTTTTCAGCGAGTATCAGACCGGTGGTGATACTCGTCGAAAGGCAGGCCGACCGAAGAGATGGTGAGCGAGTGAGGAGGAGGAGGAGGAAAAGGGAAGAAATAAGTTGAAAAAGTTGTATCGGTTAACGAACAAGCAACTTTTCAAGGGCAAGAACAGTTCGCTCCTGCTGCAATGCGTTGAAGGCGTGGCTGAGTTCCCCTTTCTCTCTTTAGGTCGGCTTTCAGGCTCACGCTTTCGGCGACAGTAGCCTCCCTTATTTGCCAACACGTTCCTTGCCTGCAGGCAGAAGAACATCCAGATTCACCCCAGGTTGGCTCACTTATGTAATACCCAAGCCTATTTCGAGCCAAAACTGCTCATCCAATGCGCATCTCTGTCGCTCAGTGCTTCATGGACACGTAAATGGCAAAAAAGCAAGAATTTATGCTTTTTATTGGCGTATAATTGCCATTTTTCCAGCGCAAAGTCCACCAATATCTGCGCTTTTACCTGTTCCTTTGATGCTCACGCGTATCATCGCCACTCCCACCGGAGCACACACCCTCCCATCAGTCACACTTATCTCAACCATCATGCGTGGGCGAACATCTGTAGTCGCATTCACAGGCTAAGAAGGTATTATATTGCATACACTGCCTGCTTGAAACTGAAACTGTTGTCAACTTGTGTACATTACTTACTCGGGTGCTGCCTTTGTTTCCGAGTCGGCCTCAGCGAAGCACAGAACTCGGCGTAGAGGACAACAACGTCGTAAATGTGGATCCATACGGTAGCCTTAATACATCAACTTTGGGTAATCATTCTGAGAAACTAGGGACCCGAAATAGATACTGATGTCGTGTGCGTACATGTCAGAAAACATTTGATCTGTCCATTTCGCAGTCAGCGCCCCGCAAATACAACCTAGCTGCACTTGTTATCCTTACCCAGGCTCACGCTTGCAATTGCAGTTTCGCCGCTTCACAATTTCACCCAGGCACCCCGAGGAAAGCCGACAACAAACAGATACGTCAAACTAGCACAAAAAGCGTTGAAAGAATTAGTCCGGGCTGTCGGTAATGACCTGTAGCGAGCGTGTTGAATGCAATTTCAATCTTGACTGACGTTGGTTCTGAACCAGAGTCGTCCTTCGCGACGCGCTCATGAGAGTGAGAAGGCCCACGGTGTGGGAGGACTCGGATGAACAGCAAATGAGTCCGAAGGGTTGTTCTTTTTTCCATTCAGTTGTTTACTACACTGTCTAATCGCCGACGTCAATGGCGACTTGAATGTCTCTGAGGCGTGGCAATTATGAATTCTCAAACAAGGGTAACTGCTGGGCATGTGGGTCGGGTTTTGAAGGTCATCAGAGCTTTAGCGCTTCAGCGTTGACGTTAGGCCAAGATGTCTGATATGTACGGCACTGCAACCGGGGCATCATCAGTCCACAAGGTCAAGACAATTAAAGCGAGCAGAGTAGCATTATGCTCATGCTGGCTTCTAGGCGCACAAGGTTCACACCGGTAACAGAGGCCATCGCATTGGAGGCCTGCATAAGGGTGGCAGCCGAACGGTGAATTTGTAGTAGAAGGATCGGGAGCAATGGCAATCGGGGCCGCCCAGTGATCTGAGATAAGATGACCCGGGAGGATGGCGCAAACAAAGTCTCTGTTCCGTTGGTGCTGTGTTTCCATTTCAAGTCCCTCAGATATTCCGGGCCTATCTGACATAGGGTCCCAGTCACAAGTGTCAATCGAGAGCAGTACAACTTGCTTGAATTTGAACGCAGGGGATTTGATACGTCCGGCTTGCAAGGGTTTGCTGCGCTCTTCACTTGCTCTTCACCTACATATCCCGCTATCGATCCGCAAAATCGCTCTCAGTAGGGACCCATTATCACGTTCCCTATTTTCCGACCGTTCCACAACGAAATGGCCGGTCCCGAAGTCCCCTTGTCGATCGGCACAATACCATTATACTTAATGCATCATAGCGCCCGGGATAGCCCCCACGAACCGTGCACAGAACCTGGAGTTGGTCACGGCTATATTTCCAGAGCGTAGATTATCGTGCAGGAATTGGAGAGAGGTGTGGCAAGCGAAGGATTTGATTTATACTGAATATCGAATGGCTAGGCTAAGTAGGATATGCATCAGGGAACACCAGTGAGTCCGAAGTCATTAATGGAATGAGATGATGATGATATGGTATTCACTCCCGGTGGGGACCACCCATCAGGAGTGCCATAAGATCATGGTTCTGGGGGTTATTAGGTTGTTGTTGGAGGTGAGCAGGCATGCCACCTTGTGCCATGTGGGGCGGCAGTATAGGTGGTTGTTGACGCATCCCTAATAGAGGCAACTGGCCAGGACCTTGCTGAGGGTTAAAACCTCGAACGCCTCCACCCGCAAGACCCATCAGCTGGGCTTGACTCGGTATCCGCATATCCATATTGTTAGGATGTCCGAGCCCCACGTTGTTGTGCGGCAGGTTGGCCTGTATCGGCGAATGTCCTGGAGGCCCACGCATCGGAGGACCAAAGCCGAGGTTATTCGAATTGGGGAGATTGTTGAACGTTGGTTGACCAAGGTGGTTGCCTTGCAATGCATTCAACAGAGCCGAATTCTGCATATTTCCCATAAATTGGTTGGGCTCATGTGGTGGCCTACCACCTAAGTTCGCCAGGCCGGGAGGCAATCGTTGCCCATGGTTGGGCAGCTGGTTCTGCAGTTGATTCTGCAGCGAAATGGGAGATGGTCCGCCGCGGAACGGTTGTTGTTGTATGGGGATGCCCGCGTTACGACCAGGCTGCTGAGAGAACATAGGAACTTGGCCGGGGAACATTTGTTCAGGTACCCGCTGCTGCAATGGCATGCGTTGCTGCCTGGCGAAGTGGAGCTCGTCCATGGCGTCCGGAAACATTCCTCCATTATCATGGCCGCGAGGGAGAGGAGCATTCCGCAGACCAGGAACCATTCCATCGGGGACGAACGACCGGTCATCCCGGCTGTCATACAGGGAATCAAGGCGAGCGTTTCCGTGCATGAGTGGCTGTTGCTGGTGGGGGTATTGCTGTCCAAGTATTTGTAGGGGGCTACGCGTGTGTTGCGCGGGTTGACCATACGAGTTGTGGACACCGTTCATCGCTGACGGCGGTTGGTGAGTGCCATTCAATGATCGGCCCTAAATTAGTTAGTACAACGTTCATACAATAGAAGGAAAGGGATTCACCTGGGCAGAGTTGCTGAGCATGTTGAATATCTCCGCCATGGCCCGATTATCATTGACGTTTATACCATTATTACCAACGAGATGACCGTCATGTCGTATACCACCCGAAGGTCCAATCGGACTGCCTGAGGAAGGTTGCGCGCGCGCATTCACGGGGTCACGATTTTTATTGCCGTCGAAGAACTTTGCGAAGCGGCTGCCTTTGCTGGAGGCAAGGGCGACATTAGCTGTATCGTTGGGTAGTGAGGACTCCATATGAAGTCCGTTCTCGGATGGAGTAGGGGGCGCATGTTCGCCAGATACGCGGCGCATCGATTGGCCCATCTGCGAGTAACCAGTAAACCCTTCGGAGCCTTGAAGCAGAGGGTTGCCGCCAGCAGCTCCCTCTTCAAAGGGTGAGAAGCCTTGTTGAGGACGGAGCTCAGGTTTAGGCACTGCCGTATTTATACCATGAGCTGGAGACGCTGAGTGCGGATTAGCCACCATCGGTGGGTCCAAAGAGGAAGGTGACATAGGTGAATGTGGTTTGGGGGTGGCATTGGAGGGTGCACCAAACGCGAGTAGGCGAGAGCCAGGGTGCGTATTAAGCTGATGAGAGGGTTCGGAGGGTTTCGTGGAGGTAGCTTGGGGGATGGGGAAGAGTCTAGACGTCGGCGGCTTGCTCTGGTCGGACAACCCGAGAGGCGTTGGTATCAAGGATTCAAGGGCGGTGATTGATTGGGAAGTAGTGGTCGTCTGGGTTAGCATAGTGAGAAGGGTATTAGGGCCATCGTTATTCGTGATGCTGATTATTGGACTGGGCTTGACGGACGCGACAGGCTTTTCTGAATCTGAAGCAATCGAGTGAGCAACATTGCGGAATAAAAATTATTAGCCGTACCATTCGTTGGTGGTGGTGGTGGTGGTGATGGAATAGGCGGCCCGGTCTTCGCATCTACCGTATCAGGCGCTTCGACTTGTTTTTTCTTCTCGTCTTCTTTCTTCATGAGCATGCGGAACATCTGAATCTCGTCCAACCCATTGCTTGCACTACTCGTTCCATTTGCGGAAGGTGCAGGTGGCAATGAAGGTGCAGGAGCATCGTCGGCAGCCACTTGAAGGGCTGACTTCTCCTTCTCTTGCTTCTCCTTCATGTCCTTCTTCCAAGCCTGTATCCCATCAATTTCATCAGCATTACCGCCCATGATTCCGCCACTCGATGGAGAGGGAATATATGTGTCCATCCAAGCGGGTTCCTTTTCCTTCTCCCGCTCACGACGGTCATCTCTGTCTCTGTCGTCACCATTGACTTTGCGGTCACGAGGTTTCTTTCCGGGAGTATCGTCGTAGGTGGGACGATACGAATCATATTCACGAACCGGTCGTTCTCTAGGTCGCTCACGATCTGCAGCACGTCGAGCTAGCCTCTCTTCACGCTTACCATCATCTCTCCAACGCCGAGGGTCATCGTGTTCTGAATCGCGGTCGTAGTCGCGTCTGTAGTCATCACGATCCCGACGGTCGTCTCGGTCTCGGGTTTTGTCTCTATCACGACGACCAGTAGATGGATCTCTCCGAGGTCTAGAAGTGTCGCGTACACGCGAGCGAGGCCGCTCACGGTCATCCCGATCTCTGCGAGGAGTATCTGACCCTATACGTGTATTGGATGACAATGGAAAGTTTCAAGGGGGGATGGATGGCTTACTGTCATCTCTCGGATTCCTGTCGCCTCCTGATACTAAGCTTAGTTTTGTGGCTGTAAGCAAGGAAGATAAATACCTCGCCGCCAGTCATCACCGTCGCCACGCCGCCTCGCACCCTCCCTTCCTTCGGTGCGCCGGGTAGTATTTGACCCTGCTGTTTGGCCGACCAGTCGAGAGGTACCTGCTGTAAGATGAGGCGCGGCATCTCGATCCTTATTACGAGCATTAGTCCCAAGACGATCACGGTCATATTTGTCCGAGAGCTAGGGTACAGTGAGGAGGAAAGAACAAAAAAGCAGAGAAACAAAACTTACATTTCTGAGATGCTCGTGGCCCTCTTTGTCTCTGAATTCCCTCGTGTCTCTGTCGCGATCTGGTGCTCGAAGAGATTGGTGTTTGAAATTACCCATCTGAGAGGGTTGAGTTAACGCGGAACGGAAAGATGGCCTCGCTGTCGTGTCTACAATCGTCCCCTCAGCTTCGTGGAGAAAAAATACATTCTAGAAGTCGACGCACCATCCTCAGGGTCTCTTCTGTGCCTAGACAAACGTTCTTAGTGATTCCTCGCATTGTCGAGCACAGAACTTGCGTACCTTCTAGCATTGCTAACCGGCAAGATGGTCTCTGACTCTTTCTTATTCATGTTTTGTTCATTCTCAGTGCTGAGGTCAGAGTGAGTGCGTAATCATCGAGAAACGTATGTCTGACACTGACCCAAACCAGTCCTTGAGATCCGGCATTCCATTAGGGACTTGTACAAGGGGAGATTCGTACAAGAAGAGCAGTTGTTGCGGGGTATATATCTTTAATGGACGAGGAGGACTGTCTGGCATGGGTTTTTCGTCTGAATTGTCGCTTTGGCCACCGTCATTTTGCAAGGTCAGACTTGCGAGTGAATTCGGGAGGCCTTCGAGGTTGGATTGCTGGTCTGGGAGAGAAACACCGGAGTCTGTGGTTGCCATGAAAGCTGGAGAGAAGTGAGTAGGGTCGTGTATGGTGAAGTCTGCGAGGAAGCCAGCTGGTCACGGTGTGCAGGCGTACTAGCGCGGAATTTGAAATGTCCAGTGACTATACTCGCCCATCTTTTGATGCGATAACATGAACCAGCAGCTTACTCTCAAACATTTTATCCTCAAACAACGGGTTCTGAACTTGTATCGATATGCTATTCGGGCCACGAAGGGTCCATAGGCTTTTTATTCGCATGCGACCGTTATTGACGCGCTCCCAGGAATTCCAGATCCCACAGCAAGACGGGAAACTATTGCTTGGATTCGACAGGATTTCGAAAAGCACAGGCATCTCTCTGACGTGGTGGGTACTTTATGAGCGCCATTATGGGGTTCTACTTGATTAAAGCACCCCACAAGGCATTAATAGAGGACAAAATCAACGGCATGCGAAGAGAACTCAAGCAAATATTACCAGGAACTACGACAACTGACAAGCTAGCCAAGATTGCATGAATGCTGGTCTACGCTACTACCGGCTATTCGGTTTATGCACAAGTTGGACTCGTGCGGCTCCGTTGGAGCAATTTCGTCAGACAATCAGAATTGGCAGTCCGTTTGTCTGATGGCAAGATGTACATGCGGAAGCAGCAGTAGTAGTTTGTATGATGTACATACAGAGTGACATATATCGAGGGCGATCCTCACGCCAGGCTCCCCCTAAGCTTGATTGCGTAGAACTATCCAAGTGTCAGCTTCTTGAAGGTCAACTTGAAAGCCTCCAACGTACTGAGAATCACGGAGTCACCGCTAGAAAAAGAGTAGCACATCGGACTCAGGATCTACGAGAGAGGAAGTGGTTGAGACGTACCGCAAAAACATCTTGCTGATGAAGCGATCCTTGTTCACAGGCTTCTTGTTCTTACCCTTGGGCAGTTCTGTCCACATCTGAAAGGGGGGATCTTGGTAAGTGTCAACGTTGAATGCAGACGCGCCATTCACCTCTTTCACGTTTTCGAGAACCTAGATGATTCTCAAGTGTGAGTAGTGGACATTGAGAGCTTGGAACAATCAGATACCATGTTACTGTGACGATCAAAGGCCTTCACGCGAGCCAGGAGTTTCTTGTTATTTCGCAGCGAGATGAGCACTTGTGTATGGTTCCGGACTGCCTGTTGCAATACTGACAATGGCCCTTGGCTGATCTCATGCTCCTCTAGTTGGCGAAGCTGCGCCTCGTCAAGTTCTGATTTTGGTACATGCACGTATTGACTGTTTCCGCGAGCATAATAGATCAGTAATCAGCAAGTAGCTACGACGATATACGAACGACTTGCCTCATCTCTGGATGGATCTAGAAAATACGCGGTCAGTATGCTAGCGCCCAAATATCAGTTTTTGTTATCTGGCACGGCGGGAAACAAACAAGATTTCCAAATCCGGAGCAATTACTTTAACTATAAACTTTTTTCACCATGGGTCGTCTACGGCAAAAGGGCAAGGCAGGCGCTGCAAAGGCCTATATCACACGAACTTCGGCCATAAAGAAGCTGCAATGCTCTTTGGCCGATTTCCGGAGACTCTGTATACTAAAAGGTCGGCGAACGGCTTGAAATTCTACACCGGCAACTGACATCTATGAACAGGCATCTTCCCTCGTGAGCCCCGTAGCCGCAAGAAGGCTAACAAGGGGTCGTCCGCCCCTACATCGTTCTACTATACGAAAGACATAGCATATCTTGCGCATGAACCTGTTCTGAAGAAGTTAAGAGAGCACAAGGCTTTTGCGAAGAAGCTTTCTCGTGCACTCGGTCGAGGGGAATGGAGCAGCGCCAAAACCCTTGAAGATAACAAGCCCGTCTACAAGCTTGATCATGTTATCAAGGAGCGGTAAGTATTCAGATATCTTATCTTTAGTCGCCTCACAATTCCTCTAGATACCCCACCTTCATCGATGCGTTACGAGACATTGATGATGCACTGTGTATGGCCTTCTTATTTGCTTCCCTCCCATCGAACTCCCGCCTTCCCCCCGAACTCATCGAGAACTGCACGCGTCTCGCCTCCGAATGGCAGCTGTATATCATGCACACACGGTGCTTGCGCAAAGTATTCTTGTCAATAAAGGGTATATATTATCAAGCTGAAGTCATGGACCAAATGATAACATGGCTGGTACCTTATCAATTTACCCAAAGCGTACGCAATTCTCTGCAATCCGTGACAAATAGCTAACATCGACTTCAGATACCACCGGATGTGGATGTTCGTGTTATGCTGACATTCTTAGAACTTTATCAGACATTATTGGGCTTCGTATTTTTCAAACTCTATGCGGATGCTGGCTTTGCCTATCCTCCGCCACTAGATACCCAAAAGGACGAAGGAGCAGCTGGCGTCGGCGCCTTCAGCCTGCAAACCGTTATGCGGTCTGTGCAGGCGGGTCCATCAAAATCAGAAACGACGGGGAAGAAAGTCTCTGGCAAGGAAGTCAGACAAACTATCAAAAGCATCGATGCCTCAACAGACCAAGACATGGAGATTGACCCGAATTCCACTCTGGACGCAATTGCCGACATTGAGGAGGAATTCGTTGTTCATCCTTCATCGACAGACCCCCAAAACCTCCGCCGCACTCCCTACTCTACATTCCCTGTCTGCCCTCCCCCAGACGACCCAAGCATCATTATTTTCGCCATATACGTTCTGGCTCTCCCGAGAAACCTCAAGGCCTGTGTTCGAGTTCTTGGTTCGGTCGTTTGGCGGTCGAATTGGCTGGCCTGCATCCTCTGGGGGAGGTTCAGCGTTTGGCGAGGATGATGAGAGCATCACGCATGTCATCATCGATCGTCCACTGATCGAAATGACCCCGGAAGAACGGCAAAGACGGGCGAGGCACAAGCATGTACAACCTCAATGGATTGTTGACTGCATCAACGCTGGAAAGATTCTGCTCGAGGAACCCTATGCTCAGGGCAAAAACTTCCTCCTCATCTTAGTCCATTCGGCGAGCGAGCCGGTGCATACGATCCTACGGAGGCTGTATCCAGTGTTGCTGAGGCAGAAAGCGAGGCGGAAAGTGAAGAGGAGGAAAGTGAAGAGGAGGAAGCCGTCATTGAAGCAGAGGAGGAAGAGGAGGAAGCGGAGGGGAAGCAAGCGTTGCGCGCAGCAGCCGATGTAGCGGCTGATGACGCAGGTGTTCTCCGTGCTGCGGAACTGGCTGCCGAAGCAGCTGGCGTGGACTATGATGCGTTTGAGAAGGAGGTCAGCAAGTCTCGCAAGAAGGCGAAAAAGGTGGCCGTGGAGGACAAAGACGCCGACGCCGAACAAGACATGAACAAAATGCTGATGAGCAACAAGCAGCGAAAGCTGTACGAGCGCATCAAGCACAGCCAGGGCAAGCGAAATACCGAGGTTTGTTCAGTCTTTTTTTTGTTCACTCTTTGCGCTGACAACACTACCCGCAGCGTACCAAATTGGAGGAAAGAAAGAAGAGTTTGGTCATGCAGAAAAAGCGTGAAGCTAGGGCTTGATTCTTGATTCCATTTGTACCTAGTTGTAGTATTTCCGTCATCCGTCATATTAGCTCAATTCATAGAGTTGTCATCAATATTTGTGGTGCGATGATTCCATTACAGTATTTGTCGGACCCTTCAAAAGAGCTTTACATACTTCCTTTCTTTCCTCACGAGCGCACGCTTCTCGATTGGCCGACACGCTTCAACAATCATCTGAATGGGATATCTTGACTGATTTCCTATCCAGAGTTATCCGTAGCTCTTAGGCGTCGTATGCGAGCATGGTCGGTCTCTTCAACCTTGGTAACAAGAACTCGCCTAGTCGTCCTACTTCCACAAGCCCTGAATCACTCGCAGCAGGCTCAAACGACTCAGTTCAGCTGCCGCCCCCGCCACCCTACAAAGAAGTGACGACCCCTCCCTTGGTCATGACGGAGGTCACAACGACGACAGAAGTCATCACGACCACTCGTACGACAACACACTTCTTTTCGCTGCCTCTATGGCGCAAGCGCGGAGTACCAGCATCGAGCCATGGGCCGATGTACGTGAATGCGGACGAGAGCGGCAGCATGAGTAGACCCGGTACGAGCTACAGTATACCTTCAGTGGACAAAGCGCTACCCCCAACTCCACCAACTGATGAACCTTTGCCATTCCCTGCGCGACCTTCAACGGAACATTCTTTGGTGGAAGGCACCAGCATGCCCGACGAAGAGGGACGGCCATCGTACAATTCAGGCTCAACTCACCGGCCAGTGTTGGAACCACGAAGATCGACTGCAGCGTTGGCGCATGCCGCCCTGGGTATTGGACTACCAGCGATCTTACCGCGAGTTTCGACATCGTCAAAGTCAGATGTCCACCATGTAGCCCTACCCCCCATTCCCGACCACCAACCTCGCGCTAGTGTACGTCGGGCGAAGAGTTCCCATAAGGTCCGCTCCGCGCGAAAACAACCCGACCTTCCATACGCTTCTGATGGCGAAACCTCTCCCGCTGCGCGGAATAGTTCTTTCACCAGCTCGTCTATCTTTCCATCGACTACGGACGTCAAGGGTAAAGGGAAGGCTCGGGCCACGGAAGAGGAAGTTCCTGCAGCTCAAATGCCGAAGACTATTTCTCGCAGACCCTCATTTTGGTCCCGCAAGAAAAGTGTGGTCAAGGAACCAACGCGTCCTGAAACGTCTATCCCAATTACCCCGCCGTCTTCATCAACATTGCCAGTACTACCTCCTTTATCACCCTTTATCATAGGTGGCAGTCGCTTGACTTCTTCTCCTGAACCTCAAGATGCCGTTTCCTCTGCGAGACCCCAAAGCCCTACGCGTAGACGTTCCATCTCTCACACACACCCGCCCTTCGAGGGACCCAGACGCGTCCGCTCACCCACCGTAGATCGTTCGAGTCGTCCCATGACCGCTGACCCCACTACTTCTCCAACTCGAGCCTCGTTCTTTATTCCTCCTGCTCCTCTCGTTGCCTCTCCCCTCTCCAGCCCTTCACTCGAATCCAAAGGTAGCGCTGCCCAGCTAGGAGGACCTGCTCAGCGCCGTCCTCGGGCACAGACAAATCCACCCATCCTCCATCGTTTATCACTTAATTTATTCGCAATGTCATCATCTGCCTCATCCCCTATCCAGCCACATTCATCACCACTCTCAAGCAACAGACCATCTCCGCGTCCTTCACTTGCTAAACACCCAGTCGACATCCCGAAGCCACGTCAAGACGACGAATCACCCGAGGCATATCTCATACGTCTACGAGCCGCTGTAAGTAAGGCCGAACTTGCTAGCATACTTGCGACAAGGTAACTTACCTCATATACACGAGTTGCATCGTAATCGCTGATCCTTTTACCACATAATAGTATAGAGCCGTTTCACGTTGCGGCGCTCCGGTCGTACCTAGAAGAATTCTATTTCATAGGCGACCCTCTCGACGTAGCACTTAGAAAGTTGTTAATGGATGTCAGCCTCCCTCGCGAAACGCAACAGATTGATAGAGTAATCGAGGCATTCGCATCGCGATATATGCAATGTAACCCCGATCTATATACATCTAAAGGTATCTGTTATCTTGTCTTCTCTGGCAATTCTCTCATTTTCCTTTAGATCACCCATACATCTTGGCTTTCAGTCTAATCATGCTACATACGGATGCGTTCAACAAATCTAATAAGCGGAAAATGACAAAGGCAGACTATATCAAGAACACGAGGCTTCCGGGTGTTCCCTCAGAAGTGCTCGATGTGAGTATCATCCCTGGTGCTCGCTCGAATGAAGTCTAATCTCTTTTCAGTGCTTCTATGATAATATCGTCTTCGCACCGTTCATATTTATTGAAGATCCTGTTGATGTCAACGGCCAGCATGGTCTAGTTCCCAATGGTAGCAACAACCGACTCTCTTCGGCGAGTAGTTTGGTAACGACAACCCCTGGAATTGCAACAAGTAAATCCAATAAAGTCGATCCTTATTATCTCATTCTTAATGTATGTCGTTCTGCAACGTCTGGCAACCCTTACTCACATCTCTCTAGAATTTGCTTGGGCCTCTCCGCATTAACGCTGAATTGTATGTTCCGGCGACGAGTCCATACTCGTGTGAAGGCACTGCTGGTCCACGAGACTCGGAGGATCTTAGGCGGGCCTTTGCCAAAGCCAGCGTTCTGGAAGTCGGTGCAGCCGATCCACTTCGCCCCCATCCATTCTTCGGTCTGAGTGTAGGCAATGCTCCGGGTCCCTTACTCGGAAATATGTCGGCGTTTTCCGACGCGTTCACACCGCCCTCAGACGAGGTTTGGACACTCAAAGTAGCCAAAGTCGCGCTGCTCAACCGGAAGGATGATCTACTTCCTGGTGGCAAGAAGGCGATGAGTCGCAAATGGCGGCCATGGAGTGTCATCCTCACGGGATCGCAGCTCCTTTTCTTCCGTGACACTTCTTGGGCTAATACCTTAGTCGCGCAATTTGAAACATCGGGTGGTCAGGTCATCTTCCCGCATGCGGCTATTTTCAAGCCAGATGAGCTGTATTCTGTGAAGGACGCTATTGCTGTTTATGATAGGTCGTACACGAAGGTTAGAAGTGATCAATTTATAGGACCCAACAGACTGCTAACTCCTGGGTATAGCATCCAAACACTCTCAGAATTGCCATGCTAGATGCACGTCAGATCCTCTTACAGGCCGACTCGGAACAGGAACGAAACTCCTGGCTGTCACATATCAATTACGCCAGCGCCTTCAAGTCTGCTGGTATTCGTATGCGCCCCCTCGGCATGTCGACTCACGACGTTCAGCTGGCAGGAGTCGCGGCCGCCACATCCCATCTACACGACTTGCAACACCAAAGCACAACCCCTTCCAGCGATATGCCCTTTCTCCCGAATTCCGAGAACAACGCGGTTTCATCTAGCAGGCGCCCATCCCGAAGTACAACCTTAATGAGCGAACGTTCCGACCTGGACGTGGACGTACCGAGGGCCCCTGAAGTTGAAGGCGCTGATCAACTGAAAGCCACCTTTGATCAGGTCAAAGCCGAGCTCGCATCCAAGAGCTTGGAAGAGCTTGACGCGCCACAGTCCTCTGCCGAGCAGCCCCACGTCAGCGCCGTGCATTCTCCTCCTACTGACAACAAACGAATGCTCTCTCGTTCTCAAATCATTCAGGCGAAGATACGCGATTTAGATGCAAAGGTCTCCGCTGTTCAGTCCCAACTTGACGCAGATCTCCGTCTTGTCAGAAACGTCGCCATCCTTTCTCCATTCCAAAAGGCAACCCGAGATCGCCTCGCATTGGCTTTACGGAATGTCATGACGCGTGTGATGAATGCTAGACTCGAGGTCGCGAGGTTTGATTGCCACAGGAACGTACTTGCCAATGATTTGGAAGCTGATCTCATGGATTGGCAACGGACGAAGACCGTTGCAATGAGAGCCGCTGCGGACACGCTGAGAAGCAAAAAAGTACCAAGGATGACTCTTTCTCTCTACGACGACACACCGCCAGCCTCGTCTCCAATCCCTGTTGAGAGGCATGCGAGCTCGTCGTCGACCTGTAAACCTGAATCGTCCGTATCAGAGTCCTTCCATTCTGCTATGGACTTTGGCGTCGACTGGCCTTCGTTCGACTCATCCACGTCAACTAGTTTCCTTGGTACTTCGCGCCTCTTCGACTCCCCCAGCCGCAGCAGTTTAGGCCCGTTGCAGTTACTCCCCTTCCCAGAATCAGAGTCAACTAACAAGAGCCTTCCGGACCCTCCGTCTCCTAGTGATCGTAGTTCTCCCAACATTTCGTCACCACGCAGTAGCACCGATACTCATGCTCACGAAAGGTTCTACACTGCTCATGAATCTCTCGAAGAGGCTGAAGATTGGGATAAAACCAAATGCGCACAGCGAGTGTCTTTGGTTCGGCTACCGTCCGATATTCGACTTTCTGTGTTATTCGACAAATATCATCGCTCTGCCCGACCATAGTCATGATCATGACCTGCATTTTGACGTTAACATAATTGGACATCTAATCTTATTGCATTCAACTGTGGCACCGTTGTGTTTTAGCACGCGTGTTATTGGGACGTTTCTTAATTTGCATAGAATTGTATGAGTAGGACCTCTTTCTTTAGAATGGAATGGCTTAGCCTAGACCAAATGACCGGATCGTGCCTGTCGCCAGGGTAGCGCGCCCTCGCGTAGTATAGAACACAGGTATGCGCGTCCCTGTCATGGTACTTCGAAATATTCAGTTTGTTTATACTTATAACCCTTCCCCCTAGCATCCATATCCAGAGACAATTGGTTTGCATGCCGCTGGAACGAGTGCACCGTCAAACATTACCCCTTGTAAGTAAATATGTATCAGCTCTGTGGCGTCGTATACATACTTATAGCCCCAATTAGCCCTGCTGCCAGCACTGGTAGTTAATGATGGACACTCCGCAACAAACCACAACTTCTTTCCATAAGCCACGCAACAGCATCTCGATGATGCTACGAAAGATATCATTCAGCACTTTCAATTGGTACAGACCCAACCCAACTCAAATCTCCACAAACGAGGCCACTGCGCTCGGTGAAATACGAACCCCAACTTCGACCATCAACCCCAGCAACGTCTCTCTCAACTCTAACACATTTCTACTCTCACAAACTAGCGCAGCGGACACCGACATGCTGCATCACGAGATGATTCTCGAGACCGTCAATGATATGGATGCGGAGGCGAAGGCAAGGGCAGTGAAGAAGGCTAGGAAACTCAGTCGTGTCTTTGGGGATGTTCCTTCAGCTGTGCTAGCGGACGAGCTCAGTTCTGGGAATGTCTTGCCTGTTAGGCCAACACCTCAGGTTACGCCAAAACGCAGAGCGTCTTTGGCATTCTTCCAGCTACCCCCAGTGCCAGAACTGTCGATGCAGCGGACGCACAGGCCCGCAACGGCTGGTTCTTCCCGGCCAACTCGGCCTCTGCGTCACTTACCCGAATGTGAGCACATCTTTCGTCGCGACGGTTTACGCGCAAGTCTCATGCAGCATATCAATAGCTTCCGATTCTACCCCAAGTAAAATTTCACTTGAGTTGGATACATATACCGAAGAATTAGAACCCCCACCTGAGCTAACTTTGCGCCAAACGCGTCGACGCTCATCGGCTAAGCTATCGCGCCACCTGGGTGAGATTATTCCTCCGGAGTTGGTCTCTCCGACTCGCCCTGAAGCATCGTTTCATCTGCAAGTCCCGCCTCGAAGGTGGAACGACAGCATGGGGCGCAAGAGCATGGACTCGGTCCTGCCCAATCGAAGGCCTAGCCAACAAACTGAATATCCCGGCAAATCCAACACCAACTTGAAGCGGAGTAAATCCTTGTGGACGCGCAAGAATGGGGAGACGAATGAGTCAATATTGTCATCTGATGCAGCGTTCCACGAACGCTACAACATCAGCTTCGGGGACGAGGACGCGGTACGAGAACGTTGTCGGGCACTGAAAGTGAAACGCGTCAGGAAGATAACACAGGTAAGGAGCTTGCTGCCTTGGGTTAATACTGGGGCTCAACTTGGTTCAGGTTTTCGGCCAGGATCCACCACCAGAATTGATGCGTGCCATCGCCGATGAGCCTGAAAGAGCCTTCACAGGGAATGGCTACCGAGACTCCGTCGCCTCGTTCTTTTCACTATCTCGGACGTATCTGAGTTCGACCACTCCGAGCTGGACGCCTAGGTCGAGGTCAACTTCGGTGACATCGACAACATCGGAGACAGGGTTTGTCACAGCCCCCGAAGACGAAGGGCGATCGCCTACACCTGATCGCAGCAGCTCGCTAAAACGGACTTCAACTGAAGATATGTTGGATGCACGTCAAACGCCTCCGCGCCGCTCCGCGACCATATCATCTGTGTATTCATACACCGAGCAAGCCTTCCGCGAACGCCGCCTACGAGCGGCGAAGTTGGCCCACTTTTTCGGCGTCAATTACCAGAACATCTCGAATTCAATAGCGCACAAATCCTCCCAGTCGACTGTGGCGGTAAATATCCAGGTTACGGCACCAAGCCGATTTTGGGGCTGGTTTGATGGGGAGGAGAGGCTACAGACGCGGAGATCAATGATGTGATACCCAGGCTGAGGGATTTACGCGCAGGCTAGGTCCTGTTGCTTGCATTTATAACTTATTTACATACTGCAATGGAAGGATTTAGTTACTTTATACACCTGGGAAGTTTGCCGAGGTGATATAGCGAATACCCGAGATGATGCACATATCATTTGCGCATGAGCAGATATACAGGATCGCCCAAAACAATGCTTGTCATATGTCGAAATGAACCGGTCAATGACATTAGCAGGCCGCCGAATGATATGTAGGCAGTGCTGTTGTAAAGCGGTGAGGTGAAGGTAAAGGATGCACGGATTTCCGCTTACACAACTTCGCTGGTTCCGCCGTCAAATTTATAGACCTATTTGCACCGAATATCGGATAGCGGCGAAGAACAACTGGGGAAATGGCGTACCTTGCCGTACATCACATAGTCGTAATCTTCTTCAAGACCTCTCCGTCCTTTGCCATCTGGTCTCCAAACATCGAGATCTTTGTCGCCTCCATCCTCGGTACCTGTGTTCGCAGGTCCTTCTCCGCGGGCCAACGATGAAGACAAAGCAAGGGCAAAGTTCTGTTCTTCACGCAATGGAAAGAGCTCTACGTTGTAATCTAGCGTGAGGTCCATGTCGTAGTTTTTGGAATGGGCATAGAGCCGAGAGACTGCAATGTTCATGAGTGAGAGTAACAAGCAGCAAAGAGATTAGAGAACCTCTGTCAAACTTCTTTCCTTCTTTGTCTATGGCATTGATGGTGAAGATATCGTCGAAGACGATGTTCGATGCTACCGCGGTCATCGTTGCAGGTGAACGACCTCCTGACTGCCACAGAAGCCAAAAGTCGGTCACATGGGAGTCACGCTTTCTCTTCCATGTCACTCGCTCTACTCGGATTACTTCCTGGTTCAAGGGCTCTGCAGTGCAGCCTTGCGAGAGCACAGGCGAGGCAAACCTGGAAAAGGCGATTTAAATCAACGGTTAATGTGAGCAGACCACCCGCTAGTGCTCCACGAGAGTCCCCCACGCCTCTGGCGTTCGTCTCAGCAAGCCAATGGGATCCAACATCACAAGAAGGGTTCGCCATTGCATAGCTGCATAGCCTGGCAGCTGCACCTGACACAAACGCCCTATTTAGTTTAAAGCAACTAGCAGAACGCCTTGCTACAAAAGGCTTTGTGTGCGTTCATTGCGATATCGACCTTGGTAAGCCACATGAAGTTCGCGGAGTCCCCCAATCCTCGGAGTCTTTGATGAAGCATTTCGAGTCTGGTAATGCTGCTACTACTTCTATTTCTACATGTTCGACTAATTGCAACCTAGAATTCGTCTCTTGCTTATCTCAATCACCCTCGCCCTTCCCTCCCGTAATATTCGCTCGAGGGCCAGGGTCTTTGATTGCACAGACATTTATATCATCCCATCGTGCCGGAGGCATGTTCCTCATCTCTCCACCACCTTCCAACGCCGACGTGCCGAAGCACCTTCTTCCTACCCCTCTTCCCGAATTTGACTTCGAGATGAAATTTCCAATTGCTCTCATGGGAACTGCGGAAGAAATTGAAAAATTACAACAGCATCGCGACTTAACGAAGACAGGCTACGTGGATACGTACGTTGTGGATGCAATTGACAAGGACACTGTCTTGCTCAAGGCAGAAGAATGGTTAGATGAACTAAATATATAAGTAATATGCATACGGCTCGATTCAACAATGGCCTCGGCAAGTGCAACCAGTAGCTAGCAACTATACAGTGTGTCTGGGTATCTATATAAATGTCATGCAATGGCGTCGTATAATTCCTATCGGCAAAGACAGGGGACATACAAAGCAAGGCAATGCCTAAAACTACCAGGCGTCGTCTTCTGTCTGCTCTTTTTTTATCTCGCGCCTCACTTCTGCTACAGTGGATAGGCCTGGAAGGACGACCTTCCATGTTGCTTTAGATGCGAGGACCCGTCGGACTTGATGTTGTATTAATTCGTGAAGTTTCGGGACGTTAGCGAGTTTTGCGCGACTCCCCATGAGCGACGTTGTCGTGAGGTCCAAAGTGAAGTCAGGAGAGACGGACAATGTGAGGACGGGGGTAGTCGATGAAGGAGGGGGCGGTGATATTACAATCTAAGAGGTTGTTAATGACGATGAAGCTAATGGTACGGGCGCGCTCACTGATGACTTGAATAGGGAAAGGGATATCGTTAGTGTTACAGGGAGTCGGGCGAAAGACGGCATGGGGTAATTGAAGAGATACGACGTCGAAAGCGACACAGAGGCAGTGTCACAATATGTTACGTCGAATTCAGTTTCCTTGCGTTGGACTTAGTTACAGTATAGTTACATCGAAAAGACGCGCACCGAGAGTGGGTCCAAGGACTTCTGGCGCTTGATAGCAGAGCCTGTTATCCGTGGAGCAGATACACCAAGATCAACTGAATGGACTCGAATGTGGTCCTAATAGTTCATTCAATGAGTTTGGAGTTCAAAGGGGTCACGTTCAGAGTACCAAGAAGCCGGCGGGCCGTATCTTATTGGCGTATTCTTCCACTCTGCGGCGCGCAATCTCGTCGCCCTCAGGACCCGGAAGGTCGTCTCGCAGCTTTGACCGGTATACGTCGGCAATCTACGTAAAGCTTCAAATTCTCGTAACATGAGAGTTCGGCCTGGTTATACGCACCTGCTGAAGCAGCATATTTAGCCATTCTGCGGACTCCGGGCTACCATCTGGTACCTCCCCCTCGCTTGGGTGAGTTTTGGTCTGACTTTTCCGAAGGGAAATGTTGCTGGCGTCGACCCCTGGGTGGTATATCGAGGTTTCAAAAGGATATTCCGTCGAATCCAGAAACAGGTATTTGAGGATAAGGATAAGCAAGACTAGTATAGAGAGCTGCCCGAGAATAAGACCCTGCGTGAACGTCGGCTGCAATGAGAAAACGTAGTTCCCTGCCATTGTGCATGGACGATGTGTGGAGAGCAACTATGTGAAGGCAGGGAGCAGGAAACACAAAGTCGCGGCTGATATCAGAGCACGCGCACCGAAAATCGGTCTCCAGGGAAGTTGCCGCCCGAAAGATAAGATTCGAATTTCAGTCGCTATCAGACAGATATCTTGAACCATGACCACCACCACCACCACCATCAACAAAAAATTGCACGCCTTCGTCTCCTGGCCAAACGCACCACTCACACGTTCCCTCGTTCTCAAGGCTCTCGAATCCTTGAACCAAAAGGTCGAAATATCGACAGCACTTCCGACTTCCTTTGACAGGCTACTGCAGTGGTCCACCTACGACGACATCGATCACGAATTGACTCACCACCGTTCGGATACCATTATTTCCTCTTCGTATACGATTCGAAAGGCTCTGACACGAAAGCACTTTCTCTCGCGATGCATTCACTCGTACTTGGTTAAACACACAGACTCGTCCCTCAAGCTTCATGTTCCACGTACCTGGGATCTCGAAATCTCCTTTGCTGATGACCTAGATGAACTATGGACCGATGAGCTCTGGGATTTGGGGCAGAAAACTGGATGCAGATACGGGGAAATGGTATATTCTCAAGCCTGGCATGGCCGATCGTGGAATGGGAATTCGATTATTCAACAGTAAAGACACGTTGCAACGCATCTTCGAAGGCTTCGAGGAAGCATCGGACGATGAGGTAGAGCTTGAAGAGACGAACAGCACGGCGGTGGTAACTTCGCAGCTTCGGCACTTTGTCATCCAGGTATTCAGACATCATAATCTGGGTGCGGGCAACGTCGATCCCTTTGTTCGCAGGAGTATCTCTCCTGTCCACTGCTCTTGGATCCTCGCCAAGTCCCATTGAATCGTACCTCCCCACCAAGTGAACTACAAGGGCACAAAGTCAGATTTCTTGTCCTCGCCTAGTCCTTATATAGACCGTCCTTTCTGCTAGTTCCATCTCAGAGCTTATTGCGTGTGTTCCGGAGCCCTCAAAGTGTTCCTATACACTCGTATTCTCGCGCTGTTCTCGTCTAAACCATACGATTCCCCATCACTAGGAGATGAGGGACAAACTGAAGATATGGATCTGGCCCCCCACCTAACGAACACGTCGCTACAGCTCCATACGGGCGAAGAGAGCGTTCGCTTATTAGAAGAACTTAACGGATGTACGATCCTCTCCGGCTCTAAAGAAAATAGCCGTAGCTTCACAGAAGGAGACATTGCCAACATTTTACAGCAGATGGCCGCTACTTTGACCGAGACGTTCAGGGCAGCTCTCGAGAGCCCAGTTCACTTTCAGGTAGGAACCTTTTTTTTTGATGTCATGTATATCTCTAAACATGGCTTCTTCTAGCCACTGCCAAATGCTTTTGAATTGTACGGCATTGATTTCTTGGTCTCCGACCCCTCCTCGAGCGAGCTCCAAGTTCAGCTTCTTGAGATCAACGCAGAGCCAGCAATAGAACTGACGGGACCACGATTGACATGGATTCTCGAAGACTTGTTCGTCAACATCGCCAAGACGTGTATTGAGCCGTCGCTTTCGGGTGCTGCACAGAAGCAAGACGACTGGGTTGTTAGGAAATCAAAAGGGATACTTATAAAGTGTTTGGATCAGGGAATACGGGGGTGCTGGTAACGCAATCTAGCTGGTCCGGGTTTCGCAAGGATCTCGTCCGCGAGTGGGTTAGGCAACTGCGCCTTTCCGTCCGGCTTTGACCTTTTCTTACGTTTTGTCAAAAAATCTTGTCAAATCCCACACACAGCAAGCGTCTATCCATCTTGACCCCCGTGAGGGGTTGAGGAGCCTCTATCCCGTCTTTGAGTTTCCATTTTCTATTCCCATAGGTCTCATCGCTTCCAGAACTAAATCATTCTTAGCAGTGACAGCAGCACTGCCGCTGTTGGGCGCGTCGACTGTTCTTTCAGAACGACCCTATGTTCAGCGTGGATATCATCCATATCGATCACGCGAAGCTGTAGCATACTATGAAGTCCGATTCTTTAACGATAGGCGCTGCTTCTGCGTTGATCATATCAACCCCATAAGTCGGAATTCTGGATCCGTGGGGAGTGGAGTGTCAGATTCACATGTTGCTCAACAGGTCGCGCCATTGGATCACGAGTGTCTCTGGAGAATCTCCAGAGACGAAACTCCCCACGGATTAGGTGCCCTCCTATAAGTAAACCCTCAATGGCGCTCGGTGGCCGCCCAATAAAATCAGACGCAAGTGAGAAGGCATGGCATCGACCGATGGACTGGCCCGCCGAGGAAGACAAGACCAAGAACCTTTGTTCGAAGCAAGAGTCAATGAACTTGAGCAAGGGGTTATTCGCAGCTGGCCCATTAACAAAGAACTCCCGTTGGATACTCGCTTCGGCATCCTTAGAAGCGTTCGCGAGAGAGCGACATTCTGCGTGCTTTGTCGCCTCGTTAGCCAGGCTGCAGAAGATGTCGTAGATGCCGATCGAGCCGATATTATTGGATGCTGGGTTAGGGATGGCCGATTGGAAGGGAAGGAGACGACTAGCCTTAGACTGAAGGTCACATCTCCTCCGCTTGTGGATGGGTATAACACCTATCAAGTCTGCGACATCGTTCCGTACGACCCCGACGGTATGATTTCCGACCTTTTCACCGGGCGCGCAATGAACAAGCAACAAATTAACTTTACCATGGCCTGTTCGTGGGTTCGTAAATGCGAGGAGTGGCATGGAGAGGGGCATGTCGTCAGAAGGAAGCTTGGACGACTACGGCAACTGGGGTGCCCTTCATCCGGCCGCTGGACCTCAAGCAGAACTGCGTGGTGGAAATGGCGGCTCCTCCTTCGTATGTCTGTTTAAGCTACGTCTGGGGATCATCGATCAGCACCCGTGTTCAAAACGACGAAAGCAAATCTTGCCCAGATGAAATTGGTCAAGTCTCTCAACTGCGCAGGAAATGAGATTCCGCGATCTATCCGGGACGCTATCCGGGTCACCCTGGGGGAACGGTACCTTTGGGTTGACTGAGGTGCATTGTGCAGGACGACGATGTAGACAAGGACCAGCAGATTTCAATGATGGGCGAAATCTACAAGCGAGCATCCTTGACACTTGTGATAGCGGGTGGGGATCATGCCAATTGTGGTACTAGCGGGGCGAGCAAGGGTGGTCGTAACACCAAGCAAAATATCGCTCACCTCTCCAATGACTGAGGGCACCCAGTTGACTGGGATAGAAAACCGAAGAATGAGAATTCCGTAGAATCCAGGAACCTTGGCGCTCCTCGGTCCATTTCTGGCTAGTCCCTCGTGAGAACCCGCCGCATGGCCCTGCGGCAATCAATCCCGCGCGCCATCTTCCGATCAAACTTTCGTGCTCGCCGTTCTAGACAGCGTGCTCAAGTTCTTCATCAGATTTAAGTATTTTAGCGCGCGCGTCTTTCGCTTAAAACTATGATAACATTGATAGAAGGTGGCTAGATACTCAGAGCTGATGAAAAGTAGCCACAAAGCGAAGTTTGTCTGAAAATGTTTGAAATAATAATGAAAACAAAGAACTTGAGGGGTTTTATCATAGAATATTGATGCATGAGTGATTCAGAGGTAAATAGATATCTCCAGTGACTAGTACTGTGGCAATAGTACCATATTACTGCTTTGTGCATTTAATGTTAAATCATCAAGTTTTCCAGCATATTCTACTTAACCTGATAGTCCACTCACTACAGTATACATACAAGAATGTAATTCGAATTTACTAGCAAAGAAGCAAATGATTAGACTCAATGTTGACTGATCTCTTGAGCTCACTGGTTGAGACAGTGAGTACGACGTCGCGATTGATGGGCAGTCAGTCAGCTACCCTTGATGGACCCTTGCGTGATCAAACGGGATTGTGATTTGGTCCACCCATTTAGGACATTCCCATCAAGAGACTTGACACAAAAGGATAACACTAATCATGTCAGCGGCACTCCTGCCCAGCTGATCCATTCTACCATTTTCCACCGTGGAATTTCTACCCTGGTGAATTCGGATTTCTGCAATGACTTGTCACTACAGTCAACTCTGTCATAACACATACCCCTCCGTTGACAACCACAATCATGCATTATCATAGAGTATGCGTTGAGGAAGAGGTCATTGTAGATTGGCTCTGAGGGCTTCAAAATGGCAAAAAAATTCGATTTTATTGTGAGATTACATGTTTCAGCTATTTACGAGCAAAGTAGTCAGTGATATAAGTGGGTTCCATATTGTAAGTGGCCTCCAGCTGCGTTTGATGTCCAAAACTAGTGAGAAGGGCCTCCAATTTGCATGCAAATGAATTGTTTAGGTCAGCAATGTATTTCCCAAGCGTCGAAGCTGCCGTGAGAGCGTCCTTGCAAGACAGCTTCTCAGCTACATTTTTGTTGCTGCTGTCGTCGTCCCTGCCACATATTTCCATCATCTCAATGGCTGCCCTTGTCTCCTGCACTGCCCTGAAAATGTCCTCTGCCAAAGTGTCACTCATGTCCCCATCCTCAGCAACTGGATTCAAAAGCTTCTTGATAGCCATCCAATTGCTCTTCTGCAGAACACCATGTTCCTTGAGCTGATTCAACAAGTCAGACACTGTTTCCTCAGCCTGGGCAACAGCTGCTATGGGATCTGAATTGAGGGAGGAGGAAATGGGTACGGAGGAGGGCAGTGCAGTGGCAACAGAAGCAGCGGGGGTAGATGAAGTGGATGTGGATGATGGAGCTGTGGATGATTCACTACGAAGGAGGGATTCTGGTAAGATGCCTGCCTTTTGCCAGCAATTGTGGATGGTCTCAGACGTAACTTCATTCCAGGCCATATCAGCAAGACACATGGCCTCTAGTTGATTGATCTCATAAATGAGAGCTGCAGGTACATCGCTGTCGTATCGATCAATTGCCGGCTGACAAACTTGCTATGGTAGTGTGCCTTGAAGCACCATATGATCCCAGCATCGTTGGGTTGGACATGGGATGTGAGGTTGGGACCAAAGTTTTCAACATGAATGTTTGTGAGATCATCAGGAACGCTATGGGCACTGAAGTTGTCCTGCAGTAGCAAGATGAACTGGCGCTGGCAACAAAGCTGTGCATCCCATTTGCGTAGCCACTCTTGATACAAGATGATTGTCATCCAAGCCTTCACATTGTTCCAGTAATAAAAACCTAGTTGTTCTCCTGTTTTTCTCTTGAAAGCACAAGGGTGTGCAGATTTGCCAATGATGAAAGGGCAAAGTTTCTCACTCCCATCTGCATTTGCTGTGAACGCATAGGTGAGCCGCTTCTTGTTCCCTTTGACTCCCAAGGTGGGTTTGTCCATAAGCCCTCTATCAGGCGGCATGCTGTTCACACCTTTTGATGAGTACCAGGATGAAGCGGAGAAGAAATTGCACTTACACCCAGAAGAGGCCAGTCTCATCCATATTGAAAATGTCCCTCAACCAGTACCCGTACTTTTGGATGAGCTTGCGAATATGCGCTCGCTCTTTCTCAACATCAGCTGCGGAAACAGATCCCGCCTCTCTGTGCCGTTTGAACTCCTTCAAGCCACAGCGTTTCTTGAATCTGGTTAACCAGCCTTCACTCAAGTTCAGCTGGTCATCCTCAGGAATCCCTACAAGGTTGGCAAAATATTTCCATTTCTGACAGATAATTTCACTGTTCAGATGTGTAAGGGCAACCTCAAGATGGCCGCACAGTGCAGGCCTAGCAAAGGGAGAATCCAAAGATATGAATAAGTCTAACTACAATACATGAGAGAGCTGCTCACCTAGCAGAGGGAGAATCCAAAGAGAACAGGATAGGGATTCTCCATGCTAGGAAGCGAAGTATATACTGTAGTAGTGTGGGAGGAATGAAGGATAACTGTACAGTACACCAGCCACAAGTCTGAACGAATATCACAAGGTACAAGGGGGCATGTGATAATGAAGTGGAGGGGGGATGTACAGAAGTCGTGCCAACAGCCTGGGGAAGTAAGAGCAAAGAGAAATGAAGTGGGGAAAGAGGATAGGGGTAGCCTGAACGAGCCCCGAAGTGTATAGACAAGTCCGAGCGAGTCCGAAGCGAGTCCGAAGTGCAGGAAGACTCCGGAGTCATCAGACATGACTCAGATGTGAAAGGAGTGGGTGGAAAGGAAGTGGAAAGGAAAGGGAACGAAAGGGAATGAAAGGGATGTATGTAAGAGTCCGTGGGATGAAGGAAAAGAGAAAGGAACGAGGAGGAAGGGAGAGGGACAGGGGAATAGGAGGAAATAGGAGTGTCCCCTTACAGTTGGTGAATTCATGGTGCGACAGGCAGGAATCTTCACATCGGGTCGCCACGGGCTTGAAAGGGGGGTGATGTAAGGGGACACTTCTATTTTCTCCTTTTCCCCTGTCTCTCTCCCTTCCTCTTCATTTCTTTCTCTTTCTTTTCATTCCACGGACTCTTATTTACTTTCCTCTTCTTCCCTTTCCATCCTACCATTCATCCAAGCCTTATCCGACACATCCGAGTGACATCCGACTCATCCGATGCATTTCCCGTGCCTTGGCTGCACTCCGGCTGCACATCTGATGCATCCAAGCAATATCCGACTCATCTGATGCATTTCCCACGCCTCAGCTGCACTAGTGTTGCCACAGCTTCAACTTGGCTCCAAACTTTGCAAGCTATACTGCACCATTAATTTTGTAGATTTTTTCATGATACCTCTTGTCAAACCTAGATATAATATGATAGTTTAATATCCCAAAAGGCCATTTTATGACTTCCATTGGTTCTTGCTGTGTTGTCCTAACTTTGACTTGGCTCCAGGCTTCAAGCCATTGGCTTGACAAATGGCTTGCCTTCAATTCTGAGCTTCTTGAGGATATTTGTTCAAATTTGTTTATGGAATACAAAACTACATTTATTGATCTATAAGTGGAGCCCAGAAGCTTCCAGTATCTCAAAGTATTGGATGAGATGTAAGCAAGACAAAAAAACAAGGCTTGAAGCTGTAGCAACACTAAGCTGCACTCGGCCACACTTGCACATGCCTGGATGCACTTTGGATGCACATATACACTTCAGGGCATGTCCGGGTGACCCATACCTTCTTCCCACACCTCTTTACTTCCCATTTCCACTTCTCTGAATTGCCAGCACAACTCTTGCATATTCCCTCCACCTTTCTATCACATGTGCCTGCTCATACCTTGTGATATTCTCCGGACTTGTGGCAGGTGTACTATACAGTTCTCCCACCTTTCTCTCACACTTCTACAGTATATACTTCGCCTCCTAGCATGGAGAATCCTTATCTTATTCTCTTTGGATTCTCCCTCTGCTAGGTGAGCAGCCTCTCATGTACTGTAGTAGCTCTATTCATCTCTTTGGATTCTCCCTCTGCTAGGCTCGTGCTGTCAGCCATCTTGAGGTTGCCCTTACAGATGGCCTCTTCATCCACGAGGTTTGCTTCATTGTCCAACCATTCTGTATCTGCATCTGAAATCTTCTTCTTGTTGTGGAGACGCTGGAGAAGGTCTGATTTATGTGTTTCGATGCCTTTTTTGAGTTTGGCTAGGCCAGCCTTGAGGATTTCGAGAGGTTTTTTTTGCCATAGAGAGAGCTTGGCAAATGCCAACTCAATGTGCATCTGTTTACAAGTTGTTATGGGCGCATCCAGGAGGCCCCTAGGGGCACGTTCACGTGCATTCTGGCGATGGACTCGGGCTGTGCATACACGCGGCTACCCGGACCTTCCATATTACGGACTACGTACATATTCGAGCTCACTGTAGTTATTACCACCGGACTTCTTGCTGTTTCGTGAATGCACAGACACCGCGTGTTCCTCAAGTATATAGTCCTGTACCGTACATACAGTTACCTTAGTTCGAATATTAGTTCCTTCTCCGCACTCGCTCCTCACCTCTTCACTGAGGTCCACGACACTCCCTCTTCGCCTCCGCTCGTACCCTCAGTACCCACGTAGGACCCATCCCTGAAATACAGGGCACGCAAGAGTGTGGGAGGCGCAGCCAGTAGCTGAAGCCAAGCCTGTATGTCCTTGCTCCCCTCGTTTCCCCCCCCCGCGACTCTACGAGGAACCGCACAACCCACAGGACCGTGTGGCTCCTAACAGTATATTCGAACTCACAACCTAGCTCTTGCTCTCATCCCTGCAAGTCCTTGCTAACATCATGGCTGGCGGTACCCAAGCAGGCTCCTCGCGAACCACCTGCGTAAGCCAACACACTGCCACCACTCTTGTCTCTCCGCTAGTCTCCACAGCCCACGCACACAGCCACGCAAACAAGGGGAAAGCTCCCGTAGTTCCGCGTTTGCGCGCAGTGTCCTCACCTGCCATCCCTCCGTTTCGTTTCCCTACAATCACTACAGGCATCCCCACGCAACCTGCTCTTGGTCCAGAAACACCCAAATCTGAACCTGCCCAACCCTTTGTTCCGTATAATGTTTTGTCCCCAATCCATTCCTGCTTGGTCCCCTCGAACAAGGAAGGACACGCTTCCTCGCTCCTGCTGAGCGACCACGGGTTAGGACAGACAGACGAGGAAAGGCAACCTTCGGTTCATGGATCCGGACTGCGGCACCCCTGGGATTCAGACAACAGCTCTGAAGACCATTTCCGCCCTGCGGACCACGTGTTTCTCCATGCGTTGACCGAGCTCAGTAGAGAAATCAAGGACCTGCATTGTGAGTCATCTGCTACCCCCACCACTCCTTCCACTTCCCACCCAAAACCTCGCACCCCCGACCCTTACGACGGCTCTGACCTGTTGAAACTCAACACATTCCTTGTCCAACTTAAGCTCTACTTCAACACCACCCCCTCGCTCACCTCTGATGAGGATAAGGTGACATTTGCCTGCTTGTACCTCAAGGGAAACACATTCACCTACTTCCAGCCTGAACTGATTGACGACACTGTGGACCCTGAATGGCTCCATTGCTACCCCACCTTTGTTCAAGTTCTCCAGGAGAACTTTGGTGCATTTGACGCTACCGCGGAGGCCGAAGCAGCACTGGACCAGCTCAAAATGGGGGACAGGCAGCGCATCAGTAAGTACAATGTGTTGTTCCAGCAGCACTCTGCATTGGTGTCCTGGGGCCCCACGGCTCTCCAGCACTGTTACTACCAGGGTCTCCCCAACAGAATCAAGGACGCACTCTTGAACCACTCGAAGCCAGGCTCACTCGCACGGCTCTGCTCCCTCGCGCAGGCCATTGACCAGCGCTATTGGGAATGGGAGGCTGAGCGAACACGCAACACCCATGCCTCCGAGAAATCTGTGCCTGCGAAATCGTCCTCTGTGGCCACCCTGTCCACTAAATCCTCTGCTCCCTCCTCTTCGAAATCTTTGTCCTCGGCTCCCCACACACCCGCGGCCCCCAAAGACTCCACTCACCTCAGCGCCAATGGCAAACTTACACCTGAAGAACGTCAACGACATTTTGACAATGAACTCTGCTTGTTCTGCAGCAGCGCAGGGCACAAGGCAAACAAATGCCTCAAGAGTCAGAAAAAGGCCAAGGGACGTGCTGCGGTCACTGAGACCGCGGAAGACGCGGAATCTACTGCCCACATCTCTGATGCTGAGTCGAAAAAACTAACCAGTGCCTCCAAGTCTCTGGCTCGTGATGGTCGCCCACCTGTTCTATGGCTGGCAGTTTGTAGATTAAACGGTTCTGCTCTCTCCTCGCCTTCCGTGCTTCACTTACTACTTACGTCTAATTTGCTCTTGGACTCCCTCACTCATTTTTGTGCTCTCGTTGATTCTGGTTTGACCCATTGTTTCGTAGATACCTTGTTTTCTCGTTCACATGGACTCACTACATATCCTATAGCTCCTATTAAACTACTGCTCTTTGATGGTACCTCTAACAACTTCATTACCGAAGCAATAGATATCCATCTCCAGTTCCCGTCTGGCGACAATATGACTGTCACTTGTCTTGTGACCCCTCTGGATCTGTCTTGTTCTGTGGTTCTTGGATACGACTGGCTCTCCCGCTACAATCCATTGATTGACTGGGCTCAGAGCAGCATCACCTTCCATTCCCCAAATCTCGACACTCCTAAACAGAGCTCTTGCATGCCGCCCGCAGCACGTGCTACTTCTTGCATTGAAGCATCTTCGACTTCTATGACCCCCTCAACTCTGACCTCGGCTCCGACTTCGTCCTCTCAACCTGACATCTCCTTGATCAATGCGGCTGCGTTCCACGCCACGTTCCGACTTGCGGGATCCACAGTCTTCCAGATTATGATACGACCCAAAACCACCTCCGCCAGAGCTGCTAGTGTAGCTGATCCCGACCTATCTGCAGTACCTGAGGAATACCACGAGTACGCCAATGTTTTTAGCAAAGGAAAGGCCAACACACTAGCTGAACACCGACCCTATGACCTCAAGATTGAACTTGAAGACGGTGCCGTGCCTCCGGTCAGCACCATGTACTTGCTTTCGCAATCAGAGCAGCAGGCTTTAAAGGAGTTTATCGACAAACACCTTGGACTTGGATTTATACGATCCAGCAAGTCGCCCCATGGCGCACCCATCCTTTTTGTCAAGAAGAAAGATGGTTCCCTTCGACTTTGTGTCGATTACCGCAGTCTCAATCGTGTCTCGAAAAAAGACCGCTACCCTTTGCCCCTTATCTCGGATCTCCTTGACTCTCCATGCAAAGCCTCGGTGTATACCAAGATCGACCTCCGGCACGCATACTACCTGGTACGCATCGCCAAGGGAGACAAATGGAAAACCACGTTCCAGACCCGTTACGGCTCCTTCGAGTGGTTGGTTGTACCTTTTGGGTTGACTAATGCTCCCTCCGCGTTTCAACGTTTTATGAACGACATTTTTGCTGACCTCCTTGACGTCTATGTTATCATTTACCTGGATGATATACTAATCTACTCTGATAACATGACAGATCACAAGAAACACATCAAGGAGGTACTCCATCGGCTCTGCCAACACAAACTCTATGCACGTGCCGACAAATGCGAATTCCACGCGGACACCATGGAATACCTTGGCTATATTCTCTCCCCCCAAGGCCTCACCATGGACAACTTGAAAATCAAGACAATCCAAGATTGGCCGGAGCCACAGAAGATCCGCAACATTCAGTCCTTCCTAGGCTTTGCCAACTTTTACCACCACTTCATCTGTAACTACTCAGATATCATGGTTTCTCTGACCCGTCACATGTGCAAAGGACTACCCTGGAATTGGGATCAGGCAGCATGCGACTCCTTCGAAGCTCTGAAACGAGCATTTACCTCGGCCCCTGTGCTTACGCACTGGGTACTGGATGCACCACTTGTTGTAGAGACAGACACCTCGGACTACGCACTCGGCGCGATCCTCTCCATCTACACTCCAGACAGTGAAATCCACCCAGTCGCATTCCACTCACGTACCTTCAGTTCTGTAGAGCTGAACTATGACGTTCACGACAAGGAACTCTTAGCCATCTTCGAGGCTTTCTGTGTCTGGCGACATTACCTGGAAGGTTCTGGTATGCCAATTGACATGGTTACTGACCACAAGAATTTAGAATACTTCTTGACCACCAAGATTCTGACCCGCCAGCAAGCGCGCTGGTCCGAGTACCTCTCGCAATTCAACCTTCTAATCCATTTCCGCCCAGAAAGGCTCAGCTCTAAGCCTGATGCCCTCACCAGACGATGGGATGTCTACCTTAGAGAGGGAGGTGACGACTACACTACAGTCAACCCTCAGAATTGTAGGCCCATCTTTTCGAACGAACAGCTGACCACGTCTATCCACACAACTTACCTCTGGGAACCTGCGCTCCACAGCTCCATCATCATGGATACAGAAAAGTTACACAAAGACATTATTGCTGCTTACCTATTAGATCCAATCACGAAGGCTCAACTCAACAATCTTGAACCGCGGTGGTTGCACACCGAAGACAATCTACTTCGCCTCAACGGCCGTGTCTACGTCCCCGACCATGGAGATCTTCGCCTCCGTGTACTCCATTTTAAACATGATCATATCCTCGCTGGACATTATGGCAAGAACAAGACTATTGAACTCGTTCGCTGCAAATATACATGGCCGAAACTACGTGAATATGTTCAACACTACTGCAAGTCCTGTACAACCTGTATGCGTAGCAAGCCCCAGCGCCACAAACCCTATGGCAAGCTACAACAACTCCCCGTCCCCATTCAACCTTGGGACTCAATCTCTATGGATTTCATCAAGAAACTTCTGCCGTCCCTCAGTTATGACTCCATCCTCGTTGTAATGGATTGTCTATCCAAGCAAGGGATCTTCATTCCATGCCACGATACCATCACTTTGGAAGGTCTAGCTAAGTTATTCATTATTCATGTCTTCTCTAAACACAGAGTCCCCGCGCACATCACGTCTGACCACAGCTCCGAATTTGTCTCTCACTTTTTCCACTCATTAGGAAAAGGGTTAGACATGAAACTCCACTTCACGTCAGGATATCATCCTGAAGGTGATGGACAAATGGAGTGTACTAACCAAACCCTCGAGCAATACTTACGTGTTTATTGCAATTATCAACAGGATAACTGGGCTGACCTCTTGCCCCTTGCCGAGTTCGCATTCAACAACGCTCCTAGTGTTACCACCAGAGTACCCCCGTTCTTCGCAAACAAAGGCTACCACCCTAACCTCTCCCTTAACCCCGACCTCGACCTCACCTTGGCCCGCGTGCGGACCTTCGTAACCAACCTCAATGAGCTTCACAAAGAGCTGTGTACCATGATGACTGAGGCGCAAGCCCGTTATCAAGGACCAGCTGATCGTCACTGCGCCCCTGTGCTGGACTTCAAGGTTGGTGAAAAGGTTTTCGTCAAGGCCAAATTCTTCTGTACCACTCGCCCCTCACACAAACTCACAGAGAAATTCCTCGGTCTGTTCGAAATCATTCACCAAGCTGGACCCTCATCATTCACTATCCATCTTCTGGAAAATCTCCACAGGGTCCACCCCATATTCCATGTCTCCATGCTTGAACCCGAGACGCCTAACACTATCCCTGATTGCGTGCAACCCCCCCCTCCTCCCATTGAAGTCAATGGTAACGATGAATTTGAAATAGCTGAAATTGTAGACTCAAAAATCGACCATCGATGAAAAGTAAAGCTCCAATACTACGTTTGATGGCTCAGCTATGAGCACACCAATGAAGAATCCTCGTGGCTCTCCGCGGATGAGCTTGGAAACGCGCAAGAACTCGTCACAGAGTTTCACTTGTGCTATCCTGACAGACCCGGACCCGCGTAGCGGTCCTTCATCTCAATTTTCCCTGTTTTCTCTTTTCCGCATCATCTGTGCTTCTACTTATCACTCGTTTTCCCTAAGCTGCGCATGACTGCGCACCACTGCCAATACTCACCACAACCTGCATGCATACGCGCTTCATCACAACACTTTTTTTTTCCCCCCTTTCCTCTCCTGCTCACTCCGCACGCCATCCTTCTCTTACTTCTACTCATGTTCTCCTAAACAAGTCCGACACTTAGATTATAAAAAAGAAAAAACAAACAATAAGAAAAACATTAAAAAGAAAAAAAGCAACTGTAGATATAAGTAATATTTTTTTCTTTTTTCTTTTTTCTTTTTTTTCCTTCGCGGCGCGACGAGGCTCCCATGCTCACTCCTCCTCACTATCCTCCTCCTCCTCATCGCTGCGCTTCTCCTTGTCACTCTTTTCCACCACCTTCATTTTCCCCTTCCTATCCTTTGTTCCCTCTTCTTCGTCGTCTGTCGTCCCCACACCCTCCTCATCATCTGTCTCACTTGTTGACGGTGGCCTTGCCCCATCAACCTCCATCCCGTCCTCCGCGCCGTCCTTGCTCACCAGCACCATTCTCTCCAGCGATTTGGCCCAGGCCATCTTCTGCTCAAGCTCCTGCGCAGCCAAGTCCTCCGGCGCCCCCACCACGTCTGCGATCCAACGCACTGTATGCATCAACACGTTGACCTTTGTTTCAAGCTGGGCAAGGGCCTCCAACCCACAGAGGCTAATGACGGACAGGTCGAACGCCTGCGCCGCCAATTTGCCCAGCGCAGATACCACGGACGGCTCCAGGCTCGTCACAGGTATCGCGCGTGCAACGCCTCCGCCGCTCCCGCAACGGACATGCCTCTGCTTGCACTCCCAGCACATCTGGGCCCCTTTGGCGCTGATAAAGGGATTAGTGAGAAAAAAACAGTAATGCGGATTTTCACTTACAGCCACATGTGACACTCAGAGTCACGCTGCACGCACCTGGGACATGGCACCTCTCACAGCGGCCCCTTGGGCTCCATTTCCTTCTCTATGCCCTTCGTCGCCGCTGGCTCCTTCGCCTTCGCTGTCTCCCTCATCCCAGGGCCCGTACTACCCCCCGCAACCGCACTAGTCGCCTCCTCAGCAGCATCGTCCTCATTCTTGCTGCCCCTCCCTCACGTCACAACATAGTGTGCAACTGCTGCTTGCACGCATGCATCCTCCACGGCCTTCCGCGCCCTCAACCTCTCCTGCCGACGAATACGGGCCTTCTTCTCCAGCCGGGCACCAGACTCTGCAACAGATTCATCCTCCCGCCACCGCTTCTCCTCGCATCGCTGCCGCTCAATGGTTTGGTCGTCGTGGTTGGCAGATTCGCAGGCCCGTTTGTTGGTTGGTGCCATTATTGCCTTGTTCCACTCGCGGCCCCGTTCTCCCTTTATACTCCTGACCCACTTCGCCTCCGCGCTTCTCCCGCTCACATGCGCGCAGAGGCTGACTCCCCTCATGGCGCACGGACCAACATCATCACGATCTCATACGCGTCATGAGCGCCTAGGCCTCTATGGGTCTCGGCCTAAAGGGGGAAGTACTGTTATGGGCGCATCCAGGAGGCCCCTAGGGGCACGTTCACGTGCATTCTGGTGATGGACTTGGGCCGCGCATACATGCGGCTACCCAGACCTCCCGTATTACGGACTACGTACATATTCAAGCTCACTGTAGTTATTACCACTGGACTCCTTGCTGTTTCGTGAATGCGCAGACTGTAAGGGGACACTCCTATTTTCTCCTATTCCCCTGTCCCTCTCCCTTCCTCCTCGTTCCTTTCTCCTTTCCTTCATCCCACGGACTCTTACCTACATCCCCTTCATTCCCTTCCGTCCCCTTTCCTTTCCACCTCCTTTCCGTCCACTCCTTTCATGTCCGAGTCACGTCCGGTAACTCCGGAGTCTTCCCGCACTCCGGACTCGCTTCGGACTCGCTCGGACTAGTATATACACTTCGGGGCTCGTCCGGGCTACCCCTATCCTCTTTCCCCACTTCATTACTCTTTGCTCTTACTTCCCCAGGTCGCTGGCACGACTCCTGTCCATTCCCCTTCCACTTCATTATCACATGCCCCCTCGTACCTTGTGATATTCGTTTGGACTTGTGGCTGGTGTACTGTACAGTTATCCTTCATTCCTCCCACGCTACTACAGTATATACTTCGCTTCCTAGCATGGAGAATCCCTATCCTGTTCTCTTTGGATTCTCCCTCTGCTAGGTGAGCAGCTCTCTCATGTATTGTAGTTAGTTTTATTCATTCTCTTTGGATTCTCCCTCTGCTAGGCCTGCACTGTGCGGCCATCTTGAGGTTGCCCTTACAGCAGAACAGGATCTCCCATCCTGGCACCAGAGCCCTACGGAAAACGTCCTGCGCCGCTCCGGACTCGTTCCCGACGTCTCTCCGGTTTTGCGGACATTCCGGACGCTCTCCTGCTACTCCCACCCACCTCTGACGACACAAGGGACTCCATCCCTCGCTCCCCTGACGACTCCGAAATGACGGGCGCTTCCAGCCAGATCCCGCCATCCGAGCCAGCCGACTCAGGACCGGACTCCGAGACTTTGCAGACCTTGTGGGCTCAGATGTACGAACACCAAACCCAAATCCGTTCCATCCATGATACACTCGCCCGAATCGAAGAACTCCTCCTAACACCCCGTCCGACTACTCCGAAAACGACTCCGGACTCCGAGCTGAGGGGCACTGAAGCCTCCCAGCACGCCCCGAGTCAATCCGAAAATGCTCCGCGTTCCCGTCTGAAGCCTGCCTCTCCTCCAATCTTCGACGGAAACCGCAAGGATGGCCGCGCATTCTACAACGCATGCTCCATCTACTTCCAGCTCTGTCCAGACCACTTTCCGACCGAGCAGGCCAAAATCCTCTGGTGTCTCTCCTTCTTCCAGAAGGATCGAGCTAAGGAGTATGCGGACATGGTGCTCCGGAGTCCAAAGGATCCTTACTTCGAGTCCTGGGCCGCCTTCGCAACTGAGTTCCAGACTCGCTTCCTTCCGGATCGGGAACGCGAAGCCGCCATGCTAAAACTGGAGTCCACCCGGTACCACCAAGGCCGTCGGACCTTTCAGGAGTACCTCGACGAGTTCCGGGACCTTGTAGACCAGTCCGGATACACCGAGGGCTCCAACATCACGATGAAGTTCCGCCGTGGATTGGACTCCATCATCCAGAGCCGTGTTGCCGAGTCCGCAGACTGTCCGGGCGAGGACGACTTCGAGGAATGGTACAGGGCAGCGCAGCGGGTTGCTGACAACCGTGCTGCTAACCAGTCCTTTCACTTTGGCGTGCACTCTGGTAACTCCGGACACTCCGGACCCCTCGTCCGACCAGCAGCCAACTCTGGAGTCGCTCGGACTCCTGCGGGTGTACTCCCCACGCCTCGGACTCTGCTCCCGCCTCTGCAACCTCGT
This sequence comes from Pleurotus eryngii var. eryngii, assembly GCA_029467805.1. Classification (NCBI taxonomy): domain Eukaryota; kingdom Fungi; phylum Basidiomycota; class Agaricomycetes; order Agaricales; family Pleurotaceae; genus Pleurotus; species Pleurotus eryngii. Next base: position 990,971 of record SZVJ01000018.1, read on the forward strand.
TTCCAACCCCCGCCTCCTCCGAAGGCTCTCTCACCGGGCGTCCCTATGGACGTCGACCACACCCGCTCCCGACCCGCCACTTCGCAGCTCTGTTACCGATGTGGCAAGCCTGGCCACATGTCCCGTGAGTGCCCACTCCGGTACGATGTCCGGTTCATGACCACCGAGGAGCGGATGTCCGCCATCGAAGATCTCTTGACTGCGGCCGATGTTGTAGAAAGTGCGGGAACTCCGGAAGGAATAGATGCTGAGGGAACGGCTCCGGTTGAGGAATCGGACACGGCGGATTTTGTCCGGACCAACGAGTGATCAGTGCGACCTCGTTGGTAAATAACCGATTTGCTTGTCTTAGCGTAGACGGAATACAAGATGATGACTCCGACCAATCCGATGATTCATCCGACGTTAAGCAAGCGACTCCGGTTACAATCCGCACACTCCGAAGGTTTCGCCCGCAGTGGGAACGGCGGCTACCCAGTAGCTATAAGATCTCCGCGCTGCCCGGCAAGCTTTCCTTAGATATACCTGTTGAAGTGCAGAGCACGGATACACAACACAGATGCACCCTGCAGGCCCTGGTGGACTGCGGGGCCACCGGAGTCTTCATGCATCCGCGCTTTGCTGATGCCCATGGTTTCACCCGACGCAAGCTGTCTGCTCCGATTCCGGTCTTCAACGTTGACGGATCACCAAACGAAAACGGATCCATCTCCGAAGTCGTGGACCTTGTACTCCGGTTCAAGGATCACACAGAACGGATGCTTTTCGCAGTCACTAACATCGGACGGCAGGACATCATCCTCGGATACACCTGGCTTCGGAAGCACAACCCCGAGATCGACTGGCAGACGAAGGAGGTGACCATGAGCCGTTGTCCGTCCGGATGCGACACCTGTCGCAAGGAGTTCCGCCACGACAAGCTGGCCCGACGCAAGGAGTCTGTGCGACTCCGGGAGTGTCGTACGGGTCCGATGCCAAGGGTCGAGGAACTGCACTCGGATGATCTCCCGCAGCTTCAGGACTGCGACGACGATGATGAGGACGATGAGGCTACAACTCTGGATGACTCCGGACTTGAGAAGGGTGACCGTATCTTTGCAGCCATTCCTCCTCCGACTCCGGAGTACCTTCGGAGTCTTCGGGAAGAACACATCCAGGCTTCGGAGACGGTCTCGCAGCGCCTCGCATTGGCTTTCCAGCGCAACAAACCCCACGATCATCGGAACAGCGCAGTCCCGGACTTCCTTCAGGAATTCGAGGACGTCTTCGCAAAGGAGTCCTTTGATGAACTGCCCATGCCGCGTCCGTGGGACCACGCCATTGAGCTACTGGACGGAGCGGAACCGACCTCTACCAAGTGCTACCCGCTGTCCCCTGCGGAGCAGAAACAGCTGGACGAATTTTTGGAAGAAAATCTTCGGACTGGTCGGATCCGCCCCAGCAAGTCACCCATGGCCGCCCCAGTGTTCTTTGTCAAGAAAAAGGACGGATCGCTCCGCTTGGTCCAGGACTACCGGAAGCTCAACAACATGACGGTCAAGAATCGGTACCCGCTCCCACTCATCTCGGACTTGGTGGACAAACTCCGGAACGCTCGATACTTCTCCAAGCTCGATGTCCGATGGGGTTTCAACAACGTCCGGATCAAGGAGGGTGACGAGTGGAAGGCCGCATTCCGGACTACACGCGGACTCTTTGAACCCTTGGTGATGTTCTTCGGACTGACCAACAGCCCGTCTACCTTCCAGACCATGATGAATGACCTCTTCCGAGAGCTCATTACGGAAGGTGTGGTCATTATCTATCTGGACGACATTCTGATCTACACCAAGACACGCGAAGAGCATCGCCGGGTTCTCAAGCGAGTCCTAGAGATCCTCCAGCGGAACAAGCTCTTCCTCCGAGCAGACAAGTGCGATTTCGAACAGACCAAGGTGGAGTATCTCGGAGTCGTCATCTCCGAGGGTAAGATCGAGATGGACCCCGTAAAGGTTTCCGGAGTTGCGGACTGGCCGACCCCTCGGACTCGGACTGAACTCCAATCCTTCCTCGGGTTCGTCAACTTCTACCGCCGCTTCATCAAGGACTACTCGCATATCGCTCAGCCTCTCTTCGACCTCACCTGCACAAAAGAATGGCAATGGAACGACTCCGCTCAATCTGCATTTCTTCGGATCAAGGAGCTGATCACTTCGGAACCTGTTCTGGTCTTTCCAAAGGAGGATCGGCCGTACCGGGTCGAAGCGGACTCGTCGGACTACGCTACGGGTGCGGTCTTGTCGCAGCTGGACCCGGATGATGGTAAATGGCATCCTGTCGCATTCTACTCTAAAAGTCTACAGGCTGCGGAGCGGAACTACGAAATACACGACAAGGAGATGCTTTCAATCATCCGGGCGCTCGAAGAATGGCGGCACTACCTTGAAGGCGCGGAGACTCCGTTTGAGATCTGGACGGACCACAAGAACCTGGAGTACTTCATCAAGGCCCAGAAACTCAACCGTCGCCAGGCCCGCTGGTCCCTATACCTCTCCCGCTTCGACTTCACTCTCCTGCATCGTCCGGGTCGGACTATGGGTAAACCGGATGCTCTCTCGCGTCGCTCAGATCACTCGGACGGTAAGGACGACAACAAGGATGTGGTTTTACTTAAGCCGTCCTACTTTGCTGTCCGTGCCACGGGTGTCACTCTTGAAGGGGAGGAGAAGGATATCCTCATGGCTATCCGGACTGGAGTGCGAGATGCGAAGTTCGAAGACGCAGTGGCAAAGGCGGCAGAGGAGTTGAAAAAGGCCCAGGGTAGTCGCAAGACAGTCCGGAGTGCGGAATGGTCTCAATCGGACGGACTCCTGATGTTCCGGGGTAAGATCTATGTTCCGGACTCACCGGACTTGCGTCGGACTATTGTAGCCCAGCACCATGACACCAAGGTCGCAGGACACGCCGGCAGATGGAAGACCCTTGAGCTCATTTCGCGCAGTTACTGGTGGCCAAACATGTCCCGGTACGTCGGATCCTACACCCGCCATTGCGACCTCTGTCTCCGGACGAAGGCCCAGAGGCATCCGCCCATGGGTGAACTCCATCCGCTTTCTATTCCGGATGAACGCTGGGATCGTCTGAGTGTCGACTTCATTGTTGAGCTTCCAGAGTCCGATGGATTTGACGCTGTCATGAATGTGGTCGACTCCGTAAGCAAACGTGCCCACTTCATTCCGACTCACACCACAGTGTCCGCCCTCGGATCCGCGAACTTGTACCTGCAGAACGTCTGGAAGCTGCACGGACTCCCTCGGTCCGTTGTGTCCGACCGGGGTCCGCAATTCGTCGCAGAGTTCACCCGAGAAGTCTACCGGATGCTCGGAATCAAGCTGGCTGCCTCCACCGCATATCACCCTCAGTCCGACGGACAGACAGAGCGGACTAACCAGGAACTCGAGTCTTATCTCCGGATCTTCGTCGGAGAGCGTCAGGATGACTGGGCCCGACTCCTACCTATGGCAGAGTTCGCGTACAACAACCGGGTCCATGCGTCCACTCAGCAGTCGCCCTTCCTCCTAGATACAGGCCGACATCCTCGTCTTGGGTTCGAACCTCATCAGCCGCCATCTCGGATGGAGTCCGCAAACGAGTTTGTAGACCGGATGAAGTCCGCAGTCGATGAAGCTCAGTCTGCATTAGTCAAAGCTCAGGACGACATGAAGCGCTACTACGATCAGCGTCGGACTCCTGCTCCGGAGTACCAACCAGGTGACAAGGTTTGGCTGGACTCGTCAGACATCAACCTTGCCCGACCCTCCCGGAAACTCGGACACGCACGACTTGGTCCTTACAAGGTCATCCGGAAAGTTGGCAAGGCAGCATACCGACTCCAGCTCCCTCCAGGCCTATCCCGTCTCCATCCTGTCTTCCCCGTGGTCAAACTCTCTCCCTTTGTTCCGGACCCCATTCCGGGTAGACGCCCTGTCACTCCACCACCTCCACAGCTCGTTGATGGAGAAGAGGAACACGAGGTAGAAGAGGTCCGGAATAGCAGACGGTTTGGTCGGGTCCTGAAGTATCTGGTGCGCTGGCGAGGCTATGGTATCGAGCACGACTCCTGGGAGCCTGCGAGCAACCTCCAGCATGCTGCCCAGAAGGTCAAGGACTTCCATGATCGTCATCCGGACGCAGTGCGCTTACTCTGGACGAGTCTGATGACTCCAAAGACTCCCCTACCACTCCGGATGACTCCTACAGCACTGGACCAGTCCTGGGAGCGCTGGCGCAGCCGGAAGGCTCCGGGCTCTGTGCAGTCGTACTTCGATATCTTCTCGCAGCAATCCGGAGTTTCAGGTCTAGTAAATTCATGGCGTGGCAGGCAGGAATCTTCGCGTCGGGTCGCCGCAACCTTGAAGGGGGGGTGATGTAAGGGGACACTCCTATTTTCTCCTATTCCCCTGTCCCTCTCCCTTCCTCCTTGTTCCTTTCTCCTTTCCTTCATCCCACGGACTCTTACCTACATCCCCTTCATTCCCTTCCGTCCCCTTTCCTTTCCACCTCCTTTCCGTCCACTCCTTTCACGTCCGAGTCACGTCCGGTAACTCCGGAGTCTTCCCGCACTCCGGACTCGCTTCGGACTCGCTCGGACTAGTATATACACTTCGGGGCTCGTCCGGGCTACCCCTATCCTCTTTCCCCACTTCATTACTCTTTGCTCTTACTTCCCCAGGTCGCTGGCACGACTCCTGTCCATTCCCCTTCCACTTCATTATCACATGCCCCCTCGTACCTTGTGATATTCGTTTGGACTTGTGGCTGGTGTACTGTACAGTTATCCTTCATTCCTCCCACGCTACTACAGTATATACTTCGCTTCCTAGCATGGAGAATCCCTATCCTGTTCTCTTTGGATTCTCCCTCTGCTAGGTGAGCAGCTCTCTCATGTATTGTAGTTAGTTTTATTCATTCTCTTTGGATTCTCCCTCTGCTAGGCCTGCACTGTGCGGCCATCTTGAGGTTGCCCTTACACAGACACTGTGTGTTCCTCAAGTATATAGTCCTGTACCGTACATACAGTTACCTTAGTTCGAATATTAGTTCCTTCTCTGCACTCGCTCCTCACCTCTTCACTGAGGTCCATGACACTCCCTTTTCACCTTTGCTTGTACCCTCAGTACCCGCGTAGGACCCATCCCCGAAATACAGGGCACGCAAGAGTGTGGGAGGCGCAGCCAGTAGCTGAAGCCAAGCCTGTACGTCCTTGCTCCCCTCATTTCCCCCCCCCCCCCCCCCCCCGCGACTCTATGAGGAACCGCGCAACCCGCGGGACTGCGTAGCCCCGAGCCCCGCGAGTGTGGCTCCTAACACAAGTGTGTCTCAGACCGAAACCCATAGAATCTTGCCGAAAGTAAGCCAAGTATGCATTATGGACACCCTAAATTAGGTATGTGTTATGGACTATGGGAGAGTTATGTGTTATCTCTGCGAACCAAATTGGTTTCACGCAAAAGTCATGCATTACAGGAGGTTATGCGCTACTACAGATATGTCTTATGACAGAGTCGACTGTAGTACAACTCTTGGCAGATGGCAATCGGGCTGTCAATAAGGCCGCGTTGAGTACTCGTGGATGGACTTATCAAGAACATATTCTATCCCTCCGTTGCCTCTTCTTTACGGACGACACCATTTACTTCCAGTGTCAGAAGGCAGCAAGGACTTCAAAGCTGAGCATTCCGCGATGACTGTCTGCGCTCCAATGCTAAATATCAGGCTGTCTTTGGACGGGAATCTAGCGAAGGTCATTCCCCGGACAAGTACAATCTTGTGATTCACAGAAGGCCATATTTTTACGAGTATTGCCGGTTGGTGAAGAACTATACCATACGCAAGATGACCTACACCAGTGATCGAATCCCGGGATTTCAAGCCGTGCTGAGCACTTTCGAGCAAGTGTACGGATTGTTATTCATACAAGGCTTGCCCGAAGAGATGATCTACGAAAGCCTACTCCACCACTGCAAGGGTCAAGCATGTCGAAGCTTACCCAAGTTGGTCGTGGGCAGGCTGTACGGGTGGAGTGGAGTACCCCGATCTTCAAGACTTCAATGGTTTCCCAGTGTTGAGCGAGAGGTGGCGGAGAACACGGCCAATATCTGACACGATGATCCAGGACTTGAACGCTCAGCGTACGTGGCCGGTTCGTACGTGCGATTATCAGAATGATGTATTGCCCGAAGGATGGAAGGCTGAGGAAATGGAAGGTGGGGATATGGTATACTTCCAGATCGATAAATCCAGCATCCTACACTCCATTCCTCCTCCTGTTCGATTGGCAGAGGGCGATGCAGCTCTCTCTCCAGGTGGCCTCCTCATCCGCACACAAATCTCTAAGTTTCGACTGACTTCCGAAGCTTGCAGCGATAGGCAGGAAGATAAGAACAAACCACGCTTCGGGATTTTGCCAGTAAATCCGCCTGAAGCTGGACATCGAGAAACATGGATTGGAGGAATTCGTTTATCTGGATTTTGGCATCTGAAGTAGAAAGGGAACAACTCTACGCCATTCGAGTTCATCGTCCTATCAGAGGGTTATGGATTCGGTCCCGACGGGGTTGGTCCTGATTCGGCAGGGAAAGTAGAACCGTACAGTGTAGTCAATGTTATGCTTGTCAAAAGGAAAGAACCAATTTCAGCTGAGGGTGCGATAGTGGTTGAGAGAGTTGGAGTAGGACGGATGCTGAAGAGCGCTTGGAACGCGAATGCCGATGTAATGGACGTATCAGTTATATAAGCATCATCCAATGGTAGATATCGAGGCTTATGTACTCACTTGTCTACGATCGTCGCGGCGAAAATCACGAAGTTGCAGCTTAGGAACTGGAATGGAAATTGACCTTCACATATTTCTCGTATAGACCAAAACCATTACGCACAGGATGATGGAGACTGCTATAAATCCAGGAGCACTACAAGCCATTAGGAAGATGTTCAAACGCTCATGTCGTCAGCGAGCTCGTCCGATTCAAGGTCTGGCTGAGAGGGTGGTACTTCATCTTCGCCGCGGGTAGCAGGAACAATATGATCGTCTTGATGAGACTCGCCGTGCTGAGTTAGAACCGGTTCATAGCCTACGCACTGTAATGCAATGCACGATATTCCAAGAACTCGGGAAAAGAACATGTCCGCGATCATGTCTTGGTGGAACAGGGACACATAATATGGGTCGGGCAGTGTTTGTTTCCGAATCCTGCACATATCCTGTATCAATATTAGCATGATCAACATCGGTCACCGTTCAGAAATACTCACTGCATCCGATATCAAATAATCAACGGTCGAAGGTTCGAGAGGCACGATATGGTCGCAACGGTATCGGCCTAGATGTAGCCAGCCCGGTTCGGAAACCTTTTGGAATACACTCTTGACTTCACCAAGCCGCCATCCAGTTGGGTACGGGGACCAGCCTCGTCTCTTAGCCTTGGGCCCGGGGTTGTATATATGACTAGGCAAGCAAATTAACAAGCGGCGAGGGACACCTTCTGCTGGTTTAACAACACAATGATCGTCTAGCCAGAAGAAGTCGTGGCCTGCGCTAGAGTTCTTTGAGTGGAGAGGGAATGAGAAGAGATGCAGTTCTTTGATCGAGCGGAGGTTGGCTCACCGGACTAATTATTTCGGGGTATGTGGGTAATGATGAGTAGTCAGGTTGATCTGGTATAGGGTCGAGGTTACTTTCGCCAACCCAAGCAATAGGATCAAATGCAATCCGCTTTCAGGGTCAAGAGCGGTTAGTCACGTAGAAAAACAACCGGGAGATATCTATACCTGTACCAAAACGTCGCGTTCACGTTCCATGTTTTCGAGCTTTTCTAGGAGAAAAGTAGACGCCTACGTATATGGTATTGGGGAGGGTGTAAAGCATTACTAAGGCGCATATACCTTTCTGAGGCTTCGGTTACTCTGCTTCATATTTCGATACTTCTCAAGCAATGTGTTGTACTCCTGCTGCAAAGATTCCTATATAAAATGCTTGTTAGCATATGCCAGAAAGGTTGTTCATCAACGCACAAGCGCTGTTGTTCATTCTTGCTGCTTGGTCTTGGCATCAACAAGTCGGACTCCTAGACCGTGCTTGTAGCCTCGTTGTTTAAGCATCCGGCATGAATCGCGATTGCAAGGACTTACATTCACCTTCTCCTGCGTCTGTTGTGCATTTAGAGCTTGCCCAAGCTGTGTTGTAAGATCTTCTACCGTCTGGTGATAACTTAGTCAAGTATAGATTAGCGGGTTTTACTTACATCTTGCCAAGTTGCTATAGATGCGATGTCTGGCTCAAGGTCTGGGTTAGTGGCGTCTTCCATCTTGACCTCGCGAGGGACCTGGCTTTCCCTGAGAGCTGCTATCTCGTCTTTGAGCTTCTCATTTTCTGCCCTCATTGTTTCCACGGCTAAATCATTTGTGGCACTCGTAGCGCTGCTTCTGGGCGCGTGGACCATCCTCTCAGCACGTCCGGGCTATAGGGATGGAAATGAGAACAACAGAATTGGAAAAAAATCACTTCCTGACCTCTGCAAGCTGTGCCTTAACTGACTTCAGCTCTTGCCCCAAAAGCTTGATCATCTCTGTCATCAACTCGGGGTCCGCTTGGAAATCCATGTCTGAGGTATTGAACTCGGAAGGAAAAACCGAATTCGACGCGACAGGTCACGAGTCCGTTAAATAAAGGTGCACCCAAGCAACAACAAGCACAAATACCTGGATCTTCAGTACCATGACTTCCACCACATCGAGTATGGGGTCCCTCACACCTTCTCGCAAACGATCCAAGTGGGAAACGAACGATGAAACTGAATCGCCCAGTCACCCACAACCTTCAAAGCGGCGCGCTAAATCGAGACTGGAGGACGCCAGGACACCCTCTGTTTCTTTGCCTTCTCACCTGGTATCATGGCCCTCACACAGTATTTACGTCCCCCCGAGAACGCACCATCCACCGATCATCCCATCCCGCTCCGTTTACTCCTATGAACGCCTCAACCAGATCGAAGAAGGCTCGTATGGCATCGTCTTCCGAGCCAGGGACAAGCAGACCGGGGATATCGTTGCGCTGAAGAAACTCAAACTTGATGAGGAGAAAAATGGGTTCCCCATAACTGCCCTTCGGGAGATTAACGCACTCATGACCTGTCGGCACGATAATGTTGTTGGAATTCGTGAGGTGGTAGTTGGCGACACTCTTACGCAGTACGTAGCTAAAATCCTGTCTTCGCGGATAAAAAAGCAACGTAACCGTAATATCATTGTTTTTGCATATATCGAAGAGTTTTTGTTGTCATGGACTTCATTGAACACGACCTCAAATCCCTCCTCACGTTGATGCCTGCTCCATTTCTCCAGTCTGAAATCAAGACTCTCATACTGCAACTATTATCTGCCGTCCAGCATTGCCATAATAATTGGATTCTTCATAGAGATCTCAAGACAAGTAATCTCTTGATGAACAATCGTGGTACTATCAAAGTTGCAGATTTCGGTCTAGCGCGACGATATGGCGATCCCGTTGGCGTAGGAGGCATGACACAGCTCGTTGTCACACTCTGGTACAGGTGTGTATGAATGAATGAAGAGATCTTTTTCCGTTGATTGGCTAGATTTCAGGGCACCAGAAATCTTGCTTGGAGCTAAGACGTATTCTACTGCGATAGACATGTGGTCGGTGGGGTGCATCTTCGCTGAGCTCATCTTGAAGGAGCCATTGTTTCCGTCCAAGGGCGAACTCGAATTACTGGCCATGATCTTCAAACTGTTAGGGCCTCCGACCAGCAGTTCTTGGCCCGACTACTCTTCACTCCCGCTTTCTAAGACAATAGCTCTTCCATCCCCTCAGCCACCGCAATTCAAACAGAAGTTTCCGTTCTTAACAACCGCAGGTATAGACTTGATGATGAGTTTGTTGTCGTATGATCCAGAGAGTAGGATTACCGCGGAGGAGGCTTTACAACACCCATACTTCAGGTTACTCCTTGGCTGTCCATGATATTCCTCTCCAGTCTGACTTTTTGGGCTGGTATAGCGAATCACCGTTACCCAAGCATCCAGACCTCTTCGGCTCCTTCCCGTCGGCCGCAGCTGGTGAAAAGTACGTTTCATAACAATGATGAGTTGAACGCGAGACTGACTAAGTGGCTTAGGAAGCGAAAAGTATTTGATAGTCCTTCTGCCCCCGTAAGAGGGGGAGACTACAAGCTGTTAACAGATTTCGACGTATAAGTAATAGTGGCAATAACATATCCAAAATAGTGTCCGCTTTAAAATACGTAGTACAACAGATCGTTTACCCGCAAGTATGCAGGCACAATCCTATGCGTTAGGCGGAAAAGACTCAGTCAAGAGTTCTCTCATCTTCTGGAATCGGGTGCGGGTTCGCTCCATCTCCCCAACCTTGTCATAATATTCCTTGACTTCCTCTACCGTGAACCTGAAATCGTCGGCAATCTGGAGAAGGCTTTGGTCGACAATATGCATTTGGGGATTCCTGGCGAAATTGTTGTGAGTAAAGGTAAAGTGTCTGGGAGCAACAGGTAAACGTACATTTCCCTAGGCCTCTTGGAGGGGCTCGCGTCCGGGTGTTCAGCTGATGCCTTTCGCTTGGCCCATGCTGGCGGGGGAGCATTGCCTATCCTGATAGCCCACTCGGGGTCATCCTCGGTAGCATCCATTTCTTCCTCAGCTGGACTACGTCGGACGGGCACAGGTAATGGGCCATTCTGGATCAACAGGTTTGGCTCGGGAACGGGGACGAAATCAGCCGTGTCTATAACTCCAAGGTCGTTCGTTGGCTCCTCGTTATAGATAGCTGACGTTTCGGCTTCGCCTGAACCTTGGCGCTTGACTGCACGCTTCTTTCGGACTCTCTTCACTTTCTCAACCTGGCGCACGTAGCCATACTGGCCCTGCCCACCTTGCGACGGCTTCTTGAGTTCGACGATTGCTTGAATATGTTTGTCGAGACGGTCTGAATTCTTCTTGTAACGCTCGCGCCATGACTGCCAGGTATGCCGCTTCACCCAAGCAAAATCTGGTTCGTTGCACTGATAATCAAACGTAGGTTGAGAAAGCTGTCGACATTTGTGTCGTTGCAAGAAACTCACCTTTTCACATAGTTGTTGGTATAACCGGTTTCCGGTCCGTCCCCCTGTTTGTTTGAAAGGAATCTTTTCGGCTATCCATTGGCAAAGACTTTCTTCATCTTGTTCCGTAAATTGCATCCGCCTGTAGCCACAATTAGTATATGCTCGATTATCAGTACCAAGGAAACGAGTGTACTCACTCTTCACCGGGCCGCCGTCCGCCAGGATTCTTGTATACGAGTGGTGTATATATCACAGCGTTCTTCTCGACGCATTTCTTCACCCATAGGTATGATTCGACGTATTTATCGGGGATGCCTTCGTTGGCCTTCACAAGATGTTGGAATTCTTCCGTATTTGGATCCGCCAAGATAACGCGGGCTGATTGCATCGAACCGTTTGGGTCCCCACCAGAGTGCTGATTCCGTTCGACGCGTGAATCAATCGCAAAGGGGAATTATAAGTGCAGAAACTCACCATTATCCGCTGGGCGAGAGCCGCACGCGCATTGGGATTTGCTATCATGGAGTGGATGTGCATTTTTATGGATACGCCATTCTCGACGAAGATCTGATTCAGCAGCATGCCTGCAACTTTACAGGCCTCTATGTAGGTGTACGGCACGAAATGGCGATCTGGCCTATCGAGACTGGTCCAGCATAATCGGAGTCGCTCTGCTTCAGACGTTCCCGGCTGTATCAGGATGTAGCCTTGGCGGGGGACTTTAGCTTCAACTCTGCCACCAAGGACCTGGCAAGAGCATTTATATTGTGAAGCACCAAGACATACGTCTGTAGCACATACCGTAATGGTCTCGCACAAGTCCGCCTGCACCTCCTGAGGCAGATCCTTTTGAATGAAGAACTTGATCGCTAAGTCATTGAGATCCCTGAATATTGGCTGCCAGTCAAGTATCAGTAAGATCAAAGAATCATGAAAGTGACCGGTATGTTTACCATAACGGAGCCCAAGCTCGGTGCACTAGGACGATGGAAACCCGAGATTAAGGTTGAGGTCAAGGAGTGGCTAGGGTTTCCTGAAACGAGGGTTAGGGTTGCATCAAGAGAGTCATGTGATGGGGTCCTTTGTTTGTCCATGCTGATAGGTTCACACGGACAGGGGGACAAACTGGAAGTAAAGTGGTAATTTGATTCCGAGAAGAATAGGTACAAAGGCGTGTATCACTACAACTCGATCACTTTCCCTGGATTCATTATGCCCCGAGGGTCGAAGAGTTGTTTAATCTGCTTCATAAGCGCTATGCTGATATCGCTTTTCGAGAAATGCAGAGCGTTAGTCTTCATGGCACCAATACCATGCTCGGCGGATATCGAGCCACGGTGAGACGCTGAAATATAGGCACGATTAATAATTACTCCGAACAGGTGATGGGAAGTCGACGTACCAACAAGCTCATATATGAAAGGTTCCAGGGCATCTTGTATTTCATCCATATATTGCTCAGCAATCACATTGAGATGGAGGTTGCCTTGAGGGCACGATGAGAGATCGATGATCACGCGCACGGATGCATATAAAAAACCGACTTACCATCACCAACGTGTCCATACCCAATAACGTGCTTCACAGCGCCGTCGTGAAGGAGCCCTTTGCTTTTCAGATGATCTCGTGTTACATCAACGACCTGCTTGAACGTTGATAATGGTACGGAGATGTCATATTTGTAGGCCTTGCCCTCCTTTGAAACGGCCTCGGTTACGCCTTCTCGCAACGACCATAAGGATGAGAACTGAGCAGGTGACTGCGAAAGCACGCCATTTGTGATGAGAGGTTGATCGGCACCGAGCAATGATTCCAGTAAATCGTTTAATTTCTAAAGATGATCGTTGTTAAAGTTTCGTGCGGGGTAACAGACAGAAGCGAACCTCTTCATCATGATCTCGTCGTCCACCACTAGTCTCAACGAGGACGAAGCATTGGGCGCCGTCAACTTCTTCCTCGGTCAGCCCCCGTCCTTGGCCATGCTTGACAGCCAAATCATAGGCTGTGCGATCTATAAATTCGAAGGCAGAGAGGATTTCAGATAGTTGTCGTTTCACTTCCTTGTACAATGGAAGAACGTTATCGAAATGAGGTAGAGCCAATATTACGTTGTTGGAAGCTTGCGGCGCTGGAGGAGTAAGGATAGAGACACCGGTGATAATTCCGAGTGTTCCTTCTGCGCCAATGAAGAGCTGCTTCAGGTCATAACCTGTTATTAGAGTGGGTCAGTAGGTGTGTTAGCTATGGGGCGGAGTAAACTTGCCGGTGTTGTCCTTGCGCAACGAAGTGAGTTGATCGAGGATGGTCCCGTCAGGTAAAACAACTTCGATGCCTAAGACGGAGCCGTGTAGTGAGCCGTAACGTAGAAGCCGAAGACCACCAGCATTTGTAGCGACATTCCCTCCTATGTGGCAGCTGAACATTAACGTTATTGAGCTGTACATGCTCAGAACAAGGGTGGTGCATACCTGCCCTTTGCCCCTAGATCTAAAGGCATGATGTGGTGATGCGGCGCGATATAATCCGTCAAGGATTGCAAGATGCATCCAGCGTCTGCGACAAGAATACCTGATGAGAGAACGTGTCAGTGGATAGGCACCAGAGAGAACTGGAAGTGGGAATGACCGGATACAGGATCAAATGATCGTACTTTGTTCATGTTCGATAGATTGACGACTACCTCGTCATGAATTGGAACGCTTCCACCGACCAGACCCGTGTTACCACCCTGAGGAACAATACCAATGCGCCGTTCCCAGCACAGTTTGACAATGTCGCTGACTTGTTGTGTTGTTTTGGGTTTGAGTACTGTTGTAGACTTGCCATGATATTTGCCCATCCAATCATTGTTGTATTGGTCTAATTCGGAAGCAGCGGTAGACGACGGTGGTAAAGTGGAGAGCACAGAGGATGGAGGGAGGATACTGGCGAATTGTTGAACGTCCTGCTCTGTTACAGGGTTGAGATGCTCAAAAGGAGCCTCCGCACTGTGCCATCGACGTGGCACGCAGGCCAGGCGTCGTGGAAGACAGCGACGAGCCAGCAAGAGAGACAGCATCGAAGTGAGTGAGTGCCATATTCAGCGGACGATTTCTCCGAAACGGCAATCCTGATGTGGCGTGGGAGCTCTCGGACGGCCTTGGGTCCAGTATGTCCGCTTGTTCGGACTGCTTCACCTTCTCCGACCCAGAATCCTCCCTTTTCGCCAGATGTCCCGTTGAAACGACGTTCAGGCATTTTCTTTACTCACGACTACGAGTCACCTTTCCGTTACCGGCTCACACGGCTTTTCTCACTTCTCCATTTCACCACCATCTCCATGGTTCACTCTGATGATACTGAAGATCACTGGAGCGATGCCCCAGAGACCCTGGACGACGACCGACCCGACCTTGACGATGCTGTTCATCATGAAGCTGATATGATTCAGCAGCACGACGAAGATATAACAATACGGGCAGTAGCAGTATCTGTCGATGCTGTGGACAAGATTGACCAGAGCGCAGTATCGCATCCTTCTCGAGGAGCTTCCATGTCCACGGCACCTCCGACTGAGCCAGTGTCTGACGCTGCAAGTATCCACAGTCTCCCCGCCGTATACGTTACCGAACCAGACACCTCGCCCCGGCGGCCTTCACCCATACTCACCAATCGAGCACCTCCCAGTAGTCCCGTGCCTCCCCCTTCGCCTTCGCACAGTAACATCTCGTCTACAGCTTCTGCTCAGCAAAGAAGGCACCGACATCGCTCGGCCGTTGAGGTCGGTTCCATAAGTGTTGGGGGGGTTGATGTACTAACCCGCCAGCACAGGCTCGGTCTTCGAACAGGCTTTCAGGTTTCTTCACTAATCTCATACATCGCCGTGAGCACGCGCAAGCCCCACCAGCGCCAGGAAGTGTGAGAGAAGCGTCAACGTCTTCTCCGGCGCCTCGAAACACATCACATTCCAACACACCATCTCGATCGTCCTCACCGCCCCCGGCAAGACCGACTACACCACCACCGCATCTTGCACCTCCAACATTGCGAGAACTTGGCTTGTCTTTGTCCGTCATAACACAAGACCTGTCGCCTTCGCACTTTAGTACATCCCCGTGGAGTGGTGCTTTCTTAGGACCTCATTATTTACTCCTCTGCCACGCACAAGGTTTGGACATTCTGCCTCTGCAGTCTCCTCCTGCGCCACAGCCGTATGCTCTCGTTCGGCGTGTCAGCTTTAAGAGCGTAGTGGTCATGGAACAGCGTGGGGTGCTTGTAGCCATAGCTGGCAGGAGGGACGGTGTCAGAGTCTATGCTCTGGAGGAGGTGAAAAAGGCTGTTGAGTGGCGTATGGAGGTTGAAATTCGCCGGGAGCGTGAGCGACAACGGCGCGAACAGGCCAGGAAATCCACTTTGGGCACCTTTGAAGTGATTATTCCGGGTCCTACTCGGGACTCGGGAGATAAACTGAGGAAGGCTAGTTTATCCACACCTCCCTTAGGAGACTCCGTTATCAGAGGCAAGCTGGCCCGGAAGAGCTCTATTAGTTCGACGGTCACTACTCCCCTATGCCTCCCGCCCCTCCTTCAACACCACCGCTCATTCCCCGTCGACCTACGACACGATCTAAGAAACGACCCCGTACGAACCCCTCTACCCCCGTGACAAGCAGCGACATCCCCGAACTTCTCGATCGTCCACCTCCATATGTTCATTCACCTGAACCTTCTGTCCATGACACACCGCCTCGGCTCAGGCCGTCAACGTCTGTGATTTCTCTCCAAGCCCGTTCACGGAGCAGTTCTATATCCAACGTTCTCGCCGTTGCACCGTTTTCCCGCCGGAATACGACTGCAAGTCAGCGCTCCCGTGACCCCGACGCAAAACCTGATAGAGAAGAATCCAGTGATGATGAGGCCATCAACATCGTAGCCGCAGGGAGTAGCGGAAGTCAGGCTCTCGACGAGCGTACTAGCGCTATGAATGCTAGTAATTCGTCAGCGTCTGCGAGCGCCCCGTTGCCATCTGGCGATTCATCGATCGCACCTTCGAGCCCACGTCGAGGCCGACCCGCCAACCTCGATCTCAGCCTCGCTCGTGGCGGAAATATCCTTCCACCAGAACCCTCTCCAGCACCAACGTTATTGACTTTGAGACAAGCGCTGTCACACTCTCCGTCGACCAGAACCACACGGTTACCTCAAGAACCTGAGCCTGCCACAGCAGTCCCGGAGGAAGAGGATGACGAGGACGATGTAGATGGTGAGATAAGCCTCGCTCAAGCATTGTTTGAAAGTCGAATACCGGAGTTGCCCCCACTTGGCTCAACGCGGCCGCAACAACCAATTATCATTTCATCTTCTCCAAACGTCCCCGCCGAAGAGCCTCCAAGCCCTCGTACATCGGACACACATTCGTCCGTGACATCACGCCCGGATCCGGAGCCAACAGCGAACAGAAGACGGCGTTGGTCTCTTATGCTTAGTTCGAATCGTAACGCTCCCTCTTCACACTCTGCAACTGCTCCCACGTCCCCTAGTTTAGCACCCTCTTCACCTCTGGTCGCCGGTGCTACCCGACACTCCCCTTCATCTTCTTCCCTTGATGCCCGTCTTCACCAATCTTCCACCAGCACCCCGTCTGTTACACCTTCTTTGCCGGAAACCCCTCCAGTTCCTACCTCTAGCGCGAGTTCGCCGCAAATATCTCAACGTTCAAGGTTTATACCCCGGGTAATCAGTAATGCTCTAGCTGGTAGACGGTCAGGCGATCAACCTTCTACTGAACCGAAGCATTCGGAAGCAGAGGTCTTGAGAAAGGCTTCCAACACACCCATGTCGCCGCAGGTGCCTCCGCCCAAGTTAGAATACGTCAAGCTGCCGGGGACGAAGGGAGCTTTGATGATTAAGGCTGTGGAGACTGCAAAGAAGAGGTAGGTAATGCACTCACTTCACTACACCGTGATTAAATTTCCCTCGCAGCTTTCTGGCGATTCTATGTGGAGACAACGGGGAGAAAGTCGAGCTGTTTGCAGGTACCTACCGAACAGCCCTCGGTCTATCACGCACTTTCATTTTACCCGACTCTCCTCGTTCACTCGAGCTACAATTGCAAGGTGATGATCTCGTGGAAGTCTTCCTTGTCTTTTCGCAGAATGTATTCGGCCTGGAACCGGCAACTGTTCGAGTAAGAGAAGTACGAATTGGGAGAGCTGAACGCCGAGCAGCTAGGAGGAGAGCCAGGGAGCTTAGGAACGGTGATGCAGGATCGAATGAACCTGATGCGCCTGGGGATGAGGACACTAACGTTAATGTCAATATTGGAGTGTCTGTCTCGGTCCCCAGCAACAATGCACACGACTCTTCATTGGCGACACCCAGTAGACATCCAGACGACGTACCCTCGACACCTAATGAGGCGAGCAACGAAGCGACGAGCGCGTCAGCTGCATCCTCAGCCCAGGCTCACGCTGAAGAAGTTGTTGCGCTCGCTACTGCGCATATGGGACCATATACGAGCTTCCAGCAATTGTCATTTACCCCCAAGTTTCCTCTTGCCTCGATTGCGGACGACTACATCATTCCTCCCACATATCCTGGTTTTTTGAACTATCGCCAAGAATATGAACCAGGATTGGATGAAAGTAGCAACACGGATTTGTCCCAGATTCAGTTCTCGCCTCCCGGACTTCCCGTGCCCGCCCCTGCTGCCCCTTCGAAGTGGTATTATCGGGATCCGAAGGATGTTGTACATGGTAGAGTTTTATTCGCCGAATCCGTTTATTTATGCTCACACCGTTTCAGGACCATGGAAAGCTTCGTTAATGCAAGCTTGGTACAAAGACGGTTTGTTACCTCCAGATCTACCAGTCAGGCGGGAGGACACAGACTTTATGCTTCTGAAGGACTTAAGGCTTCAATGTGTTGATCCGACGCAGCCTTTCCATGCCTCTCGTTCAGCAACAACATCTGCGAGAACTTTAGAGGCGGAGAAACCCCTTCTACCCCCGATATCCTTGTTAGCCCAGCCTCGGCACTTCGGTCCTCCAGCCTTATTTTATTCCTCCCGTGGAGGCCATAGTACTGCTATCGTGGACAATCGCGGACGATCCGTACTGAAGGGACGCTTCGTTTGGAGTGCTGATGAAGAAAATTCTTCAGTTAATTTCTCTGGACGCATGGGTGATATTAAGCGTCTGGAGGCCTTTGACGTTCAAGACCGTTCCGTCTTGATTGCTATGCGGCAGGGTGGTTTGGAGGCTGTTGACCTAAGCGATGCCCTTCTAAAACCAGGGGACGAGTCACGAACAACGATACCCAACTTCGACCCACCTCCTTCTAACGTCAATCGACGTGGACCCTTTGTATGGAAAATTGGTACTCCTGTCGCTTCTTCGTCGGACTGCTCGTCGAGTATTCTGTCCTCGAAGATCAAGTCGAGCCATACCATAATTCCCGGAAAGCGACAGGCTCTGCAATCACGATCCCCTGCAGGCAGGAGCGAATTTTCTATACATGATGCAGGCAGCGAACCGCACGAGGAAATGCTTTTTCTGGGTCGGAAGGAGGACGAGATCTATATCTGCGAACGCAATTCAGGCACTTTCCGGATTTTACGACTTTGTCCAGCACATCACGACGCTCCATTTGTTCCGTTTTAGGTTCTAGGTTGCGCGGACTGACTCACCTTCTAAAATATGAAGTAGACTAGGATGAAATTAATTAGTATGTGCTTTTAGCCCTTGCCAACGTTATGTAAAGAGCATAATTCGGAAGCGACCAAGTGTACATGTGTTGTATTGCTCAAAACGCTCATTATAACTTTCCCTTCATATTATTAACCCGTTTTCTCAATTCTGTCTTTAAAATTTTCCCGGTAGATGTTTTCTGGGTATAAACACCGTTACATTAAACCGACTTGCGTGGAGAATGTGCAGACGTACGGGTAACTCGGGCACAACTTCTACCCACTCCGGACAAGCGAAGCCCGGCAAACGCTTCTTCGCATGTTCCTTGAGGTCTCTCTCGAATTCCGCATGCCTGCCGGCCCATTTTTCTGCATGTTGTGGATGAAGGATTACGAATGCCACAGGGCGTTCGCCCCACTTAGGATGTGAGCGAGCTACAACCGACACCTCTAGGATATGAGGGTGGCTTGCAAGTTCTGAGACGACGTAGGTGGTCAGCGGGAATGGATTGAGTACGACCCAACAACCTCTTACCTTGTTCAATGGCCAAACTAGATGCGTTCTACTCGCATTTTTGAGTGAAAGTACCATGACGCACGGAAGACATACGAGCCTCGCCTCCTGAGATGATGATGTCCTTGCTGCGGTCCATGATCGCAATGGACCCATCGGGGTGCATGACAGCTAAATCGCCAGTATTGAAGTAGCCGCCGCGGAATGCCTTCTTCGTTGCTTCGGGGTCATTGAGATACTACATCGGCGTTACATCAATATATCATGTTTAAGAACAGAGGGCATGGACCGAAGGACCAACCTCTTTCATGACAATATTTCCCTTGGTAACGATTTCACCAATGGTCTTACCATCTTTCGGCACATCTACAAGCACGACCTTGTCTAAGGGCAGGTCCGGGTCGGGCTGGTAGACGACACGCGCGACTTCTGCTGTGGCGAAGGTTTGACCCTGGCGAGCCATGAGCTTCGATCTATCTTCTAGGGAAAGAGTTTTCCACTCGGGATACTCGTAGCAGCGGGTGAAAGGACCGTATGTCTAGGGATACGTTCATTTTGTGAGAAGCGTTGTTGATATATGATACTTTCACAGACCTCACTGCCATCGGAATGAATTAGCGATAACGTTACGAGGTTTTTTTCTGAAGCAAATAGCTCACGTTGATCCATACACATGGCATGGTTTTATGCCTATCTTCTCAAGTTCGCCGATAAGATGGGCGGTGGGTGCAGAACCAGCAATGATGGCTGTTATACCGCGTTCGAGCCTCTTTGCTTTCGGGTGGTTGAATATGCCAATCTGGAAAGGGCATCTGGAAACCAAACCTCGGAGATCTAATCAAAACGCGTACCTGAACTGTCGGTGCACCGCAGTAATGCGTGACTCCAGAGCGGAGGAAATGATTCCAGATAAGGGAGTAATCTACTGTCCTGAGCGTTATCTTGGACGAGTAACGAACGTCGTTTATTAAACAATGTACGCTGAATGACTCAAGGAGTACCTACCTGGGTCGCAAATGCAAAGACGGTGGCCCATGGATAGGTCCAGCCTGCGGCATGGAACATAGGTAAAATCCTGATTTAAATTACTCAGTGTCCTTGTAAAGCCTTGTCACGGAAAGGCGTCACCAAAGATACGTAGAATCACGGCTGATCCTGGAAGTAAGAGCTTCTAAGTAGTTTGACGAAGGGAGGTGACATCACCCACTGGCTTTCGAATGCGTTCCCTATCGTGGCTAGGTACGCTCCTGGAAACCCCAATGCAGTTTGGATCAATATTCCATATAAATTGGCAGGTACGTACCTCGAAGTGTAGAGACAACACCCTTCGGCTAGTATTACGAATAGGAACATGAGCTGACGCAATGAAGAAGCATTTGTGGCTTACTCGTCCTGTAGTACCAGACCTAGATAGAAGAAGTAGCAGTTAATCAGGAGAGAAGACCAAGGGTTAAGGTACCCACGTATAGCACAGAGTGGATGCCGCATTTTCATCTGGTTCCGCTTCTAGTCCTTGCCAGCTTCTTTCGGCACTGAATTCCCTCCCTTTTGCGAGAAAACTGCTCATATGGGTCGTCCGGCTTACCAGTGTCGTCGCAAGTGATTACTGGTACGCGGACGCCTACTAGTAGATGCAAGTATTCACGGTCGCATAATATAAGCTTTGATCCGCTGTGTTCAATAATGTATTCGACTTCAGTAGGCTTGAGCCGAGTATTGATGGGCGTAAACACGCAACGAGCGGCGAGGAATCCGAAGTGTGCATCTTGAACAAAGGTAGAGCTCAATACTATGGAGGAATAGAGAGAGGAGAGGAGTAACCTGCTATCATTGGCCTACACAAAGGGTCAGCAATGCTCTCCGTCAAATTAGCTATTGCTCACGAATTCGGGGCTATCACGGCTACCCGATCCCCGGGTCGTATACCTGCGTGAATAAGTGCATACGCGAGATTCTGTACTCTCTGGCACCTAATTTCTGGACATTAAATTTAACTTTGCTTGGCCCAAGGATGACCAACCAGACGGAGAACGAATAGAACACGGGGTGCTTAGTGTCTGGGTGGGCAAGGGCCAGTTTATTGGGGTATATCTGGGCAGCTCGAAGCAAGAAAGCGAGCGGATTCTGACAGGCCCTCAGTATTTGCACGCGAAGTTGATGGAATAGGGCAAGTCTTACAAGGTTGTGCAGGTACACCGGTTTGTCCTTGGGGGTTACTTGCCTCAGTACAACATTGCGGGGTGGTATACTGGCAGGAGTAGGCTGGAAGTTCCTGAATGCTGGGTGATATGCTGGGGAGCCATCAGCAATTGGCACCGATTGTGTCGCTTGCAGGCTTACCGAAGGACATGGTGGTGGTTCACAAGCAAGAGGCGGCGTAGGGTCTTAACCTCGGGAACTCAAGTACCCCAGATTTACGCCGAATGGGGATAATTTACTTTGGAGAAGCGTGCGCCGGCACCAAGATGCTCCTTCCAAGTTGGGACAAGCCGGGTTGGACCAGTTCACCTCGAAAGTTGTTAAATAACGGAATGGCGGAATGGCGTCTCGCTTTATTCTTTTTCCTTTTCTCTCACCATCTAATCCACTTTCCTTCCGATCCACACAGCCTAGGCGAAGTCCCAATTTGCTGGTCATAGGGTCACATCACATACTACCGCAATCACACATCATAAAATGGTCAGATGTACACCATTGGCGTTCGCTTGGGCTTCTATCCTTATCAACGCAGTCGCCGGTATGTACCTTTCCCCGCATATTACGGTACTCGCTTAGTGACATTTCCTTAGGCGATCCAGTTGACTGGGTGAATGTCAAGTACGTTCAAAGGGCGACTTCACAAGGTTCTACGACAAAAGACGCAAGGGACGCCATCGTAAATTCAGCGGACAGCCTGAACAAGAAAGGCCCATGGAGTAAGTGTAAAACACGCCATGTACCATGCAGTCGTCCTTATTCTGTAGCTATCATGTCTGGTGACATATTACCACCAAGTAAGGACAAGAGAGATTATCTGAGTTTCGCTCCTTAGTGAGTATTCGCTTTTCCTTATGCATATCTATGCTTATGTTTTCAGTCACTGGCCGGATTGTAATTGGTGCGCTACTGGTCGACAGCACCTCGCCCATGGTCCCTCTGCCCCAAACACTGATCATCAGGACGATGATGACGGCCTGAGTGGGCCAGATTACTATGGCTCAAACCCCACCTACTATGAAGGTAGCGGCGAGGGATCAAATCAGACGCATCCTCAAATTACGAATGGGCGTATGCAGCGACGAAGACGGTCTTCAATCCTGCAGGAATCGTCCTACCCTCAGGCCCAGGTGCCGCTTGGAACCTCCGTGGCTTTGCCAATTGCTACCTCAAGTGTCCTAAAGCTCACAGCAACCTCGACTAAGACGCAGTCTGTAACTGGCACTCCAGGTCCTGCTGGGGCTGCCGCCAAAACTGGAACCAAAACCAGCAAGCAATCATGTACCCCTTCCCCTACAAAAAGCCTCGCGCCAAGTGCAAGTAAGTACAGCGCTTCCTTGACGAGTTCCTGAGTAGTTAGCAGCTTACCTCACTCACAGCGTGGACTAAATGTCCTTACTTTGTTCGTGATGGAAGGGTCAATCCTGATGTCCGCAAACTCAAGGGACCCCCTTCAATCCAGGACGTCTCTCAAGCTACTCTGTTCAATGCGTTATCCTCCCAATTTTCCTCATCTGCATCTTTAAGTTCTTCTTATATTCAGACCGTGAATGACCTCATCAATGTCTTCTTCCTCGACTCCAAAACCGCCATGAATCCCAACGTCAACTTTGGTCAAATGGTGCGCGGTCCTGGGGATGACGGGCAAAAAGGAACGTTCACCGGCATACTCGATATACGGGGGATCGTCAAAATAGTTAACGCCCTCTTAATCTTGAGAACTGGAGTCAGGAAAGGATCAGATGTCAATCAGAGGGGAGAAGACGACGTACAGTCAGTCGATGCTGCTATGCGGAGATGGGTATCTCAGTACGTGCGCTGGTTGCAGACAAGTCCACTGGCCGAGAAAGCAGCATCTAGGCCGAAGTGCGTTATTCTATATTGGAAACCGTTGGACCATCTCTGAGCTTGTTCGATGCAGTAATCACGGCAGCTTTTTTACAGCACAATTGGCGGCAACGCAAATGTTCCTCGGCGACAAAGCTGGCGCAAGTCAGACGTTGACTTCATTCTTCGAAGGTAGCTTTCTTGACCAAATTGCCTCTTCTGGGGAGCAACCTATGGAATGTGTTCGAACCCGGCCGTGGCACTACCGCAGTTTCAATTTGGAAGCGTTAATCGTGAGTTTCATGTTTTTTCGACAGCGTCTTCTTGATAACTCTGAGCGAACGTAGACAAACGCGAAACTGGGCGATCAACTAGGTACCAATTTTTGGGCACACAAGTCCAAGTATGGCGCCACAATCCAAACTGCGGTGGATTACACGATGAGCCTTGACCCGGGGAGAGAAGATCCTAGTGAACTGGTTCCACACGTCGCTGCTGTCGCTGCCGCCTATGGGGATCCATCTGGCAAGTATCAGGACTTTATGAAGAAGTACCAACCGGATTACAAGCAAAGGGCATTCTGGTTCTATGATCAAACCAACGCGCTGCCAAACTCTCCCGCTGGCAAGGCTTCGAGGAGCGAAGGATCAGTGAAGGAAACAGATGTGTCCGGTCACCCCGCAGCCTCCTTTACAGTGCCGCCCTTCGCATGTCCCGAGCAGTTCCTCTATGAACCGTCCGGGAAAACGGAATTCGACGATGGTCTTTTCTTCTCTTGCGCAGAGATTGCTCCCTTCTATTAGCATAGATGTTTGTTGTACATCGTTTGAGGTTGGTTTGAAGTACTCGTGAAAGGAGTGATTTTGAGGTGTTTAGCGCCCTTTGAGCGCCAACATTTACCAAACAATGACAAGCGCAGCAGTCTGTCCTCTCACCACCAACTCGTTATTCCACTTTGCTCTCATCTCTATCAACCATGGCAGAAGCTGCGTCTGGATCTACGGACAAGTCTGTCCAAGTCAAGCTCGTCCTCCTAGGTATGCTCTACTGCTGTGCTGCGCGAGGAACGTGGTTATCTTGAATGTCTCTGTCTTTTGAGCCACGAAAATTTCCTTGTCGTTAGCGCTGTACCAGCTTGAGCAGTCCTCATTCATCATATTTATTCTGCAGGTGAAGCCGCCGTAGGCAAATCATCAGTCGTGCTGCGATTTGTGAGGCCTTCCGAAGAATGAATACCCGATTTGTGACTCAAGCTTACTCTTTCTTCCTAGGTTTCGAACGAGTTCCAAGCAAACAAGGAACCTACCATCGGCGCCGCGTTCCTTACGCAGAAGTGCAGGCTAGAGGACCATGTATTGCGCTATGAGATTTGGGATACGGCGGGGCAAGAGCGCTTCCATTCACTTGCTGTGCGTCTTGATGTGTTTCCATGAACTCGTCAACTGACAAGCGCAATTAGCCCATGTACTACCGTAATGCCCAGGCAGCCGTGGTTGTTTATGATGTGACGAAAGCCAGCAGTCTGGAGAAGGCGAAGTCTTGGGTGAAGGAGCTGCAACGGCAGGCAAACCCCAACATTGTCATCGCTCTTGCTGGCAACAAAGTCGACCTCGTTCAATCGTCATCCTCCTCCGCTCACCCGGCCTCGTCATCTGAATCTGAGGATGAAGCTGACGATGCTACTGCCACACCGGGAGAGACTCCCGCTTCAAGCGGTGGCGAGCCGGAGGGTCTGCGACAAGTGCCTAGGGAGGAAGCGCAAGCCTATGCTACCGAAGCTGGGTTACTGTTCTTCGAGACCAGTGCTAAGACTGGTGAAGGTATCGTTGAACTCTTTACGGAGATTGGTACGTTGTACAGCACTCTTCTCGACCAGCCAGTGAATTTGTTCTGTAGCCAAGAAGATTCCAATTGGGACTATCCTTGCTTCCGCTCGCGGCAGTGCTGGGCGTGCTGGCGCTAATGGCGGTCGGGCAGGTACGGGCCAAGAAGGTGTCAATTTGGATGAGAATGCAGCGAAGCCTAAGGATGCATGCAATTGTTGAGCAGACGTTATGTTTGCTTTTCACGCCTATCACGACTCCTTTTTGTTTATCATTCCTCTGATGTCTTTTGCATTGACGCCTCATCTATATACTTGCATCCTTGGTTGTAATATGCTATGATACTTCTTATTTTGTAAGGACCTATGCAAGTCTTCTAGAGTCAAGTGCTTCCGGAAATTCATTTGTCCGTTCACTTCCAGATTGTCCTAATCTACATAGGGAGGCGGGCGCGTGACATGTTCTTGTTCTTGAGGAACACCTAGATAAGGAGGAGGGGCGTGTCCATGAGACTGTTCATGTAGAGGAGGAGGTAGAGGGGATTGCAGCCTCGGTATATCTACGGCAATGTAGCCTGGCTGCGTGGGCGGAGAGGACGGATGAGGCGGAGAGCCTTGGCGAGCGACGCTTGGGGACCGGAAATCTGAATCTATGGAGGGCGGTGGATCGGACGGATCGTCCATAGCTGGCGGGGGAGGCGGTCGGTCTGCTCGACCAGACATTTCTTCGTGTTGATCTAGAACCAAACCAAGTACTTCCATGGCGTGTTCGGGCTCCCGGATATCAGCTATTTCGGTCAGATCTGGGTCTCGAGACGCCATAGCAAGGGAAGGGGGAGGCGTTGAAACTCGTTGCATCCCTTCAGAATGCCCATCGAATTGTTGGTCAGACGTAAAGCCAAATTCTGTGCCCTCTCCAACAATCACTGGGGCCATCGAGAGATGGTCGTGGTCAAGATCGCTGTCAGGTAGGATGATCTCTGTTTCTGATTCTTGAAAGGTTGGGAGTCGGTTGGACGTTGATGCTTCTGCTGCAGAAGAGAAGAATGGTGGAGGCGCGTCGCGTTCTTCGAAGGGAGGAGGGGCACCGCTCAATAAACCACTTGGTCCAGCCTCAGCGCCGGCGTCATAGTGGGGTACTGAGTCTACCTCGTCCGCACGAACAGTGCGAGCGGGGGGTCGATCGTGCTTCTTTTGATAAGCTTCGTCAACTGATTGCTCGACCTCCGGCAGACGCGCCGGAGGAGGCAATATCGTAAGTGGAATTGATATCGTGGAGAGGCGCTCCGTCCTACTAGCCATGTCCACGAATGACACGTTGATATCCAGTCGAAATGATATAGAATGTAGAACAGTCGTCTGGGAGATGGCTGGACACTCTGCATCGCTCTCGAGCAGGCCGGACTCCGTTGGAGGCAAGTCCATCTGGAAATCCGCAGGGGAGCGCGATGGCGATTGATGCAGTATCAAACGCAATTGGACTGCTCTTGATGAATGGAAACGACAAGATGCTCCTGAGCGACCTATCACCGTACGGTATGATGACCCAAAGAAGAAAGGTAGATTGAGGTGGTTTGAGGACGAGCCTTCTCCGTGGTCTTTGTCGCTGTTCGAAGTTGTCCGTGTAGTTGTTGTATCGACAGGGGGGTCATCGGCTTCGGGGTTGGAATCCTCGTCGTCGCCCTCGTCTCTGCGTACTTGTACAGTCCGTACTAGCTCTGCCATGACGTTGCGAAGCCGGAGTCCCTCATTGACAATTAGATCTCGAGGTGGTGGTGGCACAGTGATATAAGCAGGGATTGGTTCGCCCACTTTGAAGGTTGATCGAGGAATCTCGACTTCGACGCGAGCGGGATCATCAAGGGAATGGAGTTCTGGTGACGCAGTCAAGGAGTGCACATGGGAAGAGTACCGCTTCGTGTGGACAATTAAGGACTTAATTATCGGCTGCCCAGCAGCGTCCAGTGGTTTTAGTTCAACCGTTAATACGTGCGCAAGCGAAGAATGCGATGTTCGGATCGACTGAGGTGTATCTGGCGTCAAGGGGATGGCGAAGAGGAAGCTCGATGGCAATGGCGTCGGATTTGAGCGCGAACACGAGTATAGTACGACCTCCGAGAATCCAAGCTCGATATTTCGGCCATAAGCTGTCTCGTTGCTGCTCAAGGACACAGATCTGCAAAGGGCGATCAATGCGCGCAGTTGACAAGGGTGAGACGCAGGCAGACTCACAGCTTCTCCCAGGCAAATGGTTCTGCACCCTTTATCTGGAGCTCACCTTCGACCGCAGCTCTCTCACCATTGGCACCCAGGAAACCCTTTTGGAAGTTTATGGTGTCGGCTGAGGGAATGATGAGGATCTGTGGACCCGAATCTGTCGACGGCGGTGGCTGATTGGAGGATGGTTGGTTGGCGTCGAGGATATCGTACACGGGCGGGGGCACGTCTGAGGCCATGAAGATCGGGGTCAAGAGGTAAGCTGAAGGATCATGTTGCACTGGAAAGCAGTTGCAAGGTGAGTCAGCCGGCGGTAATTCACTGCGCACCACAGAGCTTCCACAAAATCAAGTAAACGATACAAAGCAAATACATAGAGCGCATAAATAGAGTAGGTCTGGTTACTCTCATATACAAATCAAATATCAGCACGGCCTCACTCAACGCGGGCGAGGCTCTCCAGTTCGTTGAATATCAGCTCGTCCATCGCCACCTCCCGTACCATCAGCATATCCCATGCTATGCCCCGGTAGCCACCAAGCAGACCCGTGCCCTTGTCCGAAGCGTTTTCTCCAGCTTCGCTGAAGCCCATACCAAACGACAGAGGTGGTACGGTGGTTGACATCGTCGTGTCGAACAGGTCCTCGCCATCGTCGACAATCTTCATTGTCTCGATGATTCGACGCAAGCAGATCACGAATAGCTGGCGGTATTCATGCGACACCATTAAAAACTTTTGGACCATTCTGAACATGACACCGGTGAAACCCAATTTGCGATCGGCCTTTATACGCCTCTTCAGTTCAGGCGGAGAAAGGAAGGCGAGCGAGTAGAGGCCCAAAATGGCCTTCTCCACATAGCTGAGCCAGCTCTCCCCCCCGCTGAAGCAATTGGAAATCAGCATCAACCACCGGCAGCCTGTGAACGAGCGACTCTATCAGCCTCCAAAGTCCCACTTGAGACACCGCATGTGCGAAAACTTGACGGTTTCCGTCACTTTGGCTGATGCGAGTCCAAACCTCCAAGGCAACGTCAGGCAATGAGGGCGGCCCGAGACGCACATTTGCTGGAGTGCCAGCAACTTGCACACACGCTAAGGGTGACATGGCTTCGGTGGGATCGACGAGATAAGACGAAATAAGGTCGAAGACACGATTGGCCATGCGGAGGGTGGGTTTTGATGGAGGCATCGTCGTTGGAAAGTGTGTTACGTACGCGGCGGTCTCGAGGGTGTAGAGCGTGTCTTTGCGAATGGCGATAACATCCCCGATAGACAGCACTGGTGATGATGCGCGCAAAGTCCCATCCGCGGACCGCTCAACAGAGCACAATCGCAGCATTATGTCAAATAGTCTGTCTTGACGCGCGATGTATTCCAGGTTATCAGCTATAGTGGTCAAATTCCGTATGATGTTCATGACGGTGATGATGAGATTGGCTGAGCGGGGTCGAGGACCTAGATTATAATCTTTGGCGCCTTGTTTCGGATGCAAGACCGCGAAAGGTTCCGTCTGAACCTCTTGATAAGCATTCACGAGCTGACGATGTGTGATGATGCTGGAATCATCAAGTTCGTCGTTAACGCCGTCCATAGCTTCGCCGAACCCAATGTCCTCCATGAGGTCCAGTAACTCTTCGAAGAGGTCGGTACACTGATAGATCGGGAAGCCTGATCCAGGCGCCTGACCTCGCATAGTGGAAAGAAAGGTGAGAGTAGTGAGGGCGTACGACATCTCGGTTGCCAGCCTCGAGCGAATCGACATTGTTAATCCCTCGATATCGACGATACCCCAGTCGTTGATATCGCGCCATGGACGCCGATGGTGCAACGTGGCGTACTCCGCTTCAATTATTCGTAGGTCGCGTCCCCCACTGGTGTCTGTCTCCCGCGCGAGTGGGACATACTCTATCTTTCTCCGCGATGGTTGCGGACGGGCGCGAGGTGGTATGGGCATAGGCGGTGCCTGGGAGGGAGTGGTGGTAGTATTTCCTGAAGGTCCAACTGAGTTTCGATCCACACCGGGACCCACTGCCGACTATCCCCATGATTTCAGACGTCGAAAGAACAATCCCACAAAGTGAATAGACTTACGGAATTTGATTCGGGCGGCTCCGACCCTGCACAATGATAGATGATTATCTTTGTATGCACGGAACATCGAAGCTCGGGAACCTTACCTGTTTTCTGCTTCGCCCGTTTGTTGTCACTGTCTCCGGATTCTAGCTTCCTTTTCAAACCTTGATAGTCCCCGTCGAGAACGTTGACATCGGGTGTCTGTTGAGAATCTGAAGATAAGTTTGTCGGGAACTTCTGGGGGGTTCCTTGCGTAGGGGTTCGCAGGTCTGGATTCTGCGTTGCCGCCATTGGAGTGTGTGGTGCATTGGATGTCTGGGGGGCTTGGAGGCGACTACCCCCAGTAGATCCCTGTGGTTGCGGCCCAGGAGTAGAGGGAGCCATTGGGGTGTTTTTGTTGATTTTGGCGAGGAGACATGCCGTGGTTTTGTTGAGCACCCGTTTGACGAGCAGCGAGTTGTGCCTTGCGCTGTTGGTCTTTCATGTTCATGTTGTAGGCCTCTTCAAAGGGATACATAATGGCCCCATAGTGTTGTGACAGAAAAGCAGCGACGGAAACGGAGTTGCCTTGAGGTTGAGGGACGAATTCCGGTAAGCCGAGTTGTTGTAGAACCACATTCCACGAGTTGTTGCCATTGACCTGTGTGTTCCCCGCGTTCAACTCATCAGAAGGAACTGTTGAATTTCAACGTACCGAACCGAATCCTCCAAGCTGGAGTACCATAGACCATAGCCTCATCAAATCGATGTCTTTTCCCACTATCCTCAGCACTCCCGGCTCACTTATCATTCCCTCAAGAGATTTCCATTGTGTGTTCATGGGGTCATAGGCCGGATTTGTTGTGACGCCGGTGAGCTGAGGCGGTAAAGGAGTATTGCGCTTCTGATGTACACTTGCGAGGCCATTCAAGAACTGCTGCCTTGACTTCAGCATGGCTGCACGCGCTGCAGGATTTGACTGGGTCATGGCGCTGGGAGAATCGAAGAAGGGCGGGTTTCCTGCCGAATTCGGGGTGGTCTGGGGCAGAGCATGATTATTCGTCATATGGAGAGCTTGGCTTTGGATTAGGGAATGATTGTTGGGCAGAGGATCGTGACCCATGGAAGGGGCAGCCGGGATATTAACTTGGGGAATTCCACCGAGATATGCTCCCGAATTTGTTCCGTTCAAAGGAAGCGACGCTGAGGGGACAGACGAGCGTCCGTTCATCATTCTGGCATGACTTGCGGCGTTGAGGGCAGCCATTTGCTTGGCAGCTTGAGAAGGATCTAAATTGAAGTATTGGGCGGACTGGTCGAAGGCAGGATTTGGGTTTGACGGGGCGAATGAAGAGATTTGGTGCTGGGCGCTGTTGTGGACGTTGTGGAGGCCATTGGAAGAGTTTTGAGGTCTGCAGCGACGACGCGGATCAGAATGACGGGGCGCACAATCCCCAAAGACGAAAGGGGCTCACAACATGGGGACCAGCTCAGGCCGAATTTTCAAGTCGAGGTTCAGAGCTACTGTTGGACTGCAGCTGCTGGATATGGAAGGTCCCTGCCACTGGACGCCTCACTGATCCCTGATACGCTGGTTTCCTCATTGTACCGTACATCCATGGACGCTCTCTTCAACTATCAAGTCTTTTAAAAATCCACATATCAGGCGGCTGCAATTGCTGCCATTTCCTGCGCGTCGAATTGGCTCCGGCAGTTGCACCAGCGATTCTTCTGTCACACTCACGCCCTTGTGACCGCCGCTTGCTGTCCCGCATGAAACTTTTTTCCGCCGCTACTATCATCATGCCTAAATCTGAAATCGACGACATATTTGCTGGCAAGGCCTTGCAGGCAAAGGCAAAAGACCCCATTCCATCACCATCACAGTTTCTTCCAGCTTCCAAGTCATCAAAGAAGAAAAACAAACGGAAATCCAAGCCCGAGGTAAACGAACAGCCTCAGGCGTCTTCTTCCAAGAAGCGGCCACTGCCAGAAACCATCGTGGACACCTCTACCACGCTCGGCAAGCGCCCCAAAATTGAAAAACGACCATCAGCAAAAGCATCATCGAGTAAAGCTCGCGATGACATTGACAGGTTTAACGACTCGAGGGGAACTAGCTCGAGTAAGTTATCCCCTTGCTGTGCAATCTGATATTTCTGACTCGCATCTCGTAGGAAAAACGACGGAAGAGGGCTGGGCAATTTTCAAAGAGGACGAACTTGGAATCAATCCCGAAGCCGGAGGTCAGTGTCTATCTCTAGCTCCATCGCATGCTCTGGGAACACTGATCTAGATACGCCGGAGTGCCCATTTGACTGTAAATGTTGTGAGTGTCCTCACCCCCGAACCATCGCTACACGCTAACTTGTCTCCTTGCAGGTTATTGAGTTTGAGTTTCCATATATTTGGTCCAAACCTACTTTTCCCTTGCATCCGTTCGATCATCCTTGAACCGTATCATGCACTCGGAGTGAGAGCCTAATCCCCTCAGCCACTGTTGGCATCGTAACACATGAAGCATTCTTTCATCTCGTTGAGTGTGATCTAGTACAAACCAAATGAGCTAGGCTACCGAAGTTCAAAGGCGCTGCAGAGCTCGATGAAATGTGAGTAACCCCATACCTCTGTTCTTCGCTTACGCTGATTTCTCGGAAAGGTGTCTATAATTTGATGGTCCCAGCTATTCGCGGTGACGTCGGCTCTTTCGAAGCCTCCTCTGTCGCTCTCTGAGTAATGACTTGTGGAGGTCAAAAAGTAGCCAATAGCAATTCTTCCTTGGTATTATCTTCACGGCGAATCCTAGCTCGTTGAGATACTGGTTGTTAACCACATGAACTTGGAATACATATTCGTTCACACAACCACATGCATTCCTATGCTCGATGCCACGATCCGACAGCATTGTTAAGTGCTTGGCTACCTAACATCGTCCCGCCGACGGCTCCCTAATCGTCGTCGTCATCATCATAATCCACTAGAGCCTCTTTCTTATGGCCTGACTCTTTGAATGGATCGCCATTCGCCATAGCATTCTGGGACTCTACCGCCTTTTTGTTCCGCTTCTCCTCAGCCTTACGTTCCTCCTCAGCTTTCTTCGCCAGGTACGCTTTGCTGCCCACGACTTTCTCCGGGTTTTTGCAGATTTTTCAACCGTCGATCGATATCACGTACGTCATTCACGTTCGGTGGGTGGCCAAAATTGACGATCATCCTCTTGATGGCCTCAACGGTAGTGTCCAGAGCCGCGGGCGGAGTCCCGCTGCCTGACGCTGACAGTTTACTGTGAGACCATCGAGCTGCTAGATCTGGGGCGACGAGAGATGCAGCGGCCAACGCAATCTGCGATGGCGTGTAAACTAATTCGGCGTCGGTCAATCGTGATTCGCGTATATGAGCCAGTGCTGCATCATATAGCTGCGACGGGGGAGGATCTTCTGCTTGTGCAGTTGCTGGAGGAAGACTCTGGATGTCCAGGACGATACCCCACAGAGCGCGATGGGCGTGCCATACGGCGAACTCGAACTCCAGGCTTTGAGCGACAAGGAATTCAAGATCGAGAACGTCCGATGGCAATGTTTTTGGTATGTGTGTCGTAAAGGCTTCCAGTGAAATTGGATTATTGGTAGTTTTGGTCGCTAGAAATAGCGTAGTCAACCTGATAATGCAACGTCAATATAATATAACAATCAGTCATGAACTTGGACATCGAGACGCACATAACATTCTTCGGATGCCAATCCATGACCGTATTCTTGAGATAGAATCGCTTCAGGTAGCTTATTGCAGTCGCCTCGACTTCGTCTGGAAATCGGAAATGACCGCACAGCTGCGATATCTTGGACATGTACAGTTTCACCAGTAACTGCTCCTCCTCCCAATTGAGAAACGCGATATTAGCTGACGAGCCTGGCTAAGTCTCCGAGATAGTGAGAATGTACTTCCTTGGCTACCAGCAGCAGAGAATCGCGACATACCTCGTCGGCCTCGAACGTCGCGCGTATGGCATCTACGGCGGCTTCGTTCATCGAGGCACGCGTCCGTACGAGTTCGTCCACGGAGAATCGCCAGTGCTTGAATTGCGTGCTGGCTTCATATAGAGGAATCTTGGGTGGCGGTGTGGGCTCCTGATCTGCCGATGTCGACGGCGTTGCAGCCATCCTTCCAAGTAGAGAGTACGGAGCAGTCAAGTGGTCAGTATTTCTTCCCACGCTGGCAGGCCCGACCATTACTCCGATAGGACCGAGCTTGAGGAACGTTCAACGTTGCTACCGCTCCCGTTGATAATTTTTCATTGATATACCCAGATACTCAGAATGATGGACTAACAGCAACGCGAAGGACCACCATCCCCTTCATTATAAACCACCACCATTTCGTTCCGTAACTCTTCTATTCCTTCAATTCACCACTCGTTTGAACCTATGCGATGATGCTGCCAGCGCGCCGTTGGTGGACTGCAGCGCTTGCGCTGTGCCTGGGCAGTGAGATGCGCGCCGTGGAGGCCTTCCAGCTGGTGAATGGCCAGATGGTCACGGACGGGTTCTCGATAATCAACAGCCCGCAACCTAACACGTTAGATATTCGCATTTCGCAGGTCTACAGGGAACTTGACTTCGTTATTTCAGACCCGTTCATGATAATATTGTCATATCAGTGGATGTAAGTGAAAATTCCCCACAATTGATAGAGACCACGTATCTAACTTCATGGTCATAGGTGTCATCAAATGGGAAGCTTCAGACCCCGTCTGCTATTGACAGCCTAGAGATATACCTTGTCTCTGACGCATTGAACGCGAACGTCACGGTCACCGCTGGTCCTGATTTCTTACAAGGGGAACAAGGCAGCACTGTCAAACATCTGAACTTCCGCCCACCACCATGTGCTCGCGATGGAGATTATAATGTGGGTATAAGTTGTTTTAATGAACAGCTATCAGGCTTAATAATAATTGTTACCTCTAGCTCACGTTTTATGAGGCATCGCATAATGCGGACGGCAACTTCTTTGTTATTACAGCGATCCCTGTGCGCGTCGACCAGACTCAGAACTCCCCCTCTGCCTGTAGCGCCAATGACCTACAAATCCAACCTCAAGCTTCGAGTCCGCCCCCCGGAGGGAATCCATTCCTGGCCTCCGATTCCGGTGGTAATGGAGTACCTACTGTAACTTCCTTGCCAGGGATCACTACGGTTACGGTGTCTGCTGGACAGACGCGTACCCAATTATTCCCTTCGATGACCTACCAAGGACCTTCCGATCCCACTATGACTCTCGTCTTAGTATCACAAGTCGCGACCATTACTAAGCAATCGAATGAACCCACTACTACGGAGTAAGTACGGCTTTAGTTTCCGAGATCTCCACCTCATCTATTGTTCGCAGGATCGAGGTGTCCACTACCACTATCATGACCTTGACAGACCTCTCGAGGTTTTTACCAGTGAGCGGCGCCCAACCCAACGTACCTTCTTTATTCATGCTTCACTTCGTGCTTGCGGTTGCCGCTGTAGTATACAGATTATGCATTACATGAGGTGGAGTGCACAAAATGTACATACAGTTGATTATCTCGGAATGCATAATATTTTTGGACACTAATCGACTCAGTGTAAATCGTACACTCACATGCTCGCCTCAAATAAAATATCAAAATATAGATATAATAGACATCTTGGATATCTAACTAATAGATTTGGGGAGAGGTTGTGCCCTCGTCGAGAAAATCACAAAATCCATTCATGCATTATGAGATAATCAACTGTACATCAATATGCTTGATTCTTTTGCCATGCTTTTATCCAATCTACAATTCGCGAGACATTCGATTCGATGTCTTCCATAGTCTCGCTTTTTAGCTCGATCACAATCTCTGCAGGATACGACTGTCTTGCTTCTTCCAAGATAACTTCCATTATCTCTGCTTCGTTGTTCTCTTTTATCTTCTTCACTGGGTATCCTCTGATTGTGAACATTTAACAAACGATCGTGACCAACGCAGGGGGTCTAGATGCGCACCTTTTCTCTAATCGTTCCCATAATTGCGTATGATCGCACCGTAGGACAATAACGAGATCAGCCCATCGCTCGGGGAAGAGCTCGCATGTGTGCCAGTCGAGGATGAGACCACCCGCAGACGCCAAAGGCTCGAGCTCGTCCAGAAGCTATTCGTGAATCAACAGATGCAAAGTGAATTTTGATGTTGTCACCTACCCGATCTTCGTCTACTGTGTAACTTTGCCACTCTTCATCGTACCCTTCATGTAGGCCCTTTTCTTTTACAAATTCACTGACGTTGATGTTTTTAAGCGGAATTGGGGACGCTTCGGCCAAAAACTGTGCGTGTGTTGACTTCCCAGTTCCAGGTGTCCCTGTAAGGATTATAACTGGTGCCTGTCGTTTGCCTGACGCCATTCTGTATTTTGGTTTGCTTTTCAACTTGAAGTTGCCGAAACTGATGTGGGGTTTGATGAATCCGCTGGCGTGCAGTTGGGAAAAAAATCAACTTGGCTTTGTTTGCCTACTTACCCCTGGAAGCCACTCTCCTGGAAGCGAAGTTTATAGTTACCACCCTGTCCAGGAAAGGGCGTTGAAGATCGGTACTTTAATCGCTGGGGAGCGCATATGTTATGGTGCGTCCCGTCGGGAATATTCTGCTATTGCTGAATTTGTAACCGCTGCTTGACGACACAGAATATTCTCCCATTCCACGACATGAGGCGCCTGCATTGGAACCCAGGCATGACAATAGGCTCGTCAGGTGGACAGTAGGTGATAGCCTACTCAGGACGTGTGAAGTCCTACCGTCTACGGCACGCGATCGACCCGCCGGAGTCACCAGAAATGCCGTGTGACCAGAAAATTAATAACTCAATCTATGTTCGACATTCGAATGAGCTCTTTCCTTCCGCTCCGCCATCCAAATCCCTTACCATCGCTATGAAGGCCTCCTGGAGAGGACGTCTATGATACTTGACAACCTCTAGCGATAACCAACATCTTCATCTTACTCTCATTTACACCGCAGTTCTTTTCAATCTCGCAAGTAATGGCATCAGTATCACCCAATGATGGGAGGACACAATCCGGGGACTCGTGTCCCGCACCAACTCCAACATCGAACTCGAATTTGCGACGGCTGTTTCCACGTATTACCCCGCCGCCGACACCCTGCACCACCAACGAAGTCGTGATTCATCTATCTACCACCGTAGTGATTCCAGACTTTAACCGCTATTTCGCCCCGACACCTATTGCCTCCTTTCATCCCTCCTACCTTGCCCTAGCAGATGGTTCCCTCGTCGCCAATCCATTTTTCAAAGATCTCCATGATTCCAATATCTCTCTTCTAGTCACCGGCATGCTCGCGATGTTATTCTTGCGCAACATATTTGTGTCGGGTGACTATATCCGCCGAGGAGGAGTGAAGAGGAAGACGCTATTTTACTGGCTTTTTATCAGCCAGTTACTGGCCCCAATCTGCTTTATACCTGAGATTACAGGCTACCTTGACAAGAGCGTCGATTGCATGATGTGAGCCGCGAAGGGCTACAATAGTAGTTTGCTCTAATCACTCCTGTTGGTCAGGGTATTGTGCATGTCACGGATCGCGTCATCGATATCCCTCAGTATATTGGTATGCGACCATACCAGTGATCGGCGGCTTTAACTGACTCCACGTAGATCAGCGGCATCCTGGGGTATAAAGCATATAAGTGCTTAGAGGACTCCAAGATCGTTCTGACTGGCTTGGTCGTCTTTACGACCGGTTCTGCCACCTTGACGCTGTTCGATGTCCTCACATTGCGTGCTGTCCGCAGAATATCTGGTATGTTCGGGATTACAGACATTTCAAGTATGCTAAACGTTGCTCAGGCGGATGCACGCGTACACCGAATCTTAAGTATATTAAATATTACTCGATCGTTCAATTTGCCGAATCCCTCTTCATTTGTCTTTCATGTATGTTTTACTCGATTAATTTGTTCGCTCTGCTAACACAAGGGAAATGTAGTTGTGTACGCAGTCTACAGGGCCTACCAACTGCCCGCTGCTCGTGGCCGTGTTTCCTTGGAGTTCTCAGAGAAACCCCACAGCGACAAAGCTGAGTCTCCTACCGGCTGGCAGACAACAGCCCGACGAGGGTGGTGGGATTATGTACCGAATAGCGCGAACTCTCGCTCACCAAACGACAATCCGCCGC
Source organism: Pleurotus eryngii var. eryngii (assembly GCA_029467805.1). Lineage (NCBI taxonomy): Eukaryota > Fungi > Basidiomycota > Agaricomycetes > Agaricales > Pleurotaceae > Pleurotus > Pleurotus eryngii. The sequence continues at coordinate 1,028,588 of SZVJ01000018.1, forward strand.
CGCCGCCCAATAACCTAAAGTGGATAGATATATTCTCCCAGCTGCAACCGCAAAGGCAAAGGGCAGGTTCAGAGGCCAAATTATTGCGACTCTCATCAGTCGCCGCTTCACCCTCTTCACAGACACCTCGTTCTCTAGCCCTGAGAATCGTCCAACCCAGCACCCTTGGGCTTAAGCACGTAGAGATCGACAAACCCAGTGAAGGACGCGGTACTTCGCCGGTTCCTTCATCCCTTAGCCGCATTAGTAAATTTATGCCGCGGATGATCTTGTTTCGTACAGTTATGAAGGACGAGGTAAGTACTATTATCAGCCATCTCATCAGCTGTCAACTCACCCCCTCCAGCTTTGCTACACAGCCATCATCACTGGAACATGCGTGCTAGTCGCAATTTTATCTATAATCGGGTTGAATCTTCAAAATGGTTTGACTGTCAACGGTTGGATATTGCTAAATTGTACGTTTCCGTTCGCTTTGTCACGTTAAATCATTGCCCATTTCTAATGACGATTCATTCAAGGGGGCGTCATCTCTGCACTAGCCATACATAGCTTTGGCAGGGTGGTGTGGCGAAATGAAAGAGATGCCATCCTTCAGCATCCTACCACGTGGGATTCAGCTCTCAGCGCAGACAAAGCAACCGCTGAAGCTTATTGCCGAGGTCGGTGCAGACGGCCATGGACGCCTGTTAGCGTGGCATCCTACCGTCGTCAATGGCAAGGCACTCCGCCTCCCAAGGAAGAGCCGGATGCTCCAGACGATCCGTTTGCGGACCCGAGTCATCCGAGATTCTCTCAACACTCTTGGAGCTCGATCCTGGCCGGTGTAGCCGAGCTAAGGACTCCTTCGCCGACCTATTCTGTGGGGGCTCTGACGAGGGAGCCGTTGCAGAGCGACCAAGTTCTTCTGCCATCGGTCGGAGACGATTTCCCTACATCTGGGCGAACAACGCCAGTCGTGCCTCGCGATGAGTCAGATGGGACTCTCCAAGATTTGCAGAACACTATATGGTGTGAGCCACGCGTGGTTCGCGCACGGGACAACCAAATAGATCCAGTGAGCAAGATATAACCAAGAATTGACTTTTCTTCCTTCCTATGTAACACACGTATGTAGCTTTCTCGGACCTAGTTACTAATGCATTAAGTACAAACCAATCAACTTCTTTCAGCTTGCCTGTTTTGTTTGATCTGACTACACATAACCGTTCTCACCAACAGGTGTTCCTTCTTGGAACCCACGACATCGTTCTGCGATAGTAAGCGCTGATGAGAACAAACTTACCGTGAGATTTTCTCACAATCGTAGTTTTTCAAGATATCCATCATGGACGATCGTCTCATCGACGTCCTCCCAATTCGGTTTTCAAACGCACTTAGCCCAAAGGTTGTTGTTCACCAGTTCCCACTGCTAACCCGCCCATTGCAAGTACCTCCATCCGCTGCAGCTGGTAAAACGATATCCGCTAGGATCAAACCAAGCGCCCGACGAACCGAGATCCATATACCAGCAGATACACGGCCCGAAGTTTGGAGCGACGAAAAGGCAAAGCAGCTCGGTGCTGCAAGGGTAACAGATGACCTTGAGAAAAGTAAAGAAACGAAAGCCTCGGAGGAGCAAGAACCACGTCTCGCAGAGGCCCGTCTCAGCAGTGAGCAGATCGCTCACCGGGGTACGCCGATGCTCGGGATGATTAGAAATGGTGCACACCTACGCAATTATAGCAAGGAGATCCACTTGGTTGACCCTGTGCCTAGGCGAACTACACCTACATCCTATATCCGAAACACACCAATTCCGACCGACACTCACTTATCTCGATGTCTTCTCGCGTAAGAATCGACGGTCGCGAGCCAACGCTGACGACTCGGATTCAGATGATGGTCCCCCACCTGACCCAGACGAGGCTCCCCCGGTCGTGGCTGCCAAGAAAGAAAAAAAGGCAGCAACGGATGCTAAGGAGATACAAGTTACTGCAAGAAAGACCGATGACAAGGGAGGTCTGCAGGCTCAAGGTGGACTTTCTACGGCTCGTAGAGAGATGCTCGCAATTATACGGGCTGAAGAAGACGAGGATTGGCTTGATCTTGAGTACCATGATACCAACGTAGGTGGCCCTTCAACTTGCTGGAATAAAAAATCCTGATGCTTAGCACAGACTACGGAGGCTGCGGATATTTTTGAATCTATATTCTCACAAAACGAGGAAAAACTGGTGTGCACTACAGATGCTACCACTTTCTTGAAAGCCATAGAGGGGTTGTCACAATAATACATGCGTCACAGACGCGACCTTTAACAACACGCATCGCGTGACTTACTCCCATACTTCCACCATCGTACTTGCACAATGTACTCCGATAGCGACACTGAGTCTGACTCTGGGGCATCAGACGTCGCTAACACCCAGGAACCCTACTCCTCGCTCCCTTACTTCTCTTCCACGCCGGCTGAGAAGCCACGGATTGGACGCGACGTTGAAAACGCAGTGGAGGAACTGGGCGCTCTGGATATAGGTGAATCAGACTCGGTGAGCTACCAGAAGTGCTACTCTGCGTTGCAATGTTGCAATATTCATTGGCTTTGCAGGAAACTGAGCTACACCAACTAATATCGTCGGCGTCGACTGCTATTTGCGGTTTCCTTGATAGCGTTAACTCTGGTGAGCAAGATGGATTCGGGCTCAAAGATATCCTTGCACTAGCTGTGATGCTATGTGAGTATAGACTACACATATATACATAAACTTAGTGACGCATATATCCGCAGTCGACCCATTATTCCTCGAGACTTTGTTCGAACACCGCCATCACTTTCATCGAATCGCGACTTTGTCAACGCCCCAGAAGTCATCTGTTGTTGTATGTTGGGCAGACTCTGTCCTAGTCAAGCTCAGCGAGTTCGCCGTCTCTGTCGCGTCTGGACTGTGGAACTCATCAAACCGGATTTCGATGCCAAACGGACTAAGCACCCAGTGGCAAGACGACTCCTTGAGGGGTGCGGCGCAGATTCCATGTATGCATTGAAATCAAATAGAATAACAAACGTCTGCGCTTAACAATTTTCTTTCCAGATAAGTGGACATCCCTGCCGGGTGTACTATCCTCGGAGCAGGCTTCCCCGGCCGCGAAACGCATCGTCTCGCGGTTGCTGTTCGGGGTATTTGTCATCCGACCCCAGCTACATGAGTGCAATCCATGGGACTCTAAAACGTAAGCCGACCGTCTATATCAAACGTTCATCGCTTCACGCTAACGGGAAACAAGGACAACGCCCTTACAGATGATGGAAATCATATCCGGCTTTCTAAGACAAATAGTCATGAATCGGCCACTCGTGGGATGGTTTGAACTTCAAGAACGAATCACACAATGCATACTCATCGTCCTCTTCACGGTTTTGTCTCTATCCCCTAAGCTTTGAGAATGGGCTGACGCCTTGCGCTAGCTTGCCGACCTGAACAACAGGCGGCAGATATCGCGAAGCGGCGCGCTAGCCTCTCCGTGGAAACCTCGAACACTAGGGTTATGCTCGAGATGATTGAGTGCAATATCCTGCAACCAAAAAACTGGGCGTGCCGTGGGACCTGCAGACGAGCTTGACGTCGCACAGACTATTCTCTTGCGATGGGGCAGTACAATCCCTTGGAGTTGGACGGTATGGCGCGACCTGCGAATAGCGGGAGCTGAATGCATTGTGCAATTTGTGTGTGATCACTTTCATGGCCTAAGCTGGGGCTTACATTTACATGCGTAGACGTTGGAGTGGCTATGTCGGCTTGAACAGCCGCTTTTCCATGGGGCGCCATCGTTGTCACATTGGACATCCGACGTTACACCGCACATAGAAGCTTCACCATCCGCAGCAAAGGCCATTATGATGGTGAGTCGCGTTTTCTGGGACGCTTGCGAATCTAAACCTCTTAGCACGTTCTCACTGCGCATATGGCAAATTTATCCCCATTGACAAGCGCCCACAGTAGTCCCACTGAAGTTTCGTTGGGAATATTTAAATGTTGCTGGATCCTTCTTCACTTGACAAAGCAGGGCCTTCTAAACTCAGGCAACTTTGATGCCCGTCTCACATCTGATTTATGCGCAATATTTCTCGAATTATTTGTTTCATTGGACAATGACGCCCCTCCGAATATTCCTAGTACGTGCGATTTGGCGACTTCAAAGCGACCGCTCACCATTACCTTCAGCCAAGGCCCTGGCATTGGAAGCATTAGCATTAGCGGACGCCGATACTTGGGCCATATGCATGGAGATAGTCAAAGACAAGAAGGAGCTGAACTTCATTGCGCGGCTAGATGATCGTACGTGAACCCTCATACTCACGGACCCTCCATTCTGATCGCAGTTTTCATAGAACTTTCACTGACAAGAAGGTGACTTGCACGATTGGAACTGGGTGCATCGTGTGTTAACACGCTCCACTATGCAGGGCTATAAAAGGCGCACGGGAGGAATCATTAAATGATGTCGAAATGAATGAAGTCAAGATGCTTCTGACCTTCTTGGGCATTATGTGGCATAACAAATGCCATGGATATGTCCATCGCCAAACAGTATCGCCATTCCTCTCTACCTTGCTGTCTGCTATGTCGGGCAGAGAATCGGTACTTCCAGAACTACATGACTCGCTGTTGACTACTCTGTCAATAATGGAATCACGAAGAGCCGAGACAGCTTTCCCGGATGTTAGCCCTTATTGGGAGGACGACACCGTCTGGAACTTGGCTCTGGAAGCCGGAAGTTGCAACATCACAGTCACACGTACGCCCTCTCACACCGAAATCTGTTGACGAGTACTCATATCTGGTCGGAAGTGGCATTTTCCCAGTACATCTTGTCAACTAAACGCCTCTGCGATCCACTCACTAGCGCTGAAGCTTGGAGTCATCTACGGGATTCGATGCTTCTCATTCTGTCCCAGCAGTTCCTCCAAGAGGAAGCAGCCCTGGCTCTCATTGCAGCGCCAGTCATCTGCCAGGCGTTGTGCCTGATACTATTGAATAATGATCAAGCAGGTGTGTGATTTGCTTTATTTATATTGGTGAAATGTCTTCCTGATTCTCCGAACACATAAGCTAAGCTCCACTCACCATGGACAACTAACCTGCTCAAAGAGCTGAAGTCGCTTTTGGCCCGCCCGATTGACGATAGCGTGGATTATATGAGTCTCCTCAGAGATAGAATAACCAGAGTGGGCCAGCGGCTACTCGATGCTGTGAGATAATTTCCTGTTCAATCCACTCGTTCTGACCTCAGGGCAAAATAGATTTCCTCTCCGGGTGCGGCGTCAGGATCAGACGTCCGTCTAGCCAGATAACTCTTTGGTGTGAGCTCACGCAAGTTTAGGGCATGTCAATATTGGAGCGCGAACTTCTCTTCTGCGAGGTACATTCATCAAGCCGCCTACTGCTAGTGCCTCGTCTTTGATATACACACGGAATGGCCAAGCTTACAGGCTGCATCACTGGGGTGAGACTATTTTTGTCTTTCGATCCGAACAGGCGTAAAGAAGCTCCGTTAGACCCAGAAACAGTCACATGTATATTTACAGATGGACATGTAGCTCGCCCGTGGAACAGCCGACATTTGTCGGACGGAGGTGACGTTGGCTGTTGAGCTAGGCTTACAGCGCGTCGATGGATGAACAAACCCAATGTTTGCTGTGTGAACGCGTCGGAAAAGGGATCAACAGAGCCAATAATGTACGGTGGATACTTGGATGGACCTTTCTGCCATGGTGCATGACAGGATGGTATACGGCATATGCAGAGCCACAATACGAACAGATATGATAAGGAATACCAAAGGGGCACACAAAGAGACGTCGAGCGGCTGGTGATTCAGCAAGGACTGCGATTTACAATCGATAATGTTTGACTAAAGTGGTACCGCTCCTTCAGAACGGAGACGAGCTGATCACGGAACTATCTCAGAATTCTGTGGCGGGGGGCGGTTAGGCGGCCCACATCGCCTCAAAAGCGGTTCCGAATCGTCATCGACAGTCACGGCCATCTGCGAAGTCGATGATCGAATCCGCCAGATTGCTGACATAAGCACAATACACTACATTCAAAAGGCTTTCGGGTCGATTCTTCTCAAGTCCCACCGCGAAGAGTTCGTCGTTGGTGGCACCGCAAATCCCGCCATTTCACGCCTCACCGCTACATCTGATGGTGTCGAAGCGAGGATCTTCTCAGCGCCGCAGATCCCAGACAACGACCGCAACCACTTCTCATGCACCCCGCCGCACCATCGACGAGGCTTACCGTGCCGCGACTAAAAGAGCTCATCGGCCTCGAACCAGCAGCTCATCATCGTTTTCCGATGATTCATCTTCATCCAATTGGGACCTCGATATCTGGAGGCAGGCCAAGAGACGCCGTCGGGATTCTCTGGTAAGCAGATTCATAAATTATGCGGCATGCACATATCATTCTGACGAATCATCACTCCTAAAGCCTTCAGTTCGGAACGGATCTCATATGGACATCGACCATTTTACGACCATGCCGTCGACCAGCTCTGGCGCGACAGTGCGACGGACTACATTACCGTCGACGTCCATAGCGTTTCAGCTATTTCCAATGACCGGACGCCGAACAACTAAGACACGGCGCTCTAGTTGTCAAAGCGATTCTGGAGATATCGCTCTCAATGACCGTGATACTGACCTCAGAGGTCTGCGTACCAGCGCGTTTTGGGAGCTGCATCGCAGCATCGCCGAGAGTGGTGAGGGATTCGTTCGGCGAATGCAGGATCTGGAGAGTTCTCTAAGTCAGCCAGATATATTGAGTAAAGGGAGGGAATCGACATTAATTGGGAAGAGGCGGTCGTCCATAATTCCATCGCCGCCTTGTTCGGCACGATTGGACCAGATGAGCAACTGCAACGATGACGAAGACGACGTGCAGATACTAAATGGTGAAGTGGGTGTGAACCAGTGGTCACAACTTTCCAGCTCGTTTCGGGATTCCTCTCAAGTTCCTCTCGCATATCGCACTGACGACGAAGAAGCCACATCGTCTTCCATTTCGGTTCATTCATCCCCGTCAACAACGACATCGATACCATTCCCCTCGTCAGATTCCTCTGCTTCGCTGGCGTACTCTGCCGATCCGTCCGCGCTAGAATATCCCTCTTCGCGCAGTGATAAAGCTCTCGCCGCTCTCACCCTCGCCCTAGCGAACGGCGCCGCCGGACTAACCGACTTCGCCGCTCTCCAAGCCCTTCATGCACCTCTCGCCATGGACGAATGTCAAGTTGGCGACATGTGGGATTAGATGGAATTCCAAAGAACCGCCATTACTCGTGACCGCACGCGTGCGTGCGTGCCATACATTCATCAAATTCCTTCTTGCTTATTGTTTATGACGAGACACTTGCGCTTTCCTCGGATCCATCCACCTCACCCCAGGACAGTTGTGTTTATTTTGTCAATTATCTCCTCCAGGTTATCACCGAAAGCAACCATAGTGTATTCATAATATCTCGTTGTCAATGTATTTTATTACAAACAGTCAATTGTAGTCTGGCTGGAGCGTAGCGTACCAAAGAAGCAAGTCAGCTTCCTACTTGGGAAGTGAAGCTAAGCGCCGGAACAAACGGTCTACTCGGGACCTGTCAAAAGTATTGGCGTTGGGGAGAGCAAGTGTACTCAAAGCGCTTCTGGAGGAGGAGTTTTCAGTCCCACAGAACCCAGGGTAATACAGCGTCGAAGCCGAGCTAGCTCGTTCTCCAAAGCAATGCGCTTGTGCATTTCTTGTAAATATCTCTCTTCCAATTTGCGTCGAGCCTTCTCAACGCTATCTAGAGAGCGCTTCATGCCTACGCCACAGCAACGTTAGTAAGAGTCCAGTGCTTGGACAAGTATCATTGCAATCACGTACTGGTGATCAATTCTTGCGCGCCGGGCGGAACGTACATCGCAGGGGCACTCGTGCCTGCAGGTACCCACGCTGGAGTCGTGACTTCGTCCAACCTGAGCATTTGGAAGTCGATCTCAAAGTCATCTTCGAAGGGCTCGTCACGAGCATCACTCATGATCACATCCCCTTCATCATCATCGAAGGGATCCCGCGTGGACGCTACAGTGGATTTGGGTTCGCCTATTGCCGCGTCGATGAGCAGGCGTTGCCGCTTCTTCGTTGCCGTGCGAGTGGCCTTGGTTGCGTTCTTGGGAGTCTGGGTGGCCGCCGATTTGGCGGAGGACGTGGACGCTGAGGCGGGGAGCGAGACTACCTCCGTCTCCGTGGATTCTCCTGGTGAGGGGTGGCGTTTACGTCCGTTGCTACCTTTGAGCGTCGATATAGAAGAAGGGGAGCCCTTGTGGCTTGAGGGTTTCGGTGCCGTGGTCCTTATCGACGAGGATACTACTTGGGGCGCGCCGTCCGCGACGGCGGTGGTGTTGGAAACCAGGTTCCTGTGACTTTTGGAGGATGAGCTCTTGGAGCTACGGTGGGACTTTGTGTCAATATCGCCCAGTGTGTCTCTAGGTGCAATGTGAGACGCTCAACGTAAAACCGTCAGCCTCGGAAAACGCGGGTTATTTACAGTTTCGACTTACTGGCTCCATGCGAAACGGCATGGGGGTCATTGGTGAGAGGTTCCGGAAGCGGTTGAGGGAAGGGTGATTCAGCTAAGACGCCACCACCCGAGCGAGCTAGAGGTTTTCTCGTCACTGACGTGGACGAGTAAGGTGCCTGTCATAGGATGCATACTTCGTTCCGCTTTCAAGGGGGGCATGAGAACACCATCTAGGACGCGACCCGAACAGTTAGTAAGAAGGGGAAATTTACTGGAAAGGATGCAGTGGACTAACCGAATACCAACTTTCTGCCTTTCTTGAATGGAGCGCTGTTAGTTCGGGGTCGAGTTCCTGGAAGTAAGCAAGTAGCCTTAGAGCTTATGACTTTATAGCGGCAATGAGTCAACCGACCATTGGGAAGCTGGCCGTTCGACACGGGTTGGGGCATATCTACGCCTTCACTAGCACTCAAACAACAACTTGGAATGCTTCCGACGTTCACAACGTCAAATGGTTCGTGAATTGTTGATGGTTCTGTTGAGGCGGTATAAACGTAGGGCGCTTCTTGGATGATGTTCAACCGTCCACGTGAAAGCAGTATTATTATTACACGCAAATATTACTGATAGGGTACACAGATATACTAGCAAATGAGTCCCAAAGAAAGAACTGTAATAGGAACATATCATCAAAATGCAGACACAAGGACCTTCATTGCTAATGCACGCAAAATCTGAATGCGATATGTTAGCACTTGGAAACAGCAGATATAGAAAGCTCATCATTACTTACCTCGGCCTTCTGGTCACCGCCCAATTGGGTGAAAACTGCAGCGACACTCTTGCCCTTGGCGTCTCTTATAGCACCCAGTCTATTACCAGCAAAAGCCCCAACCATTAGACCGGGGACATTCGCTACAATGAAGCCCAGTCCAGCGCCAGAGAATGCGCCGACATATGTCCACCATGGAATTACTCGGTTAACCTCCGGACGCAGCATCTAATAGCTGCATGAGCGGGGGATTTAATTGACGTAGGAGGGAACAAACCTCTTCGAAAACGTCTGCGAAGACACCCTCTGCATTGGGCTGCCCGCCAGGTCCCGCCTGACCCTCAGCAGAACTTCCTCCCGCTCCTGAACCAGCGAACGTATTTGCGAATTGTGTAAAGAAGCTGGCGGAAGATCTCGGATCCGTTGTTCTGTCCTTGCTTGCTCGTGTGGAGTATAACTCGTCGTACTCTCTTCGGCGAGTAACATCGGAAAGGACATAGTACGCATCTGCTACGGCCTATACCATTCCCCTCAGCCATCAAACCGTCGAGTGCAAGGAAAGTGCCTACCTGGAAGCGCTCCGTCGCACCCTGCCTCTCAGCTGGTGTTGCATTGACGAGCCTGTCTGGATGTGTCCTAAAGGCGGTCTTGGATTAAATTCGCCATTAATCATGTAAAATGTACCTCAAAGACTCCTTTTTGTACGCCTGGCGGATTTCATCCTGAGTGGCCGACTTTGTGACATTGAGGAGCTTGTAGTAGTCGGGAAATTGGGACATGGAGGCTCTGGTTCACAGCGCAGACGATGGCGTGACGTCACCAGTCACACTCCCAGTCTTTAGAGCACTTCCGAGAATATTTATTATAGAATAAAAATACATAGCAACCGTGGATTGGATTCGGGGCACAAAAATACGAATGTCTACAGGATCAAGCGTTCTCTCTGGAAGGTAGTTTGAGTGATGGTTGTCGGGGTATTGAATTCTTTGCCTGCGATGGACGCGGTCCAGTAGGCCCACTGGTAGCAAGACGAGGTCTTGGCGGCAAACCAGTTCTAACAGGTCGAGGTAGAGAGGTACTGAGGGGTTGCGACGTGATCGTTGCACCGGGGAGGCTATTGTACACGATCGCAGATTGAGCCGCTACCATAGAATTGGCGGAAGGCGCCAGGAGTAGTGGTCGTAGCACTGGTCCCCGTACTTCTCGAGCGTCTAGTCGGACAGATGTACTCAAAGAAGGGTTGGGGGTGCCCGTTAGCGGTATTGTACCGCTTGGTGGCAGCCATTCTAACCAGTCAGTTAGATCAATGCCATCTTTTCATAGACGAAAAAATCTTACCTCCAAGGAACGAGGTCACGTCGACTTGCGTTCCTGCTGACCCATACCATGGCGTTGACGGAGCACGCTCTGGAGAACTAGAATCAGGTGAATCACGAGGAAGAATCCCAATTGGCGGGACTTTTGGCGGTGGGAGCTGCGTTGTAGCTCTAAGCCCACGAGATGAACGTACAGTACGATTCGAACGAACCGTACCGGTCCTCGACCGGGGCCTTGGATTCGCCAAGTCCTCTTCCTCCGGAGGATCAGGGAAATGGCTCAAAGAAAACTCGCTGGCAGCAGCGGATTCAGCTCTGTAGCTGCCGTCAGAACCCAGCGTATTTCCTGAATTTCTTGTCCGTGCCATTGATTGTCTGAAGCTTGAGGTCAAGAGGTTTGGTGGGGGAGTTGTTGATTGAGGGGAGAAAAGGCGTAGAGTGGCAATACTTTTGTCGAGGTCACTTTGTTGGCGGCGCAATTCACCGATAGATACGTCACTCGAGGTGCCAGAAGACAATCGGTTAGTTAGAGGAAGTAACCGAGGACGTGGTAATGACGGTGAACCTCCGAGCCCATAATAGGATGAGATGGACAAACGACTGTCGTCGTCAAGCAGTACGGTATTTGCCGTCTCCCTCTGCACAACGGCCCCATCCAATGGAGCGGTTGGCTTGTCCTGCACATCAACCGCACTGATGGCTCTGAGACCTGTGCGTCTGGACGAGCGTATGGGATAACGGGGACCGAGGGGCGCGGGGGCAGGCGCCGGCGTGCCTTGCTGGTAGGCAAGTGCCTCCTGCACGATGGGACTCACGACGTCAGGAGTGTCTTGTCGAGGTACCCCAAGATCTCCATCAGCCATGCCTAGCTCCGCCTGGCCTGCCTGATCTCGATCCCAAAGGTGATCGTCGCCACTGGTAGGTCGCCGTGAAGTGCGTCTCGACGCAATCCAATTTGAAAGCACGGATGCTGTGTGAGAATGATGACCCGACCTACTGTTTGGGCCCGTTGGTAACTCTTGTCGAGGAAGCGATGGGCTCTTCGGTACGGGTGACGGTGGTATGGGTGGCATGTCCTTGTTGATTGGTGACCCAAATTCCGCTGAGCGCTGGGGGCCTTTCTCCTGTGCAGATGTAAGCAGCAGTGTCGAGTCGTTCCCAGGCAGAGATTGACGGTAGAAAGTTGCGATGAGAAGGTATTCCACGAGGATATACATCTCTATTGCCTGTAAGAAGCGACCAAGGGTCCCCTCCGAGAAGCGAACTGGCAAATTGGGATTAGCATGAATTATCACCAACATGCCTATAACTCACAAGAGGAGATGTTACCAATATCCATGCTGGCAATGAGTGCCAAACCTACGATTGGGGCGAGATACGAACGAAATTGTAACCACCAAGGCTTCCGGGAGAGAGATAAACGTTCAAGAGTAATTTCAGAATGAATGTGGTGGACAGGACAATCCCGATCGCCGACTCCACAATGTACGTTGTGCTAAAGGACTGTTGGGACACCCGCCAGACGATTTGCAGAATAGGGATGAGGATGACCAGCAAAAGGGAAACGTATTTCAGGACCAAGCCTTGAGCCCCCCAACGATTCCAGCTGGCGGAATGAAGGTTACTATCATCTGATGACGGTGGTGGTTGGGTAATCCGGTTCTGGGGCTTGCGTTCGCTGCGCGGGCATGTTCCTACCAAGGTCCAATAGAACATGAAACGGAGACCGACAGAGAACGCGAACAAGACCTCTCGTGTATTTATGATTCCCCGAACGGAGTCGGCACCTTGCCCTCGATCGACATTTGCTGTCCCCCGGGTCAAAATTTGGCTGAGATCAAGTATGCCACCGCTGAAGCTAAGCAGGATCGAGGCATAGAGGAAGACCGAAAGCCTGCGTGACTGTCAGAATGCAAGTGCGCGGAAAGGCTACAGTCTGCGTACAAGTTAACCTTCTTCATAGCCAAAAGGAAGGTCATAACGCCGAAACCGAGGAGGCCTACACTGAAGAACGGGATCTCGCTGAGGATAAGCTCGACCTAGAGACAAGTTAATAAAGTATAAACTGAGTTAGGAACGTCGTAACTTACTGAGGACCCTCCAGTACTGAGAGATCGTCTACCTATCTCGCTGAGGCCATCAGACATGATACGAGGTCAAATGAAGCAGAAGAATTCTGGCCAGCAGTCTTTTACAGGACCCAAGCTGCTGAGACAGATGGGGGCTTGACCAGCAAGAGATCCAGCACAGCTGATGTGATGCCAACGAAATGGAAGGGAAGGAATGAGAATGATGAGGCCGGGGGAACAAAATTAGTGAATCTTCGTATAGGACATTGACACCGGCGTTGGCGCTATGGGAGTCGTAGCACGCGGGGGAGAAAAGGAAGGTAGACCACGCTCTCTGAGCAGAATCAATTTCAGATGATGATGGCACCGACATAACCAGCATAGCAACCGATGAGAAACAGCGGAATCAAATCTCCGACATCCTGGCCGTGCGACAAACTTTGATGAGAACATTACAACATTGTTTCGATTCCTATATACACAAAGCTTGAATTGATGTCCGTATTTCAAAGAATTTAGTCCGCTGTTGCCCCGCCTGTCATCTGTCGCACAAGAAACATTCCCCGCCTTTCATCTACGCTCTTCGTGCTACGCATCCCGATGACACTCTTGGGACGAGGTCGGTATCGGGGGTCTACCATTCCAAGTTGCTTCGTAGGGCTCCTCGACCTCGAAAGCTGGCGTGTTGGGCTTATTCCTCCTCCAGTCATTTGCCTGATCAAGCTGACCGTGTCAGCACCACCCATACCAGTGAATTGCTTTGCGAGCGTCGTGGTTCCAGTCATCTGAGCGGCGATTCTGCCATTACCAGTTGGATTGGCAACCACCGATCGCATAGGCGACGACTGAGGTGACCCACGCATTTCCAGGGGAAGCATAAGCTAAACCAGCATAGTCAGCATAACACGAGGTGGTTCCGCAATGATTATACCTACCCAGCATTCCCGGCACCAGACTCGCCCTTCCCCATCTCCCTTAGCAGCGCTGTCGAGCTTCTTCCCACAACCGGGTTCATTTCGCTTGCGTTCTTCAGCGTCCCTCTCAACCAAGAATTACTAGGTTTCACCTCCTTCTTTCCCCCGCAAACCAAACAAGTGGAATGCCATCGTGTACCCTGGGGCCCCCGGAACAACTCCTCTCTCCATGGGTGACACCGTTCCACGACACCCTGGGCATGATACAGAACTGCCAAACCTAGGGAACGTTGTTTGCGTAGCTGGAGCAGTCTTCGGTGGTCGTTCATAGCGGCTTGAGCTATAAGACGGGGAAGTAGTAGAAACAGTAGGCCGGACAGCGGGTTTGAGCGGAGGGGTAGACACAGGAGATGTCGTATTCACTCTTTGTGGCATCTTATAGTTGATTGTTATTTTCTCTGGTGGGGCGCACTAGAAAACAGACCCCTCAGGCTTGTGAGGAGAACCTTACGCATCTAGAGGATATGCCACCCACCGGTATATGACAAGGACCGCGCTCCCCTCTGACAAAGGTAGCTTGCCCTTTCCCGCTTTCTTGGAAAACTTCATTGCAGACATAGCACCTAAAACAATCAGTGTGGTACGCCTTTGTCTCTGAGCCCAGGACACCCGGATCATCAGGCACAGTCACATATCGTCCACCAGCTTGCACTGAGAAAAGGCTCTGATCGCATCGAGCACATTGTTGTGTTTCACTCATGGAGGATACGGGCGTAACTTCTTTCGGCGGCGGGGATTTGCTGCTGACGGTGGACGAAACTGACTTCCGTAAAGGCTGAGTGGGTGCTGGATCGTACACAAGGCGTTTGATTAGTGTATGCGACGGAGTCCCCTCATCATATTCCTGTATCTGACCAATGGATCGTCGAGTTCGTCCCCGCTGTTCGTCTTCGTCCAGGAAATCCCCTCGACTGTACCTCGCTGGGTCGTTGTAACTGATCGGCTTGCTATTGAATACATCATCCCGAATATTAGCTTGTGCCTGTGGTGGGGAGTCTAATCCAGAAGATTGTGTCGTTGTGTCAGAAAACTCTGATCCGAGTTCGGGAGTCGGAGGAACGGAATCGATTTCGGATGGAGAATCATCCACGTTCTGTACCGTAACGGGTCTCGGAATCTTCGAAGGAGGAACGGGCGACGAACGAGAATTTAGCAGAGAAGCTAACCTCAACGGAGCTACCGGAGGGGAGGTGACAGGGGGAGGTGACCTCGAAGCGGGGAGACTAGGTGACATGGAGGTACCCCGCAAGAATCTTTGTTTCATTTCCTCGATTGCTTCTTCGGTTGGCGCTGGACTATCTCGAGTGGGGGTGCATCGAACTGGACTAGGGCTGGAGTTGGCTCGTGCAGGTGACATCTTAGAAGCGTTTATCCCAATAGTCCCCTAGCTCTGGGCTTGAGAACCGTTGACTGAGGCTGGGGCTTCCATCGCTTGGAAGCATCCTAGGGGAACCACTGGCATTAAATGTCTCCGCGCCGTAACCCAGTCGCGAGGAAGGAGCTATGGGACACCATGTTTCATTTCTCGGAATTGTCGACTTCCGAGCGAGAGGGCTACGAGTTGGTGTGATTCTCTGCCTTTCGAAAGCATGCTTAGTCGCTGCCCTAGTTCCTCCAAGGCCGGGCTGCTCTCTCGACTCTTGACGATGCCTAACCTCTGTTCTAGCTCATCGATAGTTGGACTACCGCTAGAAACACGCTCGTCTTTCGGAGTGCGCATCATACCTCCAGGGTTGGCAGATGTTGTATCGACAGGGAGGGCGGTGCGTTCCTTGGGTGTAGAAGGGGTGCGGTTTAGGCAATTATCGAAACAGTCCGCGCAGGAGGGGCGGCCGAGAAGGTCGACAAGGGGTTTATCGCCGAAGTTCTTACCACACCCGTCACAGTTGAAGCATTTCTTGTGCCAGTGGCGGCCTGAAGCGTAAACGAAGCCTCCTTCCGATTTAAGAATGAGGACGGGTCGGGTGCACTGAGGGCAGGTGCCTTTAGAGCCACCGTTTTTGATGAAGCAGTTCCGACATAGAAAGCGATGGTGTTCCGAAGATGTTTCCGATGGGTCTGGGTATATTGTAGCATCCGGGGGGAAGTCTACTGAACAAATTGCGCACGAATGGGTTTCGAGTGATTCCTTGGGTTGAAGAACTGAGCCGTAAACTTGGCTAATGAGGAGGTCTGGGAGGTGAGTGAGTGTATGATGTTGGACTCGGGTGAAGGTAGAATGGTAGACTGTTTGAGCGGCGACGGTGGCCGGCTAGCGGTGGTGGTTGCTATGTGAGTCGATACTCGGTCGACCAGTCTTGAGGTCGTTGTAGAATCTGAGCTGGATATCGGTCGGGGGAATTTCTTCGGCGAGGATTCCCCTCGAGCAAATGAGTTCTTCCATGAACTGGCACCCTTGGCAGCATCGTTCGTTGGTTGAGGAGTCCTAGGCCGGCTCGGAGACCTTTCCTTAGATACATATGTCTGGGACCACTTATCCTGAGGTTCATCGGTCGCATTGACTTTGTTCCATGATACAACGGGGGCTATATATCACATTCTAGCATATGTCTGAATGGTACGAAATCCTCGACTTACCAACAGGCAAGCCACCGCAATGGCAGCGTGGTCCGGAGACGATATCACCGCATCTACGACAAAAACCCATTGAGTGTGTGAGTTCGGTATCTGTTAGTGAGAGTGGTGGAGATGGAGGAGCCTCAAATTGCGAAGGAACGATGGTGGGTCTATGATGTTCAGTTCAACATGCACAGGTTGCCTAAAATGGTCGCGTCGCGATCACGTGTTGTCAAAGCGAAGTTTCTTGGGCGCTTCTTTGCTACTTCCCGTTTCCGACCAATGGCATGTCTCCTCCTCGTACCCCTAAACGGCGACGCACCAAGGACACCGAGAAACCAGTAGTCTCTCCGTATTTTTCAATGGTAAACACCTCTCCCGTTGTTTCTCCTTACCGATTCTCCGCAGCCCCTCACGATGGCGAGAAGCCCTCACCATGTCCCCCATTGCGAGACCTCGAGAATGAAGTTGATGAAGACAATGACCCCCGACGAATATGATGAGAAAATAACCCAGGATCCCTTATTTCTATTTCATTTTCGCACATTGTTCGACCTCTATCAGCGGTTGTACGCAGCTAAGCCCATTATGATCCAAGGTGAGACCAGAGGGCCATGTAACTTGCATTTACGCACAGCTCATCTCTCTTGATAGAATCTGTGGCCGACGACCCGTGGAAGCTTTTGGTTGCTGTGACGCTCCTCAACAAGACAGCGGGAAAATTAGCCGTACCTGTCTTCTACACTATTATGAAGCAGTGGCCAACGCCTTGGGCACTCTCCCAAGGTTGGTATGCTCATTTATGCGAAGCGAGTGCCAATTGTTGAGCGTGTATTTTGTTTACAGCTCCGCACAGTATTTTGGTGGATCTCTTGCACCCGCTTGGCTGCTACGACATTCGTGCAAATCGTTTAACATGTCTCTCCTCTGCATACCTCCTTGATCCGCCTTGCGTCACTGACCTTCGGCCCACTAACATACCCATCACCGTACCCAATGCCCATCTACACTCCCCTGAAACGCAGCGCTCAAGATATCCACCCACACCCATTTCTCATCTCCCGGGAACCGGGCCGTACGCACTCGATTCCTATCGAATATTCTGTATCCAAGAGTCAGACGAGTGGAAGCATGTGATGCCTTCCGATAAAGAATTGGTTCGATTCTTGGTGAGCTTCTTAGCCTTGACTCTAGCATTGCGGATCGCTGAATGAGCCCTCTGCCACGAAGCGGTGGAAGTGGGCTATGTACGAGAGGAAGCTCTGGTTACCCGACATAGGTGTCGTTCGCAATGTCCGTGAGAACGATCTCCGAGAATTAATTAACGACCTACATAGTCCGCACAACTTTATAAGTAAGGAAGCTAGATATTTATTACCATATACGATGTAGGATTAGAAGGAATACACCAAGCATGTTGTGTAATGATTAATCTACAATGACGAGAATGGACGAACATAAGTGTTTCATAACCTGGAACGAATCGTGGGCTGCCAGTCCACCCGCTCAAACCTGGGAAGTAGAAGGGTTGGAATCATTACGAGGCTATACCGTTATTGACATATAGTAACGTACCAATTCTGGCGTCAGATCGGAAACACTGACAGCGCCAGCCAACTGCATGGCGGTGATAAGCTCGCGTTCCAGTATTCGAGTGATCTTAGCGACACCAGCGGCGCCATATGCCTGGAAACGGGGCTGATTAAAACGATTGACCTGCAGATGGACAAGAAGCTTACTGATTGGGCGTAAAGGAATGGTCTCCCAAGGCCCACAGCCTTAGCCCCTAGACACAGAGCTTTCATGATATCTGACAACGAAAAAGATCAGGATACTCAGGTTTGCGTTTTATAGAAGAAAGGCTCTAACCTGTGCCACGCTGAATTCCACCTTCAAGCGCATCCGTTCAGGCAAGAAGAGAAGGGAAACGCATTTGTACATACCGTCGATATAGACTAAAGACTGGTTGAGGCACAGAGGGTCAACGAATATGACAGAAGACTCACCCTCGAGTTTGTCGAATACCTGTGGAGACCGCCGGCGAATTTGATACAGCACCTCCAGAGGCGGCAAGGAGTACTCAAGCTGTCGACCTATCGCAGCGTCAGTATATATTATATCAGACGCGAGTGAGGAAACACTAACCGCCATGATTAGAGAGCAAAATGCCGTCTACGCCAGCGTTGGCAGCAAGTATTGCATCTTCGACGCATTGTATGCCTGTTTACCTAATATAAGCATGGGCATCAAGATCGAAAAGCGAACCTACCCTTGACGACAATCGGAAGTTTTGGTGAGACTTCGAAGCCAGGGTATGGTCTAACAGCGAATGTCAGGACCCATTCCAGAACGATAATGAGGATATCTACTGTTTCCCATGTCATATCCCTGTCGTCGTTGACAATTAGCGCCCCTGCAGTTCCAAACGTATTCCCTTCTTCTTCGTCTCTCTCGATGTCTTCGGAGCTTCGAGGGGCATCGGTCGACCGACGCTCAGCGTCTTCCAAAACCCATGGGCTCTTTATATCCCTCTCACGGTTTCCGGGACGACAGCATCGACGGTGAGGAAGATGGCTTTGTACCCAAGTCTTTCGATTTCACGTACACGCTTCTCAGCGATGGAATTGTCGGCGTGTTTGTATAGTTGAAAGAAGAGGACTTGGTTGGGGGAGGCTACGGAGATAATTTGCTCGTATGATAATGATGCATTAGAGGATACCATTTGGATGAGTGGAGCTGAGGCAACTCCGCGAGTAATGTTCTCCTCGCCAAAGTGGATGTCCAAGTTTCGCCAGTGCCGCGCCAGACACGAAGACAGGGATACGAGACTTGTACCCCAGGATTGTGGTGGAGGGATCGCAGCGTGACACTGGACGCATCACTCGTGGTTTGAAGAAGAATCTTGAAAATGCCTTCGCATTTTCGATTTTGGCTGGTAGAGTTCATTACTCTACGGGAAAGAAGGTAAAGGAAAGTCGACACTTACTTATCTCGTCGTCGCTTGCTGAACTGTAGTAGGACCACGCCTTGTGCGACAAGACCTTCTTTGCTTCGTCCTAAAAATGACATTCAATGGTGTTGAATCACCATGAAGCAAGTATTGGCGTACTTCCATGTCGGTAAGACTAAGTATTCGATGAAGAGGAAGACGCTGCTTTAACGCCGCTTCGACCCGCAGTTCATCTTTCGTCTTGGGTCGACTTTCCTGAGCAAGGGCCAAGGCGCCGGCGGCATCATCATTCAACGGTCCCAGGTGTTTCTCCATTGGAAGGTTCTTTTCAAGTGCATCTGGCGGGTGTATCGGATCGTAGACGCCAGTAGCATCTTTTCCTGCATACTTCAGGATAATCTGGGCGCCCCCCGGGTGCTCCTGAGCAAAGGCATCCGCATCAATATTTAAATGTCGTAAGTCAAGAAATATGGACACGCACGGGTAAGAAATCAGTAACGTTGTAGACCTTGTTATGGATGACGACCCAGCAGGAGCTGGATATTCCAAAGAGAAACGGATCCGACCCTGCCGGTTAGGAAACACAAAAGCACCGAGGACTTTAAGCGTTTACCTTCTGGTGTTGTGTTGAGCAACTTCAGCGAGCGAGTACGATTTCATGGTGACAGTGCTGAGCATGGAGGTAGCAGAAGATGGAAAAGTCTAGCAGCACATGAGAATCGACAACACGTTTAAAAAGATTACTTTAGTCGTAGGCTAGATCAGGGCGTCGGTTCACGTTGACCATTAACGGAGCAATTTCAGGCGCCGGCCCGGGCAGAGGCTTATCTACTTTTATGGATCATATGATGCAGCTTCAATATTTCGGCCTCTGGAACAGGAATTCACATCCGTGTAGCGCTCACGAGTCCATCGTGTACGCGTGTTTCAGTACGTATAGTGGTACTAGGATGAGCACTATAAACAAAAGCATCACGTGAGACAGTTCCCTCATCGCGTTGTTTGGCTGTGCTTGTCCCTGAACCACACTCTGGACCGTTTGGGCCAGCTGCATTACACAACGTTCTCGCCGCACACCGTCACCATCGTCCACCAGCCATGGTCAGGCTGCCCAGCAGGAAGGCCTTGGAGGCCATGAAGCGCACAGACCTACAGAAATTGTGCAAGGTGCGCAGTATACCGCCACTATTAACTAGAATTGAACTGAACTTGTGCCCTAGGATTACGGCGTCAAGGCAAATCTCAAGACCGAAGCGCTAATTGATTTAACTGCAGAGCATCAAGTACGCGATAAAGTTTTACCTTCCAATCGTAAACTAATTACTTCATAGCACCCCACAACCTGCTCGAGAACCACCGCAGCAACAACCACGCAAGGTTTCAACCAGAAGGTCCAGTCGTGCCGGACCGAGTCGCACTAGCTCCATCGTTATCCATGATCTTGAAGGAGACGAGGAAGAGGAGGAGGAAGAGGAAGAGGAAGAGGAAGGATTGCAAGAACAGGACGAAGTACCACCCATTCCAAACCCGCCGCCATCGCGAACGAGGAAGGCCAAGGAAACTCAGCTGAGGCTAGGGGTCGGGCGGCCGAAGGCTGCAGGTGGCTCAGGTGCCAGAGCTGTGACTAAATCCGTGAGTGTGTCGAAGGGAAAGCGTGCAAAGAGCAGCAAGACCATGAAGCCGTTCGAAGCTCCTATTCCAGAGGAAGGTGTGTCTTAAGCGCCATGACGTTGTATACCGCTGACAGTCGATTTCAGCGGAGGAACAAGATCCCCCGGAGCCCGGGCATTCCAGTCTCGGTCTAGAGCTAGTTGCTGCATCGCCAGAACCAACTTCGAAGCCACGGTCACCCACGCCAGCAGAACCATCAGCGGAATCGGCGGTCATTGTTGAGACTTTCGCCGTAGGTAGTACATCTGCCGTCGCCTCGCAAATTGACCTTGAAAAATGTGTCGCTAACGCTGTATGATTCTTTCATATACTGTAATTCAGTCTCGCTCAGTCAGCTTGTAGGTTCAACCTCTTCGTGAACAATTGGCGACTCTTCACAATGAAGTCGAACGACTGAAAAGGGATCAGCAACAGGTCCACGTTCTACAAGCCACACTCGACATATTAACCACTGAGCTGGATGATCTTCGCGGCCAGACTACAGAGGCACTGTCAATAGCAAACGAACTCAGACAAGCTCTGAAGACCCCTTCGATTCCCAGGACACCCTCCCCACGCAGTCCTCGACAGGAAGTCCCACAAGCGTGAGTTCTGATACGCAATGAAAGCCATTGACGGCCATACTCATCGTGCATTAGCCCCCATTCTATAAGTGCGACTACTTTCGCCGCTATTGCCGGCCCTTCTTCCAAGAAAGGTGAACCACCATGCGATCCTCCTTCCCCCCACATCACGCGCCGCCGAGAGAGGACTACAGCATCCGGGCTTCGCATTGACAACCTTAGGGAAGCGACACAGAGATTCGACGACATCAAATATCACCGGTTTATGGAAGGTGAGGACGATGTTCCGGAGGATGGGCTCGGCACGAAAGTGATACGCCCGATGAAGAAACGGCTGAAAAAAACAACCAGAGACTCGTCCACACCCGGCAACGCCACTGCCGGTCCGTCTCGACTACGCGATAGTCCCGGAACTCCCACAAATAGAGACGACGAACCGCGGATCCCCACTTTCTCTGTCTATCGTGATCCTGATCCGTCAGATTATGTTGATCCTCCGCCACCAACCAATCATCTTCCAGACTTCTTTGAAGCCGCAATAGCGGGCTCGTCCCGGCAGACAAGCATGAGCTCCGAAGCCGCCACAGAAAAATCAACACCCATTCAGTTTCTCCTTCCTTCCTTACACCTCGACACCAGCACATCTAGTCTTGTCCCCCCTCTTCCATACCCTGAAATCGGACAATCTCCTACTCCAGCGGGACTCAGCCGTCTGGGTCTTGGACGACCAAGCACCTTCCAGCCATTCGGTCGATCGCCTCGTGCAGATGCTGATGAACCCCAAGATAGTGGGGCATTTGTCAACCCTGCGGCATTGTCCACTGACAACCATCGGGAGTTCTCAAGCAGTGCTGGTACACCATCAGCGCAGACTCCAGGATCAAGCAGGACCCCCCGCAAGAACCCCATCCGAAGCCAGTAACTATGTATGGAACTGAGCTCGAAGGTGATACCCGTTTTGGAGATTTTGGTGTCGAAGGTGTTGCGAGCAGCGGACAGATGCTGCCCAACTTCTGGACAGGCGGCAAATTTTAACTGTGACTTTGATTTGCTTTGCATCTACCATACTTTAGTTTCCGAATTCTTACTAGTACTGCCCACATCAAATATCGCTTTCGTGGGCATGTCTACCGTTGTAACTATTTATTAGTTGTCGATGTTGTCCGCTTAGTACTGACTTTTGGTTGTATTCTGATCTTTGGTGCCATATATCCATTTGACTGTTTGGTCTCTTGCGACGTCGATGTCGCGTCTCTCTTGCTGTAGATGCCAGGTGTTCAAACATCCATGCACATGTACGTGCACTGTCCACGTTTCCCCACGGAGCCCACAACTGTGCAACTATGGCTATCGTTGGCGATGGCAAGTTCTCAACGCCATCACTTGATCAGAGAACGAGAGAGAACGGCAATAAATAAGTGATATTGGTGAGTTTAACTTCCATGCAAGTACAAGTACAGAAACACGTCCGACAGGCTACATAACAGGCATCATATATATCATGTATCATAAATCGTCTTGAGGGGTCCTGGACTTCAAATTGAAGGCTGGAACGACATGACTTCTTCGTACAGAAGTTCCTTCAACTGATCTTTAGTCAAGTCCTCCTTGTGCACTAGAGACAAAAGTGGACGTCAGGTTTGTGGTGTATTGCCTGGAGACAAGTGACGTACTGTCAAAGTCGAAATATGATGGGCTCAGCGGAGTGACGGTTGGCTCATCCTCTGGATCGTGCTGTGTGATAACGACGGTCAGGAACAGCAGCCGTGCAGGTACGGGAAGGTACTCACGTATGCAGAGAGATATGGATGTTCGAGGGCCTCGTCGACAGTCATGCGCTTCTTGGGATCAAATGTCTGTATAAAATGTAGTATGATGAGACACCGGGATGGTACACGAGTGCATGTCAACCCACCAATGTTTTGGAAAGGAAGTCGATTGCTTCCTTAGATGCATGGGGGAAGAGGGTGGCAAACGGTCTTCGTTTCCTTATGGGGAGTGCGCGGATGTAGTCGCGCGATCGTCTCGAAGTAATGGCGTAGAACTCATCCAAACTTGGCGTACCTATGTTGAGTAGCGATTAGTGCGCTGCGCCGACCTACCCAGCTCCTAACGCACCAATTACATCAAGGATCAGATCAAGTTGATGGCTGTAGTCGCGACCAGGGAAAAGTGGTCGCCCGGTGAGGAGCTCAGCCAAGACGCAGCCAACTGCCCAGATGTCGATCGCCTGCACGAATGTGATTAGCAATGTGATATCCGGAAGCAACAAGCTCTCGTACCTTGGTGTACATCTTGAACGACAACATGATTTCGGGGGCGCGATACCACCTCGTTGCGACGTACTCAGTCATGATTCCAACCTCTTTGCCTCCGGCAAACACTCGTCTTCACGCTCCTCGCCAAGCCAAAGTCGCAAACTTTGAGATCACAGTTCGCGTTAAGCAGCAAGTTCGCAGGCTTTAGGTCGCGGTGAACAATGCCAGCGCTGTGTATTGATTTCAGAGCCCGAAGGGTCTGGTACACGAAGTACTGCAAATGGAGAACGAGTGATAAGCGGTTGATCGACCGTTAAGTTGGGGAAACTGCTTACCTGGCAATGATCGTCAGTGAGGTGTTGCGTCCGAATTACACGGTGAAGATCTGTCTGCATCAATTCCTGGATAACTGAGGGGACAATTTAGGTGGGATGTCGATTGCAACAATCAGGAACACCTACAGTAAATCTCCTTGAAGGAGTCAAGCGTTGGGGGCTTGATAATATCCAGGATGGAGATGATCTGCACAGGACTGAGGTCAACGAAGAGACAACAGCACGTCTTCAAGATAGTCCTACATTCTCGTTGACACAAGTCTCGGAAAAGAACTTGAGCAGCTTGAGCTCGCGTAGAGTGCGCAGACAGAAGAGTGTATGGTCAAAAGGAAGGATCTTCTTGATGGCCACTTGACGCCCTGTTGGTTTGTGCAGAGCAGCCGCAACGGTTCCGTACGCGCCTTCCCCAATGGCATGGAGGATCTGATAATCGTTGCCTAGCAGACGCGTTAATGTCGTTGTTGTAGGTGACTCTGTGAGTGAACATACCGATTTCGAACTTGGGGAGAGGCTTTGAGGCTTTACGAGAAGACATGATTACACCAGAGTCCAGCTGGTGAGGGTTACCGTGAAATTGAAGGAAGAGGAAGGTCGAGGGAGAGTGGGGTGAAGTCCAAGCCTGGGATTTAGTATAAGGTGACTTTGCGCTCCTGGTTTATATACGTTCCAACCGGCGCACAGAGGCCTTCATCTATGGCAACCAAACACGCTGCCAAACTCCTTCCGTCGAAGCCGATTCGTTTCAGGAGGGCCAAACGTGATTCCCCAATTTGTGATGGGACATATAGGTGGTTGCTTGGTACACTTTGGAACCATTATGAATCACGACGTTTGTACCGCTGTCCGAACGTTCAGATGTCAGGGCGTATCACCTGAATGAATCGACGCGGTGATCGAAAATGTGGACTGTGATGATAATTATGAGAATCTGCAACATTTACTAGACAGTGCTGGCTTACTTCTCGATCGTTGGAATTGCACTCGCCATCGCCGTTTCACTGGGCTGCGGGAGCCCTGAAGGAAGTAGCGAGGAGCACGGTCGAACAGTTGTAGTCGCGTTCTGGGATATAGTTTCCCACGGTCAGTCTGGATTGAAACTCGAAGCGGCCGACTCTGCGACGCAAACAGAAGTGCGAGTCTCGTCCCTACGGTCCCTCCGGTGTGCGCACGCGGATGATGGGTTTCACCCAATATTCCAATGCAAGCTGCGACAGTGCCAGGTGTTTGAACTCCATGTTTCTGGCCCGGCTTTG
Source organism: Pleurotus eryngii var. eryngii (assembly GCA_029467805.1). NCBI lineage: Eukaryota > Fungi > Basidiomycota > Agaricomycetes > Agaricales > Pleurotaceae > Pleurotus > Pleurotus eryngii. The sequence goes on from SZVJ01000018.1 coordinate 1,053,846, forward strand.
AGCTGCCCTATCTCCTACGGGCTTCTGGGTCGCTTTTAAGGAGATCTGTATTTCAGAGCAGAAACGAAGGACCCTGTCCATTTGCGTGCATGCGTGCATCGTGCAGCTTCCGGTATGTAGCCAACTCGATTCCAGGACATCTCAACTGACGCGCTATTGGCAGATAATCTAAAGAATGCTCTTCGCCGGACCGCGGCGTGATGAGATGCTAGCGGCATTAGCCTGGGCTGGCTGAGTGCCTGCTGAGTGCTGAGTACTGAGTCCTCAAGGCTTCATGCTCGTGCATCATGTCTGATGGGAACGCAGAAGTTCAAGTTTATTGTTTTGAAGACTTATTAATACTTGGTTCAAAAAATACGAGACCCCATTCGAAAGAGTGTGTCACCACCTTGTCTCCATCCATTGTCGCCCAGCGTCTATCGTGCATCATTGACAAGCGCAAATGGCTCCTGAACGGCGTTATTGCTGCCGTTTGCTTATGGTCATTGTTTTTTCTCTTGACAGGACGGATTGATTTCAGCCAATAGGAAGAATGATGGCTTTCCCAAGATAACGGAACCCATTGGTTGTCAAGGTTCCCTGAGTGGTACAAAAATGCCTCACCGGGCTTTATACGACTCCTCACTCTTTCCTCTCCCCTTCGCGTCCATTGCCTGGTGTTTTCTCTTTTACGACTGGTTCTTCTGTTCTTTCGCTCTTTTTCACTGAACAGGCCTCATTCTTCGTCTTGCACAACTTGAAACTCTATCACACTCTTTCTTGCCAATCGCTAGCGATTACTTCAATGTTTGCCAAATTTACTTCTGTTTCCTTGGTGGCTCTGCTCCCCTTTGCTGCTGCTGCAGTATATGACATCCAAGTCGGTGGTGATGGTGGTAAGCTCGAGTTCTCGCCCGAGGCAATTGTGAGTTTCCAGCCTGTCAAGATCTCACTTGATTGGTTGAGTTTTGATGATTTTGAACAGGCTGCCCAACCTGGAGATCAAGTTGTGTTCCACTTCCATCCCAAGAACCACACCGTCACCCAGTCCTCGTTCGCTGACCCGTGTGGTCGCAAGGAAGGTGGCTTTGACTCAGGCTTGTGAGTCTCCGTTGTTCCCACCAAATCTTACGCAAATTGACATCTCCATCAATCACAGCATACCAGTCCCCGCTAACACCACCGATAACTTCCCAACATGGACATTAACCGTGAACAATGTGAGTGATCCCATCGTATGCCACCGCATGGTTTTACATTCTCTCCCACAAAGACCGATCCAACCTGGGTTTACTGTCGTCAAGCCGCAAAGACCCCCGCTAGCCATTGTGGCGCTGGCATGGTCTTCGCCATCAACTGTGGTTTAGATGGTGCCCCGAACTCATTCACTAATTTCAAGAAGTCTGCTCTCGCCGTCGGCGCTAGCCTCGCCACTGAAGCTGCTACCCCATCACCTTCCGCCGCCGCCGCCGATCCATACGGTGGTTACGGCGGATATGGTTCACCCTCTGGTAGCAGCGCTAGCGCTGGATCCTACGGCAAGTGGGCTGGTTACGGTGACGCATCTACCACCACCTGGACCGCTGCATATGGCGATGTCACTCTCCCGCCTGCACCGATCGTCCAGGTTGTCACCGATACCGTTACTCTTGACAGCGAAGTTTGGACTACAACCTACAGCTCGTACCCCGGTTCCCCTGCTCCCACGCCTGCTTCTGCAGCCGGTAACGTTCACAAGGTCATCGTCGGTGGACCAGGAAAGCTTCTCTTCGACCCCCCTCACATCGCCGCTCAGCCCCGTGATACCATTGTCTTCGAATTGTAAGTTGTGCTAAGCATGTGTGTCGTTACTGGATAACTCACTCTTCCTTAGCCACCAGAAGAACCACACCGTCACCCAATCTTCCTTCGACGATCCCTGCCGTAAACTCGTAAAAGACGGGCGTCGAGGGCTTCGACTCTGGCTTGTAAGTTTTCCGTTGTTCCTGTTTATGAAACATACTTATTTGTCCTCACAGCGTGGCCGTCGCTGATGATGCCACTGAGTTCCCCACATGGAGCATCACTGTCAACGGTACCGAACCCATCTGGGCATACGTGAGTTACTCCTTACGTCTTGATGTTACAAATGTTGAAACAATATCGCCATTTTCAGTGCCGTCAAAAGACCCCCGCCAGCCACTGTGGTGCCGGTATGGTCTTCGCCATCAACTCTGACGAAGGTGGCCCACGCAGCTTCGACTCTTTCAAGAACGTTGCTACCGCCCTTAACGGTACCGCCGCCGCCGCCAATGCTCCCTCCGGCACAGGCGCTTCAGGTGCAACAAACGAGTGATGGTGCCAACAATGGCGCTAGGTCTGTCAACATCGGTGGTACTGGTGCGATGACTCTCACACTCGCCGCCGTCTTCTCGCTTCTTCTGTGAACACCGACACTCCTTCATACTTGGACTTGATGTCATTTACGAGCTAGCTATTTGGGATATTTGTCTTGATGACATGTAGCCATTATTATTTTACTTGGTCGAGTGTGTAACTCGCTATTTTGGGTCAGTCGTAACAATATACCACGGTTTCGGATGCGTCTACTGCGAACGTGTGCTTAGTCCAAGACCGGAGTGCTTCTGCATAAATAAGAGTATGTAGTATCATACAGAATACTGAAGTACGCTACGCTCAAGCTACTTCCTTCCATTAACCGAAGCCCATTGCTTTTGCCATCCGAGGACCGACGAGATAACACTAGTGGCGGATTGATTAGAAGGAAACATCGCAGAGGAAAGCAGACGACATACCCAAGAATACCAAGAACGCCATCGTTCAGATTACATACTTCAAGTTGGAAACGGGGAGCCAGATGTCGAGCATATCGATATAGAGTTGATGGCGCAGGGCATCCCGAGAGCTATAGGAAAGGTTATTGATTAGGTTGACACGCGGCGAAGGTAGTGCACTCACTTATAAAGAGCGCTGAGTTTGGCTTCTCGCTCAGCTTCCTCCCCAAGATCTTTCTCCCCCCATGGTTCGTGGCCTTCAATGCTTTGATCTGCCCAACGAGGCGGGCGTTCTGCAGGTGGTATCATTAGACACATGCCGCGCAAAGTAAGCAATGAGAGTCTCGCCTTCAATGCGGCATGGGCAAGACTGAACAGGATGCCAATAGCCCAGAAACGGTTGGCTAGCTTGCCCACTTTCGCTGCTGTCTCGGGCTTGAGTTTCAAAAATTTGATGGAGTGCGCCTGGATGCGATGTCAGAGCTCGGACGATACAGGCGTCGGTGCGACTCACCCAAACGAAACTGTCAAATGTAAGGTAACCAAAATAGCCAAGTTGGCGACCGATAGTGGTGATCTGCTCTACCGGCGTGCCCGGTGCCAGCGCCGCCTTCGCAGCGGACTGGAGGTGTTCCATCGGTTTGCCGAGACGCATCACTGACAACGAAAGGCGTGAGCATCCCGCACGTAGTTTCGGAGAGCGGAACAACGCCTACATTCCTGGCCGTGCCGAGGTGGGATTTGAGTGAAGACCATCGGGCGGCTTCATCTTTGTTCCCCCTGGATAATAAGTACCAGGCGTAGAATCTCGCGAAGTATTGGATGGCACGGTATGTCTACGGTATAGGTAAGGTCGTGCGCTAGCGGCATCTGAGATTGATTGCATACCTTGTCCCGGCCGACCGTCGTGTGCCCATCTTCAAGCTCTGGGAGACAACGGGGTGTAGCACAACTTGCGATGCGATTGCGGCCATTACGATACGTTCTCGAGGGATTAGGACGCAGAAAGTGAAAAGCTGAGGCGACCGGGTGGATATTGTTATAGTCTGCCCAGTGATTCACACGTGATATTCCCCTCAATCGCCACAATCGGCAAAGTTGAGACCGTTCAGAGTGGCGGGTCTGCAGCCTGTGAGAGGCCAAGCTAATGATTTTGGGATCGCCTGCCGGATGGTGAACGGAATATGATGGTTGCTTGTATCCAACTACCCCTTCTTGCTCGAACTTTGGGACCTGGTCTGATGGTCTTCTGTTCGTTCCGCACGGAAGAGAAGCGGAGACCATCCGGGGCGGGTTCTGGGTTCTCGTCAGGCGCCAAAGGGGTGCCCCTCGCAAAGAAAAACCTGGCCTTGCGCGCGTCGGCGCAATTTTTTCGTGTTGGGGGGACGGGGCCACCGCTGGTCAACTTGGTCGCTGGGGAAATTGCGGAGGAAACCGGACGGCAAACACCGACCAGTTACAGTAGTCGAGGGACTCGCTTCATGATTTCACCACGTCTTCCCATTTCCCTACTAATTCCCTTACTTCAATATGCTGGCCCTTAGAATTCCAGGCAGAGTGAGTGGGCCATTAGCGTAATCAGCTGGTACTTTGACCACTAATACACGTGACGCAGTCTCGATGCCATTATCTTAGAATCCCAAAACAATCATTTAGACTATTCACTACATCTAAACCTTTCATGGTGCGCACTGCTGCTGATGATATGAGATGGCTCATGGACTGGCCATTTTCTTATAGTCGCAGCAATTCCGTGTTGAGAAGGATACCTTCGGAGAATTGCATGTACCCGCAGATAGATACTGGGGTGCTCAGACGCAACGGTGAGCCCGATTCTGCAATCCATGGCGGAGAGCTCACGTAGATCCCTCAGCTCTCTGCAAAATTTCGACATCGGAGGACCAGCAGAACGTCTTCCGCTACCCCTCATCCAAAGCCTTCGGCATCCTCAAGAAGGCGGCGTCCGTCGTTAACATCGGCTATGGCATGGATCCAAAGCTTGGGGAAGCTATACAGCAGGCCGCAGATGATGTACGTTCGTCTGCAATGCGCTCTCAATCCCCCTGAGGCCTCCGCTATCTAGGTTATCTCCGGCAAGCTCATAGATCACTTCCCCCTCGTCGTCTTTCAAACTGGCAGCGGGACGCAAAGTAACATGAACGTAAATGAGGTAATTCATTTCCTCTGTGTCCTTAGGACCCCGTGATTCACTTCCGTAGGTTATCTCCAATCGTGCTATCGAGCTCCTAGGAGGGCAACTAGGCTCGAAGACGCCAGTGCATCCCAATGACCATGTCAATAGAAGCCAAAGTAGCAACGACTCGTATGTTTCCTTCTGCCGAGAATGCACCGATGCTGACTTGATCTCAGATTTCCTACAGCAATGCACATCGGTGCAGTTACCGAAATACATCGTTCATTAATCCCTGCGCTCACCGAGTTGCGAGACGCCCTCGACATGAAGGCCAAGTCCTTTGATAAGATCATTAAAATCGGCAGAACGCATCTACAAGTGAGCAACTTTAGCAAGCACGTTGCAGAACACTTATTTCGGCGGGATTAGGACGCCACTCCACTAACTTTAGGCCAGGAGTTCAGTGGTTATGTGCAGCAGATCACTAACGGTATCGAGCGCGTGCAAGGGGTCCTACCACGCCTCAGCTGCCTCGCTCAAGGCGGTACTGCTGTCGGAACGGCGAGTCACCAGTTACAGGGACTACGATTGTTCGACTAATGTGACCGTCACAGGGTCTCAACACGAAAAAAGGCTTTGATGTAAAGATCGCTGCTGAGATTTCGAAGCTTACTGGTATTCCCTTCCAGACCGCGCCCAACAAGGTCAGTAACAGAATAGGCGGATTTACAGTTGACTGATTTTTTCTGCAGTTCGAGGCCCTCGCTACCCATGATGCCATGGTCGAGGCACATGGCGCCCTCAATGTGATTGCCTGTTCTTTAATGAAAATCGCGAACGACATTCGTTTCCTAGCTTCGGGGCCCCGCTGTGGCTTTGGCGAGCTCAGTCTGCCGGAGAACGAGCCTGGAAGCAGCATCATGCCCGGCAAGGTCAATCCCACTCAATGCGAAGCCATAACTATGGTTGCTGCCCAAGTCATGGGTAACCAAACTACTGTCAGCGTCGCCGGTGCCAGCGGTCAATTTGAGGTGCGTCTCCGCTTGATATGTTCCATTTCATTAAGTTGACGCCCACAAAGCTGAACGTGTTTAAACCTGTTATCATCAAAAACGTACTCCAAAGCATACGACTGCTTTCTGATGGTGCGATTTGGTGTAAAATTGACTAACGGCTTACTCATCTCCCTCCACAGGTTGCCGTTCGTTCACGAAGAATTGTGTTGTCGGAATTCAAGCCAATGAGAAACGCATCAACGCACTGTTGAACGAATCCCTCATGTTGGCAACGATTTTAAATAGCCATCTCGGCTACGACAGTGAGTTGTCCCACGCATAGTCAACACACTTTCTAAGCCATGCCTAGGCGTTGCTAAATGCGCGAAGAAGGCTCACAAGGAGGGAACGACATTAAAGGACGCCACGGTCGCCCTTGGCTTCCTGACCGCAGAAGAGTTTGACGACAAAGTTCGACCTGAACTGATGCTGTATCCGGAATCTGACAACACATCACAACCGTGATTCACTATATAGAGTCTTTTGGGGGGAGGATAAGCTATAGATCTACTGGTATTGCGTAATTGTTGTTGTATTTCATGGAGACGATTCCCTCCGGCGACCTCTCGACGGAGAGTGGAATCGAACTTTCGTCATTTGGATTGACTGAATGTTTTTTGAGTTGGGACCCCGAAGAGGGGCAAACAGAGTTATGAAACTCGATGGCTTGTCACCTTGGTCAGCAGCTGGAGGAAAAGGACAAAAAGGACACGACGATAGCAAAGTCATAGCGAAAAGTGGGATTGGGCACATGAACTTTCTGAATTGACCACATTCCCGACATCACATACTGCGCTCTGAGGAACTGCGGATGAGAGACGAACAGCGAAAGGGACATTTCCTTTTCGGACAGCGTCGAAACGAAACGAGACCGATGTAAATGCGTAAAAAGGATCGGACTCGACGAAATCCCACCCTACGCCAGCTGACTCTCAACCGCTTCCCTCCTTTCCCTCATTCCATCACCATCCCCCGCCGTCGTCGCCGTCGTCCGCCTCCCGTCCTCGTCGTGGCCCCCGATCTCGACGGCTACCGTCATATGTTCCTGCTGCGAACCCTTTGTTCGAAAAAACCCGGCGTCTCTCTAATCAGCAACTCCACAATGTCCCTCAGCCGCATCCTCAACGACGAGCCTGCAGGCTCGCCCCGTCTCATCCGTCCGTTGCAGATAGGCCCTTCATCGAGCTCACTACCCGTCGATCATTCCATAGTATCGCCAACCTCGCCCTCGAATTACTTATCTCCTCGTACGCAGCGCTCGAGCCACTTTGACCGCCGCGACGACTTTCCTCAGCCTTCCCGGAGCCACTACTCCCCAAAGTCGTATCAACCTCCTCCTGGTTGGGATCAATATTCCGGTGATTATCCTCACGACAGCCCAACATCATCAAGATATGTGCACGGCAGCCGGTACCCGGAACGTGAATCTCGCGAACGGGGTGGTGATTTGCCCCCACCTCTTTACCAGCAAGATTCGGACGATGACGTGCAGCCAAAGAAGCGCAGACGCGGTGATGTTAACGACGGGGACTACAAACCGTCGTCTCAAAAGCGAGTCAGTACTACTGGTTGCAACTGTTGTGCGTTTTTGACTCAGGATTGTATAGGCTACTCGAAGGAGCTCAGCGAGAGGAAAGCAACTGCGTCCTCCATCCCCTATTTCCGACCTCTCCGTACATAACACTCATATCATCACAGAGGAGGAGCGGCGACTCGCATCATCTGACCTAGAAGATTGCGAAGACGTGTGGATCCATGATCTCAGTGAGTACATCCTTGAAACTCAACGGCGCCAAAGCGCTGTGGAGAAGCAGTTCGAGGCGACTCAGGCAGTACGTGTACATTTTCTGCGGTCTCCCCAAGCATTCATAGACTTTTGCCTAGGCCCGTAACGCACAGACGACACTCCAGCTTTCCGAGTATTACAAGGCTAGATTGGATCGGCTCCCATTTCCTCCTCCCACTCCTCCCCCTGCTCCTCCCCGCGCCCGCGACGCTGGTTTGCACGGAACTTCACCTGTAGACGCATACGCCGACGACCTACCGTTTGCCAACAATGGCATTTCATATTCATGCCAAGACGGAACCACCCGTTTCGTCGATGACCCCGTCTCTGGCCCAGTTATTCCTGCAAAGAAGAGGAAAGGCAAAGACAAGCGTCAAGATCAACGTTTCGATCTACCAAATGAGACTGATCTACAGAATGAGTTGCTAGATGGCCAGGTGCCAGCCAAGAAACGCAAGCTTAACAGATCCGTTCCTGCACCAATGGAAGACAACGAGCCTTTGCTGGAGTCTACGTCTGCTGCACGGGGACTAGCTCGGCTGGGAGATAAGGACAGAGCGAATGCGCAATCATCTCGCGAGCTCAGCCAAGATACTGTAGTGGCGACCCCCAAAGGTCGCAAGGGTAAACCACGCAGGAAACTCGCCCAAGACACACTGGACCACCTTGGGATCGCGGATTCGGTGTCCGCTTCCGGAGAGGTCACCCCCGCATTGTCGCGCCCGTCTTCTCCTTCCTCTGGTCAGCCATATGCAATCATTTATGACCTCGACGAGGATATTCCTATCCTTAAAAAGGCCAAGAAGGTCGACGAAAGCCAGATGATGAAGCGTGTCAAGACATTAGAAGAGGCTCAGCGCAAAGTGTGGACAAATATTGCTCGTCGGGACGTCGCAAAAGTACTTTCATCGCCCACGCATCCATTTGCTTTTCTGACCTTTCCGTCAATAGGTATATAAGTATCACGCTATAGGTTACACGGCTAGGAAGAACCAAGCTGAGCGCCTTGCTCGTCTTGCGTCCGTACAGGCGCGAAAGCCCGTCCAAAGGCTCCCAAGTCGACCAAGGACATGCAGGCAAAGGCTAGGCGATTAATGCGGGAAATGCAGGTATTCTGGAAGAAGAACGAGCGTGAAGAGCGTGATGTACGGAAACGAGAGCAGAAGGAAGCTATTGATAGAGCTAAGGTCGAGGAGGAGAAGAGAGAAGCCGCGAGACAGGCAAGGAAGCTCGAATTCTTGATCAGTCAAACGGAGTTGTACAGCCATTTCGTTGGCAACAAACTGAAGAGTACGTCCGTGGTGTTGTCTATCGCTCATATTCTGACGAATCCGTGTGTTTAGCGGCCGAGGCAGAAGGCGAAGGCGAGGCTCCTGCTGCTCCAAAGGGCGCAAATCTAGAGCTTGACCCCACCACACTGGGCGAGATTGATTTCGACGATGGTTTGTATATGATTAGATCTTGGAATTGTTTTTGTACTTATCATGATTCAGAGGACCAAACCAACCTCTATCGTCACGCCAAGCATAATGCAGAAGAAGCTATCGCAATGGCAAAGGAGCGTGCAGCGCAGTTCGATGCTCAGGCTGCATTGGATCGTAAGACAAACGAAGCACTCAAGCTGGCCAAGGGTCAGATCAACGTTCGCGAAGAAAACGGAAGAATCCCCTGGATCACCTAAGGGACCGCTGATGGACCGTGAGTAGTATTTATACATCAGCGTTATCTCTCTGACCGCCTTCTTAGTTGATTCGAACGAACTTAACTTCCAGAATCCCTCGTCTCTGAGCGGGCCTCTGACCATTGGTCAGCCCGGAATGCTGATGGCTCAGCTCAAGGAATATCAACTGAAGGGCTTGAACTGGCTCGCTACGCTCTACGAACAAGGTATTAATGGCATCCTTGCTGACGAGATGGGTCTGGGAAAGGTTTGTCCGCACTTGCCAAACGAACATGACTACTGACAATGCCTGTAGACCGTCCAATCAATATCTCTGCTTGCATATCTTGCCGAAACCCACGACATCTGGGGTCCATTCTTAGTCGTTGCGCCTGCTTCGACGTTGCACAATTGGCAGCAGGAGCTCACTCGATTCGTTCCTCGGCTCAAAGCATTGCCATATTGGGGTAATGTCAAGGACCGTGCCACGCTGCGCAAGTTCTGGAGTAAGAAGGAAATCAGTTATAACCAAGATGCGCCGTTCCATGTTCTAATCACCAGCTACCAACTTGTTCGTCTGCTCACTTTTGACAAATGTATAGTTGGCTGACGTTCCAGCAGGTCACTCAAGATCAGCAGTACTTCCAGCGGGTCAAATGGCAATACATGATCCTAGATGAAGCCCAGAATATCAAGAACTCGCAGAGCGTGCGATGGAAGACTCTGCTTGGGTTCCATTGCCGCAATCGACTTCTTCTCACCGGCACACCAATTCAAAATTCCATGCAAGGTACGTTCATGGATTGCATTCGCCGGTCCGATATAAACGTTGATCGTGATTGTTCGTTAGAACTTTGGGCACTACTCCACTTTATCATGCCAAGTTTGTTTGATTCGCATGACGAGTTCAACGAATGGTTCTCTAAGGATATCGAGAATGTTGCTGAAAACAAAGGGAGCAAGCTTAATGAAACATCAGCTACGACGACTGCATATGATCTTGAAGCCCTTTATGTTGAGGCGAGTTAAGCGTCATGTACAGAACGAATTAAGTGAGAAGGTAAGGATTTCCGTTCTCGACGGAAACAACTAGCTAACCATGAATACAGATCGAAAAGGATATCTACGTCGATCTGAGTGCAAGGCAGCGGGCGCTGTACAAGGCCCTTCTTGCCAACGTCTCTGTCACTGATCTCTTAGAGAAAGCTGCAAACATTGGCGACGCTGACTCCGCTCGGTCGCTAATGAACCTCGTCATGCAGTTCCGAAAGGTGACGATTCCACCAGGTCAACATTATCAGTGTCTGACATGCTTTTATCTCAGGTTTGCAACCATCCGGAACTCTTCGAACGGGCCGACGTCGTTGCTCCGTTTTCATTCTGCCATTTTGGACGGCCTGGTCCCTTGTCACGCGAGGGAGATTTTGTCGCGTTGCCGTACTCATCGCGCAGCCCTGTGGATTATACCATTCCCCGGCTATTGTATCAAGAGGGTGGGCTTCTCGATCAACCTTACGAGCTCTCCAAGTCTGCTTCACAATCAAGTGTACTGTCCAAACTCATGAACATATGGTCGACGGATTGGTTGCATAAATCCATGTACGACGATGGTATGTCTATTGGTTGATTAATCATTGACCGTTGTCTCATGGGGTCCCAAAGTTCATGGTTCATTCTCTTTCCTTCGCTTTGCCGACACCTCTGTGCAAGAAGCGCACGCCCTGCATCTCGCACCCTTGATCATCCGCCGGCTCTTGGCTACCCAGGATGAAGCCCGAATCCATGAAAACGGCTCGTATCTCTTGTAAGTGGAAAGATGTGATCAGTCGCAGGGACATGCTTCTAACGTTATTTCAGCGACTCCGATTTTGCTGCTTCAATGACTCCTAGAACATCTTTCGCCATCCCTAAACTCACATTCTTGGATTCTTCTGACATTCTTCCCTCATTGCAAAGCATCACATCATCCGCGTGGAGCCAGTCGTGTCTATCTCGTCCCGGGCTCAATTGGTTCGTACCCCGGTCGTGGCGCCTCCAATAACAATACATTGCTCGGATCGAAGTTTCGTGGAATCACAAACCAGACTAGTGGAAGCACCATTGGAATCTCTATCCCTCTACGGCCTCCCCCCACAATTACAGGAAGTGCAGACCGCTTGTGACATGTACACGGAGCGCCTCCCTGGCCTTCCTGTCAAAGGTTTATTCGGCTCATCACCAAGGGATCAATTGCCTCCAACGTACATGCAAGTGCCAGAGGCGAAGCGGCTGATTTATGATTCGGCCAAGTTAGCTCGTCTCGATTCCCTCTTACAAGAATTAAAGGCCGGTGACCATCGAGTGCTCGTGTACTTCCAAATGACCCGGATGATGGATCTCATGGAGGAATATCTGATCTACCGTCAGTACAAATATCTACGGTTGGATGGCTCTTCGAAGTTGGAGGACCGAAGAGATATGGTGATTGATTGGCAGACGAAGTTAGTGTCGCAGCGAACATTCCTTTTCCGAAAACTCATAATCGCCCTTCGCAGGCCTGACATCTTCGTTTTCTTGTTGAGTACGAGGGCCGGTGGTTTGGGCATCAACCTCACGGCTGCAGACACTGTGATATTCTATGACCATGATTGGAATCCCTCCAATGATGCTCAAGCCATGGATCGAGCGCATCGACTTGGACAAACCCGCCAAGTTACAGTTTACCGATTGATTACCAAAGGAACTATAGATGAACGTATTGTGCAACTAGCGCGGGTCAAGAAAGACGTGAGTTTTTCCTTGCATTCCATCGTCATTCTTACTTACCAAACTGGTACTTAAAGGTGCAAGATATCGTGGTTGGCAACAAGACTTTGACCGATGTCGCTAAACCGAGGGAAATCGTACAGCTGCTACTTAATGATGAGCAGCTAGCCTCTCTGGATCAATCCGCACCCGGACTATCGGAGCAGCAATCGGATAAACCTCGACAAGGCGAGGGAAACAGCGCAGCCGGTAGGGATTTGTGGAATGAAGAAGGGGACGACTTTTTTGGACATTCTGCACCGCAACCTAGTGCTGCCGAAATTGCTGATGAAGACGCGTCGACCCCTGTGCCGATTGCAACGACGCGAGCCAAGAAGCGCAGAGCTACTGGAGCAGCTACGCGCGGACGTAAAGCAGGTGGTGGCCGCAGGTCGGGGACGACGACGGGGCAAGCCACACCAAATGTGCCTTGATTATTAGGCAAGTATCTTATTTAGTGCGGACGTCGCTTTGGGTTTCTGGTACATAATATATCTATACCTGTTCATGATTAGATGCTTTCGTTGTGGCTACCGTATACTCTCCTAGTAGTGTAAATGTATTAATCATATATCCTCCACTGGCAGTTTGTTGTATTGAGTCAGAATTTGTCGGACTGAGTCAGGACTTGTCCCGAGCTCGAATGCACTGTCAGACCGTCGCAATGCCTCATCACGCTTCCAACGTCGTGTTATTCAGCGCCGACATCCGGTGCATTATCTTTTAGGCCGTAATCGTGCCATCGCCAAACCGTGACCAAATCACTTGTATAGATATACAACCCCGGGCTGGGTGCATAGATGGCAAAGAAAAAGAAAACGCAGCTAAAACCTGTGTCTCGTGGCTTTCGCTACTACCTCTGTGGCTAAGAAAGTAGAACCTGTAGAAGAAGAAATCCAACCAGAGAAGACGCCAGCCGACCCAGAGCCTCAACTTGGCCCAGCCGACGCCGGTGCTGGCCTGCAGGTTAATTCGAACGCAAGTGGAGCGGAAGACACGAAAACAATTGCCCTCCAAGCGATTGTCGACTCTAACCAGGAGAAAAGTGACCAAGGAGATCAATAGGACCATCAACGTACTTGAGTACCTTGCATTGTCCTCAAATTCGCACCGCTGAACTGTTGCTTTAGCTCATAGAACAGGACCGACGTTTTACACAAACACTGCCAGAGCTAGAACTTGACCGAAGTTTCGTTGATTACATTGCCCAGTTGGCGATAGAGTACAAGATTCTCGAAAGTAGGCTGCTTCGACCCGTGCAAACGTCTCGAATAATGACACAACGGATAATCAGATAAATGGACCCTGGACGTGCCTCGGGACAAGGCTTTGACACGACTAGGGATTACCTACGGCGTCCTCAGGCGTCTGGGCTTCTCTGAATCGAGGGTAGAGGAATGCTTGAGGTCAATAGCCGGTATTGGCTTAGAGGAAGCCTATGACTGGGTTCGTGATATAATTTTTGCAACGCTCATTCAACTCAACCCCCCCCCCCCCCCCCCCCCCCCGTCCCGGATAGCTCTACCTGCACTGCTCAGAGCAAGAACTTAGCGGTACTTCATGTGAGCCGTTTTTGCCGAAATGAAGTTTCTCCTCGAGATCAATGATCATGCTCATCCCGCTGTAGATGACAAGGAAAGCAGCGATGGACGACTGACTTCGGCCCCTCAAACGCCCTCGAGCTGGACGTCGCAGACCCCATCAACTCCACGTACACCCTCATCGGCTCAGCTTCTCCTCCCACAGACACCAACGATCCCTATGTCCCCATTGAACCCTAATGCTCCCGTATTCACTCCCTCCTTTCCCGTGTCGGTAAGGTAATTGCGATGTTGATACAACCACCTGCTGAAGTTCGCATGTAGCCTCCACCAAAGGATCTAGGACGAACATCAGACATCATAGACGTTGAAGATCCAAATTCTGAGCATGCAAAGATACGCATTCAACTGTTCGAACTAGAACGCCTGAAGTCCGGCAAAGACGCTTCCCTAACAAACGAGCTACAAAACAAGTTGAAAAAGTTATCCCAGCATTACTTTTTCGATGCCAGAGATGCGGAAGCTCTGTATCGCGTTGAACGCGAGAATATCTCTGCCTCCGCTCTCCGTGCTAGACTTCAGGGTCTCGCCGAGGTGCCCAGTCTCCCTCCACTTGTGGACAGACCTCCAGCGAAGGTGGCGACACCACAGCCTTCGACCCAACATGAGCGGGATATATTCGACGATGCAGACGAAGTCGGCCTCCTGGAAATTCTCGACGAAATGCCAGCTACGGCAACCGATTCAGAGGGAACCACGGTCAAGATATATGATATCAGGTTCCCAAAGCACTGGTCTGGCCGTACCCCCGAAAAGCTTCTAGCCGAGAAGGTTTCCAAGCTGGACAAGTATGCGGTCGTATCATACTCTGATCTTGCTGGTGTAAGTAGGGCCAAGCGTGCTTCAGTGAAAGTGCGATGGGTTGGCCAAACTGTTGACGAGTGGTCAATGGTGGATGTTGCATGTTATGATGATGTTCAGGCGCGGCACTACGTAGCTACCATGGCCCTGCATGCCATTTCCCATCCTTCGAAGGAAGGAGGCTTCGTGGTCGACAACGTAACTGCGGCAAGTGTATCTTTCGTCAGATCGTTCCCTGCCTGTCTTAGAGACCTTTGGGACGAACTTGAAGAAGCTAGGAAAGCTGCAGCGAATTTGCACAATCGTAACGTGTGGGATATGCTCCAATCTGTACTCGATACAAAAATCAACTCTAACGAGGTGAGTTCGGTGTTTATTTTGGTAGCATCATGTTGATGACGAATATCAGCTCGACGAGAAAGAAAATCGCCGGGACTTGGGAGCGGGTGCCACCATACCTTCTCGAGTAAAGCTTTGTCGCGATGTCCAAGATACTTTCTCAGAACAACTGATGCTTGAGTTCCAAGCCCGACAGGCTAGCTCTGCTTACCAGATTATGCTTGTAGGACACATCATTATGTCACCTTGCGCCTAGTGATCATCCCAATACAGGAACAAAGGAACACACTCCCCATCGCTGCTTATCGGCAACATATAATCGAAGCTCTAGATTCGTCGCAAGTGCTCGTGTTGAGTGGAGAAACAGGATGGTAAATGGCTTTCCCCCTCCCCCTTGGTAGATAACTGAGGTGTTGCAGCGGAAAATCAACACAAGTACCAGCCTTCCTTTTGGAGGACCAACTTTCACAAGGAAAGCCCTGTCGGATATTTTGTACTGAACCACGCAGAATATCTGCCATATCCCTGGCACACCGTAAGCACACAGAGGTGTGGCTGCACCTTGATATCTTACCATTTATTCATATAGGAGTGTCTCAAGAGCTGGGTGATCCCCCGAACGCAGTGGGAACTCTGGCATCGTTGATAGGGTATTCTATCCGCCTGGAGAGTAACACCACCCGGAATACGCGGCTGGCCTTTGTCACCAATGGTATTGCCTTACGCATGCTTGAAGACGGGTCTGGAAGCGGCGGACAAGGAACTGCTTTTGATGACATTACGGTCAGTCAGGCGTGTATTCCTCCCAGCCTCGATGCTGATACATCCCTCTCTAGCATATCGTTGTTGACGAAGTTGGTGTCTGCGATGCTCATAATTGTGGTTTTCTGAACGTTCCCATAGGTACATGAGCGGACCATCGAGTCTGACTTCCTGCTCATTGTCCTGAAGTCACTAATTCAGCAACGTCCTAGCTTGAAGTGCGCAATTAGTCTATGTCAGTGAAACTTGACTAACCCTTGTGTCCTAGGGTTATACTCATGTCCGCGACAATGGAAGCAGACAAAGTGTCAGCATACTTCGATGGTTGCCCTGTGATACAGGTTCCAGGGCGTACATATCCTGTGGAGGTCCGATATCTAGAGGACGCAGTTGAATGGACGAAGTGGCATATAACAGAAGATTCGCCATACGCCCGACGCCGTAAGATCCTTGCATTAACACCTCTAGGATTTACTAACACGTTATTCAGTGAATGACAATTTCTACAAGGGCAAAGCTCGCGCCGACTGGTCAGAGGATATCACTGAAGGCATCGATAACGACAGCGACGACCCTGACAACGAAAAGGTCCAACTCGGAAAGCGGTATTCCGCGAAGACCACGAAGACCATCAACCTCTTCGACGAACGCACGATACCGTACGATTTAATCATACGCTTACTGGAACAAATGTGCACAGATGGAGAAGAGTATAGTCGTTACTCGGCGGCAGTTCTGATATTCATGCCAGGATTGAGGGAAATTCGCCGAATGAACGACCTTCTGATGGAACATCAACACTTTGGATCATCGAGCTTCTGCGTATATCCTCTTCACTCTACTTTGTCAAGCGAGAACCAGAGCGCAGTGTTCGATATACCACCACCTGGTATTCGAAAGATCGTAATAGGTAGATTGCTCATGATCTCATCGTGGTCTCTCTCAGCAATCTGTTTTCAGCAACCAATATTGCCGAGACTGGTATCACCATTCCAGACATCACCTGCGTCATTGATTCAGGAAAGCATCGTGAAATGAGGCATGTAGTCTTATGCAATTCGTTGGTTAGTACTCAAATGGATTGTCAGGTTTGACGAGAAACGCCAGATCAGCAGGCTCATCGAGACCTTCATCGCCAGAAGTAATGCTGCTCAAAGGAGGGGCAGAGCTGGCCGTGTACAAGATGGACTGTGCTTTCACCTATTCACAAAGTCCCGACACGATACCAAGGTACTCTCCGTTGTAAGTGTCCCAACGTTGCCACTGACAGTTATCATCGCTCTAGTTAGCCCCGCAGCCTCTACCTGAGATGATGCGCCTCAGTCTCTCCGACCTCGCTTTACGCATAAAGATCATGAAGCTTCAACTTGGCAAATCAATAGATGATGTCCTTTCCCGAGCAATTGACCCACCTGTTGCCATCAACGTTCAGCGGGCGATATCGTCTCTTGTCGAGGCATGTATTTGCTCTTTATTTATTTATGGTGCTTGCCTCTTAATCGAGCTTGTTCAGGTCAAAGCTCTCACTCCCCAAGAAGACATCACCCCAATGGGGGTGCTCTTGAGTAAATTGCCAACAGACGTTCATCTTGGGAAGTTCCTCCTGGTCGCTACCGTTTTCCGTTGCCTGGATCCTGCTTTGACCATCGCTGCTGCTCTCAACTCCAAATCCCCCTTCGTCACACCCATTCGGCCTTGAGCAAGAAGCCGATCGTGCTAAGCACTCGTTTCCGAACAGGTCAGTTTGTATTCCATTTCTACGTTATGATAGAGACGAACTACCTGAATGTAGAGAACTCGGATTTTATGACCGTCCACAATGCCTTCGCCAGCTGGCGTCGTGCATCGGACAATGGAAGCTTTGTACGGAACTTCTGTAAGCGTAACTATCTCAGTCAGCAGGTGTGTTATAGATATAGTTTTGGGTGCATGTAAGTAACCAATATCCTTTGTAGAATCTTCAACAAATCGAGGAGTTGCGCCAGCAGTTTCTGGGGTATGTTCCGCACAGTGCTGACCATGAATGAAGGTTGTTTTAATCTCTTGAATATAGATATCTGGTCGACTCTCGGTTCATCCAAGTTGACGCATCATTTGTCCGTGAGCTGAATCGGTATGCGTTTCATTATCATTTATTCAGAGCTATCCACTGAAACCGCGAACACAGTGCAAGATACAGTCGCGGCCGCACACGCTTCGTGATGGTGCCTCACGACTTGGATTCTAATTCCTCTAACGTTGATCTTCTGAACGCCGCGCTAGTCGCAGGATTGTATCCTAAGATACTTTCCGTCGACTCGCAGACTGGGCAAATGCGCACGATCCTGAATAATCAACAGGCTTCATTCCATCCATCCTCTATCAACTTTGGCCGCAAACCCGCGGATTTCGGTGTGAACCACCTTGCTTATTTCACATTGATGTGGGTGATATGTTGTGATGTCCTTTTATAAATGCTTGACGAGGATTTGTGTTCTTGATAGGCGTTCTAAAAAAGTTATATGCTTGGGAGACTAGTCCAGTCAACGATATTGCCATGGTTCTGCTTTGTGGCGAGATGGAGACCAAGGTCAGTTTACAGAGTATGCAGCGTCATGTCGACATCTTATGCCTCCGCTCTGTAGCTCGTCGCAGACTCTGTCTTCATCGACCGGAAATTACGATACAAAGTATCCCCCAAGGTCAACATAGCCCTCAAACTCCTCCGCGCCCAATTGGCCAACCTACTCGCCAAACAATATCGCGGCAAAGTGCTCACAGAGTCGCTAATGCTCTGGTACGATATTGCGCTGATGATCTTGGGCAGGGTCAATCCGAATCAGGAGGAACGATCTATACAGGTCGCTGGCTAATCACCCATGTAGTCCTATATACAACGAAATCTGTATCCCATAATATAGAGAGTAACACGGAGTCGTCGCAAACTCGCGTGCAGGTCTCGCGAAGCGCTGATCATAGTGTCATAGTATGTGATATCGGACTAATATGCATCATAATGCTGCTACCGTCGGTCTATATATCTACTCCTCGTCCTCATCATCGCCAGTACCACTGATAGGTGCATGAGTATGAAGTGGCCAACGCAGAGGAAGAGTATAACATAACTTACGCGATGTTGTAGAAGCGGAGCTGGTAGTTGTCTTTTGAAGAGGCAACGACACTGCGATAAACTGATAAGTCATTGTTTTCAGATTTCAACCGAGAGCACGTACCGAATCCAGTCACGGAGTTGGTTCTTCTTCAAGAACTTTTTAGTCAGGTACTTGAGGTAGCGCTTCGAGAAGGCGATGTTCGAAGTGACAGTGAGTTTGTTGGCGTTGCCTGCGTCGATGTTAGTTCCAAGTGTAGGTTCAATGGCATCGTAAAACATACCATCACGAGTGATTTTGATGGACTCGCCGAGTTGGCCAGCCTTGCCCTCGACCTTTATGCGGTCGTGGAGGAACTTCTCGAAATCAGCACCGTCGAAGACACCGTCGCTAGCGGGCTTCGAGTAGTCGATGACAAACTTGTGCTTGGTGGTGACTTTGGTGGCGGCGGCTTTGGGCTATACACGAGACAAAACAAAGGGGACCAGGGTGAGCCTACTGAGAAGATAACTCAGCAAAGCAGTGCCGGGACTGACCATCTTGAAGGAGGAAGGAGTCTTGAGGCGTTCGGGGACGTTTGACGGGTTGTGTAGACTACCTTCTTGATTGCCCGATCAACTTTTGGTATACTGTACAGTTGATCGGGATGTAAGGTTTAGTTAGACTCCGATGACTTTCCATTGAATAGCCGCTTGAAAGGTTGAGCGCTCGTTTGTGCGCCTGCGCAGGCGCACGGAAAACAGGAGCAGGGAGCTTACAAAAATTTGTGAGGCAGGTCATGGCTCCGTCTCTCACCAAGCACCAAGTCGCTTCAGCGCAGATCGAAGGCGAATATACCATAAAATCAGAGTCCACGACTCCAAAGCTCGATACATCTCAATGGCCCCTTCTCCTCAAAAACTACGACAAACTCCTCGTTCGATCTAGTCATTTTACACCAATTCCTAATGGATGCAGCCCCTTGAAGCGCGACATCACTAGCTACATCAAGTGGGCATCGTGGTCTTGATTAAATTCAGTACCGTGGCTGAGCATTTGATCTAGGTCTGGTGTTATTAACTTGGACAAACCTTCCAACCCGTCTTCACATGAAGTCGTTGCGTGGTTGAGGCGCATCTTACGGGTGGAGAAAACGGGACACAGCGGCACGCTTGATCCCAAAGTGACTGGATGTTGATTGTCTGCGTAGATCGTGCAACGAGACTTGTCAAGTCGCAACAAGGCGCAGGTGTGTTTTGTAGGTTTACTCCCACTTAACGTGTTTTTAACAACACGATTTCCTAGGGAAGGAGTATGTTTGCGTATTACGCCTCCATGCAGCTCTGCCCAATCCCGCCACGCTTCCCCGCTGCCTTCAGACATTAACCGGTGCTCTATTCCAACGACCTCCTCTCATTTCTGCTGTAAAACGCCAGCTCCGGATCCGAACGATACACGAATCGAAGCTCATCGAATTCGACGAAAAACGCAACCTCGGTGTCTTCTGGGTTTCTTGTGAAGCCGGCAC
Source organism: Pleurotus eryngii var. eryngii (assembly GCA_029467805.1). NCBI lineage: Eukaryota > Fungi > Basidiomycota > Agaricomycetes > Agaricales > Pleurotaceae > Pleurotus > Pleurotus eryngii. The sequence goes on from SZVJ01000018.1 coordinate 1,074,117, forward strand.
ATACATCCGTACGCTATGTGTGCATCTTGGGTTATTGACGGGCGTGGGTGGGCATATGCAAGAGCTCAGAAGAGTGCGAAGTGGTGCGATGTCGGAGAATGATGAAATGGTAACGATGCACGATGTGCTGGATGCCCAGTGGGTGTATGATAACACTCGTGACGGTATGTGGTGGCCTACTTTTTGAACCATCCGCTTGCTCACTGTGATTGGCATGAAGAATCATACCTCAGACGCGTCATTCGCCCCCTCGAGTGCCTGTTAGTTGGCTACAAGCGGATCGTAGTCAAAGACAGTGCCGTTAATGCTGTTTGCTATGGCGCGAAGCTCATGATCCCCGGTCTTCTACGATATGAAGCTGACATCTCGGTGCACGAAGAAGTTGTGCTGATGACCACAAAGGGTGACCATCAATGCCCAACGTGAAGTGCATATTTTTCATTGACATTGTCAATCTCATAGGTGAAGCGATCGCGCTTGCTGTTGCCCAAATGTCCACCGTCGAGCTTGCTACTTGCGATCATGGTGTCGTCGCGAAGGTGAAGCGTTGTATCATGGAACGCGATACATACCCTCGCCGATGGGGCTTGGGACCTGTTGCGCTGCAAAAGAAAAAGATGGTCAAGGATGGTCAACTTGGCAAACACGGCGAGAAGGTTGAGGGAGTCACGCCGAAGGAGTGGAGTCGCGACTACGTCGACTACAATCGTGATGAAGTCGTGAGTCCCTCCCCAATAGTTGTTGTACATTGCTGACTTTTCTCATTAGCCGACCGCTGGACCATCAACTACGGCATCTGAGCCACCAGTTACTGAGGCATCAGTAGGAACTGCTACTACAACTGAGGAAGCGAGCGCAGTCAAAAAGGAGAAGAAGCGCAAGCGCAAATCTGATGCTGACGAGGGTTCTGTGGTGCCAGCTGCTGAGGAGGAGCATGATGACGCTGCGGCCAAGGCTGAACGCAAACGTTTGAAGAAGGAGAAGAAAGCGAAAGAGGCTGCTGCTGCTGAAGGCGATGAGAAACCCGAGGACGAGGATGCGCGACGTGAACGAAAGCGCCTCAAAAAGGAGAAAAAGGCACGACAGTCGATAGGTGGCGAGGAGTAGGTTGTGCATGCCATTTAGTTGTATCTACTTGTGTTGTAGTGGGTGCTGTATTTATACCGTATGGGTACGATGTTTTGGTGTCTACGCGCCTCGGATGGCTGCTGTTACGACTGCGAATTTGGAAACGCTTCAGGATTCTGAAGCTGTTGATCTCTCAGACGGAGATATTCAGCACGAACGCGTTCCATAGGTTCAGGCCCCGTGCTTGTGAAATGTCGTTATTTTCTCTGTGTAGTGGAATATGAACACTGCGTACTATTGGACCATGCATTCTTGTACGCTACGCAGCTGTCCTCTGCAAGCCCACGCAACGGAGACGGTGCGACCCGTAGCACATTCGGCGAACGCTGGAAGCAGATTGTTGAGGGCAGTGAAAACGGGGGGAGGAAGCAGATTAGCGTGCCTTTCACCACTGGGTCGCATTCCTTCAACGCCCTGGCCTTCGTGGCCTTCATGAGGGTGTCCTCTTCTCTACGCGACAAAGCATTCATGATGGTGGAAGGATGTAGGCGCTTGGAAGTCATTTAGGCGCTCGTACCAGAGTATGTGACGAATCGGGAAGTGGTGAGTGGTCCGACACTTTATTTCGTCTTCACCTGGTTCGCTGACATTTCAGCATGAATTCTTTGGTCCACCATTTGAAGTTCTCGCCGGCCCAGCTTCAGGCCTTTCGTTACGCGAGATGTCTGGCTACTGCACCACCACCATCCTCGTCTTCGTCTGACAAGCCTGCGTTCTCCGAAACTCTCGCTGCCGGACCTTCGCTGGATGACTTTATTGCAGATGCACCCGACCGCGTTCTTCTAGGGAAAACCAAAGGGTGAGCTCGTACACCTGCTATGGATGTGCCCATTCTAACACCGCCCTAATAGCCCCCGTTTACCGTCATATCTTAAGACCTCCATACCGTCAGGAGCGTCATTCAATAAAATTAAGAAAGACCTAAGGGGTCTCGGTTTACATACAGTATGCGAGGAGGCCCGGTGTCCGAACATTGGCGACTGCTGGGGCGGAAAGAAGGGCGCAACAGAGGCTGAGGGCAGGAACTCAGCCACAGCAACTATCATGGTTCGTAGACCTGAATTCCGAATAACGGAGCACACACTTATTTCCTATAACCGCAGTTGATGGGTGATACTTGCACTCGGGGCTGTAGATTCTGCTCCGTCAAGACCTCGCGTACCCCTCCTCCCTTGGATCCACACGAACCTGAGAATACTGCTGAGGCTATTAGTCGATGGGGTTTGGGTTATATCGTCCTTACCAGCGTGGACCGAGATGGTACGTGCAATGAAGGTAATCCAGTCCGTCGTCCGCTCACTTCTGGTAGACCTGATTGATGGCGGTGCTCATCACTTCGCGGAAACAATACGGAAGATAAAGCAAAAGTTTGTCTTTACCCCCTTAGAGGGGTTATATTTTAACGCGCACACAGGGCCCCCCACATCCTCGTAGAGGCGTTGACCGGCGACTTCGCTGGAAACCTCTCGCTCGTCTCACTGGTGGCGAAATCTGGATTAGATGTCTATGCTCACAACATTGAGACTGTTGAGGCATTGACGCCCCAAGTTCGTGACCGTCGGGCGACATTCAGACAAAGTCTTGAAGTCCTTCGGCATGCCAAGAACGAAGGCGTGCGGATCACTAAGACGAGTATAATGCTTGGAGTTGGTGAGACCGCTGATGAGGTGACGGATGCTCTGAAGGGTGAGATTGGCAATGCCTCGTTTCAGGTTGTTGCTCACCGCTATCTCCAGAGTTACGGAAGGTTGACGTGGACGTCGTGACCTTTGGGCAATACATGCGTCCAACCAAGCGCCACATGAAGGTTGACCGTTATGTCGAGCCAGCCGAGTTCGATCGGTGGAAGCAAGTCGCAGAAGGCATGGGGTTCCTCTACGTTGCTAGTGGGCCGCTAGTTCGCAGCAGCTACAAGGTAATTTCCATCTCTACCTATTCCGACCATATTTGACTAATATACACCGCTAGGCTGGAGAGTACTACATAGAAAACGTTCTGAGAGGCAAAGGAACCGAAAGGAAGGCAAGAGACATGCTATCTACCCAACCAGATATGATGTTGCTATCACCATCGGCCCAGGAGTAGTTAGTTCCTCTACCTAGATATATAGTAAATAGCAATAATACTACAATTAATGGCAGTCTGCGACATCGCGCCTCAGCTCAAGATCCCTTGTGCAGGAGGATTGCCAATATACAGAGCAAGAGGCCGACTTGGCGCTATGGCCCGCTTCGTCATGCGCGTGTTGGGCTGTGTTGGGCGATTCAAGAAAGTAAGGTGCCTTCGAGTATCATCCGTTGATGACACCGGGATTTGAAGATAAGCGACGCTTTCTAGAGGGTACGTTTTCGTCATCCTCACGAGGTCGTTTCGTCGGCAGAGTACCTTCGTGACCTTGACCCTCCGAGAGAGGGATCTTGCTAGTTCGTCGCTGTAATCGATGCATTGGAGGAGGACACAAGGGACTTGAAGTTTCCCGTTGTCATAGTCGGCGCGTATTGCTTCTGTATCCCGTGAATCTGAGGTCCGTGTTTGCGTCAACGAGGCATATCCGTCCTTGACCTAGGTGCCCGCGTGGGTATGGGTATGATAGAAGTGGAGGGGAATACGTACATGATCGGTGAGGGCATTCCATTCCTGTATGGGCAGTGGATCGGTTCTGGAGACCTTGTATTCGCCCATGTATCTGAAAAGCTTCTGCCTCTTCGGTCCTTCAAACCCAACAAATAGGTGATGGGTTTCAGGGATCTCGAAAATATTCTTCTCTGTCCCTAGTCCCACAAACATATAACCGTGGTCGCCCGGCACCATGGGACACCAGGGGTTCAGGTCCAAGTTCGGGCATAGGAATGAGTTTATGTTCAGCCTTCTCGCGATTTCTTTCTGGCTATTCGTTATCCTATGTAGAGCGGAGACGTAAGATGGAGATCTCAAAGAATGAGAGTTCTGTATCTGTGAGGGTTACCTTACGACAAGCGGTTGGCAGCTGCCACCTATGTGCTCCGCAAGAAATTTGCGCGAAAACATTGCAGAGTTGTTACAGTCGTCACCTATGACGACGCAGGGGAACGAATCAAACATCGCCCGACGCGTCTTGGGGATTGAGGAAATGTAGACGGGTTGATTAGGAGTTTCCCTCAAGTCCGCGAAAGAAACGGGATCTTCTGAAGGCTCTTTCTTCTACAATTGTGGACTGTGAGTAAATGCATGACACAAGCAAGAGGGCAGACGGAGATTACTTGTGCAGACCGACGAGGGGACAATTTCCGGCCTGCGTTCTCCACGGACCCCGCGGGTGTCGAGTCATGGTGAGTTTGGGGAAGTTTGCGAACCTGGATTACAAAATGGGTAACATTGCCTCGGTGAAGACGAACCAGGGGTGCTTACGCTAATCTGCAGGTTTTCTAATGTCGACTGAAACAGCGCCCTTTTCTCTTCTTTAGTGCGAAGAAGTCGGTTGTCTTCCTTCAACTTTTGGTTCTCCTCTTGCAGCGCGGCCTTCTCTTCCTCGAGCTTCTTTATGCAGCCAACCTAAAGAAGGACGGTGTGCGACGTGAATCGTTTAGTCAAAGAGTAGTTGACTTGTATAATCCCTAAGTACCATGTCATCAGAAGCCTTGCCCAGCGTCTCATTCGAAATTTCCGCCATCCGTAGTAGCCCCTGCGCTTCGTCCAGTTGTCGTCGCAATGACTGAATGCTATTTTCAAGACTCTTGATTTCAGCAGTCTTCTCCACGTTGTCCTTCCGGACAGCGTCAATTTCTAGTCGAAACAGATCATTTTGATCCTGCAATGTCTTGACGTCCGTCTTGACAACCCCGAGCTGGATAAAAGTGAGTTTGGGGACTTGTGCTATGTTTCACGCGACGAACCTCGTCAGACAAGAGCTGGTTGACCAAGATACACGGACTCTTTAGTGCCTTTTCCTCAGCAGGACGCGCTCCCATAAGAGTAGCCGCATGCTCGACAAAAACGCGTGCTTGCGCGTCGTGTTCGTCGCGCTAATCATTGTCAACATCAAAATATATTCTCAGGTGTAAAATATATGGGTCGCGCACCTCGCGCCGTAATGCTACAATTTCCTGCTTCAGCCGTGCTCCCTCCGCTATGCTTTGCGAGAGTTTTGAAAGGACTTCAGACAAGAATTTATCTCCGTCTGCTGGCGAGTCCATTGCTTGCTTGGAAGTAAGTAACGGAACAAGAGTAGTCAAGTGATCGAATAGCGATAATTCCTTATTTGGTACTTCAAATGTAGTTTCCCGAGAGGACCTAACCATGAATTCTAATCGTTAAGATGTGTAACGAATACCGAAAGACAGAGAAATTAACTCTAACGACAACAGATATGTAAGGCGATGTAAGATTTTAGCTAGGCGCAACCGCTCAGAGCATAAATGTCAGCGGGTTCTCGAGGTAGCCCTTGAACGCTGCCATCCAGCGGGCGGCAACTGCGCCATCAACCGTCCTGTGGTCTGAGCTTAGAGTAACCTTCATAATTTGGGCGGTCTTAAAGCCGCGCTCCTCTTCAGGAGCGGGGACAAGTGTCGCTTGTGTCGAACCGACGGCCAGAATACACGACTGGGGAGGGTTGATGATGGCCGTGAAGTGGCTTACGTCGTACATGCCAAGGTTCGAGACAGTGAACGTTCCACCCTAGCACACTTTATAAGACATGGTAGATGCGTGGACGGGTTGGCCGGACTAACCTGGTATTCAGCGGGAGCCAATTTGCCATCCCTAGCCTTCTTCGCAAGAGCTTTGGTCTCAGCAGATATCGAGGCCAAACCCTTGCCACCGACATCACGAACGATGGGAGTAATTAAACCAGTAGGGTGGCGACGGCAACTGATATGTCAGCCTTCTTATACCTGAACCCGAGGTGTCAACCCAATGGAATTAGCACGGGAGCGGGGTTACTCACGTCCGAATCACTTCACCCAACCATGCGGAATTGGCCTCTGGTACATCCGCCAGCGCGCATGAGACCGCCTTCAGGATGAAGTCGTTGACACTCAGTTTGGCGGACTTGTCCTTGTCATCAAGAGTCTTGTTGAAGACTTCCCTGAGCTTGAGGACCTTGTCCATGTTAATCTCAGACGTAACGTAATAATGCGGCAACTCCTGCTTCGATTGAGTGAGACGTGTGCCGATGGTGCGGCGCATGTTTGATATAGGCGCGTCGACATAATCTAGAGGTAGTTGAGCAGCGGCTGGTTGTGCGGCTGTGGCGGCCGGGGCAGCAGCAGGGGTATAGCTCTCAACATCCTCCCGGATGATGCGACCGTCAGGACCAGTGCCCTTCACCTTGGCCAGAGGAATGCCACGTTCCAGAGCTATTTTCTTGGCTATGGGAGATGCAAAAATGCGGTCATCCGATGGAAGCTCGGATTTCGATGACTCTGCCTTGGGCTCTGGCTTCGACTCTGAAGGCTTAGGTTCCTCAGCTTTCGGCGGGGGCGGCGGGCTGTCGTCTTTCGGTGCGGCTACTTGTGATGAGGCCTTGGAGGCCAACTCTGCAGCGCCCGAGAGGTCATCACCCTCTTCAGCGAGGATGGCTATCACTGAGCCAACTTGAACATTTTTTGAACCGTCAGGAGTCTGGGTGGTGGTGCGTTTTAACGCCGCTTAAACAAAGTGAGCATGAGAGTTCACATACAATTATCTTGGCCATAATTCCATCATCCTGAGCTTCCACGTCAATGGTAGCCTTGTCCGTTTCCTGCATGACGTATGATGCGGTGGTCAGGACACGGTTCTCAGCGCCGGGAAGAGTACGTACAATCTCGAGCAGAACGTCGCCCGTGCTGAAGGATTCACCCTCTTTCTTCTTCCACGATGCTATGCCGCCCTCGGTCATAGTCGGACTCATTGCAGGCATATTGAACTGTGACAGCGCACAGCGCCGAGCGGACACATGGAAGCCTAGAGAAAAAAACTGAGCACGGAGAAAACAAGAGGATATACATGAGACCTACGCCTGGAGAAGATACGGGCAGCAGCGGAGGCCATTTGGAGAAGATGGAAGCAAAGGGAAGAGACGGTTGACGCCTACGAAATTTCCGTTGGGGACCAAGTCGACACAACGCGAGCAGAAACAAGGACAAACAACGACTTCCCACTGAACTTTGGCGCCGCCGCCAATCGCGGTGTCCAAAATGGCTGAAGATAGCTTCCACCTTCCTGGCCAGCCGGTAATTCTCCCCAGAGGCCCGGTCCCCCAGCTGGGAGATGGCGTGTACCAAAGGGAAGGTGTGATTCGCGCAAGCCTCGTTGGTATACCGCGACACGAAGCATCCGTTCGTCCACCGCTTCCATCCGTTTCCCAAAAATCAGGCTGGAAACCGTGTCATTGCAGACTCTGACAATTTCTCGTCTCCGTCCCCATCCGCCAGCGCCCAATTCGATTGTTCTCGGGTCTGTAACACGGCTTTCCCCGCTACAGGCTTTGTTATCTATATCAGTGGTAGATGGTGTACCACTTCCCCCTGGAGAAGAATTCATCGGTGTTATTCGCACTCAAGATGTACGGGCAACAGAAAAGGACCGTGTCAAGATAGGCGACTGCTTTCGTGGTGGTGATGTCGTAAAAGGCCTGGTGGTAAAGGAAGATCTGATTTACCCTAATGTCGTCAATCTAAATACCTTCATTTTGCCTAGATCTCGTTAGGTGATGCTCGAAGGTTTGTCCGCCGTAGATGCCGCTTCGTCGATGTTGATCCAGATGTGCTAGTTATTATATAACAACTGCTCGCAATGACCTAGGTGTAACATTTGCGGCAAGTGAAGCCGGTATGTGACCCTCTTTGACCTGCAATCTTGAAAGTGGCCTGAACGCAACAGGTGCAACGATGGAACCCGTCTCGTGGCAAGAAATGCGATGTCCCAAGACCGGTAGAATAGAAAAGCGCAAATGTGCCAAACCTGAAGGACTTTGATATGTGGTTATTTTCTCGACGCCTGTAATTTTAGCGAGACAGTGCTATAAAAACATTTGAATATGTCGAAAAATGAACGGCTGCCTCGTGGGACCCGTCCCAAAAAGGAAAGGTTAGGTCACCCTGTTGAAGTGTGGACGTGTGGTCGAAGCATCCAACTTTTGACTCTCGCCTCCTGGTCTCTGCTTCATGACGGCTGTGCTTACCCCGACGGACCACTTTCGAAGGGATAAAGTCAACTCAATGGACGACAAACAGCTCGAGTGACTACTTTCACGCGAAGCCGGCTTCGAAGCCGTTGCTAACCCAATGTTTCTCTAGTTACGCCTCCTCGTCTGTGGACTGGCGGGAGAAGTATAATGAAGTGAGTCACCCCCTGTGTGCGGTGGATCCAATGATACGACTTTATCCGGCTCCAGGTCGCGGACATGCTTGCAGAGACCCGTGTTGAACTTGACGAATTCCATGCAGCCAGTAAGGAACTCGAAGCAGAACTTGAAAATGAGTTGCAACGCACGGAGAAGGCGCATCAGGACCTCAAGATTAAGGTGGCAAAGGCAGAGAACGAGAGAGACGATTGGAAGGTGCGCACAACTTGGTCGCTTCATCCTCAGCAGCTCAGTTCAGCGCGTAGAGCAAATTCATGACCTTGCAAACGAATTTCAACACGACGACGACATCCCTTCAACGCGAGCTTGACAAACTACGGCAAGAACACCAGCACCTCAAGGTTCAGCTTCGAGAGCTAGAAATGGGCAACGACGATTTGGAGCGCAACGAACGCGCAGTAACCTCTAGCTTGGCAGATGTGGAGGCCAAGTATTCGAAGGCATTGGAAGAGAAGATTCTATTGGAACATGAACTACTCGATAAGGCTAATGTGGAAGAGGAATTACAGCGGCTTAAAGATGAGCTCCGAGGTGAGTTCTGCGAGTACGCCTACTCTGGATTAATAATTGATCTCATGTATAAGACGCAAACGTCGAAGTTGCCATACTCAAGGATCAGCTTGAAGTGGCATCTGTTCCTGTCGTCACGCCGCCTACGGAGGTTGTACCCACCATCCCATCCAGCGCATCTGCCTCTAGTCTGCCATCGAAACCACTATCATCACCCTCTGACGACGATAATCTCTTCAACACACCACCTCCCGCGGACCTCCATCTCTCAGAACTATCATCAAGCGGCGATAATCTACCCACAGCAGAGACGCCTCGAGCGAAAGTTACGCAACGACCCGCTCAGTCTGTGCTATTACAGCGCGCCGGTTTCTCGCCCAGCAAGTCAGAGTTCTCCCCGTCAAGTGGTATTGCGCGTTCAAGCACGCTCCCCGTCTTTGGCTCCCCCTCTGGCAGCCCCCGTACTCCAACCACTCGCCGCTTATCCCCCGTCCGTGTTGCCTCCTACACATCTACCAACTCTACCACTAGCACCACTTCCACTGCAACCAGTAGGAGCAAGACCATGCAAATGGCATCTGCTATCCGTGCCAAGATGGAGAACAGTCTACAAAAATCGTTCACTCGTGTACCGCGCCTCCGTAAACCAAGTGTTATGGGTCGCAGCAACGTGTTTGCCGTCCCTTCGCTAGACGGACGCTCTTCTGGCAAATCATCTAAGTCCAATAGCATAGACGAGAATGGGATTTCTACATCAACTGTACACCGAAGTATCGACTCGCGGCGTTCGAACGACAGTGGTAGTGAGAAAGGGAAGAACAAGGATTCCACTGGGTGGGTACTCATCATGGAAGACTCTCCCTCGCCTCCAAAAGATAGAAGTCGCGACAGAAGACGAACTTCAAGTCCTTCTGGTCGCGCATATCGCCCCGAAGCCAGCTCAAGCAATAATCCCTCCCCGACTCTCATGAACCGAGGCAATCCACTCACTGTCAGCACTATGAATACGGGTATCAAGAGACCACAATCGCGCTTGTCTGGTGCTAGTCTTAGCACCGCCACTAGCACAAGCTCGATCCCCACACCAACATCTCGACCCTCCACCCCCACTTTCTTGCCAGTGCCTATCGGAAGCTTATATTCGCAGTCTACAACACCTGGCCTGGCCGGCCTCAAGCGATCAACAGGGCCAGGACTTAACGGACCTTACTCCAAGCGGTCATCTCTCGGGTCAACGGCAACGCCTCCAGAAACAACGCCGCGCGAGAGGCCCTTGACAATGCCAGTCCCTCCACGCTCAGACTCTGGCACACCGTCGTCAATGGCAAGCTCACGCAGTGATAGATCAGACCCTGGTAAGGCTTTGCCGCGCCTTCCTTCCCTACACGCCAACGTGACGATGCGTCAGTCAACAAGGCTTCCCGTGACGTCTTCGGGAAACATTCTGACTCAAAGCCGGATCGGCCGGCCCAGTGGGGGAGGAGGAATTGGTGGGCGACGTAGTGCAGGAGATTCGGATGGGTTGTTGGATTTGAAGAAGGACACACGACCGCGGGCGGGCAGCGCGACTGCGTTGTACGGCAAGTGACTTACTTATTCTCTATCTCTAATATAGTGGTCACGCGCCCACGTGTTTGCTTATTCCTCTGCTCTCCCCGCTATCGACGATTGTTATGCAGGATATGGTGTGTGCACTGTCCAAACCTCCAGTTTCCACAATCCTTGACTCGATGCCCTCTCGTTTCCTGCCTTCGGCGGCAATCTTGACCTGATGTAGATACCTCTATATTATGTAGCCATGTTACTGTACTTCTTAGATGACGGATGTAATGAACTATGATACGAACTCTCCCATACTCTCAGACGCGGTTGGACGTGGTGTACCTTGGTGAGGATGAGCTGAGCCTGCCGCTATTATATACCAAGCCCTCCTCCGAGCAACTTGCCACAGCTAGCACCAGGAACATCCCGGGTCCATTGTCTTTGCCACCTCCGTTCGTGTAAATGTGGAAGTAGCCATTCAGACATTTTGTCTAATTAATCACCTTTATCTCTTTGTCTGTAACAAGTCCACAAACCATTTGGCCACCAAGGATGCGCTGATATAAGTACGACCATGGTTCCTTTCCCTCTACAATCCCCCCGTCTATACCACCTCATTGCATGTACCAATTTATCTACTCTAAGTCATGTCATCCAACTTAAACGCGTCGACCCTTTGCCACCTCCTCCCGCCCCACCTCCGCCTTCGAGCCCGTATCGGTGACGTAGTCGTCGTTGAGGGGACCCCGCAGCGAAGCGGGATCATCACCTGGATTTTTCAGCAAGATGGGGAGACGAGCTCGCATATCAAGCTGAAAGACAACGGCAGAATTATTGGCGCCACACTCCGGGGTGGTCCAGCGAATGGTACTTGGCACGAATGGAACTCCAGTAGTTACACTTCCCCGGCGTTCCTGCTATAATTCCATCGAAGTGAGAGCTGTAAGTGACTCTTGCTCTTATCGATAATGATGATAACAGAATGGTAAACAGGGAACGGAAAGCGGATACAACGGAGCACATATCAACTTCTGGCTACTAAGATGTATATACATTACAACACTGGATCATATAAATTGCCTTCTACGGGAGCAAGGCATGATATTGACATCCCCGGTGTTGAACCAGGAGGTAACTCCGAAACGTCTCTCAACCCCACACACGAGGCGCAAGGAGCTGCAAGGAGATGTTTCCGGCGCAGTAGGTTGGGGACGTTACAAACCCAGTCAATCTGCCGTTCTCACGTCCCAACTCATCAATACCTCAACCTCCTCCGAGTCATCAAACCACCGATGGAGGGCGAAAGCGACGTGCAGGACCTTTCCTTCCAGCAATGGCCCAAGCCCCAGCTTAAAATTGGCCACCTCTCTCGCTCTTTATCGTCCGTCTAATCAGACGCTGCAATGATATGAGGAAGAACCAGATAATCTGATCACTAAGTCAGACGGGCGGATATCCTTTCCAAAGTCGGGAATGGCATGACGAGCTGTGGCTAAATTCGCCATTTCAGCGAGGGAGCACTGGTTGTCTACTGGCTAATGGTACGTACCGTATAATGTGAGATCGCGTAATCCGCTTGGGAGCCATGATGGTAGGGCCCAAACTTCGTCGACTTCAACTCGAATGCTTAAGGATTCGAGGTTGGGGCATTCGATAATTGGAGGATATTTTGGGCGAAACTTCAAGCTACGCAGAGCACCCATACGGATAGGCAATGGTGCAGAACTTGGCAGGAAGTATAGGAAGGAGACGCCGTCGAACGACAATTGTTCAAGAGTATTAGAGCATAACACGAGCATGCGATAGAGGCTAGAGACATTCGCGAAGGTCCGTGTACGAAAGGTAAGTTCCTTGAGGCAAGAAGCAGCGAGTACAGATGTCGTAACCGAGAAAGGGGACAGCGGGACATCCGTCAAGCCTCGTGCAATCCCATTCGCTAGGCACAAAGTGCGTAGATTCTTGAATGGACCAAAGGATTCTGAATTCCGGTTGGAGGCAAGGCAATTTCTATTATCCCAAGAGATAGACAAGTCGCGGATATCGTGTGACAGAAAAAGGACAGCCGAGGAGCAAGGTTCTCGTTCCCAATGATGATGCGATCGAAGATGTGAACGCGGCCGATATCGTTCCAACCACGACATACGAGATGGTCGCTACTGACAAAGGTGATAATAATATGGATCAGCTCTACGGGGAGCTTCGCATCCATGATGTGCTCGAGATGGGCTGGATACAAAACTGGAGTCCTAGATTTAGTTTTCTACTATTAGGAGAAAATGATATACCGCGAGTTTGAACATACTGCAATCATCCGCATTCGTTTTAGCTTCACGGTCACCACACTGGAAGTCATGTAGTCTATTGTTTGGTTTTATTTGCTCGGGCATACTGATGATTGCTCGGACTCGGGATGTGTCTTGACTCTATCCCAAAGTATGGCAGATAATCTACCCACTTCAGAACGCTCTCTCAACGGCCAGGCAGTCTTAGAAGAGGACGAGTACACGGATGCGCTGTCTCACATCATTGCAAGGGACTTCTTCCCCTCTCTCGTTCATCTAGACGCCGCCCACCAATACCTCGATGCCTTGAAGACCGAAGACTCGAGTCTCATCAACCAATCTGTGCGACGCCTCGAGCAACTATCTAGCACACCAGCGCTCCCACAAAATGCCGTGACGCCCTCACAAACACCCTACGGACTCGGCGGCGAAACACCCTTGCGCACTCCCCGCACACTCGGCGACGAGCCACCGTCGAAACGCGCGCGCTATGACCTTGATATAAGTTTAGACACGTTTCAGGCTCGCTATACATCCGAGGATAATTCGAGCTTCACGAAGATCCTAGACGACGAGAATCGGAAACGGAGAGATAGATGGGCGTGGGCTTGGGAGGCGCAGCAGAGGGTGGAGGGGCAGAAGGCGAAGGCGATTGAGGGGAGGGAGAGGATGCTGATAGAAGGGCCGAGTGTTACGGGTGTGAGGGAGCGGTTTATGATAGACGCACCGAAGCCGGCTGGGTTGATCACCGAAGGAGAGAAAGAGGACGAGGAATCGGAAAAGGAGAAGGGCAAGGGTAAAGAGTTGGTACTGCAGTCGGAGGATGACCAGCCGGTGGATGTAATGGCACCCAAGAAGGACACTCGTCCCGCTGGCGTCGACGGGTGGAGATTCAACGTGCGTCTCCACATATATCTTATTCGGAATATAAGTAACACGGAAACGTTATCAGGCCCGGAATTCACTAATGTTTCCTCCCGATGCTAACGAGTCACCTTATCATCCCTCCACGAGTGCTGTCACGACGCCAAATTCCAAGGTAGTCCTGCACAACAACACACGGTTACCAGAGCAAGAGGAATCCTCGAATTTCTCTCGAAGCTCGTCAGCACCGCCCAGCCCTACCAGAAGTCGTATAGATGCTGCGATATCCGGCACACCATGTACGCATACGGCCGATATATCATTTCTCGGTACTCTAACACTAATTATTCCGTATGTAGATCGGCCCCGTTCCCCTCCTGGTACCTTCTCACTCGTACCTGACCTTCCTTCCCCTACACCTTCGGAGCTTGGGCCGAAAGCTGTTCAACAGCTAATGACCTGGGGTACGCTGATGGGTACACCGCGAGTCATCTCATCTGGAGACGACGACATACCTACTCCAAGTACGCCCTTCCGGATAGCCGCGCCATCCTCTCGCGAATCCCTCTCTCATCGCCTTTCCAACGACGCATCACGGCGCCTGCGAGCTAAGGCTGATCTGATAAATGGTGGTCGAACGCCTAGCCATTCTTTAGGGAAGAAGTCCATGTCGGCCCTGGGCGCGACTGTTAGGAAGGGTGCAATGCCCCCTCCATCGTGGACGCCCCAGCGGAATGTTGCAGCAACTCCTGGCTCGCTAACCCCGGCTGCCAAACGGCTGCTCGATAGGACAACGTTGGGCACCGCTGCCACCAGACGGGCTGAATCTATGACTCGTTCGGCTGGCTGGGAAGACAGGCAGCACGAAAAAGAGAAAGAACTTGACAAAGTCAGATGGACCCCCACTCCTAGTCCCGCTACGAGGAGAGTTCTGTAGATGAAGCGTGAATACAGTTGCATTTGCATCGTCTGTGATGTACGGAATAACTATGTGGTACTACGAGGTGGAGGTTTTACGCCGCTTGGCAGCTGGCGTGTCTTCATCGTTCTCCGGGACTTTGCCGTTCAATTTCTTAGTTGAATCGGGTGCCAGGATTGACGACGGCTGCTCGGCGGCCTTCGCCCGTGCGGGCTTTGCCTTTTTCTTCACGATAACACCCTTCAAGTTTCGCTTCGCGTCCTTCTTGACGGCGGGCGCAACGATGGGCTTGGGAGGTGGTGTGGGTTTGGAGGTGGAAGCGGATGCCGGAGGCTGGTTGATTGCAGTCGCGCGTGCCGCTACAGCTCTACAATATGCCGAGTTAGGATCACCCGGTGGGATGACAATAGGTCTCTTACTCCTTGAAATTGCGGACCTCTTCTCCATCTTGCTCCTTCCGTTCGCGTTCCTCTGCTTCCTGACGTTCCCTTATCGAGTCGAGGAACAGGACCTCGTCTTCCTCCAAGGCCCGGTATTGGTTAGCTTTTGTATACCATCAGCAGAAGTCTAGGGATGCATGCGCAGTTCTCGTACCGAGCTTGGTCTTTTCCTCCCATTCTTCTTGTTTCGCAATCTATGGGAAGTCAACCGTAAGTCTACACTCTCGCTTGCGAAAGCGCAGCCACGTACCTTATTCGCAGCAAGTTTCTATTGTGCCGACGGATTATAATGTCCGGATCCATAGATTGGAGTTAATATCCCTGCTGCGTGCGTAGACAAGTGTGGATGTAGCTCACTTCTGCGAGACTGCGGCCGTCGTATGAATCTTCGACCGGTGCTGGGGGTGGCACCTGCCCCAGTCTGAGGGAGCGATTAGCGTCACATCAAGAGCACAGCCAAGTGCCAGACATGCCTGGCGTAGGCAGCCTTCCACTGTTCGTCCCTGCGGGCCCTTGCCGTTTCAACGTCGTCTTGGGATACAAACCGAGAGCCCACGGCTCCAGATGAAAGCGAGGGGACCATTGACTCTTCCATGATTGTATGCTGTAAAGGGTAGTTGACAAGGCCACCAGAGCGCCTCACAATCAATACAAGGCGTGCGACACGACTACGTAATCGCTAAGTAAGGCTATGCACTGACTTAGCGGGCATAAGGAACAGAAAATAAATAAGAAAGAAAGATGTGGAGGATGTAACTCCGCCTGCCCCATTACCACTGCCAGCCCTTGCCAGCCCTTACCTCTCCTCCAGAGGCTCTGTTGGCTGGATGAACCCTCCCTCCTCGTCCCGCACAAGAGCACCGTCCGCACCGTCGACAGCGAGCTTGAACAAGTCGGCCAGCGTTCGAAGCAATTCCTTGAGACCTGCGGCGCCTCCAATATCCACTGTCATCACTTCTCCTCGTGCGTGTCGTGTGACGGTGAATACTGCTTTCAACACTTACCATATCTACTTTCCACAACAGCATGGGCCAAGGACGAGCCCCCGTCGCCGAAGGAGCGCACATCCTTGAGCGATAGCCAACAAGCTACAGAATCGCGGCCGTCCGATGTGGCATCACTGCAGTCATCATCATATCCAGGCTCGTACAATGCTGCTTCGCGGTGGTGGGCATTCACGTTGCCCCGTCCAAGGGAGATGACCCAGAACGATCTACTCAACCCCGCTGCGAGACTGGAGAGGAAAAGCATCATGGACAGATCGATATCGTGGCTCCCTACGTCGGCCGCTATACGAGAGGCCGCTTCGTCATCACTGCGGAAGGATAGAGATAAAGAAAGGAACAAGGAAAAGGATGCCGAACCGGAATCAGCGCATGATCCATACACTCCGGTGCAGAAGTGGAACCCGACCATCACCTTACCTCCAACCCCCACAGCTCCGTTCACCGCACACCACAGTAAAACGCCTGGATGGGACTCTCCATGGAACGAAAGGTCACCAGCCGGCCCTTCCGGTATTGACCATACGTACGGCTTGGGCGCGAGCAAGGAGACGGACGACAAAAATAAATACCTCACTCCGTGGCAAAGGAGAAAGAAACAGATCCGTCGGTTTATCCTGAACAACGTCTATGTCCCCTTGGTAAGAGCCTTCGTCCCCACCCTTCGGCCGACACTTACCCTCCTTGATAGTTGTTTCGTTTCATCAATATCTCACTGACCGCAGCGGCACTTGGCGTGGCGTTGCACATACGTCGCGTGGAACAGCGCTGGCATGTCATGGGTGCTGTGGGTAGTTCCCCGTAAGTTGATTAATACATATTCGGAACTTCCCATTCTCACCCTACCCCAGGACACTGGTGATTATATTCGCACCCTTGACACTTGTACATGTCATGATTGCTATATATGTAAGCTAGCCGCCCCCCTTCATGTGGTTGCATACTAAAGGTTCGCATAGCTGGAATATTTCGGGCGACCTCTGGGACTGTGGCGTACTTCTGGCAAATTGGCCCACACGTTGTTTGAAGTTACTTTCATATGTGCTTGGTCGGCAGCACTTTCGCTGGCATTCGACAATTTCTTCACGTCACTAATTCCGTGTGTATCTTCCTCCGAGATCTCCTGGTACAGTCAGCTACCACGACCAGCCCCGCCTGACCCCCTGGACGACGTCGTTGCCAATGGTGTGGCGAAACAGATATGCCGCGACCAATTATCCCTGATATGTCTCGTCGGCGTCGGACTGATCATGTATTGCACCAATCTCATCATCAGCTTGTTCCGGATATTTGAGAAAGTCAAATACCATCCCTCCCCGCCGTCTCACACCGTATAGACGCACCACTCTGACTTCTATAAACGCTTACATCTCGCTGCGACGCCCTTACCCTTTCTCCGCTTCCACGTTCAATCTGCACTCGCTATCATTATTCGCCTCGAAAATGCATTCCAGACCAACGTCTTGGATGGCCACCGCCGTCCAACCCATACCAGGAACATTGTTCTTACGTAGTTCATAATATCCACTTCTCAGCATACGTTATCGACTGTATTGCTATGTACTTATACTGTAACGCAACGATAGTAGCCAGAGCCTCGCGTATCACGTCTCGGACTTAGATACGACTCACCCACACTCCTTCAATTTAATCGGATTTCTCTTTCTCGTGACTTTGACGTGCTACGGTCACGCGATAGCGTCATTCCTTTGCATGTCGCATTTAGACTCTTCACCTTGTGCGGCCCACTGCCTTCCTTTAACCTCAACGTTCAACCACCATCATGTCGTATGAGTGCTAATACCACCAGCAACGAAGACCGCCCTGTCAATATTGAAATGACAATGTCGGAGTCCGTTAGCAGCCAACCTAGCGGCGGGGCTAAATCCTTATCCACTCTGAAGAAGCAGGACTACCTTCTTGGAATCGGTTTACTGCTGGTGGTCGTGTTCTTATGGACGTCGTCGAACTTCATTACCCAAGTGCGTGCCTATCGTCCCGTTCCACGGCCAAGCTAGATAGCTAATATTTGCGTAGGACCTCCTTGAGACGGGATACGAAAAGCCATTCATGTATGTTCCGTTTAGTCATCGGGATAGAATGACTGACAGAATATGACTAGAATAACGTATCTGAACACGAGTGCATTCGTGGTCTATCTCCTACCATTTCTCTATCGACAGTTTCGTGAATCCAGACGTTACGGCAAAGCGTGTGTTTCTTTGAGTGGATAAGGCTTCGGAAGTGCTAATAGCACCTCGCAGTCGGACTACAGATGGATACCAATCCCTTGCCGTCGATGCTAGCCAAGGGGACAGCGAAGCTGGAATTCAAGTACGCGAACTTTCAAAACTTTATCGCGCGCCGTCCTAACTCGCTTCTGATGAACAGCAACCTGCACCAACGCTGAACAACGAAGACGGCCTGTCACCCTTGACCATACGGGATACCATTAAATTGGCTTCTGTATTCTGTATATTCTGGTTCATCGCAAACTGGTCGGTAAACGTGGCTTTGGAATACACGAGCGTTGCCAGCGCCACCATATTATCGAGCATGAGCGGTGGGTGAACAAATGACTGAAGGAGCAACACGAGTCTCACACACTTGTATGGATGATAGGCTTCTTCACATTAGCAATCGGGCGAATATTCCGTGTAGAAACATTTACGATGGCCAAGGTATGTTCTTGCTAGCAGTTTCCGGTGCAACCTCCCCGCTAAAAAATACTCTAGATTGCTGCTATTGTGATGAGGTAGCTTTACTATCCCTTCTTTCGAGTGAAGCGCTCTAAATTCCATCTAGTTTCATCGGCGTCGTTTTCGTATCCATATCTGATACATCGGAGACACGAACAGAGAACCTCATCCCCCGCGCAATGATCAATGCATCCCCTTCACTAACGTCTCCCTCACGACCGCTGCTAGGGGATTCTCTCGCTCTCCTCTCAGCAGTTTTTCTATGCGCTCTACGTCATCCTTCTCAAGGTTCGCATCAAGTCTGAATCCCGAATCGATATGCAGTTGTTCTTTGGATTTGTTGGTCTCTTCAACATCATAGGCTGCTGGCCCATCGCTGTCATCCTACACTATACTGGTCTCGAGCCTTTCTCTCTGCCACACGGCAGGAAAGCGATAATGGCCATCCTGATGAACGTGAGTCATTCATATTCCCCCATCCGAGTAAGCCGAAACCTAATCTGTGTGTCTCTCAGATGTTTATCACTTGGTCGAGTGACTACATCTACGTGCTAGCAATGCTCAAGACCACCCCGCTTGTTGTCACAGTTGGCCTTAGCCTGACAATTCCTCTCGCTGTGGTTGGAGACTTCTTCCTAGCCAAGCCGACCAAGGGCCAGGTTATCGTTGGTGCCATTCTTGTTGTGATTGGGTTTATTACAATTGGGGTAGATGGTCCGGGGCATGAGGGCTCTGAAGAAGAACACGTTGCGGCAGGTTCCAGTAGCCACCCGAGACGTTCGCAATCAGTGGCTCCCGAGGAAGTTGAGCTCCTTCCAGATGGTCCAACGAGAAATTAACGACTTAGACATATTTATTTTACTTGTTGTCATCGACGTACAGTACGATTATGGGCGCTAAACTGATAGTACTTCTTGCTTCTAAATTTTGATTGGCATGGTGTGTCGGATAACTTGAAGACGACGGCGAGCTCGCTTACCCGGCCTTTGATAGCCAAAGGATAGAAGAAAACGCTTGGGTGCTCACTCACCATCAGCCAAGGTCGATGTTAGCAAACGTCGCTTCGTTGCTGACGGTCCTACCGAGCAGGTGCTCGTAGGGAGCCTGGCAGCGGAAAACGATACAACAGTAAAGCCACACTTTTTTCAGTCTCGCGAAACCCTAATTAACTAGCCACCCCTCAGGCGAACGAAATCCTTCAGTCGATGGACGCGACGGTCAAACTACCATCGTTTACGAAGCGTGAAAAGCAGCAGCTGAAGCACGAAGCATTCTTACAGCGTACGTCGTCCTTTCTGTCCCTCCGATGCCTTGTTGTAAGTTCTGTATAGGTTTGGAGTCGGCGCAGACTCCTTATTCGAAGTCGCACAACCGTAGAATGAAGCGGAAAGCTAAGGAACAAGTTGCAGGGGGGTTGTCGTCGATGTATGAAGCGATCTCAATTATGGCGGAAGAGGCCAGCCTACCTCAGGACGATCTGAAGGCAGATTCGTTATCGACAGATCAGCCTGCGCGAGCGAAACCGGGGCAGATTGGACAAGGGAAGAGCTTCCCCTTATCAAACGCGCAGCGCAAACGTGCTTTGTGAGTGCCGAGAATGCCTGCCTGCAAAGGTATGTTACTGACATAGACCTCTTCAGAGAACTTGAGAAACTTAGGCAGCCTCTCATCCTCTCAACACCAGAATTCGCAGCCAGCCCATTCCAGACGATACGACAGCATGCTGCAAATTCATTACTAAAACATCAGGTCCCCAGCTAGCTCCAGTGTTGTATGTAAGCCTTTGTACTATCCATAATTCCGTGACCATTCTTCCACCAAAGAGACCCGAAGGGGCATCTGAGTTCCTTCACTCATCTTGCCTCTGCACGATTCCTGCGGGGAGCCTCATAATTTCCACTCCTGTGTGCAAAACGAATTTGAAGTTCTCCACTGCCTCGACTACGAGTGCTTTCAATTCGATGATGCTGGGCCGGACGTCAATAAGGACAGATAAGACGAAGAATAGTGACTCACGCAAAACACCAACCGATACATGCTCGAATTCCCGCAGCTATAAGGGTACGTGGGTCAGACGGTAACGTAGAGTCATCAATGTCCAGTGAAAACTCACAAAACGTCATCCTAAACGTTGCCTTGCTCAGACATAAACGAACGATGCTAATCATGTCAAAGACTTACAGATTCGCGCACACTCCAACGGACATTTGCTTCTCTTTTGACATGACAAGGAATCTACGCGAGTTCCATTCATCGGCATCGCTTCCCCAGACCGACGGCAGTCGATTATATGTGTAGATGGACACGATTATATCTTGACCCTTTTGGATGGGGAGCTCTGTCAGGGTCTCTCCGTCTTTGGTGACGATAGGCAACGCCGGTGGAAAGACATCATCTCTTCCTGCAGTGCGTACTAGTGCAGGGACGATGGGGTGGAGGCGTAAGACTTCCTGTAGGTGGTAATATGAGTTTTGACTTGGCGGGTGCTAATGTGTACCTACCTTCATACAAGCATTGGTAAATGTCATCGAGTCTGGGTGCGACACGGTGAAGTCTGTGCCTCTGGGTAGTTTGTACCGAAGCTCCTGAATTTTTTCTCGCATCATCTTCTGGTCTTCTGGATGCCTGGAAAGCTCGTACAGGAGCCAAGCAAGTGTTGATGCAGTAGTCTCGTGCCCAGCTAATATGATGGTCTTAGAGGACGATTCAGATCCTTGCTAAACCGAAACATGCAAAAGTAGGACCAACACCATTTGGGATAGGATCCCGTCTTCATCAAGTTGGTCTTCGGACACGTTGGCTCGGACTACTACATCATAAATGAGTGGGTGGAGGTTAAAAAACAATACGCTTGTGATGTCCCTATTGGTAGCATCCACCAAGGATACGAAGGCTTTCTCCTCGACCAACCCCTTTGCAACACTTCTCGCTAGGCCTCTGAAGGCGCGGAATCGGATATACTCCCTTGTCGGATGGATGTGGGTATGTACTGCCATAATCCCTTAAAGAGAAGGTCCACCCCAGAAGGGAAGGGTATAGAACTATGCATCCACTTCATGAGTGGCTATCGACGAAGCCGAAGCGTTAGGGCAGAACGTACAAGAGATTTTCTTACGCCCTGGAAAAAGGGGTTTGGGCGCCCTCTATTGCGTTAAGCTGATAGTCGAACGCTGCTGTGGTCTAATGTAAGAATGTGAGTCGAGCACACTGCGATTATACTCACCAACTCCCATGGCATCTAGGGTACTTTGAGCGAGCCATTGAGATACGTTGAAAGTCCGATCACCAGCTTCCTTTTCTGAGACGTCTGCACCATTACGATATTAACACCTAAGTACGATGCAGGAGATGGAATGCGTACCTGAGAAGCAGTGCTTTGGAAGAGTGAAAGAAAAGAATGTAATTGAATGCGTGGCTCATCACTTTCCTATGGCGCCGATGCGCATCACCTATTTCCGATATCAGAGTCAGGACGCGGAGACACTAGGAGGCCTACGATCCTACCAACTGCCGATGCGATACCCTTTTCAACAATGTTACGGACAATCTGGTCTGCATCCGCACGTTTGGGATAATGATACCCCGAGGTTTGGAAGATATGCTGAAGTGCACCGGGCCGCTGGTGAAGACGCCGTTCTTCTGCAGATACATCAAGTTCATCACAGTGGAACGCCAGCTGAACTGGAGAGTAGAGGAGTAACCTACCCCCAATTCCATGGCATACTTTCGATAGCTTCATGTGAAGTCTCGGGACCAAAAGACTTCGCGCAAATATCCGAGGGGTCGATGGCATACACAGGCACAAGCCCCCGCATGACATCGCTTCCTTCAATAGACCTTCGTATATGGTTGATGCTAGTACAGTAATAGTGGATGATTGATTTGCCGACTCCGGGTGCACTTCTGCGAAGTAAGCATGCCAATGGGAATATGATATTTTCCAACTTGATGACGATTAGGTAGTAGGCGTACATCTAAGTACAAGAAGGGTATACAACATTAAGAACATCATTGAACACGGACCTCATAGTCCTTTAATGTGGCATGCAAGGTCGCCCTGAACCGAAGGAGATGGAAGACGAAGTTGTAACCCTGTTTACAAGCTCGCGAAGCCTCTGGGCCTTATGGATCATCCCCTTCTTCGCGTCCCATCCCCGCGCTCCAAACGGTGCTGCCGCTTCCACTTCCACCAGCACTTCGACGGCTTCGTCTTCCACTTCGCGGAGCTATCTCCGTGAAGCCACCGCTATTTCCACGCGCCATATCCGCACTAAGCTGACGTTCCTGAGCGTCCAAAGCAGCTAAACTGTTAACAGCTTCAGCTTGCTCCAAAGCTTCTTGCGTCAAGTTGGCAGTGTTCCCAATACCGAGACCAACGGATGAAGATGACGGGTTATGCAACGAAGGCGTCGACTTTGCCGATGAGGCGTCTGAATTGTCCACAGATGAACCAAAGCCGAACAACGAAAACCTTCGATTGGGATTCGTACTTGTAGTAGTAGGAGTTGATGGAGGAGGGGGTGCAGGGCTTGGAGGGACAACAGGGAAGGGGATGGTTGAATCCCCATAAGCTTCATTGTTGCGTTCAAACGTTCGCGCTCTTTCCTGTCATTCTCGTCTTCGTGTGTATCAAGCTTTCTTGCCCCAGTCACTGGGCTAGCACCGGGCTGCAAGGTTAATGGACGCAAAGCGGAATTTTCGGGCTTCTTCTCAGCACTGAAAAGGGAGAAGTTCTTCCAATCGAAAGACATAGAGCGCCGTTGCGCTTTCGCACCGGTAGCCGGTGGCTTTGGGTCTAGCTTCGGCACATGGGGGAATGAAGGAGAGCGACCTTCATCGGAGGATGGGGTGGGATTGGAGGACGAGCGACCGATAATGGCGGACTGGGGCCGAGGCTTGGGTGCAGCTTTGGCCAGAGCAGGCGAGCGTGGTATGGAGGCTGGCATTGTGGTGGCGACGGGAGTAGGTGAAGCTTCATCATAGTCAACAGCAAGGACCCGCTCGAAGCCCCCTTGAGAAACGATGCGATCGATGATCTTGGATGCATACAATGAAAGGGCCTTGTTCGCATCCTTGAGAGACTTCACTTCGGTTCGTAGTGACTCAACCTCGCTAGGCGACATCAAGCCGCCGCTCTCTGAGGCAGATACCTTTCGACTATCCGTGCCCTTCTTGTTTCTTTTCGCCTTGCCAAGGGGGCGCTGGTCATCCAGTTGATTGTCTTCCAGCAGGTCCTTGTTCTCAGCGCGGCCAAGTTCGGCGGCGAGATCGAGTCCGGGTCCAGTGATGGGGAGGTCGGCCAGTGATTCGCCGGGTGGGCGTCGATCAGAAGAGTCAGAGGCGCCGCGTCGGCGACCTGTGCGCGCTGGTAGACGGCTAGGATGCTGCGCGGTAGATAAGTCCCTGTCGAGGTCGTGTTCGAGCTCCTCTTCTGGTTCCTCGTCGACTGGATTAAGGGTGTTTCTACCCGTGCTGTGCAAGCTCCGATCGTCATTGCCTTCAAGTTCTTCGTGGTCATCGTCATCGTTGCTGTCAGATCCTCCACCAACTTGGCGCATCAAGTTGAATTGCCCACTAAGTGTCCGCTCGCGTAAGAGTATCATGTAACCCTCATTATCCTCCTGCAGTTCGTTATTGACTCGCTTCAAATCAACTAGCTGTGATTGGAGAAGAACTAGAGTGCTCTGGAGAGACGTATACGATGTCGAGAGCGTAGAAAGTTCAAGCCTCATTGAAGTCATCTCTGCCGGCTCTGCCTCCGGATCGTTGAAGTCCTGCCTAGGTTCTACTTCTTTGATAGTCGGGATAGATTCTTCCTCCTCTTCCTCGGGTATGGGCTCTGGCTCTGGTTCAGGGTCCGGCCTTTTACGCGCCTGCGTCAAGGATTGTATCCGGGATTTGAGATGCTGTTCGTTGTCATAGAATGCCTGGCGCTCGGCCTCAAATGTGGCAGTCTTGTCCACCTATTAGTCAGAGTAAATTCGGAAGCGAAACCCTTCTGACCTGTTCATTATACCGACGCTGCAAATCCCGCTTATCCTTCTCTAGTTCGCGTACCTGGGCGCGCAATTTCTCTGCAACATCCATATGCTGGACTAGTTCAGCCTCGGAGCGAGATTGCTCAGCGTACAATTCGTTAAGACGCGTTTCGGCTGCGTGCAGTACGGAGGTAAGACTTTCTATCTCCGTGCCTAAATTTGTGATCGTCTGGTCTTTGTCCTGCAATTGCACCAGTAGCTGCGTATGTCGTAGGCCATTAGTGACAGGCTGTACCCCCAAACTGACAACTGTACGTACCTGTTCTCTCCGCTCGGTCTCTTGCTTCAATGCAGCAGAAAGAGATTCCCTTGTCTCCCCATTCACGACTGGCGATGAGGGTGCTTTGATTGATGCTCGTCGTGCTGCATTGGAGCTTAGAGAAGAGGGCGTTCGTGTAGACGCTGCTGAGCGAGCTGTAGCACCTCTTGCGATGTTCGAAGTTGGCGTCGGCGGGGGCGACGAGGGCGTGCGCCGACTCGGGGGACTTCGTGTTGCTACCGTGTTAGCCATGACGAGATAAACGTGTCAGGTCGTAAAATGTCGTAGATTCGTTTATGGTGATGAAAGAAAAGAAAAGTGGAGAGAGGGCGTTTCGCCGTTGAGCTGAATGAATTCGTGTCCAAGTCTAAACGGGAGAAACAGAAACAGGTGGCATCAATGCTGCGAAATGCATCATGCATGTGCCACCATTGCAACTGATGATCGGCAGACGGTGTCTCGCACGTGACCGCCGTCAAGCGATGTTGATTAGATGAGATTAGATAAGAATCCAACTTCCTTCCACCCTCATGTCAAAGGCCGCCCAAACTCTCTTGGAAGAAATCCACTCGGAGTCTTTACAGGTGGTACGGTGTCTCGAGTTTGTTTGGTCACCGTTTCACAAATTTACTTGATGAGCTAGCTCCTTTCTTCTCTCCGTCGTGAGATCTATTTCAAACCATGAAAAATCTTCATCCTGACCTTTCGCGCATCAGCGCTTCCGGACTTTCGGAGGTGGGCCACGCGGACACGTTCTCCACGGGTTCCAGTGCTGCTGATACTTCCCCGTCGTCGACCTTCAGACTTGGAAACGTGGTCGAAATACAAGGACCATCGGCCACAGGCAAATCCCATTTGGTGTACCACCTCGTGTCGCACTGCATCATTCCGCCAGAGTATGAAGCCCGCGCCCTGGGCGGCTGGGGTAAGGCTGCAATAGTATTTGACTCCGACAACACCTTCAGCATCGTACGAGTAAAGCAAATTCTCCTGAAGCGGTTGGAATCAAGATTTGCTACGCAACCCCACCTGTGGACCGCAGAATCGCGCTCTGACATCGTTGAGAAGTGTCTGGACCATTTGCACATATTCAAGCCGTCGTCATCAATCCAACTTGCCGCAACACTTCGTAATCTTCCAACATATCATACCATCAACTTACCTCACACGGACATCGGTGTCCTTGCTGTAGATTCGATCAATGCCTTCTATTGGATGGATAGATTTACCGTAGAGCACCCTAGCTCCTCTGGAAAAGCATCTAAAGCTACTGTTAACCCCTTCCAACACGTCATATCATCGTTGCGCGCTTTTCACGCTGCGTACCGGCCTCTTATCCTCCTCACAAGTTGGTCGATCGGTCCGAACCAGTCTTCGTCCAACGGTACCTCCGACAGACAACAACCATTTCTATATGCCGACCCTCGTCATCAACTGCGCTCTACAATGTCAATGCCGTCGGGTGCAATCACCCATCGTGTTACGATGTCAATTATACCTGCGCCGCAACCCTTAACATCTGCGGATCCAAAATGGCCCTCGCCGCAGTTCGTGTGCTCGATCCAGAAGCCAGGACATGATTCCGTTGGTCGTTTCATGTTGCAAATCAATGATGGTGTAGACTGTAGACCGCCTGAAGACCAAAACTTTCTAGTGTCCGTCTGCTAAGTTTAAACTTTGACGCTGTGACCGCCTCACGTTTGATGTGTTTAATACGTACCAAGTTATAGTTGTATCAAGTACTTATTTGTTTATTTACAACCCTGTGTGATTCTGCTCAGTGGGCGATCCCAATAAGTGTAGCAACATTGACCACATCATCAATCACTGGATCATGGATCATAATCAAATCATGACGTGCGCAGAAAGGTCGGTTTCGAGAGGATTGAAACGTCAGGTAGAAGAGCTAAGCCATATCACCGAATGATTGGCACGGCGCCGCAGCTCGTAGGTAGTTCACCATGATGAAATTGTTGTGGTAACTACACATGGAGATGATAAAGTAAAAATCTAGGCTACAAGCTGTATGGATGCGGAGGGGGGATGGGGTAATGCTACTGATGACAACTACTACAAAACAAATATGAATACGCAGTGGTAACTATATCAATTAGTACTGTAAAGTATAATATAGATAATATAAACTCTAGAATGCTTACGCGAAAATAATAAGTTACATAAATGGTCCATTGAAGGCCATAATCCGTCCGACGATTAACGTGAAACACCGAAAATGCTGTCAATTTGCGACTTGTAAGCTTCTTCGACTGCCTTACGGCGAATGTTGCCCTTGGTAGCTGTCCTTGGGAGTGCTTTCCGCGGTACGACGACTATCATCTTCGTTGATGTGATACGCTCGTGGAGATATCGCCTGGCGTGGAACTGCCGAGTCTTGCGAATGATCTCTTTTTTGAGCTTTTCGTGATCGATGTCACTTGTAGGCTCCACGAACAAGACAGGCGACGGGCGCCCAGTGCCGACAACAATGCAGTCGTCGATTAATGAACCGCACATTGCGCGAACATTATCCTCGATTGCTCTAACGAGCAGCGCGTATCAGAATGAGGCACTAAGGTAACGAATCTCATATGGACGTACTTGGTATCACAGCGAAGACTGTTTTCGGATTTTATCCAGTCGTCGTCACGTCCGCGGAAGACATAGGCGCCGGGTATGGGTTCCTGGAACAGATCGCCTGTATGGAAGTGACCGTCTTCGGAGTGTCGCAAAGAGGCGTCTGGGCAATCACCCGAATCAGAGTAAATGACCAATTCGTACATGCGACCTGTCGACTGATGCGCTGCTTCTGAAGGGGAGACAGGTGCAATAGGCTCGAAACCATAGTGAAACGCCCTCAAGCGGGCGCAAGAAAGGAGCTGTGTAGTCACGACCACCAACAGAGAGAAGCATTGCACCGCATTCAGTGCTACCGAATAGATTCTACAGTGGCCATGAGATGAAGGAACAATGATTGACGGTCGGGGATGCTCACCCGTATCTTCATGCCATGATGATAGGCCCATTGCTCCTCCTCACGAGCTAAGGGGAGACCACTGTACAGGATTTCATCAAGGTCGACAAGCTTCGATAGAAGTTTGGGGTCCTGTCGCGATTTTCGAAGATGATTGGCGAGGAAAGTGGCGAACTGGTTAAGTCGGTTAAGGCCACAGTCCTGGATCATAACATGTAGCTCCTCGGAAGAGAAGTTGATTGCAGTAGGCTGAATGACACAAGAACCATGCTGAAGGGTGCCAAGGAGCACTAAAACATGATATTAGGTGGCGTTCAAAACTTTCGAACAGCTAGAAAACTTACTGAATGTCTGGCCAATATGGCACATACTTCCCCTGTATCAAAATTAGCAACGAACTCAGTAAGTAAAGAAGGTGAAGGTGCTTACATCCATACAGTGACATCTTGCTTGGAAGCATTGATCGGCTTGCTAACCTGATAGGACTTCTTCACCGCCGATTCTAGCCACCTAAAACTGCAAGGAACGAGTTTGGGGCTTCCTGATGTCGAACCACTGGTGTGGAATATGAACGCAAGATCTTCGGGCCGGTTGTCAAAACGTTCCGGTAACGGTTCACCCAGGGGATCGGCTTCGTCGTATTCCATTGCAACATGTATCGGGACGGATGCTTCAGACAACGTGGATGCGAAGGTTGCGTCGTAGATGAGCGCATTTGCGCCAGCTTTCTCCAACAGTTCACAGACAACAGCGGGGTTTGGTAGCCTCAGACTAAACATTTGAGGGATGTAGCCTGCTCGAGAGAGACCATATATGTGCAGTACATCGGTGTAGGTCATTCCACCAAGCCTACGAATATTAAAGTGAATATCGGGTATGGGGCCACGTAAGTTGTGAACATACCAAAGGCCAACGATCGATCGCCGAGGCACACCGCTACTTCTCAATTTATGTGACCAAGATCGAGCAAAGCGCTCGACGTCGTGTTGAAATTGTGAGTATGTGATCGACTGCCACCCTGCAATGTTGTTACTCTCATCGAGTTGAGGGAGTTTGAAAGCTGAGGCCGAAGGATATACGGAGGCACTCGTCTCGAGAACGGTAAGATGTGAGGAAGACATCCTTCAAAGGGGTGTTAAGAAGTAGAATATGATGAGGCATTCAGGGATATGCGTCCGATCTTTATAGTGGTTGCATCGAAAATGCTATATCCGAGTCAATATCGGGAGCGGTTAGGCATAATTGGAAGGCGTGGGTTGTAATCGTTGCTAGGCCCTATCTTTGGTTTCGAATAGCCTTGCCTGTCGAAACGGGATGGGTGAAACACAGAACAGATAGGTACACCTTGAACGGAGCCGTGGATGAATTGATCCATTTGGTGAACCACCGCCGGAATGACATTGGTCACCAAGTACGGTAGTGAGATTCAATACGGTTTGGATAAGGAACAAGATCGCTCCTAGGCGATTTTTTCCGAGTCAAAGAGAGGCGATGCGTACTCCGCATACGGCCGCTGCGGCTGATTAGATTTATGGGCGGAAATTTGGCTGAGACATGTTGCATCACCGTTAGGCACGGAAATATAACCTATATATGATCACGTGCCTCGAAGAAATGCCTCCACAATAGAATTGTCAGTTGGGTTGAGCTTCGTGTCACTGGCGACATTGGATGCTATAGATGGACTGACGGGTCTTGTAAGAGATAACAGCATTTCGTAGATACCGCCCGCATCAGTGTGAGTCACAGTAAGTCGAATGACATGACTAAAGGCAGTGTTAGTGAGCGATGGATGAGGCTATCAACCCTGGCGTAGATGATTACTGAGGCTGCTTACATTGCTTTGAAGCTGTAAATGGAGACGCGCTCACGTTATGCTCTTGTGCCATGGCACCACGATGCAAAAGAAAACTTGAGGCCGATTACGCGGAGTGCTTCAAGCTTTTTTTCTTCAAACTAACCTTCCATTGAGCTCGGAAAAATGTGGCCGAGGGTATTATACATCCGTTCAACCGAGCGTTACCTCCCTGATTGGGCGGCTAGGGATTGCTCTACGAGCGCATGAGCATCCACGCCAGCGACAAGGCGATGCGATGCTGTAGATCATCTGACAGGCGGGGAGAGACCTTCCAGAATCAAGAGCAAAATCTGAATACAAGGCCACCTGCGACCTTCATGCATCGTGTACGTACCAAGGAGACGGGCATACAAAATCGGCGACGAAATTCGGCTTTGAGTGGCCACCATCGTGCCCTGTAACATCTAAGACAGAGCTGAACGGAGTCGGAAGCCGTGATCAAGTTTTGCACCGACACCGCGCTGGTCGCAGAGAGGATCAGAGTTCCCACGGTCAGTTCAGTTCACGAAAAAATATCAAACACACAAGGTTCATCTACATCAATAACTGGTCCAACTGACACTGATTATCCTGCTCTTTGCAGTATCCTCAGTTCCTGCAGCTTCATGCTCCAGAGTACCCGCTTCGCTGCCAAACATTTTTGCCGGCTAGGTACGGTGTTGGTCAATCAAGCAGCCTTAATACAATGGGGGCATCACTCGACCTCGCTTGACAAGTCCCCTTCGTTTCACCCCCTTCGAAATCTGCAAACAGACAGTGCCACCAAAGCTTCGGACGCCACAATCCAAGGCCAATCCCTGCCAGGCGAACTGCTGGTGCTGCTAGACTCAATGCTCACCTTCGATGCGGCGTTGCAGATGGTCAAGAGTTCGCCTACGATATCACGTCGTCTCCTTGACGGCAACGCAGCACGGGGCCTTGCTGTGGAGTTAGCGCGAACCGAACGCCCTCAACGATCATTACTCTTGATACGACTGGCCCACAAGCTAGGATCTCGACTGAAGCAGAACGTCTACGAATGCACAGCTCACGAATATGCATCAAAGGCTAATTGGGCACGGGTCCTCGACGTGGTTTCCCTTGGTGTCGAGTTGTCTGGTCGAACCACCCTGCGCTTGCTGAATTGGAGGACGAGGGCTCTCATTGAGGAACAAAATTTCTCCGGCTTGGAGGCAATTTTAGGCGAGTTCGAAAAATACAAATTATCTCCCAGTCGACGGACATTCCATCTCCTGTTAACTGGTCACATCCGTAACCACAATCTCCATCAAGCCAAAGCCTGTCTCCAATACATGTCAGCCGCCAGCTGCCCTCCAGATGCATCGACATATTCGATCTTGGTTACGGTATTCCGACCTTTGGGAGCTGATCCAGAGGTACTCGCACAGGCAATACAATCTCTCCCCGACATTCAAACGCAAGGGAATACAACGATTGCGGTACTCAACAGCCTACTTCAAATATATTTCGACGCGCGCCGACCGCCCGAAGTGCTCCGCATATTGTCAATGTTCAGAGGACACGACACAGCTGCGTCCCTTGCTTCTACATATCGAGATCACGTGGTGACCGGCGAGCTGTACGAGAGCGTAGATACCCCGCCTTCGATACATCAACTTCCAAATCTACCCCCAGTGACGCCTGATGCCGCAACATTCAGCCTTTTGCTTAATGATGCTGCTAGGCGACATGATTTCTCATCTGCGTCTCAATATCTTCAAATTATGGCACACGCAAATGTGAAACCCACTTCTGACACCGCGGTATCATTGATTCACGTCTTGTTTGCAACCCATAATGAAGCCACTGCTCTGCAATTAGTATCACAGGTGTGTGGAGCTGGAGCCGGAGAACTTAGCTCTCTGCTACAGGACACACTGCCAGCTCTCCATCTTCCGATAGCAATCGACCACATCTTACCAACTACACAAATACTCAACGCTCTTCTTAAGGGGCTTCTAAAGTCGCCCAATGGCTTTCGTTGGTGGCATGCAGTACTGAGGCAGATGCGTGCGCATGGTCTTCAACCTAATTCAACGACTGTCGAACTCCTCTTGGCATACATGGACAAGGTCGAGGGCGCTCGCCCGCGGGAGTTACTTCGTACACTCAGATTTCTTTCTCATTCCAAAGTGAAGCCAACCCTCCGGCACATACATATAATCCTTCGCTCCATTCTTCGCCTGGAGAAGCAAATAGTCTACGGTAGCGGATGGAATGCACTGGCGGCCAGATTCTCATCCAGCCGACGAGACGAAGCTTCTCCTCACTTAGACCGTATTTCCGACGTTACAGACATGTTAGACCCGACCGCTGGTATTAGCTTAACGGCTCGCCATCGATACCGCACCCTCGCAGGACCGTTGATCGAAAATCTCACTGAGCGCAAAGTGAGAAGCGACCCAGCCATGTTCGCCATGCGACTCAAGCACGATGGGGTAATGCGATCCGACCTAGATTCAGCGAGGGAAGTCTTCCATGCCTACGTTGCACGAGGAATGCGCCCAACGGCGTACCATTTTGCTTCGTTGATGGAAGGTCATACGCTCGCCGGTGACATATTGGGCGCGGAAGATGTCATGCAAGCAGCGGTTGATGCTGGGATAGAGCCTAACGTCGTCATGTATACAACGCTTATCGTTGGCCACGCGCGGAAGGGCAAACCACGTCTAGCCCTGCGGACCTTCCAGCGAATGCTGGACGCGGGCGTCAAACCTGACGTTCCTGCTATCGACGCAGTAGCAAGTGCATTTTTCGCGGCAGGAGCTTATAGGATGGCCGCGAGAGTCATTATCAGTCTGTGGCCCCACGTTGGCCGTTTCCCTCCCGAACTAGCCGACGCATCCCTTCGTGATCTGGCCCGCGGATTTCGCAAACTTCATGCCCCAAATGTACGTAGAACGAGCCCAATGACGAAGCCTCAGAGTCGGACATTACGTCGCAAGACTGCGAGGCTTCTTTCTTTGTGGGCAAGGGTCAGTAATAGTAACAGTCTTATGCGTCCAACTTCGTAGCACCTGTAATTGACATTAGAGAAGAGACGGGGTACATTCATATTTTAAGTTCTCTTTTGAGTGTGTAAAAGTTACATTACTTTAGTCCTTCACATCCCTGACATCTGTTGAATAAGTGATCATACATTGTTCACGATCTAGAATATTTAGCATCGAGAAGGCGCAGGGCATGTTGAACGGCATTGGTAGATACTTCCCGGATGCGTTGGCGCCCACATTGAATCAAGATCTCTTCTGGTACCAATTGGGGAGGAGGCGACAGCAGGTGCTCCCTTTCACGGTATCGCGCGTGTGGATCTGTCAGAAGGACGGACTGCTGGTCTGCGCCCGCCGCGTCGTTATGCGAAGGGACAGGTGATGATAGACGCTCAGGAGTAATGCTACCGGGAGCAGGCGATATTACAACTCGAGGTCCCGTGCACTTGGAGCGACGGGCGACTACATCCGCGAGCAGTTCAAGATCAGAGAATTCGACATTGGGATGGGCCTTGAGTTGCTTCCAGGCATGGTTGGTAGGCATGGTGTCCTCATCAATGGGGCATGAGGATACGGCAGACCGGGGTAGGGACGCCATCGTGCGATGACTACATGTATGAGACTCTGGCTGAGCTTCGCCAAACGCTGCGGAGGTTTCACCGCAGGGGCAATTGTCACAAGGGGCTATCATAGACGAGCTCTTCCCAACGGCAGCACAAAAGGCCTGACCGAAGGAATCATCAGAACAAGCTGAGCAGTTTGAAGGGTCGCCTGTGCACGTAGCCCGAGAGGTCCGGGAGGCAGGGATAACGGGGAAGATCACTCCTGGGAAGGATTTGGCGGCACGGCGCTTGAGGGGGACTGGTGGCTTGTAAGCGGGGAGGTTGTCTAAGATGGAGAGTTGGCTAGGCGCAGGCGACGGATCAAGACGGATTGTTCCCTCGAGCGGGGCAATAAATCGTGACTGTTCGGCTGCTTCTATTTTGAGGTTCGTTGCATTCATGCTCTCGGCATCTGCTTGTTGTTGCATAGCCAATTCTCTGCAGACACAAGGCGTGTCCTCGTTGCAGAAGCCGCAATCAAATTGTGGGAACACGGCGGGCTCATAATTAGCCATGGTGATACTCTGCTTTGTGGCAGAAAAGTGAAGCATCCCCGGCAACGACGAGTGGCCATTTAAGTCGGCAGAGTGGACTTCAAGGGGAAGAGGGGAGAATCGCGTTTCACACGACCCGTTCGAGTCTGGGGAAGAGACCATAGATGGAGGGGATGGAAGATAGGCAGCTGATAGTGGCGACACAGTCATAGGATTTGATGCCTCTGCCGTCAACGTTCTAGACCTCTTCCTCGTGGAGAGCGCGGAGGTAGGCGAAGTAGCCCTCGAGCGCTTCTTGTCTATGACTTGATTGCTACTGTCCTGCTCGAGCTTGAGTAACCTCTGTCTAAGAAATGCATTCTCAGAGCGAAGTTTCTCGTTTTCCTCCTTGAGTCTCTTAGCAATATTTTGTAGGGCGACATTGCGCTCTATTTCTCCTTGTTCGTAAGAGAGAACCCGAGCCTGGAGCTCGGCAAGCTGGGACTGCTTGCGTTCTCTAAATGCACGTTGTGCTGCCCTAGAAAAATGCCATCAGGTGCTGCCATCGAGGGTATTCTTATTGAGCACCAACCTATTTTGAACGCGCCTCCCTTTGCTTTCCGGCTGTGGATTGAGTTAGTGGCAGGGTCTCTCGTAACGAATCTGTACCCTTACATCCTCTTCAGCCTTAGCGGGTGTGGTTGTGTCTTTCTTCGGCTTTCGTCCAGGCTTCGGTTTTGGCTGTATAATCCATTCTTTAGATGCTGGAGGCATATTAGCCGACGATCACAGTGGAGCGCACTCCGGAGGACGTACGGGTAGCCCAGAGAACGCTTGAGGATGCTTGTGCGGGAGTGGTGGAGGCAGAAGTCATAAAGAGCCCGTCTAAAAGGATGCACGGTTGGTACGGAGTCAGAGTGGTAGAGTGTGAGAGAAGGCGAACCAATCGAACGGATGGCAATCCCAGACTTATACTTGAAAGTGGGAGATGGAAAGTGGGCCGATATCTGATAAGATGGGGAGTCTGTTGACGCCTGCTTGTGTCACAGGATTATCGTGAGAACAGTTATGGTTTCCTTTCACTAAATTGGGCGAGCGTGCCTGGTGCCGAACGGAACTTCATCCCTATCTCCTCCACTTTGCTGTCTGTTGGAGAAAGCTACCAACTCGGATCCGGGTCTTCCTGTGAGAGCTACCAACTTAATATTCCACGACAAACGGGCATAACTGAATGATATTGGCCGGTCCGCGACCCAACCCGACATTACCGTCTCTCACAGTCCATGAGTAACACGTACAGACATTCCCAACGCGACTAGATACTGACGTAGCCAATCACTCGACTACCTCTTCCTCCGTTTGTTCTATCACCTCGTCCACCCAAACTTCAATCTCCTCCTTTTCTTCCTCATCGTGTCGGCTTTCCTTTTGCCCACGCTCTTCCAATAACTCCTTCTTGCAACGAAGTCGCCAAGCATTCCATTCGTCCACAAGGCGTTTGCGCAGCGCGATCAGTTCGGCAGAGACATTACTCTCTTCTGCAGCGTCTTCTTCGTCGAATGCCCGACTGTATTCACGTAAGTTCTTGCGAATCTTACGCTGTTGTTCTCGCGTAAGTAGCGTCCGTGGGCGAGGCCGCCAGATGAACTGCTTGAAGCGGTCTAGAATGTGCTTCTCTAATTCTTGACCTTTGAAATCCCATATTGCGTAGCCGTTTTCAAGCTAGATGATCACAGTGAGAGAATTCGTTCAGTAAATTCTCAGCGAATCGAAAGGGGGCCAATCGCTTACCGTGTGCCTCCATGCGCTCGCGCTCGTGGCTAAGTAACGGCCACTAGGATCCCACTCCAGATCTGTCACCCCATAATGATCACCAGTGCCGAGGAGTTGAACACTTGTACCCCAGTCATCTTTAGATGCACTGGCCTCTTTGCGCACTGAGTCCACCGAATTGAAATCGAGGTCCCAGAATTCAAGCTCGGACTTGCTTGAAGACCCAACAGTGGCAAGAACCAGGTGCCGTCCTTTGGGAGACCAGCGTATAGCATTACTCGTGCGTCCGGTGAGTGTTCCTGAGAAGAGACTGTGGTGAGAAGACACGATTTGCCAAGGAAAGATGGACGTATACTCACGGAGAAGCTTGAAGTCATTTTTGTCGTGATCTAATTGATAGAAGCTAACGTCTGTTTTGATCGTGACACCGGGACCGGGATTCCCAAGGTTGGGATCGCTACTGGACACGATAGCAAAGCGTTCGCCATTAGGTTCCCAGGAAAAGTCCGTTACTGTGTCTAAAGTGGGTCGTTAATGTTAATGTAGCGTTGAAGTTCCGTGCGTCATATATAGTACCTTTAAGCTCAACTACTTCAACAGGGTAGTCCTTTTCACGGACTCGGAAGATTTCGAGATTGCAGAAAATAGACTTCTTGGTCTTGGTGTGACGATCGACCTTCACGCAAAAGAACTCGCCTTGATTTTGCCAGTACAGCTTGCACTAATATTTTGGAGCGTGAGCTCACGTTCGCTTCGAAGAAGATAAAGCTCACCTCTGTCACATTGAACAAGTTCTTTTGCCGCAAGATCGTGCGACTAGGGAAACTCAATAGAGTGACGCGCGCTGGTTGATTTGCCACTTCAGGGGTCCAGTATGCTAACATATTCTCCTTGTTCTTCTTCGGAGGTTTGCTTCCAGCTCCATTGACACCGTCATCCATGTCCTTGTCGCCATGTGGGCACCATTCGAAATCTACGACACCTTCTATCTTCAGGCTCTTTCTCTCATGTAGGTACATGCTAGGCAGCTCATAGACACTGATCATTTGACCAGGGGTGACACGGGCAACGAATTTGTCGTCGGGGCTCCACTTTAACGCGGGCCATTGCATCTGACTTTTTTGTGAAGGAGTTTCGTTTTCTTTGAATGTGGAGAACGTGCGAAGGAGATGGCCAGATTTGACATCCCAAACGGCTAAATTATTGCCTTCGTCATCTGGTGAGAGGTATTGAGGACCTTGAGGGGCGCCGGCAGGCACAACGATAGGCTCGTTGGACCATGTGACGAGGTAGTTTTCGCAAGGAGAGAAGTCGATCAGTTTAACCAGCGGATGAGCGAAACGTTGCTGAGGCTTCCATGAAGGACCACCCCAAAGGCGTACACCCTGCCGATGGAGAGTGCCAACATATGTGCCTAAAGGAGACCATGCTACATAGAGGAAATGTTCCCATTTCTACGAGCGGAGACTTAAATAGCCGCAAAGAGGGCATTTTGGAGACGACATACAGGCTTGTGTGCAATTTCACACTGTGAAGGCTTTCCGTGCCATTGTATTTCAACTTCCTCGCCTCTATGAGTAACGTATTGGTCACGGCCTTGGGAATCAGCTAGCCATGCACGGAGATGTTCCTGCGTCAATGATGAGTAAAGGGGTTCATGGGGTATTCTTGCACATACCCTAGGAACATACTCCTCAGTTTCTGGCTCTGCGTAAGCTTCGTCCATCTCAGCGTATTTCTCGATGTCAGTGAACCGATTGACTTTGAATGTATGTTTCGCGTCGAATGGATGGTTGTGCATTGCAACAATGGCCAGCTCGGCCTCATCCGCCGTAAGGAAGTCAATGAAGGCGTAACTAAAATAATCAGTCAGAATTCGCTGCAGTACTAGGGACACTCACCCTTTGCTCTTCCCCTTTGCGTCGTCCCATGGCACGAAGATATCGTCCACCTTGATTGACGTGCCCTTCTTGTTGAATTCTTTCGCGATTTTGGACAACAGCTTCTCCAACTTCGATTTGTCGATGACTGGGATTCCATCCACGACTACGGTGTTGTCCAAGCTATCATCGAAATGGACCTCGTATCTGCCGAGGCCAATTGTCATTATCACAACACCGATCGCAACAGGTATTTCCCTACTTCGCTTCGATATCAGAGTAGTCGATGTCCTCTGTGGGATCTCTTGTTAATCCAGGCATTTTGGAGGCAGTCAATAGAATAAATGGACTGAGTCTAACTGTGAGGAAGCGACGACCAAAACTTTTTGTTTCCCACGGTAACATACAAGCAAGAATGTGTGGTGTGACTGTTTCTTCAGTGCACATCCAAACTGGTGGTGTCTTCGCGGAGCACCTTTTGCCACTTACCGTCATACTGTCTCCATGTGTGGTATCCAAGGAATAACCATATGGAGTGCTCCTTATTTCCCGACAAAAACTCTACGATTTGATGCGCTCGACTTTGCATGATACTATGTAAGTGTACGAGTGGTGCGGTTGAGTAAGAATAGAGTCCATATTCTACTTGTTTGCAACGAAGTGATGAAACACTGGGAAGTCTGGCGTCACAACTTGTACGCCTCGGTGCCTTGGCGGAGCCATGCTTTCCAGTATATAATCCACTGTTATCCGTATGTCCTACATAATCTTCATCGAGCTCAACTACTTGCACACTATGACCGACGTTAGGCACCAGACTCCCCCCACGCCTCATGACCAGGTAGTCCCCACTGACTCGGTGTCCAATGCTGGAGGACCGACGAGCAGCAGCGCAGACCGCACTCCTGATGAGGTTAAGGCAGATAATGCGTTGGCTGAACGCCTATCAGCCATCATAGAGGACGCCAACGAACGCCTACTCCCTCTTTGCAATATGACCCGAAAGGTATA
This sequence comes from Pleurotus eryngii var. eryngii, assembly GCA_029467805.1. NCBI lineage: Eukaryota > Fungi > Basidiomycota > Agaricomycetes > Agaricales > Pleurotaceae > Pleurotus > Pleurotus eryngii. Next base: position 1,112,684 of record SZVJ01000018.1, read on the forward strand.
TTGAACTTCAGTTGCCGAGCGCAGGCTTTGATGCTTGGTTTAGAACATCGAATCCTTCGAACGACGGAAAGAAGATGATAGAGATGATGCCGAACTGGTCAAACAAGTCCGACCGCTGATTGAACAAGTGGAAAAGGTCCTCAATGAGACCAACGGCGCTGTCAAAGGAGCGGATCCCGACAATCGCTTGTCAAACAAAGCGAAACGCCACATGCAGGATCATAAAGCCACACCAGACGAACAGAGACTAGCAGAAGCACTCAGAACGGTGCATTTTACCTTTTTTTTTGCTTCTACTATACTGAAGCCCATCGTGTCCGTAGCTTTTGCAAGAGGTCCAGGGTACCATCGATTGGGCTAAAGACAAACTTGATTCCTTCCCCAAGGCCAAGAAAGATCTTGGACCACTCCTGGATGCTCTAGGACGTAAGTAAACACAATTCTCTCGCGCTAGTGTAGATGCTTAAATCACTTCATCAGAACCCCTGGCACAGATCGTCGGCGGCGTGGGGTTATTGCTCGCCGGTGTACTGAACTTGTTGGGCAAATTGGTAGGCTGTGCATTATCATGACTATGCTCGTTCTCAACCTTATGTCTCTGTCAGTTGAGCGGATTAGGCCTGGACAGTTTGTTGAAAGGAATCATTTCTGCAACGGTAAGCTTCTGTGCAATTGTTGTTTCTACTCGTCGCAGCCCTTGCTAACCGCAATTAATTAGGGTCTCGCATCAATTTACAAAGGCCTGGGCTTAGATAAATGGCTTAAGTACTAGGCGGTGTGTAGTAGAAGAATATAGCATGTTCCCTGACTTTTGGATCTCGAGTTCACGGCATGCGCACATCGCCGAGCCGGATCGGACGCGGTCACTCTGCGCGTATTACGTAAGAGGAATCCCTTCAACCGGAGACGGGAAAGGAAGGGTCGATCGTCTCATCTCATGGGTTCGTTAGTCGTGCGAGCAACTCTGCAACGACAGCTGCAAGCTAGCATCCTCTACCATTCAAAATGCTGCACCAGAGCACGGCTCAATGCTACCCTTTCACTCGCTCGACCATCCAATGAAACCACAGAAGCTGGGCCAAGCACGGTCGAAGTGAGTTCTCGTACGCGTTTCTATTCGAGCTGCCTTCAGAACAGCTTCTCGTTAGGAACCTAGCACGTTCGAGATACCATTTGGCAGGAGCTTGCTGGATCAGACCAAAGTGGAGGAGCATCTAAGTGCTATTCAGGCTACACAGGAAGCTCCTTTGGACCTCAAGGATTTGGAATACTATCGACCCAAAGGGCCGTGCGACCCGAACTCTGTTCAATATGAACGCCAATACAAGGCTCTGCTCGATGGCCTCCTGCATTCGTTCAGTAAAAAGCAGTTGCGTCGCTGCTGCCAGTTATACGGCATGGACTCCAAATCGACTGCTGCTAGTCGGACAAAAAAAGAGTACGCAAGAGCAATAGTAGAGAAGGAGTGGGGGTGGCCGTCCTTACACCAAGTGAGGCAGAAACAGCAGGCGTGGGTTCAGGAGACTCGGTGTTCGTCCCTTTGCCTCTCTTGAGTCTTGTACTACTAATATACCAGTACAGCGTTCCCACTCGACCCTAGGCAATCTTTTATCATCCTTGGAAAAGACGGTTCCGACCTCCTCTCCCTGTCTGCGAAATATGATGTACATATGACACTGTCATCAAATCCTCTAAGCTTGAACGCCTCTGGTAGAAGGGGATCGTTGGAGAAGCTTACAGAGCGGATAAATTCTATTACGGCGGTGAGGCTCTCACTTACATACATTTACTTCCACCTCCTCATTCCCTCTCAGAATGTTCAAGAAAATATATTTGACCTTCCATCTCAGACTCCATTATCCTCAAGTCTACTACAGCGAATATCACGCCTTACTGGTGCTTTCGTGGAGAACTTTGGCAAGCCTGGAACTGTCAGTATCGATATTTACTGGTGACCCTCCTGCTCATGTTTTGCCTAGATTCGAATATCTGCTTTAGATGAACGAGCATTAGCAATTGCACGTCGATTAGCTCTGCGGACGTCACAAGAGGTATGCACGTATAACACACACCACGTGAGCAGCTACTTACCCTAAATGGAGGCTCGCGGCCATCAAGAAGGATGCTTGCTTGCATACATCCCTCCTACACCACCCAACGACACTCCTGCCCCGATTTCATTCCCTTACGCCTACTCAGTGTACCCTTTTCTGGCCTCTCGACCGTTGCCATGGAGCATCATCACAAATGGAACGTTTCGTGTGCGGAGGGTATACGAGTGGCTAGCGAAAGGTATATCACGATCGACAGGACTATTTCTGTCGGACGGCAACCTAATGACTTTGACGGGGTAAGCCCTGATGCTCTAGTTATGTACTCGCTTTTGACGTTCTCAGGGAGTTTGTCGACATTAAATCTGTGTTATCGAACGCTTTCCCAGTATTATCCAACGGTGAACCCGCTCCAGTCACCATCACCGCTTCGTGAGTTTAAGCCTATGGTGCTGTTGATCCGTGCTAATTAAGTACATTAGGTTAGGTCATTTGCTTGTACCGTCGAGTACTGGCGGCCGGGCAAATATCCTCCCTCCTCTCAAAGGTTCCTGGCAATTTTCGAAAATCTTGGATTGGTGGAGGAACCATAGTGTTCGGCCAGCTTTCGTCCCAAGGTAGCCTAACCGTCTTCGCATCCACTTACATATCTCTGAACGTCTCTCTCTCAGCCGACCTGACGCTGTGTTCACTGCGTCGCAAGGCGAGCAAAAGGTGTTGCATAGGCTGATATATCACTCTTTCGATCCTACACAGCAAAATAGCGATACTCGGTGCCGAAAAGCGATTAAATTCGAGGTCCTACTGAAGGAACACAAAACTACAGGGGAGACAGAAACACACCTACCTTCGACTGTGCCCATGGCTGAGCCTCCTGAAGAGCTTGTACTCTCCGCAGGACCAGAAGATGTGGAAGGTCTCCAAGCTACCGATGACCCTGCTGAAACGTCCGTCCGCAGAGAAATTGTCTTGGATCCCGAATGCATTATTGGCGAAGAAAAGGTCGTAAATGTTATGATTCCTGACAGGCATGTTCAGCGACTTCTTGCAGACCTTCCGCTAATCTTTGATTTAGGCCAATGGATATGCAATTAACGGTGACACTCCCAACCGTTTTAGCATCCGATAAGTGGCCAGCACCCCTCCAGCAATACTTCACTTCACTTCACTGCGCGACTTGTATGAAACTTATTCAATCTGTCAAGATTTCACACTGATTTTCTTCGACAGCCTGACATTAAAAGATCCTAGTATCGTCCAACCAGACAGCCCATTGACCCTCTTCTTCGAAGGAGACAATTACTTACTTCGGTCCTCCTCAAGTGTCCGACAGACCATAGAATATCTCTCGGAAGCAGAATCTGCCGACGACATTTCCATCCTAACAGAACAAATATTAGACCTAGAAAGTGATCAGCAGTCCACGATTTGCAAGGTATGTCAAACACCGCCACTGCTGAGCTAGCAGAACATTAATATCATTATTACTCAGGTCGTGACACATACCATGGCAGTCGATGCTACTTGGAACACATTCCTCACCGCCTGCGATCGAATGACAGCCAATAGAAAGGATCTTTCATGAAGTTAATGATGATATCTACTTCGTACATAACTGGGGATGTAATTACAATACACTAGTCGCCGTTAATGCTAGTCTCTAACGCAGTGCACAATGCTCTGCTGATCTACCACGTTCATGCAGGATTTACCCCTATCCATTAGAGTAGTGAGACTCCGCCCTCACGCAAAGAAATGTCACGCCTGTGGGCTGCAAAACTTATTCGGTGAATAAGCCTCCTCAAGAACTAGCCACCGGATTGGCTTGAACCAAGGACCAAATTTATGGTAATAGTGATCTCCATTGAGCCCCAGTAGAAGTTTCACAAGTATACGAAAATTTGACATTGCTAGTGTTTTCAATGCAATTCATCCATGTTCAACAATTTGGGCCGCAATTTGGCTAGGGAGCTATGTGCAGTACATGTATGCAAGTAGAGTACTGACCAATAGGATTACCTGCCATGAAGATGTGGTGGGAGACATGCGGAAAGGAAGTAACGGGTCACACCTTGTTCCGCGAACAAAGAGGGGGCGGGGGGACAGGGCGGGGGAGAGCCCTGACGCTCATGTCCCCCCCCCAACCCCCGCTGGCGCTGGGACAATTGCTGACCACGCATCGCCCAACCTCGTTGCGTACACCAGTATACAACGATTGAATCAACTCTTGTCCACAAAGATGGTTTGCTCGGGGTGAATCATATGCCATACTTGTACCGGAAAGCTCATCAGGAAAAACCTCCCGCATATAGAGGTCTATAAATATACATAACTCACTGTATCTCAGCTCGTTACAGACAATTACCTCAGATTTTACATGCCCAAGAATTACTGAGTAATGACGGGGCCCACCTCGATCTAGAAGAGTGTCTGTCTCAATAATCACTCGTCATGCACGCGCATTATCATGAGAATTGATGTATATATTATGACAATTTATGACCACTTCCAAGATGATTACCATTGGCAAACTACATATATTATCCGTAATTATCTCAGAGAAGGGGTGTGTAATTGATTATATATGTGACATTATATCTACATACAGCCGTTGAACCGTTGCATCAATCTGACACCTCCATTATCCCGAGATCCAGGTCAGCAATGGCATTGTCATGCAATGAAGTAGAGGTCACCATGCCATCGCTATTTGATTTGGGTCAGTACAGGCCATCGAAGTAAGTAATCTATTCAATAGACAAACCTTGCTTGTTTAAAAATCTTGTGCATCAGCTTGTGGTATAGTGCCGGCTTTGGGCTGCATGCTTTTCTTTGCACCGCTCATGGGCGTTTTGATGATCTGAAGGGTAGGAGGGAGGGAGAATGGAACTCAAAATATTGTGCAGCAACTGCAGCCAGTGTATTCTGCAATTTGCTTGACCTGTTAGGGCGACACTAGTTCAAGACTAACGTGGCTCCTACAAGAATACTAAAACCAAAGATAAAGAAATGGGAGAAGGGTAGCTTGGTTGACTTAGTCTAACACTAGTGGAACTAGCGGAAATCCCAAGAGAACGAGCTGTCGTCTCTGGGTATTGGATTGGTGAATATATACTACTATACATGCGATATCCTCATGTACTACTACACACCGTAACCAGCCAGCGTTCCATGGAAAGCGCACCGTTTGTGCATGGCGTCTTGTCATGGCTGCGGGTTGACTGCGGACATGTGGTTTCGGTGTGGTTCTTACTAAGGCTATTGTAATAGATATGTAATGCTAATTAGTAAAGAGACGTGTCATCGGGCACGTGTGTATACGTGTCGTGACTGATAAGATAAGGGGAATTGAAGAAGAAAATATCGAACCATAACATCACCCCCTCCTTAGAACTCGTCTACTCCGTTGACAAGTCCATTTCCTCAATAGACGCATGGCTGACGTCAATCAAGGCGCCTTTTTCTCTTCCTGGTCCACTCATCATCGTGTTTTGTTTGTTTTGGTTCTCCTTCTGGCCGCCTTGGTTGTGGGAGGCTATATTTTCGTTACCGTCTGGTACCTCCGGTTTATAAATTTTGGTGTTGGTAACGAACATCGGCTCAGTATAGAGATTTTTGGGCCTAAAGCCAACGCGATCGAACGCCGCGACCGAGATCCTTCTGGGGGCGGCTGCGTGTTTCAAGTGGAATGCCCGTATTCGCTCCGGTGCGTTTTTTAGGCTTGCCTCGGGCTCCCAGGAGTCGTGTTCTACTGTATAACCCTTCCATCTGACCAAATACTCCAGCCGTCCCCTCCGCAATCGACTGTTTAGGATTTCCTCGACTTTGTATTCAACCTCCTTTCCAATTTTTACCGGTGGGGGTGGCGGGACTACTTGACCTGGTATGGTGGCAGGGTTGGCCTTTTCAGTTCGATGGGTGGATATGGTAGGGTGAATAAATAGATTTTTGGGAAGTTTTAGGGTTATCGCATTTTTTGTCGGCACCGCTATCACTTCATATGGCCCAATTTTCCTTTGTTCCAGTTTGCGTGAGGGTCGGGTCGTAATTAAGTTGTCTGTGAAAATAAAGGCCTTGTCCCCCACTTTGTACTCGGGCATCTCTCCTACTCGCTGGTCCGCATATTTCTTCATCTCTTCTCCTGCTTTTACCAGGGCTGACCTCGCTTCTTCCCAAGTTTTGGCCATCCGTTTGGCAAAGTCGTCTACCGCTTCTACCTTCGACTGCTTCTGGGGTTCCATTCCCATTCGTGGGTGTCGGCCATAATTTAGGAAGAATGGGCTCTGCCTGGAGCTTGTTTGGGTTTTATTATTAAGGGAGAATTCGCAAATGGCCAGCCATTCAGCCCAGTCGTCCTGCCTGTGGTTGATGAACATTCGTAGATAAGTTTCAACTTCTTGATTAACTCATTCAGTCTGTCCATCGGTTTGCAGGTGGAACACAGTCGACAACCGGGTTTGAATCCCCAATAACTTATTTAGCTCCTGCATCACCTGTGATGCGAACTGAGGTCCTCGATCCGAAATGATGGTGTTAGGTAGGCTGAAGTCCTTCCAGACGTGGTCCCGGTACAGCTTGGCCAGTCCCAGTGATGACAGTTCTTCAGTGGTGGGGATTAGGCGAACCATTTTTGTGAATCGGTTCACTACTACTAGAATCACATCGTAACCTTGCGATTTCAGGAGCTTGGTGATGAAGTCTGCCGAGATATCGGTCCAGGGCTCCAAAGGAATTGGGTTAGGTTGAAGCTTCCCTTGTGGCTGGTGCGAATAGGCTTTACTTCGTTGGCACTGATCACACCCTTTGACGTATTCTGCCACAAATCTGTTCATTCCTGGCCACCAGTAGTTTCGCGAGACCAGCTCAATGGTTTTCCACCTTCCTGGGTGTCCTGCTACTGCTGAATCATGATGTAGTTTTACGATTTCCCTCCTCAAGTCTGTGTCTTTGGGAACGTAGACCTTTCCATGATACAGCACCAAGTCCTGTTCTTCTGACCATTCTGCCTCCCTTAACACCTTCGTGGGTGACCTTTTCAGTTCTTCCACCGCCTTCACCACTGCCTCATCGTAGTTTTTGGATTTTCTGATTTTAGACAATATCGGCGACTCTGCTCCGTCAATCAAGACATGTCCTTGCTGCATTGCCTTGATTTGAAAGTATTCCGGTTTCAAAAGTGCCATGTTATTGTCGTCCTCCCCCCTGTCAAGGTCTGGTCGTCTCGACAGGACATCTGCTTTCATGTTTGAAGCCCCTGGCTTGTGTTTAAGTACAAAGTTGAAACGGGATAAATACAGGGCCCATCGTGCTTGTCTCCTATTCAGTTTCTTGGTTGTCATGAAGTATTCCAGGTTTTTATGATCTGACCAGATCGTGAATTGATGACGGTTCCCCTCTAGATAGTGCCTCCATGCCTCCAAAGCTCGGATGATGGCCAGCATCTCTTTGTCATGAATGTCGTAGTTTCTTTCCGTCTCGCTTAACCCCTTAGATAAATAAGCACATGGCCTCCACTTTCCATCTTCGCACAGCATCGATAGTACTGCTCCTGATGCATAATTTGAGGAATCTGCTTCGATTTTCATTTCCTTGTCGGTGTCGGGTAGGACAAGGATGGGTTCCTCTGTGAATGCCCTTTTGAGGTTCCTAAATGCTGTCTCCCTTCGTTCATCCCATACAAACTCCTCATCTTTCTTGGTCAGTTCATGAAGGGGTTTGGCAATGGCCGCGAAGTCCTTGATGAACCATCGGTAGTAATTGCTAAAACCTAGGAATTGCTGGACCTGCTGTACATTTTGGGGTGTGGGCCATTCCCTTACTACTTTGACCTTCGCTTCCTCCATCTGCACTTGTCCGTCCTTTACCACTACTCCTAGGAATTCTACTTCCTTCGTCTCAAAGGCACATTTCTCCGGTTTTAAATACAGATCGTTATCCATCATGATCTTCAGCGCTCTGCGAACTATTTCCCTGTGCTTCTCCCTGTCGTCCTTCGTGAAGATCAAGATATCATCCAAATAAATAACCACTACTCCTTCGTCGATCAACTCCTTGAAGAGTTCATTCATCATGGTTTGGAACGTTGCCGGTGAGTTGGTGAGTCCAAAAAACATGACCGTGGGTTCGAATGCTCCTCTTGGAGTGTTGAAAGCCGCTTTCCATCTGTCCTCTTCCTTGATCCTGACGTTGTGGTATGCCCACCTTAGGTCCATCTTGGTGAAGAGCTTGGCTTTCGACACCTTGTCTACCAGTTGGGATATCAATGGAAGTGGATACGCATTGCGAATAGTGAATTTGTTGAGGTACCGGTAATCTTGGACCAATCGTTTTTTGCTGTCTTTCTTTTGTACGAAGAATACGGGCAAGGTCTGTGGTGATTTCGATGGTCGGATATATCCTTTCCTCAAATTCTCATCCAGAAATTCGTTGAGCTCCTTCTGTTCGTCCGGTGTCATACTCCAAATTGGAATTTGTAGTAAGTGACATGAATTATAGTGTTTTACACCTATTCTATTCACTGCTATAAAACCATGGCTTCCTGGGACAATTTGAATCAAGTCAATTGGACTTCATGTTAGAATTATAGACCTCTTTTACTTTACTTTACTATTTCCCCTAAATCCCCTGTCTACTCCTGGGACCCCTAATCAATATCCTTACATCCCAACCACTCAACAAGTTTACAAGCCATGTTGAAATGCAGTTGTGAAGTTAGTAGAAATGTCATGGAACTTCAAAGAATGTTACAGAACCTTCTAGCACCTTGCAACTACTAAACAAAATGCCATCTAAGCCTGTCCTCAGGAAGACCAAAATAAATTAGATGACATCATATGACATCATATGACATCATTGTGGAGTATTGTGGAGTATTGTGGAGCATTGTGGAGCATTATGGAGCTCCACATGCAAAGAATTAACTGCTTTACTAAGCCATTGGCAGAATCATTATCAATCATTGGCTTGGCATACTTGAAACATGTTTCATGTAGTGTTTCAGCTCCACTTTCAGCCCCTTGTGGAGTACACAGCCCCAATTTCTGTAGAGTATATAAACCCCCCAAAATGTAGTAGATAGAACATGTCAATGAATGTCAATTTCATACAGCTGATTCAGTTGAAGACACCTTCACTTAGTTGATCTCCATTCTAGAACTCAGTTTCACTTGACCTCACTCATCTTTTCTGTAGTACCACTTCTTAATAAGTAGTATAGTACTATTAGGTTACATAGATAAGGAATATACTTGATTCATTGATAATTAAGTACTCTGAAACTGTGAAGCCCTTGCTGAATAAAAGATTAAGTGTCTAGTGTACATTTATCTTGTTACTCAAAGTTACAAGCTCCCATCTATCTTAGATACAGAGTATACCATTACTGGCTAGGCATTAGACTGTAGATACGATTCTATAGGTGTCTAGTAATATATTAGAGGTGATATTGCACTATAGCTTAAGTGTGTGTCTGGTATCATTTATATCTAAAAAGGAAGTGATCTAGCATCTGACTAGAGCTTCTGACCAGTAGTGTTACAGAGTAGTCATTATATTTCGGAGTTAGTCAGTAGTATATTCATCCAGGAATATTCCCATGATTAGTATTTGTTTTATATTCAATCAGTTACAACTTATCAAGTTCCTATTGTGCTATTCATTTATTGAGTAGTTTCGTATTGCCTGCTGTGAAGTTTATTCAAATAAACTTCTGACCCCTTTCTCATCCTCTTACCTTCTACCCCTTATTCTGTACTACATTGTAGTATAAACACTCATAACAATCTAGTAACAACACCTCAGCCTGCAACAACTTGGGTGACTGTCCGATCTATCTTGACTGATCCGACTACATCCAAAACATTTTAGTGAAAACATCACTAGGTGTGACAAGAATTTGGTGACCACCGCAGGACGAGGTTTATCTTTGCTAAGAATTGTTCCAGTTATATTTACCCTCAAATCATTTTTCCTTAGACAACGAAAATGTCTACAAACCCCATTCCATCTACTTCCGCCAATTCCTATACCTATCCTACTCCCCATCAGAATGTTGACTTCTCTCACATAAGAGAACCAACTCGTACTATTGATTCTTCACCAGAGTCCAATTTTACCGAACTATCAGATGTTACTACACACCGTGATGAACCCCCTCATTTACGTCATGAATATGCTAAAGGCAGATCGCCAGACATGATGCCTGGTCCAGGAGAGAAAGCTGCTCCTACACGTTTTAGAGGTGATTTCGATATGGTAAAAACAGTTCATCAGAAAGTACAATCGTCTCTGTGCCGCATATAACCTAGTTGATCCACTTGAAAAGTGTGAGCGACTGATTGATTATTGTGGTCGATCTGTGAGATTATTCATAGAGTCACTTCCTAGTTATCAGAATGGTCATTGGGCACAGTTAGAAAAAGATGTACTCAAATACTATGATGCAGATCTTGATGAAACTAGATACATTCCTGATCAGTTAGCAGAACTAGCTGAGGAATGGCAGCAAATTAAAATTAATGATCTTGCAACATGGAAGTCATATCAACGTGAATTTCATACCAAAGCTGGATGGCTTTTGTCAAAAGATAAAGTTACCAAAGAAATGGAAGCTGGATATTTTTGGCAAGGTATTCACCGTAAATTCAGACAAGATATCGAGATACGATTATTTGCCAGCAATCCAACTCTCACACCTAAAAAGGCTTATCCAATTGACTTAGTATCTAGTATAGCAGAACGCTTACTTGAACGTAACTGATTTGAATATAGTCTTATGGGAGTAAATAATGAGAGACCTGATTGGTATACACAAACAGAGTCAGATGACTCTGATGATGAATCTACAGATAGCGAAAGATATCGTAAAGCTAAGAAACATCGTGCATATCGTAAATCACATTCCTGAGCATTCAAGAAAGATGAAAGTGATTCTGAAGTTGAAAATAAGAAGAAATCTAAGTCATCTAAATCTAGAAGACATAGTCATAGTTCAAAATCACGAAAAGACACTAACAATCAAGATGAAGTTGAGCAACTTATTTCGCAAATGAGTCATATGGATATTTCTGATCCTGGATATGCTGTAGTATATTATAAAGCTACAAAACTTGATCCTATGGTTGGTAACATTATGAGTGCTCCTGCACCAAGTCATACTATTTCTAGAAGACCAGCTCAGACAAACAGAGTATCGTTCGTTGACCAGTCACAAAATTATAATTCACCACCACGCCCACCGACACCAGTTAATGCAAGACCTCCTACACTTACAGGTGGTAATGCTGAACCTTTGAAGTGTTATGTATGTGGAGAATTAGGACATGCTATTAGAAGTTGCCCTAAGGCAACAGAATTATTCAGAGCAGGCACAATAATTAGAGATGGAAATGGAAAGATTGCACTTTGTAATGGAACTGTTTTATCTTTTGGGCCTAATGATCCTCTTGTCAATGTCTTAAAAAGAATGCAACCACCTCTTCAATCACATTTTGTAGCTGTGGACTCAGATGAATACTTCTCGGAGGATTATTTGGATGATAATGATCTAGATGAATCCTATCAAGTTCAGTCTACAGAGGTTTACCCTGTGCAGCGGCTGGAAAGGAGGACTACTTCAACAAGGCGTCAGTCTAATGATAGTCCAATAGTACCCTCGACTGTGAATAAAGAAAATACTATAACCTCTAGAACAAGGCAACCAACTATCAATCATTCAAAGCCTCAAACCACATTCCGACCAGCTAATCTTCCTGTATTGAAGCCTATTGATGTTAGGGCACCTCGTGTACGACCCTCACCTGTAGATGATGTCACTATGAAAGATCAGACACAGAATAGCACCACCTCCCCCAACTCAAAGCCAACCATTCCAGATCAACAGCGACAAAAACCAGTACCAAGACAATCAGAATTATCCAACCAAGCTAGTGTGCCAGGTATTATTAAAGACTTACTTGAAATACCAGTCAGTCTACATCTGAAAGAACTTCTAGGAATTTCCAAAGATCTATCGCATGCGTTCACAGAACAATTACGTCTTAGAAATCCAAAACAGTTAATCGGATCTAATCTAGGAGCACCATTAATGGAGAATCTTCCAAATAAGGAATTAAACGGAAGCAAACCTAATTCTGTACCAAATAGGAATCAAGACCGATCACCGCCGGCAATAGGTAGCAAAACACATCTCGTCGGATTAAATCCATCAGCGTCAACAGCACAAGTACACTATCAAAATGGAAATAGCCAGACATCTAGTAACTTAATCTACACTCAATGGAGTTGTGACGGAAGTACCACCGCCATTGAATCTATTATTGATACCGGATCCCAAATTAACATAATTAATTCAGCCCTTGTAACAGATTTTATTAGATCACCTATTGAAGCTGATACAAAAAAGCAAATCATTGTGGCTAGTAGTGGTGCCAAAGAACTCAAAGGACTTATCCGAGAAGTAAGTCTACGAAATGGTGATATTGAAACGTTTGCAGATTTCTATATAGGAGAAGGAGTACCATTTCAAGTATTATTAGGACGTCCATGGCAAGTAGAGAATAAAGTTAGTATTGAACAAAGGGATACAGGTGCCTACTTAGTCTTTCCAACTCAAGGAAGGTCTGGTAAAAAACTAGAGTTACCTACAGCAACCAGGCCAGCACATTTTGATTCAACATTATTAGCAGCCACTCCTTTCCCCTATCAGGAGGACCCCTATGACTCCGTTTGCGATTCCGAAACAGATTCAGAGCCTGAGGATGATCCTGAAAATTCTGGAAACTTCGGAGATGCTTATACATTCAATATTCAAAACTATGACGAAGTTTCTAGGAAAATAAATCCCCATTCAGGCTCTGGCAACCAAGATGGTGATGAAACAAGTTATTACAACAACCATCGACTCCAGTATCCCCTTCAAACCTACTTTGGAAACCTTCAAGTGGATCTCAAACACTATTATCTGCATGGTATGACCACATTATCACATAAATTCCTAATGGAACAAATTGAATTTATCCATAAGGTAAATTACTGGTGTAAACCTGCCCTAAACATACTCATTGCCATGCTATGCGCCTTACCCAGTATTCCACAGTTGGTGTATGCACTCGCACGAGTAGTCGCAATCTTTCTACAATTTTTGGGAATTTCCTTGCTATATAAACAGGCCGGAAAGCACAGAAGGAAGTCATTCTATCATTTACTTCCCAAGTCCTTACACCGATCAAATATTACCTTATCGCCAAATCTGATCGACATGCCCAGCCCACCGGTTGTTTTATATACCGGATCATTACACGCTGTACCTGGCCATGAGGCTTACCCTGCGATCGACGCCTCGATCGACAAACCTGCTTCTACTGCCCTCAATCAGCTCGCAGATACCATTACTGCCTGGCCTCCGATTATCAATGAAACCTGGCGTTTCGTTCATCCCCTCGAACTTCCTAGCTATCATGTATCATTCCGCGACCTCGAATACTACGTCCAGCTCGCCGATGAAGCGGCTCGAGCCTATACCAATCGACCTCTAGAAGATCGCGTCCTCTCAATCATATCCTCGAATAATACTATCGAGCTCTCCGCTTCGGGTATGGATTCCCTTGACTTCCAACAAGGTGTAATGCTTAACACCTCGATCGTCTCTCAACGACTTCGACACCCCGAACGAATTCCGGTCCAACAAGGCCATTTATTCTACACCTTCGTCAGTGCTCGCCATTTAACATCAATTCATAATGCACCGCACGCTCATGATCCACTCGCCAATCGCTTGGGACTTGGGTCTCCATATCCTCGTCCATCCTATACTATTGGAAACGATTCAGTTAATGACGTAGTCCCTGATAGTCAAGCATCGGTAGATGAAGATAATAGTGAGTCTTATATCTCAACCTTCGTTTCCAGCGATCTTAACAGCGAGATAAATCCAGAATATGAATTTATGAACCGTATGAACGATAGTCAGGTAGACGATGACGATGAAGGATTGCTGGCCGATACAACTGCGGCAATATATTCACAATCGCAGCCTAGTAGTCGGCGAAACTCCATCAGTAGCGATATGAGTATTGAGAATGACTACAACCCTCGAGAACCCCGTCCACACGATGCGAAACCACCCACAGCCATAGAGGAACGATTCCTCAATTCGATCTTTAGTAATCCCATCCCCTCATCATTCAATTCGACATTCGCCTCATCTCAGATCGTGGAACCGGCAGCTGCACAAGTCAACGATGAGTCTACGACCTCCTTACCTGCTCTGGAAACCGATGACGACAAATTACTCTCAGATACGAGTACAACAAGACTTAATCGTTTCAGGCTCCTTAGGAAACGCGCCTATCGCTTTCTAGGAAAGAAGTTCAACAAAGAATCTATTTTCGAGCCTAAGGATACTTCGACAACCTCTCAGGCAGTGAACCCATCCCTTACGACCTCTATCAACCTTACACCGGCAATATTACCATCCAAATTCATTAAGATCGACCGTACAAATAAAGACTATGACCCAGAATTATGTCTACACCCTCCGCATGGCCTAACGACTTGCCTCCGACACAATCTTACGCACGCCGAGCACTATGCCCTACAGGAGAGCGGACTATCCTTGAACGACGTCGACAATATGAATATGCACGAATTACGGGAATACTTGCAGGCATTGGATATGCCTCCTCCACCTGTATCGCAACCTCCTCCGCTCCCTCGTTTGACTGAACAAGAGTTGAGTGAGTACGCAGAAGCATTGTATTTAGCATCGCGTTCACCCTCTTTAGATTCCGTAACTCTATGTTCGCAATCTAGCCAGATGTTATTAAGCGACTCCCTGGTACCCCCTGCGACCATCGAACCTGTTAACTCAGATAGCGTACAGGTTATGTCGGTCATAATGGAGACACCCAACACGTTCCGACTTGGCGAACCATGGAATGCGAACAACTTAGAAGCACTTAAGAAATTCGTCTCAGGATTACGCAGCGCGACCACTCCCTCCATTCGAAACGACATCATCTTACAGCCACCCTCTGAAGTGCTGTTACGTGGTACCCAGATTGCGGATGGAACGTTTAGGACTGCTACACCCTATCCTACCCCAGAACGAGAACTTGTTAGCAAGCCAATCGACTCTAGCTGGACAAACATTACATTTCCCTCCTCTTTAATCGAGAAACTGACATGACCTGTACTTAAGCGTTCTGGATCGGACTACATGTCCATATACGAATCATCCGATTATTCTGACTCCCTCAGTCCACCTCGAACGTCAGCGGAAACATCAGATAACTCAGATAGCTCAGACAATGACATCATCACTCTGTTCCCTCCCATTCAGCCGATTGCACAATTTCACGACTCGCAGGAGAGCTCCATTATTGGATTCAACCATCCTAGAAACACTCCCCCCAATCGAAAATATCAGCTGACCAGTATGTTCGCTACACCCAACGATATAGCGCCTGGAGAACTCATGTACGAACTCATAACGGACGCCCCAGACCCCTGGAATTACAACGACGCATCTACGACAGTCCTACAACTTATGACAGTACCACCAATGCCTACAACGAGCTATCCGAAGTATATCAGCCAGCCGCCGGACGATCACCCCTACTGGCGCAATAATCATACTAAGTTCGAACGTATTCGCTCTATAGTCAAATACGATGGCTCCTACGACAATCACCCACTGCGTACTTGGAGTAATGCATGTGTCGAACTTGACGACTACTATCATATCGATTGGCAGGAAGACGGTGATACTGACCTAGCTCAAATGGTCCTGGATATCTGCGAAGCAGCACGAAAAGGAGTACTACGTCCTTTATATTGGGAATATATTGACGGCCCTCCAGAATACGTTCTTAAAGCTCGGGATGCAGTTAATTGCGTATACGCCAACCTTCGTGGCCACTTCGAAGATCTCAACTCGTGTTCTGCCTGTACTTCGAACCACGCCTACGAACCACTTGTATCAGTGACAGGAAATCGAATCCTATCATATAACATCGCCATACAACCAGAAGACTATGGCCAGATAGCATCCTTCAACTATTATGTCAACCACTATCGTAACCCTTGGATCTCTCCCAACCCAGTAATCGCATTCAACCCATGGAATGTCAAGATTACATATTTGTGGTGAATTCGAATCGATATACTACAATTCTTTCGCCAACTTATCGACTACATGTTCACCACGGAATTTCGTGACTGGGTTGATAGTCCACGTGGTGCTGGCGATATGCGACACTATTTCTATCATCATTGCCCCTTCTATCGCTTTCTTGACCATCATACTCCCCTCATGTTCCAAGGATTCTCACGTGACTGCCTGCATACAGAATTCAACACTCAATCATGGACAAGGCGCTCACCTACTCCGCCACGCAACCCTTTACTCACTGCAGAAGAGGACGAATATCTGCACCATATTAGCAGTTACCTTGAAAATCAGGATCACCAACGGCTGGCAAACTCACTACGACATCTTCAAGAAGTATCATTCTTTCTCTCGAGCCATGTTCGATCCTTATTCAACAATGGTTACCTCGATCCTGATTATATCTTTGATGGTCATAATAATCGACGTGCTATTGTATGGAGCAGTGAAGATGATGCTGCACTATAATGTGAGTCGAATAACTATTTCGACTTCATGTTATTCTTATTGGAATTTTTCAGCCGTTCAAAACACTTTAATCATACCTATCCTTTCACACTTATATAAAAAACATACATCCTCTCTTCTTTCCATTTCCATTTCTATCGTAGTTTCCATTCCCTTCCTATCACTTCATACTCTATCTTATGTCTCCTATTACTCTAAACATTTCACAACTCTCCTATCTCTTCTTTCTTATTTATTTGTACGGACATTTTGGCCTTCTTACCTATATATTGTATGGACTTATTTTCCTTTGGTTACATTCTTATATACAGCATGCTACATACCATGTTGGACATTCTCTGGCCTTTTCTCCTTATTATATACAATATGCCACGTACCATATTGGACTTTCTTATTTTTACTTATATACATTATTCCTTGTACTATGGCAGATGATATGACTTCTCCCATCAATAGAGTAGTATCACAGTCAGATATCTTGTATCCCTTCTTGTTGTTATTTCCAATATTACTGGTGATATTGGGGAATATTATTCAACTTGTAAGAGGAACTGTTTCAAAACTGAATCATGAATTTAGTTTTGAATCTTCTGCACCTTTGGTTGGGCTTACAATAGTAAGTGAATCAGTCAAAATTCAACCAAATCCAGATTATGCACCAGCCAAAGAATTTCTCTATAGCACAGAAGCTCTTGATAATGAAATTCAGTATATTCATTCATTTGCTAATGATGTAAACTGGGATGAGGATATCTTATTTCTTCCTACGGAAAGTCAAATCGAGTCTGATTTTGAGTTTAAAGCTTTTACTGCCTATAAGCGGGTAGCTGAAAAGATTCATCCAGTATCAGGAGTATATCCAGAAAATATCAAAGTCAACCGTAGCTTTCCCGAAGACCCGTTAGAATCTTTACCACTCCTTCCAAAGAATCCGCCTGAGTTTGAACCTGGTAAACGGTTAACTTTGGAAAGATTAAAAGGGATTGAGGTAAATAAAGATAACTTTCTCCGACCAGAAGAAGAGAAACTCTTTAATCACATTCTTCAAGTCAACGAATTATCACTCGCCTTTGAAGAATCAGATAGAGGAACATTGCGTAAAGACTACTTCTCAGACTACATTATGCCCACAATTCCGCACACCCCATGGGAATATAAGAACATTCCTATTCCTCCAGGTATCAAAGACAAAGTAGTTGAAATGCTTAGGAGTAAGATAGATGCTGGAGTATATGAATCCTGTCAATCATCGTATCAGTGTAGATGGTTCTGTGTGCTCAAGAAAAATGGCTCATTACGATTTATTCATGACCTTCGACCTTTAAATGCCATATCTATCCGTGATGCTGGTTTA
Source organism: Pleurotus eryngii var. eryngii (assembly GCA_029467805.1). Lineage (NCBI taxonomy): Eukaryota > Fungi > Basidiomycota > Agaricomycetes > Agaricales > Pleurotaceae > Pleurotus > Pleurotus eryngii. The sequence goes on from SZVJ01000018.1 coordinate 1,130,724, forward strand.
TTACCAATAGTGGATGATTTTGTAGAACCATACACAGGATGTGAAGTCTGTACCACATTTGATCTGTATTGGGGATTTGATGCTCGTATTGTAGATGTCACCTCTCGTGATATGACAGCATTTTGGACTCCTTTGGGATTATTAAGGCTTACTGCCTTACCAATGGGATATACAAACTCACCAACAGAATTTCAAAAATGTATGATGCATATTCTCCAAGATGAAATACCCCATGTCGCAAATATTTTCATTGATGATTTACCTATTAAGGGCCCTAAGACACAATATTTAGACTCTAATGGTGAACCAGAAACATTACCTGAGAACCCAGGAATCCGTAAGTTTATTTTGGAACATGCTGTTGATGTTCATAGAATTATGCACCGTATTAAATGTGCAGGTGCAACATTTTCTGCAAAGAAGACACAGATATGCAGACAAGAAGTTGTGATAGTAGGACAAAAGTGTACACCGAAAGGAAGATGCCCAGATGATGACCGTATAGCTAAGATTCTTAAATGGCCTCATCTGACTTCTCCGAAAGAAGTCAGGGGATTCCTCGGATTATGTGGAACAGTCAGGATTTGGATCCGAGATTACTCCTCACTAGCCCGACCATTAACCGAACTAGTACATAAAAACGCAGAATTTGAGTGGACTGAAAGGCGTCAAAAAGCATTTGATATCTTAAAAGCCAAAATATCATCAGCCCCAGCCTTACGCCCCATCAATTATTCTTCTGATAAACCAATTATTCTATCAGTGGACACAAGTTATATCGCAACAGGTTTTATTCTATCTCAGGAAGATGAGAACGGAAAACGCAGACCAGCTCGTTATGGATCCATCCCTATGGATAGTACTCAAGCTAGGTATTCCCAACCCAAACTTGAATTGTATGGACTTTATCGTGCACTTAGGCATTGGCGACTCTACATAATTGGTGCAAAGAAACTAGTTGTGGAAGTAGACGCAAAATACATCAAAGGAATGTTAAAGGAACCAGATCTTCAACCTAGTAATGCCATGAATCGTTGGATTCAAGGTATTCTAATGTTTGATTTCCAACTCATTCATATCCCAGGTGTCAAGTTTAAAGGTCCAGATGCACTTTCAAGACGACAACCAAACCCAGATGAATTTGTACCAGAGGATGAAGAATGGCTTGATGATATTGCCTTATCAATTTTCATGCCTGATCCATTTAAACCAGATACCTTTCATATAGAAAACTCCCTTACAGCCCTTCCAATGGTATTATTGACATTACCATCAACAGTTAAAGCATCTAATTATGAACTAATGTTTAAGGACATTATTAAATACTTAGAAACCTCTGAGTTACCATCATTAGATTCTGTTCAGAATCAAGATAGGTTCCTAAAGAAAATAAAGCCTTTTTTTCTGTATGATGGAAAATTGTATAGACGTACAGCACAAGAATCCCCTCGTCATGTCATTATTAACCAGAATCAAAAGGAGAAAATTCTGCATCAAGCTCATGATAAACTAGGGCATAAAGGAGAACAAGCTGTCTTTGAATTAATTCAACTTAGATTCTATTGGCCCAGCCTCAGAGCAGATGTGCATTTCTATATTGCATCCTGCCATGAGTGTCAAACTCGAAATACAAAGTTATTCAAGATGCCCTATGAAATATCTGCTCCAGTATGAATATTCGAAAAGGTCTATATTGACCTTATGAAAATGCCCAAATGTGCAGGATATGAATTTATAGTAGCAGCAAAAGATGATCTCACAGGTGTAACAGAAGCACGGGCTCTCCGAAATAAAAGTTCAACTGGTCTAGCTAAGTTTTTCTTAGAACAGATTTATTATAGATATGGAGCCATTGGCCGAGTAGTCACAGATAATGGATCAGAACTAGAAGGAGCATTTGCAGAAGTTATTAAACGACTTGGAATTCCCCATATAAAAATTACTCCATATAACAAAACAGCCAACGGAGTAGTGGAAAGAGGACATTATATTCTCAGAGAAGCTATAGTCAAATCTTCTCCCAAGCGACCAGACGGAACTATTATGCAATGGCACAAACAAGTAGAACTGGCAGTATTTGCAGATAAAGTAACAGTTAGTTCAGTAACTGGATATTCACTGTATTATCTGCTACATGGAGTACACCCAGTCCTTCCCTTAGATTATACAGAAGCAAGTTTTCTTGTAACTGGATTTAAACCAGGGATGAACACATCAGATCTATTAGCGCTACGAATTCAACAATTGGAGAAACGACCAAATGATATTATCGCCGCATCAGAAACTCTCAAGAAAGCTAGATGTAAATCCAGAGATCAATTTATGAGACGTTTCAAACATCAAATTCAGAAGACAGCCTATAATGTTGGAGATTTGGTACTAATAAGAAATAGTCAAGTTGAAGATACTTTAAGTGCCATGAAGACCCAACCTCGTTATCTCGGACCATATCGAATTGTAGAAAGAACTCGAAAAGGAAACTATATGGTACAAGAATTAGATGGAACCATTTTAGCTAAACCTTTTGCTGCATTTCCTATTTTAAATTATATATCAAGAGATAGCCCAATCCTGAATCAAGAAGATGCATTAGAAGATATATCAGAGGACGAATTAGTCGAAGACATAACTCCAGAACCAGCCAAAGAAGAAATCCCCATATAGAATTGTTAAGCAAAGTAATGACCCTGAGTATGAAAAGCGAACATTACCCACCATTCATTCCCCCTTTCCCATTCCTTAAATCGCCTCTCACCATCAGCAACTACGCCCATACCAGCAATGTCGTTTAGCTCGCATGATTCTATCAGTGAATCCGCCTTCACTATCATCACTACAACTCATAACTTTAAATCACCGTCATTACCATCAGCTGGCGTCCCTTTACTCATAATACCCCCAGCGCCAATCATCCCGCCGCCCTCATTACCAATCCTTCCACCACCAGCTCATATCTCTTCATCAGCCACGATTCCGAGAAAGGAACCCCTTCAGCCACTTAAGACCATCGACGTCCCTACCTTCTTCGATGTCCCTATTCAAAGGCAAAGATACTTGCCCATATTGGGATACGTTACCCGACCAGTCATTCAGGTCAAATCGAAGGATGTTGTGACAAGGGCAGGAGGTGATCAGCAAATCCTCTTAATTCCAGAAGAGCGCCTGTATGTTGGAGATTGGATTGAGATTCCAGGAAAAGGATTAGGGCATATCGTCGAGCGGAAAGTTATGTGTGGAAGATATGTTTTGGTACGTATCCGTGTTCATAGCAAGCCTCCTATTGCACACGAACTATACCTGCAAGAGTATCACGCATGGATCAATACTTGGGATTTATTATTGTCATGGCATGATCGTTGGGAAAGCATTAAAGAATGTATACTTCGTAGAAGTTTCGTATTTACTGAACTATCATATGTTTAGTTACTATGATACTCATTCTATTGATTATGAATTGACACTTTCATAATGTCTATCATCTATGGCCAGAAATACAAAGATAAAGACTACTGAAAGATGGATAGAGAAGAGAATCATCTGACAAAATCTTGTTGAAAATATTATGCACCAACCTTTAATTAAATGTTGCCTGCAGTCTACTTATACGAACAGTGTCAAAAATAGAATAAGAAGATTTTCTTCTAGTATCAAAGGGATAGATAACCACTAAAAAGAAAAGAAAAGAAAGAATCACTTATAAAAGACCAGTTCCATATAAATAAAGAACGAAAAGAGAAGGATAAGGTGACAACAACACATTAATATCAAGGAAGAAATACAAATTGCCCTCGTCACAATATAGTTGCTAAATCTAGCATATTGTATTATACCAAATAAAATAGACGTTAAAGTACCCCAGCATGGCAAGCTCAGAAAAGTTCACCTTGGATATTATGTGCATCATGGAAAATCAAATTAGTCAAATAACAATGACAACTACACAATCAGGCTAAGCCTTATCAGTCATCCTCCTCTATAAACAATACCTTGGTCTTAGAGAAACGATTCAATCATATTCCTATTAGTATACTAGTTGAATAGACATAGAAATGGACCGAAATCTTCTAGTTAATAGAGCCCCTATCTTATGAATATCTATTTTCGGTAATTTAGACACACGCTTCTAAATAAAGCAACAAGTTCAAAACATATTCTCATCTTCAACAAATTAAATACCAGACATCATGGCCAACGCTACCAACTCATCAGCTACTGCCCTTGCTATTATTCCTGCCGCTCTCACGAAGAATGGAACATTCTTCCATAATCGGTACATTACCACCTTCGACCCATACCTTTCAGCAAATCCATTTCCCCTTCATCCCAACGACGCCCTTCTATCTGGCCTTAAAAGTTATTGCGACTTTACCCTCCTCGATAGCCTCCCTTCCAACTTTGACATTCAATATGATGTCAATATGGAGAAGTGGGTACAGTTGGTCAATCCGCCACCCATCGTAAACAACATCTGCATCGAAACCATGAGGAATACATCAACTCGGCTGATTTATAAAGTCATCATCAAAACCTCTCGTGTTCCCATAACCGCTAGCGATGTCCTCTTCCATCCTCGACTTGGAGTAGGAATTGCACAAGGGATAATCAATCAGATAGGACAATTTCTCCAGATATTAATTTCATTTCGTAATCATGGTGATACTGGAGGACTTGTAACTTTTGTCGCGGTATGGGTGCATTATACTCATATTCTTATTGACGATAGTGCCTTTACTTTTGTAAAGAACGGTATGGAAAAGTTTACGACAGCTGAGTTTTAATCTAGAAAAGGACTCACTTACTAGAATAACAAATACCGAGTATACAGTATCTATCGTCTATACCACGTCTTGAGTATTTTATTCGATATTAATTGTGTTTAAATGGACTCCTACCTAATATGCTCATTCAAATTGTGGACAATCTGAACGAGACTTGGTTAGCAATCGGAGACGATTGATTTAATGTTGCCTGCAGATGTCATACTCCAAATTGGAATTTGTAGTAAGTGACATGAATTATAGTGTTTTACACCTATTCTATTCACTGCTATAAAACCATGGCTTCCTGGGACAATTTGAATCAAGTCAATTGGACTTCATGTTAGAATTATAGACCTCTTTTACTTTACTTTACTATTTCCCCTAAATCCCCTGTCTACTCCTGGGACCCCTAATCAATATCCTTACATCCCAACCACTCAACAAGTTTACAAGCCATGTTGAAATGCAGTTGTGAAGTTAGTAGAAATGTCATGGAACTTCAAAGAATGTTACAGAACCTTCTAGCACCTTGCAACTACTAAACAAAATGCCATCTAAGCCTGTCCTCAGGAAGACCAAAATAAATTAGATGACATCATATGACATCATATGACATCATTGTGGAGTATTGTGGAGTATTGTGGAGCATTGTGGAGCATTATGGAGCTCCACATGCAAAGAATTAACTGCTTTACTAAGCCATTGGCAGAATCATTATCAATCATTGGCTTGGCATACTTGAAACATGTTTCATGTAGTGTTTCAGCTCCACTTTCAGCCCCTTGTGGAGTACACAGCCCCAATTTCTGTAGAGTATATAAACCCCCCAAAATGTAGTAGATAGAACATGTCAATGAATGTCAATTTCATACAGCTGATTCAGTTGAAGACACCTTCACTTAGTTGATCTCCATTCTAGAACTCAGTTTCACTTGACCTCACTCATCTTTTCTGTAGTACCACTTCTTAATAAGTAGTATAGTACTATTAGGTTACATAGATAAGGAATATACTTGATTCATTGATAATTAAGTACTCTGAAACTGTGAAGCCCTTGCTGAATAAAAGATTAAGTGTCTAGTGTACATTTATCTTGTTACTCAAAGTTACAAGCTCCCATCTATCTTAGATACAGAGTATACCATTACTGGCTAGGCATTAGACTGTAGATACGATTCTATAGGTGTCTAGTAATATATTAGAGGTGATATTGCACTATAGCTTAAGTGTGTGTCTGGTATCATTTATATCTAAAAAGGAAGTGATCTAGCATCTGACTAGAGCTTCTGACCAGTAGTGTTACAGAGTAGTCATTATATTTCGGAGTTAGTCAGTAGTATATTCATCCAGGAATATTCCCATGATTAGTATTTGTTTTATATTCAATCAGTTACAACTTATCAAGTTCCTATTGTGCTATTCATTTATTGAGTAGTTTCGTATTGCCTGCTGTGAAGTTTATTCAAATAAACTTCTGACCCCTTTCTCATCCTCTTACCTTCTACCCCTTATTCTGTACTACATTGTAGTATAAACACTCATAACAATCTAGTAACAACACCTCAGCCTGCAACAACTTGGGTGACTGTCCGATCTATCTTGACTGATCCGACTACATCCAAAACATTTTAGTGAAAACATCACTAGGTGTGACACCGGTGACAAGGGGTAGACCTTGGAAGCTTTCGGTTCAAATCCAGGCATCAGTTCTATGGTATGATCCCATGGCCTTTGCACTGGCATCCGTTCCGAGTCTTGTTTTCTAAACACCTTAATGAACTCGTGATAGTAGTTAGGGACCATTTGTTCCTCCGTCTTTTTCTCGTCCTCCTTCATCTTTTCCTTATTGTGTTCTATCACGTAGTCATATTTTTCCGGCTGCTCTAAGGTACATATCCCTCTCTTCCTCTTCGACTCCCATGTGGCTCTTCCACATCTTGTTGATCCGCATTCTAGCTACGATTTCATGGTACTCTCGTGTTAGATCGTTCAGGTTGCGTAGGTGTTCACTTCGGAGTCAATTCCATTGTCTTACTCCTGCAACCGAGATATCTCGCAGGTCCATTTGTCGTACTTCTTTTACTTCTTCCTCATCTTCCTCTGTTTCCACTTCTCCTGGGTATGGCTTGTTTTGCTCCCATTCTGCCCACCTATTCACCCTTCGTTTGCACTCCCTTGGGCACCTAGTCATGACAACTTCTCTGGTTTTCCAGTTTACTTCTGGGTTGTGTCGCTTGAGCTAGGTTAGCCCGATAATGACGTCGACATTCCCCAGGTTTGTTACGTAGAATGTTGCCCGTTCTGCGTGCCCTTTGAAGTTCATCCTCAATTCCACCTTCTCTTCTACTTGGCCAGCATTATTGGATGTTCCGTCAGCATTTCTTATGATCGCAGGCCTTGTCAGTTTTTTGGTTTTGAGCCCATGTTTTTTGACGTATGCCTGATTGATGAACGAGTCCGATGCTCCACAATCCAACATCGCTTTTGGTTCCAGTGTTTTGAGGATGTCAAACGAGGTAATGGTAATACTAATGGGAACATAGTTTTTGTCAGACAATGTTCGATATAGATACGCTTCTTGGGGTTCCTTATGCGTCTTTGTCTCTTTGTCTGATTTCGAAGCTGAATCCTCATTATAAATATTTACTGTTACATCGGATTCTGCTAAGGACAAGTCCGGCTCATTTGCGAGTACAGAGAAAGAATTCTTGGAACTTAGGTCGACGCCTCCTGGGTTCCTTCGGAAAAACCCTGACGGGTCAGCTCTTTCCGCCAGTATTGCAACTGCTCGTCATAGTTCATTGCCTGTATATCCAGCCTCCTCTGACAATTCCAGGCAATGTGTCCCAATCCTCCACATTTGAAGCATTTAACCGGGGTTCGTTGCGTCCGGTCGACATCCATTGCGTTTGGGTCCCTCTGAGTCGGTCGGGACTGCTGTTCTGTTTGCTGTGGGGCTGGCTGCTGCGACTGCCCTTGCCCCCTTCCTTGCCATTGGCCTTGCCTCTGGCCTTGTTGTCGTTGTGGGGGCTGCCCCTGCTGGCGTCCCTGACTATGTCCCTTGTCGTAGGCCTGTACTTCACGCCACTGCCTATCGAATCGAATGGCCTCCTCACTCCAAGTTTGATAGTCGGCTGGGAGTGGGTGTAGGCTGTAGAGTCGTTTTAGTAGGCCAGGGTTCAATCCACGCTTGAATAGTTCCACCAGGGCTACGTCATTGTAACCTGTGTCTGCCCGCAGTGCTTCAAACTTCATGACGTATTCTTCTGCTGCCTCGTTTCCCTGCCTTAGGGTGGACAGTGTTGTGATCGCGGTCTCCCTTGGGTTTGGATCACCGAACATTTTTTCTAGTTCTTCCGAAAATCTTTGGAAGCTAGATACTATTGGGTCGTATCCACCATTATTCCTCCATTCCAGGGCTCGATTGATCATTTCATTTTTCCAATTGTCGACTTTGCGTCCTTGGATGAACGAGAGGGTGTACAGGACTTTAGTGTTTTCGTTTGTAAATTGCCACTCATTGATGGCAATGTACATCCGAATTCCTCGAAGGAATGATCAGCACTTGGCTCGTTCGCCGTCAAAGATTTTGGGCTTTGCGAGCTTGGGTGCAATGGGACGGGCGGCTTCAATGGGAACGGGATTTGGGGTTGGTATTGGGGCTGGTGCGGGGGCAGGAACCGGAGTGGGTACATGTTGGGTGCGAACGATGCTGGTGAGTTGTTCGTATCGAGCCTCCATTTGAGCGAGGCGGTCCATGAGCATCATCAGCATGTTTTCCGTAGTCATAGGTGGCTGCGGGGGTTGCTGGGGTTCTTGTGTGTTCTGGTGAGAGGGTCCGTCCATGTCGCGATCCCCGATGTTGTCGAAGCTCGAGAGGCTGCTATTGGACATGGGTTACTGGTGAATTCGGTTGGGATTACCCTGTCAATTAACGCTGAATTTCAAACTAGTGCACACCGGCACCTGAGCAGACAACGTTAACGAGGAAGGAGTTCTTCGGCAAAGGCAAAAGGTTACGCCGATAATCGATGATTATGGGCAGTGCACGATAGTCGATGACTATGGTGACAGGTTTGATGAGGGTGCTTGAGGTGGAAATTTCGAATGGGGTTATGTGATAAAAAGGAGACAATGTGAGACGTATCTTATGTCAAGGTCGGGTGGTCGTTCTTTATGGGTAAGTGCTGCAGAGTAAAGATGATAGAGGTGTAGGAGGGACGTTAAGAGGGTAGCTCGTTCTTCTGTTAGGGCGACACTAGTTCAAGACTAACGTGGCTCCTACAAGAATACTAAAACCAAAGATAAAGAAATGGGAGAAGGGTAGCTTGGTTGACTTAGTCTAACACTAGTGGAACTAGTGGAAATCCCAAGAGAACGAGCTGTCGTCTCTGGGTATTGGATTGGTGAATATATACTACTATACATGCGATATCCTCATGTACTACTACACACCGTAACCAGCCAGCGTTCCATGGAAAGCGCACCGTTTGTGCATGGCGTCTTGTCATGGCTGCGGGTTGACTGCGGACATGTGGTTTCGGTGTGGTTCTTACTAAGGCTATTGTAATAGATATGTAATGCTAATTAGTAAAGAGACGTGTCATCGGGCACGTGTGTATACGTGTCGTGACTGATAAGATAAGGGGAATTGAAGAAGAAAATATCGAACCATAACATGACCGTTAGATGAGAGACATTGTCAGAATTGCTTGACAGAGGTCAGACAAGTATTTGTGTCAGCGAGCCACTGTGAAATGTAGCCGATCCTGGTATTTCTGCTGGGACTCAATAATAGAAGTACTATACCAAACATAGAATAATCAAGGTTGATAGGAATTAGATGAGTTTTGAATTTGAGCGAGTTATGCCTTGAATAATTTTGACTGTAGATCGGAGTCTCAACTATTTTGAAACGACAATAAGCGCGCAGTCCGATCAGGGTATTCGCCTGTAAGTACCTGATCGGAGACTGCGACGATCTACCACTTGGGTCGAGAATAGGCATCGCTGAAGTAGTGAGTACGTCTATGTACGTTGCCACTGGGACCATCGCTTACGAGATTGAATAGTACAATGGGAGACTCAGTCTCCTCAAGAACCCCGGCTCCTCCCTATGTCGCCTCGCGGGCGCAGCAAGGAAACATGGTAGGGTTCAGGCCGTTAACGGCCGTTTGGAATTTTGAATAATGTGATGTAGTCAGTGCGGGCGACTATCGTGCTGACGGACAGCGAGTCTGACGCGGATGAGCTACCTTATCATCCCCAGACTACGGCGCCGTCGACGCCGTCGACTGGGCGAACGGCCAAGAGCGCATCCGATCTTTCTACTATTCGAGCCAATTTGTTCTCCTCAATTCCTCGCAAGGCCGACAAAGTCGAGATACCATCCACCCTAACATCATCCTCGAAGATGTCAAGAGCGCAAGCTTCCGCTACTGTCAGTGCAAGATCGCGGCCACCAGACCCATCAACAACCAGCACCGTCGAAGTTTCCGATGAGGACAACGATGTGTCTTGGCCAAAACCTACGACGAAGAGTGTGGGTAAAAAGACCTACAAGCCTCTGCCTCGAAGACCGATAGCAGCTGCGTCTTCGGCTCCCACACTTTCCGCACCGACATCAGCGTCTTCCTGCGTGTCCTCGTCGCAAGCCTGCTCAGCACCCACAATCCCAGAACAATCCTTCCAACCAAATATACCAGCGATATCCAGATCGAACGCGATTACATCGTCTACAACTGCACAGGCTGCTTCGCCAGGTGCTCTTCATGGAAAATTATTTCGAACACTCGAAACAGGGGATATTGACTCCGACGTGGACAAAGGTCCATCTTGGCCATCACCGTCGAGGAAGTCGGCCCCGAAGACCACCTCATCTTCATCGACAAATACTCCTCCTACGCCTTCGACTTCCTCGGCATCATCGATCTCTACGACTCTGATCAACACGCCCATTTCGACGTCTGCATCCGACGTGGACATGCAGGGCATGACGCGTCCAGAAACCGACATGGATGCTTCGAAAGTCTCAAAGTATATTTGGGATATCCTAGATGATAGCGTCCCCACATATATTATCGCTTACGACGAGGAGGTACACGCCCTAGTTCAAAAGCACCATTTATCTTTTGGCGTGCAGTACGAACTTGCTAGAGGCGTCGTTTCTGGTCGGTGGACATGGGACGAGGTCAAGTCAAAGCTAGTAGAAGAGCGAGAAGTAGAGGTCGATAGGAACGGGAAGACGGTAGTTTGGTCTATCGACCCACTTCGGCCTACAAACCACCAAAAAACAAAGAGGAAAGGTGTTTCTCTACTCGAGGGTGATAATGTCGACGTTGCGTGGCGAGTGGGGGAGATCATGAAGGGGAATCAGAAGAGGAAGCCTAATCTCGAGCTCTGGTCGGTCTTTCCAATTATAGTGATTGGCTAGTCTTCTGCTTAGTATGGATTTCAGGCGTGAGTTAGATAGAGAGGAGAAAGCAATGCAGGAAGGGAAGGGGCGTGGCCTTGGTTTGATGGGCGATTGGGACTCGTGTCCCAACTGGTACGGGGGACTCGTCCAACTCGTTTTCCGCCTACATAAAACTACCGAGGGGTTCAAAATTCTCGTTGAACCGCTGGAAAGTAGACGATCTCATTACTTCTCGAGGATGCTTGGCTCGAAACGCTTAGCTCAAATCCGAATCCCTGATGACTACCTCCTCAAGGATATTAAGGCAGTGAGGGCGTTTCTGAGACAGCGCTTTGTCTTTATGGGCGCGGCGTACCTCCCGTATCATGCAAAAGACGGCAACAGTGTCTACTGCATTGACACAAGTTCCAGTGGAGATGGTCTCGATAGTCTTGGTTCTGTTTGTGAGTGGCATAATCCTATCGAATTGAACTACCGACAGGTTTGTATCGTCAGCTGTAGTTTCGTCTAATTATTGACACTGACACCCGCTCCTCAGCCAATCGCGAAATACTCCACCCGAAACACGCTTGGCTTCTCTAACTCTGTCCCAGTATTGGAATTTGCCGAAGAAGACATTCATTTCGACTTGCCCGATCTACGTGAGTTCCTCTTTCTCCATGATTCTACACCTGCTTCTGAATTCAACCGATCACGTAGTAGCCACGGAGGGATTGAGGCCGGGTGTTGAACCGTTATCCCATCAGTTGATGACTGACGGCTGTGGATTCATGAATCGCGCTGCGCTCCTGGCGCTGAGGGCGACGATGGGCCTGGAATCTCCTCCATGTCGTACGCACTTGGGTCTGAATTTACTCAAATCCGTAATGGGGCTGATTGTATCCATCGGCAGTCGTACAAGGTCGTATTGCGGGTGCTAAGGGCGTATGGGCCCTCCATCCCAAGGACACTTGTTCCCGACCACGAATCTGGATACGTCCTTCTCAAAATAAGATCAAGCTTCCTCGACCCTTGGATCGGGCGCACCGTATTTTCAACCTCCTTCGCACCTCCCGAAAATCTATGCCTTGCTCACTCTCTACACAAATTATCCTGAATCTGTCGTATAACGGCGTCCCACATGAAACACTTGTTGCTAAGTTGGGAGAAGGTCTGCGCATGGAACTTCGGCCACTGATGGATTGGACGCAACCGCGGGCGATGGAGCAGCTTTGGCACGCCGTCATGCGGTTGGGGCACGTCGGATTGAAGAGGGCAGCACGGGTTGCCAGAGTGGAGAGTCGTGCATTGGGACTGGCTGGTCGTGACCGGGGCGAGGTCGAGATTGAGGCAGAGGATGTCGTCGATGACATTGACGATGTCGATGAGCCCACCAAACACGCCTACGCTGGCCGAAATACCTGGAGTGGTCTCCCCGTTGAGGCCCATGAGACGATTATAGAAGCTGTTCAAGCTGGATTCAAACCCAACGAATCCCGATTTCTCTATGAAAAGCTTCACAGTGTTTTCAAGTTTGCGATTGATGATGCAACAAAAAAATATCGTCTCCCAGTCATGCAGTCTACCACAGCCATCATGATTCCCGGTACGTTGAACATTCATGAGCCTACGCCTCAACTGACACTATAATATAGATCCCAAGGGTGTTTTGAGAGAAGGTGAAGTGTATTACAAGCCCTCAAGTCCGTTTCGACACCCCATCACAGGCGAACTTCTACACACATTGAAGGGCGATATATTGGTAGGTTCTCTGTATTGAAAGAATCATTACAATTCACCCATGGACAACAATGGCACACAGATTGGCAGGTATGTACTGTGAGGTATGACCGTTTTGTGCAGACATCACCTGCTCTCTACTAGATATCCAATGCGTCTAGCATCAGATGTCCAGAAGGTAGGTAGAGTTGGTGGCTCGCTGCGGTCTTCTTCTTGAGGTGATGCTCTGGCCCTAGGTGAAAGCTGTCGAAGTTCATGAACTCCAGAACTACGTCGATGTCCTTATATTACCCACTACTGGATCACGATCACTAGCGAGTGTCCTATCTGGTGGCGGTGAGTTTGTCAGTACTTGGGCCGAAACAGCACTAACTGGTCCTAGATTATGACGGCGACGAAGATATCATCATCTGGGACCCAGACATCGTCGGGCCGTTCCGTAATCACGAAGTCGTTGACGAGCCCGTAGGCTTCCTGACCGAACACTTCAAGAAACAAGTCGAGAAGGTCCCTGAATTCTGTTCTAGGCTGTACGCGGCACCCAAAACGGAGGCCCAGCGCTGCATTTTTGATATCTTGCTCTTGAATGTATGCGATTCCAGGGTCGGCTTGTATTCGAAGTTCCATGATTGTGCCGTCTGGCAATACGGGCTCAATCACCCCAAGGCCGTTTTGATGGCATACATGTAAGTGCGCAATAAGTAGTAGTTGTATATTGCTCTGAATCATCTTCAGATTCAACACTCTGCTGGATGCGCCGAAGACTGGATTACAAGTCATGAAACGATCTTTCATTCAGCACCAAAGCCAATTCAACCACACAACACCTTGGGACCCCCCTTCTGACGAGCCCAGCCCACCTCCGCAAAAAGCTCAAGGGGCTTTTGTGCTCCACGATTTGAGAGATGCTGGTCAAGAACTCAAAGATCAATACCTTGAAGAATTCGAACGTTTCCCAACTGAGCATGATGAAAAGTCGAGTAACATACGCGATGCATCTTTGCTGGAGACCTACAGAAGTGCTCGAAGGGTTGCATCGATGTTACCGAAGTCATTCCCCGCCTTCCGTGATGAACTCGACGCTCTTGACGAGCATGTCAAGCGGCACATCGAACTCTATAGCACCGACACCTTCAACGAAATGAAGAAATCACCCTACGAGGACCCCGACAAGAAAAGGAAGGCGAAAGACAAGGGCTCCAGCGGCGACGAGGCCCGATTAGCTCGATTGGTCAAGTCATTCTATACAACCATGCCAGAGTCGAGATTCACTCCTCGTCCTGAATCCGTCGCTGCATCGTATGCATATCAACTACATCCTCGATTCGCCTTTACCGTTGCTTTCAAGACGTTGGGGACACTCAAGGCACTCGCTACAGAGGGCGGTATTGCGCCATGTACTAGGAACTTTGACGAAGGCAGGGTGATGTCGGCTTCGTTTCTTCGGGCCATTCAGAATGGCGATGATGACGACTAGATGGCGTCCTTTTCTTTTCCTCTTTGCTCTTGTTTTGTGGGTGTACTGTCGCGCTGTGTTTTTTTTTTAGCTACCTTTGGAAACTTCTTTCTCGATTTTAGGCCTCCCCGTGTTGCTTAATGTGAACGATAAGTTTGAATAAAGATACAAGTGTCATTATGCTTGGCAATGCTCCACTCCCCCACAAGCCCACTGATCTTGAAAAGCATAGGCCATACTCATTGTTAACTCGCCAAACGCGCCCCGCAGGCGCATCTCGACAATCGGCCACTTGCATCTCCACTAGAACCCACAATGATTATCGTGCTCTTCTCTTGTTGGCCTTCTCTTTTCTCTTCTTTGCGCGTACCTAGCGCCAGAGGTCAAGTATGTCCCGAGATAAAGATGCAAGAAACGTACTTCTTTCCTCATTCTGGCGTCGACCATCGAGTATCTACCCTTCACACCCTTGGGTCTGCCCTTGATACCCTTATGAACACCTTTCGCAACGACAACCTTGATGTCCTTCTTTGGTGTGTTGCCCGAGGACCGGCCTTTGCGCATGACCTTTTCGATCTGCTGCGCCTTTTCGCGCTCCGTCATATCGGACGTAGCATTGACACCTTCCGCCTTTCTCAAGGCCTTCTCAAGGCGCTGCTGGGCCCTCATCTTCTTGCGGGCTTTGGCCTCAGCAACCTTCTTAATGGGTCGTGCATCTAGGGCGCGTTGTCTTACACGCAGCGCGGCCATGCCTTCTTTGGTAACAGGTAGATTGGTCTTGTAGTGCTTCGACTCATCGTCGAGGAACCAATCGGGTAGTCCGTCTTTGGAGTTGAGGGAATAGCGGTTGAAGCCATCATTGACGAGCTCCATCTTCGTCTTTTCTCTGTTGACTAGTTGCTGAGCGAGGGTCATTGCCTCAGGTGTGAGAAGGCCGAATTCTTCAATTTACATTAACGAAAGGGGGCGCGCAGACGCACTTCTGAGACTTACTTTTTATATTTGCCTGGTTGATTTTGTCTTCGTCCTTGTTCCCAACATCCCACATATCAACGTCGTCGTCAGCCTCCCGTGGGACCACTTCAAAGTCGTCATCGTCGCTATCGTCAACCTAAAGGAGCGATTAAATGGACTGCCACTGCTTCCCAGTGTAAACCATACTTTATCATCTTGCGCCTCCTCCTTCTCCTCCTCTTCATCCATGGAAACATCAGACTCTTGCTCACTATCGTCACCGATGGTGTCAGGTCCACCTATCTCGCCGAAAATGTCTTGACTGAACCACAGGCGGGAACTTTTTGATTCAGGAGCAGGTGCTACGCGTGCTTGCTTCGTGCTACGTTTCGAAGGCTCCTGTTTTGAACGCTTTCGTTTACCACTCGTCTCTGGAGGCGGCGTATCTTCATCTTCATCGTCGCTTTCGTCTGATGAAGATTGGTCCGCTAGGGCCTTTGCTGCCACCATCTCTTCCCATCCACCTTCTCCAACACTTTCGTCACTGTCATCATCGTCTCGACCCCCGCCCACCCCCAACCATTCCGTATCCTTCTGCCTTGCCGCCTTCACCTTGACTTTAGCATCCCTATCCCGCAAACGTTCCTGGTATGAATCATATAAACCATCCAGTTGCTCCTCTAGCGCTCTAGTTTTCCTTTCGCGTTCTTCCTCAGAATCCAGAGCCTCATCTTCGTCATCACTATGTGCACCCTTGCTTGACTCGTCGTCGCTCATGTCTTCCCCATGATGTCCTAGCTTGGACAAGCCGCCAGCACGTCGTAAGCCACTCTCAGCATGACCAAGGTCGAACATGTCATCTTGGCCCGTGCCGAGGGTAGGATCAATCTGCTCCATACCGATGTCCAAAGGTGCGGTCATCTGAAGCTGCATTCTTTGGATAGTCCTGGTTTTGACTTCATTAGCGCGCCTTCGTTCACGTTTCGCGCTCGCAGCGGCTTCATCGTTAAGACGTTGAAGCTATGAATGGATGGTTCAGTCAAGGTGTTGATGAGAGTAGCATGTCGACAAACTTCGTCTTGTATCTCCTGTTCTTCGTCAACCTCCGCAACTTCTGCAGCCTCTTCAAGAGGTTCGTCTGTGCCCGAAGATTTCATATCCAAGCCTATCTAGAGAGAGAGTAGATTGAGTGTGCATCAGAGGCCACAATGAATGATTAACGACTTCTTCACGGAGAGCCAAGCGCCATTTTAGCAGCGCCTTGAAGTCGCCTTTCCCCAACACTTTCAGGTCATCACAGTTGGCCTTGATGTCGTCTGTGGTAATGAGGAGTGCAGCCCATTGCTTTTCCTCTTCGGTACTGAATTCGATCTTGTTCACCACTCCCAGAACAGATATTGGATCATCGCCCTTCACGAAGTCGGAGACAGGGATCTTGTGGAATAGCGTGTAATCTCCTTCATCGTAACCGTCACGTTTACGACGTTTTTTCTCTGGGTGGAAAAACGTTTGCCTGGGCGTTGTTCGCGGAGGCGCCCTTGTCCGTGCCTGCGGATGCGGCAAGATCCTTGAAGACATGCTTCGGGTCGAGGAATTTGGGATCAATGTGTTTGGGAGCAAGGAAGTCACGGCACACTACGAAAATCTCGGCGGAGACATTCCTAACAACGAATGAGACGTCGCAGAGCGTCTAATTTTAAGGAATACTCACCTGGATGATGGAGGTTTAGTTGCTTCGACTTTACCAAACAATTGGTTGAATACCCAAATGAGATTGTTATAGTCGACGCTACGGAAGACCTTGGTAACGAAGGTACCGCCGCTGACCAGGAATTCGACGGCCAACTTAAGACTCATAAGCACGAGCTCGGCCTGGCTGTAAGCGTCTTGAATCCAAGCCGTTCCAACATTTGGGGCACCGTCGTGAAGAACTACATCGGCTTTCCAGTCCTTCAGTTCGCCGCGTATGAGATCTCGACACTGAGGGGTAGTTATGTCGGCAGCAAATGCTACGACTCGAGGTATAGGTTTTATTGGTACAAGGTCAACGCCTATGAATATGTAAGCATCAAGAATGGACCGGCCACATGTCTGGATGCGACGCACTGACCGACGATGACACTATTGACCGGCATGTACTTGCTGGCCACCTGCAGCCAGCCTCCTGGGGCAGCACATAAATCTATACAGCACCTAGCCGACTCAAGAAATGAGTACTTCTTGTTTAGCTGGATTAGCTTGAAAGCAGAACGAGCTCGATAGCCTTGCTCCCTACGTAAAAACTTAGATCATTTGCCATGATTTAAAAGTAGAAACTTACTTTGCGAGCTTGTAGTACTTATCAAGACGCCCCTTCCCCGCCTTCTTCTGGGCTTTTCCCATCACGAGAGTAGAGCAAGACTAATTTACAGAACTTTTGAAGATGAACGAAATTTCAAGTTCCTCATCGGAGTGTCCATGACACTTGGGCGCCTATCAGAAACGAGATTTGCCATCACGTGAATGTCGCGTCGTCGCGCGTAGACTACTGTGGGAAATTTGACAGCTCTTCACTCTTTTGACCAGCACTATCACACACAGCTAAGGTCTTGTCTGCCATCTCCTCCTCGTTTGTCGCGAATCTGACATTTTTGCTGCAGCAACACCTCTGGAATGTCAGAGCAGCGACCTCCGCTCCCCCAATCTCTATCCCTCTCAGAATCCCCGTCTGCAAGCACCTTGCCTAGACCCCCGAAGCGTCGCTACACTTCTGCACAGGAGAGCGACTTCTTCACTCAAAGCGCCTCAACCTTTTATCCCCGGCCGTATACCCATGTCGACCGCGAGCGTGGCGACAAGTCTTTTATTGCGCGAAGTGCCCGAGCTATAGATAATCTTGGTCTCAATACTCGAGGCACGGATCCTGATCCCACAGATCCAAGAACCTTTATTATACATCCCCCTTTCACAACCTTCCCCAGTTCTGAGCGCTACCCCGAGGGCCTCACGTACCAGTTACTCGCTGACAATCCCGAATGGTTTCTTGACGCTCTCGACTTTGTCTCTACTGCCACCGATAGCTCCACAGCGACGCCATACCCTCCTTCACTCGAACCCCCAAGAGGATGGTGTCCCGCCAAGAAAAAAGATCTCAAGAATCGTGGTGCAGACGGTTGGCCTGAAGGTGAGGAGCCGAGGCTCCGCTGTACATTTTGTCGCCGCACATATGCTGGAGTAAATGCCAGAAGTATGTGGCGGAGGCATGTCTACGAGAAACACAAGATCGCGATGTCTAATCGCCGTGACGGCGGCGACAAACCCCGGGGGCGTGGATCTAATAGTAGGTCTTTACTTAGCTCTTACGGAAGACCAGCGCTAACAACCTCACAGAAGAAAATCGTGGCGGCAGTCAGAAGGGGCTACTTGACTTCAACGTCATCGCAACGAACGAAACGGAATCATTAGGTTCCTCGTACAAGTCTACATTTCGCTCCTCGGGACCTGCTCGGCACCGTAGTAGCAGTCCCAGTGCCCAACCCAAATTCCGCGCCGCTTCGTCGTTTCAGATGTCTCAAGATGCACTCATGTCCTCTGACGACAACGGGCCCGCACCGCCGCTCTCACAACCTATGTTGTCCTCTGTCAGCCCTCCGCCCAGCCCCCCATCACCTCAACTAGTCGATAGCGACACTTCTTTTGAGACCTCTACCTCTATTCCATCGCCTCTGCCTAACTTGCCCATCATACCTCCATCACCTTATAACCCACTGCAGACGCCGTCATTCAAGCACTCGCCTCCCCGCCTTCCTTCTGACCAGCCATGGCGATTCCCTAGTCCCAGCCACCCTTTACACTCCGTCACACGCGAGGTGTGTTTGAGCACTCTAGCCGGCAACTTGATAAAGAGTCCATCCGTGAAGTCGTCTCCCTCTGAAGGCTCAATACCCGCAACGCCAGATAATTTTGCCAAAGGCTATCGACGATCGCCGAAGACATTGTTTACCAATTCTGACAAGATTTCAAGATTCCCCTTTGCGACCCGGCTACGGTTGCGCTACGAAATCGACTCCTCTCCGTTGCGACAAAGCTCAAAGTTTACGAAACACATTTCGTCGTCGCAAGTACCATCTTCAGATGACTGGCCTTCTGATAATCTTGTGCTTGAAACAATTTCTCCTGAACGCGATCTCTTCACAAGGACTTGGAAATCAACTTCAGGGGGTACCGTGCCAGGGGGTGATTCAGCTCCCCCGATCCCTGATGTGGACAGTCCCGTCGTGCATAAACACATTAGCTCGAAAGCTGCCAGTGGTGGTCCGACCCTCGCTGGACTGGGTGTCGGACTTTTGGAACCGTTCAGA
Organism: Pleurotus eryngii var. eryngii; assembly: GCA_029467805.1. Lineage (NCBI taxonomy): Eukaryota > Fungi > Basidiomycota > Agaricomycetes > Agaricales > Pleurotaceae > Pleurotus > Pleurotus eryngii. The sequence continues at coordinate 1,150,368 of SZVJ01000018.1, forward strand.
CTCCCAGATGATTCAGATTCACCCGTGGACGATGTTGATTTCGAAACTGAGGAGAATTCCCCAGTCGACACCACGGCCGTCAAGACTAGAATGGATCTGGGCCATATCTTTACCCCGCCCAGCAAGAGACGAAAGACATGAATAGGGCTATCTTCATTTTTCCCGACACTATCCCGGTGATTATTGTTCTCGTATTGCTCTGCGTCCGTATTTCTAGCGTGTACTCGTATGATTTCCTACTATATTCGTTATCTAGCGGACAGCGTTCTACCTTACTTCTTCTGAGGTTTACCAAGTACCGGACTCTCAGCCTAGTTTGCTTCTATCTGTATTCTTGCTTATGCCCAGACTACCTATGTATCCGACCTATGCTTCCATTTTGCCGCGTAGCTCTTGCCTTTGCCTGGAAGTATGTCTTGTTCTGTAACTTTTGATATAGATAAGGTACCAAGCGAGCCGTTCAGATCAATCAATCTGACATGGCTACCGTGGGAACGTTGAGGCTGAGGCGCCTCTGTTCATCATTCAGTTGCTTTTTCTAACGTATACAGGTTTTCCAACGTGCTCTTCCGTTCTTCCTTACAAGCGGACTCGAACAGCATCATCTTGACTATCTATACTCACTCCTGCCCTCGCGTCTCCCTCTCGTCGCTTGGACTCTCCCAGCTGCTTGTTTCGAACAACTGAGTTCCGTTGTGCTCGTTTCTCCACGAGGGTAATCCCATATCTAGAAGACCAGTAGAATGCAGGCCATTAAATGTTTGCGCTTTTCTTCGCTTGAGGAGGATATGAACGCTGATTTGAGTCTCAGGTGTGGTGGTGGGCGATGGTGCCGTTGGGAAGGTGAGTACTTTGCCCCGTGTGGGGTGCACGGCAGTGCTGATTGAAACCTCATTCCAGACGTGTCTGCTCATATCGTATACGACAAACGCTTTCCCCGTACGCATATATCTCTTGTTCTATGGGAATGGTGTGCTCAAGGTTCAATGATTGATCATTTAGGGAGAATATATCCCGACGGGCACGTTTTACGTTTCCTCTTCGTTTGATGGCCAGCAGTTGCTGAATGATGCACAGTGTTTGATAATTACTCCGCTAATGTGATGGTGGATGGCAAGACCATCTCGCTAGGCTTATGGGATACCGCCGGTCAAGAGGATTACGATCGCCTTAGACCCCTCTCCTACCCTCAAACCGACGTCTTCTTGATCTGCTTCTCCCTCGTCAGCCCGCCGAGTTACGAGAACGTCCGAACCAAGGTTAGTTTGAGCTCTCCTACGACAAGGATTGTCTTGCTGAGATTCATGTTCAGTGGTACCCTGAGATATCTCACCACGCGCCTCAAACATCTATTGTCCTTGTGGGCACTAAACTGGATTTGCGTGAAGACCAGACAACGATTGAGAAGTTAAGGGACCGGTGAGTGTCTGTACCTTTGGCCGTCTTCTGTTCGACTATATCAGCGCAACAGTCGCATGGCCCCCATCCAATACTCGCAGGGTGTGGCAATGTCTAAGGACATCGGTGCCGTGAAGTATCTCGAATGCTCGGCATTGACGCAGAAGGGATTGAAGACTGTGTTCGATGAGGCTATCAGGGCCGTCTGTGAGTACCACTGATGATGACCCTGTTCTGAACTCCATGCTGATATTCTGCAGTGAACCCTCCCCCTAAGAAGGAGCCAAGGAGATCAAAGGGCTGTATTATTGCATGACGGGCCTTAGTCTTCGATTTACATCCACGGGGGATCATGGTCGCCCATACTATATCACGCCATCTATGCCTACTTGACGACTACTTACTTCCAACTTTGCACTGTTCAACACTCATATATACACATGGATCCTCCTGGAGTTTATACAACTTCTTCTGCTGCCGCCCTTCTACTCTTTCTTTTCCTTTCCGTCCTTTCTTTATGTATTATGACAACGTGAATATGCATTTGACATATTCAAATGACCTGCGTTGAAACACCACTCCCGCATCCGGAACATATATATCGCTACGAGATGATCATTCTCAGGGCCCGGTCGGTATTGGTGATGCTCGTAAAAATACCCATTTTCGAGCTATCTGTTGTCCCATCACCTTCTGTTCATTTCTAGTCGTTCGTTTGCATCCCCTTCCATTCTTTTCAAGTCCACAGCCGTTCTTTGTCGACGCTGCCACGGCCGACCCCAGCCACAGCGCTTCCGACGAAGAGCCCGCTGGTATGCTTATCGGGACATCGTCAATTTTTCGACAAGTCTTCTCTGTCTGCACATTGTAAAAGACTTCGCTTCCCAAGCATCTACAGTACGTGATTCCGCACCCACCATCCTGCAGCGTACATAACGCCGCATCCCCAGTTCTAACATGTCACGGTACTACGGAAATCGCTACTCAGATAGTCGAACGGGCGCCCCGGTTAGAAGGCAGCCCTCCCTTGTTTCCAATGTATCAGGGATTGCGGACAGTACCATCAGTTTCAATACTTTGGTCACAGGCGAATCGCTGCGACTCTCTCAGTTTCCACAACCTCCTCGCTTCACGCCGCTGAGCCCAGTGCAATCGGAATCGGGTTCTTTCATGACACGGTCTTCTGGTCGCAGGGACGACGGCAGGAGTATATACAGCATGAGCCCGTCCTTGGTATCAGAACGAGACAGAGGCTCGCCGTTAACCCAATCACCGGTCCCCCCAGTCCCTTCACTGCCCTCACACCGAGCCCTCTCTTCACTAAGAGGCGGGGATGCTGCTGCCGGTGCCATTTCCCAGTCATCGAGGACGCTCTCACCGTACGATTGGCATGAGGGGGCATCGAGCATCGATGTCGACGGCGCAGAGGAACGTATGCTTCCCACATCCTTCATCACGCAGCTACTCCAAGAGAATCCTGAGCCCAGCTCACGCTTCAATCGACATGTCTCCAACAACAGCGACGGTTTCAGTGCAATCTCCGAGCTGACATATCCCCCTCCGCCCCATCGTCAGCCGTTGCCGCCTCCCCGAGGCCCACTACCTCGACCCACAGGTGGCCGACCGTCCCCAAGCTCCCCTCACCTCCATCGAACTGGCAGCCAAAGTGATTCGGACACATTGATCACATCGATTGGGGATGATTACTCGCGTCCTCTCGGTCGGACTCACGGACCACCTGGGACCCGTCAAGCACCTCCGTCCAGTTACCCAATGTCATCAGGGAGGGACCGAGCTTGGGAGGACTTCAGTGAGGCAGATGAAGACCTCAAGGGATATAAATACGCCGACCAGTCAAACAGTGGTAGAGGCAATGGCACTCCCACCTCTCAGCCTAACTTTGATGCTCGCGGCCATACTCAGCACGAGAACAGGAAATCGATATCGGGGAGGAGTTTCGTCTCATCCCTCATTTCCCGGTCTCCCAGCACCTCCTCCCGGTCAGTCCGCTCCTTTCGAAGAGCCTTCGATTGGATGCGCAAACCGTTACCGCCCGTGCCTGTCATCCCTCCCAAATACACACAACCCACGCAGCCAGTCCCTAGGAATTATGAAGAGGATCTTGCCCTACCCGATCTAATCACCCGCGCTGATACCCTGTCCAATCTTTTAGAAAAGGGCTACCATCCGCACAGAAGTTTGACCTCAAGTTTTTTTACCCAGGGCGAACTAAACTATCAGCATCAAGGCCTGACCTCCGGTTTTGATGACAGTCGTGTTGATGTTATGAATCTGGCGCACCGGAATCAGACGCACCAGAAAGACACCTTGGATTTCAGAAGCGCCGTGCCTGAGAGTGATCAGGACCCACCCTCTGGTAGCTATTTCTTTACCAGAAAGCGGATATGGATCCTTGTCGTCCTTGTCTTCATCGCTTTGGTGGCTATCGCCGTGGCGCTAGGTGTTGTTCTGAGTAGGAAACAGAGCGGAAGCTCGCTTCCCAGCTGTTCCGGAAACTTGACTGGTTCTGCTTGCAATCTCGGTGCGTGTATTTCCGCGTTCCAGTTGTTGGGGATCATCCTCTCATTTTCGATTCAGATGCCACATGTGTATGTACATCATCATCACAACCATGCCTTCCTCTCGCCCAGCACCTTGTCTCTCTGCATCCGACCATGAATCAACTTTTCAACACCAATTATACCTTAAATTCTTTGGCCCTCTCTCTATGGCTTGCCCAAGGTGACCCCAGAGGGGGTAACTGTGCCTCACAGGCGATGTTAGTGGACGTCTCAGCCTCCCTCTCTGATTCGCATCCGAACAGGACGGTATGGGTGCAATCAGCACTGCTTTGGAATGTGGCAGAGTCTGAAGATTTGGATACCGTTGGGAAAATGCGCGACTTCGTCATCAAGGCGCCTTGGAAAGACTTGGAATCCAGCGACGGCCCCATCAGCTCGGCGGGTAGTTCATTCTCGACGACAGGATCCGGTTTCCTCTTTGATTTCGCTGCCCAAACGGTCTCACCAACCGCTTCTGTGAGCTTCGAGGATGGAGGTCAACCGACCGACGCACAACATCAACGGGTTGGTACCGTAGCGCAGGCTGTTTTGGATCGCATGTACACGTTCTCGTCAGGTGAGTATAGTCTCTGGTTTCTTGATTCCATCTTGACGCCATTCCCAGCTGCATCCACGCAAAAATCAAGAGCACTCGAAAACTACTGGCTAAGTGTCCTCCAACAGACGCCTTCCGACTTGGCAGTTTTCCTATCGGTACTCAGTACATCTCAAATACTTCTTCCCTTCAATGCCGCAACTTCGGGAGACGGCTCCGTCATCTCCCTCCTCCCCGATGTTACCTCATTTCCTCCCCCGATTGCGTGTTATCCACGTCTAACGACTGCGCAAATACGAAACATCAATCTTCTTGAAACATCAATATTCAATTTAGCACCCGTCACCCCACCTTCGTCATTCCAAAGTTCTTGTTTTCCCGATCGGCCTGTATATGGTGTCCTCGACGTTCTGAGGCTACGCTTGCCATTTTTAGACTCCAGGACAGGAGATATTGCTAGGCAAGCTGTTGTCCTCAAACAAGAAGCATCTCCTCGAGTCGTTGCTTATACCAATGAGGCACTGGCTGCTCTTCCCTTTGGTGATGGTGTTTTCTCCCAATAACAATCCCCTCAATTATGGCACCCTTAATAACTTCAAACATGTCGTCTTCCGGTATCTTTCTTCTATCCCAGATGTCAATGTTGCGATCGATTTTGCACGATTTGTGCTGTCGCGCGTAGCAACACCGCCGAGCAACAACACCAGTCCCCAGCTTTTGGCAGCCTTGTCTCGCTTGCCTCCTATGGAGGTCGCCGTCTTCGGCGCCGTTACGACCGACGATATCGACTCGGTGCTGTCGTCTTTTGGGAGTCCCTCTGGTTCACTATTCTTCGGTTCGGAGGAGGCTTTGGCGGTTCGTCAATGGATTATCAGCGCTGGGCAGAGTGTCGCTTGGACGGAAACGGCGACGTCTCAGCTGATAGTCCGGGATTCCTCTTTCACAGATTCTGTATTCAACCAAACATGGTCGGCGGCAGCAGCCCGGCTCAACGACGCCAAGGTCGCCGACGTTGTCGCTTCATTCACTTCCACGACTAAATTCACGCCGCAGTGAACTGAGGAGTTCCATGTGCATATTCGTTCATATCTAGTACCTATTTTTATTTAGTACACTTATCTTTTTGCGAAATATCTCTCTTCGGATGGGCTGGAGGCACGTTTCATGCTGCATATGTATATTTCTTGACAATGCATTGAACATCTCGCTATCAATTGCTGACCCCCTGCAGGCAGTAAACAATTCCTGCCGCCGGCGCTAATCATGAGTTCAAGCGACACTTGATCCAGCAGCTTCGGACTTGGATGGACAGAATACAGTTGCTCTATTCACACACACATTGCGCTGCTTCAGTTAAGAGATCCTTCCTCCGTTGGCAAAGCCGTGCAGGCCCTCGACATGCCGAAAGCAGCGCAGAGCCCGAGTAGTGTCAATGCCGCCAACCACCCCAATGTTCTGAAACGAAATCAAGTGAGTCGCTAGACACGCAGGGTTTTGATTGCGGTGCCTTTACTGACGCCTTTGCCAGGCATGTCACCAAGTAAGTCGTCCGTGGCTCCAGTGCAATGTCCCAACGTCCTCATGATACCGTATTCAGTGCCGAAGACGAAAGCTCGTAAGCATGTGCCCAATAGCTCGGCGTTGACTTGACATATCTCCAATCTCTTTACAGAAATGGTTTGGCCTCACTCAGTCTTTGGTGAAGTGATTTGACCCCTCGCGCTGTTCTAGTGATGCGAAGAGGCCGTGTTCGACTTGCATTAGGTCTCATGCTCATGCGCTTGCTCATGCGCCCGCTGGACACCAATTACCCCCTTACCCCGAGTGCACCTTTGATGATGGTGAGCGACAGCCCAGCGCCCGGTGACATCTTCAAATACCGCCTCGTTCTAGTTATTGATAGTGTGGGTCCCGGGGACGGCCCAAAATCCCGATACGAGAAGTTAGAACGGAGAATCAGTATGATATAATTGATTGTCTTTGGAACATCTTTTATACTGACATTTTGTAGACGAATTGGAAGCATTGTTAAGCCAAAAAGAATCCGCAGAATCCAACAGTCAACCGCCGGAGTCCTCTCCCGGCCCTTCACATTCCGGACCAATGCTGGTTTCGCCCAGTATCTCTCATAGTGGAATTAGTGTATCATCTCCGTTGTCTACCCCACCCGTTACGACCATGAATATCAACGCAGACGCTGGAAGTTTTGCCCTCCCTTACGGAAGCCTCGACCGCCGCGCAAAACGCTTATTTCACCAGGTCGCAACCCCAAGGCGCCTCGACACCAGCTTCGAGCTTGATTTACTCCACTTGGCCTACCCGCCTCCCCGAACCAGATTTACTGCGTCATCTGTGGGTCCCCTCCTGACTCTTGATTACCTCCCGGGTTCTGATTCATGACAATAGCGTTGAGCTTTTCTTCGTCTTCCATCCACACAGCAATCACTTGTTACATGCCTCATCTTTCTTAACGACACTATCCTTCCCACCGCATCACCCCAAATTTCCATCAACACCACTTCTACACGCAATATGTGCCATCGGGAGTCTGTACACAGCGATTGTCACTTCACCTCCACTTCCAAATCTCAACGAGGTTGAGCCAGGTATTTGACCCGTTACACTCGTTCCGCTGTGTGCTCAAGTCTTCACCTAGACGAACTGTTTTTCCAAAGGCATCGGTTGAAAGAGTCCCGGCCCGATTCCTTTGCAGAGGAGCATGCCAAAATTGCTAAAGAACTTGCAGACCGCCAAGAAAGCCTTGGAGAGGATTTGTTTCGTGTCCTCCAAGGTTAGTGTGATATCTCTTGGTCCAATCAAGCATTCTGAAGTTATTCTAGCCCGCATCATCCTCACGTGGTTCTATTGGTCACATTCGAGGTATGCTTTCGTCCCGCATGTTGATCTAGTCCACTTACCCGTACCGTCATCGCCCACTCAGATGGGTAGAGGTAACATATTTCAAAGACATATTTCTTCGTCTAAGCTCACGGGTGTATTCGAGGTTTCGTAACGTCTGCCCACGCTCTTCGCCTCGCCGTACCGCTTGGATTAAATATATTGCCTCCCTTTCAATCAATAACGAACGCTCTCCGCCCCGCCTCGATCTTACCACCCGCTCGCACAGTTGTGGAAGAAGAAATGCGCCGCAATGCATTTTGGCTCGCTTATGCGAACGAACGTCTGCATGGATTTGGCAACGGCTGGGCATTATCCATGGATGACAACGATGTTTGCCAATTGCTACCTCTGAGAGGTGACCAGTTTGATCAAGGCGTACGTGTCCGAACCAAGAGAGATAACTCGCGTATGCATCGCTTATTCTCTTCTTTAGGTCTCGGTGCCGACGGCAGAACGGCAATGGGCTCAGAGCCAAGATCTTCTCTTAGTTCACCTACCAAAGCAAGTTGATTCGTTTATACTATATATCAAAGGGACCATCATGATTTGTACGTCGGATCTACGACCCGATTTCTATTGTTTAACGGTTAGAAATAGCTCAAGTTAAGACGTTTAATATGAGATTCCGCGCAAGACATCTAGCTGGGGACACATCTGTTACATCGCCCTATAAAGACACCTCTCAGCCTTCCGAGCACATTGACCCTCGTGGCTCTCCGGCATTCCTTGCTCTGGACGAAGTCGTGTCTACTTTCCGGGTGTCTTTCCCTCCTCATCTCAGGTCGCCTATAACCGATAGCATTGTTGACCCTGTCCTGTACACCGCTTCATTGATGCCACATTGGCAAGTGTCTACCTAGCCCAGCTTGGCGGCGCGTCGTTGACCTAGCCTTTCATTATAGCGCAAGCATAACATTGCATGACCCACACGCTGATGTGCAACAACGGTGAGCACCACACCTAATCTATGTTGTTTTTTATCCTGAAGGCTCGTTGTAGTGGTTGCATCAGTGCCCTAAAAATCCTCACATCGGCTCGAGCGATTCTTGACCTCATATACAGCATATCTTCGACCAGCTTCGACATTACGCTACTGGAACCCTTCTGCGTGGTAAGCCTGCTGGCTCCAGTGATGTTTACGGCCGTTCTTATGCCGCCATAGTTCAGCTGGTTTATAGGTGGAAGGGTCCTCGTCCGATTTTTGAAAGCTGCCCAGGAAGCCAATAGCACAGAGCAAATAGGTACACTACGAACTGAATTGGAATTCGTTCAGTAGGTGTCGTCTCAAGTGGCCATGCGCTGTGGCTCATCCCCTTCCATCTAGCTATGCGATAGCAAAAGTGGGCGAGCGAATTCCAATGGCTTTCAGATTCGCAAAGATGCTACGCGATCTTATCTCAAATCATTGTGGAGATTTACCACCTGTTCCATTGACGGACATTACATTCCCTCGCCATTCGCCCGAGATGCTCGCTGGTCCGGGTGCAGAATTGCTGCAGATGTATGACAGACACATTTCGAACGCTGTGCCTCCTGTTAGTCTTAAATCCGACCTGTACGACCCCGTTTCCTATGTATCCTTCACGCCATAGGCGCACATGTACATATACGTATACCAGCGCTGTGTATCAATAAGTTAATAAGTACGACCGCTACCACATACATACCCCCAGTTTGTTAACTCGAATCCCTACGCTACGCTTTAACGCCAATGCAACGATTGGGTAAGGTCCTAGCTATTTGAGATATGTGCCAAAAGTGATGCAATTGATGACCTGACCCGGGCTCGTACCCTCTGGAGCTTTTGTTTCCAACTATTTCCCGGATGCCAGCCATAGGCGTTGCATATCTTGGCCCAGTCGGCACGTATACTCACCAGGTAAAGTGTGGCTGTTGGTTGTGCCTTCGAAGATTAGGGCATTGACTAACATACAACATAGGCGGCACATCAGAAGTTCGGCCCTTCTGCGAAGTATGTTGGGCAAGACACAATTAGAGGTATTCATGAGTGCCTTCTTCGCCTTCGTCTTCGCTGACACATTTGACGGATTGACCAGATGTCTTCAATTCATTGTCCCCCACGATTCCATTCGGAGTTGTCCCACAAGAAAACACAATATTCGGCAGCGTGATTGAAACGTATGACCAACTGCGGCACAGTAATGTCGGAAAGGGCCTCTTCGTTGTCGGCGAAGTGACCTTGGGCGTACAGCATTGCTTGTTGGCGCGGAAGGGAGTACCCCTTTCAGAAATCAAGAACGTTCTCAGTCATGAGCAGGTGGGCCTCGTTCGCCGCGTATTCAAAATCACCGTCCGAATCGTCAGGCTCACCCACGGTCTGCTGCATAGGCTCTTGGACAATGTCAAGGCTTCCTATCGAAGCATCTCCCTTCTGCCCGTCAAATGAAGATGCCGTCGACGGCCGCCGCAGCGGAAGCTATCGCTACTTCAGAAGAATACGAGACGTCGGCAGCGATTTGCTCCAAGATATGCACTACTGTGTTTCCAGAACTCGGTGTTCTGGAAGAAAGCATACAAGCCACGAATGGTAAGCTCTTCCCTCCTGATTCATCACCACCAGGCCTAACCAGAATGTGTCATATGAGATAATTTCACTCGGTTTTATGTCGTAGGCATCGACACAAATTCGAGTGCCTTAGGAAACCGGGCTCTTATTAGAATACAGCACTCTGACGGAGCAAGTACCTCAGATTTATTGCTCCCTCTGAGTGTCATCGATCTAGGAGTTTCCCGGATAGATCGACGACCCTCATTATGTGGTGGTGACCCTTTCGAAGATATGCTTTTCATCGAAGTATTCCAGCGCTCAGAAGGATCTAAATGGGGCGACGAGGTTAGCGACGCTCTGCAGCGGGTGATACAAGCTGGGTGGAAGGCATGTTTATTGGGTATCTGGCATTGCTAGGGAGGACATGATAGGTCGTGGTACATTCCGCGTAAATGATAATAGAAGTTGAAAGGAGATGGAAGGGTAGATAGATTCTATGCCTGGTTATCCGCTGTCTGCCTGACGAGGTTAACTGCTTTGCTTGAGCGAGGGACAATTCTGCAGGAGAATGGCTTTGGGTGACTAGAACATATATTGTCAACATCGAGGGCCTTGACGAAGAATAAATGTGTAGGTACTTCAGCAAGCCTGTTGTGTATTCTTCCGGAAGCTTGATTTCTTTCCCTTGCTCATCTAACGGTAGGAGAATATCGTAGACCGCGAGAATTGAAGCAACTGCAATCCAGATCGACTGGAATGCGAGCCATCGACCCGGACACATCCTAGGAATACTTTTAACAACCGGGAAATAAATCCTGGTAAAAAAATGGTTTCATACCTGCGACCGAAACCGAAAGCTGCATCGGGGGCAGGGTTAATGCGAGCAGCGTTATTCCCCTCAGCATCAGCAACCTCTCTGGGTTGAACGAGAGTGGTTCTGGGTACACCTTCGGGTCGTGTAGTACACCCCTACGCGGCCATTAACCTTCTGTGGATTCGCCGTGTAGCGCGCGGACTTACCAGACGTTTGGTAGGAGGGTGGTCCCCTTGGGGATGCGGAAGCCCCGATACTCGTCCTCTTCAGACACCGTGCGCGCCAGGCCCAGCGGGGTTACGGGGTGCCACCGAAGGAGCTAAACATAGTCAGCGTCGTTTACTTATAGGAACGGAGATCAATTACCTCATACGCGATACAATCCTGGCAAACATTGTTATATTTACAGGCCATGAGAAGACAAAGGTACTCACAACATATGGAAGCGAGTCAGAGAACTGCGGAAGACGATCCCCAACGACACTGTCAATCTCAGCTTGTGCCTTCTTAGCGATGTCGGGATGCAATGCCATGGCGAGGATGAAGGAAAGGACTGATGATACCGTCTAATTGCGTTATGAGTTACATCCACGCCTAAGCTCGTAAATGCTCACCGTATCGGCTCCGGCTGTTAAGGTTAAAGTTTTAGTATAACAATACATATAGCAGGGAGAGGAATATCGTCCACCTGCGTAGATGGTTGCCCCAACATTCTTAATCATTTCTGCCTTGGTCAAATCGGTATCAGGCGACTCGAGCTCCGAAGCTACGAAAGATTGTGCAGCCGTGCTCGCGCCACCCTCTTGCTAGAGAAACTGATATGAGGGATGAACGAAGATAAAAGAGAACGAGCTTACTAGCCACCGTTCGACCATGAGATAAGGCTTAGCGGCCATGTCAACGGTGTCCTTTTCTCCATACCTTCGCCTGTCGTTGGAAACCTGCGCCAGGGAACCAGGCCGGGATGTATTTGAGGGCCGGAACGTAGTCTACAAGATATGTTCCAAATATGCCAGCACTTTGGAGGCCGTTGAGGGCTCGATCAGCCAGGGAGACGTAGTCGTCCCCTTTCTCGGCAACCTGGTGTCCGTAGGCTAGGGTCAGGACGATAGCAGCCCCCCAGCTATAGCAATGTCAGCGGCAGAAGGGAGATAATGGACTCGAAGGTACCGTCTAATCCCATATCTGAAGTCGTCTGGGGCATTCAACAAGTTCCTCAGTAGCGTGTGCGTTTCCTGAAGCTGTGTATATTATTGTACCGGAGTGAAATATGAGGGACAGATGAATTCTAACCTGAAACTGGCCGATACTTGTGGACTAGCTTGGGATGAAAAATAACGCTTAAAGATAGCTCTGTGCTGTCGCCACCAAGAACCATACGGGAAGGATGAGAACAACCAATCCCAGCCCATGCTACACGACGATTGAATATTGAGAACGATGCACACTTCGAGTGGACAACTCACAGTTCTACAACCATTGTTCGCACTGGCCGAGATGAATATTTGTTACTTCGTTTCTCCAAGAGATCGTCCATCACCTCCGCTGAGTTGAGTATGAGGAGGGGGCTCCCAAGTATGTTAACGTAGATAAGATCACCTGCCAAAGCACATTCGTTCCATCTAGTCAATACGTAAATTCGGTCAGGAAGTATCACTTGCCATAAAGCTTCTTCCATTCGTTCGCGTAAACCTCCCATTGGCGCTGCTTCGGGATGTCTACCCTGCCTGTCCACGATGTGCTGGGGCCCTGGGGGCAAGGGAAGCCGCCTTGCTCTGGTGTAGACAAGCAGCCCGGCGACAGCGGCACCGACCAGCAGGTAGACGGCTGAGATGGGGGACGACATACAATCGCGGCCGCTGAGGAGAAAGGGGAAAGGCAGAACATGGACAGGGTGAAAATATGCGAATTTATATATGTGGGGGACATGTCAGACTATGGGTCCATGATCACCTATTTTGCTTCCGCCACGACCTGAATGGTTTGTTAGTTTCCCCTGCTGAGTCAGCTCTGGCGATCTGCCCAGACTCTGCTTTGTCCTCTACGGCCACTATGGCAATAACCTCAAATCCTCTTGTCGGTCCCTCGTTCTGCGCGATATCGTTCTCCCTCAGTTCCACCAAAACAACTTTGGCCGCAGAAACAATCGTCAAGAACGAGCTCAATGTCAAGCTCGACAAAGGTCTGTTCCTTCACTTCCATATTAGCCGTAGAAGTCCGCCTCATGTTCTGATAGACGACCAAATATGTAGACTAGCTCTGACACCGGCCGGTTGTCCCCTTGGCCCCCTTCACTGTCCTTTGCGGCATACGGCCCCGTCTGGACAGAACTTCCAACCGCCTAAACTACCACCAACTCATCCTCGCGAAAGAGAACGTCTATCGACTGTCTGCAAACATTGGCTCAGGGGGCTCTGCAAAAAGGGCGATGCTTGCGAGTTCTTACACGAATACAACCTCCGACGGATGCCGGAATGTTGGTGGTTTGCGAAACATGGGTATTGTTCCGCTGGTGACGAGTGCTTATACGCCCATCCCAAAGAGAGGAAAGTCGAGTGCCCTGATTACAAACGAGGGTTTTGCAAGCTAGGTATGTAATTTTTACGCAACTGTGGATAGTCTGCTGATGGACGACAGGTCCTAATTGCCCCCGGAAACATGTTCGACGCGTGGCTTGCCAGTTATATCTAACGGGATTGTGCCCCCTTGGTCCTGAATGTCCTCGCGGCCAGTAAGTACTTTCGTTATGGATGCCCTGATATGTCTTGAATACAAATGTTAGCCCGAAACCCGATCTGCCGCTACCGAAAGCGTATGAACCGCCAGAACCATCTTCAACCCGCGAACTCGGGCCACCACCGCCAGGCTATGGCAGATACTCCGAATACGGAGGCTTTGGAGGTTCGACGTCTAACCAAGGCAACCTATCTGGCTTCCAGGGACCTCCTCGAAGGAATATGGATGAAGTAATGTGCTTTAAGGTGAGCCTAATGCCTTATCAATTTTACAGCATTTTAATGTTATACAGTGCGGAGAGAAGGGCCACTATGCCAACCACTGTCGCAATCGCAACGTTCCAGGCAACAGAGGGGGTACGGAGCGCATCAGACGCTTTGGAGAGGAATGATCCCGTGCATGTTCTACTTTTGCTGCCTCGCGTCCACCAAGCTGTAATTGCCATGCGTCCCAGTGCCTATTAAGTCGAAATTACCTTTCATTTGCGAGGCTTTTGGTAGGCTGGTTTTCGGACTAGGGGCATGTACTTTACATATGTGTGTTAGCTGAATATTTACATAATCTTACATATCAGATCCTAATCTGCTACCAGGATCAGCTCCGTCTACTTCTTCCGAGTCCAAACATGGGTTGGCAAAAGGAATTCACACTATCGAAACGTTCCAAAGGCTGTCATATAGTCACAGACGAGGTGATGTCTCATATCAGGCCAGGATTGGAAGGTGTACAGGTTAGTCGATGCCTCCCCTTGGTACATTGATATTACGCGTACTCATCTTTCACGAAGATCGGCATGCTTTTCCTCTTCATGTGCGTGCTATCAATGTTTCCTCTAAATTTACAATATGATCGACTATTGACACAGAAAGCATACATCAGCGGCGTTGACGGTGAACGAGAATTATGACCCTGGTCGATAAATTACTTTGTTTTCTCCGAACTGGGCTAACTAATTGTTGGCTCCCATCTCAGACGTGCGTCGAGGCGAGTGTTGATGAAATATCGGAGACGGCTGTCGGTGTGTGCTAATAATTGAGTCCATTTTCATCTTTTGTAGACATGGATATGGCTCTCGACAACATCGTTCCTGAACACTTGAACTGGCGTCACACGGATGAGGGTCCAGAGTACGTGAACGCCAAAGTATCGTGGGTTCGACACGAGTGCTCACTGGTGTTCACTGGTGTCACTTTCTGCCTGCACTTTGCCGTAATCTAGTGACTCGTGAGTTTTATTTCCCAGCTTGAGATCCAAGAGTAATATTTTCTATTGCTTCAACCAGCGTATCGCATACCAAGGCGTCGCTAGTAGGGTCTTCTATCTCTATTCCGGTCACGAATGGTCGGCTGAATCTCGGTACCTGGCAAGGTGAGTACTTCCTGCTTTTACCGAGTCTACACGTTCAATTTTGACTTCCGTGGTTGCCAAGGGATTTACCTAACGGAGTTCAGGCATCTTGCTCATAGTCGAACAATCGTGGCCACGGTGTTGTAGGCTGTGGGTATTATCCTGCGAATTGGTATCGAACTCCTATCGAGCATGTTGACAACGTATTGCCATCAGGGCGCCGTGACACATGTAGCATCGTCGCATTGCAAGTAGCCGCGGCCTCGTTGAGCTTTTGTTACATACTGCTACCCCGAACATTCTCTGCGCGTCACCCCCCTCCGTCAGTGATAGCACTATGATTAACACCGCTGATTTGGAACAGTGAGAATGCGCGACCTTCAATGATGCGTGATGGAGCAACGAGGTGTAATCTCTTGTGAGTCTGCAAGGGACAGTGTTGAGAGAAAAGAGGAGCTGTCGTTCCCATGCCCCGGATATCCGTCTTTCATGGCATGTCCCTGTAGAGAAACCTGGACGTACTTGCCTTAGTGGCACTGTAACGTACCTTTCGGACCAAATGCAGTTAGCGCTCTAGTCACGTGCGCGAATAATCACTAAATAGTGCAGGTTGCGATCTGTTAAAGACCGTGTATTAGGCCCTCACCGAATTTCCGCTACGTGAACGATTATCTTCTCCCCGGATCCTCCATCCCTCAAATCTCTCTCCATCTTTCCAACTGGTGGCCGTATTTCGAGCAGAGGAACCTTCTGTGCTGCTAGAACTTCTGCTGGCATCAAATTCCATCCGCGCCGCTAGTGGTAACTCCTCGCGGGTTTTGCAATCTCGAACCACAGATGCCCAAAGCACCGACCAATGGGTCTACTCGACCTGCTCTGAGGAGGAACCAGGTATTCTTCGCGACTCTGACTGGTAAGCTGACTCCTAAGCAGTTCTGTCACTAGGCCTGTCGATCGTGCAGAAGGAGAAAAACTGGTGTGCTGCTTCTTTCCAATGTCTCGTGGCGGTAATCTGACACGGTTCACCTCGCAGAAATGCGATGCTGCTCGCCCACACTGTGGAACCTGCGTCAGGTCTGTTATACGTCTCTCCGCTACCTCGGGGTATGGTCTGAAAATCAATCGGTGATGCGCAGGCAATGGCAAGCCCTGGTCAGCGTACCAGCACCCGTGGGCTATGCGTGAGTGATCCCCCTGCAGACTGAGTCCGCAGTTCGTGACTAGAAGCGAACATCCAGCCATCCGACCGAACCACAATGTTCCTATGACCCTGTGGAGGGACTAAACACTCGCCCCAGATACAAATCCAGTGGAAAAAATCAAGGAATTGGAGGAACAAATCAGTGAGTGACAATCGATGATTCGCGGCGGTGGTATCTGTGTCTGACTGGACTCAAAAGCACAACTAAAAGAACGACTCCTCGCACAAGAACGGTCTGTCTCCCCCCAACGGCACCCAAGCTTGCACAGCCAATTGTCTGGTAACAAGCCAACCTTAGAGTCAGGCGGAATCACCCTGCCCCATGCCTCATTGAACGAATCAATGATCACCATGATGGACGATAGTCCTCCTAGCGGCCTGCGGAGCCACAATGGCAGCCCCGATAACAATTGTCCCACACCCAAATCTGGCTCAGTTCCTTTCATGGATCTCCTTTTCTCAGGTTGGAATCCAGATCTACCTGAACCAGCAGTCCTCAACCACTAGTTTGTGAATTTCTGCTGTTATGATCTACGTCTGACCATGTCCCACCAGCATCGACATATTTTTCCGATGCGACCCATGTGGTTCTCGAATCCTACATCGGCCATCCTTCTTGGCTTCCATGCATCTTAGTCCAAAAGATCCCGGATTCCCTCATTCGGCACTGTTGCACGCTATAGTTGAGTTGTATCTCGATGTTGCACTGGCTGCTATTATTGACGAGACTCCAGTGCGCTTCAGCATCGCGATGGTCGTCACGAAACGTGATTTCTTTACCAGATGGTACTCGACGCGATCAGTTCGCAGAATTCCACGCTGGCAAAACACGCCAATATATTGACAAGACCATGGCCAGCGGGGAAGATATTTTCTCTGTCATGCAAGCATGCATTCTTCTATCGTGGTATTTTTACCAAGAAGGTCGATGGGTGGAAGTATGGATATTTGCCAGCTTCCAGACACGTGTTGCAGTCCCACTGCGGTTGAATTATCCTGGTACATTCTCAACGCATGGTAACAACTCTCCTGGCGCATATCTAGCGCCTCCGAAAGACTTCTTGGATTTAGAATCAAGACGACGAACGTGGTGGATGACCATCGTCTTCGATCGAATCGCATCAGTCGGTGGATGGATCCATGCCGTTGACGAGAGAGACCTCGGTACAGAGCTCCCATTACGGAATATCGACTTTGAGTCAGAGGTTCGTCTTCCCGCCTACCTCGCAGATATCCGTTAACCGACTTTCTGCATGCCTCCCGCCTTTACAGGTCGCGGTGCCGAGCAATCCGCAGGACTTGTCTACTCCTGATATCTTCACCCGGCATCCGCCTCAGTATACAGACTCTTTCATCCTTCTAATTAAGGCCATCATGCTTTTCGGCAGAGTCACGGACTACAACGTCCGCGGGAACTTGCGAGCTCCCACAGCGCCCAGCAAAAACCAAAACCCATTTTACCTAGAAGGTTTTGAAGCGCTGGACAAGTTGGTCGCTACGGATTTCCTGGATAGCTTACCGCACATTTTTAAGACCAATAATGGCGTGACCGATGCGCCCGAGGGCAGCTCATTGGACACAGATCTTTACATGGTCCATATCATACCCCATGCGTGAGCGCGGTGCTTTCTTCCACTCCATTTTTACAACTAATGGATTGTGTTCGCTCAGTGCTACCATCACCCTTCACAACCCATACTTGGATTTCACGGATCCAAACAATGTCTCTTCTTCGAGATGTGTGAACTCAGCTCGCTGTATTCTCGCTGCGTATTACATGCTTTCAGCCACCTCACTTGACATCACTAGGCTTCATCCATTCGTCACGGTAGGTGCTCCTTAATTCCAATTTTAGAAATCTAATCCCGTCTCAAGATCTGTTGGTACCTCGCAGCCGTTGTCCAAGTGCAACTATGCAAATACTTCATAGAAATCGGAGATACCGATAGAGAATCGACGGTATGGGGCGAAATCAATGTTCTCAGGTCAGTGGGACTCGTTGTTAACATCAGAAATCACGCTCAAGACTCGTAGATTTGCGATGCTCGAGTATGGGAAAACGGTCACCGATTGGCAGTAGGTCCACCTCTTATCACTTGCTATTTCTGGCTCAGATATTTTGCAGCCCGACAGGAGCGTTTACTACAAGGGCTAATGCGTGAGATAATACGCATGACAGCTCACAAGACACCTCTTGAGGTTGGTGTGCCGTTGTACCCGTTCTCTCATACGACACTGTTCAGAAAGGACGGGTCAGCAGGCGCCTCGCCGGACAGCGTTGCCAGCCTAGCCCCGCTACCGGTGAGTCTCGAGACCCGTCGTTGCGAGCCACGAGGCTTATCTCCATCGCAGCAAGCAACCCCCCCTATGGCGAATATCCCGCCCAACCTTTCACGGCCAGCATCTTCTACATCCAGCTGGGGGTTGGCTGGATCACCCGGTGCATCACAGTCCAGCACGCTTCCTGGACAACCGCCGCTATTCTAGTATTCTCGTATCAGTGTACTTTTGATTCTTAACGGGACGATTTCGAATAATCTGTTTTGTTTTGCTGTTTGGAGTTTTCTATTTAGGGTAATGTTGTTTCTACGAGCGTTTCAATAACGTCTGTGTAAATATTTCGTTTCGTTTAGGATTTGTATAGACTTTCAAAGTAATACCTTGCATTGCTTCTTGCAGTGATCTTCAGTTATATATTTTCAACGGCTATCATTATCGACTACATCTGTTTGAAGTACTGGCACAATGACTTTGAATGTGCCTCCCCTGTCCCTTCATGCCCCCTGACTCCGTTAGAAAGTTCGCGTTCGCTCTCGCAAATTGTACAGTATATAGATATCGTCGGCACGCGTCCTTCGGTCTACAGCACGCCGCTCATGTCTATGAGGGTAGTAAAAAACTGTGCCGATATTGTTCGAATGGTGCTTTTTACGCTGCAAGCATTAGCATCTATGCTGATTGCCGCGCCAATATTTAATTTTGACTTTGATTAGTCGCATATATTACACATTCTATCCAGCTTTCCTTTCTGCTTCGAGCATTGCATCAAATCTCGCTTGCTCTGCCCTCCGTTCTGCATCAGCATTCTCCAACGACCCCTCTGGCTGCGGACTGCTTCCTGCTGTTTTGTTGTTTTGCATGCTCGCTCGCTCATTCTTCTGCCTGATTAATTCCCATGAAGACTGAGAAGCGGACTGCGCGTTGGCTATGCGTATCTCGTCCCAGCGAGTTTTTGTCGGTTTACTTGGCACGGAAGATGTGTCGGCTGGAAGGTTATTCCTTAGTAGATTCGAGGAATAAAAACACGTGAAACCATACGAGTAGTAGCGACGCGATCTTGCGCATTTGAATCGCCTCCAGTATCGTCCACACCAAACCCTCCTTCCCCTGGACTTTGCATTGCTTCACCACCGGTGATATCAGGCCGGACGCCCAAGCCACCATTCTTGCGTGACACAACCAACGTCGGGCCTCGGGGCATAATTCCCCCGGTCTTCACATTGATATTATCGATGGCAGCGGAGAATCCATCGAAATTCTCGAGCCTGGAAAGGAATCTCAGATGCAGGCGTAGTCGCGCGGCCTGGCCAATCGAGAAACCAAGTGTATAAGCTGCGGCGCCAACGACGACAAGGCGAGGCGTTGACCATCTCCTACTCCGTGCGTAGAGAAAGGTCACGCCAGTAGCTATAGCACCATAGCCACGCTAACACAAACTTGTATCAGGGAGATGCCCTGGAGCCAAGAACGCGACGCACTGGGTAGTAACGGTGTGGTCCAGGCAGAAACCTCGTTGCGAGCTCGTAGTCGTTGGTAGTAACATTGCCCTCCTCGCGTTCTGGGGCGAGTAGTAGTTCTGTATTAGGCCGAGATTTGAAGGTGCCCTCTATCCAGACCAAATTGTACTTCAGTTCACGACCTGGTGGCGGCATGGTAGGATGGTTCGCACGTGACTACATGGCAGTGAACGAAATCGACTCGTCTTGAGCTGAGGCACATCCGGACACTCAATTCCCTCTTTTCTCCGCCACCACCACCACCACCACCTGGCCAGTGCTGCCTTTGATTCCAAACTATCAGGTTCCAGCCCATCGTGCCATGACTGACGCTTTCAACGATGCTACCGATGTCTCATCACAATTTGTTACTGCGTCCACGAGATTCGCTGGAAGTCTGGATCCCCGTATGTTTTATTGGGTTCTGCGTTCGCGGCCGCCCTTTGACCCTTGGTGCTTCTTTAGGAGGCGGACTTGTAGTCCCATTGACCCCCAGCACACCCACGACACCCACGACACCCACCGACCCTAACACTCCCGCCGGAGAAGGCAGCGGTCGGTCGAAGAAGACAAACCCTCTTACCGACCTCATAGAAACAGAAAAGGTGTATGTGGAGCTACTAACAGGCATCATCCGGGTTAGTCACACGTTGCGTTGTTAAGAAGATAGACCATAACACACCCAAAGAAGGTCGCAGCAGCATGGTCTCGCTCCAATCTTCCGCCACCCGATCTTGATGCCATGTTTCGAAGCATAGAGAGCGTCTACAAGGCAAACCGCTCTCTGCTTCTGGTCCGTTCAATTCCATGCTTGCGTTCAGTACCCCCAACCTTACTTAATGGATTACAGAAACTCAAAGAAATTGGGACAAACCCTTCGTCGCCGAAAGCCTTGGGAGATTTACTGATGCGATGGGTATATACATAAACTCCCATGCAAACTTCAAGCTCATCAATTTCACAGATCGATGATCTAGAAACCCCGTATACCTCTTATTGCGGCAAATACGTGTCTGGCTTCGACGAATGGGAGCCAGTACAATCCAACACCAGACTGCCTGGCGTTATGGCCACCTTTTCGGCCGCCAATCCACCTCCCTCTTCCTCGGAATCGCTGCTCTGGACTCTGGACGCCTTGTTTCTCTTGCCGAAGGGTCGTCTCAAGTACTACAAGAAACTTTACTCGAGACTGCTCAAAAGCACCACACCAGGTCGAAGCGATCACCGACTCCTCCTGGGTGCTATCGAGAAACTGGAGAAACTGCTAGAGACGTTGGAGAATAGGTCGAGTATTCGAGTCGGAGCGCCAGTACTCCCTCCAGTTGCTTCTGCTCCCACCCATGTAGAGGACGAAGTAGTTATCGGCCCGAATATTGCCTCCACGATTAGCACTCCTAAGCAGGTCATTGGGTCTGTCACGCCCGTGAGTGAAGGCAGCAGCTCGGCTAGGGAGAGTACTTTTTCGGGGTACGTGCTATATCTCCCGCATTAGAATAGTTCTTAACAGAAAGCATCAGACCGCGTTCGTCTCAGGAAACGACCTCTACTTCTCTAAGCAGGACATCAACGAATACAACAATGACGATGCCCATTTCTGACTTGGAGAGAAGGCTCTCGACAGCACGAACTCTGGATATATTCACAATGAAACCAAAGGTAGACTCTCTCTTTTGTTCTAGAGTCTAGCTTGACATCATGTGAAGGTGGTTCGCCTGCAAATGTTGCCGCCCCATCTCCCCTTCACTCGTGAGATGCGCATGTCCATCGACGCTGTCATTCGATTCACCCCTCGCGCAACCGGGGCCGAAGTCGTTCATCCGCACGGTCACATTTTCCTTCTATCTGACTTATTTTTGGTTTGCGATCGAATGTCACCTGAGGAAAGGGCCCAAAATGGGGATGCCGACATGTGGTTGTGCTATCCGCCGTTGGCTGGAAAGGTTCTGCGGGTGTCTGAGGTACCGGGACAGGGTACGAGCACTCTGTTCCCCATTTACACAATATATCTCACCGTTCTGCTTAGACAATGCGCTTCAAGCGGCCATTATGCGCAAAGAGACTTTGATTATCGAGACCGAGTCGCCCGAGGCGCGGAATCGTTTACTATCGGAATTGAACCAGTGTATCGAGTTTGCGGGAACAGGTAATTATTCCATTCTAGATATACTGTCGTCTCACCTTCGCTTGCAGTTGCCCCTGTACCAAAACAGCCGCCCCCTCCTATGCCGCCACTAAACACAATCCACCAGATGACCCATGGGAATGCTATGCATGCCAACCAGGCCACCGCTGAACCCGAGCGAGGTAGGAGCCCGCCAAACAGCAGAGCTCCTCCACCAGCTACACCGCATCGTGAGCCCTCTATCGGCCATACAAACGGTGTTGGTGTTGGTCAAGTTTGGAATCCACCAAGATTACCTATGATCGACCCATCTGCGTCACCTCCAGGCTCCCAACGTGGTCCTCTTCTGCATCAATCCAACGGCAGTCCCGTCTATCCTCCTATGCGTTCCACTTCCGCAGTGGGGCAGCAAATACCTCCAGGACCGACAAGCCGTCCACCTGCTCGGAGCCCCAGTACGGGGCCACCCAATCCCATGCCTGTTCGAAGCCCTAGCGCCGGCCCCCCTCCGCGAGCCCCGAGTGCGGGTCCTAGTATGGGTGGCCCGTATCCCTACCCTGAACGAAGTCCCAGTGCCGGTCCCCCACCCAACCATCCCCACCAACCTTGGCAACTTCCTCCGCATCCTGGCGCTGGTCGTGCTCCGTATGGTCCCCCTGGTCACTATCCTGACGGGATGCCTCCGCAGCAAATGCATAATCCAGCAATGAACTCCCTACCTCCCAGACCTGGGCCAGGAGGACCACTACCGAATGGCGCTGACCCTTCGGACCCCAATTTCCATGGAGGTTTACGCAAATCGGTCTCGTCCCGATCGCTCACGTCTCAGCACGATCAACAACAATACCAGCCTGGCGCTCCTCCGATACCACCGTTCCCGGGGGGTTATCCACCAAACCCTAATTTCGTTCCAAGAAGTAACTCACAGGGGTCAATAAGCACCACGAACTCCCGTTCCGTCCTTCCGTCGTTGCAAATGGGCTCTAGAGCTACTTCTTTTGCCGGATCTTCCTTCGCAGATCCTAGTCCGCCAGATTCTCCTGTTGACGAACCTCCAATGCCCACAGGTCCGGTGACGTCCACTATCTCAGCGCAAATGAAGTGCAAGGTCTTCCTTCAACAGCAGCACGCGCAGTGGAAATCTCTTGGCGCAGCGAAGCTTAAACTTTATCATCAAGCCCCCACCAACATCAAGCAACTGGTCGTCGAAGCCGAGAAGGACAAGGCGGTCCTCATATCAACGATCGTACTGACAGATGGTGTCGAGCGCGTCGCCAAAACCGGAGTAGCCATTGAACTAAGCAACAATGGCTCCCGTACGGGCATCATCTACATGATCCAGCTACGAAAAGAGAGTTCGGCGAATGGTTTATTCGAGAGTCTTATTGCGGGCTCCGACAGAGCGACCAAGTAGGAGCTGGGTTCCGGTCAACTCGATCTCTTCAAGGTACGCTCGGCGATTAACGCTGCGATTGAAGTCACACAACTAGAACCATCACGATATACCCTACCGTAGATACCTCTCATCATTTGTTTCCTTTCTTTTCAGCGGGATAGACTCACTGCTAGTACTTTACTACTAATTCTGGGCGAATCTAAATATTAACATAGCTGCCTAATGTGCAATAATATCTATTGTCTCGACCAAGAGAGCTCGGCGCAGAGGGACATGTGGTCGCTAGAAGAAACGCCTTTCCTTGGAAGGCCTGGCTGAAGCTCCTCGGTTGCAAAAGGTTTGAGAACGCCATGAATATTGAGTCCCCTTTCTGGAGGCTGTTGAACGAATATATAATCTCGAAGAAAGATCAGTAAAGGCGATGTAGTGTGTCGACTTGATAATCACCTAATACAGTTTTCCAATAGTGCGTGTAAACTTGTCCACTCGGGCTCATGGGCTCCCTTCCTCGTCGTTGCGATATTTACTCGATCTCCAAAGGTTTTGATATTGGGGAATTGTGACTTAATGCGTGAAAGGCCATCGTCGTAGACACTACACCAGGGCGCCTGCGACTGGAACGTTTCCAAAAACTCTGGGACCGAGAGCAGACCGTCATCTTCGACAGCGGAACGAGCGTCCGTAATAACGCGATCAGGATCTGTACTCTCTCCCTTTTCCCCTTCCTTCGCTACTTCTAGCCCAGTAGGCGGGACAGCGGGATCTATCGATTTGTGAACGACAAGGGAAGGTGAGATCAGGGCCTCTTGTTCGGGGAGCAGAGTATCGCCAACGAGGAGAGAATATGCTGGGTCGTCTGGAGCAAAATTAAAGTCTAACATATGTCAGTGAGCATAAGTTGCTAGGGCATTCGGGGTATCTGCATGTACCTCCTGCTACGACGCATGGCCAATCTGGACGGCCTACGTCAGTGCGGAATCGGTTCACCTCCCGCTTTAATATCGCTGCCTGTCTGAAACCAAGGTTAAGACGTTTCACGGTAGCTGACCTCTCAGCCTCACCTGGCTCTTTCGTATGTATACCTATGCAAGCAGTGAATCAAGGAACATGCACTAGCACATCGATCATATAGCTACCTGGGGTGCCAGAAGAGATGCGTCGTCGCCGCTATTATGCCTTGGACAGGATTCCGAACCGACTGTAAAGCACAGAGAAGGCCGATATTCCTCGTCTTGAAGCTGCTACCGCGGCATGCTCGCTCTGTGTCAGCCACCCGCACGTCCTCGTTGTCATATTGAATAATTCTATGGTCGAGTTGGGCGAAGTCTGAAGTATAAGCGATCATGCAACCGTGCTTCTTGTTAGGACCTGCACCATACTGATGCTTGTACCCGGCTTTGGTCAAGAGAGGCTTGATCTTCTCAAGTCGGTCGACTTCCTAGATCTGTATCAGAAAGCCGATCGCAGCTGAACGGCTTCAGATACTGCTTCACCTGCAAGAACAACACGTCTACTTTCTGGGTGAAGAGTTCGTCATGAAGCATTCCCTCGCGCGTTCCGCCTTTCAGGCAGTCACTTGAAGGAAACAGTTCCCGACCTGATGAGGGTTCATGGAAGTGAAGACGTTGTTTTCATAGGTACGCACGAACTAGACACTGAGCCAGCAACTTTACTATTATCAGCACCACGTATGACTTGCTAGACAGCCGAAGCAACCACAAACATTCCAAGTGAAGACCTTTACACAGAAATCAACTTCTCTCTTGGTGGCACTCTGTTGAACTTCCAACCAGTCGCGTTGCCTCATGGTACTCTGTCGTTCGGAACCTGGCACTGCGCTGATCGTTTGAGCGGCGAGGCGTTCTTTCTTCAACCTACGCGCTTCTGCCAGAGCAAGTTGCTCGGGAGTAGGCTTGTGTGGCTTTTTGGGAGCCATGAGTGTATGAGACGCGCGCAAGATGCCTCCGTTGCGCGCCAGAAGCCGCGAGAGTCGATACAGGATGGCGGACCGGGACAGGAGATATGAGCGCGCCTATCGATGCTCTGGTCTCATGTGACTCGGCACCTTGATTGCCTTTGCAATTGTGCCATGCAGAAACTCTGCATGCACCGGTACAGCTCTGTCCTTGGCTTTCTCCATCGATTGCCTTCTTCCTTTCGTTCTCGACCTCAGATCCCTGCAGCGTTCACTCGGTCCACTCTCACGCAACCTTTCCGTCGTCTGCTGAGTTCAATGCAAGCAGTCCTAAAACCATCCGAGACCTATGGCAACTTTGACTTGGTTCGAAGAGTGAAGCCCGACTTCACGGACGTTGTCGTTTCGAAGTGGAGAAGTAGAGTCACTGGTCTCAGCATTGTGCATCTCGACTATGAAGGTCATACCTATTTCCCCCAGGCGAAGTCACAACTGAAGGAACCACTACTACAGCCCCGCTGGTCAACGGATATTTTGTAGTTGCTACTGAAAGTAGGCCAAGTGCTAATGCAGATATAATGATTGCTCATATTGATGATGCCTAGTCTTTAACGACAGTGGATGCCCTCATACGCTTGAACAGTGAGTCGTGTCCTCATCTAACTTCTATGCGGGCTCTAATACACATTCCTCAATTAGTCTGGTTTTCATGGGCTCGGAAAAGTACAAATACAAAGGGATTATTGATCATTTAGCCAATCGTGGCTTCTCGAATGGCACCAATGCTTGGACCGACGACGATCATACGGCCTACACTGTCTCTACTGCCGGAGGACAAGGATTCTTGCAGCTGCTTCCAATTTACGTCGATCACATTCTTTACCCCACTTTGACCAAGGCTGGATTCGTTACAGAGGTCGGCGTACTGAGATGGGCAAAGGGATCGTAATTTGTTAAAATCTCGTCCGTAGGTTCACCACATAGACGGAAAAGGACACGACTCTGGGGTAGTGTACAGTGAAATGCAAGGCAGAGAAAACACGTCCGGAGATTTAATGGCTCTTCGGTGCGTGATGTCACTGACTGTTTCCATTATTGTCCCTCATCGGTTCCTTCAGGGCTCAACGGCTCCTCGAGCCACCGAAGAGTGCTTACCGGAGTGAAACCGGCGGCCTGATGGAAGCACTTCGCGTGCTAACTGTAGAACAAAGTCGGGGCACCTCTATATCTACCGCAGTTCTTTTACTCACTGAATGCAGTCCGGGATTATCACCACACCTACTACGTACCACACAACTTGGTTCTCATCGCAACGGGTAAGTTGACCGGAGGGACAGATTCGCTGTTGAAGGTCGCCCAGGAAGAGGTCGAACCCTCTATCATCGCTCACGGTCAAAATCACGGTCCTCGTCCGAATGGGTGGAAACGACCCTTCTTGGAAACTCCCAGTGCCGACCGTAAACCAATTCCAAAGAACATCCAAGAAATCGTCGAATTCCCTGAAAAGGATGAATGTACGTTTATGGTATCAGTTACTGTATGAGAGCACTCACATCTCGTCTAGCTATGGGTGAACTCATCATCACTTTCCTCGGTCCTCCTGTCAACGAATTCCTTGAGCGAAAGGTATGCACCTGCTTTGGCTATCATGCTGCTCTGTTGCTCTGGTACTGAGCAGGAATAGGCACTCGATCTGCTAGGATCGTATCTCACATCATCCGCTGTTGCTCCACTCAATAGGGAATACGTGGAAATAGAATCACCACTCTGGTAATGTCATTTGGATATTCTTGTTTCAAACAGGCATTGATCTTATATTCTAGCTCGTACATTTACTTCAGCGAGGATACCCGTGCTACAATGACCAACCTGCCCGTCTACATCGGTTCCGTACCTACAGAGCATCTAGAGACATTCTCTGAGAAGCTTCAAACCAGCTTCAAGCGCATAGTACAAGAAGGTATTGATATGAAGAGAATGGCTATGGTCATCGACCGAGATGAACGTCAGGTATTACATTTTCGTCTCTGTTTTTATTCGGTGCCTGACATATCTTGAATAGCTACGAAGTAAACTCGAATCTGCCAAAGGAGATACCTTTTCTGGAACGATCATCACTGACTTCTTGTACGGCAAAGACGACGGCTCGGACATAGCGGATTCTATGGATGAGATAAATCAGTATGCCCAGGTACGAAATTGGACAAGTGACCAATGGACAGGTATTCTCAAAAAGTGAGTGCCATTCTATTGCCAAGGTCAACAGCAGCTGACACTTCACCCCGAAAATAGGTACTTTACTGACGCGGCCAGCATCGTTGTGTGCGGTAAACCATCGGCTTCGCTTGCGAAGAAACTCGAGAAGGATGAAAAGGCCCGCCTGGCAGCTCAGATAAAGCGACTTGGCCCGAAGGGATTGGAGGAAGCTGAGAAAGAGTTAGAAGCTGCCAAAGCTGAACATGACGTGCCAATACCAACTGAGATCCTGAAGTCCTTCCCCGTTCCTGACGTCAAGAGTATTGTCTGGATCCCGGTACAAAGTGTGCAAGAAGTTGGGACAGGAAGAAAGGCGGGACGTGTTCCCTCCTCGACCAAGCTCTCCAAGCACATCGAATCGGATGGGTCTCCTCTACCGTTCTTCGTTCAATATGATCATGTCCAAGTACGTTGTAAAGTTCCACCTCCAGTAAGACGCACTTCTGACCTCTGCACAAAGTCTGATTTCGTCACAGTGCATGCATACTTCTCATTAGCCCACCTTCCACATCGACTTAGACCGTAAGTGCTTCATAGCTATTCTTTGATAAGTGCTTAATAAACATTATTTCATAGATATGTTTCAACCTACCTCGCCGCATTCTTTTCGCTGCCCGTAAAGACACACGATGGATCAACCTTGACTCATGAAGAAGTCATTAATAGACTCGACAACGAGACTGTTTCGTATGAAGTAGGGAATGGTCTTTCTGGCTCTTTCCAGGAGCTCGTCCGTGTCTCAATAAAGGTCGAAACTGCTGCTTATGAGAAGGCCGTGGCCTGGATCAGGGACCTTGTATACGGGCTTGTCTTT
Source organism: Pleurotus eryngii var. eryngii (assembly GCA_029467805.1). Lineage (NCBI taxonomy): Eukaryota > Fungi > Basidiomycota > Agaricomycetes > Agaricales > Pleurotaceae > Pleurotus > Pleurotus eryngii. The sequence continues at coordinate 1,178,670 of SZVJ01000018.1, forward strand.
GACAAGGAGCGGTACGTTCCTTATTCTTCCTCAAATGCGTGTGCTTACCCATGACAGACTGCAAGTAACCGTAGCTAAAATACAGCAATCTCTCCCGGAGATGAAGCGTGACGGAAACACTGTCCTGATATCCACATGGCACGACCTCATCTATGACGAGAGCTCGACAGAGCGCGCGAATGGAGTCCTCCGCCAGATACATTTCATACCTACGCTAGCGAAACTTCTTCAAGACTCTCCGGATGAAGTCATCGCAGACCTTGAAGAGATTAGGAAATACAGTAAGCATACAGTTGTTGGACAAGCTTATGTATTTATAGCTACCTTCAGTGACTGAGCCTTCTGGTGTCCGATTCTCCGTCGCTGGTAATGTCCTTGCGCTCCCAAGTCCACGCCAAACATGGGGCAAATATTTCGGGACATCTTTCCCGGTAAGATATCCATCTGCATACATTGTTGTGCTGTGCTGATAATGTCCTTCAGGCAATTCCCCTTGCACCTGTACCGTTGGCTCGTCAAACACTCAGCGAGCTCGGCAAGAATCCGGTCCGCAAAGTATGTGCCCCGACTCTCCTGTACGGATGATGACTTACGATCATACTTCAGGCTGTTGTCATGAGTCTCCCCACAGTTGAGAGCTCGTACGTCATGCACACCACTAAAGGGATACAGGGTTTCGACCACCCCGAATACCCTGTTATTCGTGTTGCTCTCGAGGTCCTCAATGCGACTGAAGGCTTCCTTTGGGTAGGCCTTCTGATCATCTATAGCATTGCCCCTCTGACATTAAGGACAGCGTTACATCCGTGGCTCTGGTTTGGCTTACGGGGCATATGTGTCCATCGATCCAGAAGCTGGCCTCTTGAGTTTCACCTTGTACCGGGTACGTCCAGCCGCAGCGCTGAGGCCAAGTGAAGACTGATGTTCATGTAATCATTTGTAGAGTTCAAATGCGATCAAAGCATACGAAGAAGCACACAAGGTTATGAACGAACTCGTAGATGGAATTGTACGCGAACAATGTCTACATTTACTGACCATCAACATACTGAACACCTACGTTTAGGTGCGACTGGACGAGGAAACATTGGACGCCGCCAAGAGTAGCATCGTCTACGGTGTGGCGAAGGGAGTGTCCACCGCGGGCCGAGCAGTATGCACACTCTACTTCTTAGTTTGCCACCATTAGCTAACATCGCCTCGTCAGGCCATCGCCTCGTTCTCAAACCAAGCGTTGAAGGACGTTCCGCAAAACTTCCAGATCGACCTCCTCGAAAAGTACCAAAAGGTCACCCAAGAACAAGTCCTCGAAGTCCTCAAGAAGTATTTCTTGCCACTCTTCAAGGCCCAGTCTTCGGTGGCCGTGGCCGTGACGGCCCCTTCAAAATCAGGTCCTATAGCCGCTGCGCTGTCCGAGCATGGATTCGATGTCGATAGCAGGTCGATACAGGTCGATGCTAAAGAACTGGAGGAAGGCTCTGAGAGCTCGGAAGGCTCGGAAGACGAAGATTCCGACAGTGATCATTCGGCACGTTAGGTCTTACTGGGAGGGTTAACTAGTATCTACATTAATCTAATGATGGTAATGCTCGTACAGAGATAATAGACACCCTGTCTTCTGTTGTGCTATCTGCATGCTACTGCAGCGCCGTCTGCCTTTCATCCGACGTTGAGGTAAGGACTTCAATTTTTCTGTTCCCTGCCTCGCCGGGTTTGAGCTCTACGTCGCTTAAGAAATCGTTGTCCACGAGGAACCGTATGGCTTGCGATAAATTTGAGACCGTCATGCGTATTTCCGGTAGGAGGAGCTATGGACACGAGTGAGCTGATATCATTTGCGAAGACTGATAAGGGACTGACACTGCGAAGGAGAGTGTGATGTGAAGAGAAGGGATTATGAAGCTGCCTCGGTGGTCGAGGAGCCGCAGGTTTCTTGACAGGTCTCAGTGATCGCGCTTCATCCAGCTTGACTGGAGGGATTTCTGGATCTGGAAGGGCTTCTTCAACAGGCTTTGGCGGCAACGCAGCCGTAACTTTCGAGGAAACGACCTCGGGAGCAGCATCACTATCGTTGTCCGAAGATGACTCATATGCGACTTCATTGATCAATGGTAACTTTGCTGGCTGGGAGACTGAAGGGGCCGGGGGCGGGGGCGGGGGCGGATGAACTGGTTGAGCAAAAGTACTACCTCCACGCTGGTTACCGCCGCCTCTACCTCGACCGCCTCTCATTCCACGATTACTTCCCCGGCCGTTCCCTCGGCCACCTCGATTGCTCTGCGCGTACCCATCATCCGCCCGTCGTCTCTTATTTCCATGTGAGCCTATATCTTCCATCGTAAGCTGACCACGCGCAATAGCTTCACTCATTTTGCGTTTCTTGTCCTCCACTCGATCCTTAGAGGGCCAGCGTCGTTTGCGTTCTTCTCTCCATGCTTTCACTGCTTCTGGAGTGTCCAGGAAGATATTTGTTCCTTGGATTGGTATGGGCTTTCTTGAAGATCGTTAGATAACACATTAGCGTACACGCGTCCCATAATATGATAGACTTACCCCTTCAGACTCGGATCAGCGTCCCAGTCGTTTTTCTTACGCTGTTTATCCCACCCCGGAGGATATATCAAATGACGATCCATTCGGTGGATTTCCAGCGTTTTTGGTGACCCCGTAAATTTGCAATTAAGGTATGTGCATTGGTGGGATCCATGCTGATGCCAAGATGGTGGTCGTGTATCGAAGGGCGCGCGTTGTTGGCGATGACCATTGCTAGGATTGGATTCATAAAAGGATGTCGATGTCGATGCTTGAGGTGCGGAATGGGATCCCTGCTGCCCATCGAGCGATTGCATATAAGCTCGCGCATAATGCGAAGAGTACGCTCCGCTTTGATAGTAGTCAGCTCCCGTGAAATTCGCTTGCGACCATGGTTGTTGCATTGCAAGACTGAAATTTTACGCAGGCACAGGGTCTTCGATTGATCTACTTCTGACTTATGATCAAGAATTATTATCAACCTGCGCACCATGTATGTACTTAATGTTCATGGATGCGTGTACTTTCAACATAGCTATGCCCAAAATACAAGAGATATACAGCCGTGACCATGTATGACAGTCAACATAAGAGCACTGGGAACGGAGATCGAATGGCAGGAGGACGGGGAACGGGTGACAACGGAAAGCGCAGGACCAAGACGTGAGTGCGAGGGCAGTGAGCCAATTTTAGTGAGTCAGAAAACATCTAACGAACGAACGGTAGCAAAAATGATGGAAAGATCACTCCTGGACCTCTTGTTGCTGCTGCGCGTCTCTGCCCACCCTCCTCTCCTTCTCGCTCTCTAGTTGGTTGTACAGTAAGAACAAGGCTTTCTCGTTGGCCTCTGGTGTACCGATGATGGTGAACATCCTTTCGCCTGTTTCGTCGTGCGGCGTTTTGGCAATGGAGATCTTCGAACCGGAGAGACGACGGATCTCCGTGATCTTTGTCCCACTCTTCCCTATGATACAGCCGACCATATCGGATGGGATAGAGATGTTCTGTGTACGTAGGTTGGCGGGTTGTTGGCTAGAAGTGGGGGAGGAAGGTGGGGGAGTCGAACGGCCATGATCCCTACTGTCACCGTTACTGCGACGCGGGTACGATGGCCTCTCGGACCGGCGGTTCCCCCTCTCCTCGCCAGCTGAGGGGTGGAAGAGAACCGTGCCAATACCCCTCTCCCAGTCCTCCAGCAGGGACTTTCCGATCTCTTCGATGGCACGGCCGATGGCATCTGGTGCGCCTTGCACCTCAACAATGCGCTCCGTTGATTGTGGGAGGATTTCTTTGGACGCTATCATGCGGGCACCAGATTCATCTTGGATAGCTTTGATTTTGAGACCGCTGCGGCCGATGATCGTCCCCATGAGATTGTGGGAGATGAGGAGGCGTATGGAAGTGTGGGTTACCGGCGAAGATACCGGGACGGGGGATGGCGGGGCGTTTGAGACAAGTTGAGAAATAATGAGCGTGTAAGCCTAGCATATAGCATTAGAAATCCGTAAATCTGGCCACTGGCCACGAAACGGGGCTGCTTGCCTTTGCAACGGCTTGTACAGAACCAGACACGGTGAGGACCCGTTCATGAACACCAGGGATGACCTTGCTGACGCCTGCTTTGACTCCGGTCTGCTCTCGAACATCGGCAACATTTTTTCCAGCTTTGCCAATGATGATTCCAGCGTCTTTTGTGCTGACAAGAGCGCGTAAAGTCAAAGTGTCGTGGTCATCGGGGGACGGAGAGCGCGACTGGAGAGTAGCTGAACCAAAATCAATACTGCGCGGCGGTTAGCGTGGCAAATACGTACCAGACTCAACCCTGGCTGGGGTGTCAGAGGACATGTGGAGGGGCGGGATGGGGAGGGGAGAAACGGGAGGGGAGGCGGGAAAACGGTGTGCGGGTGAGGGACGAGCGGGTTTGGGTGAGAGTCGGGTGCAACCTTGGAAATTTTGAGCGAAAAAACCGTGGTCAACTCAAACTTCGCAATCAGCCGAACTGATAAGCCTTATTGGGACAAGATCCCGCCAACTCGAGAATTCGCATATTTCATGGTAATTGGGCCGAACGTGATGCATACGAGGGTGTAGTCAGAGAATACATAGCGGTACATGCTGCATTGGATCATAATAGTAGGGTAGGGTTGGGGATCAAATGGCATATTCCAACTAGTAACCGAGCTGTGTGAGCTTCTCGAACGACGATGCATTATCAGATACGGCCTTTTGGCGCAATTTGGCGGCGGCAAGCTACACAAATCATCAGCAATGCGAACGACAGTGTCAAGACAGAATCAACAAACCTTGCGCTCATGGAAAGCCTGAGCCTTGATCTTCCTCTTCTCCTCGAGACGGTCAACGACATCTTTGTAGCCCCAGCCAACTTCATGAGACAGCCGCTACAAATCACAAGCTCAGGATCGCGGACATGGTGTCCTTGGTCAAAATCATACCTTAACAGTGCAGTATTTGCGGCCAGGCTTCAATCTGAGGACACGGAGGGCTTCAGGGACGACCATTCTCTTCTTCCTGTCATATGGTGGTGGGACACCCTCAAAGACCTTCAAACGCTCGAGAGCAGCTGCTCCGCGCGCGCTCTTGTGGGGGGTCATGCCGCGAATGGCTCGGTAAAGGATTTTGGACGGTGCGCGATGATGGAAAGGGCCGGACTTTTTGGGGTTGACGATATGGCGTTTGTGGAGGAAATTGTGGTATCGAAGCTAACACCAGAGTTTACTATCATGGCATGTCTACATTTCCGAGTATTGAATCACCTTGTTCCTGAAGAAGCTACCGGAGATGTTAATTTCTTCGCAACGAACGACGACAATCTTCTGGCCAGAGAGAATCTGCTTGGAAATAATCGACGCCAACCGACCCAAAAAGATGGCCCTTGCCATCTATGATGATGGGCGTCGACGAAAAAGTGGCCATGTCGAAAGTCTAGGAGCTTCGTGAGTCCCCCATGCAGCAGAGCAAGCGCATCAAAAGTGACCTACCTAGTGTCTTGAGGCCGTCGCGGGTCGTGGTGAGCAAGTGTTCCTATAACCTCTTCTATCTCACCTTGTGAGATTGGGTGGCTTGTGTGACCACAGATTGTCACACAACTCTAATTCGTCAGCTGTACAGGTCCGCCGGCAAATGCCGAGTCGAGACAACAAGTGGTACCATGCATGTGCGCTGCAAACTAACAAGTCGAAAGCAAAAACATAGCGAAATACGCAAAACTACACTACAACTCATCCAGAAAATTCATATCGTGCTCTTCCTTCGAACTCTCCGCAAAAGTCGACAACGAATAAGTGTCCCGAATCCGGATACGACTCTTGTCTGCTGGCATCCCCACCATTGGCACCGCAGTGCGCCGAGGTCACGAATAATTGATCATTATTGAGCCCTGCAATCCCTGCGTTAGTTGCGGCGCGGACCAGTGCTAGTATCGGTCGACGTTACCTCCGAAACAACACGCTGTAATGTTCAAGGCACTAGGGAACTCGACCTCGAGATCGGGCGTTCCATCCGGCGAATACCTGACGACTCGGCATCCTCCCCATCTACAACACCGTGCATGAGCACAAACCTCGAGTATCCGATGTCAAATTCACTCACCGCGCACTCCACACGAATCCATCCTTGTCTAAACAAAGGCCATCAGCGAAGGTGCCTTGTGGATAGCCTTGCGCCATCGCATCGACGAACGTCCGACGGTTAGAAATGCTGCCATCTTCCGAGTCGAAGTCGTATGCGTATATCCGGTTCACCAACGAATCCGTGAAATATCTTCATCGTGCATCAGATAAGCCATCGTTATATGTGAGTTAATCTCTTACAGTGTCTTCTCATCTGGACTCCATCCCAATCCATTCGAATCCTACTTCGGGGTTGAGTGTCAATCTCAGCGAAGATGAAGATCGATTACGAACCGTGAATGGCCCTTCGTCCACAGCCACGCAAGAACCATCACTGGGATCATACCGGCTACTTGCACCGTCAGAACTGGGCGGCTCTTAGAATCTCGAACCAAAGGCACTGACAATAGCTGCCCCGGGATATCTGGATCTTTCGACTCTATTGTTCCTGCAAAGTAACGGCCTCTGCTATCGCACCCGCCATCGTTGAAGCGGACGAAGGGAAGGAAACCGTCTGGGAGTGGCTTGGATAGATATGAAAGTCTAGATTTCCCGTCAAGCGTTGCGAAGCCTTGGGCCGCAGTGCAGGCGAGCTAATAGATAAATGGTGAGCCCGTTATATAGCACAATGAAACTACGTTGCGTACACCGCCTGAGCGCCGTAAGGCCAACGACGTTACCGGCTCATGGAAATATTCTACATCGAGCGAACGATCTATGACACTGAAATGGAAGAGCTGACCACAAAAGTTAATAGAGGCTTATACCATTCATCCATGAGGTAGAATTGACCTTATTCTCCGATATATCAACAAAGTGCAATGTGGAAGTCCGTGGGTCATACAATGGACCTATTTAGGTTATTTGAATCGGAGAGCGTTCCATGCGATGTTCTACCAGCCTACCTTCTCCGAGCGTGCATCCGACCTTGAGGAGAGGCTGATCCACAGTTACTGTGCGCACTGATGGCATAGATAGTCGAGTTGAGTGGTGCACTGTGAACGAAGTGGCCGATCATTTATACCGAAAGTGAGAGACACAGCAAGATAAAATCAACGAGATTGCAGATGTAAACCCGGCGGCAATTATCCCAAAACCGGCTGAACCAGAACCAGCGAAACTCGGTCCTCATGTCTCACCAAGATAGTTAAGGCGTCATTCCTGTATGGATCTCTCGTTCCTATCGCGCATATCAAGCCACATCTCATTAGATCTCGTCAGCCATAGCTGGGAAAATCTGCATTAAGAATGTTGATATTTTCTAGAGGTGCTAGGAGCACAAGTATAGATACGGGGTTCTCCGTAACCACCATTTCTCACTGAGCTATAGGGCAAGTCAGCCTGGCAAAAGTGGAGAAGATAGGCGAATTACGTACCTTCCGGCGTCTTGGCAATGTAGTCAATGGCTGATTTGCACCAAGCAGTGTCAGCGCACGCAATTGGCAGAACATAAAAATAGTTTCTAACCTTGTTGAACAGTTTGTATTTCGTCTGCTTCTTGGTCAGGTATCTCAATTGAGAATTCCTGAAGTGAAAGTCGATGAAAAACGCGAAAAAGGAGAAGTGGAGTTAATTCACCTCCTCCACTGCCATGACGACTTCGACGGAGTCCAAGCTATCGAGGCCCAGGTCTTTTGAGAACGATGCGGTGGAGGAGAGCTTTCGTCGGTTCATGTCAGCCATATGACAATGGCCTACGGAAGAGGGCGCACCTTGCTCGGATCTACTTTGTCAAACCCTTTCAAAAGCTCCAGTATACGCGACTCGATGTCTGGTCGTGGAATGGCACTCCCCGCGGGCGCAGCGTCGGAGAAACGCGCACGGAAAACATGCTGAGGTCGCGAAAGAGACACGGTCAGCGCGCGGCGAGGAAGGACAGCAGAACGGGCGGCCAGGCGAATGAAAGACATAGTTTTTCTGAGTTACTGCAAGTGCGAACCACGGGAGCAGACGGTGCAACGCGGAAATGCGGGCGTTGCCACAGTTGAAAGTCCGACGGGAGATTGCCGGTCGTGTCCCAAAGCGTCTGCATCTAATATTCCCCGAAACGACGCTACTGCTCACGAGCTGCGGCCTCATCACCATATGGATCTGACACAAGTATCAACGTCAATGCTTCTCACCATTTTTTCGCAGTTTGAGGCCAGTACGCTGTGCCGTAACCCAATATTTCTGCCGGCCCGACCTACTTTGGTAAGTTGGGAACATTGATGATTACATAAGCAACTACTTTCCCTTTTTCCGTTCACTTTCAACCTTCCCAAGTACGCGGTCATGAAGCATGGGGTGGCCTTTAGGAAGTTCTCGAGGACGTCGTCGCATCGCATGCTGATGCTTCGGTAAGGCCAAGCTTTTCTGGACATAGCGCTCGCTCATCAGTCTCACAGAAACCTGGTGACTTCACTTTTCGAGCATGAACAAATCAAAAACTACATTGCCCAAGGCCAGAGACGCGGCCAGGTTGGCAGAAAAGGTGCGAAACATTCACGTTCCGCCTGACATATCCGAAATCACCACTTATACCCAGCCAGATCATCACCATGGGCAAAAAAGGTGACTTAGCGTCCCAGAAACGCGCCGCTTCTTTTCTCTTGAAACCCGATTTGGTTCCTAAATTATTTGGCGCGTTCGCTGAGCGCTACGCACTTCGTCCCGGTGGCTACACCCGAATCCACAAGTTCGGCAACCGTCATGGCGATAACGCACCTCAGGCCGTCTTGGAGCTGGTGGACAACCCTCGTGACCTTCGATACGAACTCACGACTCGCGCCATTGGGTGGGACATTTTACGAGAGAAACTCAGACGACAGGCACCTGTCTTCTTGATCAATCAAGGTGCCATTGGAACCCAGGATATTGTGCGAACAGAACGAAGTTTGGGTTTCGGTGAGAAGGGAACCCTACGACCAATGACACGGTGGAATCTCCAGAAAGTGCTGCGGTTCAGAGATCAAGACGCATTCATGGACGTGAGCAGGAAAGCCTCAGACTATGTCGTAAGCGAGCAATATGGCTACGCGTTCCAGACGTCATCTCACAACTTGACTTGATAACAGGACAGACTCATGGCCACCCCATTGGCCTTCAAGGAAATTTACGACAACACCCAGTCGAAGAAATCAACGTCCATGAAACCACGCTCACTTCGACCAAGGCCCGGTCAAGCCATTCCTGGAGAAACTCGTAGTGTTCTTGACCTTTCCAAGGGTGCTCTTTCGCACTCTCGACCACCACCAGTTGGAAGACTTCTTACGGCGCGTAGTATGTTGACTCGACGAGCAAAGTCGGCATAAATTCGTTGCGCTGATTGCTGCTTTGACACTATATAATCTTATTAAAACTGGCTCGCAGCTTCAAGGTCATCAGCGTTCAACCAGAACGCCCCATTATTCAGTAACACCCTCCAGATATTCTCTCGGGCGAAGACCGGCCATTCAGGCGTATTCCAAAACCTCGAGTTGATCCCTCTTGCCTTCGCGTCGTTGATAAATTTGGTCAAGTTGCTGAGCTGAGCATCGGATATCGTGCCCAATCCGTTCCATCCTACCGCCGCCGCGAAGTCGGTGCTTGCAATGGGCGACAGTGTGGGATCCCAATTCACAGTGGTGTCTTCCAACCCTGTCAACGGCGCGTCGAAGAAAAAGTCGCGAGGTGACAGGGCTTGAACTTGAGCAAGAGGTGTGTTGCCTGTGCCAATTACCAGGACTGCAGACTGCGTGAAGGCGCCGTCTGCGAAGGTCGAGAGGTAACCTCGCTCTCGCAGCGGGCTTAACGCATCAAGGACCGGCGGCAAGGTCCTAAATGTGTACTTTTGAAGACCTTCCTTCTTTATCGAAGTGATGTGAACTCACGCTTCGCCATTAGTCTTCATATCAACTAGAAGCTGTAGAGGAATGCCACTAGCGGTATCCCATACGCCACTGAGGAAGATCAAACGAAGTCGAACATTGCAGCATGGAAAACACCTACTTCGGACGCGTTTGACCTTCCGTGAACGCGTTCTTCGGGTTCATTTGTTCGAGGATTTGGACAAGCGGCTGAACGTAGAGAGAATCGAAAGTCCTGTCAGGCGTCAAGGCTGCCTCTTCATGGCCAACGAATAGGGTATTGTTAATGAACCAAACATCGGCTTCCACGCTTGTTACTCCAAATGATAGTGCCGTGAGCAGAGGCACATCCCTCCAATCTGGCGTGCGCTATTTCAGTATGGCATTGACGCGGAACGGGGAATAACTGACAATCATTGTGAGAGTGAATGGGTTTGGGCATGATATTTTGCGTGAATTGGCTTGGGTATTGCAGAGTGGAAGAATTGGACGCTTCCAGTGCTGCAATGCGTGCACCAATTCCTGCCTTCGCAAGAACAAGCTCGGCAATGGTCAGCCCTAGCAATGCTACTACATTCTTGAAGACAGTCATGACTGGGGGACGATAGAAAAGAAGCTCAGACCCTCGTGATGCTCCGTATATATATATGTATGACATTGTATGTGCTGGAATATCATGCTTCGGTGCCATCACATGGCGCGCGGTTGGCGAGAGCGGATATGGCGCGAAGCAATGCTTCTTAAGTCTCTTCACGACACACGTGCGTAATAGAAATAAAGCTAGGTGGGTTTACCCATTGGCTTTCGGGTTCTGCTATACATACTCCGTCTTCTTCGACATGGATGTAACCCATCAGTCATCTCACATGTGGACACCCCAGAGTATCAGGGTTTGACAAGAAACGATCGCGTTTCCACGAAGTCCTCCGCTTTGGCGGTAGTTCGACGCTAAACGCTTCGTAGAGTGCGCGATGTGGGGCTATAAGTAAGGCGGACATCGACCACATCCGGTCCAATTTGCCCAGTCGCTGTAAATTTCTTCCCATTCTCGATGCATATTCAATCTCTATCAAAGTATCGACATTGATGCTAGAATTGGGGACCACCCCAGTCCGCACCATCCGCAGCAACCCGAACATCTCGCTATTGGGGTTGATAGCAACTCCAAACCCTGCATGTTGGGTGAGTTGAAGCCTTTTTAAATTGAAATTATCCTACAGACACCCAGCTTCATCTACGGCAAGGCCCGCGACGCTATAATAGCTAGCGGGCAAGATAGACTTAGTGATATTGTCGACACTGACAAAGTATTGAGCGACATGGGAGTGACCAAATCATACTGCCATCCCTGTGTCGGTATACGTACTTTTGTAGCCTTCGAACGGTGAGATGGCCCACTGTGCACTGAGACCCATAACTTACAAGAATAATTTCTTTACTACAAATCTTGACTTCTTGCACGTTCCGTGTGCGACTTGGAAGAAGATATCTAGCCCTTGGGATGATGCTGGGACCTACTTTGCGTACCTTACAAGGAGAGAATTTCCGTCTCGTATGGGTGTCCGTAGATGGAGATGTCATTTGCTATGGCCTGTTGGCCTCGGTGATGGGTTCATCGGCCAGCGCAGGCGACCGTACGGACAGACAACTTTTGTAGTCTAACTAGTTGCTACACTCGTCAGTAGATACGCAAGGAAAATGAGGATAACATACCTATCGCAACGGCTCAGCTTTAGATCCTGAAATAAGGACGATAGTACCCCGATGTTCTGCGGAGAAGGCTCTAAGGAAGAAGGACGATTAATGATCAGCGCAATCTAGAGAGGTTGTAGTCCGAATCACGGTCTCGTGATCTTCTGCTCAACGAACTGATTGAACACTCGGAGAGGAGCCAGTGATTGCGCGGTTCCTGGATTATCAGCATGGAAGAATTAAATAATATTAGATAAATATACGATAACTAGTCCGTGTAGTAAGAAACTCAGCAATGCCCAACAAAATAGTGAGAGAAAACGTGTTTTCGGCGTGGTCGAGCAGGTTGGAGCCGGGGATATTATGCAGTAGCGGTGAGACGCAGGGCTGTTCTTCTAGAAGGAAAAGATCAGACAACGTGGGGTGGGCATGAGGGAGAACATACTCCTCGCCTTGAACTTGAGGGTCCCATAGGTACATCCGATAATCTCTCCATATATGATCAACGGTGATGCCGCCCACCAGCGGATCGTCGAATGTTTCTGCACCAGGCACGCTCGTAAAAAGATGGGATGCATTACATCGTATGTTTCTCCAACTACGCGCGCTGTTCAACGGTAAACATCCCCCTCGAGGCAATGAACGCTGCAAACGTACGTCACATTGGCTACCTTGCTTTGCGATTTTACTGCGTATTTGTACATGCCTCCAGATTCCAACACGAGAGTGATACTCTCGGATGGCGGCAATAAGACCGCTGTCCCCGCGTTTCGCCCGTAATCCCGCAAAAGCTGCACGGTAATGCAATCGCGTGTGTCGTTGGTGAAATCGAGCAGCACTTCATAGCTATGATAGAGGGAGGGCATGACGGGAAGGAAGTTGGGCTAGCCAGGTTCGCAGGCTCGGTGTCAGACCAGGACAGGGGTTTAATACACTAGAATTCCTCAAGGACCAGGGCCAGAGGAAGACCGGGAAGGGCAGAACCGAATTATTCGAGTCTGGGATTTCTCCAGCTGTTTTAAGGCAAAGATACTTTTGTTGACCGTGATGCCGGGAGGGTGCACGCGCCGGAGTCACTCTAACTACGACACATTGTGCGCCAACAAAACACGCGAACAAGGCATGCAATGTTTATTTATTCGGGCGCGGTGGTATCCAGTGGTATCTATCTACCAGCGTTTATTGTTGGTGTGAAACCGACAAAGATGGAAAGGTCGAGTGGTTGCCGAATAGCGTAGAGGCCCATAGTCATGACAGACGGAGGGAATGCGACCCCAAATGAGAGCCACGCAGGTACAATGAGGCATCGATAGGAATGAGCCTGAGAAGGCTCTCATACTTCCTGAGACTGCCTTGAGGTTCGGAGTCACAAGACCACACATCTCACGTACTTGCAGGCAACTTGCAGGCGTCGAAGATACCGAGGATATTCCTCGTCCGTGGCTACAGGTCTGTTGTAAAAAACGGGGAATGATGAGAGAAGTGTATGTAGGAGAGTACAATATAAGCGGAACACATTTGTAGTAAAGTGTCAGTGTCAGTAACTAAGCTACCGTCCACAATGCACTGGGCATCAACTATGAATAAATTCCTATGTTAGGCTTCGTCAATCGAGGCGTCTTGCGGCGAAATGATCCTTCAGTTAAGGCAACAAATCAGTCTTGAGACATCATTGGCCCAGACGGTCAACTTACGAAAACCAGGCACAGAAGGCTATGTGCATGGCCCAGGACTACAAAAGCATGGCTTGTCTATAACTGACCTGGATGCCGCTGTGTGCTTGGTAGCTGATTCTGGTCTTGGGAATAATAGTCCTGAGCCATTGGTGTTGTCCCAGGATCCTGCGTATAGGTATACGACGGCTGGGATAACGAACCTCGCTTGTATGGAGGGTAATTTTGGGGAGGGGACGGGTAATTGTAAGGATTAGAGAATCCATCCTTCGGTTGTTGTACTGGGGAGCCCATGATGTCTGCGACACTTCCGACACTATCCTGCCGAAGATGATTGTAGGTTTGACCATTCGATGGATTACGGAGGTCTTCGTTAGAATCATAGCGCGCGTTCATTGGGATATTGTCGCCGGCCGTGGTAGCGTCATTGATTTGATCATACTTAGCATGATCTCGTCTCTGACCAGTCCCGTACGAGGATATGACGACGTAGAAATAGATCTAATCAAATATCAACGTTTCGCCCTGGAGAGATTGGTGATAGGAGCATACGTGGACCGCTAGTAGGAGCAACCAAAGGCCTCCCATTATCCCGACGTCGACCCAAGGGAATATTTCGCAAAGCAGGTCTCCCTGTGACCTGCTACTTTCATCGGGGAAGAAGTTCGTTATGCAGTTCTGCTTGGCAGTGCTGTGCCGGGTGGCCGATATTATTGCCCATACGGCTGCCACTGAGAATGCAGCGACGGTTATGAGAATGTGGAGGGTAACATAGCGTCGAAACATGACAGGTTTCTCCTGCATATGCGTATCAGTTCCGAACAGAGTTGCGTCGCGGACGATACGCACCCCATGCGCCCCAATGAATCCTAATACTTGAATGGCTGCAGCCACAAAACATATTATAGCCAGAATCCAGGGTGCGAAAGATGGAGTAGCCGCGCCGACGACTGTTTCCGTCAGACAAGCATGGCATCTCAATCATAGAAGCTCACTGGATGGTGTAGCGACTGAGAGCACTCCTACAATAATTGCCAAACTAAACTGCTCCGCCAATACCGTGTAAATACCAGCATTGATCGTCGGTATTGCGCAGCAACAGTAGTCTCGGGGCTTCATGTTCTGAGGCGAAGGGTGGAAACGATGATGAGGGAATCAAGAGGTCGGCGGTCCAATTTATGGTGGTATAGAAAGAAGTGGAGAAGAAGGCAGTGTAGTGGTAGTACTGCGCGCTGGGCAACTGAGCGCGCATCAATGGCCAAACGACGTTATCCTAAGTAGGATATACCTTCCCACGTAACCAATTACGTCCTGTAGTGGTTCCACCTCCACTAGCCGCCAACAACCTTTGCGCTCAACCATCATGACCCGTTACGCTTTTTCGTTCCTCCTAGCGACACTGGCTGTGCTCTCGCGCGCGAGCCCACTAGATTCCACTCAAATAGCTCTTACCGGCGGTGATACGGTCCATACGACTGATGATTGGGGCTACACAGATTGCGGTTCGTGCGCCGGTTGCTTCAGTGTTCCGGTGAAGGACTCATGTAGATTTCAGGATTGCCCACCGACCCGATACAAATCACCTCTATTGTTGTCACTCCGGACCCACCCCAGCCTGGTAAGAATATGACCGTCAAGGTCAAGGCCACAGCTGTCGAAAGGGTGGAGGTATGCTGCACTCGGTCTAGAGATGTGCTGCCACTAAACTTACCAGGAAGGAGCCTATGCCGATGTCACCGTGAAGCTTGGCCTTATCAAGCTTCTTCACAAGCAGTTTGATCTCTGCGAGGAGGCGTAAGTCGATTCCTATCGATGTCGTCCAAAGGCATGCTGACGACGTCATTGCAGCCGCAACGCGGACACTGATGTGAAGTGCCCTGTTGAACCGGGTGATTACGAAGTGGAGCAGACCGTTGAGCTGCCTAAGGAGATTCCCAAAGGTACGTCTGACCATCTGTACGTATTTGTCTTTTCTCAATGTTCATGCAGCGAAATTCGTGGTGAATGTCCGGGGCTATACCGCAGACGACGAGGATTTGGTTTGCCTGGATTTGAAGGTCAACTTTATGAAGCGTCCATTCTTCAAGTCGCTCGGCTTCTGAACCACCCTGCTTCGAATTCTTTCCATCCATCTTCTTGGCCATGTCCGCTTCCATGGGACAATGGGTATCTTTGTAGCATACTTCCTTTTGAAAATGCATTATGATCACGAACAATATTTTGGAGTATTCCTCTATGGAACTTTGTAAGCACGAAGTAGGTTTCGAGTCATCGGTATGTCATACTAATCTCATTATCAGGTGAACTATGTTGAACTGTTCAATGTCACCGTCACGGTCGAGGTTCGGAGGATCGCAGTCAAGGAAGTACCCCCAGTACTTCTGCTTTTATTTACATCAGGCCGGTAACCATTGTTGATGCAATCGTTGGACCGCAGAAATCACCATATATATCCTTTCAGGCTGAAGAAGAGCTCGGCTCGAAAGACAATTAGCCAACCGCGGCTACTCAAGGACAATTAATATCAATCGCCCACGAAGATGCATCTCAGTGTCTTTCGCTTCCTTATATACATGGAAGGCCCTTATTGTCTTGAGACGGTTACTAGGCTTCAGACCTGTGGCAAAACACCCTAATCCTTTCTCGCTATTATAATGCCAACGAGTACCCTGCCTTTCGAGGTGCTGTTTGAATTTTCAAATAATTCAACCGAGCCTGCCACACTACGTCTCTTGAGGGACCTTGACGAATTTCCTAACGAGGGTGCAAGGATATTCCTTCACCCAGAAGAAAGCATATCGTTGGTTTTGAATGCCGGTTCGGTCTACCGCTACACGTTGAAGCAGAACGACAATGCGGCGCAAGTAACGTAGGTGGATTCTCCCTCCTCACTGTCAACCGCCCGTGACGAACACATCAACGAAGAGTACGAATCTGGCGGGATGTTCGAGTTAGCCTTGAATATGTCTTTGAACAAAGGCACGTTAGGCCAGTCGACGAAAATGATACACTTCAAAGGATAGAGGGTGTCACTATCACGCCGTTAGCCGCACTCCGCTGGGGGTCCACAGACGTAGGACCAATAAGGTAGGCTCTCCTCATGTTGCAGATTCGGTGACTCTCAGTGATAATATATGACGTAGCAGGAGAAATTCGTTCATGAGGAGCTAGCCTGAACTAGCATGGACACAAGGTTTTGTAGCTGAGGGATCGGAGTCTGGCTTATTTCCTACATGGACCACTTTCGTTTACCTGGATCTTGCATTTTGTACCCTGGCAGCGGAACTAGAAGCAATATCAAGATCCTACACCATAGAGATGGCTCGACGCAAGACTCACGTGAAAATATTATAGATGGCCGTCTGGTTAGGATATATAGCGAAGCCTACATAGCGGGGTTTGCATGAAGTCGATTACAACGGAGCAAAAAAGGAGAGGTACAAACCGTCGTTAGGAGAGGCCTGGGGAAGGTTGAATCAATTCTTGCTGCTATCGTAAAACAGAGAAACAACACTTACACCATCTATGAGCGCATCAGCATACTTGATGAGCCGGTTTCCACCGCTTTCTGTGAGTCCGAGTTTCCCAAATTGCCAAGGCATGATTCTACGAGAGCGATATTTAGCACGCAATCTTGGACATTGTCCGAGGAAACACAGACCCTCTAAAAGGACATGTAAGTTGGTGGGCGATTTGATTGACACGCTAACTAGCTTACCCATGCTGAGTATCCAGGGCCCTTTTCACCCAGGTAGGATAAATATCGGTTTTATTCTCTGTGAACCCGAAAGTCAGCGCCCTGCCGCAGAGGTGCCTATAGTGTCCATACCGAAACCAGAAGTACCGAACTCTTCCAGGATCAGTGGCTTCCCGATCTTCTTGGCCGCTTAACACCGGTAAGGACAAACATCAATAGCAGTTATGGGAGCTGGCATTACCTTTGGCATGGTGATCAATCCAGTCCACTCCCCACGATTTCAAGGTGAAATTGGATCCCGGGAAATCCTAGCGATTTGGCGTCACCAAGTGAAAGGGACCATACGAAAAGCCACGTACCAGGTCGCTGTACCAATATTGAGGGTACATATGCTGATTGTTGTTCTGGTACATTAGCGGAGGATCACGACAGACAAATGACCGACTAACGTAGGTCCCAAAGTCAATGTTTTCCAACGCGAGGTCCTTGTCGAAGTCCTCTCCGGCTTGAGGAACTACGTGAGTGCAAGTCATTGATCGAAACAAGCTGTACACACCTTGACCATCGAAGTTGTAGTCACTTACGAGTACGCCATTAGCCCAGCTACAGCGAGAGGCAGTACATAAGCGACGTCCCCAGAGTTTGAGTACGTAGCTTACTATTTCACCGGGTTCCTCCAAGTAAATTGACCCTCGCCTCCGGTCGTGATCATATGGAATGGGTCTCTGATCTTCGTGTCGGTGAGGTGTACCTCTCGATGATTGTGCACTCACAATCTTCGGACGAAGTTAGCCTGGTCCTCATACCATCGAGAGATGGTACCAGAGAATGGAACGCAATTGGGTCCTGCAGGAAGGTCACCTAAGCATCGGGCTTCGTTGATCAACTCCCAGGCAAAGATGTTGGGAGAGTTTTTGTATCTTTCGACGATGGCACGGACGTAGCGCTCTTCATCTTTGTCAGTAAGGATTGTCCGTTCTCGAACGGGAACACTCACGATATGATGCTACTATCCGTCGATCAGTGTAGAACACATCGTGAGGTTGGCCAGCACCGACAATCCAGTTGATATATAGTTCAGCACCCTGCATCGAGTGTAGTATTAAGTTGCGAGGAGAAGCTACAAACGTAAGAAACTTACGCCGTATCCAACCCTGTCATATTATTATATCGGCCCCATTAATATCGTAGCAGACTTGAAGGAAAGCCACTTACCAGTTATTGGTAAGGGCAAGAATGACTTTGATGCCATGTCTACCAGCTGTCTCAATGACCTTGTCAAGGCGTTGTAAGCCTTGTGGTCCGGTGTTTCAGCGCCCACTCGCTGCTGTTCCACACCTTCAAAAGGGATGGTGAGAGGAGGATGCGGTGATGAAGTGGGTCCAAATCACTTGGTAGTACGTGAGGCCAGAATCCAAGGCACCATCTAACTCTGAGCCATTGATGGCGTTGAATCCCTTCGTAGGACGGGAATAAGAACACTTCATATGACGCTGAGGGTTCGTTCCTACCCAAGTTCTTAGGACCTTGATTCCAGCATCTTGCATAGACTGGAAGGTGCTTTCGACATCATCTTGCTCTGTCAACAAAGGCAGCCACTGCGAAGCCGGTCAGCTCAGCCCATGAGTTCAGTTGTGCGACATGCATAAGAGTTAGCTCCGACGAATGCCTGCTCGTTCGTCAGCAATATTTCGGTTAATATTGGTTAGAACACGAACAAATTTCTTGCCATCCAACACGAAATCTCTTCCGCGCGTCGTGACAAAACCTCTGGGTATTTTCTTGCTAGTAGATGGACCACCAAACGCAATCGAAAGGCCTTGTAGGACCAACAAGACAAGGGGCAGAAAAGAACGCATTGAGAGGTGGAAGGTATGGAAGACCACAACCGATGCGGCTCAGTATAGAAACATTATATGTGCAAGTGTGTCGCTGGCACGTCAGACGACATCGATCCCAGTAGTGGAGAAACGGGGGAATGTCGGAGAGAAGTCGACTAGAAGGCGCATTATTTACTGGACCATCACATGGACTGCAGGGACATCCGTTGTAGGTAAAGCGGAAGAGGAGTGGCCGCTTTTGGCGTACCAGGATGTTATGTCGGATTAAACCACGTGGTGACAAATACCATCGCTCACTGCGACCATCATCTATAAATGCCAAAGAGTGCGAAGAAACGGAAGGAAAAGGCTGCAGATTTCTCTGTGAGTCAGGAAAGAGAATGAAAATTTGATTTGCTCACAAGTTCACCGTAGAAAGCCAAGCTCAAGCTTGGAAAGGGCAAGCAGACACCTTCCAATGTAATAGACACATCTTTCAAAGCACGATGTAGGTGCAGACATGCTTTCTCTGTCTGGGACATGAAACTCATCTATAGCGCCTTAGCAATTGCTCTACCAAATCAAAGTATTTCGCGTGAAAAGGACGTCAATGTGCCAACTACGCGGAAAAACTTATCAATAGAGGACCTCGTAACACATCTAAAGCATTATAACCCTGGTATTCGCAGAGGTACTTGCAAATGGCCATTTTCAGTCAACTCGATCTAATTTGAATATCAAGATGCTCTATCAAGCATACGGGAACTCCTTGATGCACATTGGGAGATACTAGAGCTAGGTTTACCATCTCTCCTTAATGCTTGTGTACGACTGATAGCCGACGAGGTAAAATAACTGACTCTACTTGTTTAATTCGGGCTCGTAGTAACTTTGTGCCTGTAGGATGCTAGTGTGCGGAAGTCTCTGCACCAGTTTCTCTCGTGGCTTCTACCCCGTATCCCTCAAGTATGTTCGTATAGTTCGTGGAGGCGTGTCGCTGAATATGTGGTTTAGGAGAATTTGATTGCCCATGCCTCCGTTCTGTTATTATTTACTACCTCCGCACAAACCCACATTTTCCCTGAGATTCGACTAGATGCTGTTCGCATCGTGGACCTTTTGCTAGAAAGCATTCCAGAAATCGTCGTCCAAGGCTGGGACGAAGGTAAAGCGGGACACGGGGCTCGTATACTCGAAGGTTATCTTGGGGCTCTCAATGCTGGGACAGCCTTCAACGAAAATCATGGTTTGTGTGAACACAGTTTGTCCTTTTTTGCCTCCTAAAAAATCTCTAGGCAAGATCCAAGCGACTTCCACGGCAAGCGTCACACTCACGCCTTCAGTCAGACAATAGTCTCTCCCTATCGGTGTATTATCTGACACTCTTTTCTAGTCGAAACTCATCCTGTTGCAATCTCTCTCATCATTCCTTCACTATGCGCTCTCCTCCGGCGCCTCTACCTCTCATGACGACCCCCACACTGCACCTTTTTATTCATGGTACATCCGTCCGTCGTTCATTTCACAAGATGCTCACACCTCTTTCGACGACCTCCTTCGACCTACTCATTCTCAGCCAAGTAAGGCCAAGAAGTGCCGATGGAGAGCCGAAGCAGACCACGGCGATGGCGACATTTTTATTCCGTATTGCCCCTTCGCTGACATTTTGTCTCCGGATGTCTCTATTCAAAGCTTGTCAGAAAGTGTTTCTTCGGCTGTGGTTGATGAGACAAATGTAAAAGCACCGCTTGTAATGGTTAGTGGCTATCCTACCTCAAAATCTTATTTGATACATCGTAATGGTATAGCATATAGCTCGGGCACTACGGGGGACTTTGATATCAACGTTTCTGGACTTCGCTCCGTCCGTATTCAGTCCAAACGGCAAAGCCTCGGAAACCGACATGAAACTCGTATTGGCTATAGCAAACATTGCAAGAAGTTTGTATTCATCCGTCGCCCAGAGAGATTTAACGGTAATTATTCTTCTACATGTTGATCTGTTGCTTATGCAAATTAGTCCATGTCAAAAGATGCCGAGGCTGCTCGAGACGACCTGAAGATGCTCATAAATTACATGTCGTCTTACTTCCCGTTTAGTGGCTCTGGAAGCCGCGACATCAAGGTGGGGTTGTTACGTTACATGCATGGCTTAAAATTTAAGTAACCACCGTCTAGATCGACGAAGCCTTACTAGAGATGAACCTCATTTACTGTCAACTGATGTCTCTCCTGGTTCTCACTTCCAAAATACCTCAGTCATCGGCCCGAAGGAAACAAGGCTACTCAGGTAATGCTTCCGCCATTCACGCAGAAGCTGTGAGCGAGTACGTGATCAGGCTGCTGAACGGAGAGCCTGTGAATGGGACCCAACTCGGCCGAGCATTAACCCCCGACGCATACATTGCCCTCCTTCCGACAATTTGGTCCTTCGTTAGCAGCACTGTTGGTCCTAACGACGACTCATTCTCCGCCGGCATCCTTGCCGCGGTTCTCAGCCATGCTACACGGGCCTCGTCCAAGTCCGCCATCAAGAAACTCACGATAGACTTTGTCGGCCGTCTTGCATTGGTGCGTGGTGCAATTGTCGTCATTGGCCCCCAGTCCACGAGTCTTATTCCCGCCTTGCTCCGTATTCTTCTGCTCTTCTTTCCGTTCTGCATATGTTCATCAACGGGCATCATTCCCCACCATTGTTGGACATCGTGCCGTTAGTTGGACACAGAACGCAGCTATACGGGTTCCTTTCGCCTTGTCCGCTTCGCCGGCCAGCATGGCGCGCTCGAAGAATGGATTAACCATCTCCCCAAGGTCCTATGGGAACTCGGGGCCACGAGCCTCGTCACTAGTGAAGTCAGTAGTGACCATTATTTCTATCAATCACCCGTGGCTTATTTTCTGGACGTACACAGATCATCATTCGCTGTCTCATCCGCTTGAGTCAGCGCCGGTCAGGGATAATACATGATTCCGTGCGTTCAGGAGTTTATTACAACACCTGTCTCCATCATAACCTAACGGGACAATCGCCAGACAATATCCACGCTAAGGGCCAGACTGGCACCTTACTTTTGCGTAGAGCACCTAACGCGTGGCCGCATTATGGGCCCGTTCAAAAAACTACCAATCGAATCAGGTTTACAGAATCTCTCCCTGGATTTGGTAGCAACACTTCGGGTGTACAACGGGGCCGCCCCTTCGGATGGCGCCCTCGAGGAGGCCGTTCACCTCGCCGTCGCCGGCACTGACATGCAGTCATATTGGTGTTCGGTACGACAATGACAGAATCACAGACAAATGAATAATGGTTGCAATTTGGCTACAATGTCAGCATAACGGAGAGATGTTGACTCGGCAGCCAAGTCCTGAAAAGGAGTTCAAAATATCTGTCCCAGCCATCTTGTCATTGCCCTAGTTACCGGAGCAAAAAACTCTTGGCATTTGCTCTATGGAAATTTACACTATTCTATGAACAATTCTACGCAGTGGTGACCCTGCACAAACACATGATTACTATTGAAGGACATCCAGAACTGCGTTGCTGGAGTAACGAACGACGGACAGGCCTGCCAAGGACTGAATGCCTTGGTGAGGCGTAAGGAACAGCAGGGTATGTGTACGTAGTGAGATAATGCATACACCTCCTGGCGCGGCATCGAGACGCGCGAGGGGCAAAGCAATATGTAACGCGTCAACCTGGAAACGAACGATATCGAGGGGTCGTAAAATAAAACAACTAATCGAGGTATAGGCATCAGTATTGACGGAAAAGGTGGATGGCGGGAAGGGTTGCGGAAAGGGCGTTTAGACCCAGGTCCACGTAACACCCTGTAGACGACCCAGATCAAAGGAGGCGAGCTGGGCGAAAGCTGACGGGGAGAAGTCGAGATCGGTAGGAGCGCAGCCGACGCAACGATCGGTAACGCGGACGGTAACGCTCTTGCCCTTGTCTGTAAGGAATATAAGGTCAGACGGGAGAATATCAGTAGATTAGAGTAGACGAACATGTAGCCTTGATCTTCTTGCCGCAGATGGGGTTGTTGTTGGGATTGCCAGAAGCACCACTGAAACAGGCAAGGCGGATTAACATAGGCCTCATGATACGTAGATCAAACACTTACGGGACAGCATCGAAGAGCTTCATGGACACAGCACAGATGAAGTCCGTGTCCTTGTTTGTTTCACCACATGCGGTCAAACCCGTCGCGTAGAAAGTACCTAAATGGGGACGAAACATCAGCACATGGGGGACTGATGATGTAGGGAAAATCTGACCTTCGCCGGTTTGCTGCCCAGCAAAGAAGTTACCGAATGGACGAGCGCCGCTAGAGCCGCTGTCGTTGTTGTTCTCCGCAGGCTTGGCTGGTGTAGGCGTCGGTGTGGGCTTCGGCTTATCAACAGTAGTGTCAGGAGTTGTGCTCTTCTCGGGTGAAGGAGAAGGAGACGGTGCTTTAGTGGTCGCCTTCTCCGTAGTCGGAGAAGGGGTAGGAGAAGGAGAGGGCGATTTTGTAGTCGCCTTCTCTGGAGTAGGAGAGGGAGAAGTATCCACCTTTGATGTAGTCGCCTCCTTGGTGGTTGTCGGGTCTGCCTTCTCGGTGGTTGTCGGCTTATCCTCAATGTCTGGCGTGGGTGCGACGTTGGCTACGGGCTTAGTTGTAGTAGCGGGAGCGGGGGCCGCGCTTGATGATCGGGGGCGGCAGCGTCTGCCCGACGCGCGCTTGCGCATGCTCGCTGAAGGAACATCGACTGGGCTGGCAACGCGAGCCGCAACGGCACGGTGATGGTTGTGGATGCCGCGAGCAGCGTGCGGAGTAGCGAAGACGGAGAGCGGGGCAGCGGTGAGGAGGAGGGAGATGAAGTAGACAGCTTTCATGGCGGGCAGGGGAGGAGGAGGCGGACAAAGAATGGCACAGGGGGAAGGCAGAGTATTTAAGTAAACGAGCGACTGAGGGAGGAGAAGGAACGACCGAACGAAGCAAATGAAACAGTGTGAAAAAATTCACAGAGAGTATCCTTTGTTGTCGCGTGTTTGCACATCACACACTGCCCCTAAAACGTTGAACCCGCGAGGTCTCGGGACGGTGGACTGCATCTCCAATTGGATATCAATTGTTGTATATCTACACATCAATTCCCAAAGCTTGCCTTTGCAGCGTACATTTTAACCAACCCTATACTCGCCGTGTTGCTGAGCGTCTTTGCGTAAGCATCAACCTGCCCTAGCAGCAACATGCTTTCGAGCCGACTTGGCTCGGGTGGGATTTTGAAAAGTCTATTCACATCTTCCTCGGGAAGGGGGGCGAGCCCCTGGGCTACCCGAGTAGCGTTTTCCTCTTGGCGCTTTGCAACATGGTTGTCGGCTTTGGAGCGTTCTCGTGCTATCTGACGCAACAGATACGCTAAATTGCCCTCCTCCGTACGATAGTTGTCGATACCCTCGATGATCTGCTCCAGATTCCGTGTAACGCCTGACGTGCCCAGATCCAACACGCCATACGACGGCGGTAGCGCCGATGTAGCGGCGGCCGATGGTGGAGCATCAGTAGCTTCCGAGCGAGTTGGCTCAGTTAGAACCCCGAGGAATGAGCTTAACAGAGGATTTGTTCGAACCTTGAGGGCAACTTCCTCAAGAATCGAAGAGAATGTCAGCCGATGGTTGATCAAGCTACGCGCAATAAATAGCAATAGTTAGGAACATGAAATCTTGATTGAACGAGACAGACATGCCTGACCGCGCTGAAGTTGTTCTTCTTGTACGCATCAAGGAAAGCACTCGTCAATCGGAAGGCACGGAAGGAGGCATTCCCTCTCGCGGTTTGGGAAAGGTCTGCAAAGAACGTCCAATGGAACTTGAGATGCCAAGTGCTTCTATAAGGAGGTTCTACGCACCGTGGACGATAATAATGCCACCGTGTCGTAATTTTTCCTGGTGTATAGCTTGTGTGTCTAAGAGGGTTTGATTGAAGAAAGCGCCGAGTGTAGTTGCCTGGTAGAAGCCCACGACGCTATCGTCTGCTTGTACCTCCTTCAGCGATCGTAGCATAGAGGCCTGATACCGTGCTGCGTTATCATAGAAGCAAATGACAAGTCTGTTAATGAATGGGGAATTGAAAACGCCGGTACGAGGATGAGTACATACCTACTGATTTGGCAGACTTGTCATCTTCATCGGAGACGTGATGGGGCAATGGAAATGAATTTGAGACTTCTAGCGTCCCGTCTAAATCCAAGCCGAGGAGGAGGCCGTGAGCTGTCGTTGAGTTTGACTCTCGTGCATGTTTCAGAATCTTGGTGACAACCTACGACGCAAGTATGAGCATACGTCCGGTATATCGCAGCCGTGGGGAAGGTAGTTGCAGATGTAGGAGGGTTGTGGGGGAGTCGTGGGGGGATAAGAGGGACATGAAGAAGGCGCGGCAACTGACCATGGCATCGAGCTGAACGCACGCTAACGGAATCTCTGCCTCGATGTCGACCACTTTGGCCATTGAGGCAGGAATGGCTTCATAGGATGGCGCTACGGGCGCTGGCGCCGCTGCAGGTGCAGGTAGAGAAGCCGCGAGGGCGGCGGCCATGGATGTTGCAGCCATGCTGGGCAGAAGATACTCGAGTGCTCGACGCCAGTAGAAAAATCTAAGCGTTTTGCCAAACAATGCCAAATTAACGCACTTTAATCTTAATATTCGCAGGTTTGTCTGCGAATGTCGCGATAATCAAAGATCAATGAGCCGTGTAGCGTCTATGCTACCTCCCTTAGAGTACACGATGCTCGCTCTGGATCCAGGACAATCGAATTCTGATATTCCGAGTGCATGTGACCCGGTATCATCATACGACATACTCGGGCGTCTAAGGCATCTCTTCCGCCCATAACCACCACCTCCTCGTACTCGAATTCACATACCCGTTCCTTGATCGCGATGGGAATGTCTCGTTCGGCGAGGATAACCCTTCTCCTCATTATCGACGTTATCTTCTTCTGGGTCGAACTCATCGTTGGTCAGCAATAGTCTTCTGCGCACAATGTGGACGCCACTCACTTCTTCTCAATTCGCGCAGGTTATGCGGTCGGCTCGCTCGCACTAGTAGCTGACAGCTTCCACATGCTCAAGTCCGTCTTCTCGCCTAATATATCTCAGGACAGCTTTGACACCCCGTTATAGCGATGTGATGAGCTTGGTGGTCGCACTCTATGCAATCAAGGTTCCCTTTCGTTGTGTTTTAATTTCAAGGAAGGAATCAATATAATGTTTCTCCACAGCTGACAGCACAAGGCTCAACGGACTCGCGATATTCGTATGGGTGGCACCGTGCTGAAATCCTCGCCGCTTTGATTAATGGAGTTTTCCTTCTTGCACTATGCTTCTCCATTTCCCTCGAAGCTATAGAACGCTTCTTCTCAACCCCTGGTGAAGTCGCCTTCCTCACATCCATGGGCAAAGTCCTAATACCTCAACCAGAAATCTCCAATCCTCGCCTCGTAGTTATCGTCGGCTCTCTCGGCCTAGCATCGAACATTGTTGGATTGTTCCTATTCCACGGTAATCATCATGTGGCCGATTCATTAACTCACTCTGACTGACAAGTGCCTTGCGTTCCCTTCGCCCCCATTCTTTCATTTTCTCCAGAACACGGTCATTCACACAGTCACCCCACCCCTTCCACGCCTAGCAGTTCCGCTGCGTCGCAATCCAGTCCGAGACCCGCAAATGCTGCCCTTGAAGGACCTCCAAAACGCAAGCACGCTCGTTCGCGAACAGAATCATATTCCTCCTTGTATGGCCACCCCGCAGCCACCCGTGCTTCCTTGGTCCAGACCGCGAACAACATCGCGTACACACGTTCCCCCTCACCTTCGCGGACCAGACTCTCGCTCGATACCGAAGGCATGCGCCGGAATGCTCTATCAACCGATGATATACCAGTTATCGCAGAAGTTGATAGCAGCGAGAACCTCCTAGCTTCCCCTGCGATCCACGATTCAGAGGATACTCCTTTACTCGACTCGGACTCCGTTGACGATGATTACCATCACCATTCCCATGGCGGACACTCGCACGCAGGCTCAATGAACATGCGTGCTCTACTGCTTCACGTCCTTGGTGATGCCCTCGGGAACGTCGGCGTGATCGCTACAGGCCTAGTCATCTGGCTAACCGAATGGAGCTTCAAATTCTACTTCGACCCCATAATCAGTTTAGTGATCACAATTATTATATTCTCTTCCGCGCTTCCATTGGGTTGGTCGATTTGCTCGTCCTCGTTGATGTCATGCTCACCGCTTGAATGCAGTGCGAAGCACGTCATTCATTCTCCTGCAAGGTGTTCCTTCCACCATCTCGGTTGAGCAAGTTCGCGCGTCGATATTGAGCGTCGAGGGGGTCCTATCACTCCATGAGTTGCATATCTGGCAACTTTCGGAAACCAAGATTGTCGCTTCAGTGCACGTCTTGACGTCCCGCAACCATGATTTCATGCCAGTCGCGGTGAATATCAGAAAAGTATTGCATCATCATGGTATCCACTCGAGTACCATCCAGCCCGAGTACCACCATCCCAGAATAACCATCCCCGAAGAAAATCTCAAAGTAAGTGCTATATTACTAGATGAGAATGCTTTCCTCAAATTGGTTCCACATCAGACCAGCGCGGATACTTCTTGTTTGATTTTGTGCCCTCCTGACGAGGAATGTACACACGAAAATGCCTGCTGCCGTACGTGTATTCCCATTGGTTCTCAAGCCAGCCGTGTCTTATTTTAGGTCCTGCAGCCCCACCTCCAGTTGATGTTTGATCAAGTAATAATCAGTTTTAGATATGAGGTAGCAGAACATTATTTCTTCGTTACATAAATTTAAATGTTTATTTCGCTCATGAAATGCGGGAAATTGGCCATGAACGGCTGGGACGATGTCAATTTGTGCAGGAGCGACCGTGAGGTACGACTGTTTTTCTTCATGCGGAGGTTGACGCCTAGTCTTCGTGCCATGATCGTGCCGGGCTGCCCGCCTAACGGAGATAACGGTTCACCGCCTACTGCACGAAGAGCCCATTCGAGATGGAGAGCGGCGGTGAGAGACGAGGTAACGATGTTGAAGAGCAGCTCTGTCCACAGTGTTTGCTCTCCTGCATTTTGGCTATCGATCGCGACGATCAATGAGGGAAGGACGATGTAGAGGAAGATGGGCAGCAGAGGCGGAGTCTGCGGAGGTTGTGGCATCGTCAAAACGTAGGTCGCTATCCGTCGGCACATATCCATCTCTCCCAGACCCGCCGCAACCACCAGTTCACTCCAGAGGAGCTGGAGGAACTTCGCGGGTGGTGTGACGTCCAGACAATGCTTTACATCGAGATGCGGCGCCTTGCCTCCTCGCGCCGTCCCTATCGCGACGAGAATCGCGTTCCTGGGTTGATTCGGCCATTGTCCTTGCTGCTTAGGAGTCGGCATAGTCGCTGTGATCACATGCTTAGTTATTGTCCGATCCGCTAGTATATATGGATGGCTAACCTGGTTCTCTGTAGCCAACTGCACGGGCAGCCAATTGGCGAATAGCCCGAACATCAAATTTAAATTCTGACGAGGCCGTATGAACTCGGACGTTCAGGAGGGTAATTTGCGTCAAAATCTGCGCGCCGCACAGGCAATGGACGGTCGGCGGACAAGAAGCAGAAAGCAGGATTGTTTGTAGGATGTCGAAATGGACTGGAGCATTGAAACTGTGCAGCATCTAAGCGTATTGGCACGAGGTGATTTTGAAAGAACGTACCCTTTCGTTCTGATCTCTCCGAGCAACGACTTGACGACACCTACTAGAGTCCAATTTAACAGTGGACTGAGAAAGAATGAGATGCCGTTGTGGAGGGTATCGTTGTCGATTTTGGATGCCATTCGCGCTATTATGGCATGTGAGACCAAAGTCGCGGCTAGTCGTAGAAGTATCTTCGGATTTGTTGATCTGCAAACCGTAGATAAGGCAGTTTATATAGGGTGGACGCCTAGCAATTACCTGAGGATAGAATCCTCAATGCCTTCGCTCGTACTGTCGAAAAGCGTTTTGAACCAAGAATTAAATGCGACCATCTCCTCTCGGGTGATTTCATCTAATGCATATATATTCCGTACAGCTTTGATAAACTGTGAAGATACTGCGTTGGCGCCATGAGTGAAAGTGTCCATGCCAAGCTACGAGACATAGGAACAGTTATTCGCAAGGAACTGAGAACGGAATTGCACGTACATGATACTTCTCCATCGTATACTGGGCAAACAATACCACATCTCCGAGATGGCCAACTGCTGTCTGCGGATCGCCTGTAGGTCATGTCATGATGTGGTCAGGTTCCAACCCAAGGTGGGGACTCACCAACAGTCTCACAATCATACATTTCTATGAACTTCAAGGCGTGGTATACTAGCGAAGAGATCGGCTCATGCAGGGAAATGATGTCCAACGCTGTCTCATGCTGGAGTAACAATTTGCAGAGGTGGCTCATGGATTCAACGTCCAGAGTTGTAGTCAGCTTCGCAGCTTGCTAGAGGGCATCATACTTATGAACTGCTTTATGCCATTGGTGTAGCCGTACCTCCATTATCACGCGTGCGAATGTTTCATGGCTAGTGGGGTCAAGCCAGACACGACTGGCGAGAAGCTTGACTTCTTCAAGACTTGCATCGAGGGATATCTTGAACGTAATATAGGACTGGGGAAGAAACTATTGATGAAAGCACGGAGCCATTGCTGTCGGAAATTACCTGCAGTTCCGGGTGACCAGCATCTCTCGCCTCTGTCTTCAGGCGTGGTACACTATCCTCCGCAGTTCGCACATCTATACCGACTGCAAACGAAGAGTCTATGACACTTCGATTGATCAGACCAGCTAGAAGCTCCCCGGATGCTGATCGAAGACTGAGTTAATGGTATCATCAGTGGACTTCTGGGGCTAGTCTGGAACACATACACTGGTGCCTCGAGATTCAGCTGTTGTATTAAGTGGTCGCATTGTGCCATTAGTTCGGACCGACGAAGGACATTAGATAGGGCTGTCTGAAGGGCGGAACGCTACGCAGTATTAGCCTTGGCGTCTGAGTACATAAGTCTCTTACCCAATCTGCGTTCACTGATGAATCCGACTTGATCGTTGCCTCAAACTGAGAGATCATGGACGGGAGCTTGTAAAATTAGTATGGACGGGACAATGCGGAAATAGAGCAGCAAGACACCTACTCTACCAGCGATGAAGGAAACCCATAGCCAGATCTTGTTTCTAGACGTTTGCGATAGGCACGTGAACGCTGAAGATATGAGTTGAGTATAAAAGACAGCGGGGGTCCACGAGCTCCATCGAAGGGTTTCAAGGAGCAATACAACGGGATCGCCACCACTGCCAGATCCGTATTTGGCTCCTCGATTGTGTACCTACGACACTAAATTCTAGAGGGATATATCAATACGAGGAGTAAGGCACGTACGAGATGATGCAAGAGAAGGCCAAAAGAAACGATATCCGAGTTCGAGGTTGCATCAGAGAATTCTCCTTTACCATAAGTTGAAGCATTGATATTCTGCATCATCTGCGCTTCGTGAGCGGCTTTCACATCTGCGCCAGCAACCATATCCAGAGATAGCGAATATGTTTGGAAGATCTGCCGAGCTGTGTTGGAAAGGGGAAGGGTTTGCAACAGATAATTGACTTCAGAAAGATGCACCATGGCCTGCGCAACAGGTACTTGGGAGAGATCGGTGATGCAAGAAATAAGCAAGGTTGCTAATTCCGAAGCAGATGTCGACAACTGGTGAAAATGTGACGGAGGCAATGTGCTAGCAGACCGAAGTAGGGAAAGTGCATCCTTGACGGTAGCCATAATGGCTGCAGAAGGGGCGCCAACTGGCACGACCGAGCCAACAGGGGGAGCATTCGATGAATAGTGAGTATCAAGGGCGACACGACATAACATATCGAGAGACGCCGACGTCCGAATCTCGGGGGAGAATGCTGCTTGCAGGAACGTCGAAACAAATACAGGCAGCGAGACCAAAGATTCTTGTAACGCCTGTCGAAAGTATTCAACGAGGTCTGGTTCTCCGGGATACGAACGGTACAGGATAAGCACAGAGTCTGCACAGAGTCATGAGTGATTCTCTACGCCGAGTCACAGCAACCTACTACAGACTGCTTATTTGATGCTCGACATCAGGCGTAGATTCAATCCCGTTCTTTGAGACGTAGAGTTGGCACAGTTTCACCCACTGCCAAGGACGTCAGTTCAAGGCTGAGGCTACACCACGAAGATAAGCATACCCTGGGCGCTGATACGCCGCTTTGGAAGCAGTTTCTAGTCAGATCAGCTATGGACATAGTGGTAAGGTGCAGACGCGACCGAAATGCCAAATGGATGCTCAACCAATCACGTGCAGGCGTTTCTGAGGTCCTCAGGAAAGCCCAAGCGGTGCACGATTTTATTCCGTGGTCATTATGTTGTATCTCATTCTAAAGATGCAGATGAAAGCGAAGGGGTATCTATTATGTACATGATCCATTAAACCTTGGCAATGAGGCGTCGTGTCTCCTGTGGAGTGAAATGTAATATGATAGACAGGACCTTGACCAGATTAGGCCGCATTTCCTTGTGTTCAAGGAATTGTAGAATAACGTTTCGCAAGTATTCTAGATTGACCTCTTCGTCACTTTTTGATTGCGACGGCGCGGGCGAAGCAGTACGGGAGGGTGTTTCTGAAGATACGGAAGTTCGGGACTCCGTTGAAGAAGAGTCTTGTCTGGACCAGTAACCAACTCCAGGATGTCTCTGGCGTTCCAGAAGTGCAGCAGATGACTGAACCTTGCGAAGTTCCTCACGTAACGTCTGGTTTGGTATGAGTAGGGTTTGTGTTATGACGAGAGCCTTATGGTGTTCACCTTATTCGTAGCCTTGAGGTGAGTCTCTCGCTTTGAATTTTCCTCGGCGTTGTGTTCGAGAACCAGAACCTTGGACTTCAGCTCGTTAATGGTATCCTTGAAGATATTCTACAATTCCCTTAGAAATCGTGTCCACGGGTGGAAGCAGTATACTGACCTCCTGATCGCTGCCACTTGTTGCCTGGTGTTGTAGTTCCACGACCTGTCTCTTATACTGTTGAATCTCCTGCCTCAGCTGATCGATTTGGCTCGCCAGGTCATCAACGGTCGCTTGGCTCTCTTCACGGATTTTTGCGGAGGACGCCAGGACTCTCTTCAGCTCGTCCGCTTCGCGTGTCTTCTCCCGAAGCTTGCGGCTCCAGTCAGCCTCTGCGTCATTCCTCTCCTTCTCTGTCGCCAGAAGATCCTTGCGCATATCCGCAAGCTTGGTCTCGTACTTAGACTGCGTGGCGGACAAGAGTCGAGCGACTTCTTCGGACGAGGCTAACGGTGCTTGAGCCTTCGCATCCTGCTCATGGCGCGCTTCTGCTAGGTTTTCGCTCAGCAGTGCCAGCCGATCGTTGGCCTCTCGAAGCTGGAATTGGAGCTCGGCGTTCTGGCTTTGCAGAGACTCTAGATGGGATTGCAGGGATTCGCTTTCAGCCTGACGAAGCTGCATCTGCTCAAACAAATTAT
Source organism: Pleurotus eryngii var. eryngii (assembly GCA_029467805.1). Classification (NCBI taxonomy): domain Eukaryota; kingdom Fungi; phylum Basidiomycota; class Agaricomycetes; order Agaricales; family Pleurotaceae; genus Pleurotus; species Pleurotus eryngii. Next base: position 1,211,130 of record SZVJ01000018.1, read on the forward strand.
TTTTGTCGTTTGATAGAGCGTTCACAGATTTCTCAAGAGTTGATATTTGAGAGTCCTTGGAAGCAATTTCCTTCGAGTACCCACTCTGACGCGAGCAGTTCAGTGTGCCGAACGTGGTTCCGTATATGAACATACCTTTGTCGAGATGGCTTCAAGTTCGAATTGACCTTTGAGAGCCGAGATCTCCCTCTCGTACCGTTCCTTCACCCCAGCAACTTCCTTGTCAAACTGATTCTTGAGCCCCGTAACAGCTCTTTCCCTTTCAGCATTGACAGAGTCGACCTCCTTCTGAAGTCTACTCCTTTCTGCCTCCTCCTTGTCCCTATCGCCCTTCTCCCTCTCTTTAACAGCAGCCAGTTCACCCCGGGCCTCATCTCGGTCTTTCTCCGCTTTCACCAACTTCTGTCTCACCGTTTTCAATAGACTAATCGCTTTCACCCGCTTTTCCTCCTCTTCCTTTGCCAAACCCTGAGTACGCTCTAATTCTTTCTTCAACGTCGCCAACTCCGCTCGTGTACTAATATTCTCACTCTCCGCTTGAGCGGCTGCATCATGCGATGCCTTGAGCAGTGCTTCGGTTTCCGCCACTTGTTTGCGAAGTCGCTCAATTTGATCGGATTGTGAATGTGACTCTAGGCGGTGAGTATCACGTAGCTCGTCGATACGATCGGACTGTCCTGGGCATACACTGAGACGGGTTAGAGATTCAAGAGATATTGACTTACTGGAGAGTTTGCCATTCAAACGCTTGATATCGTCCTCGGATATCTGGTGACCAATTAATACATCTCTTATTCAGGAGTCGATATCCTTACCTCGACTTTCAGTATCAAACTCTGTAAGTAGTCTTTGAAGGTATCGAGATCTTCCAAGCCCTTTAGAGGGGTCAGCGTACGGACGAGATTGTCAGCAGCGTCCTTCTCCGATTGCAACCTCTTAAAAGACCCTGTAACGTCTAAGAACAAGGTTCATGTCAGCTGGAGGTGAATGCATATGAGGATGCCTCTACCTGCGAAGCGTCGCTCGAGTTGCCGCAATTGCTCTTGAATTACGTCGTCGGTGCTTGAAGAACGCTGAATGACGTGCCCATTGACTTGGAGGGGAGTCTTTTCTGCTGAAGTACGTTCTTCAGAGGGGAGTTCGACATCCCCGGTAGCCACTCCGATAGTTGCATCTAGTGTATGTGGTTCTACTGCGGAGTCGTTACTGGGTGTTTCTGCTTCCGGAGGCGGGCTGACGGAATCGGATGTTGGGTCAAGGTGAGATGGAGGCGGGGAGGGTTCGAGTCGCTCCTTGAGTACAGTAGGCTGAGGCTCTGGAATGCCAGTTAATGGGGGTGACTTCGCCAACGATTCCTCTGGATGGGGAGGTAATACGCCCTCCCCATTTAGCTCTGTGTCAGCGCTCTCATGGCTCCCCTCCGCACCATCAGGTAGTGGTATATCAGCCTCGGGGTGGCGTTCTTCTGTCGTACCTTCCGCCGACACCTCCAAAGGATCCTGCGCCTGCTCTGAAAGCTTGCTACCTGTGAGATGCAGGGACTCTGATATGCTGGGCTGTTCGAATGCCACCAACGGCGAGACGGGAAGTGAATCTGGCAGTGGTATGGTTGTTGGTACGTCTTCAGGCGGGTCACTGGCCGGTGCGGGAGAAGGAGTTACTCTAGTAGAGTTTTCTGTGCTGCCCCTTGACGAGATGTCCCCTACAGTGAAGCTCGCTCGAAGTCTCTCCTCTAGTCGCGATTTCGCTGGTCGAATAGCTCCATCCGAAACCGACGTGGCGACTGCTGGACTCTTGGGCCGACCAGGCGGACCGGGGCTTCCAGAACGATTGGACGCGAGAGATTTACGAAGGTTCAGCAGTGCAGACTCAGCTAGATGGCTGGATGATAGAGGCGAAGGCGATGAAGGTGAGCCTTGTATATCTAGCGATGCAGATCGAGAGGGTTGGTCGCGTCCCGGGCCAGCTGCGGAGACGGGATCAGAACCTCTCCGGACAGCCTGGTTTTCGAGTGGGACCTGAGCTAGATTTTCGAGCGCGTTTCGAAAGCTAGAGAACATGACAGGAGCAGCGAGTATGAACAACCAGTAGCGAGCTTTGAATGTTGCACGCAACCTGAACATGAACTTGGGTAGATGAAGCGCCCATCCACTCAGGGGGGAACAAACTGTTTCGCCGAGATCGAAGTACAAGCGAAATATTAGAGGTCTACAGAAGCGTACAGATTGTACAACTAAGTATACGCAAATTTATTAGGGGGGAGTGATGTCGGATTCCTTCTCTTTCCCCTTACCAGTTGATGATGTTTCTGACGAAGTACTAGTATCCGTAGTAGAAGCAGGCGCAACAGACGGGGTAGAGGTCGTTGAAGAGGCTAATTGCCACGCCGGTATGGATGGAGTGGTTGTTCTTGCGGCAGTATCAGTCGAACCAGATAACTGCCATGCAGGAATGGAGGGCTTCCCAGCCAACGATGTTGTGGGAGTAGTGGGTATTGAGATGCCAGGGCCCCTGCTCAGAAGTAATGCTTTCAAAGACTTGAGTTCCTGCTGTAATTCAGCGAGCGATTGGGTTTGAGTCTCCCGATTTTTGTCAATCATCTGAATACCCAAGTCAGACAGTTAGAGCAATGGACCGGATCCATGTGCTTGCCTTCGGAAGCATTTCGCGGATGGTGTTCATTTCGTCTCTGACTTCCCTCATTTCATCTCTTGTTTTCACTTCACCTTCACGCATTTCCTTGACCACGGCGTTCACTTCTTGCGTTGTTTTGTCGATATCCTCTTGCTGCTTCTCAACAGCCGTCCGGATAGCAGAAGTTTCCGTTTGAATTTCCTTTAGTAGTTGCTCCGCCGCGTCGAATTGGGCTGTCATGGCATCTCGATCTTCTTCATAAGCAGTTGAAGATGGTGGTTGGAGGTGGGGGAGTAGGTATTTCTATAACACAGTGAGCCGGGGACTTGGAAGCAGCACAGACAGTCTAACTTTGAACAAGGCGGAAGCACCATACATGATGGTGCCAGAGACGACGGCTGTGATCTGCGAATAGTCATATAAACCGTGCATTGGTTATTTCCGACGTCCACACACGCACAAAGTAGTCACGCCAATCCCATACGGGACGGGGGGGCACGAGAGCATGTCCATAGTTAGGGCCATATACTGGTAAACCAGCTGTTGGCTGAGACCCGCTGGAATTGAGAGATGCTTGTCTCACGGCGATGTCAATCTCGGATGGCGTTAAACCTTTGGCTTCCAGGAACTGGATTCTCTGGGCCAATGGCGACGCTTGCGACTACGAGGAACACATATCAGCCAAAAGGGCAACAAGCTCTGGCAAAGGCATTACCTTTGGGTCGACGAGGAAGGCGACAGCATTTCGGACAAGTTCTTCACGAGAGGACATGGTCGCTCGGAATCCAAGTTACCCGTCGCCAAACTTGGCATATGATCGAGTTGTTGTTGTTGCTTGTTTGCCAACGCCCTCACGCCGGAGACCTCCTTGAAACAAAATTTGAATTCACAACTCTTTCCTCCAACAAAATGCTTCAGCTCGCGGCTCCCCAGGCGCTGTTTCGCTGCGTCGCCAGCTCAAGATGTAGGTGATTTTGCATGCCAGCTCACCGTAATTTCCTGACCCTTCTCTGTTATAGCTTCTGTGCTCTCTACGTGCCTTCGAGCGGGCGCATGGAGAACTCCAAAAGTTCAAGATACCATCAACTTGGGTGGGTAGTAACGCGTCGCCAGTCGTCGGATTTTGTTAAATTATCCTCTTGCAGTATCTCGACGCGGTTATGCAGAGGCTTTCTCGCGTGCGAAGCCGCACATGAACATCGGAACAATTGGCGAGTTCTCACTTCCGCACGTAGGTGCCGTCTAGCTAAGTATCCTCCACAGGCCACGTCGACCACGGTAAAACAACCCTCACAGCGGCTATAACCAAAGTTCTTGCTACTCAAGGTGGTGCCAAGTTCACGGACTACTCTCAGATTGACAAGGCTCCCGAGGAAAAGGCTCGCGGTATCACCATTAACTCCTCCCATGTCGAATACGAAACCGACTCTCGTCACTACGGTCACATTGACTGCCCGGGTCACGCCGATTGTATGTTCACATCGAGTGCCTCGTCATTAGCTTGCTGAAAAAGAGCCCGAACCAGACATTAAGAACATGATTACCGGTGCTGCTCAGATGGACGGTGCTATTATTGTCGTTTCTGCTTCTGACGGTCAAATGCCCCAAACCCGCGAGCATCTTCTCTTGGCTCGCCAGGTCGGTGTTAAGAAGCTCGTAGTGTTCATCAACAAGGTTGACCAGATCTCGGACCCGGAAATGCTCGAACTTGTGGACATGGAAATGCGTGATCTTCTTTCAACCTACAACTTTGACGGCGAGAACACTCCTATTATAATGGGTTCAGCATTGGCTGCTTTGGACGGACGGGATGACGACATTGGTTCAAAGAAGATCCTCGAATTGGTGAAGGCTTGTGATGAATGGCTGGACCTCCCCCCTCGTATGTTGCTTTGCAGTAGGTAGTCTACCATTCACTGACACACGGATAGGTGACTTGGAAAAGCCCTTCCTTATGCCCATCGAGGGTCAGTCCACCCAAAGACTACGTGGTTCCCTTACTCACTGAATATTAGACGTCTTCTCCATCTCCGGTCGTGGAACCGTCGCAACTGGACGTGTAAGTGAAGCTATTGTAGTTGCAGACCGTTTCTTAATCCTTGTTGCAGGTTGAGCGTGGTATTGCAAACAAGGGTGCTGATGTTGAGATTGTTGGCTTAGGCGGTAACTTCAAGACCACCCTTACTGGCATTGGTATGCTCTCTATCCTACATCCTCACGAGCTATGTTTCTGATTCCTTTCTGCAGAAATGTTCCACAAGGAGCTCGATCGCGTAGGTCTTCAAGTAGTATAATCGCGTTATTCAGTGACTTAGACTCACATAGGGCGAAGCTGGTGACAACATGGGATGTTTGCTCCGTGGTGTCAAGCGCGAGCAACTCAGACGCGGGCAAGTCATTGTCGCTCCTGGTTCGATCAAGGCCGTCAAGAAGTTCCAAGCTCAGATCTACGTTTTGACCAAGGATGAGGGTACGTATTTGAACTCGTATACTCTGCACCCTTCTTAACGTCTTGACGCAGGTGGTCGTTACACTCCATTCATGAGCAACTACCGTCCTCAACTCTTTATTCGCACTGCTGACATTACTGTGTCCCTCACTTTCCCTGAGGGAACTGCCGATGCTGCTGAGAAGATGGTAGGTTGCTGAAATGCCTAAGAGACTCGTTACTGACGTCGGATCCTTAGGTCATGCCCGGTGACAATGTAGAGATGGTTTGCGACCTCGTTCACGACGTTGCTGCAGAGGTTGGCTCTCGGTAAGTCAATAAGTCAATATCGCGGTGCCTTATCGGCGTTTACTGAGAATGTTCTCCCTTAGTTTTACCTTACGTGAGGGTGGAAAGACGAGTGAGTACCCTTTACACCTTTCCCGTCAAGAGACTTTCTGATAGCCTTTTAGTCGGTACTGGCATTGTGACCAAGATCATTGATACCGCATAAATGCTTCGACTACTTGGAGATGGTGGCATTCCCTCTTAGTTTTACCCCAACTCATATACACAAGGAAAATTACTTGGCCTATTTACACGTTACGGCGTGCTATTTATTACTAGATAATTGTAATAGACATTGCTCTGAGGTTGCTCTGAACGAACCTAGACCGCCAGACGGCGCTCCGGAATCAACCGCATTATCGCCCGCATTACTCTGGCCCTTCCGAACCAACGTAAAATACGGACCCCTGTCTATATTTTTGCTCGCCAATACTTGCCTCCAGTCTACTCAAGTCTCCACCTTTACCCCGTCGACCCACCGGCCATGCAGTCTATCGCCCGTCAAATGTCGCGTTACGGACCTTCGGCGCGCCGTGTCCTAAAGCACACGAGCTTGATCGCTAGACCTTTAGCAAGGACGCTTGTTAGTGAGTGTCCCCGGAACGCACACTTCGCGCCCGTCTTGCTAACGGAAGCCATATAGCGAAACGATACACAGTAGAGCACGAAAGTGTCTCATTCGATGATGCCACCGGTCTCGGTGTGATCACCATTACGGACCATGCTCAAGAGGCCCTCGGTGATGTTGTATTTGTGGAACTCCCAACAATTGGAACGGAGGTCAAACAAGGCGGTGAGTTCGGTCCTCCCCCACCCTTCCTTCAGCTTCGTTTGGTCTGACTAAATTTTGCAGAGCAAATCGGTGCGGTGGAGAGTGTTAAGGCTGCTTCAGATATCGTATGTCGACAAGCTATCATCTCCTAATCACTTTACTCATAAACCTGCTAGTACGCTCCGGTTTCGGGCACTATTGAAGAGATCAACGAAACACTTTCTTCCGAGCCGGGGCTGCTGAACAAGTCACCCGAAGACAAAGGTTAGTGCGCGGCCAGCACATTTGACATTGTTATTAATACCTCTTCGTATAGGTTGGTTGTGCAAGATCAAACTTTCAGATCCATCCGAGGTAAAATCTTACACGTTCCCGCAATTTATTTTGCAGCTAACTGTGGGCTAGGTCGAGAAACTCCTTGACACAGATGCTTATCGCGCCAGCTACGAAAACTAATGGGGATTGAGTAGGAGGCACGCATCGGTTACTTCGTCCAGAGGGCTTATGTACCAGTTATGAGAGACAATCTATAGTGGGTTTCTATTAGGGCGTAGAGGGCTCGTATTGGTATTTCTCCCCCCGAGCTTCCATCCTAGCTTTTGCTTCCTTAAGAGCCCACGTCTGTATACTACAATTATGCACGCATCAGAATCTCGACCGTCTGGTGACTGGCAAGGCCGCATGCGTACCTGGTGTCGGGTTTTATAGTAGAGCATCACTGTTGCAAACGCCATAGAGCCGAACATCCCAATCACCCAAATGTTTTCCCAGTCTTCCTTGACACGTTTCTGGCCGGGTGGGGGGGGCTTCAAGCAAGGTGGTAAGTAAACGCAAACCTCGAGCCCACATCGTTGAGAGTGGTCCACACCTTTTCGCCGAAGAGCCAGCCTGAGGGTTCGTTGTATTGGGGAGCTCCGTGGGAGGCGTTGCGCCTGCCCGCTGTGGGTAGGGAGAATGTCTGTTGGGCGAAAGCCCGTCGGCAGGGCGTGCGCATTGATGATAATAGTGACATGATTGAGTCGAAGTTGTCGGCAAAGCAAGGTCGGTAAGTTATGGAGGTTGTTGATGGGAGTTATGAACGGGAGATAAACAACACTACAGATAAACAAAGTGCTCCTATTTTATTACAGGAGGCACGACTACAGCTCGAGCGAGAGGATGCGATATTCTAGAGATTCATCACCACCATCATGGCTAGGACATGCTGGGTCGGTCACGAATCTGCGGAGACGGAGAATTAGTGGCCAAATAAATATTCAGCATCAAGTGATATTATTCGTGATGCATACCCGTTGCGTTCGTAAAACTGTACGGCTTCAGAGTTAGCTATGCAATTGTCAGACAAGGGAGAATTGAAGTACACCTGGGCAGACCTTTGAAGACTGTAAGCATGATTTTGTCCATGCCGTATTTCTTGCCTATAGCTTTCACTTGTTCCATTAGTACGCGACCGAGGCCTTGTCGCTTGATGTCCGGAGAAACCTGCAGTTCGTAGCTGACGCATTCGTTCAGAGTTGTCAAGATGGTGACGGGGAAGCACATACCAATAGACTAAATTTTCATCTTCCTCGAACTCGAAGCGAAACATCGTGTAGGCTACGAGCGCCGAGTCGTTGTCGTAGGCCAAGATAAATCTAGAGAGATGGTGAAAGAGCTCCCCTTTCTTCTTGTCCGGGTGCCAACCCATGGTAGGAGATGCTTCATAACTAACAAATGCGATCAGCTTGACGAGGACTTGGTTTGATTAATTCAAACTTTACTTGCAAGGCTTGCATATTCGTGGTCAGAAATTCCCAGCAAGTATCTTTCTCATCCTTGGGCAAGCCAGATGCGTATTTTAACCTCTAATGTGTATCTTAGTACAATATTTTCAATGGTTAGTACTACGAAGGGGACTGCGAGTGACCAGCACCTTACTTGTTTCCTTTAGTGTCGATCTCCGAAGGTACGAGCTTTGATAGAGCTTTCGCGGTAGCCTAAGCAAGACTACGGTAAATTTCCTACTTTACCCTTCATTAAGACGGCCCACCTTTTTAGCTGCCTTCACCAAAGTCGAGCCTGTTGCTGACATGGTTGCTTGAAGGACTCTGAACTAAGCCCGGGCGCTAGTTGTGCGTCTTGATTTGGAAATCCTCCGTCATTCCCATTCAAGTTTTCGAGATCACCTTCCTTGAATATGGCGGAGACCACGACCGAGCCCCAGCTACCTCCAGTGTTGCAGTCGCTCACGAACCTCCTCGACGAAAAGACTGAGACGCTTGCCATCGGGAACCCAGATATACGAGCCGCCGCACTCGACGCTGCCAAATTTGTATTTGACCTCTGTGCGTGACATCCTTCTTCAAAATACAACACTATTCTCATCTCATTTTACGGGACGTAGCAATACAGTCTGAGGATGCAGCCCGGCCACATATAGACGAGTTGCTCTCATCTCTGAGTCCCGAATCGGCGCCGCAGACGCGAGCCCAAGCACGGGCGAACGGGAAGCGCAAACGGTCCCCGAGTCCCCCACCGAAGCCCAAGCAAACCTTCGCGCCCACACCTTTGACTGCGCTCTATGTCGATGGGGTCGACGAAGAGCAAATATGGTCACAACTTGATCTGCGGATGAAGAATGTCTGTGATTTACTAGAACTAGCACTTGAGGGTGGTCCTGGTGGTGGCGAAGGAGGGGAAGAAGACAGCGATATGGATGAAGGTGATCCCGACGAGAGGTTGCAGAAGATTCTCGAAGCCCTGAGGAACGGTGAAGATGTGGATCTTGAGGCACTCGGTCTAGATGGAATGGACATAGATGATGAAGAGGACAGCGAAGAGGATGCCGAAGAGGATAGCGACGACGATGCTGAGGAAGAGGAAGGGCAAGAAGATGAAAATGACGAAGAGGAGCTCGGCGAACACATAACTACTCTACGGGACTCGTCATCTTCGGAAGATGAGGATGAGGAATACGAGGAAGAGGGTTCATTCCGCCACAAAAAGCCTCCAGCACCCAAAAGGCGCGGCGCCCGCCACTTAGAACTCGACGATGACTTCTTTGACCTGGCAAGCTTCAATGCTGAGACTCAGGCAGCGGAGGCGAAGCGCGTTTCGCGGGGGAAACTGGGCGACGACGAGGACGAGGATTCTGATGATGATATGTCGGTGGATCTGTTCGCTGCAGTAGACGACGTCGAGAACTTTGACGAGGAGGATATGGACAATAATGTTGGAGGTCTGTCCTACTCTACCTCACATAGTAATGTCTCCTACTGACTCTAAGGTATACAGAGGCCTACTATAAAGACTTCTTCGAACCACCGCCTCGTTTGCCTGCTAAGAAGGATAAACGCAAGAACCCCCCCGCTCCAGCTTCATCAAAGAAGCCCGGTACGGTTAGATTCGCGGAAGAAGTGCGTGTCAAGAAGATCAAGTCAAAAGGGAAGAGCCTCCCCGTGTCGAGCATGTACGAAGATGATAATGACGACGAGGATGACGACGAATACGAAGATGAAGACGGAATGCTTGCGGATGATTTTGGGGAGCTTGGCATGGATGAAGATGAGGATGGCGAGGGGTTCCCTTTTGGCGAAGAGGATAGAGATGATGATGATGATGACGACGAAAGCGGGGAGGATGAGGATGAGGAGCAGGACGTCGACAGTGATGATGACGATGAGGGTGAGGAAGGCGAGGGCCGCGAAACTATTGAGCGCCTCAAGGATGACCTATTTGCAGACGAGGAGGACGAGGAGGAGAATGGTAAGTAAAAGTCTACAACGCTATATTGCTTTGCTCATTGGATTCAAATTTCGCAGACCTCACTACTCACGAGCAGCGAATGGCTGCCTTAAAGGAACAGATCGCTTCTCTGGAAGCTGAGAACGTCGGCAAGAAAGACTGGGTACTAATGGGAGAAGCCACCTCGAAGTCACGACCGCAAAATTCCCTCCTTGAGGAGGACCTAGAATTCGAGCGCACCATGAAGGCTGTTCCAGTGGTAACCGAGGATAAAATCCTTGCACTAGAAGACCGTATCAAAGCGCGTATACTAGAAGGTCGCTTCGACGATGTTGTACGCCTGCGGCCTATAAACGACAAGCCATTTTTGCCTTCTCGGTTATTCGAGCTGCAAGACACCAAGTCTTCGCAGTCACTTGCTCAGATTTACGAGAATGACTATGTGGCGACTCAAAACGGCGGTTCGGTCGACGATAGAGACGGCAAGTTAGAAAAGGAGCACGAAGAGCTTGAAAAGCAGTGGGATGGCATATGCTCCAAGTTGGACGCGCTGTGCAATGCGCATTTCGTGCCCAAACAGGTGAGTTATATTGTTTTGGTCTCTATAACAGTACCTACCGATTTGGCGACGTCTCGTAGCCAAAGGCCATTATTTCAACCGTTGCAAACGTCTCGACCACTATCCTCGAGTCCGCCTTACCGACGACAAAATCTGCTTCCGTAATGCTGGCCCCAGAGGAGGTATTCACACCGACCGCGGGCGATCTTCGCTCTAAAAGCGAGATGGCCCCAGCTGAAAAAACGCGCTGCACGCAACAAGGAACGCAAGTCAAGAAAAAAGACTCGAGATTTGCTGGATTCGAGCGTGGATAAGTACGCAAAGATGAAGGGGGTCAAGAAGCAGAAGCAGGCGGCTCTAGAGGGTATTGTGAAGACTGGCAAGGGGGTCACGGTCGTCGGGAAGAAAAACAAAGATATATTAGGGAAGAAGGGTAGTAAGAAGAGCAAGTCGGTAGATGTCTCGGCTTGACCACCTGCTCTATACACTGCACGGCGCTGGTCACGATTATTCATTGACGTGCCCAGTGCTTGTAGCCTATCTTCGTGCATGATATCTCGGAAGATTATAATGAGTATAATCTGCACATGATGAGTCAATGCAATTCAAACGTGATGAAGAAGGAAAAGGGTTCAGACTTACACTATGACAAGTCAGGCATGGAGGCTCCGTTTGCTTTGTCTTTTGATTTCCATAGTCGCGTCACAGACCCATAGCAGGTCGCGCACAGATGATGAGCAACTTTCGGCAACCCACAACCAGGGCAATGTACAAGGTCTAAGATGCGGGGTCAAGTCAGCATCTGGCCAAAGTGCGACAAGAGAACTGGAGTCGCACTTTGCTTGTCCTTCAAGCCTTTGTTTGAACTGCGCATGGCCTTGCGCGAATGGGAAACTTTCTTCTTGGGTACGGCAAGGAGAAATGGAGGGAATAGATCCTCCAAAAACGACCGCAGGGAACCAGCCCCAAGTACTGTGGCTAGTAGCGCAGTGCGTCCAAATGTTACTGGGGCTTGAAAGGAGGGGATGCTGAAGAAAGCCAGTCGCGTTGCCTTGAACGCCAATGCAGACATGATCGTGGACTTCAGGAAAGAGGGTCACACCTGTCACGTCACAAACGTGAGCACTCCTCCTTCTCGCCGCCATGTTACGCGCCAGTCGCCCTCTATTCCAAGTTCTTAAACGAACGACAGGCATCACAGGCCTCAATGTGCACCCGGATCCCCTCCCGCAGCTAGCAAAAACATACGAATCCACCCTCTCCGTGCTAGCAGCCATTCCGCCAACCTCCGTCTATCGTCAGGGCGTCGAGGCACTTACCCAGCGTAAGCTAAAGATCGTGCAGGATGCCCAAGGGGACATAGCTGCGGTCGAGAAACAACTGGATGAGGGGCAAATAGAGGAATCATTAGACATTGCGTCGGATGAGTTCAAACTCGCAGCTCAGATGGTTGACTGGAAAGCGTATGCCCGACCCCACCTCGTCACGTTGATTCTATCCTCACAAATGATTTGATAGCTGGGAGCCATTGGAGGAGAAGCCACCGCAGGGACAATGGGAATACTTCGGACAGGAATCCACCGCGTCCACATAATAAACCATATTCTTTAGTAGTAGAAGTTGCCCGCAGATTTTTAATTGTTTCTCCTGAGAGTGTGCAACCTAGTGACTCCAGAAGTACGGCAACCACTCATAAGCTGTGATGGCCGAGTCGTTAAGGCGAGTGATTTGAATTCGTTCAAATATCACTTGGTGTTTCACCGCGTAGGTTCAAATCCTGCTCGCAGCGAACTTTTTGTTTCCTCTTGACTTCCACTCACCGCTTCGCAGATACACTTCCTGGTGTGGTCTGATGTTTTCCCACGCTGCTCGTTCCAAAACCTGAATCGTATACGCCGCAGGGCGCAGCTTGTAGCTCGACATGGACACTCTCATCCCATTCACAACTTCGGGATCTCTCGTGGATTGCGTGGACAGTACGTCTGTCCTTCAAGTCAACTCCTTGCTCCAGCTAGTACCAACCTGAGCACCCTGTTCCCCGCTACATCATATTACCTCCATGGATGCTTGGCCAATTGTCACCTATTCATCGGTCCAGGGAAGATGCTAGTCGTCCTCCGAGACGGTAGAAAACTGCACGGAGTCCTACGTTCTTATGATCAGTTTGGTGAGTAGTGATTTGTACGTTGTGTTGTGTATAGACTCATGTGCCCCCTTGCTAGCTAACCTCGTACTCGAGGATACGGTGGAACGAATATATCACGGAAATGCGTTTGCAGAAAACTGGCATGGTCTGTTTCTCATCCGTGGCGAGAACGTGGTTCTCCTTGGCGAAATAGTACGTGTCAATGCTTTGAGTACTACTACCGACTCATACGGCATCAATTCACAGGACCTCGATCAAGAAGACGAGATTCCTCTTCAGCAAGTCGATTATGCGCTGCTGGAGCAGTACACGAAGAAAGATGCTGAAATCAAAAAGCGACGCGAGGAGATCAAGGCTCAGGTACTATTCGAGGAGAAAGGATTCTGCAAGGAGGGCGGGGAGGGCGACGGATACTAAATGTGATGATGGGTTATCGTGTGGGCCATCATCCTGCAACCCACTGTTCATCCACGCACCAGCGCTCGATATGGCTGATTCATTATGCCATCAAGACTCAGGTGGACTTGCTACGTATATAGAGGAGATATTCGTCTAGTTATTGTGAGCTATCAAAATACATACCGACATTGCTATGGCTCTAGTCAAATATTACACGCTAAACAAATTAATGCCATGTCCCAAGAAGGTGCCTATGAAACTGAAGCAAGTATGAATGATTGAACAAAATAAAAATACAGATGAGGTCAAGCCAATGTCTTTCGTTTCTTGCCCTTCTTCGCGTCGCCGTTTATCTTCGGCTTATTACTGTGATTAGTGTGTCCGTTCGATAATTTATTATTGGCGAAGGCTAGGGGGGACTTGGAGAGAGTATCGGGATTGGATACTTGCTGGCCCACCAAGTCTTCCATAAGCTTGCGTATCTCTCGCTCTCGGGTAGTGAGTTTGAGCAGCGCCTCTTCTTTATTTTGTTTTTCCTTCTGGACGTCCTTGTGCCGTACCCCCTGCCAGCTGGAAGGCCAGTCAGCTTTATACTCAGAGCTAAAGAAATGTATACCACTTACCCCAAGTGTCGTTCACACTTGGTCGCGCCATGACACCACCATTCCCCTTCACTTTCCGCATCGCTTTGCACATCGCCGCTGGTGAGCATTTCGTAGCTTTCCAAAACACCTTCGCCATACTCGACGTACTCTTCGTCGCCAAAGCACAACCGTTGGTCCCAACCACATTCTCCCCAGTTGCTGCGCACGATCGCTAGCAAGCTCAAGAAGACGCTCACGCCAGCCCACAACCTCCATACCCATCTTGACCTCCTCTCTTTGATTCACCACCAGATCGAGGAGACCGTTCAACCGCTCGACCTCCTTCTCTGACTTGCTCTTCTCAGGCTTTACCCGCACAGTCGCGTTCTCCGCCTCTTGACCATCACCACCATGGAGTATGACCACGCCTTCGCGCTTCTCCACATTCTTGACGTTTTCCCAAAGTGTCTCCCGCTTGCCGCCTTGTTTTGCCCAGTCATCGATGCGTGCCTGTACACACTTAAACCCGCATTCATCAGAGCAGTACTTCGAGAGCGCACCCCGCGCCGGTTTATGGCAAGCATCTGGGGAAGATGGGGTGGGGTGTGACAAGCCGAACAAACACCGTTTCTTATAAGTAGTGCATAAAGAAAGCTGAGGGTGACCTAGTACCAATCAAGTTAGCTCTTACTACGGAAGACGACCAGCGAACGGCATCCTTACGTTGTATGCAAAGTGGGCAAATGAATTGATCCACCAGATCGACTTCCAAGTCAGTCATGCTGACACACTGGGTATGGTACCATTCGTCGCAGCTATACGTTCATCGCTTAGAATTGCGTCAACGAAAAAGTCGAGAGTTCGTACCGATCACACGCTATCATGACTCTGTCCTCGTCGTACTTAGTCTTGCACACACAATATAGTTTATCGTCATCTGCCGGTGTTTCGTCCTCTGGTTCATTCTCTTTTTCCTTGTCTTTATCCGCACCGGTCTCTCCTTCGGGTCCGACGGAACCACTTGGCATGGCAGACGTTGACCGAGACCTGGCGTTCGCATTAGCATTGACGGCAGGGAGCACTTTCTTGCTCGCAGACTTGGACGTTTTGCTACCTGCCCCTGCTGAAGAGTCGGCGTTTTTTTTTGGGTTTTCGGTGCGGGTTTCGCGCGTGCCTTGCTGGAGGCCGTCACAGTAGTTGCCTTGGGTTTAGAGCCAGACTGCACGAATCGTGTCAGCCGACATTTATGGAGTAAAAACGGTAATGCATACTTTCTTCTTCGATGGAGCGCTACTGCTCTCCTTTTCCGAATCCTTCTCCTTGCTCTTGCTAGTCGCAAGTTTCGGGGCTGGAGGGGGCATGGAGCCGCGCTCCGGTGTTGGCTCGACTCCGCCGGCTTGCAGAGCTGACGGAGGCCTGGTGGGTGGTGATGCTGGGCGTGATCCAGATTCACTGGCTTTGCGAGACGACGGTTTTGGCATCCAAGGTGGCCATATGAGGTGAGCTCCGGCCACGATGTGCAGCGTGTTGTGGTTTATCATCCACTAAGCTTAACAACTCATCTTCCACATCGACTTCCATGCTGCTGGTCGGTTGCGGCGCGCGGTCCAACTCCCTAGGCTGCGAATTATGCTGCGGAGACTCGGGGTCGATATCCAGTGTCTCTGCAACCAGACTAGTCACTTCTTTGTCAACGTCACCTCCAACCGTGTCCGCTTCTCGTTCGGGCTCTTCCATCAAAATATCTTCCAGCTCTTGTTCCAGTGCTGCCACGGCATCATCAGATATGGTCATCGCTGGGCTGCTGTTCGTTGTTGCATCAGCAGCTTTAGGCCCTACTGCCGGTGCGACTGGTGATGTTTTGGCTTCCGGCTTAGGGTCGCTATGCGACGGTGACGGCGCATCCGTCGACTGCTCAAGCAGCCACTTGTGTACGTCGTCTTGCGATGGGTGGTTCTTCGGAGAGATGGGCTGTTTCTGCGATGGTTGGGGCTGCGGGGATGCCTTCTCGGGCTCGGAGCGTTGAGGAGGCGGAGAGACTGGCTTAGCATCAGAACCAGGGAATCGCGGAAGGGAATGAGTGCGTGAGCCCTTCTTATCCTTTGCAACTTGTTTAGCCCTACCTAGACCACGCTCATCATCCATTCTCTCCTCCCGAACGTCCGCCATCAAAATCTTCGCGGGTCCCTCGCTGACTGGCTTCGTGTCAGAATTGCTCCAAGTTTCAGGGAGAGGATTGACTAATGCCTCGTGCGGCGTGAGATGAGATGACGTAGAATCCACCCTTCTAGCGGCTTTGGCCCGCCCTTCCTGGCTACCTGGGGGTAATCTCTTCGGTTGTCGGACTTCTGGGGGACCTTCGACCGTTTCGAGCTTCACGACTCGAGGAGGGGACACGCGGGTTCTGGCGGTAGGGGAAGCCTGGATGGGGGTACGTGTCAACTGTCTTGGAGGGGGTCGTGGGGACGGCGAAGGGTCGTCCCTCGGCAGAAGTTCTATAATCTGGGGTCGGTGTGGGGGCGCGAATATACTCGTCGGCTCTGCGGAGATGGGGTAGGGGAAGTCTGGCTTCCGTTCTTCAACATGATGTTCGAGATGCGACTTGCCCGAAGTTGACCCTGACTCTTGGCGCATCCTTTGTCCCTCTAGCTCTGTTTCCCGTTCTCGCTCAAGCTGCATCTCCCGTATTCGCTTTCGCCGTAGTTCCTCACGTTCATCTTGCTGTCTCCGTTCCTCCACCCTCCGCCTTGCCTCTTCTTCCTTGCGTTGCTTTTCGTCCCTGATCGCCAAAATCGTCTGCTCTTCCCTTGGTGTCAATCGGGTGGAGGACGGGGGTGGTTGATGATACGAATCCTCTGCCGAAACTCGGGGTTTCTTAGGTGGTCGTGGATCGGATAGAGGTGGCGGCAGTCGGATAGAAGCATGCGACGGAGATAGCAAAACGTGCAGCGAAGGAGATACTGTTTGATGCGGCTGATGGCTGGGAGACGCAACTAAATGGGACAATGTTGGTGGGTGTGAAGTGGTAGGCGATGTCAAACGCTTCAAGGGTTGCGGAGGGGACTGAGCTTGTGTGAGGGAAGGAACTCCTGGATCAGATTTCCTTGACGGATGAGGTAAACGAGGAGGGTGGGGAGCCTCAAGCGGTGGAAGGGGTCCGTACTGAGATTGATATGAACGCGTATTAGAAGAATGTGACTGTCCCGACGTCGGGGCTTCGGTGGGGGACCCAAAGGGCCGGTGTTGGTGCTGCGACGGTGAAGGATGAGATTGAGGATGCAGCAAGGATTCCATAGATAACGGCCGGCGAGGGGGAGCAGGGCTAGCCGATGCACTAGGAAACGTGCCAACTGGGGGTGTTGAAGTTGGATGCCGATCGTGAGGAGATCCTTCCGCGTGCGGTGTCGTGCGAGGCCGTTCAATGAACTTCTTTTCCTCGTGCTCCCACTCTTTCTCGTCCATTAATCGGGCGCGGTCCCTGGCTGCGACCTCCGCCTTCATTCTTTCGTGCTCACGTTGTTGCTGCTCCCGCTGCATCTGCAACCTCTGCAACTGCCGTTGTTGTTCTCTCTGGTCATTGAGAATTTTCTGTTCCTCCAATCGCAATTGGTGACGTCGCCTTTGTTCCTCCGTCTTCTGGCGCTGTTCTTCTTGCTTCTGCAAGCGTAAGCGAGAGTCAAGTAGCCGAGCAGATGGCTCAGAAGGGGAGACATGTGGTTCAGGAACAGAAGGAATATGGTGATTAGACGGATGAGGCATCGACGGCTGCGGTTGCTGGGATGGTTGGTCATGAATGGGCATCCTCTGGGCGCGATGAGGGTAAGGTGCTTGTGTTTCCCTATGGACCTCGTCAGCACGGTCCCCGCGGCCAGAATACCAGTCCGACTGAAAAGGCAACCATGACATTGAAAACCAAGATTAGGATCATTGCAAAAAATAACTTACAGGCTTCTTGATTGATTCAGGTGCAACCAGGTCCGAAGTGCCGCCATATTGTGACCGGCGACTGTGCTGTCGACTCGGCGAACCAGGCCTCGGCATCGAGTCTGAGACTTCACTACCGCTAAGCTTCCTCCTTTCTTCATTCGCGATATGGACCAAAAGGTTAAACGGATTTGAAGGAGAAGACGAAGTCCGAGCTTGAGGATAGGGATTTGCCTGAGGATGTTCCACTGCACGAGACTGAGATTGGGAGATAGAATGTGGGTGCTTGGTATAAGCAGAAGGGTGATGAACTGGAGGGAAGCGTTCAATCACAACGTTGCTGCTTGGAGATACGGTCGGCGACACGGCGGTTGATGCCTGTGGATACCTATATGCGACGTGAGGCGAATTAGAGGACCGAGAAGAAGATGGACGGGGCTGCGAAGGTTGCTCTGATCGATAAACTGGGTGCGCAGCCCGTGTCCGATCAGTATCTTGCTCGACGTACTCGGAATATGGCTTTTGCATGCCAGAAAAATCTGAACTTCCTGTTGAGGTTGGTGTTGGAAATCTGCCGCGGGTCGAGGGCGGGAGAGGGAGGATATCGGGCTCCTTGGTGTGAGGGTCGCATAGAGAATTGTGGGCATTGTATTCGGTCTGGGATGGGAGAGCTCGCTGAGATGAATTACTTCTAAGGTGGGGAGCGAGGACGACAGGCTCTGCGACGATATGCTGCTGCTGGAAGGAAGGGGCAGAAAAAGAGGCGGGGGCGGAGGAGGACGATGAGGGCTGCTGGTGCTTTGCGTCGTCGCCGTCGTTGAGGAGAGAGGAGATGTCGAGTCGGCGTGAAGCCATGGTGGTTGGGTGCAAGGGGGAAACGGGAGCTTTGTGTGTGAAAGATTTGAAATGGATGACCCTGCTTGTGATCGGGTATTCGTCTGATGGTTCCCACACTGCTGTAACGTAACAGACCGTGTAACGCGTAGCGGCACTTCACGGTCCGACGACTCTCATCGATCGACTGCGCTCATCAATGGGCGCTGCAACAAGCCACAGCCCACAACCTACTGCCCATCCACCGTTCACAAACTCCCCTCCCCTCGACGTGCTTCGCCATATCGTCGAAATCGCTGCCTTCGATGATCCAGAAAGTGCTTGCTCGTTAGCTCGGGTCTCGAGGGACTTCCAGGCGTGGGTTGAGCCTGTCTTGTATAGAACCGTCGTCCTATCTTTCAAAAGCCATGTCACCAACTTCGAAACGACGATAAGAACCCGCGGAATCCTCCAGAAGTACGTCAAGGACCTCGTCGTCCGTTTCCCCGCTTGTCTTCCAGTCCCCCTCCTCGCCGAATGCTGTACATCCCTTGAGAGCTTGTATATCGATGTCGGGGACCTTAACCGGCTGCGGGATCTGCCAGCATTGCCCTCGTCTCTGAAGCAAATAACTATGTGCGGACCCTCGTACCTTGGATCCTTGTCTTCACTACCCCCGCATTCCAACCTCACCCACTTGGTATGTGTCGGTGATATACCTCGAAACGTGGACCAAGATCCTGCGTCTTTCCCCATGCTCACCCACTTCGCATGTCACTATCGAGTCCAAGGGGGCGTCGCGAGCATCCTACCCGAAATGACTGCAGCACAGTTGATCAACGTGCTAGAGCCGGTCCTGCGCACACTCCTTCGGTGCAACACCCTGCAGGTTTTCATACTCCTTGTCCAAGATGATGGGTGCCCCACTGTACCTTCTGAAGTCCAGATAAGGAGCCGCATGTTGCATGACTTGACGGAATACCTATCGGACGATCGCGTCATTCTGATTGGAGTTCCGCCACGCACGGTGCCAACATTTAACTTGCTTGAGAATTGGGACTATAGGACTGGGCGCATGTGGCATACAGCGAGAAAGATAGTAGAGAGTAGGAAGCACATGTATTCCGCGTTATAGATGTTGAATGTACTACGAGACATTGCGATGAAGCCCATACGGTGAACACGAAGGTTCAATCGCTAAAACAACGGACCCACCGCACCCAAGTCCCGTCGTTCGTACCCAAAGGTCGTCTTTTTCTCCAGCCATCTTTACGGTCTCAAGGTCCTCGACCTACTCCAGTCCTGTAAACAGGCGGGCAAGTCATCGTCGAGATGCTTTTGAGAGGCTAAGGAAGAAGCGACATGAGCTACTTGCGCTTATTACAGCAAAGGAAGGATTTACTCGCCTGTGGCTTTTGCGTTAAAAGGTCCGGGAGTGCCCATGGCCTGTTTTATAGGCTGAGATGAAACTGTATAGTTTGATTCTGGTGGCTTGCCGATGCCGGAGGGGCTCCAGTGTGGTTTTCTCACGCTCCTGTTCGACCACTGTCTCGAATCCAGAGTGCAAAGCGTCGACAACTCGTGTTGTTGCGTGTCGTGCCTTTCAGGCTGTTCTCCTTATCACTGTTACTTACCTTCCTCACCTTGTACTGATTGCCTTCGAATAAGGCCCCGTCAAAGATGTCGGTGGCCACCAAAAACCCTTTCGCCCTTTTGGATGGTCAGTATGCCCGCTAGCTCGCCAACATCACGGCTTTTCATGATCCGATTTCCTGATCTTGCTGTTTTTTACATGCGTCCTGGTCCTACCATCCGATCGTAACAGACGAGGATGCCTCGCCCTCTCCTCCCGCTGCTGCCCAGGCACCTGCCCCTCCCGCTGCTGCTCCCGCTCGCAGCCAACAACAACAAAGGGGCCACGGTCCCGCTGCTCGAGGTGGCAAATACTACGCTCGTGGCGGCAAGACTGCCCCTAAGGAGGCCCCCACCAACGGCGTAGATGAAGTTCCTGGCGACGGACAAAGGAGATGTGAGTAGTCGCCTGATTCCTATCATCCTCGCCGGCTAAGTATGCCATCCTCCTTTAGCTGAAGGCGAAGTTCGTGGTCGCGGACGAGGCCGCGGCCGTGGACGCGGTGGCGATCGAGGCGGCCGTGGTCGTCAGTTCGACAAACACAGTGCCACCGGCAAGACGTAGGTCATCAAGTCCCCGCAGTACGATCCAAGGGACGTTGACACTGTTTACAGCGACTCGGACAAGAAGATCCACCAGTCATGGGGTGGCGATGACGGCAACGCTGAATTGCAAGTCGAGCAGGCAGCTAGCAACGACGTGGCTGTCGAGAGTTGGGGAGGTGAAGCCTCCACTGCTGACTGGGGTGCCCCCGCCGCTGACGGCGCCGAAGCATCTGCCGCCGAGGGAGATGCCGCCGAAAAAAACGGCAACGAAGGCGGACGCCCCCGCAAGGAGCGTGAGGAAGAGGAGGAGGACACCACTCTGACTCTGGATCAGTACCGTGCCCAACAAAAGGATGCGTTGGCCGTGCCGAAGCTCGAGACGCGCAAGGCTAATGATGGCGCGGACGGTGACATCTGGAAGGATGTCGTGCCTCTCCAGAAGACTGGCGAGGAAGACGCCTACTTCGTCGGCAAGGTTTGTTCGGCAGTCAGTGTTCTGTGCTCAACGTTATATTGACATGGATTCCAGAGCAAATCCGCTCCCAAGTCGCGTGCACCCAAGGCCGAAAAGGTGTACCTTGAGATCGACGCTCGCTTCGAGCGTCCGGATCGTGGTGGACGTGGACGCGGACGTGGAGACCGTGCTCGCGGCACCCGTGGCACGCGCGGCAGCGCCCCAAGAGGCGGTCGATCCAACGGTGGGAACCGCGTCGTGAACGTCGACGACGAGGCTGCATTCCCCTCCTTGTCATAAAGGGTAATACCGATTGAAAATATAGGACCGACTCCGTACCTATAGTGCTCTATCTGTCTCGTGAATTGTGTTAAGTTGTGGTCTACGAAGTTCCTTTGTACCAGCTTTTCTATCGGCTTTTTTTATTCTGCTTCTTCCCCTCCGTGTGGCTCTGCTGTTTCCGTACGAATTGATTGAATGCATTGAACACTAATACATGCAATGTTGAAACAACGGTCACTCGTCGTTGGTCGTGTTTTACTACTGGATACGACCCTGCTTACTTCCTGGATTGGGATTCAAACTGCTTCCCCCCGTCACTAGCGAACGCAACAACAAATGATGAAATTGGAGGAGCTGGCTAATTTTACAATAGCAACGGATTCTTCTTCAACGTGTACCGATCTTCAACGCGTACAGAGCAGGAGCAGACGTAGGTGTTTGGGACTTATTTAAAGAAGGAAATTCTATTGCCAGATGCGGCGACTAATTTGGAAGTGTTTGCGTGACGCTTTTGCCAGCTTGGCCTCCACTTGGTAGGCTGAAGTTGACTGGCTTGGTCTTCGCAGTCCCCCAGCCAGCAGGTGTCGTACCACTCCCAAGCGAGAATGTGACTGTAACCGTCGACAAGGTCTGGGTTGGGTCGGATAGTGTGACGGACCACGTATCCATGTGCAGGATTAGATTGGCGTTCCCATTGGAAGCCACTGTAATGGGTGCATTTCCGGTAGGAGATGGAATGGAAACAGAGCCCCCGGCAGCTACCCAGTACACGATCATTGCAGTGCGGTGGTTCACGTCCAGCAGAGCGGAAATAGATCCATCATTTCTCACCGATCGAAGCTGCGTAGCCGCCGTCTTCTGCTGGAAGGCGGAAGAAGTAGATGTCGATGGATAGATGGTGTACGAAATTGGTACGCTCAGGTCGCCGTGGTTGAGCCACGCTGCGAAGAGATCGACGGTTGCGGGAGGGGCTTTCGAAGCACTGATGCTCGACCAAGCGCCAGTACGCGACCCGAGCTGCAAGGAAAGGGAGACGCTCGGCGTGCTGGTGTTGAATACATATCCAACGCCAGCATGCCAGAGGGTTCCTACTCCTGTGTAATTTCCGCTACCGCGACTGACTCCATCCACCAAGACATCTCCAGAGCGGCGTTTCTGATCAAGAATGGAGAACACAGGTGCAGTGGTGGTAGATTCGATCCTAGCGACCATGACGAATTGCACATCGTCTTCTAGGAAGAACCAGGTCTTGCGCCAATTCAGCGTCTTCGTGGTGGGTGTTTCGTATCTCATGGCTGCTACACCAACCGTGCCATCTGTCGCTCCACCTACAAGGGGTTGAGTGCCTGTCTTCCTGGCTGTTGAACAGGTCAAGGGCGTAGCACCGTAATCAACGGTGGACCCAGGGATCAGGTTCCAATCCCATGCGGCAGTGATATCTTCGTATTCGTTCCCTTGCAAATATGTATACAGTGTTCCATCGCTGAGATGGAAGCCGAACGGATTCTGTGAGTTAGTGCATTCTGTGTTTTGAGTTCGCTTCGAATACATCTTCAAAGTGGTCACATAGCCAGAACCGCGGTGTACCTGGTACGGTATGTTAGGTGAAAGGAGAGCCAACATAGAAGAGAAGATACCATATAGTCATTGGCATAGAACATCCGATTTCCATTCAATGAACCAACGTTGGCCGTTGAGCTGGCCGAGTTCAGTCTATTAAACACAGAAGTGATTGCTTGAGATTCCCAAACTTGACCGAGCACTTGGAGTTGGGTGAGATTAGTCTTCAGGTTCGCCGTTGCCCTGATACGGACTGTTAGTGCTGCCTTTGCCAACAGGTGAAATGACCTCACTGGTTATCCGAAACGGGAAGAGCGATGATACGACCCAGAACACTCTGTGATCGTGTCTGTGAGCCAATGTTACATCATTAAATTGCAGCCACCCACAAAATCCCAATGCAAAACATTTGTAACGGTATTCTTGTATATCATCCACTGGTTTCCATCGAGTAATGTTGAAAACGCGTTCATAGAGTCTGCTGTGGCCTCAAATTGGGTTCCTCCAGTGGCAATCTCAAGGGCAAGCACATCGTTGGCGCTATGATGGAGTCACTCGTCGAGTTACGCTTAAGCGATACCACGATACAACTTACTAATCCTTCCCATAGTTGCCATTGTACAAGATCCCTTGATGTTGCCCGAAGCTACCGTCGGCGCGGATACCGTCGGCCTTCACGTCGTTCTGGATCATTACCTCGGCATCGATTTTGTTGAATGCTTGTGAGAGAAGAGTGGCGTTTCCAGTGAAGAGGGACAAATCAACCCCGATGCTAGCAATGTCTAGCGTATTTGCGCCAGTAATGGAACTGACGCCGTTAATCCCAGATGAGAAGGTGTTGAAAGCGCGGTTTGTCATGCGAATGCAGCCTTGTAACTCTGTCGTTGAAAGACTGTCGCCGAGCAGAGTGCACACTTGGCCAACCCAGCCGGGAATTAATATGACCTAGATCACGGGTTAGTGGATACTGAGTATTAAGAGAATCCTGCGGACTTACGTTGGAGAACCAGTTCGTGTTCCAAAGCTAATGGAATTACATGTTCATGACTCCACTTTACGAAGGTTGGTATCACTTACACCAGCAGTGCCACATGGACAAGCACTTTGACCACCAAAGTCTAGGCACGCGGCATCGGTGAAATCGTTGGCAAACCAGAAGTTCATTGCTCGAGAGATAGCCGTGCGAACGTCAGCATTCTTGACCCATTGGTCGGCATTCCTGAATCCACCGTGCCATCCGGCGGCAAAGGTATCTATGCGGTCCTGTTGAGTCACTTTCTACAGTGCCCAATACAAAGGGCACTTACTGATACGGCTCCAGTGGGTTTGAGCAGGCCAACTCAACCTCTGGGCGTCGCACCCAGTGGTGTAGTCGACGTCAGGCCATTTGCCGTCTGCACCAAGGGTTGAGACCCTGTATATGATAAACAAGTCAGGACACACATATGCAAGCAACGGTGAAGCGTACCAGTTGGAAATTGAGGTAGCACCAGTGGTCCCACCAACAATGATGGAGAGCCTACGGTCGCGAACGATGTCAATGTCCGCAGCGGAGGCGCAAAGTCCTGAGAGAAGTAAACACAGCGTTGAGAGCCGTGAAGCAATAGAAGAAGACCTCATAATGAGAAGTAGTAAGCCAGGGAGCTTGCTGCTTTGCTGTCACCTTCAATACCCTAGCTTTTATAGCTTTCGCAGAAGCGCAGTGCACATGGTCGTCCATTGGAGTTGCCGACAAAATTGCAGATATTCACCCACGCACAAGAGTTTGTTGACGAGGAAGGAGTCAGATAGACAGACGTTTCTGCCCTTGGGTTATCGGCAAGCCTCGTCCAGGAAGTAAAGAATGATAGCCCCTTGGGGTCAAATGGAGTTCGGTGGTTTCGTGATCATCGTGGGCAACAAGCACTAGTGCCACCGCCTGGATTACCAAAGAGAGTAGCGACAGCGCATCTGCTAGTCGCTAAAAATATCTGCCTTGAACCCGAGTATGTACCGATCGGCGAAAGTGCTTGAGTATACATTCTGGGGGATTTGGGTTATTGTTCGAATGAATATCTCGAGGTCGTAGACGGTGTAGACGCGTAGAATGTAGGAAACAAGTTTTCCTCTTCTACCATCGATGGTTCACTAGGTGAATTAACGCCTAGGACTCCTCGACAGGAACGAGCGATTCCATACACTGTTACAGGCAGCGTTATCACCGACGGAGAAAGAAAGACTCCCACAGATGCCCGCCCGTCGAGTCAGTTCAAGTACTTTGCGCTCATTCTGTGCTGTAAAGGCTCTGGAGATCACGCTGAGAGTGAGACGAGAGGCCGTAATGTGTTTTTACAACTTGCATGTAAGGGACACAATGCGGAGTTGTATATGGTTACGTACGGAGAATACTTCATTGCCGGTAGAGTCCGGTATGTGGGCTGCGTTAACTTTTGCCTTAACTTCACAGGATCCGATTGATACTGAGGCGACTCCCCATTCAGGCAATTGGGCAAGTCATCACGTAACAAGTTCTTAAACTCGAAGCGTTGGCAGCGAGCAACACACCTGGCAATGGTTCGAAAAATCTATATAGCAAGACATGGTGAGATTCATGCTAATGCCGTCGTCGTGTTCTACTATCTGATGGCTTTTTTTAGGTTTCAGGCTAAACTGGGTGAATACCAACTGGTAAGCACATAGATCCACCATCTGTGCATGCCACCTGGACCTTACGAATGGTAGGAAGAGTCCTACTGGCTTGGCCCGCGACCCCCCTCTAGCTGCTTATGGAGAGGTGCGTAGGAACCATGGCTGGGGGTCCGTGATCGTGCAACGTTGATGCCAGGAGTAGAAGCAAGCACAAGAATTGGCTGATCACTTTCTATCATTACCCGAAGAGGAGAGGCCCACTGTGATATTCTCCTCTCCGTATTGTCAGTTGCGTTCACTCTTCACCTGCCCCAAATCTGAACACGTGTCCACTTTAGATCGTTGCCTGCAGACTTCCAAACCGGTGTCCAAGGCCCTAGGCATACCTATATACGTGGAGCATGGTAATAATTCTTTACTACATTACCGGTGTGCCCTATCCAACGGCTGATGATTTCATCAGGCCTTTCTGAGTGGTATTCCCCTGTCGCTCCTGGGACAGGGCTTCATCCACGGCCTGGCTCTGCTGCCTACCTCCAGTCGTACTTTCCCGAGATAGATCCATCGTGGTCTTCGATATGGCACACATCTCAGAAAGGGGAGGATGTAGAAGAAGTCCACGAACGAACGAACGGATTCCTCGAGGTCTTCGTACCGGAGGTAGAGAACCGATTTGGTCCTGATTCGAGGGTATTGCTAGTCACCCACGCCGCTACCACTATCACGCTCGTGAGAGGGCTCATTGGGGACCGCGACCACCCGCTGAAAGTGGGATGTTGTTCATTGACTACCTTCGACCGCAAGGAGCGAAGTAAGATATTGGGGGGATGGGAAGCCAAATTACTGGCCGATGGCCAACATCTGACAGGCGGTACGGACAGGGAATGGGGATTCGAATATATTGAGGTCGCCTATGGAAAGGTTCGCGTTCGTTTCAAGGAAATCATCAGGAGTCACTAAAATCATCCCAAAAGGTGGTGGAAGACAGCGGGGTACCAGGGACGGAATTAGACCTCGAAGGTCCTGTTGGAGCACAAATATCGCCGGCCCCAGCCCAGATTACAAGTAATCTGTAGAAGACGTAGGCTTCCGCGTATCTAGACATATGGCTAGTAGTACATTGTACAATTGTTCCTTTGGATCTACATTGAACCGAAAACTTCGTGTTTACACCCTCAGAACCGTACCCATGCACTTGCATAGCTAACACTCGAGTCGGCGATATTGACACAAGCACTGCTCTGTTCGTATCTGACCCATTTCAGCGTCGATTTCCGTGACTCCTCTAACTCCGCCAATGCACCAAGAAGAACTCCAATCGGATGCCGTCCACAGATGGTATTGTGGGTCGTTGCAAGATACTCGGCGAACTTGGCGTGAGCGTCCTTTGCGGAGGAGGGTGGCATGGCCAGCAGATCCATGGCTTCGCGATCTAACCGTTCGATCGACTCGTGGATGCGATGCGATGTCGAGGGTTGAACGGAGCGAGTTAATTTGATTCCAGGTTTATTGCTGGGTGCGGGCTCTGGGTAGTAGTATGTATATGAGAACCTCGTCCCCCTGATGCCAACCTGATAGTAAGTATTGATTTAGCCCAAGCATGAGGTAATGGCGCACCAATGGCAGAAATCGCTCGAAACCACGCAGAAAGTATCTTCCCTGCTCAAGAATGGGGCCAAGAGTTTGCCGTATGAAGCTTCAAGTGACTTGGAGATTGCGCCAACGACAATAGGCACGATGGAGATATCTTGACTGTGGGCCCGCTACATGTCAATATTTCCCGCTCGTTTCAAACGGAGTCTGCACCAACCCCTCAAAGATCTTGCGAACGTAAGGTAGGTGCATTTCGAGACTGTGCTCTGCTTCATCAGCCTTCAAGGAGAGGTCTTCGAATTCGTTAGTCGCACGAAGTTCGTTGATAGCTAATGGTATGCGGTCAGCGGGCGAGCAACATATGAACTGTTGTGATGTACTATCAATGTCCAGGGGAAGATTCCCGATGGGGGTCTCGTATTCTTTGCATCGAGAGAGGGCACATCCTTCGAGATAGAAGTGGTGAGAGGGTCCAAGGATGAAAACACGCTTGCTGTGGGATCGGATGCCAGTCAACCCAAAGCAAAGAGTCGAGATGCGATCCCTACATGCCAGTGGTGTCAATGCTCTTGTACGCCCACGCGGCTGCAGGACCAGAGTACGAGTACCCTGCGTGTCTATCAGTGGATCTCAGTATATGGTGGTGAAATCCTGTATAGCGCGGCACGAACGGTGCGATTATGGCTTTGCTGCCCGCGACAGGGAAGTCCTCGGTGGGCCCCACAACTTCTAGCCAGCCCTCCAATTCTTCGTTGAGTTCGTCCCCTGTTCGATGCCTAGTATCAGGAGCCTCACGCAACGGATAACAATGAGCACGTACGGTTGTCAGTGTACCAGGATCCGGCATGAGAAGCTGACCTAACATCTTTCCTAGAAAACAAATCAGCAAAGCACCCGGGCCAATAAGATTGCATGCCTCACTTCATTCGTTCGATGGTGCTGCAGCAAGTGCAATGGTCTGTCGTGCTATGGAAGAACAACGGTTTAAGTACTTGTGTCGATTGATCTATGCGTGATCTGATTATCAATGATCGTGACTTATCACAGCTGGGCATCCTCAGCATGGAAAATGCAGTGCGGCATATGCATATACCAAGTGTGTACATAGGGTTGTGTGCAATAGGAAAACAGACGAAACAATCACTCCTCTGACCGCAGACGAGCAGCAGCGTTTGTAACCTTGATACCCAAAGCCTTCGCCCTGAACATCGAAGGAAATTGGTTCAATGAAAAGGAGAGGGAAATAATCACGACATACCGCTCAAGGATGACAGTCCGGTTACGGCTGCTGACGTTGTGAGCGATCTCTGCGGCGAAGCTTTTGTTGTGCATGAGGAGAAGGTCGACTTCCCGGACGTTGTTAACAACGAATTTCTTGAGACCGCTGGGAAGGAGATGGCGTGTCTAAGAGTTACATGAGAAGGCGAGCCGGAAGATAATGAACTCGGGGATTCAGACCTTTTTGTTGCTGCCGTAGCCAATCTATTGCGAAATGAGAAGGGATCGGGGAAGCAATTCACGCAGAACACACCTTGGGCATAGGTGTTTGGCCCTTGAAGCGACGTCTAACTCTGTTATCGATACCTTTGGGCTTTCTCCATGCCTCCTTCACGCTAACATAGCGATCCGACTGGTGGCGCCTATAAGGACTATGAAATTCTGAGGGACGGGGGAGGGGAGGGGACACACTTGAAATGCTTGGTGCGCTTCTTGATGATCTTGATGGCCATTGCTGGAGGGGCTGCGAAGTGGTATTAGAAATTTTGACCTGACGAAACTGATCAAGTTGGCGGAGGGACAAGGCTCATCCGGGTCAAAGAATCCGCATCCACCGTTGGCAGCGAGTCCACGACAGAAATTTGGCAAGATTCATAGCCATTGGGTTCCAGAGGTGTTGCAGCAGGTCGTGCGGGCATAGTGAAATAGTACTCACAGACTTCTGGTCGTTGTGGTCGGCGTCGTGGAGGGCTTCACTTTGTGTCATGTCGCGGTTTATGGAATGTGAGAATACACTTCTTAATAAGGGTGAACTCAGATAGGGGCACATCTCCTCGTCCTCACTGTAAAGGATGCAGTTGTTAGCTCAAAAGTATATACACTACAAATATCCACCACTAATAACTACTGGATGTACAGCAGATGTTATGTTTCTGCATAGGGCTTATATAAAAAATTCAAGATAGAAATAGGCAAAGAAACGAAAAGTACAAAGAGTAATACAAGATGAGAGAAGGCATAAGACAGTTGACGCGTTCCCAGTAAATGTCTTCCATAGATGGTGCAGCTATGATCACTATGTCGCTTACTTTGGAGGAGGAGTGGAGGGACCTGGTATATGGCTCAGATGTAATTCGTGATTGAAAGTACAAGTGGACTCACCGAACAGCCCGGAACGGGGAGGAGGCGATTGAGGAGTTGGAGTAGAGGGTGCGGCAACTTGAGGTGCAAGAAGTGGATTGGCTACAACAAATGAGTTTAGCATACGCTTCGGCGACGACAACGCTCAATATCCACGACTTACGTCTCCACTGAGCCCATGCTGGTACATTAGGTCTTGGCTGCTCAATAGGTGGCGGCGCAGCTACAGGAGCTGGTAGGGCTTTGGGCGTTCTGTGTGCACGTTCCTTGCGTTCAGCTCGTTTGTGCACAACACGCCAGCCGGGCCTGGCAGGCGCTAGAGGCTCTTCTGGAGGAGGAGGAGCTTCAGCGGGGGGTTCCTCAGGTCCTTGGATGGACTAAAGGTTCGTTCGTTCGTAAACGCAGCCATGAAGT
The DNA here is from genome assembly GCA_029467805.1 of Pleurotus eryngii var. eryngii. Lineage (NCBI taxonomy): Eukaryota > Fungi > Basidiomycota > Agaricomycetes > Agaricales > Pleurotaceae > Pleurotus > Pleurotus eryngii. The sequence continues at coordinate 1,240,927 of SZVJ01000018.1, forward strand.
GAAGTAATGTGACCGTACCCTTGGGTGCCAGTCTGGTGGATAGTCTCCTCCCCCATGTTTGGATTTCACGGCCATGAGTTCGGCAATCTCGCTATGCGCAGTTGTAAGGCAACCCGTCAGTGGAACAATTGTTATTTTGAACATAAACATACTATTGCAGGGCTCTGCGCTCATCTCGAAGCTTGCCAACCTCATCAAGCAGGATGCGGACTTCAGCCGCCAGAGCCTTGCTGAAATCGTTGATGTATCTGACATACGGACAGATGTTGAAAGGGAGAGCGGTACAAATACGCTTGGAATAGACGTACTTGGGAGGTGCGCCATTGTAGTTCTGTTTCGACATGTCCTGGCGATGCTACAAAGCCGATGCTACAAAGCCGATGGTGATAGCAGGGAAGTAAACGTTGCGAATAGGCACGAGTCAATCACGTGGTTGCTCTCAAGGCTGATGCTTAGCAAGGAGGCTAGGCTAGGTTCTGTCAACGTTCCGGCTGAAGGAAACCCTCTCACTGAACGTCTTCTCGAACTTTATGCTCATAAAGTGATCCGACAACAATCGGGCCAACCGAGCGGTCTTTGGAGCCCAGTTCCGTCCACATCGTTGCTTGTATACATATACCAGTGATTGCCCGTAGGTTTGAACTCGCCCAGCTCCAGGTGTGCATATCCACGAAGAATACTATGCTTGGTCACCACTTCGCATCGGGTCGTCACTTCGTACCGCCATAATTACTCCGCCGTTTCCCACTCCCTTGCTACGATTTTTTTCTGAGTATGAAGCCTTCATGTGTGCCTATCATCTCATACCAGCTTTAACCACTTAAGTACTGTATTTTAGAAGAAAGAAATCTCGCTGGTGTCACGCTCTACCGAAGGAGCCGAAGCGGAGATTCAACTCAGCAACAATTCCCACGATCAATAAAGAGGAGTCACACCCAAACCTTGTCAATGATCCCCAGTTTTTCGGGCTTCCTTTTGAGTCGGGCACGCCAACCTCGTCCTTGCTATCCAAATTTCCCCCCGGTACTGATCTTGCACCATTGGCCACCATGCTCAGCTCAATACTACTTCATTTATAGTCTTGGAACTGTAATCACTATAACATTTCTTCGGCATTGTTCATAATTATCCACTCTAGCTTCGTGTATAGTTGTCAAACCTTACCTTGCTTTACCTAGGAATTCCTACATACACGAACAACTTTGCGAGTGACCACTGAGTCGGAGTTGAAACAGAGTGACGTGACATTTGTGACGGTACGAAGTGAGGGTCCGATACGAAGTGGTGACCAAGCATAGTATAGTACGATCAGGGTAGAACCCGATGTGAAGACTGGGGAAACCCTAATCGGGTGACAGGGGCTCAAGATTGGCAGATAAGGAGAGAATCGAGGACGGGGATTCCGTTTGCGTGATCGGGGTTCCTTTGCCATCCACCACATTGACGACGGTAGAGTGGGCCAGTGGCAGCGCAGAGACAATGGCGGTTGAGCCCAGTAGCGACGACAAAATGCTTGTCCACCGTGGTCGGTCTCGACAAAAGCATCCACTCTCCTCGGCCTCCAAAAATGGCGCCCACTTCTCACGCTTCGACCAAGTCCGGCGGCGGTTGCTCTCTTGTCCTCCTCCGTTTTCTCATATCTTCGGGCCAAGTCACTTCGCCATAAAGCTCGGCCTTTCAAACTCTCGACACGTCTCCGACCTGCCCCCCACTCCGTGTATGATATCGAGCCCAACCGTGGATCTCACTTTCGACGACGAGGAATGGAAAGCCCCACCCTTAACAGCCAGGCTCTACCGTGCTGCCTCCGTGGGCAATAGCTGGAAGGTCACCTCCATCGGCCGTGGCTTCGACTGGGATGACGATTCAGAGGCCCAGTCCTCACTCAATGATTCTCCTTGCCAGCCCTTAAAATTCGAGCTCAAGCTCAAAAAGGAGGATCTGAAATCACCGAAACCATCTCCAAAGATCGTTACACAACCAAAGTCATCAGTAAAGTCCCAAACTCAAGTGCGACACCGACTCCACAACCTAGATTTACACCAACAGTCTCTGCCATAACCTCTGATGCATACTTCACTTCTTCTCCTGTACAATCTCGTTCATCATCACCGCATCTTTCTTCCCTCAAATCCCCGCTCTCTTCTACGCCGCCTTCACAGCCGCGTACTCCTTCATCACCACGCCCACGTAGACGTTCTTCTCAGCATCGCGTATCTCTAATCGCCGGCCGCGTATCAATAGCACCCATACAACCACCATCTCCCCCGCCTCTGCTTCCCCCAAGTCTTCACCGTACAAGTAGCTCCAACAGCAGTCTTCACAGCCTCAACGCCTCGAGTACACGAGCCCCATCACCTTCGGACGACAAGCAGTCATTCCTTGGGAACAGGAGCATATCCGAATTTTTCATTGAAAGTGAGATTGGTAAGGGAGCCTATGGGCTAGTGAAGCGTGCTCGGGAGATCGGACCAGACGGATCACTCGGGGTAAGCTTGGCAACCCTGCGCATGCACAAGAGGCATTTTCTGACATCGTTTGTAGCCCCCATTGGTCATAAAGCAAATCATCAAGTCCCGTATACTGGCCGATTGTTGGAAAAGGCACCCTACGTATGGGACAATCCCTATAGAGATATACGTCATGTCAGCCATCTCCAACACCTCATACGTTCTTCCCCCCCGAAGGCCTTGGGATCCGTCTCGCGCTACTTCACAGGCACGTAACCCTGATCCGACGGTCGAGGATGACTGGGTAGAAGGCAAAGTAGTCAAAGGCCATCCCAACATTTGCCCATTACTCGACTTCTTCGAAGACAGCCATTACTATTACCTCGTCCTGCCATCAACGACGCCCGAACGACAACCTGGCCAGCCGTCACCGCCATCAGACCTCTTCGACTTGGTGGAGACTTACCCGCAAGGGCTACCATCGGATCTTGTTAGAAGCTATCTGGGGCAAATGGCTGACGCGCTCTACTTCCTCCATAAACAAGGAATTGGTAAGTATCTGCCTCGTTGCAATCTACTACGAAATAACATGCGATTGCTAGTGCATCGTGACGTCAAGGACGAGAATGTTGTTCTCGGTCCAAACGGGAAGTGCATATTGATTGACTTCGGAAGTTCTGGGATTGTCAAAAAGAGCGGATGGGATACTTTCAGTGGCACGTGAGTATCAACCCATTCGGGTTATATATCTGCTCATTCAGTATGTCAGTCTCGATTATGCTGGCCCAGAAATTCTGAAAGGACAACGCTACTATGGCAAGGAGCAAGACGTTTGGGCTTTCGGCGTTGTGGCGTATGTTCTGCTTGTCGGCGAGTGTCCGTTCATGACAGCCGAGGAAGCCCAAGAGGGTTTGGAATCACCGTTCGCGAACGCTTCTATATCACTGGATGACAGATGTGCAGAGAAAGAGACCGAGGGTGAAGAATCTGACGGTGGCGGGGCTCTTGGGGACGCTGCGGCCCTAGTCAGAGCATGCCTTCGCATCGATGTTGCTGCTCGACCCAGCTTCGAAAGAATCCTTCAGTGTCGCTTTTTAAACGGCAACGGTGGTTGGGGCATGGCTTAGGTGCCACGGATGTCAACATTATTATCCTACACGCGCAAACGACATGCAAACGAGGCTACAACAAATTACACGCATCTCATCTAATTCTCCGTCGTCGTTTATCGATAATCAAGAACACGGATTTACTGATCGTGGTGGGCATCGCGGAGCGTATTGACCTATCTATGCTTTGTACAATTAACTTCTCATCTTCACATCGCCAACATTTCAGCCCTTTGCCCACGATACGGTACGATACACCCCATCAGTCCTTGTGCCATGTGATCGCCAGCGCCGAGGCATGAAATATGTTTTCAATGTAAATGCAATGCGGCATTGGAAAGGATGTATGTAGAGTACACATACCACATGTAATCTTATTTCACGCACAATACGCTACAAATTTTTCATACAAGTTGTCAAGGTGGAACCTGCAGATGGACCTGCAGATGTTTTGCACTGTGCGGAGGTAGCCGAATTTGGGAGGAGTAGGAGTCACGCTGTGCGTTTATCATCGATCAGATCTCAATCGATAAAATTTTTTGGGTGATTTCTGGCATATAACTAGGCCAAACACCTTCGTATCACCTTCCTCCAATCTTTCTTCCCCTCCTCCACTACCTTTTCCCTCACTTCATTTTTTAACACCCCAAAGTCAGTCCACTCGTCGTCCTCGACGTCGCCTACCCAGATAATCTAGCCGAGCCGCATCGGCTTCGCTGGATCTAATCTTCATCGCTGGGATGGGCTTCATGTCGATAGTCTCTCATCGAGAGTCTTTACTGACTTGCACACTTCGCAGAAACCATTAAACATGGGAAAGGAGAAGAACCACGTTAACGTCGTAGGTATGTACTCAGTAGATGCCGCCGATCTCAAGATCGCTGATAATATCCCTCAGTCATCGGACACGTCGACTCCGGCAAGTCCACCACCACTGGTCACTTGATCTACAAGTGCGGTGGTATCGATAAGCGAACAATTGAGAAGTTCGAGAAGGAAGCTGCTGAACTTGGCAAGGGATCCTTTAAATATGGTCAGTAGACAATCATTTGTCGACCCTTGGGCTGAAACTGATCAACCATCAGCCTGGGTTCTTGACAAACTAAAGGCCGAGCGTGAGCGTGGTATCACCATCGATATCGCCCTCTGGAAATTCGAGACCCCTAAATACGTCGTCACTGTAGGTCTCGGTTTCTACGAAGATCGGGGCAGGATTTGACCTTTATCACAGGTCATCGATGCCCCAGGCCATCGTGATTTCATCAAGAACATGATCACTGGCACCTCCCAGGCCGATTGCGCTATCCTCATCATTGCCGCCGGTACTGGTGAATTCGAAGCTGGTATCTCCAAGGATGGCCAGACTCGTGAACACGCTCTCCTTGCCTTCACTCTCGGTGTCCGTCAACTCATCGTTGCCATCAACAAGATGGACACAACCAAGGTTTGTGACTCGCATTTATTAGTTGTGACTAATTTTCCTGAGAATTTTCGCAGTGGAGCGAGGACCGATTCAACGAAATCATCAAGGAAACCTCTAACTTCATCAAGAAGGTCGGCTACAACCCGAAGGCCGTTGCCTTCGTCCCCATCTCAGGATGGCACGGTGACAACATGTTGGAGGAGTCCGTCAAGTAAGTACCCATATGATTGATCTAAAGAGGCAATGATCTTACCATTTTCCAGCATGACATGGTACAAGGGCTGGACCAAGGAGACCAAGGCCGGTGTCGTCAAGGGCAAGACCCTCCTCGATGCCATCGATGCCATCGAACCCCCCGTCCGCCCCTCCGACAAGCCTCTCCGTCTTCCTCTCCAGGATGTCTACAAGATTGGTGGTATTGGCACAGTGCCCGTCGGCCGTGTTGAGACTGGTATCATCAAGGCCGGCATGGTTGTCAGCTTCGCTCCTTCCAATGTGACCACTGAAGTCAAGTCCGTCGAAATGCACCACGAGCAACTTGAGCAAGGTAACCCTGGTGACAATGTCGGCTTCAACGTCAAGTATGTGCTATTACTCGATTACGATCCGTCCTCCATCTGATCGATATTTATAGGAACGTATCGGTCAAGGATATTCGTCGTGGCAACGTCGCTTCTGACTCTAAGAACGACCCCGCCAAGGAAGCCGCCTCCTTCAACGCCCAGGTCATCGTCCTCAACCACCCCGGTCAAATTGGTGCTGGTTACGCCCCCGTCCTCGATTGCCACACTGCCCACATTGCTTGCAAGTTCGCCGAGCTCATCGAGAAGATCGATCGACGAACAGGAAAAGTTATGGAAGCCTCCCCCAAGTTCGTCAAGTCTGGTGACGCCTGCATTGTCAAGCTCGTCCCGAGCAAGCCTATGTGTGTTGAGGCGTACAGCGAGTACCCACCGCTCGGTCGTTTCGCCGTCCGTGACATGAGACAGACCGTCGCTGTTGGTGTTATCAAGTCCGTTGACAAGACCGAAAAGGCCGGCAAACGTATGTGCTCCCCCAGTCGTTGCTATTTCCTCTCACTAACTTTGTCTTATAGTCACGAAGTCGGCGGAGAAGGCCACCAAGAAGAAGTAATCGTGGATGTAGAATATTTGTATCATTTTCTCATCTTGTTTCGCACATTTCTTCCTTCCTTCTGGTATCCATAACCGCAATGTTGTCTCATCACGTCATACCTTCATTGTCGTCATGTTGTATTCACGATACGAAACTTGCGGTGCGCGCCATGTGCCTCGCGTCACGCCCTTGTATGAAATATAAGTGTACCGCTATGATTGGCATGAATTACAAGTTACTAAGAGACAGCCACCGCGTTCCCTATTGGAAATGCTCACTTGATGCTATTATAGGCTTCACGGTATTGATTCGCACTGATTGCTTATGATCGATGACTGCTTTACTCGACTCACCGAATCTTTTGATGTGTCCTAAATTGGTAAACTAAACACATTGAAAGATACGCGGGGTTCAGCAATTCCTTTAAGGACGACTACTACATGAATCGTTGTTTGTAGAGCAAGTCACTTAACAGACATGCTCGGGCTCTGCCTGGTTGCCCACTCTAGGACCCAAGTCCCTTCCGACAGTCCTTTCGAACACTTCCAGCAGGAAGGTAAACATGGACCGAGTCAACGCGGCGTCCCATCGACCCTTGGAGCTTTCGTCACGGATGAAAGCGTGCTGTGCTTGCACCTCGATGAACTGGATTAGCAATATCGGTGAGGTTTGAGCGAGGCAAGTCTGGGAAGGACTATAGACGCACGGTTGCTGTGACATTAGCGTCCTCAAGGGTTTTGCGAATGAGGTCTCGTCCTTCGCGGGGAACATGTGTGTCTTGCTTTCCGAAGATCATCTATTCGAACGAATCAAACCCAAATACTTCAGTGCCCAACACTAGCTTGGGGAGAGAGAAGGCGGAGAACGTACCACAACTTCTTTGCCTTCTAAATCGCCGTTCCGGACGCGGATGAGGGTGTTGTCTTGTTTTCCCTTACCCAAGGTAGCGCTGTGGATGTCAGTTGCGAAGAAACAGAAGGACGCGAGGACGCGAGGATCGAAAGCGGCCTAATCAAGATTCGATGAGTTTGCACGATTATTTAGGACTTTAGTAGGCTGACCCGGAATGCCTGGTGGACCATAAGCCGCAAGCAGTAAGCACGCGAAGTAGACAAGAAGAATGGATACCACGTACAAGGTGACCTCCGAGGCACATTCCAGTTGCTGGCGTGACGAACTATGATTGATTCAGATGGCCACAACGTTCGATATCATCCTCGTACCTGCGACGCGACCGTTGCAGTTGCTGAGAGAAGTCAGCAGGTCAACAGTGAGAGTCAAGTCCTAGGGTGCGTCTTGTCAGATTCGATATCATCCTGCAAGTATATTCACCCTACCTCGTCATAACCCGCGATCTCTTTCTCTATCTGGTATAGCCGGATATTTCAGTATGGTCACTCGAACCTGCAAGGCGACAAACTCTACCTTGTACCTGTTCCCTCGATCGGTTCCTTGAGGAAGACAACCGTGGGGATGGGTGATACAGTAAAACGCGAGCATCTACTACAGCGTACCTTCCGTATCGTAAGGGATTGCTTCGGGGCCTTCAAACTCGTGGTAGACGGAAGGACACGCTAACAGGAATCCATAAGCTTTCATGGATGGTCACTCGATTAGCTAGACCTGAACTTACCAACAACGTATCCTTGGCTAGCGATCTGCCCAGCGTATCGTTCTACAGGACCGGTAACTTGGTAGATCTCACTTGGGGATGGTTAGCTAACATTCTAACGCAGGCGATCACATATCAGAGCCATTACCTGAAGCAAACGACACCTAGACGTCGAGATCAGCCTATTTGATCAGTGAAGCGATGAAGGTAAAGTGAACCTGGAAACTTTGCTTGGGGGTAGTTTGGAACGACTGGTGAAATGATGAAGATCCTAATTGGCTTTCCTCCGTTGAGTTGGGAAGGGACGTCGCGAAATTCTTTGGTGATCAACATGGTTGTGTATGAGGGGGCTCGAGGTCTGTAGTATTCTAGAGTATCAACTAGTTCTTATACTCTCACATTTACGAGCCTAGAATGAGGATAGACCCAGACCTGGTGACTGCCCTCCGTATGAACCGATGTAACCGATGGTTGTCCGGAAATCGGGTACATGGAGGCGATGAGGGAAATAGGAGGCAAAGAGGGGTAAATAGGAGAGCGCCTAGGAGTATTCAAGGGCGCCCAACTTCTACGAACGTGCGTGGGCTGCAAATGGTTTCACAACATCAAATCGTGCTAGACGTCGGCGATGCGAACACGACCAGGCACTCCTTGTACCAGCGACCATGGCGAACAGCGACGCAAGAATCCGCAAGTTCCAGCCCGATGACCTGAAGCTCGCCCAGTTCGCCATTAGCAAGGCTAATTTGAGCAAACTCGCGATGGCCAACTATGCTGGTGAGGACGGCTAGCTGATCGGGGGGCACGTCGCTCATCCTTGCGCTTGAATTCCAGCTTCTATCCATTGGTTGGCACTTAGCTTATGGGTGGGGCTGTCCAGCGCATTCATTCAATACATGGGCTGGTGGCCGGCAAATACGGTATTGAGCTACCTACAGCCATTTCCTGCTTTTGCGTGCATGGCACTGCCTATCATATCTTACATTGATTGGTAACTACGGACATCATTTTGCTCGGCGCAGGAGAACTTACAATACAACCTATAGGCATAATCGCCCATATTTCGAAGCTAACGCAGAAGAGGCCATACGAGGCGCCGATTTAGTTGATATTTCCGAGTATTACTCTCGGTCGCCCTCATCTGGATTCTGGTTGCTGGAATTCGGCGAGCGGTTTATCGGGCTTATAGCTCTCGACGCCTCGTTGGACAGTCAGAACTCTGTTCCTGCGCATAAGTCCTCGGAAAAGCGTGAAAAGGGCACCTCATCTGTCGCGACGATACGCCACTTCTACGTTGACGAACCCTACCATCCTACTGAAATACAGGAAGACCTTTTGAAACACGCTATCAAGTTTGCTTTCGAAGGGGACGATAAGTTAGAACGGATAGAGGTAGTTGGATCTTCCATGTCGACATACGCTGAGAAGGCGTATAAGAAATTGGGCTTCCGCATCTTGAAAGAGATCAAAAGGATTGGTATATTACGTTGGAGGGTCGAGTTGTATTCATTAGACAGGAGTACTTGGCGGTCGACGCTATAGTTTCGTTTACATACAGACTTCGGACTTGGCATCATCATGTCCCTTCGATCGCTTCTACATAAATCTCAGCCAGAACAACAGTTTCTGCTCTTTCAGTCGTCAAGCAGTCAATCAGCTCTCCCAATTCTCAGATCGTTGCTAGCGGTGAAATCGCAGACATCCACGTTACTGTTCTGCTTGTTGTATCCGCCTTCTGATCTCGTCAAAGGTATTCGTGAAGATGTGCAAGTGCACGATTATCTGGACTGTGTACCAGGATACTCTACGGATGCTGTAGATGTCCGGACAACCATCATCGCTGCCATTGAGAAAGGTCAGTGAACAGGCGTGATATTACCTATGCATGAAGCTCATTCGATCTGTGGACAGCTCCTGCAGGAGCTTTAAGTATTGTCATAGACTCAATGGACACTCTCGCCTCCGACATCGGGTCTGATGCAGAGACATTTAAATTCCTCCGCGAATTGGTCTCCATCGTTGCATCCCGGCCAAGTGCGTCCATACTCCTCCATCTATCCGGGGCTTTGTTGAACACACTCTTGTCCTAGGTCCATCTCGCCTCATCGTCCATACTATCACCCCGCAACCCATCCTCGTCCAATCCTCCTTTTCCCCGTCCTTGACTCATATCACTGTCTACCCACCCGTCCTCCTAACCCACCTCGCAACGGAATACTTAACACCACCTCCCCCTCTTGTCCCAGAGCCCAAATTCTGGAGCGTGTTTCTTCCCTTCAGTGAACGAGCATCCGAAACGGATCGCTTAGTCTATGGTCCGGAAGGACAGGGATCCGCTAGCCGGGAGGAAATGATAGTCCAGATTCTAGTGCGATATGGGGGAAAGAGTACGTCTCGACGGCGCAGCGTGGAACGCTTTGTTGAAGGATGGAGTATGGTACACAATGTACCTGTTGAGCTAAGCGAACTCAGCAGTTTGAAGAAGATATACGAAGCAAAAAAGACCATAGAGCAGGCACAGTCTATTATCTCTAGCATATTTTACGGCACTGACATTATCTGCTAGCCTGGGCCCGATCCGACTCAAAATGTGTCTTTCAACTTGAACCTCACTCCTTCGCAGCAGCAATCCCGGGCGCAGGTGCCTCTCCCGTACGCGCACGAAAGCAGTATGTTACAAGCTCGATTCCTATCTACGAGCTTACTGATCATCGCGCATAATCTAAGGCAAACCCGATCCCATCCAAGGCGCTGCAATTTTCTATGACCCGGACTCCGCGGACGACATTGACGATGACGATCCCGACGAGGATCTAGATATTTAAATCTTTACGCTATGTACTCTTACGCTAATTGCTTTGGCTTCTCGAAAGTTGGGCTTGCGAAAGACGAGGAAATCGTTGACTTGACGCGGTGGGCACTTGCAGATGAAGATAAAGGAGCGGTTTACGGCGTCAAATGTAGGCAATGGTCAGGAAGGCTGGCGACCCAGAAAAAGGCTTGATACGGTAGACAGTGAAAAACGACGGCGTCCCTTCTGACTACTTGGAGTGATAGAGGGTAGGTTCTCCACTGGCGCCATGGACGTGGTATATGACCTGGACATGCTGGCTCTGGAAGGGTGTAGGAAGGATGGGTCGACATCTGCTCTGGTTTGAGTGTCGGCATAGCTGAACCTTCTTGGAGCACTGCCTATGTTGGAGGTCCTTACATTGGTACTGGGCCCATCATTGCTAGGACGCCTAGTCGAGAAGGAAGGTGGTGCACTAGAGGACGAGCGCGCCTGCGTGCGTGACAATGACATGAACGAAAGGCGATGAATGGTTGACGAAGGGCGTTGGCATCTTCTCCGTCGTACGTCCAAGTCAACGGGGGAAACTGATTCCGAGGAGGAAGGCGAGCTGACTCTGATTACAGGAGGAGGTAAAGCCACAGTTTGTGCGCGGACACCGGGTCTGGGTGAAGCATACGTCGCACCAGTCTCTCTCTTGTTGGAAAGAGACTTGACCAGCGGCTGTTAGTCAATGGACACCAGCGAATGTCAAAAGTGAGGACTCACATGCAATCCCGGAGGAATCAAAGGAAGGGGAATATGCATGTTGATGTGTGAGGAGGACTCTTCGATATTAGGAAGTGGTACGACATCTCTGTCATCCCTTATGGCTTCTACTTGCAAATCGCGGGGAGCAGGGGTACGTTGGGCCAAAGGTCCTTGCCACAATGAAGGAACATAATGGTCCTCATGGTGGAAAGAATGTCTACCGCCTTGTACTTTCTTTTTCTTGGTCGTCAAGAAGTCCTTCATCTGGATACCGTAATTAATGACTTTCTGCAGCACCCCTCGTTTTGGCGGTGCATGAAACTCGACGTCTACTAGATCTGTGATTTGTACCGACGAGACACCACTTTCTTCCGTTTCGACTGCATCGTGGGTTCTCAGACCATCTTCCCGGGCCCTATGCAGCGTTGTGTTGCGCGCGTCCAGGTGCAAGCCCAGAGCTGATGAATGACCTAACCCGTCGTGACCATCCGAACCCCAAGCTGACGATACAACTGCAGCTGCATATTCAGCCGCACCGGTGTCCCGTATTTCACTCGAGCTTGCTTCAGACAAACCCAAGACATTGGCTTCCGTGAGGGCCATGCGATGTTCAATGATTGGGGAGGAGAAGGAAGAGGAGGTGGGGGGCCTTGGCAAGATGATTGCATGACCGGCCGCGAGGGCATCTGTGTCGATTTCGACGCCGTATGAAGATGCTGGGGACAAAGACATGGTCCCGTGGGCAGATGACCTTGCGGCGGGGAATGCTTCTGAGTCAGAATAGCCCAAGGATGCCGCAGACAAGGAAAGTGTCCATTGCTGTGCAGGGGCTTCTTGGGAACGAAGCTCAAGCGACGATCTCAATGACCTGTCTGTACTCCCGACATCGGTCGGAACGGCATTGCCTAAGGTGTGAGCCAATGGGACATGATCTGATGTATCTGGGCTCGAAGGGAGATCTCTAGTACGCGCTTCGGTAGATGCATCATATTCGACGTCGGAGATCAGATTGTCACTTTCGTCAGTCTCTATGGACTGCGGCGGGCAGTCTATTTGTCGCGCCAGAGAGGCAATCGTCCCGTCGATGATTTCGCTACCATAAGAAGTGTCCAAAGAGTGGTCTTCATACGACGACGAGCAAGTGGTGTCAAGATTTTGTTCTGGAGATGAAAATGAGTAGGTTTGTTGGGAGGGACGGGATGCGAAAATCATTGGAGAGATAGGAGTAACTGGCGTCGTAGGAGAGGGCACTGATGTAGGTGAAGCTTGAGAGTGGGAAGTTGTGTGGTACAGTTTCTAGTCGATGCAAATTCGTTTGACAGACGGGAGAGCTCCAACGATAGTGGGATGGAAATTCTCGTGGGAGGACTGCTTCGATAACGTATGGAAGGCGACGAAGTCTACTTTAAGGTTGAGTACGATGATCAGGTTCAAGAATATATGCGTATATGCGCACTATTTGGGCCTCGCTGAAGTCGTCGCCCTGTGCCATGGCTGCGGTGCATTTGACTGGAGTGAACGGTGAAACTTGCAGACTTTCTTTCTTGTGATCGTGGCGAAATAGTGGGCCCTGGCTTGAATTAGTCTTCAATATAGTCAAATTTTAGGTTCAAACTGGTGAAATCGATTAAGGGACTCACCGCGGACGAAGCAAGAGTGTTGCTAGTATCGAACTACATGCGTAATTTGCTAGGCACTGGGTCGGGCTAGGATGTGCCTCGGCGTACTCACCTTGGACCACAGCGGCGATTCTTCTTCAGGTGCAAGTGTGCTGTCGCTGGTCTGAACCGAGTCTGACGATTGCGCTTCAGCAAGGCTGCGAGAGGTGCTGCTGGAGATGGACATAGAAAATGAGCTGTCCGCAGCGAAGCGGTTATGGGGAGTGGAAGGCCAAGCCCCCGGGATGGCGGGAGCGGGGGAGGGAGAGCGGGGGAATGAGACGGGAAGGGGGACCTGGAGAGAGGACATGGATGAGCGAAAGAAAGAGAGGAAAGGCGAGCTTCAATCCAAAGTCTCTGGGGATTTCGATTTGAATTCCAATTCCGTTTTTGGGTTGTTTATTACCACTTTAGTCCGAGCAGATAACCCCTTATCAGGAACAGAGCACGGGGACAAATCTAAAACGTATCTATTGGATATAAGGACGGCTCTAAAGGTTTCCCCTCACAGCAGCGTCTACACTTTGCGCAAAGTATTCGATGTTACCGCTGTTCAACCCCGCCATGGAAATACGGCCATCAGCGGTCATGTATACGTGGGCCTTCTCAGCCAACGCCTTCGTTTGAGGGGGCGAAAGTCCAGTGAAACTATGGCATCATCTCAATTCAGTATGCTATAATCACCAAAGAACAATCAAGGAGCGTCACCTGAACATGCCAATCTGAGTCTTGATGTGTCCCCATTCTCCCGGGGTTTTCAAGTCAGAGGTGAGGGTGTTGTATAGTTTCTCTCGCATGCCGATGATGCGGTCAGCCATGGTCTTGACTTCGCCTTCCCATTCAGCATAGAGTTCCTGGTTTCCGAGGATGGTGCTAGCAATGCGAGCACCGTGCAGAGGGGGGTTGGAGTACATTGGTCGAATGACAATCTTCAACTGGCTGTCTACACGAGCGCGTTCGGCCGCGTCGCTAGTAGTCAACGAGAAGGCGCCCACACGCTCGCCATAGAGACCCATGTTTTTGGCGAAGGATTGGGCGAGAGCAACTTGGTGGCCTTGGGAAACAAAGTGGCGCACAGCGAATGCATCGCGCGTCGTAGAGCCAGACGCGAAGCCTTGATACGCCATGTCAAAGAAGGGGAATAATTTCTTCTCCTTGACGATGTCGGAAATCTGGGCCCATTGTTCAGGCGTGGGGTCGACACCGGTGGGATTGTGGGCGCAAGCGTGCAAAAGAACAATGGATTGCTCTGGAGCCGCCTAAGGATGCCAGAAACGCGAGTTCAGTTACCACAAATGTCGGACTTAGATCGCGTGCAAACCTTCAAATCCGCCTTAAGGCCTTCAAAGTCCAAGCCGACCGTTTGTTTGTCGAAATACCTGTAACCACGGACCTCGAGCCCGGAGTCACGGAAGATGGGAGTGTGGTTGCCCCAGGAGGGCACGGGAAGATAGATGGCTTTTGAATGAGGATAGTGACGAGCAAGGAAAGCACCTCCGATGCGGAGAGCACCAGTTCCCGAGATGGACTGGGTGACGGCGATCTGCAAGAGTAGCGTTAGAAACCAAACGGGAGAATCAGGGTAGGAAGCTTACGGAGCCCTCTTGCAGCGGCACGCTTTCTGAGCCATACGCGAGCTTAGCCGCAGCCTTCGTGAATTCGGGGAGACCGGTAATGGGAAGGTACTCCTTGTCGGGGTTGGAAGCGGTCAAGATTTGCTCAGCCTGGTGATCGCACTTGCTCAATGGATGCCCAGGGGTTCTGGAGAAGGCAACGTACATTCTTGACACTGGTCAAAACATAAGGCTTGCCATGTTCGTCGCGGTAAGCACCAACACCAAGGTTGATTTTGCGGGAGTCCTTATCCGCTTTGAAGGCCTCGGTGACGCCTGGCAATACGTAAAGCAATGATGCAATTCAATAAAGACAACGCACAAAGGTTCCGGAGGCAATGAGAACACCGAAATCGAATTTTAGACACAATTCTTCTTACCGAGAATGGGATCGGGAGGACCGGCTGGAACAGCTGACCAAGTGGACACTGCTCTCAGCGCCTTTCCGCTGACTTCAAAGGCGGTGCGTCGGGCCAATGTCGAGGCAAGCATGGTGAAGAAAGAACGTATAACGGGGGAGTGTTGAGGTGGAGGTAAGGTGAGGTGGCTTGAAGTTTGAACTTAAGTACTTTCGCCGGAA
This sequence comes from Pleurotus eryngii var. eryngii, assembly GCA_029467805.1. Classification (NCBI taxonomy): domain Eukaryota; kingdom Fungi; phylum Basidiomycota; class Agaricomycetes; order Agaricales; family Pleurotaceae; genus Pleurotus; species Pleurotus eryngii. The sequence goes on from SZVJ01000018.1 coordinate 1,256,029, forward strand.
AGCCGAGAGCGCAGACCGATTTACTCCTAACCCTACCGTAGGGTTTCGCCGCGATTAGGGTACTAAGTTATCGATCTATATAGAGTTTGCAATTGACTATCGTCGTCTCAAGTCGAGTTACTAGATCAGGAGCTTCACAGAACTTGACCAACCACAATGTCGGACAACAATCCTACCGTAGCTGAGCCGTAGGCTTTCTATGAATGTAATCTCGACTTATATCTCACTTATATCTATAGGGTAGATCAAGCTGTCGATGCGGAAGGTCAAGCCGGCCCATCCAAAAGCGAGCTTAAGAAGAGGGCGAAGCAAGCTGAAAAGGAGAAGAAGGCTGCAGAGAAAGCTGCTAAGCAAAAGGAGCTCGATGCCCAAAAACAAGCAGCCGAAGTTGTACGTTACTGCATTATCTACTTCCTAGTTCAACCGATTAAAGTGTCTTCAGGATTTTGCTGCAGCACTGTATGGAAAACTTCCACTCAACCAGTCCCAAACGCGAACGAATCAAACGCGTATCCAAATCTCCACCTTGTCTGGTGATCGAGATGGGGAGCAGGTCCTGCTACGAGCCAGAGTGCAGACATCTCGTGCTCAAGGGAGCAAGATGGTCTTCTTGAATCTTCGCCAGCGAACCGATTCCGTTCAGGCGTTGCTCATCGTTGCTCCGGAGAAAGTCTCTAAGCAGATGGTTAAATGGGCAGCAGGCCTCTCCGATGAAAGCATCGTGTTGGTGGAAGGTGTCGTAGCCAAGGCGCCAGAACCAATTAAGAGCGCAAGTGTAAGCGACGTAGAGATCCACGTCTCCAAGGTACTATCTCTCCGATCAAAGCCGCCTAGTTATACCAACGTGCCGTTATAGCTCTATCTCATCTCTGGGTTAGAGGCGCGCCTTCCGTTTACCATTGAAGATGCTACGCGTCCTATTACGACCGGCGATGAACCCGAGGACGAGGATGATGAGAAGCAGGAAGATGCGCAAGCTACGCAGGACCCTGCACAACCCCAATTCAATCGCGTACTGCTCAAGACTCGATTAGACAATCGCGTCATCGATCTTCGCGTAAGCCCTTCATGCACTATATCCGCCTCTAGTTTTCTCACTAATCATGTTCTTAGACCCAAACAAGCCAGGCCGTCTTCAGGCTTCAAGCTGCCATCGGAGAACTATTCCGCCAGCATCTACACCCATCACGGTTTCATCGAAATCCACAGTCCCAAGCTTCAGGGCGCGGCCACTGAGTCTGGCGCGTCTGTATTCAAAGTCGGCTATTTCAAGGGGAACGCGTTCCTTGCCCAGTCGCCTCAGCTAGCGAAGCAAATGGCTGTCGCTGCTGACTTTGAGCGTGTGTACGAAATCGGCCCTGTATTCCGTGCAGAGAACTCCCGCACTCATCGTCATATGACCGAATTCATGGGACTCGATCTGGAAATGACGATAGAAGAGCACTATCACGAAGTTATGGAATTGTTGGATAGTGTATTCCTGGCCATTTTCCGGGGTCTGAAGGAGAAGTATAGCAAGGAGATTGACATCGTTAGGAAGCAGTTCCCAGCGGACGAGTTCAAATGGCGTGAGGGACCCGAAGGGACACTCAAGATAACCTTCAAGGAGGCTAACGATCTTCTCGTTGCCGACGGCGTTGAACGAGGACCTCAAGATGATATCGAGTAAGCACGTCGTTCTGTACTCCAACTAGTTAGCTAACGGCTCCACAAGTACGGAGAATGAGAAGCGACTTGGCCGCATAATTAAGGCTAATTACGACACCGATTATTATATCATCGACAAATTCCCTATGGCTCTTCGTCCATTTTATACGATGCCGGACCCCGATGATCCAGTAAGTGCTATTTTCGTCTTAATCTTCACTTATCTAACTTGGAAATGAAGACATTGTCGAATTCCTACGATTTCTTCATGCGAGGCGAAGAAATTCTCTCCGGGGCTCAACGTATTCACGACTCTGCCTTCCTCTGTGAAAAAATGCGCGAGAAGGGCGTTGATCCGGATTCGATGAAATCTTACGGTCGATGCCTTCCGCTTGGGATGTCCTCCTCACGGTGGAGGAGGTATTGGCCTGGAACGTGTTCTCATGCTCTTCCTGAAGTTGAACAACATTAGGCGGGCTTCGATGTTCCCAAGAGACCCCAAGCGATTGGAACCTTAGATTAATGCAGTCGGGATGTTTAACGGTAGAAATAAATTGTACGTATAGTGACACCTGCACCCTAGATTTGAGATACCATTTCTCAATTCACACATTATCAGTCATTAAGGAGATGCCATGAGAATTCCGACAGTCCATGAAAGCCTCCGAAATATACTTCGGTACTAAAGGCGGGAGACTACAAGTCTAAAAAGGTTCACTACAAACACAGTGGGGTGGTGGGGTACTTGCTTGATGCTACTATAGATGGGACAGTTATAAAGAAACCTGCAGCTCACAATACACAATATACAAACGAATAGATACGTTGCCAGGCGATGAATCCTCATCTCCTCCTACTACGACGATCCGAGTGTGAAGTGCCTTGTCCAATAATACTTGCGGGCAAAGAGTTTCCCTCTAGAGCCGCCGCGATAACCTCAGCAGGGAGGTCGATGTGAACACCTTCCGAGTAGGTATATGCATCGAGGGGAGAGTACGCGGGAGGGTCTCTTCTGGACATCGTATTGGGAGGTATGAGCTCGTCGTGATTACGCTCACCGCCGTTATCGCCGTTGTGGGGGCGTGAGAGGGCCTGCAGGTGGATGTCACGATGATTAGGTGTTGGTGGGTTCGGGCTCATTGGGGATTCGGGAGGTGGATGTACCTGAACCGTTTGCTCCGGGTCTGAGGATGGATTTAACGAGGCGATCATGTGAGTAAATGAGTGTTGTCGACGCCGAGGGGCGGAAAATGAAGATAGACGACTCGCACCTGAAGCGTCAGGGGATAAGGACCGCGTCGACGACATCGGCGAAGTTCGGGTGCTACGCGTTTCCTCTAATTCATGAAGGCCACCTCCGGGAGAAGGTGGTAGATTAGTGCTCGGAGGGATGTGGAAAGGGAGGTCGGATGGGGATATATACCGGGAGTTGGAAGGTCCAGGTTGGGCTTCGTCAGGATCCTCTTCTATCGGTGTGATAGGCGGCGGCGGCGTGATGGGTGTGGGAGGTATATCAGATGTACGGAGAGGCGAAGAAGCAACAGGAACGGTCGTCTGCGGTCGACGTGCGAGTCGAGATCGATGTGATCGGCGGGGAGGCGGGGAAATTGCCATTCCAGGGCTACTATGCAAAGATTCGCCTGAGGGTCGAACACCCCCGCCCACGTCCAAAAGAATGCTGCCGCGCTCGCTGCCATACGCAGGCGGCGGTGCTAGTGTTCCCACGCTAGGCGCAAGTCCCCACTTCTTAACGTTGGCTTCGATAAACACAAACCCTGATTGGCCCAGGTTGACATGAACACTGCAAGGCCCATCAGCGCCTATCGTTGGGAACAGATTCCATCTGCTGAGACCAACGAACGCATCCTCTGTCTTTCGCCCATTCCTGGTGAAGAACACCGTACCCGTTCTTGGGCGATAGCCAACGCCAAGAACGTCGCCCTCCTTGAGTTGCGGGCCGAACGAAGTCGTTGTGAATGGATAGTTGTGCGATTTGTCGCCATTAGAGTGGTAGGCAACTGAGTAACGATTCCAGCCTGGGAGGCGGAATGTGGGATAAGGTTTCGTAGCTAGGCCGATTGCGACATTTGTGGTTACTGGAAGATCAAACATTTTGACTTCCCAGTAATAAACCTCGTTAAGCTTTGGCAGGGGGAGATTTGACTGAACACAAGACGAGCTTGCCGGATCAGGCAGGAATGTTATCTCGGTACGCGCATGCACGAGCAACGAATTGAGAGTGTCGAAGTCGGGTTCGAAACACCAAGCAGAAACACCCTTCTCTTGAATTGATAGAAATTGCGATAATGTGATATCTGTCGGAAGGGAATTCGGGGCGTACTGTAGCTGGTGCTCTGTGATTGGTCGTTGTGTGTCAGAATCACATAAACATCACCCCAGGCGGCTTACCCTTGGCTCGTAGGTATTCCCTGCGGGCTGACTCGCCAACGTTTTCCAACCAGCGTGACTCGACACCCTCAAACCCGCCTTCGCCTTCTACGAGTTCTTCCCTGCTCATGTCGACAGGGCCATCATGCTCACGCAACATAATACCCCGGCGCCGGCGCATGAGCAGTACGCATACGAGGAAGAGCAATAAGAGGAATAAGAATGTCGATAAAACGATAAGTAGCGGTAGCAGGACGAGTAGTGCATCTTGGGGAGCAGACGGTGGAGGCTCCTGGGCGTGAGTCCGGGCTGCTTCAGAGATGTGGACCAGCATATCTCGCATGATGTGTGCGTCTGGAGAGTGCTCCAGGAAATCGTCGAGTCGTTTGGCCGCCACGGCCTGTGCCATGTAAGCAATGAAGATGATGGTAATAATGAACTCGAGAGCTGTGATCAACTATGCGGTGTGCGTAAAAGGATGGCCATCACGCCGAACGGAGATTTCCGAGGGGTAGTTTATTGATCGTGGGATAATAGTGAAGTGATCAGCGAGCTTCAAGTGATAATTAAGCACTTAGTCTATTTCATATTGTTACAGTGATGAGCTCAGCTCTCTCCCCGACGTCGACATCCAAGCGAAAACTTTCAACTCGTCGTCGCGGGTTATCCCATCTCCCACCGTACCAGTCCCAGGAGTCTCACGATCAAGCCCTTACCGCTATCCGGACTTTCCTCAAAAGTCGAACAAATTATGATGCTTTCCCTGTCAGCTTCAGGCTCATCGTGCTTGATACGAAGCTCAATGTCAAGAAAGCTTTACAGTGTCTACTTCTCAACGGTATGGCATATTTACCCCAATGTACATCCACCAATCAGCTCCCCTTCCTAGGTGTAGTCTCAGCCCCCTTGTGGAACAGCGATACATCAACCTTTGCCGGCATGCTCACAGTCCTAGACATTATCCATCTGATCCAGTACTACTATCACACTGCAAACTGGGCCACGGCCGCGGCAGATGTGGAAACCTTTAGACTAGAATCGTTGCGAGGTACGCCACCAAAACTGAATTACAGACCTCCGATAAAGATTCTCCGCAGACATCGAGAAGGAGTTAGGCGTAGCTACTCCTCCACTACATAGAGAACACCCTGCGAGCTCCCTTTACGATGCCGCCAAGTTACTGATACAGACACACGCGCGGAGGCTACCCCTTCTTGACAATGACACAGATACCGGTCATGAAGTCATCGTTTCCGTGCTCACGCAATATCGCCTCCTCAAATTTATATCTATCAATGTAGGCTTTTTGTCTCTGATCGATGTTTCACACTCAGGTCCCCATAGTGTATCAAAGAAATCCAGCAACTCAATCTATCTCTTCGTAAACTCAAAATAGGCACCTATGTTTCTCGTGACTCCGCTGGTTCGGATAATCCATACTACCCTATCGCCACTGCGAAGTTGAGCACGACCGTGTTTGACGTCGTGCACATGTTCTCGGAACGCTCTATCTCTGCGGTCCCTGTAATCGACGATGATGGCGTTGTCCTTAATATGTACGAGACCGTTGATGTTATCGTAAGTTAGCCACTAGTAAAGTATCCTCTTAACACAAGAGCTAACATTGGTCGCATAGACTCTTGTCCGTCTTGGAGCTTACCAATCCTTGGACCTCACCATTTCTGAAGCCCTCGCCAAACGCTCACCTGACTTCCCTGGTGTCATCATTTGCACCGCTTCCGACTCATTGGGCACTCTCCTAGAACTTATCAAGAAGAGGCGCGTCCATCGGTTGGTTGTCGTCGAAGGAGATGTAAGCAGTGCCTATTCCCTTTTCTTTCTATCTACTTACTCTCGGTTACTCAGGAGGAAGAAAAGCGAGGCGGCAAGAAAGGCCGGCTCCTAGGTATCATTACTCTAAGTGATGTATTGAGATATGTCATTGGCGCAGTCGCAATCGGCGACGCTATCGAACAAGAGGAAGAGCCTCCACAGAAACCTAATACACCTGCTCCAGCATCTTAACCGGATAACATAAACGGATCCTCATCATGTACTTCGACATGTAGCTGTATATCTAGACTTATGTGTATTCTTCACCTTTAGGACTCTTGCCTACCAAAATAAGCGCTCTCCGTCTTATTAACATCATTCAGCATGTGGCCAATCTTCCTCAAGTTCACGGTATCCGCTTCACGAGTGCTGAACGTTCCTGCTGAGGATGCATTGAAGGCAATCCAAGACCCAGTATTTCTAATCACCCTGAATCCTCTCGTCGTCGGTTGGAACGCGGAACCCGCGAAACCAAACCACTATACCATACGTGACCGACTTCTGTTCCTCGGCTTCTTCAATACAGTAATATCCTATACGTGCAATTTTTCTATCCGCGAGAATGGCGTGGACTCAGAAACGCAGGCCGGTCTGGGAACGCGACTATGGTCGAAGTGGAGAGCTCGTCCCATAAGCGATGAGCCAGGCAAAACTGAGGTCAGTGAGGAGACCACTGTTGAGGTGAGCCATTCTTGTCTACTTGCCGTTTTGGATGCTTCCTTATCCTGTTTCATTGAAGGCATTCTTCCTCAACATGCCAATGATCATCAGAACACTCAAGGCTTCCCATGGGGAGCTCATGGATAGCATGAAGGCCAAACTAGAAGAGGGTCATTATACACCAAGTAGGTATAGTCAACCACGCCTCCACCATAGTGATCCTTTCTGATACTATCATCAATCTGAAGCGGAAGGACCGAAATGAACTCGACAGCGAGGAGCAAACAGTTCCCAGGCCGATACAAGCTGATACCCTGTCTTCTTACTCTCATTGCGGCGCTTATGATGTATACCTGGACGCTTGTTAGCATCCTCCTGCCTGTCTTAAGTTTCCTTTACTGGTTGTCCAAGACCTCCAAGGACCCATATGATCTATTCCATCTATCATTGAACCAAATCGGCGACGACGAGCCGCCGAAAACTGAATGGTTGAACATGGGTTTCTGGAGGGTTTGTTGTCGAAGCTACCAACGAGAGTTATACTCATGAGCAAACCCCAACATAGAATACCAAGGTTTTTCCCGAGGCATGCGAAGGTCAGTGTTACACATTCCTACGAATCAATCTCGACCAACCCTGCTCTAGCATTGGCTATGAAACTCACATTAGCTGCTGGCTACCAAGAGGGAGACAGAGTACTGGGTGCGTATTCCCTTCGTTTGCTGTTGTCAGCATTGAACGTCTGTAATAGACGTCGGACATGGTACCGGCGAATCACTCGTATTCCTTCTGTCTTGCCCCCGTATTCCTCGCCCCGCCTCGGTCACTGGCATTACCAGCCTCCTCAGCCACCACAGGAGGTCATCCGATCGTGTGCAAAGCCTTGCAAGCGTCGAAAACATCTGAATCAGCTCCCGTTGTCACCCTGTACCACGGAGACGCCGTGTTTAGGCCAGTCGCTGATAAGCACCCTCTCGACCCAAAAGTGGCCGCGACTTTCGATACCATCCTGGCATTGGATTGTGCTTATCATTTCCACAGTAGACACGCCTTCCTATCTCAAAGCCTCCGTAAATTAACTAAAGGAAGGCGTATAGCACTCACAGATATCTGCTTCTCTCCCAAGGCGCTATCAAGTCGTGCAAATCGACTCCTCATCAAAGCAGCGCATTTCATGCCTGGCGAGAACATTGTCTCCACACCGGACTACGTTCGTGTTATGGAAGAGATAGGATACGTGGATGTTAAGATGGAGGATATCTCGGAGGATGTATTTCCTGGTTTCATGGGGTTCTTGAGCCCGAGAGGCTTTGCATGGTGGCTATTCATTCGTATATTATCTTGCTATGTCGGACTCGGCGCAAGGTTCGTGATCGTGTCAGGCGCTCGTAGAGATTAGATTAGATTCTCAGACGAGCACGTAGTCCAGCTCCGATCTTTGCTTATTCCCGTACTTTCATGTCTGCTATACAAGCCATCTACATCCGAGGCTACGAGGAACGCACGGAACCCAAAATACACGTCGTGTACAGAATAGAGATTCAAGCCCATGTGCGGTCGTGGAATATGTGGAGGAGATACTCCGAGTTCGACGATCTGCACACGGAGCTCACGAAGTCCACTGGCTCTCCACCGCCCAATCCTCTCCCTCCCAAGCACAAGTTCGCTTTATTTCGATCGCATAACAACGAGAAACTACTTGAGGAACGTCGACTGGGTCTCGAGTCATACCTCCGTGCAATAGTCAGCGCGAAGGATGAGAAGTGGCGGGATTCGTTCGCCTTCAAAGACTTCTTGGGTGTGCCAATAGGTCGGCAAGGTGGCACCAATGGGGGTCCGATAACTCAGTTCTCATCGTCTTCTTGGCTGGATGAACATATCGAGCTCCAGAACTCCATACGCGACATCCGCGCCGACATCAACAAACGAGACGCACTGGCTGAACGCGCCGACGTCGTAGCTGCGCACAAATCCAACGTCAACGCGAAGAAGAAGCTCGCAGGTGTGCTTACCCGTATAGGCGCACTTGCCATGGGGCTGGAGGAGTTGGCCAAGTCAGGGTTGAGCGAGGGGGAGCTGCAGAGGCGGACGGATATGGTATCACGGTTGCAGGATGACTGCGAGAAGCTGGGGAAGATGGTTAGCATCGCGAAGATGTCTTCGGCTTCTCGTGCTAGCGCGGCTGCTAACGGAGGGCTTTCGGCTTTGAATCCTGCGCCGGAGTCGGAGAGGGAGGCCCTTCTCGGTTCTACCAGCACATCACGTCCATTCAGCCGAGTGTTTGGTGCTGCGGCGAAGCAGCCGGCACAGGAAACGGCTCAAACACGTCCGCTGGATGACCATGGTCTATTGCAGCTGCAACAAACCCAGATACAGGGCCAAGATCAACAACTCTCGCAGCTCACAACTATCCTCCAGCGACAAAGACACCTCGGTGAAGCTATTGGGAGCGAAATAGCTCTTCAAATCGACATGTTAGCCAATCTCAACAACGAGGTAGACCGCGTTGGAGGGAAGATGTCAGCTGCTACCAAGCAAATGAACAAACTTACGTAGCCTCGCCTGTTCGATGGAATTTGGATCTATGCATTTAGAATGCGGCGTATGCATCATTATATGAACATTGATAGTACTATTTCCATTGTGTCGTAATATTGGGTCTAACGATGAGTAGGGATAAATGTGGGATGATGTGTGTTTAGTTGTTAGCCAAGAATTTTCCAACACCCTGGTGAGCATGGTTGAGTACAACAATGCATTTAGATTGGCTGAAAAGAGCATTACCTCGAAGGACGCTATCATTATACCGCATGCAGGTGCAATCTTCACTATTCGAGGAAGTAAACCAGCGAACAGGGCTGAGACGCCTTCGGAGCGTAAAATCTCCGTTGTCAGCGGAATGGTCCCCGTTATTGTCGAAGATGCTGCAGACATGACGAAGGCCTGCCGTCGAGTCTTCAAGACATCGAAGGGTGAAGTTATCAGTGCGGCTGTTGTGCCGCTCACAGCTCCGCAGATGAACGCTACCAGTGCGCCTTCCTTCTGCCGCCGAACAAAGACGCCCTTCCAAGATTCATAGCTCGCCCAGTAGATCCCTGAGAACGGGACGTCTCGCCAAAGAGTCGGGCCAAGCCCTCTCCAAGTGAACGCGCGCCTTGACTTTTAACAAGGGCGCGTGTAGATGTTAAGACGGAACGCAGTGTGTGAGGCGTTCCCGGTGATAGCGGTGTAGATTGGAGGTTGGTCCGGATGAGTTCCAGCGGTGAGGTTATTGAGGAGATAGTGGAGCGAGCGACAATGCCCGCAGTGAGGGGGACGAGTAGAGGATACGGCATTAGCTGGGGGATAACATTGCGCAGGAGATGGTCGTAAGTCAGCATGTAACATGTTGACGAGGGCACGCCTATTACTCTACCGGGTAAAATTAGCAGTCTGCGTGCGTGGAATTCACATTGCACTCACAGCGTCGTGCCCGCGCCTTTCCACAATCCTCTCATACCTTCCGCCCTCCAAACATGCTTTACAGCATCGAAGAACCCATTGACACGCTCTTTTTTGAAGACTCCATGATCCCATATACATACGAGCTCTTCGCCGGCTTGACTCAGTGGCCGAGCCAGAGACGACATGTTCCGTACGCAGGTGACGCTGCCCGGCTGGCAACATATGTTTGAAGGCGGTACAGGAAAGAGAGGTGGCGGACGGACGGGTTTGCGTTTGCAGTCGCGTTTTAACCACGTCGAAAGGAGTCACTAAAATATGATTCGTGAGTTAGGTATGCACGTATGGTACGCCGTGACTCTCCACATACTGGTAAGGGCAGTCAGCGTAGAGCCTGTCGCCGCTGCGACGAGCTTTGCCTGGAGGGGGTCCATTCCTGACGGCTAGGGAGTCGAAGGAACCGGGAGACTTGGGGTTCGCGGTGCGGAAGGAAGTGCGTCAGTTAGGATCTTATCAGATAATTTTCGGCAGGGGCGGACGCTAAAAAAGCCACATGGCAGGATTCCAGTTTCTCACCGTTCCAAAAGTCAATACACTTTCACTCACTCCTCATTCACTTACAGTCACTTACTCACCCGTCTCACCAAAACTTGCGACAGATTTTCTGCCCTCTGCTTTTCTCTTCAAACATCGTTCACGGTTCTCTATTTCTTTTGGCTGCACCTCACCTCAGCTATCCCCGAAACATCACATTACTACACTTCCATCGTAATGACATCCGTTGTCTCTCAGCTGACTGGTCCAGCGCTCCAAGCCTCGAGAGCTGCGCTCTCTTCAGCCCTTTCCGATCACCCCGGTGTGCCATCTAATGATGACGAGGATGGCGAAGTTCAAGAGGTAGACATGCAAGCTCAAGCAGACGGCCTTCGTACCGTCTTCAGCGATCCTACCCATTTCAACGTCAAGGTATTATTTATTTTTTTCGCTTACTCGGAGTTGCTGGACGCTTATCTGACTCTTACTCGGTTTAGCATCCGTTGTACTCTGCCTGGACTCTGTGGTTTGATTCACCTGCTACGAAGGGGCGTAACCTACCCCAGACCCCCATTTCCGCCTTCCCACAAACTCCTGCTCCTAATACTCCTGGTGCTGCCGCAGCCCAAGGATGGATGGAGGACATCAAACGAGTCATCACTTTCGACAGTGTGGAGGAGTTCTGGGGGTAGCTACATATCGCTTCCGTTGTCAGCCGTGACTGATGACGATCTCTTATTTGTTGCTAGGCTCTACAATAACATTGTGCCACCTTCTCAACTACCGCAGAAGGCCAACTACTATCTATTCAAGGTAAGACAGCTGTCTTAAAACATTGCGGCATGCTCATTTCTCACTGTAGGAAGGGATCATCCCGGCTTGGGAAGATGAAGCTAATAAAAATGGTGGGAAGTGGAGCATCCAGCTTCCCAAAGACAAGAATAGAGGCAATATAGACAAGATGTGGCTTTATACGGTTAGTTTCCTCTAAACCATCGAGTTCTCGCCACTTAATTCTACATTGTGTCTCAGATGTTGGCAGCGATCGGAGAAACGTTTGATCCCGAGCTCACCAAAGCTGATCTTGCTGGGTCGCCCCCAGAACCAGTTATTACGGGCGTAATCGTGTCTACGCGACCGCAGTTCTACCGTGTTTCCATCTGGACACGCGTTGCTCCGTCGCAGGCGGAGGACGACCCACTGCGGAAGCGGATCGAACAAATTGGACGACATTTCAAACTGCAGGTGTTGGGCTATGCTGAAGGCCAAAAGCTGGCTGGGCCTTTAGCAACGGAAGTAGAGTTCCTGTCCCATAAAGATTCGGAGAAGAAAGGCAAGGCGAAGAAGATTGTTGTGTAAGACGTCAACCGTTTGCAGACGTTGTGTTATAGCCATTCTGGCGTTCTTATACTTATAGTCATTTTACTGGATCTTTCTTTTCTGTTGACATAAATACATGAAATCCGACGACACAGCCAAAGAATTTTAGCGCCGAGGCTATGACGACATACCAAGCGACCTGCTGCGCTCCAGGTATAAAAACAATCCTCATCAACCACCCGTCCTTTATCCATAACAATCATGCCGGTCCCAGGTTTCCTCGCGTCCATCGCTGACAAGGCTCAGTCTGCCATCAACGCCTCTCCTCTCGCTGGCCATCTGCCCAACGTTGGTGGCCATGGCCGTCCTGTCAGTCCCGACGCCTCGACTCAACCTTCTGCCAACGAAACCGCTGCTCAAGGTGGCCACAGATCGCATGCTTTTGAGTCACTTCAGTACCAGCTGAGATCGTTCCAGCAACAATACTCGTGAGTTGCAAATGCGTTTCCCACAGATCTTATCGTAACACACTCTGAACTTAATAGTTCGAGTACGACACCTGCACAGAGAATCGTTACTAGCGCGAAGGGCATTGCAATCGATTTCGATAGCGCTGCCCGCGATGCTAAGAACTACAGCAAGGAGCTCTATACTTGGGGCCAGAATGAAGACGAGGATTTGAAAGATGGTAAGTCTGATAATCCCCTGACCATCGACCTTTGTCTCATATTACAATAACATCTAGTCTCAGACCGTCTCGCATACCTTAACTTTGTGCAAGGCGCGCTCGCATCGTCCCTTGCTCTCAAGATAGACTCTGCGCGCATCCCATTCAAGGCTCTCAGAGACGCAGAAGTTAGTCTTGCACCTCGCAGAAATTTGCGCGCTGGCTTGCACGCCCAACTTGCTAAGCTCGAGCATGACCAAGTTAAAGGCGGCGAGAAGAAGATTCTTGAAATTAAGGACCAAATCCGCAAAGCCGAGGTGGATGACGCTAGTCAAGAGAAAGAAATCGAACTCTTGAAGCGCAAAGCTCTCCGTGAAGGCGAGACACTCAAATGGGAAGCCGTTAGAGAGGTAAACCATATTGTTTTTGCCTTTAATGCGTATGCTGATTGCATCTATAGTACGCGGAGAAGCTGGTGCTCCTGTCGCAGGCCGCGAACCACATCGTCGGTGCTCTGCCTTCCATCCCGCCCACGCCCTCCCACCCTTACACAGGCGCACAAGCCACCGGCGCCGCGCGTGCTTCCCTTCAACGCGCGCTCGACAACTACAAGACTGGACACATCAACCTTCTCCCTCAAGCTGGCGCTGACCTTAGTCGCTCCGACACTCGTAGCTTCGGTGAAACTCACGCGAGCGAACTTTCTTCTATTTCCAACTCCTCTGTTAGTTTACCTGGATTGCCGGTTACACCTCCTCCTGGTAGTCATCCCCCTTTCGCACAGCAACAACAGCAGCAAGCTCAACCAGCCCCGCCTGGACAACCAATTGCCATTCACCCAATCTCGCCTCCCATCAATCCAATGTCTCTCAATCAATCGCCTGTGACAATCCCACCAACATCGGCGAGCCCTACAACTAATACTCTCAGAACACCAATTGCCTCATCCGATCCATTGCAGCCCATCGCTCCTCAACTACCTACTGTCGCTGAGACCGGTGTGCCCGTGGCTGCTGGTGCTGGCGGGCCGGGTCCTCAAAGTGGTTCCCTGCATGGTCTGAAGTCTGCGTCACCGACTGCTGGGGCCCCTGTAAATTCGTTTGGCAGTGATGCTACTACTACGATAGTACCCAATACGGCGATAGGCGGACCTCCTTCGGGCGCTGTCAAATTCGAGAGTGCCGAAGAAGAGAAGCGACGTCTCCAACGTGAGGATAGAGACAAATTACTTGTCTCGGGCGGCAGCGGTGTGACTGGTGTCCCCGCCCAAACCGGAGAGGCCCCGCCGCCTGCTGCTGGGGCGGGAGCATCAGCACCAGCGAAGTATGAGACGGCAGAGGAAGAGAAGAAGAGGCTGGAGCGTGATCGTAGGGAGCAAGTACCTAGGGAAGGAGGGTCGACAAACCCTCCTAAGGACCACAAACCGAGCGACGACGAGCTGCCACCGTATCAAGATTATTGAAAGGTGTTGACGGGTCGGATACTGGATACTCCCCATTGAATACTTTTTTGCGAACCTACTCACTTTTTTCTTTTGTCAACGATTACTTGTATATCAAATGGACTTCAGGAGCATTGTACACTTCGGTCTCGGTAATTGATTACCCTTGTATAACTTGTCAATGTGATTTTGCGTTGGTTAGCGGTGTCCGATCTGTCGCAGAGTCGTTCAACAGCATCTCGACGATATTTCCGGACGTCACAGCTATATGTACCCCACAAATTGCTCTTTGGGAACATGGGGGGTATTGCAAATTAATGCACTCGATCATGGTCATATTGTACTACGTGGGATGTCGTCAGTATATACGTTGACATTCTCTTGATCCAAGCTCCGAACCACCCTCGTATGGATTAGCGGACGGATCGATGACCTCTGGGGTGCTGAGTACACCGGGGTCTGTGGGATTACGGGCGACGCATCGTGGACGGGCGGTGATCATCCAAATATAGCTATTTTCTGGAAGTTACTTCTAAGAATGCGTTGGAAGCAAGTTCGATGTATAGTGTTTGATGTAAATTTTTGGATACGTACGCTGCGAGATAGTGGTAAGCGATATATCAGCTGTCGCACTTCAACAGCAATGTCGATAATTAATCTAGTATGTATGAAGCGGGACAGGCCATCACAGAGACCCTGTGGCTAGATGACTTTTTGGGACTGGTGATTTCAGGGTTTTCAGGGTTTTCTCTAGTAAAGAATCGTTGTGCACCATTCATTGACAAATGCATGCATGGGTTAGAGGTTGTTCATCTACACCTATCTCCGACTCGGTCGTGCAATCGTATGCTCTAGCGACGGCGTATTACTTACTCTTACTCAGGTACAGTGACGTTAGTGATTGTCTCAAGTGTGCGTAGTGTTGTTGTAAAGGACGAAAGACGGACTCCCCGATGTACCGCGCTGACTTGGAACCGAGAATATTAATGATTCAATATAGATATCCCCGCGAACTCACCCTCAAAGCCTCTCCTATCATGGTTAGTAGTAATGTCCTATCTCGTAATGAGTCAAGTAGTGGCCGTTTGGACGACCTGCTGAGGTTACTCGTGCCCGACGCCGCGCGAGGTCAAGAAGTTAGAATCTGACTATCAGCAAGCTGACACGAAGATGAAGGACATAGTAAGATCCAGACGCGATTGCAATGATCCAAGAAGTTGGAATATACCGACATGGTGCTTCTCACTCGGACCTCCGATCCAAAGCCGCACCTCGAGCCAGAGTGCTCACCCCATGACCAAGCGCTAATAAGGCATATCATGACTTCCAAGTATCGATTATGACCCATTCAATTATCCAGTCATTCATTTGGTGGTTCATTACGGATGATACGCGGATATCCGCCGCCCGCGAACATCCTAGCACGGACCGTCGTATCTATCATAATACGTCTGGCGGATACATAATATTGGAGTCGTTGGAAATTTTATGAAAAGATCCTCAAAAGACCGTTGCGTTTGATGTTAACGCTAAGCGAAAATGGGGTCCGTGGCGATGGCGGTACTGGTGACGAGGTACGGAACGAGGCAGTAGGCTCGGAGAGGGGGTATGTTTACACCACATAAGCGGGTTGCATGTGACTGGTTAGTGCGCGTGTAATGCGTGCTTTGGTTGTGATGACCCACCGTCAGATGCCAGTTTCTGTTGCAAGAGTATAATGATTGATGCCATCGATGTCGATGGGCTGTGACGCATGTAATGACTGAGGTTGATAATGATCAGACTCGCATGGAAGCCCGAAGTGTCACTGGAATGGTGCCCCATGGACGAGAGGGAGAACTCAGAAGTTTACTCTGCCGGAAGGAACACAACAAGGAAATGACGAAGTCAAATAGGGGATGCTAAGGTGCTCAGGGGGACGACGGTGATTAATTGGTTCTATTCTCACTGATATACCTAGTCTGTAAGCGTGCTACTTAGTACTTACAGCATGCTATACTATACGGGGCCTGTGTCTATCAACTTCTTTCTCCTCGTGAAGACCGTCTCGCGGCGCGCGGTGCGGTTCTGGAGGACTTAAAAGAACGTTGATATTCTGATGCTTGATATCTATTTACCGTGATTACACCCAGTGACAGTATTAATTCTCTCTATGGTTCTCCTCTGAGAATTGTGGATCCATGCTGCCCTTCAATTACTAGTTTGCCTTTGTCAGAAACACAGGATCGGGGGACTTTCCAGTAAAACCTACAATCTCCGTGCAGATCTAGTGTTTCAAAAGTTTTTCATGGGAGAGGACTCTGAGATCTGTGGTGTATCTCATGAAGAACCATACAACTTATCTCTGAAGCCAGGACATTCAAGCTCTAGGCTTCAAGAAGTTAGATATAGAACATACTTAATGAGAATTTAGAACCTCCTCTGACTGACGGTTATGGAGGCAGTATTGGTGCACCCGGAGCTCGTGTCACCGGGGCATGATTTTCCACTAGAGCGTTATTCTAGATTTTGAGGGGAGGGGCTTTGACTTTCTGAAGTAAAGTGACCAGGCACAACCCATTGACACGGGGTAAGGCCCAAGGTTGGGGGTGCGAGGTCACCGAGCTAGTAATCTCCTCGTAACTACCTCTGGGTGGACATGCTCGAAGCTCTGAAATCTGGACTTGCCATGTCCAAGTCCGGTGCAAAAGTACAGAACAGACAAAATGTAAGGACTAATACGGCTCTGGTGTACTACGTCTTGTGTTCCGCGACAAGATCCTATCCGACCAATACCAACCGCGACATCTGCTATTCTATCCGATGTGGCACCAGTTCGAACTACATACTTACACATTTTAACGTGCATATGCTCAGACGCCGTGAGTTTGCGTCTATACCGTCTCCACCATCAATAAGTATATCACCACCATCTCCATTACACTGCTATACTCGTTACACATACAAGAAAGGTATGAAACCGACGATCTCCGGCCTATTAGCTGAGACGGGGATCCGGAGGCGAGTAATACAGCCCATGGTCTGTGGCTCCGAGGCTTGTAGTTCCGTTCTTCTGCGAGTAACCTTAGGTACGGTTATTGAGGCGGAGCCGAGTATCAAGGCTGTCTGGATTGTCTAGCCTCTAGGTCATTCGACCTAGCTACGTGTGGTAACTCGAGGCTCGAGGTTTAAGACTCGTTCCAGAGCTTGGAGTTCTCGGAAGGAACGTGAAGTTTGTTACTTCCACAGCGGATGGGAATTGGTAGGAGGTAGACTAGGAACTTGATAGCGAAGCGTTTGGTACTGCCGGTAGGTCGAAAGCTGTTGAAAGGTCAACGGAAGGAACTTGAAGCTCTAGATTTCGTGGTTTCTCGAGTAAGGCGGTCGAAATTCAATGCAGATTTTTCATCCATTGATGGGCACTTCGTACGCAGCAAGGTAGTGTGCCATATTTCTTCATGTCGTGGGATGGAAGGGCTATCGGGGACTGTCGAAGGAAATTCACTTGGGAGAACACTTGCGACGTGTGTGCCTTGTGGAATTGCCGTTGTATAGGGACGTTACAGCTTCCAGTCTCCAGAGAACATCGCGATCTGGCATTTCTCGTTTCACGTTCTCAGGAAAGGAAAGGTTCATGGGAGCAGGAGGGCTCGGAGATTTTGATGTAGCCATGTGGAAGCTTGGTGGATGGTGGTGCGGATCCCTCTGGCTCTTTGTATGTTTACATCATGACCAGAAATTAGAAATCAGGACCCAGAGGGCCTCCTGAGGCTCTCCCCAAGATGCGCAGTAACCACATTGTAAGCAATGATACATGTCCACGGCGACCCCTCGCAGATTCGGTTTAGTAACACCCAAGCCGAAGCAATTACATACAAATCCGAATCGTTTCTAGTGTAAATTGTAAACCCATTTCGCTTACAAGTGGGACTATGCGGAAAATCCTGGTAGGTGGGCGCCATGTGTACATGTGCGTATGTGTGGGGCGTGCCGCGAAAGCGAACCCTCAACCGACGATCTCCGCCGTACCAGTCCAAAATATGAAATGGAAATGTCGATGAAGCCTTCCATGAGCTATGAGTCCAAAGAGCTTGACAATACACCTGTGAAATGAATATGGGAGCATAAATGGGTAAACCCTCAACCGACGATCTCCCGCCTGCCCGTACGGCAGAGATGCCTACACGTAAAGCAAGCGCTATTTGACATTGTAACGTGAGGGCGGGGCCGAGTATCTAGACGGACAGAGCATCCAGGTGGTCTGGATGGATTTGACGCCAGTAAACTGACTGGATTGTGAGGTCAGCTGGCTGGATGGGCTCAGGCTGGAACTTACTTCATGTCAAAGTTAACTTTGTTAATTCCAAATTCCACCTACCTGGAGGCGTTTCGGACCTGGTCGCCTGGTCACCTGTGCGCGGTGGACCTACCAATGACCATAGCGACTCGGAAGGAACGGCTAGGAAAGACTGAGGCTAACGTTACCGGGAAGCCATACGTATACCCCCGATACGCATAACGCATGACACTGACCAACTTCAATGTAGGAACTTCTTGGAAGCAGGACGTCATGGTCCACCGTGAAACCCGCCCATTTGACTTGGATGAAAATCTCCCAATAAGGCGATGACCTACCTGCTTCTGGCATCTGGGAATCTGAGGATTGGAATGGAATAGAATGGGGTGTTCATAGATCGAGTTCCACTGCTTTCTAGAGAGCACAGGCGGGGGTAAGTGGGTGATTAGAGGGAAGTGGGGTGATAGATGGACGAGGGTGATAAGGACGAGGGTGATAGATGGAAGAGGGTGTTGCGGCCAATTTCTATCCGAGTCCGACTTCATTTACTCCTTGCCTTTTTGCGAACAGGACAAGAGTTTAGCTATCATTAATCATTCTCCCAAGGTAAAAAAATATTAATAAAGAGGTATCGGGTACGACGGAGACAATTCCACACTGTTCCATCGATACACACGGCACGGCTGCCCGTGACACTATTCCACATGTGCCATGCCATGTTCAGTTTGAGCACGCGACGTGTTTTTTCTCATCTTTGCGAGGCGGACGAGGCGAAACAAAATGGAGTTTTCGTGTATCAAACTATCAAGTACCGGTATCAAGATGTAACAAGACGTAGCAAGATATGCCACGGGCACACAACCGCGATTACAAGAAGCCACCAAAACACCAAAACACTAAACACGTTCAATAATCACGAAGACATCTCCCCACACCCGCTGCCGTTCGGACTCGCATTCGAGAGCGGACTCGAGCTCGCACTCGCGCTGTTCTCCGAAAGCTCACTACCGTTACTAACGCCAATACTCCCGATGCCGCTGTGGTAAGGGCTGTCGGCGTCGTTCGGGAGGGTGTTGTTGGCGTGATGGTTGGAGGAGTGGGGATAGTCGTTGGCGTGCAGAGCTTCGTACTGCGCGCGTAATTTTGCGAACTACCATCGTAAATCGTCAGTTATAAAGGAGTAAAAGGGGGAGGTAGGGAAGCACCTGCTGTTCCTCGACGAGCGTCCGCTCGTTCAGCTTGCGCGCCGTGGATTCCATGTGCACGAGCAGAGTCTGCGTCACAAAAACAGTATAACGCGTTAGGTTTTATGTAATGTGGGAGGGAGTCGGAGATACTGACGCGCATGCTCTCAATGGACAACCCCTTCCCCGCATCGGAGCACAGCGCGCGGTGAGCGTGATGATTATTCCTTATAGGCCCAACACCTCCTCCACCTGCCCCGCCTCCCATAGAGGGGTTTGCAGGCGAGGAGGGAGAGTGGGGGATGACGCGCTGGATGGGGACGGGCATGAAGCCTGCTGCGCGGACGCGGTCCTGGAGGTAGAGCGAGTAGGACTCGATGCACTCGAGGTAGTACCGCTTCCTGTCGTGCGAGGAGATCGATTCGCTGTGTACACACGTATTGGATTATACATAAAATGAGGGAGGAGGGAGTGACGTACGGATCTGTGGGCTGGAAGCCGAGACTGGCGAGCCTGGTCCTCTGTTTTCGGCCGCCCGAGCCCTGTCGCGGGGGGAGCGGGGCCGGAGCTGCCTTTGCGATGTCGCTGAGGAGCTGTGAGGGGGTGGGGAAGGAGTCGGGGGACGGGGAGCGCGTGCTGGGCATGGCCGTCAGGATGTTGGCAAGGCTGGGGGGCATCCATCCTCGCAAACCCAGATCGGCAGCGCTCGCATCGTGGGAGTCGCCCATCTCCAGATTCGCAGATCCCATCGCCGATCGGAGTATCTGGTCGGTGTATATAACAGCGAGTGCAGTCACCACTCATGGCCATGGCTCTCCCCTCCGACGCCGCCTCCTGCTCCACCGCTGGCACCAGCAAAGCCGCGAGCGTCCCCCACCCGTACGCCCGCATCTACGCAAAAAAAGACGCAAAGCGGCGCCGCATCTGGAACCACGTCCTCGAGAAATCAGTCTTCTCCCCCCTCCAGCTCTCCACCGTCGGCGCACAGGACCGCCGCCCCATCTACGTCGCCTCCCTCGAGGCTCACATCGACCGCCTCCACGCCCAGCTCAAGGCCCTCGCCTGCTACCCCCCGTCCGCGACGACCAGCTCGCGCCCTACATCGGCCTCCACAGCAAGGTCGCAAAGAGCATGGTCTCCAGCCTGCAGCACGATATCTCCCAGACGAATCTCAAGTTGTTGGAGCTGGAGCGTGCGGTGAGTGGGGGGCCGTGGATGTTTCGTGCACAGCCGCTGACTTGAATCGCTCCTAGAACGCGAAACTCCGCGAATCCCTCGGTTTGCCGCCCAAAGCTCCGCCACTCCTCGTTCCCTCCCCGCCGCCCCGCCCACACGTGCCATGCACCTTCCCGGACCTCTCCGCGCACACAGGTCATTCCAACCACCCCATCTCAGAACCAGTCCCGTCATACAGCCAGGCATCCACGCCCGCGTCGCACTTCTACTCTTCCGCAAATCCAAACTCGGACGCGAACGCGAATGGCAATAGCGCGCCCATTGCACTGCCGACCCTCCCGATGCCAGAGCCCTCCTCGCTCTCGTACTACTACTCTTCTCAACCCTCTCAACCCTCTTCTTTATCCGCGTCTTCAACGTCGTCATCGTCCTCTCCAACGGACACTTGTTCCTCCTCCGGCGCGTCGGCATACGCAGCGCCCTCACCCATCTACTCGACGCCCATGTCCCCATCATCCCTCGCAGACGCGCTCTCCCCCGTGTCCCCCGTCCACTCCACGCACTCCGCCGCCCCGTCTCCCGCATACTGCCCGCTCACTATTACCACCCAACACAACTCACCCGTAGACACTAGCGCCGACTTCTCCATGCTCTCTCAACCATATTACCCGCCTCCTCTTGCCCCTTCTATCCATCAACCCCAAGTGCAACCACCCGCGTACGACGACGCCGACGCGTACCGCCACGACCAGCACCTCATGCTCGCCTACCCGGCGGTGTACCTCGACCCGCAGCCGCAGCTGGCGTACGTGGATGTGCAACAACCCCGCCATCTACTTGGGCAACAACCGCAAACGCACGTACAGTACCATGTACAGCAGGAGCAAGGGGAATGGAAGCAGGGTGGGTGGAAGCAAGCGCAGCAGAGAGACGAGGAGGAGCAGCGCGTCCACACGATCCGCGTTCCCCACCCGCGCTTCCACCTGTACCACCGCTCCCAAGAACAACTACCGCAGCAGGAACACCCGAGTCAGCAATACGGCTCCGACCTCCCACCCTCCTACCCATCGCACGCGTCCTACCCCCCCTTCGCCACCCAGTCTCTATCATATTACTCGCAGGAACAAGGGCAAGGGCAAGAACAGCAACCACAACCCGAGCTGTACACCTTCCCCGAATCCGTCTACCCGTCGCCCGTTTCCCCTTCGTGGACCGACTCCTCGGACGCGTACACACCGTCACATCAAACGTATATGGGATACCACATGCACGTTCAGCCTGGATCCGGTATGCATACACATACCGCACACACACACGGGCACGGACAAGGACATGGGCACGTGCAGTATCACTACGAGAGTGTGCAGTCGGTGTCGTTGCAGGCGTTCTAGATTTAGGGTTTTGGTCTTGGTCTCTCTTATTCTTATCCAACCTTTCTTCCTCTTTCTCTCGCCATGGTCACACGCGCTACCCTTTTGTTGGTGCTTTGTCGTTGCGCTTGGCCGCTCTGTTAGATTACTATTGCTATTCCTTGCTTTGAATCTCTCTATTGATTTCAAGTTACTCGCCATCCATTTATCCTTGTATAATCATGCACCACATACTACCTAGAGTCGCGTAATACATCAGTCTACCAACGGATGATAAAAACCCTATGCGCCCCTCCCCCTGAAATCTCTGAGCGGTTGCGCAGCTGAACATTGAAATTTTGCAATATGGAACACGAATGGCATATCCGGTTAGACTCGACGCAGGAATAAATGGTGCGTGCGTGCGGTCGATTTATTCATCAGGGCGTGCATACTGGATCCACATAGATATACGTGTACGAACAACACATGTCGCAAGTCTGCCGACGGATGAAAACCCCGCTGTTCACCACACTTGTCTGCCTCCCCCCCTCCGCACTTATTCCTACCTACCCCTCTCAACTCAGGAGCCTCCTGAGTCCCGATTGGACTTGGACTTCGCAGAGATGTGAAACTTTGAAGATTCGGATGGTAAGATGGTAACCATTCAGAAGGCTGAAGGCCCCGGTGGTGACTTCTTCGTCTGATGTTCCATCGTTACCACTATGCCGTTGAATCTTCATACGTGCGCCACCCCCGACGTACGGTCCTCCCAATGCTATTCACCAATTTACACGCATCCAACGGGGGTAGAGAATAAACGTTAAACACAGAGCTTTTCTCGGACTGGTATTGGTGGTAGTACTAGAAGCGGAGGAAGACGGCGTCATCAGGGGGCCTCAGAAGGGATCGTCGGCTTCCCAGTAGCGATATTATACATCATTTGCGCTCCTTCTCCCCCTTCTTCTCGCCCGCCAACAGGGCTTCTCCGCTTCTGATCCTGCGCCGTTTTCAAATCTCTTCACAAGTGGCGCCGCGCGGCCCCTCTGAAAATTATGCCTAGAAATTACGCAGGAAATTCGACGGACGTGTCCGTCCTCCCAAGCAGTATCGGACGCACGGGTAGACGCCCCCTCCCCCCGTACGTGTTGGAACATTTACCACCAGAATGCATCCATCGTCGCCGTCACCGTCACCGTCACCGCCTTCCGACTCCCCCAAGTTTATTCCTGCTGATCGACAAGTCCAACCGGGACTCCGCGAGATTACCTCCCCCAACCCACCGCTCAAGATCGCCCTCTTGCACCCGCGCATTCCTATAACGTAACTTGTTTGTTTGGTGCGGTAGATAGACACGCATACGTACTCGGTACCCGGACGTCAGCCCTCCAGTACCCAGTCCTTCTTCACACTGCCAATGAGGAGTACGGAGAGCGGAATAGGGCGGAGCTTGCCTGACACGGATGGCATCCCAATTCAGTCGCCCGTCACCCAGATTTTCTCGTCCTCACCGCCGCTTCTCGCACCGTTTTGGATACTCGTTTTCTTCGCCTGCGAGAACCGCCGTCGGCCTATCGAGATAGGCTTCGCGGGTATCCCGAAATGGGTGTTGGGTGGACATTTGGGCGGAGCAATTAATCAGAGAATCAGCGTAGAGATCCAACTGTGTGCACTGCAATCTCACCCGTCCTGTCGACCGCTTCCTTTTCTTCTTCCTTTTCTTCGTGTTAATCGTCGTCGGCGCCGCTCGGACGATGTACCCACTCTCAGGCTTCAGGCCTCAGGAAGTGAGCAATGAATCAGAGAATCAGCGTAGAGATCCAACTGTGTGCATTGCAATCTCACCCGTCCTGTCGAACGCTTCCTTTTCTTCTTCCTTTTCTTCCTGGACTTCGCAATGTATCGTCGGTCGGCGCCGCTCGGACGATGTACCCACTCTCAGGCTTCAGGCCTCAGGAAGTGAGCAATGAATCAGAGAATCAGCGTAGAGATCCAACTGTGTGCATTGCAATCTCACCCGTCCTGTCGAACGCTTCCTTTTCTTCTTCCTTTTCTTCCTGGACTTCGCAATGTATCGTCGGTCGGCGCCGTCGGACGATGCCCATGCCTGTCCATGTCCATGCTCAGGGCATCGGACGCGTTCAGGAGCAAAGAAGCAGGGAAAGTCGGGTGTAGTGGCATCGGGTGTAGCAACGTAAAGCCGTCCGCCTTCCCTTTCTTCCCCCACTCCAAGCCATTCCCGCATTTTGCCACCGAGTAATCGTAATCGTAAAAGTCTACGTTAAAATATTTCAATAATATGATAAGGTTTTTGTGGAGCGAGGGGGGACAACCGGGAAGTAAGAGTATCTGGTCACCTCTTACCTACCACTTATCTACACATCACCCTGTACCGACCGTGACTACCGACCCTTACAGACCGTGCAGTGGCCTGATAATTGAACGTTCGTTCGAATATCGACCGTCGTTCCCAAAACGGCCTGATCCCGAAAGGACCTGACATCCCAAAAAAAGCGCGAGTGAGTGACGATTCGAAAGCTCACTCTACGGTTGGACGACGCATGGATACGGCAAGTATCTTCCCTTTTGGATTCCCTTGGGGCTTTCGCTAGGCTTTCCCGCCTTTCCCCCCTTCCCCATATGGTGTAAGGTTCATAAGGTTTGGCCGCTGGCGTTTGGCGTTTGACATTGACATTTGGCGTTTGCCTTCGCCTTCCGTCCTTCTCTCCTTCCGTCCTTCCCTCCTTGGGAGGTTGACGTCCCCCCTTCAGGCTCCTCCAGGACGTTCGTGGACGTTCGTGCCTTCTCGCCCTTGCGCGGTGGTGCTTCGAACCTGACGCAGTCCTGCGAGATATTTGCTGATTTTGTGGGCATTTTCATAAGAATACGTGGGTGAGGGGCGATCAGGGGGTAAAGGGGGAAGGAAAGAGAAGGATGGGTGGAAGGAGAGATGGAAGAGAAGGAATAATATATGGGGGTTGGAGTCGGCGTCGCCGGTGTCGAGCAAATCCCTGCCCTGAGCCTCGGCCAATTATAAAATGCCCCAATTATCGGAGGTTCGGCGGTCTACCGCATGTATCAGTCCGTTCGAAAGGCAAACTTTAAAACTACGGAATTGAAATTGCCTGCAATGAACATGAGAAATGCCATCACAATTGCGCGGTGCATAGAAAGTACTTGCTTACATCGTGACGCGGGAAGTGGAGACGACGGTACCGCGAAGTCATCCACTCCTTCCAATTTGGCGCTTCAGTAAATGAACTCTCGGAAAGGCAAGCAAGTTACTCAAGTCGAGCAGCGAGCATCATCAGAAAGCAAGAACATTCGCGACATCTATACCCGCACCCGCCACATGCACCCAACACACCGGCAAGCCCTTTGGAAAGCTAGAATCAAAACTTGAAAGCTGAAATTGCTGAGAGGCATGAGTCCGCGTCAAAATCCGTGCGAGGGACACCTGCGCCGTGAGTTGTAGCGCCGTGAAGTCACTGCAGCGGGGATGAGCGGTACCGCTAGGTCGCGAGTCATTGGCTCCTTCGGCGCTCTGGCGCATCAACGTATTAGCGTCCAAAAAGGCAGGCAAGGTGACCTGAATCGAACAACGAACGTCCGTGACGTCCTTACCCAGGTCCCACACCTGACACCAATGACCATAGCAGTGGCCAATAAACACGATAATCGATATCGCGATATCGATTAATCGAATAATCAACAGCAATCCGGCAGATCAAAGAAGGTCATAAATTGCACTCTGAAATCAGAATCATAAATCAGAAACGAGACCAGAGAAAGAAATATGAACGGCGAATAATTCGAAGGCCAGGCCAAGTACGGAAGTACCAACATGCCGCCCCTTTTCTTTTTTTTCTTTTAGCATTACGACGAGGGGCTTGCCCCAACGGATTGAACATCGAACTTTGGGAGCGCATTATGGACACGGACACCTCTGCGCAGCGATGTCGCGATCGTTCGAGTTCTCGATTGTTCGGTTCCCCGGCACCACAGTTTCGCCCTCGATCGTCGGTTCGGAGA
Source organism: Pleurotus eryngii var. eryngii (assembly GCA_029467805.1). Taxonomy (NCBI): domain Eukaryota; kingdom Fungi; phylum Basidiomycota; class Agaricomycetes; order Agaricales; family Pleurotaceae; genus Pleurotus; species Pleurotus eryngii. The sequence continues at coordinate 1,281,977 of SZVJ01000018.1, forward strand.
TGGGGTGAAACCTGCTTCGCGCTGAAGTGGGAAGTAATCAACGAGGACATTATCATCAAAGATGTAAACGAATGCAAACTGATGCAAACTGAACAGCGGCACCGGAGACCACAGCGCGATCACGCCTTAAGCCGTCTTGGGCTATCTCCAGCAGTTGAGGGTTGAATATTTGAATACTTGAGTTTTGACATGCTTGACAGGGCGGCTAGAGAAGAGAATGGCGCCACTGGGAACTTTGGAAGAGGAGGAAATTGGGAAGTGTGAAGTGAATATATCTGTTTGATAGCTTTCACTTTGAGCTTTGGAGTGTGAGTCCGTGTGGCGCTGGCATGCTCTCTCGAATCTGCTGCTACATCTGGTCATCTAGTAAGGTAAGCGATGTGATTTTAGGGCATGGAGGCCGGTTAGGTGTGGAATGCCTATCCTCAGAGGCCCAGACCTATGGAACACCCACTCAAAGGCAACACATGCTAGGCCCGCACCCCATCGTCACAAGGACCGGTCTATCGAAGAAGCGAAACTTTGTTGAGTTTGCTCAAAGCAACCTTGAAAGGAAAGATAGACTTTGTTGAAAATTGCGTCCCAGGAATCTTCAAGATCGCCGGGCGCAGCAGATCTACGAGGAGGTACGTGCGGTTGCGAAACGCTGTTGAATCAATCCGAATAGCTAATCGTTGTTTGTGATCCAAAGCGGTTGATGGATACAATGGTCTTCTTTCCTACTCGGTAGCATATTGACAACATCGGCGCTGCCAAGGGTCAGAAGGGGAGGCGCCAGGGCGCGGGCAACAAGTAGTCACTGCCGATGTACTAAATTGTCGATAACTTACGATCGCAAGGCTTTTGGAAAAACAATACTCCATTGTTAAGTAGGACGTAAGGAGAGGCACGGAGAGAAATATACTCAATGACGTCCAACAGGCTCCGACGACTACATTGATTGCCTGGCGTGCACCCGACAACTCGACAAGGGCTGGGATAGTACGATGGTTCCAACAGGAGTCGCCAATCATGCGCGGCCCATCGAAGAGTTCAATCAGCATGATGCTTATCATTGAACTAGAATACGTAGCGAAGCCGTCACCTCAGTAATAATTTTATCTCTTGGACAAACGTCGCTCTCCGCGCAGCGTGTGCTGCGAGAGGTGTCTGGGATTCTGACGATGCGATAAACGCACGAAGGAGGGCATATCAGGAGGGCTAGAATACACAGCATATAAAAAGAAAAAATTACGTATAGTTTGAATTTGAACAGGAACACAGACACTTGAGGACAGCCAAGGACGAATGAGCAAATGTCCTGCAAACAAGCTGTAGTGACGGCAAGCTCGAATCATGGACACAGACATACCAGGCGCCACAATACATTATGGGTTGTCATCGGCGCCAGCTACGAATTTGTGTTTGCCTCGTTGCGACACCTCGGTCATGCCCTTCCCGCTACCCGTGACACCAACTGTCAGATACTAGTTAGCAACTGCACTACGATGAAAAGGCATAGAGAAAATCACCTCGTCCTAACGGATTATCTGGGGTCTTGAAGATGCTCGTTCCAGAAACACCAGCTATATGCACGCCTTTCTTCTCAGACTTTTTCGTGAATTTCTGCCACGACGCCTGCTTCTGGACTTGCTCCTTCGCCTTGGCAGCGCGCACCTCCAACTTCTTCTCGTTCTTCTTCTTCTTTCGCTCCCTCTCCTCCTCCTCCCCTTTGCTCAGCTTGCGCTTATTTGACGCTGCTGGGGCAGTCGCAGCATAGCCGGCAGGAAGGTGCTTGATCTCCGACCCCTTGACCAGTTCCGTCGTGTTGTACCCTTTAAATACGATGCTGTATACACGATTGTCGGATGACCCACCGACAGATGTGATTCTCGCAGGGTACCACTGCCCATCGGTCGAGTACTTCGCTAGACACTCGTTCCCAGCTTCCCACATCTGCGATGTAGCCGCGGAGGAGTTGGATTTACGAGAGGATTCATTGCGTGAGGAAGAGGCTGCTGCTGCTGCTTGGGCTAGGGCGGCTTGAGTGAGCTCAATGAGCTCCTTGAGTTCTGAGCGAAGAGAAGACAGTTCAGCATTATTTGGATCATCTGCGAGGGCAGTTTCTACTTGTGAGAGTTGGACCTGGTAGGTTTCGAGATCAGCCTTTTCCATTAAGCCAGGTGCTGAGTGCAGGATGTGGGCGATGGTGACGGTTGGACAATACAATTGACCGTGAGAAATTAATCCTAACACATTCAAATGCGGCACTTACCACCTTCAGTCAATGCCGTATTCAGCGTATTAAATATATGTAGGTCTAGTACAAAGTGACGCAAATGCGCATGTATATAGCACCGTACTTATTAGTAGTCCCATCCGCCTTTGGTATCAAGTTTCACCCTTATATCCTGCTTGGCCTTACTTCCTTGGGGGCGTCCAGCTTGCCGAACCGATCGCTTCGAATGGTGCAGTCGTTGTTGTCTGGCACGAGTCTTTGATAAGTCGGACGAGACGATACTCTTTACTCCGTGGATGTTGAGAGCAGCGGTTGCGTCAGCAATTTTGTCTATCGATGTCGGTGAAAGTGATCTTGAGCGAGGGGGAGAGCGAGACAGTTCACGAAGAGGTGAGAAGGGTTCAGGCAATTGTCCATCCTTATTCGGAGGCGTGGACACATCGATTTCAAGCTTTTCATCCGTTGTCGGTTTTGTTGGGTCGTCTTCTACATTCTGGGAATTATTCTCTTCACCTTTCAGGTGCGCGCCTGCTCCAATTTCCTCTCCCTCTTCTTCCTCGTCCTCTCCCTCTTCTTCCTCGTCTTCCTCGTCTTCGGCCTCCTCCTTGCCACTCCCCTCCTCCTCCTTGACGGCATCCATATACTACATAGAGTTAGCAAATAAGAAACGGGCTAGGTAACGCAATCTACGCACCTCTTCTAAAACCTTCATATCTTTGCGTCCGAATCCGCTGGCTGCAACGACAACGTCGAGTCTGAAACCCCCTTCGGTCTCGTCCGAAGATTGTATCGACTTGAACCTCGGGTACAAGGAACTCTCGTAACCATATCGGCGTTTGAAGAACGTCCTTATACACTCCACATCTCTATTGAAATACCTTCGCAAGCATATCAGACTTGTTTGATGGATCAAAATCAAAATATCCATACCATTCGGCGTTCTCATGCGATGTGCTGACCATCTGGGGGAAATCGATGACGATTGGTTCACCGGTATCGCGAATGAGAATGTTAAACTCGTTGAAATCGCCGTGAATTAGCCCTGAGCGGGCAAATCGCACAATGAGGTCCATTAACTGGGAATATAACTTCCCTGGGGACTCAACCTCCGCTATTTGGCGACTATAACCTGTCAGCCGAAGTCAAGATATCGGACAGAGGACCTACAGAGGATAAGCATCTATGAATTCCATTAATATACAGTGTCGTGCTTGGTCAATTGGTTTTGGGACAGGGAAACCGTTTTCGTGAAGGACCTAAAGGATATTAGGAGATAGTTCATGTAACCGATACAACGAAGGCCACCTTCATAAAAGCCCATTCTTTTTGTGCTGCTAGTCGTGACATGTACATCCATGACGCTGACTTCCGTTTGCCCATGTAGTCTCGTTTACTTTTTATGGTCCTGAAGGATATGCGACCCAGGCTAAGTGAACATGGGGTGAGTTACGTTGATACATTGGGGATGAAAGTTTGCACACCGATGAATCTTCAGCACCATCTCTTTCCCCTCACCATCAGCAACGACGTATATGTCTAAGTATACATCGTCAGCGTATACCACTACTACATAGGACCTCCGGAACGACATACCTGATTCCTTCCCAACCCCAATCTGGTTTCCAACTGAAGCCAGAGTGTCTCGCTTCGACATAGCACGCATAGCCAGGTAGTCGTATCCGCCATATGTCAACCTATATCCATCATCTATCTCAACGTTACGTTCAAAATATTCGATCTCTGAGAACGATGGATCAGGCGTACATTTGGAGTTCTGCACCTTCGATACAAGGTTCCTCTTGGCTAGCGATCCGATCAGCTTGTTCACTCCCCCGTTCTTCAGGCCTGATATTTGCGCAATGAGGGGGGTTGGCACGACTTCATGGTTTTTAGAGCCCATTTCCACCTGTGTTCCGTTGTGACATCAGCGATCTATGTATCGATACGTTTACGCACCGCTGTGAGGACTCTGAACTCTTCTGATGTTACATAGCGTAGATCTGTTGCATCGAGCTTCATGATGAGGTCTGAAATGGGTTTACAGAGATTTGCAAATTACTGTAGCGGTACTACACGGACTCAGAGATCGCAGCATCCGGACAATGTGACTCGTCGCGAACACTCAGTCACACTACAAAAGTTGGGCTCCCTCCTCCGAAAATACTAGCAGGGCAGCAACACGGCAATTAACTCTGCCTTGATCCTCAGGCCTAGGCCTCAACGTCAACGTTCAACCTTTGAACTTTGCACCCCATCGGGATGGTACTTGTCAATATCGAGATATTTCATGAACTACAAGGGCGGACCAGCACCCCCGTCGCGTCGATACTAAAAGTTCTTGTACTCGCCACATGCCAGCGGCTCTGCTACTGGTTCCCTCGCTTGTCCGACCACGGTGACAACAATAGCGCTTTTACGTGGATTTTGGCTTTAAACAATGGTTTGCCTGACGTAAGCAGCGTCACCTTTGTTTTCTCGAAGGCCATTGTCAGTTCCGCATCCGCACCCTGGAATGCAAACCTTTACATATAAACCGGACCACCCAATCATGTCGACCACAACCTACTCTTTCTTTCTGTTTCTCATCTTCTCTACATTTCCTCTCTTTCTGCTTCAGAGCCGCGAGCGGCCATTGCTTTTTAGTTCTTCATATCCAACGACCGAGTCTCTACCGTAACGACCTCAATCCTATCACTTCAATTTCTCGGACACGATGATTCAAGGTTTATCCAAAGCCATTACACTGTAAGTTAATCAGTTAAGACACTTTCTGCGGCGCTCATTCTATAACGTCTAGTTACTTGTCCCCTGTCCTCATGTTGACGACAATCCTCCTCACCTTGTTCGCGTACCTTGCTCCCGTGTTGATGCTGCAAGATCAAGTCGCGCTTTTGACAGTTTCTCCATCTACCGCACTGGTTCAGCCAGGACCTTCCAACGGCGTTGATGGCCCCAGTCTCTTCCTCGGCCCTCTAGGTAATGTCAAGATCGTCCACGCGTCTTGTGCTGCAACTCATTGTCGACTCAGGTTCCTGCTCGAAGCCGAACAACGGTGGTCAAATCAACTGTACACCACCAACGATATCACCTGAATACGGTTTGTCCATTTGCTTCTGGCTATTTCGCCCTGCTAACATACGCTCTTTAGATCTTTCTGCGCTACCTGGCAATGCACCGAATCTCCTACTTTCCGCGCCCACTTCGACCACACCTGTGTTCATGGCGTTGGCGATATCATGCTCCTTCATTTTCTTCTTCACGTCCACCTTGATCTCCTTCCGACACAAGATGGGTGAGAAGGTTGCCGCATCTCTGGATAAACCTTTGGTGCAAAGGCTTTCTGCGTGGATTGGTTTCTTCGGTTTCTTGATTGGTCGGTCTATATATTCATCCGTTCTATGCCACGACTAACATCCGTATTTAGGCCTCACGTCGTTCCTGATCGTTCGCATGTGGTTCGGAAAGGCTGTCCAGGATTTCAATAACAGTATCCTGGCACAAGGCGCACAAGGCCCGAAGCTAGCTGCCAGCAACGGCAATGCATTCACGAGTGCGTATCACTGTCCATCGGTTCGATGTCCGACTGAATTGACGTTGTTTTTCCTTAGTGGTTTGGGTGGCTTATGCCTTTTACGCTGTACCCCTCATTGTTTCCCTCGCGAAGCTCAACGTGTCGGCATCTCCTTCCAAGTAAGGACGCGTCCGATATGTCTTCTCTCACCCCAGCATGGACTTGTATCAATACATTGTACCCGCATCCGTGTCTACCTCTCATTGTAGCATTCTCTTAATGGTGACGAAGGGCCCGCGACATATTCGCGCGGGTCAGATCTATACTTTACAATATATCAATATTTGAACATTGGAATTAGATGTGATGACGATTCCCTTTCTTTTGACTTCATTCTTCGCGGTGGGTGGGCGGGACTTTATCCACAGTATTATCATGCCTGGTAAGTATAGGTTGACAGCTCCTTCTCCACCCGTACTAATCCAGGTCTGGAACAAGAACGACGTCGCTCTGATATACGCGATTGTCACGAAAGATATCCAGGTAGATGGTTATCGCCTTTTCGTTCACCATCCCCGGACTCGAGGTTTGCCGTCAGATGAATAGCGCGACTAACTATTTGACTCTTCCTCCGTTCGTGACACTACCCGTGGGTGGAATACCCGCGAGCTCATCAACCACGTCAAGGACCATGTGCGACGCTTCTGTGATATCTATAAAAACATGGCGGTGACAGCGAAACAACACCTAGCTTGCTGCGAACATGAGGACCTCCGTGTCTGTGGCCTCAGTGCTCTCAGCGTTGCTGTTCATATCTAGTTCGGTGCTTCAGTACTCCGCCGCAGACATCACATTGTCCTCGAACGTAGGCTCTCCGTCATTGTTGGAAGTTCCACCGGGGCTGCCTCCATCCCAACGTTGTACGCTTTTTCAATATCAATGATCATACTGAACTATCAGAACACCACCAGGATATCAACGCTCGGTCCTGACGGCAAATGGCTGGACGTCGACTACACCACGGGCTGCGACGCCCAGGAGTCAGGTTGGCCAGCACAAAGCCACTGGAGTCGCATCAGTAAATGCCATCTCAACTCCTGATATCTATATTTTATGACAAGTGCTTGCTTTCTCTCTGATGTATAGATTCCTTCTCAGCTGGCTGGCACGGCGGATTCCCGCATGCCGATCAACGGGTGAAGAACGCTGAAATCCGCGAGGCCATTTCCCCGGCCATGAATTTCTGGTTCTCGAATGATTTCACCAATCCAGCGTGCTTGGACTCTGGTAGTGAAGATGCCCCTGTGGCACCCCTGGCGTAAGTGACACTGGTTGTCGGGAAGAACATCGTGAATGAACAACATTATTTCATCTAGCTTAGGAATCGGAACTGGTTCTCCGACGCAAGTCAGCAGTATACACTATGGTTCTCGACTAAAAGCCGTGACTGATATAATCTAGGTCATCTTGATTCCTGGTTGGGTTAGCCAAGTATGCACCCTCCTCGGCGACAGCCTTTCAGCAGACGCGTTAGATAGCTGCATCCGCGTAACAGGTCGAGCCTTCAATACATTTTCAATCGGGATAAACCACATCAGCGTTGGCATCACTGGAGCGAACGCACTAGATATCGCTGGGGTCGGAGTGGACTTCGCTCTGTTCACTGGGAATGCCACTCTCCTCTCCGAAGCATTTAGCAGGGTCAATGCCGATGTGGTGATTCAGAATGCAGTGAAGGCTGACGAGATACGCGCCGATGGTAGCTTTGGACAACATGCGGGCCTGTTGTATAATGGCAATTATGGGAATAATTAGTGAGTTGTATTCTAGCCTTGCGAGAGGATGATGTAGCTGAACAAATGATTACCTATGTAGTGTTCTTGATGTCCTTGCTCTCGAAATCGCTACCGGAGGAACGGAGTTTGGCGCGTCTGCAGATTGTATGGACGTGTTTTCGACCCTGATAGAAGGGAATCAGTGGATGATATTCCAGAATACGCTTACCAAGGTTTTGCGCTGGGACTTCGTGAGTGCCCACGATTCCATGGCCTCCCTACAATTCACACAACTCACGAATCATGAGCGCAGAGTGTTTTGGGGTCGCATCATCTCTCTACCTGTGGTTGACAACCGGTAAGATTATACCTCCCCAATTAACGAAAGGCAGCCTTTCACTGACTCACGACGATCTGAGCATTCCACTCTCATACACCTTCTACCCAGCACATGGATACATGGACCGTCACTCTCTCCGATCCAACGCAGACGTTGTCGGCAGTTACCGACATACTCACGCTTGGAAGTGGTACCGCGCCTGCTGGCTGGGGTAGCGCGAAGACAGTGTCCCAAGCGGAGGCCAGGCTGGTGGAAGCGTTACGCAAACGCTCCCGAATTAGCAATAGAATATCCTTGTTTGATTGCGGCACGTGCTGTTGGGTTGCCAAGGACTGGTGTTATGTAACATGTACCGACCACCTTTCCTCCTCCCTGCCGTTTACTTCGGTGCTTCAAATGTTCTGCCAACGAAATCGTTTGCAGTAGGTCCGTACTTGCACATGAAACCACTTTGCCCAGCAAGCCCAAGAAAGCCGGTTTTAGTGTGAAGACGGACACGCTGGGCTTGCCGGAGGGATCGATGTTTCTTGCTAGCATGAGCGGTTCCGATCACTGCTTGGCCCCAGATTATGTATGCCAGCATAAAAGGCGCACAAACTCTTCCCAACTTTCGTCTTCTTCACCCTACAACTCCAACTTTTGTCAGTCCTTTCGACACGGAGTCGCAGGATGTCCACCAAGGCGTGTCTTGCACTCCTCTCCACATTCTTTGCTATCTTTTCACTCACATCTGCCAATCTTGATGCTTCGCATGGCGTGAGCCACTCCTCGCGACATAAGCGTCTGGGACGGCAACTGCACTCTACTGCTAATTCTACGCTGGGAGACGCGACTGTGGTGCCAGCCACGACAACGTCTCCTGTCCCTGAAGTGTCGGAAGCTCTTAAGCAACCAGTTCCTGTAACTGAAACCGCCGCACCGACCTCCGCCCCCAATGTCCAGCCTGTGGACTCGGGGACGTCGTCAGAGATATCCACCATGAGTACCCGTCGCATCCAGTCCATCATCGACAGTCTGAGTGACGGTGCCAACATCGAGCGGGTAGCAGCTTTGGGTAGTTGGTGCGTCCATCTTCAACTCAGAAGCGGATACATTCACTAACCGCCAACTACTACCCAGGTTGCTTACCCTTGGTGCAGACGGTCAATGGCCTGCTGCCGAAGTTGATTACACAAGAGGCTGCGAGGCCCAAAGGGCAAACTGGCCTATTCAAGAACATTGGCGGCGTATACGTATGTTTATCCCTCTTCTTCTTAAACACCTCGCATCTAACTCTTTTGCCATCAAGTCGTCCTCGCTGGTGTCTGGCACGGAGGCCTCAAAGGGACCGAACAATATGTAAAGAACTCGGACGTTCGTGCTGCGATTAGCCGTGCCATGGACTGGTGGGTTGCGAATGACTTCACCACTCCAGAATGCATCGACAAGGGCGGTAATGCTGCTTGCCCATGCGAGACTGTACGTGAATCTGCGTAAAGTCCATGCTCATGTGACTAAATTCGCTTTAGCCTGGCCTATGGAACCGTAATTGGTTCTCCAATGTACGTCTCTTTCACTCATTTTCGGTCCCTCGTACTCATTACCTCACTCTAGATTATACTAATTCCTGAACTCGTGGCCCAAACGTGTCTACTACTCAACGACAGCCTAACGTCGTCCCAAGCTTCTTTCTGCTCCTCCATTTCCCTGCGCTCCTACAATACGTTCACGCGGAGGCCCGCCTTCCTCACTGGGGCAAACACATTGGACGTCGCGAAGATTGGAATAGATCTAGCTATCTTAACTGGCGACTCATCTCTCCTGGCTGATGCCTACAACCGAGGTACACATCCATGAGTGTAGTTTTGCTTGTGCTGACGCCATGTAAATAGTGCACTTGGAGCTCGTCATTCAGGATAAACCCAAGGCCGATGGCATTCGCGCAGACGGGAGCTTCTCCCAGCATCTTGGCTTGGTCTACAGTGGTAACTACGGCAAGGACTTGTAAGATCTCTTCCCCGTCGATGTGTTTTGTGGCTCATCTGTTCGTATCAAGCGTGACTGATCTACTTGGTTTTGAGCTCCTGGCTGCGGGCACTCAATTTGCTGCAAACTCTGAACAGCAAGCTACATTCGCAACTCTCTTTGACGGTGGTGCGTGGATGATCTACCGCAACGTCATCACCGGGATCAACCATTGGGACTTCGTCAGTGGTACTTTTCTCTGAGCCCTCAACGCGTCACTGATTTGTACACAAGAGCGTCTTGGGCAGATTCATCAGCTTCCACGTCAAAGACGCCCAGCAAGTCTACGCTTGGTTTCCTACTCGATGTCCTAACTAATTCACCATCTAATAGGGCTTCGAGTAACATTAAGATCCCGTTGCCAGAAGTTCAAGCGCTTGGCGAGCAATGGGAGAACAATGTTTTAAAGAACTTCGCCTCCAGTTTGTCCACAAAAACAGACAACGCCAATGCCGGTCAGCTCTACGGAAACCGTATGTTCTATGCGAACGATTACATGGTGAATTGATTTCAACGATTTTGTTCATCGGCTACAATCTGACCCCATTGGCTAGGTTCATCGTGGCAAGAACTACGTCACCACTACGAGGATGTATTCAAACCGTACCGTCAACTCGGAATGCGTGAACTCGCAGAACGTGGGTTCTTTTTGCGATTGGTGTCCCAGGTCGTTGGGCTGATTTTTACGCCTTTAGCCTCTGGGATTCCATCTTTCCGACGGTACGGTCTACACGCGCGTGAAGGGGGATGAATATGAGGATATCGCAGCTTCGTGGGATTGGAACCTCATTCCGGGGACCACCGTCGACTATGCTGTTACCCCATTGCACTGCAATACCACCAAGGCTACCGGAGTCGAAGCATTCGTTGGTGGTGTTACCACAGAGCAAGTCGGTATAGCCGCTATGCGTTACACGAATCCCGTCGGTGCTTCGCTCAAGTGGCAGAAGACCTGGTTCTTCCTGGAAAACGACATTCAGCTCGTTATGGTTTCTGATATCTCCTCGACCACCAGTGCCTCCGTTCGCACAGTCCTCGACCAAAGACGCCATGGGGGAGAGATTATTGTCAACGGCGCAGTACAAGCCTCTGGCAAGTCATCTGTACCTGGAGCACTCTCGCTATGGCACGGAAATGTGGGATACGTGTTCCCCGAGTCGACCGCCGTCGCACTGCACCTTGAAGTAGGAGAAAAGGGCGGAAATTGGTCGACTATCGGAATATCCTCGCAACCCCCATCCATTGTTGATTTATTCGCTGCCTTCCTGGAGCACAAAGACCTCAACACGCCAATCTCCTATATTGTGCTACCTGGGGTGGACAAGGACGCCTTCGCTAAGAAGATACCTTCTCTCCCCATCGATATTGGTCAGAACGACAAGCACATCTCCGCTGTATACGATTCGGCCAACGATGTCATAATGGCCGTGTTTTGGAATGTAAACGGAGGCACCGTAACCATCAAGCCCAAGGGGTGCACCCCCATAACCATCACTTCTGATGGAAATACGGCTTTGGTGTTCAACCACAAGGATGGGAAAATCACGGTCGCCGATCCCTCGCAGAGTTTGGAACGACTCAACATCAGCATCAAGGTCCACAGAAAAAGGAAGCTCTTGCCAGATCTTATACCACATACGAGGAAGATCACCTTTGAGCTGCCTTCGGGTGCGTTCGCTGGCAGCAGCACCACGAAGACGTTCAAGTGCCTCACTCGTAACGCATATGCAGATGCTACTGATTGAAAAGAAGATGGCGATGGTCTGATACGTATACTAGAATATCAAATAATCACTTAATGAAATCGCCCTCTCCCATAACCGACTGCCAGCAAAGGTGTTCCTTCCTGGTTGTGTCAGTGTTGCGCCCCTGAATCCCAGATTATGCCATTGGCCATGTGGCGCGTATCGTCAGCTGGCCGTATTTACCACCGTCTTGTCTCCGAAAGTGGACTGTCCTGCGACCATAGGCGTTCTGATTTCGAATTCAATGCCCTAAATCCTCTGAACTGGATATCCACGGGAGATCTCCTAACTTTGGCTGTTTACTGGAGTCTGGCTGTTTGCGTTCGAGTGGAATCCGGAAATACAACAACTACGCTGCTGTTCTCTTCGAGTGCTTGCATTCGGTTCTGGTACCAAGATATTCCGGGATGACTTGCTGATGCCGATGCCAGATGGTGATGGGCCACCAGTGGGCGACAGCGCTCGAGTTGCAGGAGAAGCACGGGCCAACCAAAATAGAAAACCGTCAGCCACCAGCAAATTCAATGGCCATAAAGCATCAACCTAAAAGCTTCCATGCCCCATGCCCCAATATTATTTCTCTCTCCTCTCAAAGACGTGACCCGCAATGAAAGGATTCGTTGCGCTTGCTTCCCCTTTCTTTTTCCACTCTCTTTTCCTACAACTATCAGCTGCACTCGACGCGCCTCATGGGGCCAGCCACTTCTCGCGTCGCAGACATTTTGGACGCTCAATAAATCCCCAGGCTCAGTCGTCTGCATTGTCGACCATCGGAGTGACCGATGTCTCTAGTATTGCGGTTAGCAGTACCAGTGCTGTAGTGATATCTTCGACTGTTTCAGCATCGCCCATCGGCTCGATATCTGCCAGCTCGGGCGTGCAGGCTTCGTCTACCTCTATCCCTGTTTCTGCTAGTGCCCTTTCATCTCTAAGCAGCATCCAAGCCACCCCTGCCCAAGCCTCTACAGCCGCGTCCCCATCAACTTCGGTGCCAGCCCAAACTGCGGCAGAGATCAAGACTATCACCCAGAGACGGCTTAGTACGATCGTTGGGGGCTTGAGCACAGACAGAGCTGCAAGCATTTCTAGCTGGTATGTCATATATGTTGGTCGCGTGCCCTCCTTTCTGATTCCCCGACCAGGGTATCTACATTGGGCCCGGATGGGAAATGGCCAGCTTCGGAGGTTGACTACACCACAGCCTGTGCGGCTCGGAGGGCGAACTGGCCAGCACAAGAACACTGGCAGCGAATCAGTAGGGACGCCCGTAATTACCCTCGTTCTAATGTCTGATTCTCTAAATACACAGTTGTTATGGCTGGGGCATTTCATGGTGGTCTCGATGGCGCTTCTCAATTTGTGAAGAACGACACCTTCCGAGCAGTCATTTCTCGAGCCATGGACTTCTGGTTCTCCAATGACTTCACGAACGACGCGTGCATCGACTCTGGTGGGAGTTCTAGCTGCCCATGCAACACAGTACGTTAACAGCTCCACTCGCTTGCACACGGTCATTAATCGTACCTCATTAATTATAGCCTGGGTTATGGAACACCAATTGGTTCTCAAACGTTCGTGTCCATCGCCTTCTTGCATCCATTAGATTAACCTCTAGCAATAGACAATCCTTATACCTGAACTCAGCTCGGCAACCTGCTTGTTGCTCAACGATACACTGACCTCTACTCAACTCAGCAATTGCACCCACATCACCCTACGTGCATACGGGACTTTCACTCGAAACCCAACTTTCCTGACTGGTGCCAATACCTTGGACGTTGCCAAAGTCGGAATCGATCAAGCCCTCCTTACTAGCAATGTCTCACTCATGGTGGATGCGTATAGTCGTGGTATGTACCCCCGGCAGAAGAGCTAGGCTCATTAATTAATCTGAAGATGAGTATAGTTCACCGAGAACTCGTTGTTCAAAACGCCATTAAAGCTGACGGCATTCGAGCCGACGGTAGCTTCGGTCAACATGCCGGTATTCTATACAACGGAAACTACGGCAAAGATTAGTGAGTTATCAAGACTTCTGCGGAGAACTCAATCTAAATGATACTTGTGTGCAGCACGAATGATTTGCTCAACATCGAGGTTGAAGCAGCTGGCACCGGATTCGCTGCAAATAATGCATCGCAAAGCGCATTATCTACCTTGTTTGACGGAGACTTGTGGATGACGTACCGAAACGTGCTCTCCCGCAGAAATTTCTGGGACTTCGTGAGTTACGCTCCCTTTCTCCAAGCACTCATCGAGGAGCCTGACCTTGAGTTTCGCAGACTGCTTTGGGACGGTTCATCAGCTTCCCTGTCATCGATGGCCAGTACGTTACCTTCATTGCAATACACCATTTCCTTTTGTTTATTCTATTCGTAGGGCATCTGCCGGCCTCGGCATGAACTTATCGAGGGTCCACGAACTTGGAGAAGAGTGGGGCGCGGATGCTCTCATCAACTTCGCCAATGCCTTGTCCCAGAATTCCTCCAAGAGCGCCAATGGAGCCAAGCTCAATGGAAACCGCATGTTCTACGCCAACGATTATATGGTGGGTATAACGTATATTTCCTCTAGAAAGTCTGAGCTAATGCAAGACCCCCAGGTACACCGTGGACGCAATTATGTGACTTCGGTTAAGATGTACTCGAAGCGCACCGTCAACACAGAATGTACAAACACTCAGAATGCACGTTATTCTCTATTTGTATCAGGCTTTGTCCTAATCCTAGGGCAAATCAGCCGCTCGGTTTCCATCTTTCTGATGGTGTCGTACACACGTATTTGCAAGGAAATGAATACGAAGACATATCCGCTGCGTGGGATTGGAATTTAATACCGGGGATCACTGTCGACTATGGAGCCACTGCATTAAGCTGTGACCGCACTGGATTCACCGGTATCGAGGCCTTCGTCGGCGGAGCATCCACAGGAAGTATTGGCGTTGCCGCAATGCGCTACTCCAACCCATTCACAAAGGCCTTCCATTTCCAGAAGGCGTGGTTCTTCTTCGACAATGATATCCAACACGTCATGATCTCCAACATCTCATCAATTACGACCGCGCCCGTATTCTCTGTCCTCGACCAAAGGCTTCACGTCGGCGAGGTCTCCATCGACAGTGTCTCGTTGCGAGAGACAGGAAATATCACCAGGGCAGGCGCTGGAACCCTATGGCACGGAGGAGTCGGATATGTGTTTCCTAAGTCAAACACCAACACCCCGTTACATATTCAAGTTGGAAATAAGAAGGGTAACTGGTCCGCCATTGGAACCTCAACCCAGCCACCACCAACGGTCGACCTTTTCGCCGCATCTCTCGAGCACAAAGACATCCACCAACCAGTCTCCTACACTGCGCTTCCTGGAATCGACAAAGACGCGTTCCTCATCAAGAGCAAGACCATCCAGTTACGTTCCGTGCAGAATGATAGCCACATTTCGGCGGTGTATGACCCGGTCAGCGACGTCGTTATGTCGGTATTCTGGGATACCACTGGTGGATCGACTAGCTTCACGTCCAACGCCAAAACGGCACCTATAACCATCAAGTCCAGCGGCAACGTCGCCTTAGTCTTCAATCGCCGCACTGGAGACGTAACTGTCTCAGACCCATCCCAGAGCTTACAACAAGTAACCATCCAAATAAACACCGGCTCATCCACTTCCAATCTAGTCTTCACTTTGCCATCCGGCGGATTAGCTGGCAGCAGCGTTACGAAGAAGATTTGATCGTATACCTTGCTACATATATATATCCAATGTACTTACTTTTTATCTTTTGAATGACTGACTCAAATGACGACTTCGAATTTTATGTGGGCCCCTGAGATAATACCGTCTTCGGAGTACATACATAGGATCAGAATACAGGTTGCTCAGCACCATAGCCTTCCGGCTGCTGGTAAGCTGGCTCCTGAGGAGCATAGGCCTCCTCAGCTGGGGCGGCGGGCGCTGGGACGGCAATGGGGTCTTTTTGTTCCGACGATGGCTCACCCACAACCTTGTCGACGGGGGGCTCGAAGATTTGAACGGAGTCGGGGAGGGGCTTCCTCGGGCCGGTCTGTCCCTCGGGATCGTGGCCCTTCATGCTGCGGGACGAGTCAATGAGCAACGGCTTGATTTCGGGGTAAAAGCGACTTACATCTTGACCTTGATACCAAGGACACCTTGACGAAGCATGACGTGGCGGACAGCGTAGTCAACGAAGTCGCGGGCGGGTTGACCGGAGTGGATCATGAAGCCGTCGGTGAATTTCATGGATTTAGCACGGGCGGCGCGAAGCTTGCCAGAAACGACAACTTCGCAACCCTTGGCACCAGATTCCATGACGAAACGGAGGACACCATAGCAAGCCCTATGGAGATCTACGGTTAGATCATATCGTTTCAATCAGGAGGCAAAGCATTACCTGCGGACGGCAAGACCACCGAGGAGTTTGTACCTCAAGCTCTCGCACTGGGCAACGGCAGATAGACCGCGGTACTGAACCTTCTCGGCGAAAAGTTCGAGGGAGTTGTCGGGGAACTTGAAACGCTTTTGCACGAGAGATGTGAGTTCGCGGATGCGGCGTCCTTTCTCTCCAAGGACCTCCTGGGTACGAGTAGCACGGATGATAATCTATGCCGATCGAAACTCAATGAAACCTCGATAACGAGCACCTGCGATGTACATACCTCAGTGCGGGCGTGGGTTACACGAACATCACATCCAGAGTATCCCTCCTCAGAGAGCTCTCGGGTGAAGAATTCGTTGAGTTCGGCGCGGAAGACGCCGTCGGCCACGAACTTGCGCTTTTTGCTGATTTGAGTGGCCATTTTGGATTCCTAGACAATACCTACATAAATCACTCTGCGAACGCCATCTGGGCATGATCATACCTTGAATACGTCGGCTGATGAGGTCTGTAGTCGCTGCCTCGAGTCAAGTGCTTGATGAAATGTACCGTGAGAGTTTGTCCCTCACAACTGTATAGTTGCTTACGTAATGAATCTTAGGTTGAAGAAATTTCTTGAACGCGTTCTGGCGCCCTCACGTTCTTCCTGACACCACGACTGCGTCCGTCTCAGAGTCTTTTCCACCTGGTGAGTACTTTTCTGTTCGACCTTTCCTATCCCCCATCGCCCATGACGAGTGTTGCATACAACCCATTGGCACCTCTTAGTCGACCTGACCATCAAGCTTGCTTGATGGATCACTGACATGAATGACATCCTGAGGCAATCATACTGTGCTGGAATTTGCATGTTCGCTAACATCTTGTTCTTAGGTACTCGATAATACTCTCGTACATTGTACCAACCACTTCTGTAGAAGCATTGTTTTGTGCACTATATGCAACCATTCTCTTTGTGAACATCACTTAGTAGCCTCGTTAACGAAGATCCCTGCAGCACCCATGCCGCTGCCGACACACATGCTTGTGCATAGAAGATGACCTCCGGAACGTCTCAACTCCGCCAGACCAGTGGCAACTTGCCGGGTGCCGGCTACAAGTATCAGGTTAAACATCATAGGACCACGAGCAAAGGAAAGAACCGACTCATGCCCACTGGATGAGTGATAGCGATAGATCCGCCGCTGAGAAGACATCAGCTGAAGGTCGAGTAAAACAGGCAGAGCCGCTTACTTGACATTGATTTTCTCTATGGGGATCCCCAATTCCTCAACGCAGAAGGCGAATTGCGACGCAAAAGCCTCGTTGATCTAAAGTGCGTATGTCAAAGACAAGTTTGTACATTGTGGGCAAATTCTCCCACCTCCCATAGGTCAATGTCCGCCTTCTTGAGTCCGAATTGCTCTAATACCCTTGGAATGGCATCAATTGGTCCCACACCCATATGCTTAGGCTCAACACCTTCAAATACGCCAATTTCTCAGATTCATGACATTGGGCGAAGATGACAGGCTTACCGACAACCGCAGCGCCAACCCATTTCCCTATGATCGGCATTCCTTCCTTCTCAGCTCGTTCCCTCGTTGTCATGATGCATATAGCAGCCCCATCGCCGATGCCACTGGCATTACCAGCGGTTGTAGTTGCAGGAGCCCATTGAGGGAAGGCAGGTTTAAGAGCTGTGAGTGATTCCATAGTAACATTTGGACGAATTGTATCATCCACGGAAATGGTGGTGCCCCGAATTTCAATGGGAAGAATCTCTTCTGCGAGAATACCTTGGGAAGAAGCCTGTTCATTATCGATTCAGTCAGCCTTTGATCGTGAATGTATGTTTGGGCCTAACCTCATTGGCCCGCGTATGGGATAAGAGAGCATACTCGTCTTGCTTCGCACGAGGGACATTATAATCCAGGGCGACCATCTCTGAAGTCCAACCCATTGGCTTCACAACTTCAGTATCTTCATCTATGGGTCTGATGAAAGGAGCTCACTTGTATGGCATCGGCAGCTTTGGAATGACTGGAAACCGTGTCGACAAGCTCTGGGGTGGGCCGTGGGCTGCTTTCGTGAGCGCGGTTGACAAAGAACTAGCCCTTGAATACGTACTTCAGACTCATGCTCTCAACACCTATCGCAAGACCTAAAGTGATTTCCCCGGCCTGTATTGCATGTGCGATGGTTCGTATTGACATTAGGCCAGATGAACACAGTCGGTTGACAGTAGTAATAGGGACATGGGATGGAATCCCCGCCGCCAACGCTGCTGCTCGCGAAACGTACAGCGGCGATGGAGGATGGCAAGTGCCTGCAGAGTGCTTGTTACTACTCTGAACATGATACAACACGTTCCAATGCACTTACCGACACAGATATCCTCAATTTTACTTGGATCTAGGTGTGTTTGTGCAAAGGTAGCCTGACAAGTAATGTTCACGTTTGTTATCCTACAACGATTAACTGGGGAATAATGACCTTTAGCAGTGCCGTCAGCATCTCGTCAACGGGAACGTCCTTCAGTTGCCCTTTACGTGCCCTTCCCAGAGCCGTCCTCTTTGCAAAAGTTATGACAACATCATCAGAGTTCTTCTGTAAGACAGCGTTGAGTCCACGCAGGGTTGCTCGAGATGAGGCGGCACGAGTGTTTACGACGCCCGCGATACTGCGAGAGATACGACGCCTGAAAATATGAAGCATGTTCGACGTTGGGAAAGATAACGCGTACCGTGTCCATTTTCCAGGTCTTTATAATGAAAACGGGTAGGTCGCCGCCGGATCTTCGTTCACGCTGCTCAGAAGGTCACATGGCCAACGTCGTGGTTGGCGGCAGCGGCCACCATATTTACATCGTCCTCTGGTGAAGCCACCATGCATCAGTGCCCGTTTGGATTGGACTGGATCAAAGGCGCGCGCAGTGCCCGCCAATCTGAAGCGCCTCAAGTTGCACACTGCGCTGAACAACGGGGCTGTTCCATGCATCACGTGAATTCTAGTACATAAATGATGGGCAGAACCGTTGACGATCTCTCATCCCTCCCATGTCTTTCTTCAAACGCAACAATAGCAAGCCTCTCATCCCTCCAGTGGAATCGGATAGCCTCAAGTCGGGGGGAAACAGCTCTTCGCCCCGTCCGTACCGCTCCAGCGCTGCAACTTACATCCCCAGCCGGGATGGTGATCAATATAGCGCGCCTTACCGGTCGTCACCCGCGCCGGCACCCCCGAGCAATGATCAACCGACATCTTTGCAGGATAGGTACAGCCGGAACAGAGGTGTAGGCGACGCATACTCTAGAGGCGAAGGCAACCTCGACCAGGACCGCAACGAGCTCTTCTCAGGATACAATCCAGAGAAGCAAGGCTCGGGGAGATTCTTTGACGGACCGCCAAGGTCTGGTAGAGGAACTCCCCCCCCTGGAGAGGAGAACGATGAAGATGTTGAAGGAATCAAGCAGCAGACACGTTTCGTCAAGCAAGAAAGTGTCGCTTCGACCAGAAATGCTTTGCGGCTGGCCCGTGAAGCAGAGGAGACCGCAAGGAATACTTTGACAAGGCTTGGTGATCAATCTGGTGTGTTCCATGACCCGTGCACTGCTTTAGCCGCTGAATATTTGCCGTTTCAGAGAAGCTCGCTAACACCGAGCGCCATCTTGACGTGGCCAAAGGTCACTCACAGCGGGCTGACGACCGGACTGATGAACTCAAACAACTCAATCGGTCCATATTCAGGCCCGTGATCACTTTTAACAAAGACGCCAAGAGGGCGGCCCAGGAGGCCAAAGTGCAGGCTCGTTATGATGAGGAGCGAGAGGAACGGGAGAAGGGCATGATGGATATTCGCGAGACTCAGAATCGCATTGGACAAGCTGCAACATATGGCCGAGAAGAGGGCGGAAGTAGATTCAAGACTTCGGAGCAGTTGGCTTCAAGGAAGGAGCAGCAGAAGCGGTACAAGTTCGAGTCCACCGCGTCGGACGATGAGATGGAAGACGAATTGGACGACAACCTTGATGAAATTAGTGACATGACCAAGCGGCTGAAGGCATTGGGCACAGCTATGGGTCAAGAGCTTGATAACCAGAACTCTCGAATTGAGCGCATTGAAGGAAAGACGGTCGGATTGGACAGCAGGATTTTCAGGAATACCGAGCGCGTAAGTGGTGCTCACGGTCCTTATTACTTCCTCGTGCTGAATGCTTTCTTTACAGCTCAAAAAGATCAAGTAGTGGCAATATAGGGGTGGGGAGACGCTCGCAGGTCACCTGCCAGCTCAAACTTAGACACGGAATCAATTTAGGGACTCACTGTTGTTCTCGCTGACATGCATGCTATTATCCTCCTTTCTTGATACTAGTGTTTTATGTTGAGCACCTATTGATAAACTACCAAATCTAAACCATGGACGAATCAGAGGGGGCTGGCCTCCAAGAATGGTGCGTGCTGCTGTAATTGCGTTACGCCCGCGTCGTAGTGGAACATGTGTCTTCTAGGAATAATCTACAAGAGAAGCAGACGGGTTCGTGACTGCAATCATGTCGCATACCAAATCTAAACGAATGCACCTCAGCTTTATTCGCCGCTGCCACTACAGAGATGGAAGCTTCTCGCCTCAAAGTGCGAGAGCTTGAACGAGAATTATCCGTGTGGAAGATAGCACATAAAGTGGTTAGCAACGAGAAAGATGTATTGGTCAAGAAGGCTTCTCGTTTGGAACAGGAAATTGGGAAATGGACCGTGAGTTTGTTTCATTAAGGTTGCTCCTCTGACATAGTGACCTTCACCAATACAGGGCGATAAACCGCTCATTGTTGCCCTAATCGACGGCGATGGGCATCTATTTACTCAAGACCTCTTCTCGGCCGGTCAAGCTGGCGGTAGAACGGTGCGTCGTCCTAATATTTAGGCAATAGTTGCATACTAGCTGCAGATACTGAGCCCTCATCGTAGGCCGCCACCTTGTTGCGAGAGGCATTACTTGGATACGTTGCAGACAAAACCCCGGGGATAGCCAATAGGGCCGAAATCCTATTGACTATATTCTGGAATGGAAAGGGTCTTAAAGAGACTTTAATGAGGAACAACGTGTGTACTTGGGACGAGTTTGATGGATTTTGCCATGGGTTCAACCAATCTACCCATCTATTTTCAATTGTCGACGCCGGGAATGGTAAGGAAGCGGCCGACACGAAAATTAAAGGTGCTGTAGTTGACTTCCTCCTGCTTCAATCCGTTCTGAAGAATCTAGCGCAGAACATCCTCGCCTTTTTACGCATTTTCCACAAACTGAACTCGTCTTTTTCGGAGGTTTGCCTGACCTTCCCTATCTATCCGCATAATGCCTGATCCATTTCAACAGGTGGTCATGATAATGGTTACACTTCGACACTCACCTCCCTCGAAACCGAGGGTTTGTTACACAAAGTCGTACTTGTACGGGGATATTCGGACCTCGCGCTGGAAATCCGACATCTAAGACTGACAGAACTATCAACGACGGGAATCTTCATGACGAAGAAACTTATATCGTCGCCAATTAAGGCCAATAACAAGCCTCTCCCGCTAGACTTTTACTCCAAATCACCCTCTTCGTCCTCGGACGTGATGAGTCTCACAGAAACACCTGGCGGAGGGACTGATCAAGTCAGCCGTAGTACTTTCTACCGCCAAGTAGCTATTAACATCATTCCAGCTTCCAACCAGTCCACGCAAACCCCAACGTAATGTAAGCATCCGCGTCGCAATATGAATCAAATTTGACTAAGGGATTCTACCAGTGCTTTTGCATCCCGTTTCTCTATGTTGCGCGGGCTTACTCTCCTATAGGGAAGGCTGCGGGACCGAAGCCTTGCAATTTCTACTACCTCCATCCTGGCCGTTGTCAGAGACGGGACTGCCGATTTGCTCACGATTTGACTTTGAGTGACGCGATGATCGGTCGAATGCGCGCCGCAGCCCAAAAGAACCCTTGTTCATTCGCGAATAATGGTTTGTGTCCTTGCCAAGCATAGTATTCGCCTCTTTAACAAATACAATAGGGAAATGCACGGACAGAAACTGCATTTGGGGACATCATTGTCCTCAAGGGACTTCGTGTCTGTTTCAGGCCTCGCCAGCTGGTTGTAGATTTCGCGGAGGTAGGGCCCCAGTCATGTTATTTTCGTTCCGCTTAACAAGTTCCCGCTAGCCGAAATGCATTCAAAGTCGAAGCAAACTACCAGCTTGAATGATACAATCGATAGCTTGGGATTGAACTCAATCTCTTTCGGAAATTATCACCCTGACGACGACGACGACGATGACAGCATACAGGATTATATAGACTACTAGCTCTAGGTCATTTAGCTTCTAGCTCCTTTCACGCGTAGTTTTGTCATTGGATCACTGGATCTCATGAAAGGAAATGAAGTATTACCTTGCCCCTGTTAGCGCTGACCTCTCCTGAACGCGGTCCTGTGACTTCAACTCCTGAACGAACCGCAGTTCTGTCTCTTTGACCACTACTTTGACATCACATATGGCTATATCAGAATACGAACGGCAGCGCGACGAAAATATTGCCAGGAATCAGAAGCTGTTGGAGGAGCTCGGTCTTGACAAACCCATCTTCGAACCCGTGGAAAGTAAACGACCGGCGAAGGCAAAGCGAACTGACAAAAAACGCAAAGTCGACGATACGGATGCCACCCCCGACGCGCCAAAGCGCGTCAAGAGCAATGAAGTACCGGAGAGTGGTGTTAGACGAAGCGGAAGAAACGTTGGGAAGTCGATCGACTATAAGAAGGAAGTTGTTCGCGCTCCAATGGTCTCTGCGGCCGTCAAAAGTGGAATCAAGACAGTAGAGAACGAAGGTCCGATGGGTCGAGAAGAGGGCAAGCGCGTGCACGATCCGTAGGCTTCCTCTTCGCTTTCTAAAACTCGCGATGTCTGTTCATCCGTATATTTGACAGGAAAATATTTGGTTCTATCCCTGGCATAGAGGTTGGAACATGGTGGGAAACACGCTCAGGCTGTAGTACCGATGCTATTCATGCGTGCGTCGGGGAGATTGACAATGATGTACGCGTTTTCATTCTGTTATACTAGGGCGTGGGTTGCAGGGATCTGTGGTGGCCCAGATGGTGCCTACAGCATCGCTCTCAGCGGGGGCTACGAAGATGACATAGACCTGGGGTATGCATTGTGAGTTCGCCCTACTAAGCAGTCGCGATACGCCTTTCATACATCATGGGAAGCACGTACACAGGAGCAGGTGGGATAGCCATTTTATTTAGCCTCCCTGCGATGTATTCAATTTCTTTGTCACAGGTGGTCGCGATCTGAAGGGAACCAAGACCAATCCCAAGAATGTGAGCCTTGGTCTGGACGTAGGCAATATGTAACTCACAAGCTACATAGTTGCGTACCGCTCCCCAGGACTCTGATCAGACGTTTGAAAACCGTGTTAGTGTCCTTTGCTCTGTTTCTTTTCTCATGTGCTGATGCACCAGTAGTCAAACAAAGCCCTGCTGGTACGGTTTGGCTCGCTCTAGTATTCATATGCCTTGCTAAATCATTGACCAGAAATCTACCGAAACCCGTAAGCCCGTTCGGGTGATCCGTGGATACAAACTGAAGTCTAAGTATGCCCCCAGCGAAGGGTGAGGTCGTGATTTGCTAAAGCGCATGGGGCTGGAGCTGATCTTTATTCTAGGTATCGATATGACGGGCTTTATGTCGTGGAGAAAGCTTGGATGGAAAAGGGCCTCAGAGGTTTCCTGGTCTGTAAATATGCGTTTAAGGTCCGTAGTACATCTTTCCTGCCTTGCTATCTATATGAACTCCTCAAGCAGAGGTTGCCCAACCAACCGCCGTTGCCAGTGAGATCTCAAGTGTCCCAGGTCACTGCCCCTCCGTCCGACGATGCAGAAGCCAGCGAGCCTGCTTCCGACAATGATTAACTACTGCTGTTTCTTCAAATCTACTCGCTTTCATATGTTTTGTGCTGTCATCTACGCTGATTTAGGATTGCTTTGTTTATAGTTATATCGCCAATAGGATTACGCTTTAATATGTCACCCTCCCAGTCCTTCGTTGAGATGAGGGTACCGGTTGTCTTCTCCACGCTGTGCTAATTCCATGCATGCAGAAGCACCGTTACCTCCCAGACCTTCAAAGTGTTGCCTACACTCTTTTCATAGAACATCCGAGTAGGTTTATCTCATTTTCCTCTGTGTCTGACGCTGCGACTATCGCTAGTTCATTGGTTTCTGTCAGCTACCACCTCGCCAGGTATTTATTGTCTGATGGGCTCACTAGACCCTGCTCGTCGCCGTCCACATAGAAACCCGCGTACGGGAACGAAGCCGTTTCAGCAATGGCCGGCATTAGGATCAGATGCTACTGAAGGACTTTCAGTACACGGGCCAACCCAAGTTCGTTGTTATTGGTCCCTCCTGACGTCCTGCTGACTTTCGCTCCATTCTGTGGGTATTCTATGATCAACATCTTCCTACATGGGTATGTGAAGTACTTGGTTAAACAAATAACCGATGTAACCAGGAAGGCTATATAAGTAACTAAAATGAAGACGGGCCGCGGTCCAGAAACTATGCTCGCCACGGTTTCCTTCTTGACTGTCTTCGGTGTTGTCCTGAGGGCAGTGTCGCTCATTTCTGAAGTATGGAACACAATGTGGGGTTGCCTGCCCAGGTATTTGCTTGACTACCTTACTTCTGGCAACGGTCCTTACTTCCATTGCCAGGCTTTCTACCGACGAATTCTCAAGGAAACAGTATTTTTGCTTCCGCGATGAGTGATTTGTCGCCGTTGTGGATAGGTGCTCGGTGCCAAAGCTCCGTGGATGCCAACAAATGGTTCGTCCTCTATGTCCTAGACATTGTGATTGTTGACAATGCTTCACCAGCAACGGTAGAGGTGCATGTAACGATTGCATAGGGTGTAGGTGGCATCTTTGTCCGCCGCCCCAATCTACTAACGGTGGATAAAGCTGCTTGTCCTGACGAGCAGCAATATGGACACGTCAGTCTCCAAGTTGCTAAACTTATTTGACCTTCGCAACTTAATGATTTATGAATAGTATTTCAATATTAGATGTGCGCCGGTCGGTCCAAAAACTGACGAGAGTGTAGGCACTGGTTCCTTAGACGGAGAAACTGAAGGCGCTTGCTCGGGTAATACCGTCAAGGTGAAAACCATCGACGCGTGGGTGCTTCGCAACTCTCTTCATTCGTGGACTCATCGTGAGACAGATGCCCAGCGACCCACCCAGCGAACTACTGCAAGATTGCAGCATTTGGAGGCGCACGCTACCATTCGTTGAATTTAGGGCAGCTTGCGGATACTGATATGTTCGCCACGGTAGAATATCAATCCGCGCGAGGCCTGCGAAGCGAGTGGTGTTAACGCCTTGGATATAGCCACAACTGCTAGGGCCGCACTATCTTCTTTCGTGAGTTCCTCTTCGTCGTGTTGTTACCTTGCTTACCGTACGTCGTATTTTGCGGCATGGAAACTTGAGTATCGACATTGAAGCGACGAACTGCTAAGTTGTTCTGAACCTTGATTCGAACCCCGCGAGTAATGAAAGTATTCAGAATCATCTTGGTACTGGCTTGGTACCGTTCTAAATCTTATAAAGACTATCATGCCATCATATGCGCTTCCTGCAACTTCACCTCCATGCCTCCGCAACGCGTAAAGGACGCTTCCAGAACGAGAAGTCAGACACCAGTGCGATAAAAATAAGACCATGGGAAGAAGCTGATCAATGATCAAAGATTTCTAGTGCCTTACTTCAACTTTTCTCTGGTCACCTCCCCACTGTCCATAACAGCTTGTCATTCTTTATAGCCTACCCAAATACATTCTTTTGCTATGCTGTACTCCTCCTCTACTCGCTCGCTGTCGATCCTTGTTGTCTTTCTTGCCGCGATCTCAGCAAACGTGGTGCCCAGTGCGAATGCGCATGCGCTCGACCTCAAGCGCGACAGCCACTCACCGCGCTCGCCTCGTGTGGGCTTGCACAGAGGCTCTAGTCGACGACATGTTACTTCCTTTGACGAAGACGGTGGGAATATCCCCAGAGAGCCCGGTCAATTCTCGGGCCCTGACTGGCGTCGGGATGTTGAAGGTCGTGGAGAGGTTCTTGAGAAACGGGCTGATAATGCTAGGTTTACTCTGTACAATGCCGGTCTGTGAGTGTTTGTCTCTCCTCTCCTCTCGACACATCGGGATAGCGGTATATTAAGTGCTCAACTAACGTGCGTAGTGGCGCATGTGGTGCTCACAACTCAAATGGCGATGCTGTGAGTTCTGTCTCATCCTTAATATGTACGTCCACTCAGTATAGGAATGAACACAGATTGTTGCCATGAGTCTCCAGGTACGTTCTCATCCGCCATTTGCCTCGTGTCTATAAACTCATACAAACGTGCGTTCTCAGGACTGGGCTGGTGGCGCTCACTGTTTCGATAAAGTGACCATCATGGCCAAAGGTAAAAGTGTCCAAGCAACCATTGTCGACAGAGTAAGTATCTACCATCTCTCCAACTACTATAGCATCATAATTGATGCTTGAATTGGGTCGGTAGTGCGTCGAATGTCCGTCTGGCGCCCTCGACTTATCTCCGTCGCTATTTGCACAATTCGATGATCCGAACAACGGTGTCTTCTACGGATCCTGGTCTTATGGGAGCGGGGCGCCAGAGCCTAAGCCCGAACCCAAGCCATCACCAATACCCGAGCCTAAACCAGAACCTAAACCATCACCATCCCCGTCACCATCCCCGTCGCCAAAGCCCTCCCCAACCTCCACGTTGCAGAGGACGTCGTCGACTTCCACGCGCGAGGCCACGTCCACTCGACCTTCCTCTACCTCCACAGCTTCCTCGTCGTCAACTACGGTCAGTTCCTCGACGGTTGTCGCGCCCGCAGCTACCGTTGCCGCAGACGACCCACAGGTGGTAAACCGGTTCAATATTGCCATGTTGCAGCTCGGTGCTCTGGCAATCGCTGGGGCCACTACTTCAGAATAGGTGTTCCAGTTATGTTGTCCCTCCCATGCTTATGCTGTCGATACCCTGCTTTTTGGTGATATATCATTGTTGACCTGTTTACAGTTATACACGGATAATCGAATGCTGTGATGCGTGTGTGAGATGCCGGTATGGTAATACACGAAGTCAAGCCCAAGTGAAGGTATACATGCTGTGAACGACCTTTAAGGTTCTTGAATTACTTGACGAACTAAATTGATGAAGACGTCCTGCTCAGATGACGTTGCGATGCCGTTAGGTGGCGTCCGAAGCTTGCCCACTTTCCACAAGCGATATATTCCCCGAATGCTTTCCTTTACAGCTTCTGCGCCCTCGTCACCAGAACCTCCCATAGCCTGTCCGGCTAATGGGAACTGTTTCTCTTTGGAAGCAGGCCCGGGACTGCTTCCCAGATTTTGGAACGGCGGAGAAGCGGTGTCCACGCTGAGATCAACAGGTAAGCGTCTCTCAGGTGACCCAGCAGATTTGACTCCCAGCTTGACGAGACCCGGAGGCGGTGATGGCGACGTCGAATCCAAGTCAGACATGGTGATTGGATCAGTGGTAGCAGTGAAGTCGGATGACTGCGCAGACTCGGGATCATCAAGCGGGGACGCAGTCGGACGTGCAGAAATGGCGTTAAGTCTTTCGGTAAGGGTATTGGGTGATGGGAAGTCTTGGTTAAGCTTCGAAAGAGGGTTGAACAGCGAGCGAGAGAACACAATTGGTTCGTTTCGCGAATGGGGCTGAAGGTGGGGATGGGAGGGGTCGTTTGGAAGATGGTTAGATTTATTGCGTTTGGTAGGGAGGGGTGAAGGCTGAGTAGAATCTGCGGAGCCTTGGAGAAAGTTATCAGCCAATTGGATGTAAGTTCATAACACGATATGAAATTGCTCACCCTGCACGACCGCGTACTGCGCCCAGTAGGCATCTTCGCCGGCATTTTGATGGTCTGCTCCGAGATCGGCGGCGATACGCGTTGGGGCAGCGGCATCTTCGTCATCATCGCCATAAGCATTCCAGTAAGCGTCGTCGTTATCGTGATCATGTTCTACGCGAATCGCTTCGGGCTCTCGGAGGAAATCATCGTGCAAGAAGGGGGCCATGGTGGTGGACTGGGAAAGAGAAGGCTCGGCTCCTGGGGGGAAGGGCATGAGAGCCGTGTTGTGAAATTTCCATTGGCGGGTCGGGTCATCCCAGTGGAATACGAGGCGGAGGTCCGGGGAAGATGCGGGGTCGTGGATTAAGCGGAGGTGGCAATGGGCAAACGTGGATTCTGCGTCCGCGGTGTACGCCACGGAGAAATTCGGCAGGGAATTGAGGCCCGCATATTCAAGGAGCCGATCGACGGCCCCCGCTGAGTCTGGCGACGGCCACGAGAGAAATTCGTGGTGGTCGCTGGGGTCGATGGCGAGGAAGCGGTGCCGCTTGCGGAGGGGGAGGGAGAAGAAGTCGGGAGGGAGCGCACCCGAGTACGAGTGCAGCGAGCTCAGCAGCAGCGCCAGGTCGTGCTCTTCAAAGGGGGCCGGCGCCATGATCTCGTCTATTTGGGGTTGCATGCGTGACACTTTATACTACGAGATCACGTGGCCTGCAGCTTTCTCTTTGCAACGGTCTTCCATCACCACCTTCGCCAGCATGCGATCCTCTCTCCTCCCTCTCTTTCTCCTCCCGCTCTTCGCATCTGCCCAGGTTCGTTGTGCTGCCATTCAAACTAGCGCTGCGCTCTAACTCCTCCTCCAGCAGCAGTCAGGCGGAAACTCTAACAATGTCCAGCTATCGACAACAATCATCGTCAGCCCAACAATAGGTCCTGACCGAGCAGAGTCGTCCGTCACCATCACCCGTGTCTTTACCGTAACGCCATCCCCGACCTCTGCTGCCCCGACGGCCACTGGCAACAACCCTAGTGGCTCCGCTTCTGGCAGTGGGCGGCCCTCCGGCGGCGGCAATGCTACCTCAGCAACCATCACTACGACCCCCGCTAATCTTCCAACCGCGCAGAGCGTCGACGCGGGCCAAACACACAGTGCACCTATCCCCGGAGCAAAGGCAGGCGGTGGGATTTACGGCCCAGACGACGACTACACCGCTGGCGCACTCGCGCTTAAACGGAGCACGGTGCTCATGGGAGCTGCTGGTTTAGTTGCTGGAGGTGCGGTTATGTTACTTTGAGGTGGCTGTATGCCCCTTCACATCCCCTCTACATCTGCTATTGTTGCTGCTCTGCGTTGCATTGGACTTGGGTTTTTTTCTCTCGTTTGTACTGGACTTTACGCATCAAGGGCTACATCTCTGGCCTTAATTACTGCATGCATACTACATCCCTGAACCTTTCGTTATTATCTCTCACCATGCCATTTTGCATACTGCTGTAGAAGTAAAGCCAGAGGGCGTGGAACTTTCCTTATGATCACTTTTGCTTTCGGGCGTCTGCGCCCAGGACTTGGTAGTCGAGTTCCAATCCATCGATATCAATTCCACCATTGCGTACAACCGTTGTTTCGAACGATGTCCAGCGAGAGCGAACAAACCAGCAAGAAACAGAAGCTGACCAAAGCAAGTTTCACATTTCCTCATCCAGTGTCTCCCACTGACCTGGTACCAACAGGTCATTGGTACTCACAATGGCACTTTCCATTGCGATGAGGCTCTAGCAGTATTCCTGCTGAGATTGACGAACACGTATCGAGAGTCTGGTAAATCGTTTTCTTCCTGACCAATCGGATTCAGCTGAATTGTCCACGAGACTTGAAGCGAACCAGGGATCCAGCCATATTGCAAACCTGCGACATTGTCGTTGACGTGGGAGCTGTCTACGACGAGAGCAAGCAGTTATTTGATCACCATCAAAGAGGATTTACTGAGGTGTTCGGCCTCGGCTTCACCACCAAGTTGTCCTCTGCGGGTCTGGTGTACAAGTATGATCTTTCTTTGTATTCACCCTCGCTTTCATGAGTTAACCTCGATTCCTGTAGGCACTTCGGAAAAGAGGTTATCTCGAAGGTTACACAACTGCCGATGGACGATGAAAAGGTGGAGACCTTGTGGTTGAAGATGTACAAGGTGTGTGGGTTGGTGACATCCATGTATGCGCACGATATTGAACGTAGATGTAGGAATTTATTGAAGCCATCGACGCGATCGATAATGGCATTGCGCAATATCCTGCAGACGTCAAGCCTCTATACAGGAGCCGCACCGACCTCTCGAGCCGTGTCGGCTATCTGAATCCCACTTGGAACGAACCGGTGGACGCCCAAGTAGCGGATGTAAGTTTGATGATTCTCAGCACACTGCCCGAGATCTCGGGTATTTATATGCATACTGGTTCTACCAGGTTCTCTTCGGGAAAGCCTCCGCGTTGACTGGTGAAGAATTCCTCGGCCGCTTGAAGTACTACGCCAATGCCTGGCTACCTGCGAGGAACCTGTTGATCGCCTCCATGGCGAATAGTCTGAACGTAGACCCGTCTGGCAAAATTATTGTGTTCGAGCAGTTCCTCCCTTGGAAGGCAAGCCTGCATCCCTACCTACTCCGTACTCCCTTTTCTTGTTGACGGTTTCCTTGCAGGAACATCTCTTCGAACTTGAGGCACAGCAGCAAACGCCCGAAGATGCTAAGGCCATATACGTTGTGTATCCAGACGAGATGGCTGGCACATGGCGCATTCAGGCCGTGCCAGTCTCCCCCGAGAGCTTTCAGAGTCGAAAGGCGTTGCCAGAGGCCTGGAGAGGGCTGCGCGATGACGAGTTGAGCAGCGTATCCAAAATTGAAGGTGGTATATTTGTTCACGCGAGTGGATTCATTGGAGGCGAGCCGCTCTTTTGAATGATTCGGTTTGAGCCCTCTTTGACCGTATTACGTTTGTTCTTGCAGGCAACAAGACCAAGGGAGGCGCCATGGCCATGGCTGTGGCTGCTCTGACCATCTAACGCCTTTCCTAGCATGGTCCGAGTTTCTAATAATTTGTCTCTCTTTTGCTCAAAGCCTCAAAACATCGCATACTGCGATGATGTTCGCTTAGCGAACATGGCCACGGCTTGTTTAGCAGTACTTGCCTCTCGCCCAGTACTCTCCGTCACGTACCTCTCGCCTATTCTTAATTTCCGTGCTCGAGATGTTTGATTTTGGATGAAGAATGGAAATGTGTTGCGCTAGGGACCGGTGACGAAACTCAGCAAGTCCGAACGCTGATCAGGGTTTCAAAGAATGCAGGTCCACTGAACGTAACCGCGCCCCGGTGAAAGAAGCGTGTTTGGCTCCTCAAAGAACGGACCAGAACAGCGCGACGGACCCTGCCGCGTGCTCACCACGATCAATAGTGCTACGTGATGACAGGACGACCCTTGAGTGGGCGGCGCACACGAGTCCCGCACAGTGTCTCGCGTTGTGATCTGTTGTGATGCATTAATGAAGCACCCATGCTTGCTGCATCACAATTATCATATCAAGTTTTGTCGCAGCACACATGCCCATTATGCGTGTCTGGTGGCCCATGCCTCGCGCATGCACGGATACTCTGACTCTCTTTGTTGCTGGAACACCCCATATCTTCTGCGCTAGTGGCAGGCGTTGCCACTCAGTATCTTCTCGCTTTCCTCGACACGCCTTCCCTCTATCTAGCATTTCCTCAGCTACCCTGCATGGCCCATTTTATCAAGGCACACTATCATCCGTTTCTATTCGCCCTCATGACCTTGTCCGCCATGGCTGAGCTGGGGCTCACGGCCTTCCTGATCAGCGCGGGGAACGAAAATGGTACTTGGCCGAGCCCGAGATACCATGCTCTGTGAGCAGTCCATATGACCCTTCGAAGTCGGATGGATTTGGCTAACTGCTTCCTTAATTGGTTTGGGTGATCGTTAGGTTGATTCTCTTCCTCTTCAATGCCGTGTGGACAGTGGCATTCTCTACAGCGTACATGTTATGGATCGTGGACGGCGCAGTGCATCTGCTTGCGAGCATCGCGTCCTCAGTCATTTGGTTGCTAATCTCATCCGTGCTATGGGTGCGTTACGTTCGAACTTACAGTCGACTGATTTCTGATTTCTCCCGCACCGACTGCATCTTTACGTCAAATAGGGTACTGCTGCCGGAGTCATGCACAACACTCGCTCAGGTGGCAATTGCGCGCGTGTGCCTCCCATTTCACGGTGTGTATCTTGTGCTTCCGTCTTCTTATGCGCAAGATATCATCCATATTTTGCGCTCGAGAGTACGTATCTCGGATCAAAAGCTCACCTGTCGCATAGATGTAGGCAATCTTTGACTGTGGAAGCGTTGGGATGGACAGAGTTTGGCCTGTGTCTGATAACAATGGTATGATGCATCCGGCTGCCCGCTTCGCGCTTTCCATTCGAGTGATTGAGACCTTCGTTTCTAGACTGCAACGTGTCTATGGGTACGAACTGGCCGAAGGAACTATGTGAGTGATCCGCGAAAGCTGGTGTAAACGTGATGAACGGGGTTCCTCAATGTACATGCTATTTACAGAGGTCCAGTTACTATGCCTGAACAGCCTGCGCCTGACACTTTATTCCATCTGTCGTGCACATAGATTCATTGCATTGTAACTTATACGTTTGTGTATTTTATTGGATTCACGAATACATTCCAATCTTATCGGATTTGGCTTCGGGCTCGGAAGCAAATCACGGGTTTAACTCCGATCTAGACACGACTAGATTATCTGATTAAGGTCTAGTCGGTCGGCAGGAGGCCATCCCCCAAGCATCCCAGAAGGACCTCTTGATCAGTTCCCCTCATTCCCAATGTGCCTGTGAATACACCGTCTTCAAGTTGCGCCGTCCTTCTCAAACAACAACAACCAGCACCCAGCCAAGCCGTTGACATGCTGGAGGAACCCGAGCAGAGCTACCGACGCTCGTCTTGCGATGAACTGCTGTTCCAAGCTGAAGTTGACATGGACGATCAGAATTCTATAGCCTCGTCGCAATCTTCCTCAAATGCGAGCGTAGGGGACATAGTTCCCCAGCCTGTGCCGAGACGAACAGCGGCGGATGTCGCCGCACGGAAATGGCGAATGTACTGCATTCGTTTGATTGCTCTCCTGTGTGCATGCTCGCTGAGCATTGGAAGTCATTAGTATGCCCCCCACTCTTATGGTTGTCCGGCCTCGCCTAATCGTCCCCTAGTGCCTCATATGTTCTTGGACCATTGAAAAGCCGTTTGTCACGCGAGCTTGGTACTTCGCACACCGAGTTCAGTCTCTTGATCTCCGCATTCAGCTTGAACAGTACATGGACACCCCTCGTTGGGGGCGTGATGGCCAGCCGCCTCGGAACCACCTTCACTAGCATCCTTGCTACGGGTGTGATTCTCCTCGGCCAGATCCTGTTCCTCACAGGCGATATCTACGGCAACGTCCGTATGATGGCGCTCGGAATGTTTGTCTTTGGCCTTGGTGTCAGCCCGCTTGCCGTCGTACAGGAGACTATTATCGTTCGCTTCTTCAAATCTCATGGATTAGGAGTCTCGATGGCGTTCGGGCTCATCGCAGGCAAGGGCGCCTCCTTCATCTCCGCCCGCACTTCGTACCCCCTCACCGAGCGGTTTGGAAGTCGTGCGCCATTCTACGTTGCGACCGGTCTCGCGGCGTTATCTGTTTTCGTGAATCTCATATACATTGCTGCGTCTCGATGGTTGGTAGACGGCGCCGGAGCCGAGCTAGAGGCTGCCGACATAGATGAAGAGGCCCGAAGAAGATCATGTCATGATATAAGCCAGGCCCAGGCCTTGGAGAAAGTTGCAGAGAAGCGAAGGGTTCACATTAAAGAAATTACGAAGCTAGGGGATATCTTCTGGTCGTGAGTATCTCCTTGGGGCTACGCTCTTGTGTTGCTTGACGCGCTCAACCCACCACGTTAGCTACGTCGGCCTCAATGTACTTTGCGGTGCCATCTGGTCTCCATTCACTCACCTTGCTGCGTAAGCAAACACAATTATATCGTGGGGTTCCAAATTTATGGTGCTCCAAGAAACATCGTCGAAAAGCGGTATGGTATGACAGAGGAAGATGCGGCTAATCAGGCCTCTTACCTCCTCGCCGGGAGCGTTGTTCTTTATCCCATCGTAAGAAGCCTTTCTCCTTCAAAATATTGTCTGACTTCTCGGTACGTATAGTGTGGTTATATCGTTGATCGATACAAAAGCAAGCAAATTGTCATCCGGTTGTTCATGTTGTCATCGATTTTGACGGGTAGCTGCTACCTATGGCTTTCCCTTCCACCTTCTTGGACCCGATCGTCATGGCCAGGCATACTCTCGTTCTGTATCGGCCATGGATTTGCTCCTCGTAGGTCTTATATCATATGGTAGGATGTCTTTGGACTGACCTTTCGCCGACAGTACTTCTTGTTGTGTTGGTCCCGAAGATTGTTGCTCTGAAATATGTGTCAACTGCCTTAGGAGTCCATAAAAGTGTAAGTAATTTGTTGCATCCGTTTGCCTCCTTGAATTGGAAAACCCACGTACCACCTTGTGTAGCTCGAACAAACTGGCTCCACAATATTCCAAACAATGGCTGGTCTGGCTTTAGACATGCACAATACGAAGCCGCAGGACCCGAATGGACCAACACCTCCTTCCCAGAAATCATCGATCCAGCAACTGCTCAATATTTTCGTCATCCTCAATGGCTTACAATTCCTTAGTATCTTGGCTTTATCCTATTTGCAACAACGTCAGAAGCGCCTTCTGTGGCACAGATCGTCCATATCGGAAGGGGCACTCAGCAACAGTGTAAGCACTGTGAAGCCCCACGACTCTGGGTCGAATATCGAACCTCAGGCATCTGGGTCCGATCATAGTCAAGAAAGACCACTACTCGGCGGCTCGGAAGTCTCGCACATGCGTTATTCTTCGATGTCCAGGCGCTCTGGTCCTACTCGAGACGAAGTGCGCCAAAGAGGTGAAATCAGACGAGGGAGGATTTTCGTGACCCTGTCTGCATCACTCATAATATTCGCCTGGGTCTTATTCATGGGCACCGCGTGGTTCAGACTTGGGTCGAAGCACGAAACGAATTGACGAACAGTCGTATCTAATAAATGCATAATCTTACCATTCTTAACGTGTATGTATATATTCCACCCTTATACCACACATTCCGGATAATCGCAAGCTCAACACCGTTCGCATGAAGTCAAGTAGTCTAAGAGGGCGTCTAATCACAGTTGACGCCTCGTCGGAAACAGCCGCGAGCTGTATAGTTTCAAGC
The DNA here is from genome assembly GCA_029467805.1 of Pleurotus eryngii var. eryngii. Lineage (NCBI taxonomy): Eukaryota > Fungi > Basidiomycota > Agaricomycetes > Agaricales > Pleurotaceae > Pleurotus > Pleurotus eryngii. Next base: position 1,317,238 of record SZVJ01000018.1, read on the forward strand.
CTCCATCAACCGAATTAGGAGAGGTATCTAGTGCCTAGCAGCGACATCGACAACCTCAACATCAAGGTGAGCATGCCCGCGGGAAATACAACGATGATGAGCTTACAGTGTATGGTGCAGACGCGGAATGGGTGCCTACAAGTACGTCGGTGAACTTTACAAGAAGAAGCAGTCGGACGTCCTCCGATTCTTGCTTCGTGTACGGTGCGTCCCCCAGTTTTGAAGTTATTCAGACGATCACATACACTCTCGTCCATTAGGTGCTGGGAGTATCGTCAACTCAATGTCATCCACCGCGCATCGCGACCATCCCGCCCCGACAAAGCCCGCCGCCTGGGCTACAAGGCCAAGCAAGGCTACGTTATCTACCGCATCCGTGTCCGACGTGGAAACCGAAAGAAGCCCGTTCCCAAGGGTAGATATTGTTTTTTTTCTGCGGCGGAAGTGGTGCTGATTCAGACCCAAAGGTGCCACTTTTGGCAAGCCCGTTCGCCAGGGTGTCAACCACTTGAAGTTCCAGCGTGGTCTGAGAAGTACTGCTGAGGAGCGTGTTGGGAAACGATGCAGCAATCTTCGTGTCCTGAACTCCTACTGGGTTAATCAAGACGGTGTTTACAAGTACTACGAAGTCATCCTCGTGGACCCCAACCACAAAGCTGTCAGTTTGTTTCTTATGACGGGCCTCGTAAAACCGATACTAGTGGTGTGCTCTAGATCCGCCGTGACCCCAGGATCAGCTGGATTACGAAGCCAGTACACAAGCGCAGAGAAGCTCGTGGTCTTACCAGCATCGGCAAACAGGTATTTACGATAGTTTTGCCTCATTTCGCCTGTACCAATGCTTTTCTCTAGAACCGTGGCTTGGGCAAAGGTCACCGTCACAACCACACTCCCGCTCGGTCTACCTGGAAGAAACACAATACTCTCAGCCTCCGCCGCTACAGATGATTTTCTCTTGTTGCATTATCTCCATGTCATTTTATGTTCCATGACGACTACCATATGCATGTATGCTATCAGTCGACCCCAAAATACTACACACCTTGTCGCGTACTACTTGCCAGGGTTGTCGAAATGAGTGAGAGTGCCGAGCCGTGACCACCGGCGTTTATATTTGGATGCCATGAGGCCTTGGGATGTTCTATACTTTGCTCTGGCTATGCTTCAAGGATGATGCCTGCTGCGTTTCTTGAAACGACCGTTTACGACCTGACTCGACCCAAGCTCGTCCTTAACTTCCAACTTTTACCGCGATGCACGCAAACCGCTGTCTCTCATGGGCATTGACTTTCTTGGTGTTCAACTCCGAGTTTGTCGCTGCTAGACCGTGGCACGATACTCTCAACCCTCTATACTCTCGACTGGAACCATGGATCCCATCGTCGCTATTGAAGCGCAGCAATGTCGACTCGAATCCGAACGGGACCACATTTCTATGGCTCATCAACGACGTTTTTGAAGGCAAAACATTCTTCGAGTACGTCTATGTCCACGTCGGAACGGGCTCGGTTTACATTTGACCTGGTGCTTTGCAGTAACTTTGAATTCTTCAAATGGGCAGATCCCACAAAGTAGGCCAGATTCCACGCTTTCGTCCCGGCGGCGACTAACTTGGCTCCAAACTTCTACTTTCCGCAGTGGGCGCGTAAAGTGAGTTGCTGCTCGATCTACTAGAATCCTCGAAAGCGTAACAGGGACTCACTCTACACTCAAAGTTATATAGATAGAGATGCCGCCTTTGCCCAAGGATTGGCCTTTGTCACAGACGACGACAAAGTGATCATGCAGGGTGATAACACTACATGGTTGGATCGGGGCCAGTTTCGAAACAGGTGAGCATGGACCCGACAAAGAAGAATCCCTACTTAAACCTGTATATCAGCGTTCGAATTCAAGGACACAAACAATACAACACTGGTCTGTTCATCCTGGATGTTGACAAAGCACCCTGGGGATGCGGTACGTCCTTGCCTGCCCCTTCGTTACGCACATCTCACACTTCTTTATAGCAGTTTGGCCTGCGTTTTGGACCGTTGGGATGGGAGGTTGGCCCCAGGTACGTATCTCCATTGTTCATACACTGAATCTCTCATGCTTGCGATTAGTCAGGGGAGATCGACATTATCGAAGGCGTCCACGATAACTCGCATAACCAAGTTACATGGCACAGCGGATCAGGTATGAATCCATGCAACGCTTTCCCATCGAGACTCTTATCTCTGTTAGGCTGTCATCTTACCCCAAACGCAACCTTCTCCGGTACAGTGGTGGTTAGTTCCAAATTTTGTGCACGATCCTTCACCTGACTCCACTCGTGATAGGAAATGGACGGCAAGCAACATCTAGACTGTGATGGTCTCCTTCCTGGCAACCCTGGTTGTGGCATAACAGAATGGAGTAGGGCGTCTTACGGCCCTCTGTTCGATGCCCAAGGTGGTGGCGTTTATGCCATGAAATGGGACGAGAATGGCATATCAGTTTGTAAGGCTCTTAACGATTGTCAACCTGGCGTAGCCTAAAACTTGATCTTCCGAAGGGTCCTTCTACCGCGCCGCAGTTCCCCAGGATATCACCGACGGTAGCCCAAATCCATCAGGCTGGGGTGTCCCCGTTGGTACTCTGTTGCCAACCAATTGCAATCCTCTTAGCAAGTACTTTTTCAACCATTCCGTCATTTTCGGTAGGTGATTCCGATCATTCATGAAACCGCTCACCATATCTCTTGCGCACAGATATCACCTTTTGTGGTAAGGAATCTCTGTTGCTTTCCCGAAGCTGGCGTTCATGACCGAATTTCTCAACAGGTGACTGGGCTGGCAACTCCTACGCTACATCTGGTTGCCCAGGTACTTGCGAAGACCGGCTCATGGATCCAAGCAATTTCGTCGTAAGTGCAAAGAAATATCAGAACGTCGAACAGTTGTTTGATCTTTTGGCGAACAGAACGCCACTTGGATCATCAATTCTCTGAAGATTTATCGGAAGACGATGCTCAATACAAGACCCGCGAACGCCGCACCCCGTCTCGAAGTTTCTATTGCACAGCTCGGCGTGTGGGGCGTATTGCTGTTCGTGTTGTCCGCCTCCGTCCTCTGATGGTTCTGGCGGCCAAAGACACTCTAGAAACTTACATACATCTGTATCTATCGAGATAAATACATTTACAATCTCATCTTCCACACCTTCTCTTCAATAGCGGCTTCTTCATGGTTTGGCTCAGCGAAGCTGGCTCGTAGGGGCGTCACGCTAACCCAGCCATTATGAATTGCCCAGCCGTCTGAACCGATTGGGAGCGAAGTTGAGTCCGGAGTGATTAAACTCCTCATGTCAGGTTTGAACCTGAATGTAAGACTCCTTGTTGGTACGGAAGACGGGGGGTTTGCCCGAGTTGTCGAGATCAGAAGGTTGAGCAGCGAGCGAATCGGGTCCAGCAGGATCTATTGTTTTTTCCTGCGTCTCCAGAGATTTCCTTGAAGAGGCGGCCGTACGAATTTCTCCACATGCGAGTCCAACAGACCTTCAGGCCTTCTTCGGCCAGCAATCCTTCTATCAGAGGGATATTCACACTGTATAGATCCACTTCATTATCCCGCAAGCCACCTTCGTCTTCTCCCCAGTTCTCCCATAGATGCCGGACAATGCTAGCACCAAGGAGATGTGCAGGCTGGAAGTATGTAGAAGGTGTCGGATGTATGACGGTTCCGTACGAAAGAGCGATCGAGCGTATCTGAGATAAGGATGATGAGAGCGCAGCACCAATTGTTCCCGACGAGAGAGCAAATGCAGCTATATTTATCATTAATGGTGGCGACCATGGATATTGAGTTAGTACTTATCCACGAACATGATGTGTTTCGGCCGAGATTAGGACCGCTTATCTGTACTTTGCAGTTAGACTGGTATGTCATGAGATGAATGGCGAGGCGGTGGAGGTTACCACAAGGTTGAAGTGTCCGGGATATATATTATGAACCGCAATGTTAGCGCAGGTTGCAGGGGTCTGCAGTTGAGGGGTTCAGCGAGTAAGCACATGGTACGTTGTTGAGAACGTACGCCGTCCAGGAGAATCCATTCGGCCTGTATCCATTCCTCACTTGTCAGTCCAGAGAATGTCTTGCGCGTGGCTGCTCGGACGCACCACTTCGCCATCTTTCAATGGTCTGGAAATTTCAGATATCTCGCCCATGCCATCTAATCACTGATATCATGCCGTACGTACATACCATCATCAAATGTGAACATACCGGGCTCTCTTGGATAGTAATATCTGCCCTTGGTGATTTCCGTGATGTGATACGCTTTTCCTGCGATAATTGAGCCGCGATGTCGGCAACGGAATCCCAGGCAACATACCTATCCAACTCTTCTGAGAACTTGGAATGACGACTTTGACATCCCAGCCTTTGGGTGCCGAGCTTGAGCAAGGGCGATCAGAATTCACTTTGGAGCTGCGTACCGTGATGGGTCGTCAAATGTCGAAAGAGGCCATAAATGTAGGGGGAATCTCGCGAAGGAGGCCCATCGTCGTTCTGCGAAATTAAGGTGAATATTAGTGACAATATCGTAAAATTAAGTGACTGAGGGGTTACTGTGAGCAATATTCTGGGATTGATGGATTGAGACATGGTGGTGGCTGTAACCCAAAAGGTACAACCCATTCCAATTTGCCTCTAGTCTCTGACGCTCATTCTACAACTTGATGCCACTCGCTATCGCTCTCTGACACTGCAACCATGGCTGCCCCATCTTCTGCGCCGCCGCTACCTCCACTCGCAACCAGCTCTGTTCAAATGCCCGACGATCGCAACGCTCCTTCCAACACACTACTCCCCAACGATTCTCATGCTGCTTCACCCACTTCGCCTGACGAATCATTTTCGTCCGCCCTAACGTCTCCAACAGTTCCTCAGCAGCGGCCTGTGTCGCCACATGGCTCCACGTCTCTCTTGCCGGTACAACCACTTCGAAAATCGCTCTCCGTCGACTCTTTCGTACAATACGCCCGTGACGAACCGTCTCCAGTAACAGGGACGCGGCAGAATCGAGGAAACACAGGCTCAGCCGTCGATCCACCCCGTCATCTCGTCTATGGCATATCAGATGGTCTACGGCGTGAGCGGGAACGAGCCCGCTCTGAGCGCAGTAGGGGTGCGAGTATCAGCACAGCTGGTGATGATTACAGTGATCCTTATGTCGGGGACTCCGATGTCGAACGATCAGATCCGTTCCATAGATCCACTCCCAGCAACAGAAGTATTTCTCATAAAGCTCTAGATCAACCCAGGGCGTACGTACGCGCTGGTGAACTTCCATTACCGTCGCGAACCCCGACTCTCAGTACAGCGTCCAGCGCCAGTAGCATGAGCGCAACCAGCTCCGTCATCCAGGAAGACTCGCCACGCTTGCGCAGTACCACGTCAATGCAATCAATGCCGCGGCGCACTAGCGTGCTCACAAACACCGCCACTGGGAGAGTGCGTAGTGGTAGTCTAGGTGTTTACCATCCGTCAAGCAATAGTGGGATAAGGATGGTGATTAACACGCAAGTTTCGACGGTGAGCCCTTCGCGCTGCCGATAGCATCATGATGTTCATGTCAAATCTGTCCAGCATTCGGACAGTTCGTCTATCACTTTAGCTATCGTGGGGCCCCCAGGATGCGGGAAATCTTTAGCAATTCGGAAAGGTCTCAAGGGCTACCTTTTGCAAGAGCCTGTCACCCTCCAAGGTCCATCGAACAACAATACTTGGTCTCGATGTACGCTTTCTGCCCATATGCTCAGCTTGTGATTGTTCTCACCGCGAATGACCTAGACACGCAACGTGTTGGTCGCGCCAGCCGTAACGACAGCCATCCGGACTGTTCCTTATATGTCATTGAGATCGATATCGTCGCATCAAGGCTGGACCCACCGCCATCGAAAGCCACCGCCTGGCCAGAGGGCACCCCCCGTGTTGATGGCGTTATCATTTGCTACGACGCCTCGGACGAGGCTTCATTTAGCCCTGTAGAAAGCCTTCTTGGTGAGTTCTCGTTTCCTAGCAATCCTGCAAATGCTAATGATGCCCCAGAGGGCTATCGCGCTACTCTCAAACTCCCCGTTATCGTTCTAGCTTGCAAATCTGATCTGCAGCGTAGTGTCATTCCCGAGCTGGCCTTAGAACTTCTGCAAAGGTATGATGTTGGGTTGGTAGAAGTCACCGCCACCGAGGATGTGGGGAAGGATAGGCTGAGGCGTTCATTCGAGTGGATTTTGAAAGTGATCTTTCGGACTCGTGAGTTCGAACTTCTGTGATGCAGTGAAACTCTCAAGCTGTGATCTGTAGGGACTACTAAAGGGCTCGACGTTAATGACCGCAATCCTGCATCCCCCGATCTGCTGAAACTTCCACCCCTCCCAGAAAACCCTCCCTCTTCTCCACCTACAGCGACACCCTCTGCTTCGTCTTCGATGTCATCTATGAGAACCGTAGCGCAATCGCAACCGCGCTCGAGAAACTCCCAGTCGCATTCCCCCCCTTCCCCATGTACCATTACCTCGTTCTCCCAATACACCAAGCTCTCCAACTCGGACTCGTTCCACGGGCGATCTACTCCACGGCCTCGAAAGATCAAGACGCGAATGGCCAGAGCGCTCAACGGAGCAAATCGCTCCCGACGTCATCCCTGATCCTCGTAGTTCAAGTTCGGACGCCGCGCGAAGTGCTGGAGAGGTCATTCACGGAGTCGAAGACCAGCATGAGGAACCTAAGGACGAGCGGGAGAAGCAACCGTTAGTCCTTCCGTTGCTTGCCACTTTCGTCATGTTGCTTACTCGCTTCTAGACGACCGGCCCAATGGGCAACACTGGACGAACTTCTCGATAAGCTTCTCTTTCTGGCTGTCAGCGGAGACGGTACGAGTACGGGCAATTTCTCAAACACCTTGTCTGATCTATATTTTACTAGATCCTTCATATATCACGCATTTTCTGCTAACTTACCGGAGGTTTGCAACTCCAAGAAAAATAATACTAGCTATGCAGAAACGCATGCGTCAACTAGACAATCCATCGGGAGACCCTATGTTTGCATGCTTCGCTCAGATGAGGTTCGTTTCTAGGACCTCTCCACCAAAATGACATTCTCAACTCGGTGCTCTGCAGAATTTGCCATCTTCTCCATCAATGGAGACTAGAATATACACATGACTTCGCCGTTACGGGTACCACTGGCGCTCTCAATGCTCTCACGAAGTCGATCATCTCGAAGACATATCTCCTTCACTACGGATCCGACCTCTTACCGTTTTTGGAGATGCTGCCTACTATTGAGGATGACCCAGACGCTGCTTGGGCCCTGAAACCCGAGCGAGTTGATAGCGGTGAATCATCTGATGAGGAGGAGTTTACGGCCAAGGAGACGGAGACGCCGGCCTCCGCCTCTCCAATCACACTTCTCTCGGCTCCACCTCTCACGACGGCTGCTTCTCGGGAGCGGAAATCGAGTCTTACCGCGGTGACCTTGTTGACACCCAAAACGCCGTCTAGTTCTGGGCCGCGTCACATCATCAAGGAACTGGCTAGGGTTGCGCAAGAATTGCAAATGATCGACCCAGAAGCCGTTGCTCAGCAAATAACACTGGTCCAGGTCAAGGCCTTTTTGGCCATTACGGTAAGACTAGATGCTCGCGCGCCACTGTTCTCTACTCACCCATGCGTAGCCTCGGAATTGGATGTACTACACGCTAGTGTCCGGGAAGAAAGACCCCATCAGTGATCCAATATCCCGCTTTAATGGCATAGCCAACCGCCTCGGGGACTGGTAAGAATAGCAAATCTATCACTAAATATACATTCACCCATACACCATTCATTTTTAGGGTTGTTTCGTTGATCCTCTGCCACGATAAGTCGAAGGCTCGCGCAAAACAGATTGAAAAATTTGCTGATATAGCAGCCAAGTTGAGAGCCCATAACAATTATTCTGCACTACGTGCCTTTGTGGCGGGCATCAACAACGCAACCTTCCCCGGAGACGAGACGTTGGAGAAGTTCAATAGAGATTCCCCCGAACAAACCAAAAATCTCCGATCTTGGGAGGTTCTATTGCAAGCTATGCGGTCTCACAGGGCGTACCGATTAGCTTTGCGCAATACCAAAGGAGCATGTGTACCAGCATTGTACGTCTCGTCCCCCCCTTCATACGTCCACTAACTTGTCCCCCACAGAGAGGTCCATATGTCCGATCTCATTCGTGCACATGAAGGGAACCCAGATTTCAATGAAGAAGACCCCAATAAGATACATTGGGGTAAATTCAACATGATGGGTCGGTTCATCAATAGCACAACGCTGTGTCAGGCCCAATGCCGAGATGAACACACTGAGTATACTTTCAAGGAGAAGCCGCACATAAAGGCCCTTATATTTGACACGCCCGTGATGGACGTCGAGGTACTTCCTTGTCCCTCCATCTCCGTGCATTTTGCTTACCAAAAGGTTCATGGCAGTTGCAAAAGTCGAGAATCGCGCCTCCTGATGAAGGAGAAAACGAACCCATTCCCCCGCACGCTCCACAATCCGCCACAGTTTCGACGAAAGATATTGCGCTGCTGCGCAAACTCGTTTTCTGGTAGCTCGATCATCCTTCATTCCACACAGATATCACACGGACCTCTCATACTCATATTTATCATTTCATAACTTCATCCTCCCGCTATGCAGTATACCCTTGCACGTATCCATTGTCGTCATTACTGTGGCTTTCTCTCCATGTCGGTATATCTGTACGCATGTTGTAACTCTGCATATCTGATACCTTGTATTCTCGTGTGTGTGATGATAAGACTCAAAGCCAATACGAAAATGCAAGTAGTGGCTAACGTTGAAGAGGTTGGGGAATATTAAATATTCAGGCGTTCGCGTTCATAGAATCACGTGAACGTGCTTTATTTTCCTCCACTTCCGTGACTTCGCGCTCGTCACACCACTGAAGACTTCTGACGATGGCGGGGGAATACATAATGACTCTGGAGTCTGACGCGGAGGACGATCCAGTAATACCCGACAAATTACCTGCCAACGAAGACACTCAATTAGATCCCGAATTCAGTTTCGACGTGACTAGCGACCCATACGCCGATATACTTGGCGATTCAAGTCATGTAGCGGACATTGTGCAGGCTGGTTCAAAGCCGGTATGTACATGATACCATTATCTTCAGTCCTACTGAAGCCATCTAGCAACCTATATCCGTGGATGACATTATTGCTCGACGGCAAATTAGGGCTAAACGGAAAAGACAAGAGGTTGAAGACGAAGGTACTGACGACGAGGAACATTCGGCCGACTCCCAGGGTGATGACTCTGATACGGACGACGAATTCGCTTGGCCGGACGTACCAGATGTTGAGGACCCACTATCTGCCTCTGAAGGGTCCGAGTCCGACGGTGCTATGCCAGAGGAGGATGAAGAAGCCGACTCTGCGGAGGAGGACGATGCGGACGGTGCTTCAGACGACAGTGAACCCGAGACACAAGCCGAGCTGGACAGGAAGGCAGCATTCTTCGACTCCGAGACGACAACCTCCGATCACCTCACCTCATTCCTTGCTATGAACCTCTCTCGACCTCTCATAAAAGCCATCACAGCATTAGGGTATCACAAACCGACTCCGATCCAGTCCGCTACAATCCCTGTGGCTCTCCTTGGAAAAGATGTGGTTGGAAATGCGGTCACAGGTTCAGGGAAGACGGCAGCATTCATCATCCCAATGATAGAGCGGCTTCTTTATCGAGAGAAGGGCAAAAAATCGGCAGCCACCCGTTGCCTTATTCTTGTACCTACGAGAGAACTTGGTGTCCAGTGTCTCGACGTCGGGAAGAAATTAGCGTTACACACAGACGTCGACTTTTGCCTTGTCGTCGGTGCGTGTAGAGTGAACGAGAAAAACCAGGTCGGGACTTACTTCTTGTAGGCGGGCTATCGTTAAAGTCCCAAGAGGCTGCGCTGCGCAACAAGCCGGATGTGGTGATTGCCACACCAGGCCGACTTATTGATCATATACGGAACTCACCAACATTTACACTCGACGCCCTTGATATTCTCGTCTTGGATGAAGCCGACAGGATGTTATCCGACGGATTCGTTGATGAGCTCACTGAGATTATCAAATCATGCCCCAAATCGCGTCAAACTATGCTATTCTCAGCCACAATGACGGACTCTGTTGACGAGCTAGTAAGGTTATCACTCGATAAGCCTGTTCGATTGTTTGTGGATCCTAAACGGACAACTGCTCGAGGATTGGTACAGGAGTTTGTGCGTGTTCGCGCAGGGAAGGAGGCGGAACGCCCTGCTTTGCTTGTAGCCCTCTGCCGGAGAACGTTCAAGTCGAACGTCATTATCTTTCTTCGCAGTAAGAAGTTGGCCCACCAAATGCGAATCGTCTTTGGTCTTCTTGGGATGAAGTGTGAAGAATTGCATGGTGATCTTACCCAAGAGCAGGTTCGTCCGTTCTACCTCTTAGTTGCACCCGTCTCAACTATCCTCAATTATTGTGCACAGCGTTTGCGATCCCTTCAGCTATTCAGGGATGGATCTGTGGACTTCCTCATGGCTACTGATCTAGCGTCTCGAGGCTTGGATATCAAGGGAGTCGAAACGGTCATCAATTATGACATGCCAAGTCAACTCTCCCAGTATCTGCACCGAGTCGGACGCACGGCGAGAGCTGGCAAGCAAGGACGGTATACACTCTCCCATTGATCTGCTTCCTTGAACTGAATGCGTCCAAAGTTCTGTCACTCTGGTCGGAGAAGCCGATCGCAAAATGCTCAAAGCTGCCATTAAGCGTGGCGCTGGGGAGGATCATGTGAGGCATCGCATAGTCCCGTCAGAGGCTATCACAAAATGGACGATGAAGCTTGATTCGCTGAAGAGTGAGATAGCGGAAATCATGAAAGAGGAGCGGGAAGAAAAACAGGTTCGTCGTCCCCATCTTTCCATAGTCGCATATGCCTAACGTGCATGTAGTTGCGGCAGGCCGAGATGGAACTCAAAAAAGGTCAGAATATGATCGAGCATAGAGATGAGATCTTTTCTCGACCCGCTCGGACATGGTTTCAAAGTAGCGCACGAAAAGAGCAAGCGACAGGTTCGTCGTGGTTATCTACACCTCCCGCATAATTTGATTGCCTCTCGAAGCTCTTGGGAAACAACAACACCAAGGCAATGACTCCAAGAAACAGCCTTCCGAAGGCGAGGATTTCAAGGTACTTAGGTCTACCATTATTCTCACATGATACATCATACTAATAGCGGAAAGCCTAAACGAGATAAATTTTCTGGCCTTTCAAGGAAGGCCAAACGGAGGAAGATGGCGAGAGAAGAGGACGAAGCTGTTGGGGACGGGAAGGCCCTGAATGCTGCCATACGATCAGCCAAAAAGGCCTCTCGTCCCAGTAAGATTGGTCTTCCAGATACAGCCTCTCGGCACGCCAAAAGCAAAGGCGCCGCGCGGAAGAAGTCCCGCGTCGGGTTTGAGAAGGACTTGGAGCAACGGAATACCGAGGGTACTCGAGCAAAAAAGGGAGATTCAATTGGAGGGATGGGCAAAAAGGCTTCTAAGCGGAGGAAGCTCAAGTAAATGTGCATTCATATACATATGCTCATTTCGGTCTAAACTAGTGTGCGTAGAGCCGTGGGATAAACTTACTTCTTAGTTGAGGTGTGCGTGAGATTGTTACGTAAGTCCAATTTTTGAGTTTGTTCTCAGTCTGGGACGCGTTACGGTCGACCAACGCGACAATGGAAACGAACGCGTTTTCCTCTCTCGCAGTCTTGAATCTGCAGTCATCCTACTCTTTGTATGAATCCGCCTGCTGCCCGGATAAGGATCTCGTCGTTTTAGTTTCGCGACAAGGACGGAAGGATCGATTGAGTCTCTGGAAAATTCAAGGTCCTAAAATATGGGAAGTCCAAGTCGGGGCGAATATACAAGAGATTGTCAATGTGGCGTGGAGTCCAGATGGTACGCGTGCTGCTCTCACTCAACAGCTCCCTTCCCTACTCACTGCACCAGGTCAGACAATTGCGGTGGCGCATAGTCCCCCGGGATTGACGCTGCATTCCATGCAGGATGGTCACGAGGAACGAGTGCTCCTTCTTGACAAGGTACACACCCCGATATCGCATGCGCCGCGTATCACTGGCCTGTGGTGGACTCGAGACAGTCGAAAGCAAACTGGGGTTCCTGTTGCTGATATATTCCGGCGGAACAACGTTATTGTAGTGCCTTATCCCTCTGTTATACCCATGCCAATGCCAACTGGACGGTTAGACAGGTTCAGCGCACTCCATCCTAAAGATTCTACCGCTGCTTGACCACTTACAGGAAGACGACAACCAACTAAAGTAAGTTGTACACCTCACCGTTTGCTCTATACGCTAAAGCTGTGAAGTGCTGCCGACCTATTCGCTTTCCAAGGGACGCAGACCCGATCTCAAACAAAGCGAGAGCTCCCTGACTTTATGAGGGAATGGCCAGCATTGCAATCCGATCCAATAACAGCGTCGATGAGCTCTCATTTGCCTGGCTCAAATTCCAAGAGTACAGCGTTGGATGCAGAGGCTTCAGTAGTCGGTGGAAGTCTGTTGTTCGTGGCGGACAACGTGGGTCGTCTATTTTCCTTCCTCGACGGAGTTATCCTACAGGATATGTTACTTTGCAAACCGAATACTCCATCAAATCATTGTTTCAGCATTCGCCACGCTCTGTTTTCACAGCCCATCTGGCGTCCTCGACAGAGACCATCTCATCGTCTCGTTTTTACCCCACTCTGATTACAATGCCGCTGCTTGACGATCGCCTTGTTCGCGATGTTGCCAAAAGCTCAACCTCGGCTCGTACACTTCTTTGGTACATCTGGCGACTGGTGAAAGATATGCGTGCCGCGTGGTTTGGCTCCGAGTCAATGAGTGGCGCCCGTGAACTTGGGCCTCGGTGGGTTCGCGCGTTGGAGATGAAGCAAACGGCCGATTTCGGAGGTCTGATCTCTCTGGTATTGTGGAGCTACACACTCACGCGCCTGTCGCTCCTCAGAAAAGTTTTCCGCGGCTATTTTGGATCTCACGCGACTTCTGTTGACCGGTCGCAGCACTGAGGCCCTGACCGATCTTTTGGGGAGCGGAGAGCAGATGAGCGAGCGGGTACACTTCCTGAGCATTACTCTCCTGAATGACAAACTAACCCATTGGCATGTAGGGTATACAAAAGTGGGAAACGACGGTCTCGGAAACTTTGATCAAGTTGCGTGACTTTTCAGAGAAAAGGGTCACCCCTGCCTTTCAACGGCTTCATCTTGTTTTAGAGGAAGTTGAAGGCTGGTCGCTGCTGTAAGTATAGTTTAACTTGCTCTAATTGACATTCTTACTCCAAATAGTCCGCAGTATGCCGCCTTTGAGTTTTCTCGCGACGATGTTGATGCCTGCCGTCACCTCTGTGCCCGGGGAATTGTGGTTTCTAGTTGGCTAGCTTCTGTTGCTCGCCGAGAGCTTCGTCGCTTCGCTTCGTTTGTCGCCTGGCTTCGGTTTTGTAAGTTTGATAACCTTCAGTCTGAATCATCATTAGTTACCCCTTAGCAGCAGTCAACAATTTGAACACCACCAATGAAAGGAATACTGGCGCTCGGTACGATGTCCTTGAGGTTAATAACTATTTCATGTCGGGGTTGCAGGTCAGCCCCATCGATAAGTGGTTCGTTGGTCCAATCCCCTCCTTTACACCGGAAGACCTTGGCGTACTAGACCAGCAGCAGCCCCTGCAAGAGGTGCTGGAAAAAGCGAGGCAAGCGGCGAAACAGGGGAAAGAAGAAGGCTGGCGCAAGGTGATCAGCTATTATCCAATTGTATGATATTCGTTTGATGAATCAATGGGTAGGCCACTTCCCAGAAAGATCTAGATCACATTGATAGAAACCTCGATGCGCTCGCACAAGAGCTAACGACACGATGTCAGCGCATATTCGCTCATGCTGCTGGTGCAGTGTCTCGATCGGCTTCCGTCACCCTTAAATGTGGTTCGACGGAGAGTTTAGGACTGGCAGATAATCCTGAAATTGTGATTCGTGAACGGATCATAACGCAGGCGGGAGTGAATTCTCCATTATTGCATCAAATGAACTACATACCAACACTTTCGACAGGGCTACACTCAATTTCTGGCCACGTTGGTAAGCGCGGGGGGACGAAGCCGTAGTATGTGGACTGTGTCGTTATGCGGCCTCGTCGCTCCACTATTGACATCATGAACAGTGTGTTTATTCCGAGTGCCGTACGATGCTGCAACGCACCAGCAGCCGTCTAGGGTAGAGGTCTCCATACGCGAGTTTTGCATACCTGAAGGGGGTGAGGAAGGCATGCCGGTGGACTTACTGGAGGTACAATTCTTCGACGATGAACATGTGGTAATTGTTTACCGACTACCGAACGAGACTGGTAAGCGTGTCTAGTCTGAGCTATACTGTTGATCGTGATCGAAGCTTTCAGGACCAGCGTTTGTAGCGACAGGGAGCTACAATGATTTAGGGTATGAATCGTTGCAAGCTGACGCGTACGTAAACATCTATGCCCGAGAGAAGCTAGTCATGGCCACAGTAGAGGCATGGAACAAAGGCCAAGTAAGTAGGGTTAGACCTTCAATATTGAATAATCTAACTTGGAACGCGCATCAGCTGCGGTCTCTTAAACAAATGATCACAAGGCGCAGACGGCTAAATATCCAAGGCGGAGAGCGTGTTTCGGTCGCTGTGAACGGCCTCGCTGGGCGGCGGGTCGCGTGCGTGCTAAACGAAGAAGGGGTGGCAATGGAAGGACTTGATTTGGAAGGAGATGGGGAAGACATTGAGGGCTCGGGGGAAGATGGGTAGTGGATGTGATATCGGGCCGTGGGGGTAGCGTTTTTCCTTGCAATGTGTTTTGGTAACAGCCTCGAGGAAATGTATTTGGACCTGAGTCGGCGGGAAATGGATGGGGATAGTGTCTCGCAAAACTTCCAGAAAGGTTGCAAGTGACACCGTGAAGCGCCGCATCCTTTCGAGCCAATCTTAAATAATAAATTGTCCACAACATCGGCTAAGTTCAGCGTTGCAGTGTCCAGGGCCGCGGACCCTCTCCTCGTGCCCTTGATTCGAATTCTTTTTTCCATGCCATTTTAAATCTCCACCTGCAACACTGCAATCCAGCAGTAAATCGTTCCCCATCGATGCCCAAGTCCCCACCGTCCTCTCCAACAGAAAACAAACTGCAGCAAGATGACAATACCTCGCGTCTATCAGACGTAGCCCTCCGGAAGAAGAAGAACGCAGACGCTCAGGCTGCCTTCAGAGCTAGGCGTGCAAACTACATTGCCACCCTTGAGGAGACAGGTTCGTCGTCCCCGTTGCTGCTGGAATAGGTCATTGTTCTAACCGCCGCGTTCTTCTCACAGTAACGAGCCTCGAATCCGTCGTTCTCCAGTTGCAGGATTCCTGTAGAGAGGCTAGGACGGAGGCCACCGAACTGAAGCAGGACAACGCTCGCTTACGCCATGAATTTCGCGAGAGAGAGAAGTTCTGGAGGGCATTGTGGCAAGCCAAAAAGACCGGACACGGACCAGAGCTGGATGACCTGCCGCCACTCCCAGCATTCGCGCAGCCTGCAGCGCCGATGAACGCTCAGCTGGGATCGGCTCACATGCAACACTATACGAACGACGAAATGGCCTACAGGGCTTCTGACGACCCTACAGCTTGCAATAATCAATATTCGACCAACTCGTACTCAAGTCATTCCCCACCCATGCCGTACGCGAGCCCCGACATCGATCCATCGGGGGATTGCTCTTCCCATTCAATGGCTACGCGAGTAGCCAAGTATGCACCGTACCCTTACTCTATGCAGGGCCCCGGACGGGAGGGTCCATGGCCATCCGCGATCACTCAGAGTGGATCGTCGGGCGGTGAATCAGGAGGTCCCAGCGCCCATTCGTCCCACTCTCCAGGTTACACAGAGTCGCCAACCATGACATCCGCAGACATGTCCTTCGTGAACCGATACCAAGTCGATGAACAGAAAGTGCCTTTGAGTGCGCTGGAGAGCGCGCCGTACGTTTTCTCGAACAGCCGATCACTCTCACCCTCCTCTACTCCCTCGTCCTCCCTCCTCATCTGCGTCTTTGACGTCACCATTCCAGTTCGCCTTCCCTCCGGACGGTTCTCTCGATCGACCTGACGACTACCGTCGAAGCCACACCGGGGCAGAGGTCACTCTTCACGGAGGCACGGCGGACATTTCGCTAGCAGGATCAGGAAGCGACGGACTGAGGTATAGGCTTGGGGCGCGGCCGCCTGTATCTAACTCTGACCGGACTCCTATGCCGAGCTTATCGTCACTCTCCGACAACGATCACGCATCACAACGCGACCAAAATAGTGCTGACCGGGACCTCAATCAAAGACTCCGTCCTCGCCGAGGAACAGCACCCGCGCGGGCTTCTCATTCACCTTCGCCTGGCCCGCCACCTATCTCCGGAACCCTGGCGGTAATCAAGGCTCAGGCCTTCGGCGCTCTGCGACGGACCAGAGCAAGAACTAAAAAGGGTTCTGACGGTGCCGCTCGCCTCGCCATGGATGTCCTCGAAGCCAGAGGGATCGGCATGGGGGTTGGCGCACCGCCTTCCAATAAACGACCCCGTCTGGACACTGACGACGACGATATGCCTTGACGACGTTTATGTATTCCTTAGATTCCGGGATGGAGGCACCTCTTGTATCACGCATGCTTTTTCACTTAATGCTTTCCAGTTTTGACAGGACTGATAATTTAGACATATAATCATTTTAGTGATACCACATTTGTTATATACCTGTATTGCTATTGTATCATATTTCTTGCGTACACTGTACATATTATCTACCCATTGTATATATATACAACAATCTTCACCATTTACCACCTAGCGTTGCTAGCGTGGAGCCGGAGGTTTGCTCAAAAAAGGCAAGTCGAACCTTCATACATGTTAGGTGGTATCTTGGGACCCCATCATTTGCGCCTCTGATGTCCGTCGTCACATTAAACAGGGTGCAAATGGCATATGAATCGGCTACGGTATGACTTCTCACCGATCGTATATCGATGTAGTACACTTGGTGCGTCCCCTCTGATCGACTGATTCTGGCTCTGATCGATTGGCAACAACTGCCCAGGGCTGCGGTGTCGACATCCATCTGCGAATACCATAACGAGCAGACACTCGGCGCCGCCCACCAATCCACGCCAGGCACGTTCATCCAATGGGCCGCGTTGCTGAAGTCGCGAAGCACGGAGCTTATTCGACGCCGGTATATTCAGTGACGAGATGTCGAAGGCGTGCCGAAGGGGCAGGACAATCGCAGAGTCAATTAAGCCTGGGTACAGCGACGTCCCAAGGCCCTCGGATTTCACTAGGGCTCTGTCAGGCTAAAAGCTTCGCTTGAAAGCAAAAAAATGCGAGACATACTTCTTATACCTTTGGGCCCAAATCAACACGCCGGGAGCAATGAACGTAATCCCAAACAAGGCGAAGAAAAATAGCCATGTTATCGTGGTGGATATCGATGCGGTCAACACGAGAGAGAAGCTCGCTAATGTGATGGTCAACAAGGATTGAAACAACACGGGCGAATCCTAGTAAACCGCCATGCTGATTCAGAACAAGAGCGAGAAGCCTAGGAAAGACGGCATACCTGTAGGCGATGCCGAAACATTGGGAATAGGGCGAATGCTTCTACTGCGAATAGGACAAGGGCAAATACTGATAAATCATCTGACAAGCGCGAGGCGAGGACGACCGAAGATGAAATCGCGGCGTTCATAGATAACACGGAGGTTAATCTAAGAAGGTGGTCCAGCGTGTCGTTTCTCTATGTTTGGAGAAAGATAGCTTACCTTTCTTGGGTGTGCCCTTGAAGCTTGGAAGAGCTGTAGTCCGCAAGGAGAATGTTTAACAGGAACAAAGCTGCTGACAGAGCCCAAATAGAATCTGAAGATGTCGCCGCTGTGAGAGTCCTCAAGACTGGGGAGAGGGACATCAACGCCAGAAACATCAAGATCGAAGACTTGAGTGTGGTGACAACTGAATGAAGAATCAATTATAGTCTCTACCAATAACGACTGTGTCCGCACAATTCGCATAGTAATCGACGTCGAGGCCTCCAGACAGATCCAGTAGCACCCAGGCCACGTACCCCACGACGAAACAGCATACCGAGGACCAAACAAGCAGATGAGGATGAAGTGTGAGGTCCTTTAGACGAACATAGATGCCGAGAAAGATAAAGAGCGAGGAAAGGTGCTGTGTTACGGCGCTCGAGAGAAGAACCACAGACCAGTACGTATACGGCTGGAAATTCGCTGTACACGAGTCAGGACCAATAAAGACATTTGAAGGTGCTCTATAGCTCACGATTAGTCCTCAGCGATGACAAGAAGGCGTCGGGCGGGATGTAATTGTCGGGAAAGGGTTGCCGCCTCCACAGCACCTTTTCCCAATGTCCCATCGTTGAGTTCACGGCGGTGGCCGTGCCGTTCTCGGACTTGGCCACGGTTTTCTCATTCACACCATCTCAAGTCGTGTTGATCGAAATTCAAATATATATTTGTGGCACCACTTATTTTGGTCCGCAATCTCGCGACACGGCGTTGGCGCAGTTCAACGTGCTAACAATGAGGCGTACACGGCGACACCCAATATGTTTAAGAAAATGTTCGCCGCCCCACATGGCATCGAATATTTGAATTCCCAATCGCATTGTCTATCGGCGGGTCGCAAGATGCCCGAGAAGCCATGATGGCGATAGTAGAACCATATTTCCTTTGCATTATTGTGTGCAGTACCTCAGCCTTCCTTCATTAATCCCACTACGAACCCTTTATGAAACGAGGTTCTACGGAGAGTGCAGCGAAGGCGGACGCACCACTAATCTGTCATCCTTTCCATTATTTGCGGTGGCACTCGAAGGCTTCCCAACTTGAGCTGCAAGATGCCCTCGCTTAGGGTTTGCGGCATGCGTGCCCCGTGCTTGTTCCTAACGACGGTCCCTTTAGCTGCCCCAGGAATGCAGTCATTGATCGACTTGAAAACTCACTGCTTGCTGTCTACGTTCTGCAGCCGCTGCAGCCGCCGCTCGCGGATCGGGTGGGGATTGTGTTCCCGGTGCTGGTCGAGTGCCTACTGAACCCGTCGAGCCAAGCACTGTATGACCGCCCGAATGAGTGCTAGACTTGGAGCATAACGATCCCATACGATTGAAAGGTAAGGTTCAAGCTGCGGTTGAGTCAAGGAGCGCCTTGATTTGGGTGGTTGGCGCCCGTATATATGTGGAATGCTTTGCTTTATATTTAAATTTTCAAAATAACCATACTCAGATGGGGTACTTCCAAAGCCATGAAACTCAAAGAGTACACGCTTATCATGAAAGTTAGTAACATGACCACGAATAAATTAAAGTGTCCACTAGAACGATCGAATACAGTATCCACCTACTGCAGCGATCATCGTGTTAAGTCGTCCGCGTTCACCAGTTATCTGGGGCTGTCAGCCTGAGACACCGGAAGATAATTGCGTCTAGATAAACCGTATTCTTCGTCCGATCGGCGCGGTACCCAAGCCTAGCATGAGGAGAGATTTAGTGCACATCATGGAGACAAAGAGGGGAAAAGCACCGACCTCCCACCACCTCCTGCCTGCACCCCATGGGATGTTTGTCTCAAACCCTGCTTTCGCCATCCTGTTCTTGATCCCCGCTCCCAATAAAAGACCGAATACCGTCAAAACAAATAATGTGACAACTAGCTGGTCTCGCGGCGAATCGCGTTCTAGATAAACGGGATAAATGCAAATTTATTTGGTTACTTGGGCCACGGTGGAAAGGTGAGGCAAGACATACGGAAACAACGTGCTTCTACGTCACCTTCTTTGCCAGTAGCCGTGTCGGGATCCGTATCGCCCAGTGACGCGCCAGCACATATCGGCAGATTTTGATTTAGGCACCATTGCTTAGTACACGACAAGCAGGGCTGGGACGGATTATCCGGAATGGCCAAGTGCAAGATGGTATAATTGGAAGAGAAGCAAATACCTGTGCCTAGTCAGCCCTGTTCAAGCGGCCACGGTGCAGCACATACATTTGCAGAAGTTTGTGGCCTCCCATTTGTTTAGAATGGCCAGAGCATTACCCTGAGCACGTTTGAGATATCGAAGAAATAGAGAATAGATTTTGTACTCACCGCCAGACATAAGATCACCGCAACGACGGTCAGAGTACACTGCGAGGTGGCCATGGTCAGGAGTTGACGACGAAGCGCCCGTCATCGCAGCTGCGCCAAATTGCGCCAAACACGAACCAACGCGTCGCTCAGACTGCCCGCGTCGCCATCTGCAACAGCGCCAAGTGATCGGTCTAACCCAAGGAGCAGCGGCCTCCGACATACATCAGGAGAATGTCTGAATACGACGACGTGCTCACTAATCAACCAGTGGTCATAGACAATGTGCGCGTCTTTTCGCCTTCGAAGCATAAAGCCAAAGACACTAACACGAGATGTGCAGGGATCTGGGACTATCAAAGCTGGGTTTGCAGGACAGGACCACCCTAAATGCTTCTTTCCATCCTTGTGCGTGGCGATATTACAGAGGGTAGGGCTCGTATATGACTGTATGGATCTAGCGTCGGTCGGCCCAAGCACATCAAAGTCATGGCTGGCGCCTTAGAGGGCGACGTCTTCATAGGCAGGAAGGCGCAAGAGTTCAGAGGATTGTTGAAGATCAAGTACCCTATGGAACACGGCATAGTGACAGATTGGGATGACATGGAACGAATATGGAATTGGGTGTATACAGAGGAACTGGGAACTCTAAGCGAAGAGGTGTGTGCTATGAAACATAGCGGCATTTCCACAAGATCTCATACAGCGCGCATATCATCTGTAGCATCCTGTTTTGCTCACCGAAGCACCTCTGAATCCACGAAGTAATCGAGAAACAGCCGCCCAGATTTTCTTCGAGACGTTCAATGTCCCCGCCCTCTTCTGCTCCGTTCAAGCGGTTCTGTCACTGTATCTGCGTTTCCAAGTCATGACTGAGTCTGTAAACTTATCTCCACCGCTCTAGATATTCTTCGGGCCGAACAACGGGGATTGTACTTGACTCTGGGGATGGCGTCACTCACGCCGTTCCGGTTTTTCGAAGGTTTCTCCATGCCACATGCCATACGGCGGATTGATATTGCTGGAAGGTAGGGCTCAGTTTTTAGCCTTACTATTGCGTCCGTGTGACGAGCTTAGCTTTGGTCCGCAGGGATGTCACTGATCATCTACAATTACTCCTCCGCAAATCCGGGCACCACCTACACACAACAGCTGAGCGGGAGGTCGTCCGCACCATCAAGGAGAAGTGCTGTTATGTTGCCCTCAATCCTGCGAAGGAGGAGAAGGACACCCAAAGCCGCTCTGAAGATCTGAAACTGCCAGACGGAAAAGTTATCCAGGTGAGCATATATACCTTATTTATGTGATAAAAGCCACTGAATTTACGACTGCATCAGCTTGGTTCTGAGAGGTTCCGTGCACCTGAAATTCTCTTCAATCCAGAACTCATAGGACAGGAGTACGCTGGTGTTCACCAAGTGGTAGTCGATTCAATAAATCGGGTCGATCTTGATCTACGGAAGAGTCTGTTCTCCAATATCGTACTAAGCGGTGGAAGTACTCTGTGCAGAAGTGAGACCCCTCCATTTGCCTTCGATACCTTTTTGATATGATTTGGATCTGTAGACTTCGGAGATCGACTGCTGAACGAAGTAAAGAAACTTGCGCTTAAAGATGTCAAGATAAGAATTTACGCACCCCCTGAACGTAAATACTCGACATGGATCGGTGGATCAATTTTGGCTGGCTTGAATACTTTCAAAAAGGTAGGACGGTCTAGTCCTCCTTTTATGACGTTAAACTGACCAGCACGGTAGATGTGGGTTTCCGCGGAAGAGTACCAAGAGGATCCTGATATCATCCATAAGAAGATGGGCTTTTAGAATATTGACCTGGGCGAGTTTCTTATATACATTATATCACGGTAGCTGTTATG
Source organism: Pleurotus eryngii var. eryngii (assembly GCA_029467805.1). Lineage (NCBI taxonomy): Eukaryota > Fungi > Basidiomycota > Agaricomycetes > Agaricales > Pleurotaceae > Pleurotus > Pleurotus eryngii. The sequence goes on from SZVJ01000018.1 coordinate 1,339,379, forward strand.
ATACCCCCGTACTTATTTTCGCGCAACATCTCAATGGATGCAATCATAATAATCAGAGTGAATTGGAGGCATAATGGATCATATTTGCCATGGATTGGTACGAGATGAAAAGCATACGGGACACATGCACCAAGTAAATTGCGAAACCAGCACTCCGGGGTAGATAACAATATGAAGTACACGGCGCGCCAGGATTACTTGCCCTTCTTCGGAGGCTCGGCGGCCTTGACTTTTTTGGTGCCACGGAGCTGCATTGCAGCAGGTGAGTAAATTAAACGGAGCACGGACGTCTGGACGCACCTTCTTGGCACGGTTTTTGCGCTCCTTCCGCAGCTTACGTGACGCCTTCTCTACCTTCGGTGCTAGCCCAGACTACAGTCATCGTAAGTAAGGTGTCCAGGTTCATGCCCGAGCCTGTAGGATACGCACTCGGACCAACCGATACCGGGGTTCGAACTTCTTTTGCGATGCTTCATCGTCGTAGATCAAGGCAAAGCCAGTACTGCGCCCTCCACCAAAGTGCGTGCGGAAACCAAAGGTCACTACGCGGTTCTTCTCAGTCTTGTACATTGATGCGAGCTTCTCGGAGAGCTCCTCTTTCGAGACGTTGGGGCGGGAAGGATGGAGGACATCGAGGACAAATTGACGGCGGGCAAGCAGCCGGTTGGTGATGAATTTACGGGTACGAAGGGTGATGGGGGCGGAGCTGTCGGCCTAGGTGAACGCAGGAGTCAGACAATGTTACCAACCTCTACAACCTGTTTTCCTGTGCCATCACTCCATCCCAATCCATCGTGTGATATCGCCTCCCCCGAACGCAAAACTTCCAAACTCACCATTGTTGCCAATCTGAACTTCGCTTCTAATGTCCACGGCGGTCAGCACAGACAGGCGGCAACAATCTCATAGCTACTAACCTTGGTCTTGAGGTTGTTGGGGCCAGCGCCGATAACTAATCTTGACTCTTGTCCGGTGGCTGACAGTGACTATATAGGACCAACGGCATCTTCCGGTCCATTGCGATCATCTTCCCTTTCCAGTAAACCGGAGAGAGCGCCCACCTTATTAGATGTAGTATTCATATAAAACACGCGCGTAGGAGCCCTAACGCAACTACTTCATTCCACTGCAATCCGTACATTCATCGACATATGTTGCTGCTGGGCCTGGCTTGGGCGTCTAGCTTGGGAGTCTACTGCTGACTCATCATTTACCTAAGGTATGCGTTTTCTGAGCGCTTCTTAGTGACGTAGAGAAGTGGCAAAGGAGCTCGGATCGATACCACGCCTCCTTGAAGATGACCACCTCGTCGAGTTTTGCGACGTTCGCGCCATATGTGAGTTCCATGCTATTCAACCGGGATCTTCTCTAGTAATGCCAAGTTCATCTCAATCAGACACCTCCACCAGACGATCCATCTCACGGCCCATTGTCGGCCTCGTCTCGGCCTTCAGCGCGGGCATGGTTTCCAAATACCGAAGACACCTCATACCAGTCCGGTGGCATACCTAGCTTCAACACATCCATGACCGGGGGTGGCCCTCAGGTCGACGAAGGGGCAAACGTGAACCAATGGGAGACGACCTATGGACTGCGCGTCGATGTACTGGCAGCGGTAGCATATCTACTGGGACCATTCTCAGGTGCGTTCAACACCATTCACTTCCGCGAATCTCTCACGACGGCTTGTCCAGCACTTGTCATTCTCATCCTAGAAAGCCAGAACGACTACGTCCGCTTCCACGGTGGGTTGTAGTCGTACTTACTTACCTCCTTTAGACTCACTTTTGATGCTAAATAGCGTACCAGTCAGCTCTTGTTAGTACACCGCTGGTTATCATCTGGATTGTAGCATCCTTTCTGTCGTTTCCATCCTGGCTGCGCACATTCTTTGCCATATCTCTGGCGGCTACAACTTTGTATACGGCGTAAGTGTCTTACATCACCGAGTGTCCAATTCTTGCGTCACTAACTATGCTCTTCCTTCAGATTTCGAGCATATAGAGACGTGACCCATAGTAACCTTGCACGGTTTCATATACCTATATTGGGCTTATTAGCCGAGCGGTGGTTATCAGAGGAATAATAATCTTGATAATTTATCTCTCATAACCGCGAGGAGACCGATTGATTAACGAATGGTACAATAAGGATCATGAGCTACGGCTACAGTGTATTTCACACGACATCATATGTGCGCATAGACCTGCTATACGGCGGCTGATTTCAGATTCTATAAACCGAGGCCAAGATCGTTGATAAGCCCGTCGGTGGAGTTCTCCGTGAAGTCGAGAAGGAACTCTAGGATGCACTTGATATCGTAGACGACTAAGAAGCAAGCGATGAGATGGGATGTAGAAGGGAACTGGTCACGGAGAAAACTTACTGTCGGCGAGCTCAGGGAAGTCTTCGACGGTCAAGAGGTAGGTTGCTTTCAAGAGGTCCTTGTTGACGTTGATAAGATCCTTCAACGCAGTCTCTAGTTCGCTGTTGCGGTCGTAACTGAGGAGACCTTTGGCAGCGCCCATGGGCTTCAAGAGTAGGGCGAGGCTCTGGAGCCAGAGGTGAATTTCTTCCAGGAGGTCAATGGTCGCCTGTCTGTTTGCTGGGTCTTGTGGCGAGTTGCTCGCTAACGTGGCTATAGTATATACGAATAAGTATGATGTACCGCCTAGAGAGTAGTCAAACGAACAGAATCTCTGATTGTATTCTCGTCCTTGATTGCAGTTCGTAAGGGCTAGGTGCAAGAAATCTAGTCCAAGGAAATTCATCAAGTCAATGGGAGTGGAAGCTCGAATGACTGGCTGGGCGTGTCCACCGCGAGACTGAGAACGAGCCAAGTAGGTCGACACGCGAGAGGCGGGGCTGAGGCGGTTTGAAACAGTCCTTGTTTCGAGGCCAGTAGGTATCGGAGAGGCAGTGGCCAGCATAGAGGACATAGGCGAGACGTTCGAAGAGAGCAAGGCGGCGTACACGGCGAGTAGGACTGGGCGGGATATGTTCAACATGATTTAGCGTTAGGCGGCTTGAAGGACTGGTATTAGGAGAATTAGGTAGGATGATGGCGGTTGGAAAGAAAGTTGTGCTGGTGCGTGCCCGCCCTTCTTATACTTACCTCCAAGATGTTTGGCTTGAATCTTATTTTGTAACGTCCCTGATTGGCTCCTTTCGGAGCAAACAACACGCCTATCACGTGTGTTTAAAGGGGCCCGTAGGGAGAAGCGTGTCACTACTACGAGAAGCACAGGTATCGAAAGTATTTTTAGTCCGCAACATATACTAAGAATGTCCTAAGGTCCATCGGCAAGTTCATTCGCGCAAACAAGTAAAGACAGAAATAACAAACGAACGAAGACAGAAGCACTGATAGATCAGAGGTGGACGCAGCTACTTCCATCTTCTGAGAGACGATATCCTCCGGCGCAAGTATAGACTAAGACAAATTGAGATTAGTATTACGATAAAGAAGCGAACAACAACTCACTAGCACATTGTCCGGCTTCACAGCCAACATTCCAAGCTCCACGGATTGCCGTACAATCTTGGCCTTGACCGGTGGACGTGCATCCACCGCAAGATTCTAGATCAGTCGACGCGTCAATGCATTCATATTCACGCGATCCCAGCCCCCCAATATGACAGGCATCCAATCCTTGAGGGCAGAGCGAAGCTGATCGCGATTTCATGCTAGTGGAACGCCTTCCGTATCCCCCGTGAACGTGTCCGTAACCTCCACCTCCGCTTTCACCTCTGTGCTCGGGCTTGGGCTTAGGGGATGGGGCAGGCCTCGGGTTTTCGGGCTTAGTGGGTTCGTGTGTGCACTTGCGAAGAGCAGGAACCCACTGCCAGCCCTTGCGGCACTGAGGGGGTGGGTTGTTAGGCGGAGCCGGGTTGCGAGGAACGCAGCAGCCTTGTTTCTGACCCCAATAATGACTAGTTGGGGGGCAATCACTGTCGCTGGGTGGGGGAGGCGGGGGCTTTGGGGGACCACCACCACTTGGAAGGCAGCAACTGGCATCCTTATACCTATGGGATATTGAACAATCAAGCTGACGCGTATGTGATTCTGAGGAATGGGCACACCAGAACTCCGTCTTCTGGCAGCTGCTTGGCCCAGTCTTGGGAGCAGTTGCTACTGTAACGTGAAGGAGGGCAGCCAAAATGGCCAGACAAGCCCCAAGTCGGAAACTAAACGCCATTAGTCGGGGAGGGGCAGAAAAGAGTGACAAGGAAAATAGGGAGGGAGCGCAAAATAGAAGAGAAGAAAAAGGACGTGAAATTTGCACAGATGAGCATTTTTTGCTTATATATGCGGTCGTATCTAGGACTCGTTAGAAACACATCGGACAAAAATAGAGATCGGCGATGGAAAACATGTGTGGAACCTGTGTGGGATTGAGTTGATGATCTTGATGACTGATTCATTGCCCGATCGTCAGCATTATTACGTTCGATGCAAAGTTGCTTGTTGATGGGTATGGCGGAATACCTGAAGAAGGCGTGAATGAAAAAGAACAAACAAGTGCTGGAGCATGCGCACCTTTCATTGAGTTCACTTAGGAAGTTATTGTCAAGTTGCATTACATGTTCTCACGCGCGATCATTCTGATAGATCAACATTTGAGGAACAAGGAGTTGAATGTTGAGCCTGATGTGACCGTTTGGCTAGTTTTGGCAAGGGGATGAGAGACCGCGTAACAGAATGATAAGTGACTTACGAAGCTGACGTGAAGCAGACAGATGTCGAAAAAAGCGACTCGACTCGAACGGACTAGACAACTAATTGGCCTGCAACGATAGGTATCACATTGTATTGTCTCTTGATTTATGGTATTGAACCGAAAGTATACGATAGAAGCTAACTGGGAACAATCCTCCCCGAGCACGGTCCATTACAATCCCCCCTGGAGTTGGGGTCACCATTAAGAAGTCGTCATGGGTACAATCGACTCACCTCAGACCACCTCAACAGCCTTCTGAAGGGCGCGGGAGGCAAAATACCGAACATCAGCATCCTGGTCATTCTTCGCTTGCTCTAGTGCGGGTATAAGTCGCTGCTGAACCATCTCCTTCCCCTCTGGCGTGCCACCGTACGCCACTGCGAGGACCTCCAAGCATTTGGCAACATTGAAGCGTATATTTGGGATGGGATCCATTGCTAGCTGCAGCAACGGTTCTAGAATTTCAGCGCGCACCACTTCAACATTCAGCGAAGGGGCTACGGTCTATCCAAAAGTCAGCATAAACGTTGTGATGTGGAGATGGCGCGCACTGTGATCGCTTGAACCGTAGTCATTCTGAATAGATAATTGGAGTGCCCGCCCATACCCATAACTTTGGGTACAATAGCTGTCCTCGCCCATTCGACACCGAAGACCTCGGTCAGCTTTTTGAGGTTTATGGTAGCAGATTCCCGGATGCTGTAGACCGTATCGCCTAACCATGACATGCACAAATTGCCCAGCTGTTCATCAAAGAATGGTCGGCCCAACTGTGTCGCTAACAGAGGGATATACTCGATGATGGCTTGCCTAACTCGCCACGATTTGTCCTCCGCCAATTCCACGATCGCAGGCAAGAGGCTCTCAGCCAACAGTTGTATCCCAATAACTTGATGGTGGTATAAACATCCATATTCAAGGCGGGGATTTCGCAGCATACGCACCGGTATTGACCGTTTCGAGCTTGCTGATAATATTAAGTCGAACTTCCGGAAATTCGTCCTTAAGGAGATGAAGGAAACGGGGGAGAAGATGCTCGATGGTAGCTTCCTTTCCAAGGAGCGGGGCCAAACCGCTGATCTGGTTGGCCAGTGCGGCACGGACATGTTGCGAGGTGTCTTCTGACAAGGCTTGTACGCAAGGAACTATTCTGGCGAGAATCACTTCCTTATCAAGAAGCTTGGAGAACCCTGAAAAGTCGATATATCACTTCTAAATACGGGGATGACAGGGCACGCGACTATACCAGGTATTTGACCAGCCGCTGCCGTTCTAACCTCAGCTTCATTGTCTTTCAAGAGTTGGACGGATTGGTTGATGAGCTCGGTGCGAACAAGGTTAGCACCAACAGCTTCTGCGAGCTAGCAGATGCCTCAGGATCGTCAAATCGAAGCTACTCGGATCGTTGGCGCACCTCGTTAAAATGGCTGGCGGCCATATATCGCACTCTCCAGCTCTTGTCACCGATGCTCAGCCGAATTTGCTGCAAAAGCTGTTCCTCTACTTCGGCCGGTGTAAGTTGTTGAGCGATCACGATCAGGTCTTCCACAGTCAACAGGCGCACGGAATCCTGGTCATCCATCTGCAGTCTTCGGTATATCGGCAGCCCATCAGACAGCACATGTTCTTTCGACAGAGTTTTTATGAATGACTAGGAAGGAAGGTTCAAGCGCATGACTGAACGGATAGATCGCACACTTACACCCAGCCACTTGGCTGCAGCTCTTCTGACCATCGGTGTATCATCAGATCCTAAAGCCGTGAAGCCTTTTCGTAATTCTTCTTGGATGGCGGGTGAAACTTTGGGGTATGCGGCGGCGAAGAGGGCCGCCGATGACGTTCGCGACGTAAACCACGTCCCGCGAGAAAGTCGCCTGAGAAGCGGTATGTAGTATTCTTCTACTTGAGAGCTGGACAGAACGGCGGCAACCTTCGTGATGGATTCCGCTGCCTACACGATAAAGAAATGGAAAAAGTCGGGACACACATGTGTAGAGAATGATATGAGAAGATAGTTACACAAGGGGAATTGACGTACCTTATCGCGAACCAACGTCTCTTCTACTGCTGATAGATTCTCTAATGGTCCCAGTATAACATGCGCGTGTGCGTTGCCTCCGACGTATTCTTCAAAGTTTTTCCCTAGCTCTTCGGCTAGAGCCAAGAGTACTTCGTCCTCGTCGTCCACCGATTCTCGGAGGAACGGAATAAGCTCTTCTCTTGCACGATCAGGACCAAGGGCGAGGGCAATGGTGGGGATGCTGTGGATGGCGTTCAATCTGAGTTGGACATCTTCTGAGCGTAGCTCATCCATAAGAATGGCAATCGGGGCGATCTATACAACGATGAGGACCACGTCGGTGAGAAACACGGTGCATACGGACATCGTCTACTGAATATCCAGGATCCATCATGGAATCTTGGGGTGAATGAAGCTGCACGAGCATTTAGCCATATACAAAGCGTTTCACTGGAACAATAGATCAACTTACGGACTGAAGGGGAGATTGAATAAATGGAAACAATCACTGAGGAACTGGAGAATGGAATGTAAAGTGATCTTGAAGCGCTTACTGGCAGAGCCTCTACTTCTGCAACATCACGACCAAACAAGAGATACAGCGGGATACAGCTTGCCATGAATGTGCCTCTGAGCACAGAAAATACAGTAATACGCATTCTTCACGCTGCTCTACATCCGGATACTTGAAAGTTTCCCTCCCTGTGTCCCTCTGGACGACTTGGTGCAATGTTTTCTTGCCCGTTATTAGCCCCCTATGCTTACATAATTCGATCCCATAGATTAGATTGTCGTGGTCGCAGTCCTTGACGTCACGCAGCCTTGTTCCTTTCCTCCAGGTCAGCGAAATGCCCGTCGAGCAGAAAAAGGACAGAGTTATCCTGAAACATCCAAAGGTGCTTCAAACAAGTCTTTGATTGGCTTACTATCGTACTCAGCAATATTACATAGGGATCGTCGGTTGAGATATTGTATTATGGCGCGACTGTGATTTCATGGTTGTCTGTGATCGGCCAAGGATCTCAACCAGTCGAGTGTCTCTTTGTGTCATCCAAGGCCGCTTTGGACGGCTCTAAGCCAGGTATGTACCTGATCCTACCTGGCAAGACTGGCAGTTCGCGTTATTACATAAATTTACCTAGTTCGTGGCGGCATCCCAGTAGTATTTCCGTGCTTTGGTGCCCCATCTCATCCAGAGCATGCTAAGCTTTCTCAACATGGCTTCGCGAGGAGCTCAACTTGGAACTTTGACTACGTTGTCATGGACAACGACGCTGGCGTCTCCGTGAGACTAAGTTTGTACCGGGTTCATTGACGACCGCGCAATTCTCATGATGCTTTCTAGCTCTATCGCCTACCCCAGCCATTCAGTCAGTTTATCCTCACGACTTTCTACTCAGTTACGTCGTGACCCTGGCCGAGCATCAGCTCAGCACCGATCTGCACGTCACCAACAAGTCAGACAAGCCTCTCGAATTCCAGGCCCTGCTTCACAACTACATCCGTGCACCCGCTAATGAGGTCGCAGTATCTAATCTACAAACATTGAACTACTATGATAAGACAGAGGCGACAGAGGGAGCTCGAACCGCTGCCAAAGTCGAATCAAGGACAGTCGTAGATGTCCGTCGTTTCACGGATTCGGTCTACGAGAATGCACCTCAGCATTATTACGTCGCCTGGCCTGAAGGCGGAGTCGAGATTAAGACAGTAAACTTCAAGGATGTCGTCGTCTGGAACCCTAAGGCAGAGGCTGGGAGCAAAATCGGCGATATGGAGGTAAACGGATGGTAAGCTCGCCAGACCCTACGAGTAGGCCTGAGACTAAATAGATGATTAAAAGGGACCATTACGTATGCGTAGAGCCAGGGCACGTTCGAGGATTCTTTTCTCTGGAACCTGGACAGACTTGGATCGGGCAGCAGACCATCACATCTCCCGGAAGCAAATCTCACTCGCTTTGACCCTAGCCCCTGGTCAGTGCCTTATGTAAACTTAGTCACGTGGCACAATGTTAGACAGGGTCGATGCGCTTAGCTTTACTGTACTCGCCACATCGACTCATGGAATCTAACTTTCATGTTCGTATCAACCAAATTGATCATTGTATGGTCCCTCCTGGGCCTCTGGACTACTCACCGTTCCCCAAAACGCCTGTGCCAGTACTCCGCGTCTATGGTCCTACATCATCTGGGCAGAAGGCCTGTGTCTACATCCACCAAGTTTATCCATACTTCTATGTTGAGTACAAGGGAAGCATGGACACGCCATATCGTATGCATACTTACTGCGCTCATAATCCACTGCTCACGGATGCCACTCTAGTACTCAAATACACTCGGAAGCTGCAGCGTTCGTTGAACCACGCGATTGCTCTTTCCATGAAGCGGGACCCTCATTCACCCAAGTCTATCTTCATTCGAGCCGTCGTCGTCGTCAAAGGCGTGCCGTTCTATGGATTCCACGCGTCGTATGCACCGTTCCTAAAGATCTACATGTTCGACCCTACACTCTTGTACCGGGGGGTGACAATATTACGATCTGGGACTGTCATGCAGACGCGGTACAGTGTGTATGAGAGTCATCTAAGCTTTCCTTTACAGTTTATGTGCGACTTTGGCCTCTATGGGTGTGGTTGGATTGACATGGGGGAAGTCTGGCAGCGAGGGCCGGACAACGAGTATGTTGACCCAGAAAAGGAGACGACTCTGCGCGTGTCCCCGTATCATAAACAGGCGAAGATGGATCTCGAAGTCGATGTTGTCGCTCATCAAATCCTCAACAGAAAACGGCTTACAACGCGCGATATTCTTCATCAGCTCCAGATTCCTGCTGCACCAACGCCGACTGAACCGTTGATTCTCAGCGTGCGTGAACTATGGGAAGACGAGCGAAGGCGCAGGCTTGCTAGAGGCTTGTCTGCTTCCCCGGATATGCCTGTGGATCTGAGCGAGAACCGTAGGGGGGACGGCGGCGATTGGACGGCTGAAGCGCGATGGTGGCGCGAACTGAGAACAAGAATCGAAGCAGAACCCGCTGAACACCTGGAACCAAGTAACAACTGGGATAAGAGGCTCATGACAACATCGCAAAGCATTGAAGCGCTATGGGAGCCTGCATTCAGAGTGTGGAAACCTCAACAAGCAGAAAGCTCTGTACAGGACGCGTTGACGGCCGCGCCGATTGACTCAACCTTAGGCTCATCTGTCTCCGGGGCTTCGGTTCAACCCAGCGGCGAGGATGAAGAAGTAGATGTCGACGAGAGTTTCCTCTCAAGTCAAGCCATCGAAGATGCTGATGATCCTGAGCCGTACATCAACGAAATGGAGAGCTTCATCGAAAATGACCAGGCCCAATCCCTCGAGGACGGTCCAGATGAAGGCATATATGACAAGGATTTCGAAGAGGACCTTGTCGTGGACCAAGAGGAAGAGAATCCTTTCCTTGATAACAACGAAGGGTGTGTTTCTCTCTCAGTGATTGTTGATAGCTCCGATCTTTGACCTTTGGATTGTAGTGCAATCGCTCTTGAGGTCGATGGTGAGGACAGTATTGAAGACCACGTCGTGGACAACGATTTTCTTGCAAAATTACAACATAACTTAGAAGACGACGCATTAGCTAACACGGACGTCGGTAACCCTCCATTATTACCCACCCCAGCCGAGTCACCGATAGTCGAAGTCCCGGCGAAACCTTCTCTGACGCAGAGTACAGAACGGTACGTTTCACCTTTACTCGCTGTCCCGCTTCACTAACAGTATCTTTTAAAGCCTTGCCGAGCCAACTCACCTAGAGCCAGAAGAGCCCGACCGCCCCTCCAAGCGGCGCAAAGTTGAAATGCCTAACCGCAAAATTCAAAGCCAACCCAGCGCGACACAAACGCGCTTGCGAAGGAGTGAATATTTCACACAAACAAAACACACGCTAACACAGTCAGATCGCCCAAAGTCATCACCCTACAGCGCCGCCGATAAGTGTTTTATATATGCACATCCGCCGCCAACGAATAATCACTTGCTCCGGACATTGCAAGAGTACAACGTCCCCAGTAGGATTTATCGCGATCCGCATTATTCCCATTCCGAGGATACTCCTACGAGACATAGGGAATATGCAGGCTTGGTTTACCGTCTCAAAGGTGGCAATGGCTTGGACACGTTGACCAGTTGGCAGACTTTGACGAACGCAATACATGAAGTCGAAATTGCTCCAGGGAAGACGTTCGATCCTTCTGGCATTGGAGGTTGGGAATACGCCGGGTTTCCGCCCAAGAGGAAGGTAGCTCAGCGGTGGCTGCTTGAAAACCCTATTCTTCCTCCCCCGAATCCAGCTGTTTCACGTTCGCAGGTATGTAATACTTACATCGTGGAGCTGAAGGAAACCAACGAAGGGCCTCTGCTTCCAGATTGAAGGCCCTACCCAGGTTAATACGTATGGACTCAAGTCTTCTTTAGGAAAGGTGGATTCCAACACCTCCCAAAAGAATGAGACGATGTCAATTCTATCCTTCGAAGTCTATGGTGCGACCAGCTCTTGTCGCCGATTTCAATAACTACTCAGTACCCCTACATAGTGTTGTCTGATGGCGGCCGACAACCAATCCCACAGGATGATGAGATTGCCATCGTGTTCTTCGCATTCCAGGGCGACCACGAGGTAGACGATGTTTTAGAAGTCAAGCACGGCATCGTTGCCGTCGACAGCGAACACCTCGAGCCGAAACGATTACGGGGTCATCAAATCGAAACAATACCAAGCGAACTAGAACTACTACACAGAATTGTTGACATCGTCATCGACCTTGATCCCGATATACTTTGTGGATGGGAAGTACAAGTGTCTTCTTGGGGCTATTTGCAAGCAAGAGGCGCTGTATACGGTTTGTTTAACGTCATCTTCCACTGGATGGATGTTCACAGTGCTTGCTTAGGTCTGGGCATTGATGAGCTCATGTCTCGTGCCCCTGCCAGGCGTAGAGGTGGAGTAGATCAATGGGGTGCAAGACACGCATCGACATTCAAAGTGGCGGGAAGACACGTCCTCAATGTCTGGAGAATAATGCGAGGCGAACTCTCACTCAACATGTATAGTTTTGAGAACGTCGTGTTTAACGTCCTTCGGCGGCGGTACGATCTATGTCTTGCTTCGTCTATGACTGTCTCAACACAACATCAGGGTCCCGCAGTATTCACGCCAGACACTTGCGTCCTGGTTCAACTCGCCTTCGGCAGCACGAGTGAGCAGACTGCTAGATTACTTCGTCGGGAGGACGTCCATGACGCTAGAAATACTCGAGGCATCGCAGGTTGTCACTAAGACGTCGTTAGTGCTCATTCATCTATCCCTTTCACTGTATCTTCTATCTTACATTTCACAGCGAATTTGCTCGAGTCTTTGGTGTCGATTTTTTCTCCGTCATCACTCGAGGGTCCCAATTCAAAGTTGAATCTTTCATGTTTCGCCTAGGGAAGCCAGAAAACTTCGTTTTTCTCTCCCCTAGTAAGACCGATGTTCGTCGTCAGGGAATTTCATTTGTAACTCTGCTTACAATCATCTAGGTCGGCAAACAAAAACGCAGCCGAATGTATGCCGCTAATTATGGAGCCCTTGTCCGCTTTCTATAGCAGCCCGCTCCTGGTCCTTGACTTTCAAAGTTTGTATCCCTCAATTATGATCGCCTACAATTACTGTTATTCGACATGCCTCGGTAGAGTAGCTGAGTTCCAAGGAACCAACAAATTCGGCGTTACAGAGCTGAACCTGCCACCTGGATTGTTGAACACTCTCGAAGATCACATCAGAAGTACGTAAATGATCCTGTTAATTAAATATATACTGATGCTCAATCTTGACTTATGGGTTCTACTAGTCGCTCCGAATGGTATAATGTATGTGAAGCAAGAAGTGAGGCAAGGGTTACTGGGTCGCATGTTGAAAGAACTTCTCGACACGAGGGTAATGGTGAAGCAAGCCATGAAAACCAACAAAGAAAAACAAGGTAGGCTCCTGACATACCCCCTGAGAGTTCACCCTGACGCCTCCTACTCTAGACTCTCAGTAGGATCCTAAATGCCCGACAACTGGGTCTGAAGTACATAGCCAATGTCACATACGGTTATACCAGCGCCACTTTCTCTGGTCGGATGCCTGCAGTGGAGATTGCGGACAGCATTGTCCAGAGCGGTAGAGAAACCCTTGAAAAGGTATCTGTTATCCTCTTATTCGAGGGTATTCTCTAACTGTTACGTAGGCTATCCACTTAATTGATTCAACCCCAAAATGGGGTGCCCAGGCAAGTGGTCGCTCCTTCCAATGGATAGTGTCCATGAATCCTCTATACCAGGTCGTTTATGGCGACACAGACAGCTTGTTTATGTAGGTCTACCCACGGCCCTATGAACTAAATGCACCGTTAATTATTAGAGCAGCTACCTTAAGGGCAGAACCAAAGAGCAAGCTTTCAGGATTGGGAATGATATAGCCGACACGATCACTGCTAGAAACCCAGCACCCATCAAATTGAAGTTCGAAAAGGTACCATTCAAGATTATGTGATGGTGGCTTGCCAACTTAATGTCGCGGCAAGGTTTACCTCCCCTGCGTCTTGATGGCCAAGAAGAGATACGTCGGCTTCAAGTACGAGCACCCCGACGATACGGAACCCATCTTTGACGCCAAAGGGATTGAAACAGTTCGCAGGGACGGCGTACCCGCTCAGCAGAAGATGACGGAGATGTGCCTAAAGTGAATACTAACATTTCCGCCACTTCCAAGCACTGTGCCCTAATTGCGATTCTAGGAAACTTTTCAGGTCCCAAGACCTTAGTGATATCAAGGAATATTGCTGCAGATCGTGGACAAGCATCCTCGACCACAAAGTGCCCATCCATGAATTTATTTTCGCCAAGGAAGTTAGAATGGGAACATATAGGTACGCACCGGCGTTCGATGTCCTTTCGCCTCTTTACCCTGTAAATCCTCTAGCGATGTATTGCCACCGCCACCGGGCGTAGCAGTCGCAGCCCGACGAGTGTTGATCGATCCAAATGACGAACCGCAATATGGCGATCGGATACCATATATCATAGCTCGTGGTCCTCCGGGGTCCCGCCTGGTTGAAAGAGCATTCACTCCGCAGGAAGTACTGATAGCAGGGTAGGTGTTGACTTCCTTGTTGAAACCACGCTCATACCTCGGCACAGGAAACAACTCGATGCTGAGTACTACATAACTAGGGTATTGATTCCTCCATTGGAGCGAATCTTCAATCTCGTTGGAGCCGATGTCCGAAGATGGTACGACGAGATGCCCAAGCCGCTAAGGGTTAGCCAAACGGATATCTTCTCTCCAAGCAAACGTGATCGGTTCGCCGTTATGGATCGCCATTTCCCAAACTCCCAATGTCTCACATGCGGAGAATTCGCATGGACTAGTAAGCCCGTCTCTTGCTGCGCTTGTGACAAATATTGACGTGAGAAAGCCGTATGCGATGACTGTAGGGCGCATCCTCAGACCACGATGGCAAGCATACTGGATCTCGTCAGGAAAGGGGAGAAGCGTCTCGCTGACGTCCATGAAGTTTGTGCGTCGTGCGCCAGTACATCGCCATTGGAACAGGTTGAGTGCGAATCTCTAGACTGCCCTTGGCTATACGAGAGGAAGAAAGGCGACAACAATGAAGAGTACCTCGAAGCCTTGAGGATGCTCTTGGCAGAAATCGGCCTTCCGAAGGCTTCGGTGGATAGCATTGTTGAATTAGACTCTGATGGAACACAGACAGAGGTCGAAAGAGACGATACGGGGTCGATGACTGAGTAATTTACGCGCACTGGATTATACCGACGTTCGAGAGGCAGAGACAATATGTAAAACTTCGCAGCAGACTGTACTAAACCTGGAATGGACCAGTAGGAGGGGGGCCGGGGGGAGGGTTGGCTCCCACTTTGGGCGCTGGTCGGGCATCTACAGACTCTTCGTCAAGGCTTTGATAACCGTTACCCAGGCCCCCGGGCATGGCGCCTGACCAAACTGCGCAACTGTGTCAGCCTTGGAAACGACGCTCAAAGACAAAACACACCAGTAGCACCGCTCAAGTCGCCCCCTCTTATTCCTAAACCACTGAATTGCGCGCCTCTTTGCCGGAGGGTTAGACCAAAGGCGAAGAATACCGGGATCTAGGAGCGCGTTGATCATCGTCATGAACGGAACGCCAATTCAGCTTACCTTCAGAAGGAGAAGGACGACGGTCATGAACTTTACGAACCCTTGCTGCTCGTTGTTCATCATCCATAGGACATCAAAGAAATGAGATATTCCTAGCAACGCGGTGAACTAAACTCCGAGGAACAGGTTAGGCCATGGCTGAGTGAATGATCACAACATCAGGCTACCAACAGTTTGCAATGATTGGACGCCTTCGGTATTCTCTTGTGCATAAATACCAAACAGAAAGATTGGGAGGTTGTAGGGGGGCGCCGCGAAAGGGCTGAGAAGGAACGAGAGTGCCTGCAATAAACCAGTCTGAGCCACCAAGACTTTTGGTGAGCCATACCCATGCGTACCGTCCCACCGAGAACTAGTTTTGAGGGGTCGAGATTCTGCACGAAGTCGGCCATGGTTGCCACGAAGCTGCGCAGCGAAAGTGGGCAACTGCTATTTGGTTTAGACGCCCGTGGCTGTACTCTTTCCACAGTTCAAATGCCCGAGGTCGATACCGTTTATCCTGCTGATGCACTCGAGTTCTGTCCGCATCCGGCTGCTCAAGATATCTTCGTGTGTGGAACTTACAAGCTAGATGATGCCTCGGAAGACCCAGCGGCAGCATCATCATCACCACAACACAGGCGTGGACAGTGTCTTGTATTCGCCGTTCAGGACACAGACGAGCCAACGATGTGAGCTTCGTATACAGTAGACATCAATGGCTGAACTGTCTATAGTCTGAAATTACAAGAGATCGACCTGCCGGCCGTTCCAGATATGAAATGGTATCTGCAATAAACCGCCGTCAGCTTCGGGTACATATTCACCCAAATTGTAGGTGCCATCAGTCTGAGTCTAACAACCCTTTGCTGGGAGTGGCAAATTCTGAGGGTCGCGTAACTTTGCATGAATGGGAGAGCAACGAGGTGCTTCTAGTCCCGTTTGACAGCCCTTACCATGTGCTATTAACATTTTTGCTAGAGAACTCTTCGTCAACTAGCTGACATAGAATGCGCTTCTTCAGATATTCTCTGTTTATCCCTTGACTGGTCTAATCGCCGATATGCTGGAACGTAAGACGCTCCTCGCTACCCAATGATCCATCAGTTCAATATTTCACGGTAGATCAGCGGGACTTGCTCCTTAGTAGTTTCTCTCTCCAACGGCCAATTGGCTCTGTTGCAACCCGACGACCGGAACCTCGCCGTCACACAATTATGGCATGCGCACGATTACGAGCCTTGGATTGCTGCTTGGGATTACTGGAACACTAATTTGATCTATTCGGGTAAACATCTAATCTGGTTTTACATCGCGCGACTTACAGAAAATGGTAGGTGGTGACGACTTACAGTTGAAATGCTGGGATGTTCGTGAGGGCTTTTCCAAGCCTGTATTTTTGAATCGCCGGTACGAACGTTTCATATCTTCGCCGCTCGGTGTCGTCATCTGTGCAGTTTTGAGGCGGGTGTAACAACTTTGCAGAGTAATCCCCATCGGGAGCATTTAATTGCTGTAGGGAGGTGAAACTCAACTTTATTATCCTTGATCGGCATATCGTTATTGATAGTCATTCAATCGTCTCTCAGTTACGATACCTCGGTACGGCTCTATGACTCCAGGAAGGCGGTGGCCCCGGTTGGTACAGCCGACGTAGGTGGTGGAGTTTGGAGAGTGAAATGGCATCCATCCCCGCTTCGGGCGAACGATTTACTGGTGGCCTGCATGCATGACGGTTTCAAAGTCCTCCACTTCGATGGCGCAGACAAAGCGCCGATGCAATTACAAGGAACTGTGACAAAACGCTTTGACGATCATCAATCACTCGCATATGGCGCTGATTGGTCCTACGCCAAAACAACAACGAATCAGACTGACCAGACGCTTATTGGTAGTTGCTCATTTTATGACCACAAATTATGCCTTTGGAGAGGCTGAAAATTGTTATGCGCTAGGATATAATAATGATCACTCTTCTCTTCTCCACCGTCTTGAACGGAGTCTGCGCTTGGCAATGCTGGGCGTCACTGTTACACCGGAACCAGAACAGACGCTGTCAGATGATCAAGCCGATCGTTTATAGCAGTTCGGTTTGCTTCCGGCGGGAAAAACTTTATAAAGGGTCCTAGACTTGACATGACCAAATATTCACTCAGTCCTTGCCCGAGACGTCGACGCGCCCACTAATGTCTGAAACAGACGGACGACGCGACACCGCTGAACCCGCCATGATATTAGATGTTGATCAAACCGCCGGTGGCACCGATGTCGGGGAGCCAGTTGTTTTGCCCGCCTCGCCCACTGAGCAGCCTCCAGTCGACGGAATGCCGTATTTGTCCCCCAGTCCCGAGCGCGCGCTGTTCACCAGGCCTCTGCCTGTTCATGAACCCACTCTCGATCCTCGCAAGAGTCCAGCAACGATACCGCCGGTTCACGATCATCGGACGCTCGTGTTATGCTTCGATGGTACGTCTGTTCATTTGACGCCTGTGTAAGTTATGCTCAAAATATTCATTAGGCACTGGCGATCAGTTCGACGCGGATAATTCAAACATCGTCCAGCTGTTCTCCTTGTTGAAGAAGGATGACAAGACCAAGCAGATGGTTTACTACCAAGTGAGTTGGCTCAAAATATTCGCTGCCGGAATTTACTTAATATATATATGTACTCGCAAAGTCGGGTATTGGGACGTATGTCTCGCCGAAGGTAGCTACGCCAGTGATGTCTAAAGTATCCCAGGTATGCTTCTTCGATCGAACTTTGATCCAGTACCTGATGAACAATATCAGACCCTCGATGCGATGATAGCGTGGAACTTAGATGCACATGTGATGGGTATACCATCTGCTTCACTCATTATAGACGCACGTTGATCTAATGACCGATACAGATGGCTATGAGTTCTTGATGCAGAATTGTAAGTTTGACGTGGGCCGTGCCCGACCTTATGCTCACTAAATCCCGTTCTGAACAGATATGGATGGGGACCGCATTTGTATTTTTGGTTTCTCCAGGGGAGCATACACCGCTCGCGCACTGGCGGGTATGCTACACAAAGTTGGGCTACTCCCTGCGAGCAACCACCAGCAAGTTCCCTTCGCGTATAAAATGTTCACGCGGGCGGATCCTCTGGGTTGGGAGCAGTCAAATGCTTTCAAGGAAGCCTTTTCCATCGATGTCACCATCGAATTCATCGGTGTTTGGTATGATTGATATCCATTCGCAAGATAACATGTATCATTACTCATACGTTTATTAGGGATACTGTCAGTTCTGTGGGTTTGATCCCAAGGCGTTTACCGTTCACTACATCAAATACTGTTGTTCGTACCTTCCGACACGCCGTTTCCCTGGATGAACGACGAGCGAAGTTTAAAGCGAATTTGTGGAACAAACCACTGCCCCACGAAGAGAACCTCGGGACCAGCAAAAGTTCAAAGGTTGATGCATCGAAAGTGCAGCACAAAAAGACCACTGGTGATTCAGATCAAAGCGAAAAGCATTCTTCGTTCATCAGAATCAGCGAAGAAGAGCACGAGCTTACCCAGCTGGAAAGGCAATACTCTGAGCTCCAAGGTAAGCCTACAGATATCGAGGAAGTCTGGTTTGCTGTACGTCTACGTTCGTTTCCCTCCGCTGAACAGCAATCTGATATTCTTTGTAGGGTTGCCATTGCGGTACGCACCTTTCAGCCGCAAGCCGCAGTCAATAACTCATTTGCATCTGTTTATAGATGTCGGTGGCGGTTCGGTTTCGAACAAAACCAGACATTCTCTAGCTCGTATATCACTTCGCTGGATGATCCGAGAATGCTTCAAGACGAATACTGGAATCATGTTTGATGCCGAGCGACTAAAAAATGTTGGCCTTGATCCACAAACACTTCATCCCTTTGTCACCCCTCGCCCACCTTCTCGTTCCCCCGGCTCTTCGAAGATCATGAAACGACCAAAGGAGGAAAAGCGATGGCGCTTTCCGTGGTCAAAGAAGCCGCCAGCTGCTCCTTCTACCGCTCCTTCCGAGAAGGATGGGCTTCTGTCGCGACCTCCCTCCCCTTTCCCTCCCATAGCTTCCGTTTCTGAAGAAGAGGAGGAACTACTCGATGCGCTGTCACCGAAGTACGACCAGTTAAAGTTAAAGCCCTTCTGGTGGATACTGGAATTCATCCCGATGGAATACCGGTTCCAGGTTGGAAAAGATAACCGCTGGGTCTCTTACTTTGGGTATGTTCCCTTTCACCTCGATAGTGGTGTACCTCCATGCATATTGAGCTTTCTCCACAGCCCAAACAAAGCACGATCGAGAATCATCCCGAGGCAGCGGTCAAGTGGGTTCAAAGTACATCGCAGCGTCAAGATCAGGATGGAAGCCGAGCACGAACATCACAACCCGAAGAAACAAAAGAAATACACGCCCAAGGCCAAGTTCCATACGGATCCCATCTGGGTGGATTGAGCATTCACGCATTCACGCATTCACGAATATCTAACACCATCATAATTTATGCGATTTACGACCATACTTAGACACTATGTACCATGTTACGACAACGAGTTAATGACGCCTAATGCGTTTAATGCCAATTATTGCATTCAATTACATTTCTGATTATCGATTATTGTTCATCTGGGTATTGGTATCAACCTCGCATGCCGGGACGTCTTCGTGTGGCGGCGTCACAAGGTAGAGGTGGTGGTGGCCACATGTACAATCAGTTGCTGATCTGATCGCCCGTCTTCCCGAAGCCAGCGCGCGGACCCTTCAAAATGAACGCGGCAGTCCACTTCGAGAGTCCTCGGAGGGAGTGCGGTTTGTGCATGGCCCCGGTTATTAGTGTTGCGAATGATAGGACAAACACCAGACTTCATCAATTGAATTCAGCTCCGCTAACCATAATCGGGGCGGGAGAACTCACCGTTCGAGGCCTCGAGCCAGTGGGCGGTTGCCCCGCAGCCAGGAGTTGGGGAGGAGCGTCCGTATAGCCCTCGGGAGGACATACAGTGCCATCTCTCCCCGACGCCTACCATTTTCAATCCAGATGCTACTTCCACACGTCAAGCACGCAGCCATTATACAGCCGTACGGCCCGTCCCAAAAGTCGTGCGACACAGAAGGAAAGAGCCGCGCGAAGGCGAGTGTACGCGTAACGCACACCGTAAAATAATACGAAGACACAAACGTAGAAAGGAATGTGGCGCTTCGTGCGGCTCCTAGAAGCACGGAAATGGCTTTGTGGGGTTGGAGTAGCGAGCTAGGGCGACCCAGAACGACTGGAAGCAGATGAACCTGTGGATCTAAATCAACACGCGGTCAGTGACAAACGAACAGTTTCTTACAGGGAGGTATATAGCCATTGCTTCAGCGAAGGCATATGCGCCTCTGACCGCCGCATTGGCGGTGCAACTACCATCAAGCCCGAAGCGGGAGGTGATACCGCCATGAACTAGTTCGCATGGAATACCACCAATGCCTGATCGGTTGTGCACCCCCATTTCAGCCCAAGTTACATTGGCAGCTGGTCCTCCGAAAGCGGGGAGCGCGGACGGATCTCCCCATGCTGGGGGGTATCCCAGGTCTTGTGAGAGGGATGTCAACAGATGGGATTCTTTGGGTGAGCCGTGGATGTAGCTCCAGCGCCCGGTCCGGATGGCACGCAGTGCTTCGGGGAGACGGGGGTCCACTGCTGCCAAGGAACTGATCCATTTGACGTAGGCGCGAGGGAGCCTGGTTGAGATTATTGGGACAAACTCAGTCAGCACTTGCGACCGACTGAAGTTGAGACAAGCACCTTTCTGGTCGGTAGAAGAAACACCACATTATTCTTAAGGTTTGGTGAGTACATGCGTACGGATGGGCCTGCCTTGCGAATAAGCAAGGGCCGAACTAACCTAGCGCCGCAAGCCCAAAATACCAGGGCATCTATACGGGTCGTGAGGCCCAGTCGCCTACGACGGAGCTGCTTTTCTTCTTCCTGAACATCATCCGTCTCGTCGGGTATTTTTGTAGGCTGAGTTGATTTCTCCGAAGCGTTATTACAGCGCGTGAAGACAAAGCTTTGGCAGAGGGAATCGATGGCTCTGACGAGGAGCAGGAGGGTGAGATCAAGTGTAGGTGAGGGTACCGCAACGCCCGAACGCGAAGAATGGGGTATGGATACTGTCAAGGGTATAGCGTCCATGGACGGGGGATTATTCCTCAGCCGCAAAGATCTATCGCGGCCAGCCTGTATGAGGAGAATAGATATAGCTGACGACACAAGGTTCGCCACGAATGTCCTTTGTGCTGCCGAGAGCCTTGCAAGCAAAGAGTGGAATGTTGGACGCGGTTCTGCGGTTGGGTTACTCTCCGCTGGCACTTCCGCATAGGCCTCTGCTGAGAAGTACCGGTTCAAGGCTTCGCCACCGGCAATAGCGAGAGTCATGGCGAACGCAAACCCATCATGTCCCAGCTCCCTTCGCAGCACTTTGAGCAGGGCACGGCCGTTGTATTTGGTCGAGCCGGTGGATCTTGGTGCGACGCGGCTGAGGACAAATGGCAGCAGTGACGGGCCCAGCGAAAGTGACAAAGCGAGGGAATACGTTCGCAGGGTGACATGGGCGATGTGCGAGGGATCGTCGGGCAGACCTGGCAGTCGATCCACCAAATTCTTCCACTTCATCGCTGTTGCGGACGATGATGATGGGAATCACATGGAATCATGCAGGCGCGTCAAAATGAGAGATAAAATTGGCGATATGATAAGATGACGCGGTATTGACGGGTGTTAATGGAATAAGTGAATAGATACGGCTTGTGGAATGACTGCTCCGAAAGGATAATCAAGAATTAAGAATCGACTGTAGTACTAGTTTTTCCTCCCTGCACAGAGAACCGTATCTCCAAGTCTTTGATGTAGCTATAGAAGTCCAAAGATCTGGCGAACCAACTCGACGTATCTCCTCTGCCTTGTGTAATATAAGGAAGAGCCCCGGCGAGAGCGAACAGCTCGACGAGATGCGCACGAGATTCCGGGTAAACGAAAGATTCCATGATGTGATTTGCCTATACATGGAACAAAATGAATGAAGATGCCTGGTTTCATTGTCACAAAATGAAGGCAACGTACATGTATTTTCAAGACCGCACCAATCTGCTGTACTGGAGGGTCTGATATGGGGACATGGGCAATCCTGGCATCGTGCGCCGCGACTTCCGAGGGTAAGGGCTCGCTGTCCTCTGACCATTGCTTCTTGACGACATGTCGGCGCATCTTCGACTTTCCAATCGTACTTGACAGATCCATGTGCTTCAGGCCGAGCCATCGATGCCACAGCTCAAGCTTCTTCCCGTCGCGTCCCGCAGTCTTCAGAAGGGCGTGGCACCGCTTCCAATCCTCGTCGGCATCATCGCCCATGAAGATTTCGCGAGGGTAAGCTTCAAAGGGATCCTGTGCTGTGCCAATTGGGGAGATCGCATCTGGGGACTCACGACGCACAGGATGGGTGTCGCCATCATCGTTTCTATTTGTATGGTTGCTCGGTTTATGTGTATCTTGCCTCGCAGGCCTGACCATGAGTCGCAACCACCTTCTACGCCTCACGAATGCCCCGCTACTCAGCTTCGAGGAAGCGTGCCACTCGTGTTTCCGGAAAAGCAAGTTGTACTCAAATCCATCGTGCTGTACCTGCCCGGTGGCACCTCGCATATCCACCATCCAGGACTTGGAGGCCCAATGCCAAGAACCATCGGGTAAGGGGTAATTCGACAGGGAGACTTTGTACTGCTGAGAACGGTGCTTGCCAGCATTAGGCATGGTAAACGGCAGGGGATCATTGGGGAGTAAAGAAAGGTGTGAATAGTAAGCCGTAGAGAATATGTTCAGGCTATTCAATCGCATGTCAGAGTACGCTACGTATAAAGATGCTAGACGCATACCCTCTTTGATTCTCGTACACGACAGCCCATTGGTACTGATCCTGGAATTCCTGCTGGTCATACACATGTGGCTTCAGCGTTGTCGTTCCATCGCTCAATGACAGTTCCCTAATTTCGCTTGTGGTACTAGGTCCACCATCTCTGTTCTCTGCATCTGATGTGTGCGTCCTGCGCGCCCCATTGGACACGCTGTCCTTGCTGGGCTTCGGGTGTGGTGTGCGACGAAAGGGAGACCTGATGAACCGCTTCTGAGGAGGCTTTGCGGTCTCCTCGTCGTCGAGCTGAAGAAAGGAGGGTGGGGGGACGGAGTTGGCCGACGGGGTCATCCTCTGTAGGACTCACAGCATAATGTCAGTAGAAAGCGATGACATAAATACCTGCTCAGGGCACTCACGCCGTCCCCCCAGATCACATGACGTCAGCCCCCGCAAATCAGATCCTTCTCAAGAACTAGGATTGACTGTAGCTCTTTCAGTGTACAAGGATTCGTTCAGAAACATCGTGCACACTTGGATTCCCAAATACAAATACATAGACTGCACGCGTGATTTACCAGCGTAGTTTGCATTCCTAAGTCCTTCAATAAAGGGAGGCCCAGGCCCAGACAACGTCTCGCCTCCGTCGCCTCTGTTGTTTTGCTGATATTCCGCTATATCTTTATTGTACGCGTCGCTTAGCTCCGATTCATGTCGAAATGAAGGGCCCTCGCCAAATTTCGTGGGGGGAGCACGTCCGAGTCATCTTTGCAGGTTGCTAGTATGTGTTATGTGCCGCCGCTTAGACGCAACTTGGGCACTCTGTAGTAAGTCTACACAGTTTGACTCTCCCTCTCACTTATCAACTGCAGTCCCAAGGTATAGGCTACAAGTGCTGGAGTGTGCACACGATATTCCATACTACTTGATGAATGTTCTCACTGCTGCAGGCTCAGGAAGCTTCACCGCCTCTTATTCTCCAGTACCCATCTTATTCAAGATTTGGGATACTTTTTGACTCCGGGATGCAATGTCTTTGAGCCTGAGCCTTGACGTGCACGCTGTCTGTCTGTCTCAGTTCTTGACTTATTTTCTCAGCAGTATCCATCGGTGTGAGCTGGTTCACCATCAAGTCTTTGTACGTATATTGGCCTGATCAACTGCGCCCTAGGACTGACGCGAGTCAGTTAGATTCCTTGGCCCATGCTATGAAGGATGTAGACTCTGCTCATCCCACCTCGTCGACAAAAAGGACTCAGGCGTACGTGCTAGACCCCGTCCTGGAATTGATAATTCGACGAAGGCAGCCTTCGAGATACAGAGCAACTACTTATTCAACGTCCGGCGTGTCCAAGGCATCCGCACATCCACCAGACCAGACTTGAGCCAAATTTGTTGCTTACGGAGTCTGGATTTTGTGTAGCAAGTATTATAAATTAATTAGTAGACATCTACAGTGCTTAGTATCTAGCGTTGAATCCAACAAATAGCACTTCGCAGCGAGCGTACCGCCGGCGGTCCTGCGAATCCATATCATGAGGCTGACGCCGATGCTCCACTCAGGTCTCGGACATGTTGCGTTTCTACCATCGACCACTTTCCACAATCCTTAGACAACGACCACTACCGGCGCCGGGTCGCTTTCGGTCGCCATTCAGTCCCCTCAGAACTTCAGAATCACTTCGTTTACCAGTTGTTGCTTTCTCGACTCAGGTGGAGCGGATTCCAAGGAAATGCCCATCTTGCCATCAACCTCTCCCGACCTCCATACCTGCGTGCACGAACTGCTGGTTCATTGCAGGCCTTCCCTCAGATATCTCTTATCATGAATTACTTGGATTGCCGGAAGACACAAATCCGTTCTCCATTGATACGGCCGCACTCAAAAGTAACTTCAGACGGGCGCAGCAGGTGTGCCACCCGGATTCATGGGCGTCGAAAGGGGAGGTATGTGCTACCTCTTCTGTGTTATTCGATGCTTCGGTCGTAACATGTTCCAAGGGCAAACAAGACCTGGCACATTCCCTTTCCTCCTTGGTGAACAACGCGTACCAGAGGCTACTGAAGCCGCTTACACGCGCCGAATACATCCTAGAGCGCAATGGGCACACGATGTCGGAGGAAGACAAGCTGGACGACATGATATTCATCTCCGAAGTCATGGAGGCGCGGGAGGAGATTGAGAACGCGGACAATCCAGTCTTAATCCAAGCCATTCGAGAAGAGAATCGAGGTGAGTAGGATGCAACCTTTGAACCCATCGCTCATGTGTACTGTAGGCAAAATATCGGACATGATAGATGAGATTGAGAGTTTGATTGAGGCAAAAGACTGGGCTGCGGTGAAGGAGGCCACGATCCGTTTGAAATACCTAGAAGGCATAGAGCGGGCTGCGCATGCTCACGAGGATGCGCACTCGTAGTGTAGTTCTTGTACAATACAATGCTAAGTTCTTGTCATCAATGTCGTTGGCCTCGCTCCAGAACCCAAAACGTCCCCTCTTGATGTACTATAAAACATGTATCCCGACTTAGTCATTGTCCTTGCACAATTGTTGAACCTTTGAGCTATGTGTTAGTGTTCAGGTAGGCTGACGCCACAGACGCAAGCAAGGTATTTTCAAAGATGCCCTTCTCCGATCCGAGTCACTCAGGGGCACCCGCTCGGGCTTTACCGACACCTCATTTTCATACGCGTCGTGTTTAATATTACATCCTGAACGCGCTCCGACCTTACAAAGAACCGCAAGAATACGCGCAAGCAAGCCAGACGCTCGGGCAACAGTTTTCTGGTCAGTGTGGGACATTGCCCACGGTGGTCTGCTGATCCTGCTTGAAGGTCAAGAATTATGCGCATCACCCCCCTGTGCAAGCTCGGGCGTTGCGTCTTCGTGACAATCGAACAAGCCAAGCTCAACGCGTCTCACTCCTTCCTTCCTTCTTCGCACTGCAGAGGCCCCACGTCGAAGCGCTCGTTCGCTCAGCGGGCTACCGCAACCTTACGAGCTTCATTTAACGGTGGTTCAGAAGAAGCCGGGCCTTCGTCGTTATCGCGGAATCAGCGTTCGAATGCACCGGCAGCACGACGAGCTACGCCAACGCCGCTAGTTTCCCCCCAGTTCAAAATGCTCCCGTCTTCATCTTCGTCACGCAGGGGAGCCCCCAGAGGCAAGCGCGGCTCGCCGCTTGTTTCTAGTTCAGCATCGAATTCGCGTGGAAAGGGAAAACAGAAAGAGAAGGGCGACAGAGATCGGGGTGATAGAGGGCGCAGTGGACTCGATCCGCCGATACACGATAAAGCGTACATCCGCAAGACACATCGAGGAAGTAATCCACTGAAAGCGCAGCACGAAGATACGCCCAAGTCGTCTATAGGCAATTTCTGCACGATTGCGTTCTCGAAGCTGCCCGACTACAAATGCACGCAGGGGACCGTGGTCGAGAGCAGCGGGAAACGGACGCCGATGTGGAGGTACGGCGCGTGTGCTCGGTTTGGTGCTCTATTGACGGATTTTCAGAACGACTGTAGTCATCAATGTGGAGCCACCTATCGAGGGAGTCGGGGATTCTGCTGACAAGAAGGAATCAGAGAAATTGGCAGCGCTGTCGGCAGTCTATCAGCTTGACAAACTAGGACTGGTGTGTGTTATTCGTTGGATTTATGCGTAACTCGAGTCTGATAGGAGTGCAGCTGGAAAATCCGCGGTCTCTCAACCCATCGGCCACTGTCGCATCGACTGTCACCCTTTCTGACGGCTCTAGTGTTACATACGAACAAGCCCGCAGCTTCATGGATTACTACTGCCGGCGATTTCGTTTCGGGAAACCAGATCTCACCTACAAGGCGCTCCCTGGATCGACATGGGAAGCAGTCATGACTGTCGACGAGCGGTGCATCGGACTGGGAAAGGGCCCAAACAAGAAGGCCTCCCAGACCGCCTGCTACCTCGACGTCACGCAGTATCTGGAGAAGTGCGACCCGGATCTGTGGAAGGCTTACGTCGAAGCCGCCAAGACGGGAGACGACCTGGGTTTGGCTCCAAAAGTTTTCTTCCAGGTATCGGGAAATGTTGCGGATCGGATTCAGGCTCTGTGCGCGGACATCAAGAAGAGCGAGCTCTACAAGAATCGGCCGGCCCCTGGTCCCACAGAGACTTTCGCTGCGATGGGCAACGCGCCTCGGCGGAGACGCATTGTAGGCCCTGAGGTCTTAGCGCAGAAGTCTCAGAAGCTTTTGCAACGCCATGAAGCCTACCTCGTCGATCCTAGGATGGAGAGGATGCGGACGACGAGGGCGTCACTCCCCGTGTACACGCGCGCCCAAAATATCCTTGCACACGTCGCAGCCAACGACGTAACGATCTGCATGGCTGCAACTGGGTCCGGCAAAACGACGCAAATTCCCCAATTGATTCTAGACGATTATATCAAGAAAGGCGACGGATCCTCCTGCAATATCATCTGCACTCAGCCGCGGCGCTTGGCCGCCATCAGTGTCGCAGACCGTGTTTCGAAGGAGCGCGGGGAATCGTTAGGGCATTCGGTTGGGTACCACGTCCGGTTCGAGAACAAGCTCCCGGAAGACAATGGGTCGATCACCTTTTGCACCACTGGTATTTTCTTGAAGCGTATGCATTCTGCGCTCTCCGGGATTGGCGACGAGATGTCGACATCTGACCTCGACAGCGTCACTCACATCATAGTCGACGAAGTCCACGAACGCGATCTCGACACGGACTTGACGCTGGTGGTCCTGAAGCGGTTCCTCTCGGACAGGAAGGCCAGGAATAAGCCCCTGAAAGTCATCTTGATGAGCGCGACCATAAACCCGACGTTGTTCCAGAACTACTTCCCGGATACGCAGGGGATGCCCGCTAAGGTCATCGAAGTGCCCGGGCGGTCATTCCCTGTGGTCAAGCACTTCTTAGATGACTTCGTTCCCCAGCTCGTCAGCGAGCAGCCCAATCGCTGGGTGTTCTCCCAGGAGCCCACGATCAAGTACCTAGTCAAGGAGCTTGGGGTGCAGCCTGCTGCACAACTGGGTATCCGCCTGCAGCCGGGTGCGATTATGAACGACAATGAACTCGAGCTCCCGTTCGCGTTCATAGCGCTGACGATCTCGCATGTTCTGCAACGTACGGACTCGGGGCATGTTTTGGTCTTCTTACCTGGTTGGGAAGAAATTCAGTCGGTTCAAAAGGCTCTGCTGTCACCGCAGGGTCCCACAAGGCTTAACTTCAACGATCGGTCCAAGTACTCCATCCATCTCTTGCATTCGTCCATACCACTATCAGAGCAACAGGTTGTCTTCGAGCCTCCCCCGGACGGCGTCCGCCGCATCATACTTGCGACGAATATCGCGGAAACTTCTGTCACTATTCCAGACGTCGTATACGTAGTCGATACCGCCAAAGTCAAAGAGCAGCGATACGATCCAGACCGCCACATGTCCTCTCTCGTGTCGGCCTGGGTTGGATCCTCAAATCTCAACCAGAGGGCAGGACGTGCAGGCAGACATAGACCTGGGGAGTATTTCGGTATCCTCGGTCAAAAGCACGCTGAAGAGCTCCACCCGCACCAAACTGTCGAGATGAAGAGGGTCGACCTGAGCAACGTCGTCATGCACGTTAAAGCTCTTGACTTCCCCGGCATGGCCGTGGAGGACGTCCTTGCCGCCTGCATCGAACCGCCTTC
The DNA here is from genome assembly GCA_029467805.1 of Pleurotus eryngii var. eryngii. NCBI lineage: Eukaryota > Fungi > Basidiomycota > Agaricomycetes > Agaricales > Pleurotaceae > Pleurotus > Pleurotus eryngii. The sequence continues at coordinate 1,367,908 of SZVJ01000018.1, forward strand.
TCCCGAACGCGTCGTAGCGGCGATGAAGGACTTGTTCATGGTAGGCGCCCTCGACGAGGACCAGAACCTTACGTCTCTGGGACGACTTCTGCTTCAACTGCCAGTCGAGGTGCAGATGGGCAGATTGGTGCTCTACGGCAGTTTCTTCCGGTGCCTCGATGATGCTCTGACGCTAGCGGCCATCATGACCAACCGCGACCCCTTCGTCTCGCCGCTCCATCGTCGCAAGGAGGCGCAGGAGCGGAAGAGTTCGTGGTGCCCGCCGGAGTGTCGCTCTGACGTTCTGACGACGCTTCGCGCCTACAACGCCTGGTGGGCGATGCAGTCTCGAGGCGAGTACGTTTCGGCAAATCGGTTCTGTCTGGACAATTTCCTCGCCAAGCCTACGCTTTTGTTAATCCAAAAGATCAAGACGCACCTTTTGCAATCGCTTAACCAAGCCGGTGTTCTTGATATCTCTGGAGGCGGCACTTTCGATGCTTCGACCAGTAGAATGCTCTCGGTGCCCCCTGAGCTCAATACGAACAGGAATTCAATTCCCGTTCTGCAAGCATTGATTACGATTGCATCGCAACCAAAATTCTCCATTCGCACTGGTGAAATGACTTATCGTACTCAACAAGACAAGGTCAGTCCGTTGTTTTTGAGTGAATAGTTTTAGTATTGAAATCATCTGCAATCAGAAAACCTTTATCCACCCTTCTAGTGTAAATCACCGCAAACATATGGCCTCCGACACCGACGCCGAGTCGGCGGGCGAAAGGCAATTGTTTGCTTTCTTGGAAAAAAGGCAGAATGCATCCGTTGTGGGCTCCACTCCGCAGACATACCAAATGACGACTACTCGCTTGGATCCTTTGACCTATATGCTCTTTGGTGCCTACAAACTTGAAGTCGTGGAGCGCGGCATCGAATGCGACGGTTGGCTCCCGATTGTGGGCAACCTCGATGCTCTGGACGACGTCCAGCGACTCAAGATATCGATGGACGCGTGCATGCTACGCGTGTTCGAAGGCATCACTATGGCCCGCCGCCAGCGTCCCCGCCCTCCGACCTTGTCGCGCGACGAAGAGCCCAGAGAAGACGAAGACGACGAGCAAGGGCGGAGGAATCTCTCTTTATCTCGCAATGAGATCAAAGAGCTGGATTATCTCTCCCGGGATATCGTCAACATTCTCAAAACCTACGCTAGCGAGCGGGAGCAATTCCAATCCCGCGCCAGCTCGCGCTCCGTCACGCCGATTGGCTCTCCAATAGGCTCCCCCTCCTTCCATACCATGCGACTCCCCCGATCATCGTCCGGCTACTCCACCCCTGCTCACCACGGTCTGCCATTCAATTCGAGACCGGGCACACCGAGTCGGCTTTCCCGCCGTTTTTAGACACCATATCGTGTTTTTCTTCCACTTGGGATATTATATGGACATCAAATAGTATCTATTTATCTCGCTTATCGTCGTATATGTTTTGCTTTAGAATGTTTAGCATACTTAATACACTCCACTCAAACTACATATATGGCACACGTGACTACTAGCTGCCTAAGCGACCATTGGCGCGAACACTTGATGCACTCTACATCCCTCGCGTCCACATCCATCGTTCAATTGAACATCCCAAACTAGACCTGTAACTTCCCCCCAGATAGCGTTGCAATCATGGCGGCCAACATGCGTGGTCTCACGCAGGTGAGGGCCTCCAGTTCGGTCGTCTCATCAACTACAATTAACGAACGATGGAACTAGTTTATTGCGGACATTCGAGGTGCCAGGGTTCGCGAACTGGAAGAGAAGAGAATCAACAAAGAAATGGCGAATATACGGAAGAAGTTCAAAGGTGTGGTTTCGTGTAAAGTGATCCTGGGTACATGGCTTTGATATGGCGCCGCAGACGGTAATCTGGATGGATACCAGAAGAAGAAGTCAGTCTATATATTCCTCGCTTCAAAGCTTTCGCGCTGACTGGACTAGATATGTCGCGAAGATCATCTTTACATACATACTGGGATACAAAGTCGATGTCGGCCATATGGAAGCCGTCAATCTCATTTCCAGTGCAAAGTACAGTGAGAAGCAGATAGTACGAGGCCTTGTTTCTGGTTCCAATGCATCTCTGACTGCAGTCATAGGGATACTTGGCTGTAACCTTGCTCATGCACGAGAACTCGGATTTCCTGCGTCTCGTGGTGAACTCTATTCGCAAGGATCTAGACGCCAACAACGAAATCGACAACTGCCTCGCGCTCCATGCTATAGCCAACGTCGGAGGAAGCGAAATGGCAGAAGCTCTAGTCGAAGACGTCCATCGGTTATTAATATCCCCGTATGTGGACTGCACTGAAGCACGCGCGTTCCCCACTTAGTCATGGCTCAAAAGTACTTCGCAGACGTTCGTGAAGAAGAAGGCGGCTCTCACTCTTCTGAGGCTATACCGCAAACACCCAGACGTGATCCCTGCTGCAGAATGGGCGCTACGAATCGTATCACTCATGGACGACACGGACCTGGTATGGCTTCATCCGTCGCGTCCAGTGTCAATTACTAATAGCATTCAAGGGGGTTGTTGTCTGCGTTACAAGTTTGGTCATGGCACTGGCACAGGACCACCTGGATGCGTATGCCGTTTGCTATACCAAAGCCGTAGATCGATTGCACAGGGTGAGCCGGTAGTTCATGCGTGCTTCACACGCTAATACGGGATAGATCGTCATTGAACATGAATACGCAGCAACATACGCCTATTATAAGGTGCCCTCTCCGTGGCTGCTCGTCAAATTACTAAGGTTACTACAATATTACCCACCGTCAGGTACGTTCCGGCGCATACCTCCCTTGATGTCTTTTCTCCTTATTCCTATCCCCCAGAGGACCCAACTATTCGTTCAATGATTCATCAAGTCCTCCAAACGATCATGAACAACAGTGCCGAACCCTCACGGAATGTTCAACATAACAACGCTCAGCATGCCGTTTTGTTCGAAGCTATCGGCCTAGCCATACACTTGGACACCAAGTCTCCGCTTGTCGGCACTGCAGCTGTCTTACTTGCTCGCTTCATTTCATCCAAGGAAACCAACGTCAGATACCTAGGTCTCGACACAATGGCGCATCTAGCTGCACGCGCTGATTCTCTGGAGCCAATTAAAAAGCACCAAAACACGATCATATTATCCCTGCGCGATAAAGACATATCTGTTCGGCGACGAGCTCTCGATCTTTTGTACAGCATGTGCGATGTTGATAACTCTGAACTCGTAGTGGGGGAATTGTTTGCGGTACCTCAAAGTGGCAGATTATGCATTACGCGAAGAGATGGTGCTCAAGATTGCCATTCTTACCGAGAAATATGCCACATCATATAAGTGGTATGTGGACACCATCCTCCAGTTGATCAGCGCTGCCGGAGACCACGTTGGCGACGAAGTATGGTACCGGGTCGTCCAAATTGTCACAAACACAGAGGATCTTCAGGAATATGCCGCAAAAGTTGTCTTCGAGCACCTCAAGGCACCTTCAACACACGAGTCCCTTGTTAAGGTTGGAGGTAAGTGTACAAGGCCCCCTGATAATTCAAGCCCCTGACCACCACACAGGGTATATTCTTGGCGAGTACGGACACATGATCGCCAACGAAAGAGGTTACAGTCCCATCGAACAGTTCCAACTTCTTCACTCCAAGTCGCAATTCTGTGTTGCGTCGACACGTTCCTTACTTCTCTCGACGTACATCAAATGGGTCAACGTTTTCCCTGAGATCAAGCCGCAGTTATTAACAATCTTTGACCGTTATCGACATGTACTCGATGCAGAACTCCAACAGCGCGCCTGCGAGTTCTATGCTCTGGCGTCACGTCCAGATGACGACGAACTCCTGCAGAATGTCTGCGAAGAAATGCCTCCTTTCCCTCCTCGTGTTAGCGCTTTGCTTGGAAGACTGAATCGGAAGCTGGGTGATACAGAGGATAAGCGGACGTGGGTTCATGGTGGAAAGGAGGCAAATCTGGATCGCGCAGTTACGAAGAAGCGTACGGAAAACGGTACGGACGCGGCGACAGCCACGGTAGATGGTTCAGACATCCTGAACTCCCTTGCTGGATTGGACCTAACGTCGACATCTCAAACGCAACTCGGCTCGACAGAAGATTCATTTCCTTCGGACAAAGCACCCAGGCTCACCTCAGGCCCGAACATAGACCGTTGGTTCGACAAGCTGGTGTACAATGCAGAGGGTGTGTTGTACGAGGATGTACAGTTGCAAATAGGCATCAAATCGCGGTACCAAGGTCACATAGGGCAACTGGCAATATACTTAGGAAACAAGGTTTCAGCCCCTCTAACGTCCTTCACAACAACAGTCCATGTGCCCGACCCGAACGCCCTAACCGCGTCCTTCGCAAAGATCCCTCCCAGTACCATTTCACCATTGACCCAGACCCAGCAACTGCTACATATCGAATGCAAAAAGGCCTTCACATCACCTCCGATCCTCACGATATCCTTCCTCGCCGGTTCTCATCAGACGATAACAGTCAGGTTGCCCGTTGTGCTCACAAAATTCTTCGAGCATGTCAGCCTTGGGCAAGCCGATTTCTTCGAAAGGTGGCGGTTGATTGGTGGGCCTCCCAGGGAGGCGCAAGCCATTTTCCCTGTTGAACTGACAAGTTCGGGGCAACTGGATCTTGTCAAGAACCGCAATGTTGTTGCAGGGCATGGCTTGAATATCCTTGCAGATATCGACCCGAACTCTAGCAATCTTGTGGGGGCTGGCGTGCTGCACATGTCGGTGGACGGTAAAGTCGGTTGCTTACTACGTGTAGAACCAAATCGTGAAGCCAAGGTAAGCCCACCAAATACTTACTGACATCGGTCTCACGGTTTTCCATAGCTCTGCCGTCTCACTGTTCGAAGTACATCAGAGGATGTTGCTCAGGAAGTGAAGAACCTCATACAAAAGCCACTGAAAGCAGAAGGTACATAAGAAACAATAATGTAATACACCAGGGACATTTACACGCTCTTACGAGTCCATATATAATAATACCATTTTATCGCCTTAAGATACCACGGAATATACCCAAGCCCCTCATTCCTTTTCCAGTGTCATCAGACATTTCTGCAGCTGCCTCAGGCTTCGCCGTGCCTCCATCAAGGCCGGATGTAGGCATGTTCTCAATGGACTTGGATTTGCTCTTTAGTCGTTTTCTGGTGTAATTGTCCTCAGTTCCTGGCGGTGAAGAGGGCGTGACTGGAGGGTGTCTTCCAAAGCCTCGCGATGGACGATTTGGGCTAGAAGGTCCTGAGAAGTGAGTTTGGTGATGACGAGGAGTATCCGAGTCCGACGCGGAGGGGGCCGTGGAAGGTCGCGTTGATTTTCGTGATCTACGCGTGCCATTGGAAGAAGTGCTCGGCGCGAAGACTGTCGGGCTGTTCGAAGGCGTCGGGGTCAGAGGGTTTACGGGTGAGGACGCAACGGATGCACGCCGGTCAGTGGACATCCGCGTGGCAAGTTTGCTGACACGTCGCAGGGCGTGTTCTTCGACTTCGAAACACTTTGTACAAAGTTGGTCCAGGGCTTGATTATCGTCCCTGCCGGTTTTCTTCGCACTGTAATCCCGAGAATGACGGATTACAGCGGAAGCGATGATCGAAAGATGTCTGGATGTATCGAGGAGATCTGGTAGGATAGGGATGGCCTCGCGGTTGAGGACGGGCATTTTAGCTGCTCTGTTTCGTAGATGGTTGACTATGTGAAGACGCGAATGGCGCCCATCTATGGGAGTCGGATGAGGGTCGTACGGTTCATCGGTAGGAGTGGATATCACTATCAGGTAGTCGATCATGGACTCCCTGTTGTCTGCTAAGAAATCTTTGATCCCTCGCATGAATTCTTCCTTTTGCACGGACTAGGAAGAAATGCATTAGTTGGGTTGGAAGAGACGAACGAACGTCTTACAGCATTCAGGTTAGCCAGACTTTGCATAACCTTAGCTACGAGTGTAAGACTGCGTTTGACAGCGGGACTTGGCAGCCCTGGGTTTCGTTATTAACTGTAAGAACATCATCGTAGATTGTCTCCTACCGGGGCATAGGCCGAAGAGATGGGGATGCAAAATTGCGGGGACTATAAACCGGAGGAAGCAGAACGCGGATACGCTCTGCCACGGTAAGTCGCGATTCTGCTCCTGGGATAGATCTCCGAGATTATATCTTCCCTCAACAAGCTTGCGCACATGCTCAAATAATTTACGCATTTCGCTGAGGCAATGTAAGCTTAATGCTTACTGGAAAGGGTGAGCGGGACTTACTTAGGGCACTCGTTGCGAACGGAGTGTATCTGGATCCAAAATCTTTCGCACCATTGAATCAGCAATTCGCGATTTTTATCCATGTCTCGGGTACTCTTGCCACTCCTTACTGGGTCTACCTCGATTGCCACCTTTTCGTCACACAGTCGACGGAGAACATCACCAATGCTAGCCTCCAGAAACGCTTTGCCATACCAAGACATGCACGCCTCCATGACCTTGGTCAAAATGGTGTTACCACGGAAGAGTGTTTGATGGGCTATTTAGATGAGGATGTCAACACGCCTATGATATTAAATTGACAACTTACACGACGGTGTACCATCTACCTCCCTATCAGCCAGCTCCTGAACTTGAGGGATAAGTACGTTTCTGGCAACAGCAATGGACATCAATTGCGTGGTGATGGTCTTCAGATGCAGCTTTGTCTCGAAGTCAATCATCCAGTCGAGGAAGTTGCGTGAATTGAGCGCCTGCGGAAGGAACTTAGCACGAAATCAATGAAGAAGATCATCGAGTATACCTCGAGTAGACCTTCGTAAGTGGTAGCGGGCAATATGATTTCCCTAACACTATTTCAGAGTCAAGTCGCTGAATGGATGCAAACTGATGCTGACTCGTCGACCCGAATCTTCAATCTGATTTCGCCGACTTGAACATCATTCCCCGCAACTCCCGAGTGGAGGACAGGAAACCACCCTTCCACGGCTTCGCCCCGCCTGAAATTGCTGAGGGTGATGCGAACGGAACCCATCATTGTCGGCTTGAACAATTTCTTCTCGCGCCACACATTAACGTCCAACATCTCAAACGGTGGAAGGTCGGGAAACGTGAAGCTCTCGTGCCAGTCGGGTGAGCCTATACCTTTCTTTACGGTAGTACGGCCACAAATGACGTCGTTTAGGAATATCTCGCATGAGACATCCATGTCTATGACTTCTGGTTCTTGATTGGTCTCAGTGGAGGGTGCCGCGCCATTTGCGCCTTGGTCTCCCAGAAATCGGGCACTTCCCAAGTAACGACCTTGTTGAACGGTAAGTTCGACTTGACGCCACATTCGATATGACCCGCCGTCCTCTTTGAAGAAGTAGCGGCCATAGATCTCCGGAATGGCGTAAGATCTCAACAGAGCAAGCCATGAATGGCAGGAATCGACGTTGGGGAAATGGAGGTAGATTGGTTCCACGGGATACCCTGCGTTCCACCGTTGCGCACTACAAATACCGTTGTGAATTGAGTGATAAGATCGAGCAAACCAGTACGCACGCTTTGCCATAGATTCCTAGACAGTACTTCCTGAAGAAGAGGGAACTATCTGCCTCCCGAATATCAGTATGGTTGAGGAGGTGAATGGATACAGTTTGGTACAGCATGGTTTCCTGGCTTCCCGTGAGCCCCGTCAATCGAGGCTCTCGAATAGACTCACATCAACGTAGATGTTCAACAAACATCGGTCGCCCTCTTCTGATAGCTTGCATGTAGCAGATCTCCATTGTCCTGAACTTGTAGCCTTGGACAAGCTCAGCCAGCTGTGTTTCTCTGGCAAGGGCTTTGGTGAGGCCCAGCGAAGCTAGAAGAACGAACGACGCACCCTTGAGCTTCTTGTCGTCTGGATTCGATAGTGGTTTGATAGAATCTCTCCTCTCTAGCTTCTTGCGTTGCGCAGGCAGTGGCTGGACGGCATATGGTCGCTTCAATAATGTCTCACTCCGCAAATGAGACTGGGACGCACTTTGCGAAAGGCAGCGCTGGCCGCCTGTGACAGATACAGCTCGACATTATTCACAATGAACTCGCGTGGAACCTCACTCTTCCCCGAAGGAGGGTAATCCCAAGACGTAGTCATTGAGGTATTGCGATGGGTCTAGCAACCGAATTGGTGTTGCTAACTACAGTTGAGGCTATGCAAATTGATCTGGCGTTTATTCAGACAAACTGGCAGGCGGCAGACCATTACACATGTATTAGAGTAACCGATATATAAAAGAACGACTGAGAGGCCATCTGTCAAGGAGCGACAAATCAAGAACCAAAAAGGAAGTCTGCCATCCTGTCTAGTATCGTAGGATGCTAGGGATATAACGGGTATAATAGCATCCAAGTGAAGATATCTCATTTTGGTTTACCCTACGTGATCTCCAGAATTACTTGTGCCTATAAGACAACGTTAGAGAAGCGTATCGGTGGAACAGACTACTCCACGTACGCGTGACCATTGGCTTTCCCATTCGCAATGCCGTTACCATTAGCAGTGGGCTTCGGACCCCTCGAAGGCTTCTTGTACGTCTGGATGTAGAACTTGATGAACAGGACCAGATAGCTGCTAAGAAGACCACAGCCGAACAAAGCAGCCTGCTCTGTGCCTGCACAGTTTCCTATGTGAGGCATGATATCGGCCCAGTAGGCGTATGAGAAGTGCTGGTAGGCTGATAACACCGTCAGTAAACGTGCCGTACACGGTGCAACCATTTGCCAACTTACTGCCGAAGTAAACAACAAACAGGTCGATGACAAATTGGACGATTTGCATAGTAGTCAAGTACTTCTTCCACTGTGTTGCCGATGTCGTTAGTACGGGCCCAACGGGGATAGATGCTAGCACACAAACCCATATCTTAGCACCTCCAGCCGTGGCATAGTAGTAATAATCTATTTGAGACTTAATGGGTGGGTTTAAAGAGGCGACGTGTATGAAACGTACACATCAAGACATGGACCATCAGGTTGAGAGATATCACGACCCATGACTAGTCAGGGATACTTAGTAATAGGCGGCATGACAAATACAGAGGCAACGCAGCGCACCACACTAGTCTTGCCGTTGAGTTGCGAATAACATAGGAGAGCAGTAGCAGAGTGATGGAAAACATGCAAGAATGCTACACGCGTCCAAGTTAGCCAAGCTGAAAACCCAAGATCCAGGAACAAGTACGGACCTAGGGGCTTCTTTTTGAACGCGAGGAAAACCGTGTCTAAGAGTTCTAAATATTTGAACGAATAGTTGATCATATAATAAAATTCCATGCGCTGCGAGGATCCAATCAGTATCTGATGGCGAATTAATGCGATTTAAGCACGCACAGGTGTCCACGATGCCTCAGCACACATAGCGTGGTATATGCCGTGCTTCCAAAATATGGGGAGAATTTCTTCGAGCATGAGGACCAAGAGCAAGAGACTGCCACCGCTGAGGATAACATTGTGTATTTGGAACAACAGCGTCAACTTCAACGGCTTCTGGTTCTTCATGATGGCCTGAATCCCGAAGATGATGGCGAGGTAAGAGGCGAGCGCTGAGTAGACCGCGACGTCGGTGGACATTGGAGTTTTGCCTTGTACATAGGTCGTCAAGTAATGGGGGATATTAGAAGGTACATAAGCCAGAAGGAAATCCGCAATCGGCGCCATTGGAAAGGAAAAAAGAGGATCTTGGACCGAAGGAAAATCGAGTTGGAACAGCGCCTGAGCAGTTCACACTTAAAAAGTTCGGGCTATCGAGTGACGGCGTGACCATTTCCACGTACCAAGTTGTCACGTTTTTTCGGAATCACCGGCTGCGCTCCCAAAGTGTGTGCACATAATTATGTGCATCATGCAGTTACCACGAAAAGCATATGGTTTGCAAGCACAACATAATCCTTCGGTATAATTGGCTTCCACCGTCTGGTATAGTACAAATGTATAGACGAGCATGCGACAAAAATAATGAGGCTAAGAGATGATCAGACACGGAGCCTTCTTCAAGTCCGCGAGAATAACGTGTTTCCTAGAAATCGGCAAGGTGTTAGCGGCGGGATGGCATGAATAAAAGTGATGGCATACTGTTGAATGGGACCGGATTGGCGTACCAAATCGGACACGGTCATTTTGGCTTGCGAGGAGTTCAAGCCTGGCGGCAATGCGCACACAACGCAGAGGGATGTATCAGAGGGGGTGAGGCTATATGTAGTGTGTATCTTGGGCGCTGTTAGCAAGCTGAACTCTCGGTCATGGGGGAAGTGAATTCACCCCAGAAGCTCTCAGTTTTTGGATGAGGTCGTGAATGAAGACGAGCAATCGTGATCGTAATTCGTGAAGGTCATGGAGGTCAAGGCCTGTAAGCAATATTGACACTGCACTTATGGGCTAGCAAGCAAAAGGAGCGCACTCACAGTTGGACGATGAGTGCGACCAAGTGGGAATTGTGCAATGGAGGTGGATGGCTGCATGCTCCGTGCCGACGAGCCTAACAAACGTGGTAATCGCAAGTTAGTCGTTGGGCGAAGCCATCCATAATCCATGCTGACCTGGAGAACGGTTCTACGGCATCTTGTAGGCGAGATACCTATGTAATTGAGCGGTCGCCGAAGTCAGTGATTCTGAGCGCGGAAGCAAATAGACATGGTGCTTACCTCGTTGAAGGAGCGCTCGGGGGTGTTCAAGGGTGCCATAGCGGCTGGGGTGAGGACAGATACCATGTTGGCTGATAGTTTGGTAGTTGAGGGGAGAGTGGATCACACGACCGCTAATTGGGAGTCCATGTCTTTTAAGTCATTTCTGGTCACATCACACGGAACCTGGTCGGGATAAACTGGTGTAAATATATAGGACGCCCGATCATTCCTGTTGCCTGGCAGGTGGTTTTCTCTGTTTAAATTTGGGGTGCAGCCGGAGCTAATCTGAAGTGCAGGCTACACATCTCATATCGATTTCGCGATCTGAATGAAGGAATCAAACCCACACCGATATGAATACATAAAAGAAATCGGTCGTCTTGCCAGAAATACGATAGGGACAGTCATGAGGTGCAAGTGGGCAATAGGATCCATCCAGCGGCGAAATGTCTCACCACTAATGACTGTTTTGTGGTGTCTGCATTGCCAAGGATTTAGCGTTGGTCGATGCCGGACCACCGCTGGGTCGACACGGTGAACGCAGACCTAGGCGATTATACGCCGGGCTAGAGTCTATCTATTGTAGAGGCTGTCCGAGGAAGCACTGGTCCGTACACTGGCCAGGCGAGCCCGCCAGTCGTCTCAGAAGCTTCAGAACTAACAAACACAAACACTGACGTATACGCGGGAACATTCTTGCACCAGCACCATATACGATCCTCAGTTCGACCACGAGCAAGCACGCTACATTCGCGGCTCTGGTGAACGCCATCATCTCCCAACATGTGGTGGCTAAACCCTGGCAAAGAGGTTCTGAACAGGGTGCGTATTTTACACGCTCTGCGGAGACGTGGTGACGAATGTCATTGCCCAGATATTCAATAGAATCTTGGCCCCGTATGTCGAGAATCTGGACCTGAATCAACTAAACTACGGTATCGGCCAAGGTTAGCCGCGGCGACCCATGCTCAGATTCCCATCTCATCAAGCTATTAGGTCAAATCACTCTCCGCAACCTGAAGCTCAAGAAAGGCGTGCTCGATAAATTGAAGCTTCCAGTCGATGTCGCGGAAGGTATGGTGGGTTGACCGCATGGCAATCTATCTGACCTCACGCCTCTTTAGGACACCTGGGGAATTTCACCTTGTCTCTACACTGGCTGAACCTCGGAAACCAGCCCGTTGAGGTGCTGATAGAAGATGTCTATCTTCTAGTAATCCCGTCAGCACAAGCTAAATATGATGCGGCGGAGGAAGCGGATCGGATGCATACGCTCAAGATGGCCCGCGTTAATAGCTTGGATGTGAAACCAGACGCCAAAACAGCTAAAATACAGGGTGAGCATCCATTCCCATCCATTCCCGGGAACGATGCTTTTTAACTTACATGTGGCTGCCACAAGGCAATGATGCGGACGAGCGGCAGTCGCAAGGCCTTATCCAAGCGATGATGGCCAAAATTATCAACAACGTGCAGATAACTGTCAAGAACGTTCATATCCGATACGAAGACAAGCTGAGCGTGCCGGGGGTAAGCGTACGGAACACGTAAATTCTCGGGTTGCTTCATTTCGGACATACTTTTTAGCATCCGTTCGCCGTGGGCGTTTACCTTGGCTGGTTTCACCGCGTACTCTGTAAACGAGAACTGGGAGCCTGCCTTCATAGAAGGCTTCGTCAGGACCGTGCACAAGGTAAATAGTATAGCAGCCACGTTCAGGTGCATATACTCACCCAAAGTTTGATCAGCTGGGGCAGTTGCAATCATTAGCTGTTTATTTCGATACCGATGCGCCGAGCTTGGCCGGACTTTCTCCAGTGGAGGCCATGAAGAAGTTTGCTGAAATGGTGCGTGGTATTATGTTTAGCAGTCTACGTCACGTAAATTAACACGCTATCTAGATCAGTACAGAGGACAAGTCTGGCGAACATCAGTTCATCCTTAAACCTATCTCCGGTGAAGGAAGGGTGAGTATTCATTATGACGGCAAAAGGTTTCGTGATACTCATGTTGGCGTTTCGATGGTCTAGATAACGATCAACAAACGGATCAGCAAAACGCGTCCAAAATATGACATTCAACTGTCGTTTGGTGAAGTCGGCTTCCGACTGGATGAACATCAATATCGTGATACGATTTCGTTGATCGAAATGTATCATTTCTATGTTCGGCAAGTACAGGTAATGTATATTGGCCCTCGGGATATTCGCGCTATTAATAGCTTGGTTAGTATCGAAAATACCGCCCCAAGGAGGAAGTGTTTGCTCAAAACAGCGCCAAAGCACGATTTCGCTTTGCTCTGGATGCAATCAGTGACGGGGTTCATGAGCATAACAAGACGTGGACATGGGAATATTTCGCCGAACGTCGCGAACGACGCCTTCGTTACATCGAGCTTCACCAGAAGCGACTTACAGGTGCACACACGCCAGAGGTACGTTGGTTCTAATCAGAGCTTTGTTGCTTCTGTACTGAAGTATCTATCTCAGGAACTCGAAGAGATCGATAGCTTGGAAAGAAGCTTTCTTACGAGGATATTCGCTCCTACCGCTCTAGGGCAGCGAACGAACTAGCCCGGGACAAAGGACTACGACGGAGGTTACTCGACGACAAGAACAAGCGGGAAGCGCAGAACCAAGGCTGGGTGGGCTGGCTCCTCGGCACGGGTACAACTCAGCAGCCAGAAGAAGAATGGGACCCAGAGCGTGACGGTGCTCCCACGCAGGCCATGTGGGAGGAACTTACGGGAGACCCGAATTTCGGAAAGCCAGAGGAAGAATTCGAGATCGAGGCAGATGATCCCTCTGGGGCTCTTCCGCGGAACTTGTTGCAGCTTACGGCCGGTGCACACCTGAAGAAGGGCATGTTCTCGCTGCAGCTCGACCCATGCGGTACGCCAAAGGATATTTTGTCGATCGTGTTCGAAAATTTCCGTGCTACTGGGATACAGCGGCCTGATAACATCGAGGCCTCTGTCGCACTCGGTAATTTCAGTGTATATGACTACACAGCTCCTGGGACGCTTTACTCTCAGATAGTTCAAGTGAAGGATGTACAGAGCGACGAAAAGGCGATTACCTCCAAGTCGGGTAGCGAGGACGAATCTTTCTTTCTCTTCAAATTCGAAACGAATCCCTTAGACGAACGTGCCGACAACGCCGTCACACTCCGCCTGCGACCTATGGAAATCGTTTACAATAGAGGGTACATCGAGGCCATCTACAAGTTCTTTAAACCGCCAGCCAGCCAGTCAACTGGAATCTGTTGAAGCATTGCTCGTTCGTTCGCTTTTATTCGTCTGCTTATGCTATTCTGACCCTGTGTAGAACGCGGCGAGTGAGAATTTGGAGGCTTTCCGAACTCAAAGTCGTGCCGTGCTGGAATATGCGTTGGAGACCTCGAAGACACTTGATATACAGGTCGACATGAGCGCGCCCATTATCATCATTCCGGAAAGGTATGTGCGCTGGAATCCATGCTCGGAGGGTGTACTGACACGCGAGTAGCATCACTACTACCCAATGCAAACACTTGATTGTCGATGCTGGGCACATCGCTATCGAGAGCGAGCTGGCGGACCGCCAAGCCAACAAACGAACTATCAATGCCAAACGCAAACAAGCCTACACGGAGCACGATCATAAGGAGCTCGAATCCATGGTATACGACAAATTCAAGTTCAGGTTGGAATCCGCGCAGGTGCTTCTTTCAACTATCTCCAGATAATGTCGTGTCTAATAATCTTTGCAGTTCGTCCTTGGCGACGACCTGGAATCTTGTCGACATGCACTCACAGCTCAATCGAGAGACACCTTGCATCTCCTAGAGCGGACTAACCTTGAGTTCCAAGTGCAAAGCTCCATTGTGCCTGCTGCTCTTAACATCACGCGCTTTAAAATCGTTGGCAAACTACCTACATTACACCTCAATTTCTCGGACACGAAATATAAGGCCCTTATGCGCCTGATTGACGTCTGCATGCCCAATTTCCCCACAGAGAACGCCCCACTGTCTGTCCGCTCGGGACCGGAGACGGGATTTCAATTCAACAAGAAGTTCTTTCCCAGCGAAGTCGGAAAAGAGTATCATGTTGAGGAACTTCCGGATTTGGAATCGAGTGACCAAGAATCACAGGTCGGGCGCGAAAGCAGCCAGGACAGCTCAGATGTGAGTTCGCTGATCTTTTTTTTTTCCGGTTGTGAAGTTGATTATGGTTAATAATGTAGCCTTTGGCGTTGCATCACCATGTCTTCGAGTGTGACTTCAGAGTCGATGATCTACGGGTTGCTATCTCAAAGTCGACAGGGCGGAATACGGAGAGACCTTTGGGATCCATAGCGTTCCAAAGGTTTGCTATGTCTATTGCCCAAGCCAAGTTCGACATGAAAGTAGACATCAGCTTGAGGTTAGCTTTGAATCCTCATTTATATGACACTCATCTCACCAACTCGAGCATAGATCTGTTGCTATGGACTTGATACAGCCGGACGACAAACCTTTGAAATTGATTTCGTCCAGCGATCAAGATGAGAGCCAGGAAGGTGACCTACTTACGATCACTTACAACAGAGCGCAGAAAGCGTCGCCGGAGTTCATCTCTGTTTTTGAAGGGATAGATCAACACGTAGATATCAAGCTCTCGACATTCATATTCCGGGCAGCTCCTGAAGCTGTTATCTCACTATACGATTTCATCATGTCTACCTTCGTGGCGCAAGCGTCTCCTACCACCCCCGCAATTACAGGCCGAGTTGAGTTCCCCGCAGGTTGACGAGAAGGCAATCACCCAGCAAGCGAAGAAGGAGAAGATTCGTGTGCTAGTTACGCTGGCCAGTGCTCAGGGTAGGATGCATTCACACCCGCAGCATATTTTGTACTAACGGACATCCAGTGCGCTTTATCCACGGCATCGAGAGCTTCGCCACGCTCTCCTTGTCCACCGCAAATGTTGCCGTCCTTCTTCATCCCACTACTATGGAGATCACCGGGAAACTCGGTAACCTTGCTCTGAGTAACGACAACGTTCACAGCGCTCTTCCGAACTTCAAGGACATCTTGTCTATTGAGGGGGAGAACTTCGCTGAATTCAAGTACGAAACATTCGATCCAACAGCAGAAGACTACAGTGGCGTCAAATCGTTTGTTTATCTCAAGTCAGCTTCAATGAAGTTGTACTTCATCGAGCAGCCTCTGCATGATCTCTATATGTTTACCACAAAGCTAGCTCAGTTGAAAGGATTGTATGATGCTGCGACACAAGCTGCCGTTCAGCGGGCCTCCGAGATCGAAAGGATGAAGTTCGACGTTTCCGTCAGCACGCCCATTCTTATTTTCCCATCCGACCCGCTGAACAGCCAGGACACCCTCGTCATGCGCCTCGGAGAGATGAAAGCATCAAATGCCTACGATGATTCCGATCAACAGCTAAATGCCAGCCTTCAAGGAGTACAACTGGCCTCGCACCTTTATCATGACGGCGAAGTTTCAACGCTGAAGATGATCGATGACATCAACATCGAGGCTGAAATGCTGCAGAGATTGGGTGTAGAGTACAGTCAAGATGCTGACTCGCCTGAAACTCAGGTATATGTAATCAACCTCTTTACCATAACAATAGCTAATACTCATTGCCTGAAAGCTCTCGGTGAACATATCAGATATCCGTCTACATCTGACACAGGTTCAATACAAGCTACTCTTCCAACTGTCCCAAGCAGTTCCTCGCATCTTCTCTGAGCCCTCTGATACAAACGCAAACGATGCCTTGTCACATGCTGAAGCATCCCAAGCGTCCCCTATAGCCGATTCCGCCGTCGCCTTCCATCCAGAGCCTCGTCCTGCAACCACGTCGTCCAGTCAAACTGTAAGGTCAAAGCTTGATTTAGTCGTCATCGTGGACGCCATCAAGCTGCACCTGTACGACGCGAAGGCAACAACCCCGTCCAACATCAAAGACCATGGGATCGCTAGATTCGCATTGAAGGGTAATTCGCTGCGCTTCAAGATGCTCTCCAACGGCTCGGGAGAAGCTCAAGTTGTCCTTCAGTCTTTTACTATCACGAATACTAGGCCGGGGAACTCTAGATTCAGGGAGATTATCCCCGCTTCACACCACAATCGCAACCAGTTCATGCTACTATACACAATGTCTGGTGGAGATACTCCTACGTCTCTTGCTGTTCTGACTGTAGATGCACCTCAAATCATCTTCTCGATTGATCCTGTCTTCGCCTTACTCGATTTCGTTCTGAGTGCCTTCCCGCCACAGGAAGATAAACAAGTGGCATCTAGTGCCGTAGCCCCTCAGGCTGCCCCTTCACGTAGTGGCAGCGCCGGTGCCTTTGACTTCCGCCTCGACCTCCACGATGTGTCCATCAGTGTCCTCGCGGACGATACGGACCCTGAATCTCAGTCCATTAGACTAGCTATTGAACACATTTTAATAGCACAGCAGGTATTTCAACCCTCCGGCTACACACCGCTAGTCTACGCTAACGAACGATATCTAGGGCGTACTTGCACTTACTATCAACAAATTGGGAATGTCTCTATTGCGTATGGGTAAAGATACGGAAAACGTCCGCTTCCTCGACGACGTCGACTTAACCCTATCCTTGGATTCTCGGTCATCATCCTCGCAGCAGTTATCTAGCATCGAAATCACCTCCAAACCAATTGTCCTTCGCGCATCATATCGCGATTTCACCCTCATTATGAGTATCGTAAACAAAGCGATAGCTATGTATACCAGCTCCTCAGGTAATTCATCGGCCAACCCTCAAACCTCTAATCCATCATTCGATGAGTCAACTACATCATTGGCGATGGTGCGGGCGCCGGAAATCAGTAGTAGGGAGCCCGTTGGACAGGCTAACGTAGTAACATCGAAGGAGCAGGTAATTTTTGCCAACGCTAGTGGTCGCTCGTGATGTTGAGTGATTCCTAGCTCTCAGGATCTATTGATGGATTCAGGCTCATTCTGATCGGGGATATGCATGAACAACCAATGCTACATTTGAAAGTAAAGCCCTTCATCCTAGGCGCGAAGGATTGGTCTGGAGAGGCGAGTACTCATCCTACCTGAGTCATTTTATCTCAACGCCAACAGCTTCAAGCGACCACGACTATTGCTGCGCAAATCAACTACTGGAACATGGCAAACTCGCACTGGGAGCCTTGTGAGTTACCCATTCCTTTGCAATCGGCGCCTCTGATGTTTCCTAGTGATCGATCCTTGGTCGTTTACACTTTCGGTAGGTCTCGATCTTCCCTAGGAGGCGTTTCTAACGTAGCGCATTCGCTAGGTCCGCCGTAGTGTCCCTTCCGAAGGCTTGAACTTGAAAATGTCATCCCGCGAGCGACTGGATGTCAACCTTAGCGCCGCATTCGCTGAACTTGTCGCCACTACCTGGAAGATGTGGGGTAAAGAGGGTGACCGAGTCCTTCAAAGAGCTCGTGGTAGCTACGCGCCATATCGCATATGGAACCGCACGGGGTACCCAATTTCGGTTTGGGCTGCTCCAGATGCTACTGCTAGCAACAAACACTCTGCACGAGTCCCTAGTCGCACGAAAATAGCTCACGGACAGACGGTGGACTGGAGATTTGGCGACTGGCAAACACAAAGAGAGGTGAGTTGTCGTATCTTCTGCTGCGTATCGCTGTTCGAACTGCCCTTTAGCACGTTTCTTCAGACCAAAATCATCTTGGTATCGGGTTCGAAAATAAACCCTGGGACGAGTTACGTGTCCCTGTCGATAGAGAGGGGGAGTGTGTCTTGCCGCTGCAAAGAGCCGACAGACATTCACATCGGCTCCTGTGCGAGATCAAAGTTGAAGACACCGTGAAAGTCGTTGTGATTAGATCCACATATCAGATTGAAAACCAGACGCTGTACCCTCTGGAACTGACATTGGTCGACCAAACTGGACATCCAGTCTCTTTCATTGAGAAAATTCCGCCAGGGTACGACTACGCCCTCCCGATTGAAACCGTGGGGAAAACCAAAGTCAAAATTCAACCTGACCGTGAGTACATGTCTCAATCACTCATTATCGCTGGATTGAATCCATATTCGAGAGGGCTTTGGGTACAAATGGTCTTCCGCTATACGTTGGGAGGATCTGATAGCCAGAAAATCCTTCACTATCCGATGCCCGCATATTGACCCCAAAGAAGCTGCGTTTCGCTTTCAAGCATGGGCGCAAACAAGCGGCGACGATACTCAGTTTAAGTGAGTCAGGTATCTACTTGAATAATAATCCGCTCAACCTAGCCCAGGAAGATTCCTAGGATTCAGCTGAAGTTGCGCGCACCACTGGAGTTAGAAAACTTATTGCCATATAACCTTCAATATCGCGTCTACGACAAGGATACAGACCAGAACTGGCGGAGCTACTTGCGCAAAGGCGGAATAATGCCAGTTCATTGCGTAGAACTGACTCATCTTGTCTTACTCAACATAGAAGTTCAAGACACCGGTGAGAAATTTCTGTTCATGCAGTCATTTCTCTCAATTGTGTAGTCTTCAAACAGAGCGATTTTGCGATCGTCAATACAGACGGCAACTCGGATTTCGATATTGAAAAAGCGACTCACTCTGCGTGATGTGCAGGGACGTAAGCTCGAGCTCAATTTGAACTACGTGTCAGTGTATGTCATGCGTGTTCAACACGATCTAAAATTGTTTTAGGCGATATCCGGACTCCGGAGGGGCATTCAAAGTTCAGATATACAGTCCGTTTTTGGTGATCAATAAAGCTGGATTGCCGTTCTTTGTCAAGTCCACGCGTATAGGCCGTGCTGGTCCTCCTGCTGAGGCCGCTGGAGATACATCTCTAGGTAGTGTTTTATTTCTTCTGTTTACCTAACGGATGCTGAACTCTGTTGTGTGACAGATGTACTCAGCTCAACGCAACCTTTCAGTAAGTGATATATCTTGTCGATTAGTGACTCTAACCCATTCATTGTCATTCAAGTGTTGTCCCATCCTCAGAATCACGCCCACGAGTTCACTTTCAAAGCGGGAGACTTCGCTTGGTCCAAGGTAATAATTACACTGTCATATTTCTACCGACTCACCCCCGGCGCGAGTAGATGATCAGCCTGGAAGCGCCTGCCGCGGAAACTGCCCTCGTCATGCCCTCCAAAAATAGAAAGGAGGAACTTCATATAGGTCTTGCTTGGGCAGAGGGGCTTGGTAAGTACAAGTTGACAAAGGTTATTACAATTACGCCTCGGTTTGTCTTGAAGAATGCCTTGAACGAGACCCTATGGGTTCGCGAGCACGGAACTCCTACCAGCACCCAACTCGAACCCGGTCAACGGCGCCACCTCAATACACTGCGAGCTAGCCAAGAGCATCTCCTCGTAGTAGCTACTTCCCCACGACAAGGCGATGACCGTTGGTAAGCTTTGCCTCCGTCTCCTGGTAGAATCTCGTAACCTTGGCGCAAGGTCCCCACCGTTTAACGTTGAAGATATCGGTCCAGTGTACCTCCGCAACCCTGGGAAGATTGGTTTGATTCGCACTGACATCCAAGTCGATGGTTCGACGATCTTCGTGACTTTTGCCGCCGCGGGTAACGACTGGCCGTTCGTAATAGAAAATCGCACGGACTTAGCTTTTGTTGTTTCTCAGAAGGTAAGGACGCCGTTATAGTGACATTCTAGTCAGTAACGCTATTTAGGACGAACGCCCTCCCAAGAATCCAGTACAGGAGTACACCGTACAGCCACGCACTACCATATGCTACGCATGGGATTATCCTGCTGCCCGGGACAAGCAAATACTGCTTACCGTGGGGCAGAAACGTCGAGGCGTTGATATTATGGAAATCGGCGATTTGTTACCCTTTATGCTCACCGTGGGTCTTCTTTTACGTAGAACAAATACGATAACTAGCGTCTGACTCCCCTTCTCTCCTAGCCTCCCGGAGGCAGGACAGCGAAAGGCGTTTCCCTGGATATCAGAGCGGACGGGCCCAAACAAATTCTGCGGATAACAAACTATAATCCAGATAGAAGCATCTATAAACCCAAGCGTCGAGGATCAACAGCGTCTGTACGCCAGCAAGAGGGTATCGAGGCCTTCCAAATAGACGCTCAGGATACAACGCCGTCCTTGGCTATCGCGTTCGACTTGGAAGGCATTGGTATTTCGTTGCTGAATCGAAAGTCGCTGGAAGTCCTGTACATCTCCGTCGACAATTTGAGCTTTGGTTACACCGACAGTCCTGCCGCTCAAGAAGTCCATCTGGCAGTCGGCGCTTTCCAAATCGACAATCAACTACATGATGCGATCTACCCAGTAGTACTACAGCCAACTCCCATCAAGAAAGAAAGTAGCGCTGTTGCTGCTCTTCCTACTATTCAGGCTTCCGTTGCCCTGCTGAAAGACCAAGGTAAGAAGCAATCTGATTCTAACTCAACCCTCTCTCACCATCTTCAAGCGCACGGTGTACTGTACATCAAATACTTCTCTGTCCTTCTGCAAGCGCTCACTATTGAAGCGGACGAGGACCTGCTCTTCGCCCTTTATGATCTCATCCAAATCAAAGGCGTTTCATGGGAGGAAGATACTGTCGAGTGAGTAGCTCCTTGGCAATGGTGTTGCGCTTGTTCAATGGTCATCTTCTAGTATCCTAATCAACGAGCCCACGGATATTCCCGAGCCTCAAGAAACAGCTGTTGGACAAGTCTTATATTTCGAAGTCCTTGAACTACAACCGATCAAACTGTCTCTGTCGTTCATGCGAACCGGGCGCGTTAACAGTGACGAGAAGTAAGCGATCCACTTGCTGGTTCTGGATATCTAAGCGAGCATCACTTTGTTAGATTGAGCTTACGAAACCCTCTGGCTGTTGTTTTAAACGCCCTGACCATGACTGTCGGGAACATCAATGATGCACCTGTCGAACTCAACGCGCTGGGCATCAAGGATATGCGTCTTACGCAACCGGAGCTGTTGAACAGGATTATGTATCACTATAGACAAGATGTTCTACGTCAGCTCTATCGAATACTCGGTTCGGCGGACTTCATTGGTAACCCAGTAGGCCTATTCACAAACGTTAGCTCTGGCGTGGCGGATATCTTTTACGAACCGTTTAATGGAGTCGTCATGCACGGTAACAAGGAGCTAGGCATTGGTATCGCCAAGGTAAGACTGTTGTTGTTCATTTCGAGTTCGTATTCATGTGCTTTTTTAAGGGCGCGGCCAGCTTCTTGAAAAAGACAGTGTTCGGCGTAAGCGACAGTGTCACTAAAATAACTAGCAGCGTGGGCAAAGGTCAGTTTGAAGAGAATGAACTGACGTGCATTCGACGGGTGCTGATCCATTTGAAGGCCTCTCCGCTGCTACTTTTGATTCTGAATATCAGGCTCGGCGTCGTATGACTCAAAGAAGGAACAAGCCCCGACATGCTATGTACGATTCCTTCTTCGTTCATGTCACAGTTATTTATGCCTCATACCAGATATGGCGTCGCAGCTGGAGGCGAAGCCTTTGCAAGCAGTGTGGCGAGCGCGATGGAAGGGGTATTGGTTAGTAACCGCTGAACGGTCGATCTTACTACTCTTCTGATTCACCCATCTAGATGAAACCAATTGAAGGCGCTGAGAATGAAGGAGCACTAGGGTTCTTCAAGGGAGTAGGCAAAGGATTGGTAGGGTGAGCTTCATTCCAATATCTTTCGTTAAACGCCGTGACTTAGTACAAGTAGCGCCGTAACCAAGCCAGTCGTTGGAGTGTTTGACTTAGCTTCGAACGTGTCCGAAGGTAGGCCGTAAATGTGCCATATATGCGATCTACTCACCTTCGCAAAATAGGTATACGGAACACCACTACCGTATTTGACAACCCCGCGCGAGACCGTTCAAGGCTAGTAAGTGCAACGCCAACTTCTGCTCAGCTGAAGACATCTAATGATTCATTGTAGCCGAGACTGGTGCCGTCTGACGGTGTTCTGAGTGTGAGCGTTGAACAATAAGCTCTATAACGCTGTACCTGATTACACCTCTATACAGCCTTATTCTGCTCGAGAAGCCACGGGTCAATATTGGATGCGCGACCTCGAAAACGGGGCTTATCGGAAAGAATCGTATGTTGCCCACATCAGTGAGTGTCATTTATTTCTTTCATCTGCGTCCCTTAGGTCTGAGACGATTGTTAGACGTTCATGGAAGCGACAACGTGGTCTTGCTGACTACTTCACGTGTTCTATCTTTCTGGTCTAACAAACTCAAGCTCGACTGGGACCTACCCTTCACTCATGTGGCTGGAGTCACAATTGAAGATACGGGCATTCGATTCACTCACAAAGCCGGTAAAGAACAGGACAAATTTGTCTTCATTCCTGATAAATCCTCCCAATCATGGTTCTACGACCAGATAAGTTCGGTAGTACGGATGCTCAATTTGCGACGAAAAATGGACTAGTAAATAAATGCAGGACATAGCCGAATGTAAATGTGTACAGTGCGAATGAAAATCGGTAAACAATCACAAACGGAACGAACGTGGGGGACGACGGGGCTTCCAAAGAAATGAACGAATGAAAAGAGAATGAATATCAACTAGAAGTAGTATGAATTAAAATGTTTCCTGTATCAGAGTGGTCGGTCCTGCACCACAATTCACATCGGGTATCTTACCTCGTAAACTGGACACTAAATAATTTAGATATGCTTAGACACGCTGCGTCCCTGAGACACAATGGTATCTTCACTGAAAGTCGGGCTAGGCCCTGCTATGTCGCTGGGGCTTATGACTGTAGCAGTACTGGTGCTGGATAGGCGTTCACGTCGGTTCTTGGCGAAAACGGGCAGATTATCGGGGTAGTCTAACTTGAGCGGAACAGGGACCCTATCATCAAGGTCCGCATCTGCAGCGTTCTGGGCGACGTCGAAGTCCCCGTAGCTTTCCCTGGGGCTGGTTGAGTAGGCGCTCTGGAAGTCGGTGTCAGAATCATCTGTCACACTAGCAGTGACTGGCGTCAACGCTGGGGTCGTCGGTGTCAACTGTGAAGGGGATATAGGGCGGGCGGTGGCTGAAGAAACGGTTGAGGCATTTGCGGAGGGATGTGAGACATCAGTATCGGATTCCTGAGCCTTTGTAGGAGTCGTGTTGTCGGGTACTGTCACCACCAGCCGCGAATTTGAGGCGCTTGATAAAGTACCATCATCGGTATGCGTGATTGTGCTGCTGTTGGTTTGGGTCGACGACTGAGTCCCAGAACGGGTTCTATTTCTGGTTCCTTTTGGTCGACGAGGCCGAGTGTGCGTTGACTCCGAAAGATCATCTCCGCTTTCGTAGTTCCCATTCGTATGGGACCGCCATCGCGCTGTTCGGCGATCGGTTGCAAGTGCGGTTTCCAGCTATCAACACCACGATGTCAATACAATCGTTTTTCACATGCTACATGCTGGAGCTATATGCATACCTTTTGCTGGATTTGGAGGACCTTCTGAGCAATCTTGTCACTCTTCTGGCTAATGCCCTCGTCAACGGCGTTCATGCCGTCTTGTGGGACGTCAACCTCCGTAGCGGAGAACCGCTTCTTCTTCGATGCCGACACCGTCTCATCTTCCTCATCAGCTTCCTCGATGGTACCTGTTTCCCTCTCCTTGTTCACCCCTGCTGCTGGAGTAACACCAACGATAGTATCGTCTCCGTCGAATGTCTCCGCTAGGGTTGTATCAGTAGGGAAGGAATGCAGCCGCCCGTTACTCGACTTGCTCATTCCAGCGTCGCTGGCACGGCGAGAGCGGGATGCGGGGAGTGGATTGCCAGCAGAAGTGGACGACATCCGGCTGCCCGGCCTTGAACTTCCATAATCCGACTCACTGATGTCAACCGTCATAGATGCAAGTGCGCGTTCGATCTGGGCTTCGACTTCGGCCACCATCTCAGCTCTCTCCTGCTCCATCCGCTCCATGGTCTCCCGCATCCGCTCCAGCTCGAGCATAGCTTCCTTGTGAGCGCTCTCCGTGTCTTTCAGCTCTGTAGACGGGAAGTTAGCATCAGGTAAGTAAAACAACACTAGAAAGGTCAACGTACGATTGTTTAATTTGGCCTTCTCAGCTGTCGTCATTGACACCAGTCCACTTAGCCTCTTGGTCTCTCTCTGCTCCTTGTTGATCTTTGCCCGAAGTTGAGTGGCCTCCGCACTGAGTTTCTCGGCGTACTGCTCGAACGTCACGAACTTGTCTCTCCAAAGATCCGACTCCGTCATCAAGAAGTTCAAGCGTCTTGACAGTCGGCCTATCTTGGTCTCTAGATCATCTCTAGCATCGACGAAGGCGGTTGCGCGTTTGCGGATAGATAGTTGTATCAGTTGCTCAGCTGCGGTGAGTTGAGGTGCACGCTTGACAGCTCCAAACATCGAGATACGCTTCAAGAGTGAAGGCTTCTTGAACTATATTGTGCGTGAGTTGAGGCTCAACTGGGCACAAAGCATATTGCTCACCTTATCCTGTAGGACGATGTCAAATGCTTGTATAATTCTCGTCGAATGCCACCACTCTGGCGGCTTGATTTGCTCAGCGACCGCGCTCGAACCCGCACCTCGCTTTGCCTGTATTTTACACACGGGTCTGAACCGACCAGCAGGGAAGGCCTCTTTGAATTCGCTCGGTATGCAATGATCAGGATGATAATGAGCCTCAAACGCGCCGAGTAGGGTTCGACGGTACTTCTCCCGCTGTTGCTTGACAGAGACAACACCGGGAGGAGGCGAGGGGCAGGAAAGGTAGTTGATATCGAGGTCGCATACACACACTTCAGGCGCAGGGCGGATAGCGTAGCGCATTTCGGTGGCAGCACCCATAATCCATGGACCTGGATCGTCAATGTAGATCTTGGCGTCTCGAGAGTGAACGGCAGGGAGTGCGATGCCGTTCCAGCCGCGAAGCTCGACGAGGTACTTTATTGTTGATACAGCGATGCCCAGCATAGCAGGGTGACGGGAGAAGAATAGAACACGGCCAGTAGGGGAGAGGGCGATCTCACAAATGGTGAGAATGTTGTCGATGTTAAGACATTTGAACAGTGGCCACATAGTGAAGTTGATATCTACGAGCCCACGTCCAAAGTCCAAACCACCAGGGAAACGAGCGATCACTTCGAGACTTGCCGTATCGTTGGCAGAACCGTCAGCCTTGGGCGACGCATCGAGCCGAATGAGCTCGCCTGCGCGAGGAGCAGGGTGAGCTAGAATCTTGGAGATTTGAAGGGTGTGCGACTGGACATCTTTGGAGAAGCGAGCCCAAGAGAGAGTAAGGTAATCGCGCATTAGGTCGTATATAGGATGCCGGGAAACAAGCGTGAGGGCGTATGGAAGCCAGAAGACGGTGTCTCCAGGGAGGAAGAGAGTGCTTTCACCGGGACCGTGTCCAACAGTGCTAGCGACATCGAAGTCGCTTTCACTCATTGCGCCATCATTTTCCGTTTCGTTGTCGGTTTCAGCATCTGCCCAGGGACCACGGGCGGATTGCTTGGCCGTTCGACGGGCCTGGATAGTGGGATCACCGTTGTTCAGCGAGTCTACGTTGATACCATTGGCGTCGGCACGAAGAGACTTCAGACGAGAGGCCACGAGGGACTGGGCCGATTCTTTGCGGGAACGGCCTGCCTCAAGGGTCCTGCGAATTGCATTGGAGCGTTCGGCGTCAGCATGAGACCAGACGGTAAGACAAACACCATGGTATGTTACAGTACTTGGTTGGGCGAGTTCCGTAGGTGTCGAGGAAGCCGCAGGGCCGCTTAAAGTGAAAGGGGAGTGTGCAGAGAAGGGACGCGGGGTATTCAGATGAGGGCTTGATCCGTGTCCAAGTAGACTTGGAGGACCTAGGTACGCGGAGGATGGGCGTGCAAATGGATCATCGTGGGCGTACGCAAAGGAGGTAGATACAGCGGAGATGGGCCTGTCGGAGGTGGTAAGAATGGATGCACGGAGAAGGTCACCGGAGGGAGTTGGTGCGAGAGGCGTTGACGGAGCAGGGAGAGTAAAAGTGAAGGTGTGAACCGTAGAAGCCGGCTGCAGGGTAGAAGCAATGATCTCGACTTCTCGAGTGAAGGAGAGCTACGACCATTGCCCAATGAGCTGCCTTCTGCAAAAGAGAACGACCATACTAACCTTGAGAGCCTTGGAAAGCATTTTCCCAACCTCCTGTTTCGAGAGAGCACCCGCGCCCTTCAGAATCTCCTCGCCCTTGCCTCGCTTCTTCTTCTTGCCACCCCCTGCACCGGGGCTAACGGTGCTTCCAAGGACCTCGGGCCTCCACCACCTGTTCACCGCGCCGTCGCTATGATGCAACCCCATTACTGAATCTGGGTCGGCAAGGGTCCATGTATGCGGCGACTTTGGAAGGCCTGATACGACGTAGAGCGACGTGAGAGGTAGGGTGGGTGTCGCTGAAGGAGTGGGAGGAGGGTCCCGGGCAGAACGGGTGGACATGATAGAGTTCCTGGCCGACGCAGGAATGGGTTCCATACTCTTGCGATGCTTGATGCCGAGGATGCGGGAAGCCTTATCAGTTCTGGCGGGTTGAGAAAGAGCGTTTGAGTCGGGGGTTGTTACTGTAATGTAGTCGAGCTCTCGCGCTAGCGCGTCGGCGTCGAGTTCTTCTGGGCCGTTTGTGGCAGCGACGGCGGGAGCGGTGAGTAAAGGATTGTGGTGGTTGGAACGAGAAGCGATTTTTTTTGCGGCGGCGAAATGTTGATGATCGACTGAGACGCGCCGGTATCCCTTTTAGGCTCTGGCTTTGATGACACGAGGTTCGCAGCAGCCTTCTGGGCGAAAGAACGCGTAAACGACGACTTTCTATCCGCGTCGTTGCGCAGGGCCAGATCTGACCAACTGGACTTGAGCTGCTTGTCGTTCAGCGGAGAAGCGGCGACAGCGGTTGGAGGTAAAGCAGGGCGTCGGGACCCAGTCGCCACCGTTGTCATCGCAGAAAGAAGGAAAACAAGAAATTACAGCAGCAAAGGGAGACCGAGCGAGCCTCGGTCTTCTCCTAATATTCCATCCGTTATTTCTCACCGAAAAATATCTTCGACAAACACTATCAGGGTCGCAGAGATGCGTTCACACCCCACGCGACAGCCATGAACCTCAATTACATAACCGGCCTCACGGCGTGCTATGCTCCCTTCCGAACACCTCATTCGGCTGGTGTAGACAACCTCCCCGCTGCAGAGCTCGACCACGAAAGAGCAGTCCGTTGAATGGCAAAAATAGCACCCCGCTTTCCCACGATCATGTCCCTGATTCCTGACGTGTATTCGCGCGTCGATCGCGTCGCAAGGTGTAACGAAGGGCAAACTCACGGGCACCCTCGGGCTCCCCAACAGTGCATGGTGGCGTCGCACAGGACCTCTAAACAAGGTCAAGTTTACTGTATGCATCTGACCATGACAACCGTGTATATGATAAAATACGTTCATCAAAGCATCTTTCGAAACTTCCATTTTAACTTCCATATGGGCATTTCTTCTTTATCCCACCAATACCATAGTACCATCCTCCTTGCCCTCTACCGTACTCTCATGCACTCGTGATGCCTATTACACTTTCTGCGTTGCAGCAAATTGGCGGGGTAAGTCACAGTACCTACTGCATGACAGTCTCTAGATCTATTGAAGGGAGGACTCTCGGTCGAGTGCCTTGAACCAAACCTTTTCGGGTGGCTGGTAACTGGCTCACCCAGGTTCGCCCTGTGTGCCACACGGTCCGCTTATTCTTGGCGTGCGACGTTCGCAAACGCATAAATTCCCCGTGCAGGCCTTTGGGACCGTACATCATCGGTAGAAGCGTGTAGACCACGTTCCGCATTGTCCATGTACTCAGTATAGCGTGTAAGTTAAATTCCATCAATCCAGCAGAAAATCAGTGCCGACGCGTCGTGAAGACGCCCTTCAGCCACTTCCATCGACCTTTCGCTGGTCGGCTACCCATCTTACCCTTGCCCTTTGCGCCGTTATCAGGAGTTCCAGATCCTTGGACCCGCCCCTCGTTGTCACTTGAATCCTCGCCGCGCTCAGCGTGCCCTCCAGATTCAGCCAAACCAGCGCGCCGCTGTTCGTCTTCGCCCAACAATGCCACTGTTCGGGTGAAGTCCCCTTCACTCACTGTCCGTCGCCTCCGCTCATGCCCAGATTCCTCGCCCGAAGAAGTCCCCAGGCCGCTGATTCTCCTAGGTCCCCGTTCCCTCGGGACGATAGAGAATCCAGGACTCACAGGAGACAACCCTATCTGGAATCCACTAAGCGTGGATACCGCGGGTCGTGGAGAGGTAGGATGTTTATTACTGCCGTGGTTACGGAAGGGTCCTGTATAGGTATCAATGGTTGGCCTTCTACGATGTCGACTTGACCGATTGGAGGTATCGAGAGAAAGTGGTACGGTGTCGGATGACTGTCTCGCATGAGAAGAGGGTCGCAGAGAGCATATTGGGGGCAATAGGATGGAAGTGTCGCCCTCTCTGAGAGAAGACACTGGCCGTGGAGGTCGTCCAAGGCCAAGACGCTGTGTAGCGGTAGCATGATCAAGGGAAGGCGTTATTTCTGCGATATTGGACTCTGACTTGACCAATCGCTCCGCTAGGGCATCCGCGTCTTCGCCATCGCTTTCTTCGATATAGTCATCCACTCGAGTAGATGGTTGTGATTGTCGTGGGGAGGACACAGCTTCGACATCACTCACGCTACTAACCTCGCTATCACTCCAATCACTATCCTCAGCCGCATCATCTGAGGACTGGATGCTGACGACCCAGACACCGCTGAGAAGTACAGACATACCAAGGCTAACGAGGCCGAGATGTAGGGGCGGGATCATGGAGAACTGGTCGTAGTATACGAGACCATTGACGATCGAAGATATATTGTAGAAACAAAACGCCGCTAAAGTCGTTAACAATCAGAATCAAATCCTCCCGACGTTTATAATGATGGCACGTACAAGGACAGACGAGGGTCGGATCAGCCAACACAAGTGCTTTGTGAAGGTACCAGAGCTGGAGAAGGGCGAAAACGACGAGCCCCAGGACTAGAACCCAGGACTCCCATCGCCAGAATTGAAAGTGCCCTCGTAACGATAGCACAAGTAGTTCCACCCCACTCTTAGCGAATATTAAGCACATCCCCGAGAGGATGCCAGAGAATGAAGCATAAGAAATGGCTAGCAGAAGCCGCGTTCGCCGAATGGATGCACCCTTAGAGCCAGTGAGGAATGATGAATTAGCGGATGATGCAGAAGATAATGTGCGGTTCTTGCGGGTGAGAAGAGGTGTCCTTTCGGTTGTGATAGCTTCGCTAAGTGTGTTTGTCACACCTGTCGTAAGGGTAGACGGGTTCTCTGGTAGGCTAGCATGAACCACTGGTGTTGTTGTTGTTGTTGTTGTGACCAATGGAGTATCATACGAGGTGGTGCGGCGCGAGAGGGAGTATTCAACTATATGGCTCTAATACATAGTCAAGATCACGAAACATATCTTCATAAAGAATGGAAGAAGCTTACAACAACGAGAGCGACGAAGACGACTGATCCGAGAGTAGAGAAGTAGGCAACGAATGGAGGTCGCCTGAAAAGGGCAAGCAGATCCTCTAATGAGTGTGTAGGTTCGGGGACGATACCAAAAACGGCAATGAGGACGGCTCCTCCGGCAATGAGAAGGGTTCCAAGGATCATCCAGGGAGAGAAGACATCTCCCAAAAGCATTCTTGCGAAGAATGCATTCCATAACAGAGATACGGCGCCTAGAGGAGCAAGAATGACAACCGGCAATGAGGCTATTTGCACTAGTGACCCCAGGATATTGGAAGATATGAAGATGGTGAAGCCCAGTAGCCAGAGACTATTCAACGTCCAGAAGAGCGGATTTAGTGCCGAGAACATGCAACATTTCGTGAATTGCGGTCCACAACATATGGAGAAATTCACGCACGGTCTGCGATGTTCTACACGCTGCTCATGCTCTGGAAGTTGCTGATTGAGGACGTGACTCTTTCGCTGGATTGTGAGGCCGAGAGATTGGATGAATGAAGCGAGAAGGCCAATGAATATGCCTAAAGGAATGGAGATATAGGTGTCCGCAAGATGTAGATCCATTTGCGCAGACGTTGAGCTCGACGATGAGCTTGATGACCACGAGCTCATCGTGCCATGAAGTTGGTGATGGAGGTTCGAGATGGTGTACGCACTGGTGCCACAACAGCACGCTCAACTGCTGCTAAACGTCGCACGTGGTCAAAGGGGCAGACAGGGGTGTCTCAAAAGTCTCGTCTTGAAGCTTGTACTTACATCGATAAAACTTGTTTTCAGGACAGCAAGTGTTCACCATTCACCACACTGAGGCTATATCTGTTTACCCCGAATAGTACATTGGTGGTAACCTTGAATTACATCGCCCGCCCCAATCCGGCACTCTCCTAGCCTAATACAGCACAAGTTGGTGGTATAACGGTAATGTAGCAAATCAGAGTCTATGTATCCACTGAAGCATCCAGGGTGACAAGGCCGTAAAAGCTTGCTAATGAGCACACATAAGAGCGCTCCAAACCTGATGGTATGGGGATACTGTCGTTTCTTGATGCTACTTCCGAGAGGTACTGGTGCTGTAGACACCGTCCTGATGTCAAGCGCTTGGCAGGATCATAACGCAACAGTTCCGACATAAGTCGGATCAACTAATGTGGGACATGCGCGTCAAACAGCGTGGATAGTCTCTGTGGAGGATCCCTCAAGCCCCACATACGGTAAAAGTTTGAACGGCTAATTACCTGTGGAAATGTGAGTCCGACTTCGCGTGCTAGCCTGACCCCTTCAGGCCATGGACCCCCACCCAACAGCGTCCCATCAGCATCCACTCCGTAATCCCTGCTCGGATCCCTAGAATCTCTGAGAGCTTGATTGTCTGATCCACTTGCCCAGACCCGGGAAACAAAGGTTTGAGGTTGACAATCCCGGCCATGGACAGTACCGAGAGCCCACATGTCGACGGGGGCAGAATAATTGCGACTGAGCAGTAGAACCTCGGGAGCACGGTACCAGCGAACTGAGACATATTCCGTGAATCGCAGGTTGCTCTCGATTGCGCGTGCAAATCCAAAATCAGTGATTTTGACGATGACAATGAAGTCTCTCTGGTGGCGCGTTGAGCGGGGCGTTGAGCGAGACGGAGACATATTCGTGAAGGCCGGCGGTGGTGATGAATATATTCTCGGGCTTAGATCTCGATGAAAACAGACCGACAAGTGAATGTGATCCAGCCCACCTACGATTTGTCGACAGATAGTGGAAACGAGGCCACCAGCAAGTTTAAAGCCTTTGCGAGCTTTGATGAGTTGATGTAAATTGCCTTCCATCGCATCGAAGACCATATAGAGCGCAAGTTCATCAGTGGACAAGAAGAAATCATATAGGGATATGATGTTAGAATGAGACGTCATGGTGCGCGAAATCTACGTGAGGGATTATCAAATATGGACGTTCACTGAAGCGGCCGAAGCTTGAACTTACTGTACATGTACATGCTGCGCAAGAACGATCGAGTTTAGTCTGGGATAGATCGAATTGAATGGAGAAATCTTGTTATAAAGGTGCATGTGGTGATACTATTCTACAATTGAGTTTTAATGCGTTTAGTGTACATAGAGTGAAGTGATACAACTTTTTTTACATGATGGCGACATTCCCTTAATCCATCTCTTCGATTTCAATATCGTCGTCGTCATAATCTACATCCATCCCTTGAGTTTCAGTCGCTTCGTGATTCGGGATGATGTTCAGACGATTGTGAGGTCCATCAAAGCGAACTTTCACGACCTCGCCGTCACGAATTTGTTCAGATAAGATCATGATCGACAAAGGGTTCAAGAGTTCACTTTGGATGGCCCGGTTCAGTGGACGAGCGCCGTAAGCGGGAGAATATCCGGCCGAGCTGAGGTAACTCTTCGCCACGTCGTCGATGTCGATCGTAATCTTTCGCTCGGCGAGACGCTCAAGTACTTCCTTGAGGCGGATGTCCACGATTTTCAGCACATTCTTCTGTGAGAGCGCCCGGAAGATGACAATCTCGTCGATACGATTCACGAACTCGGGAGGGAAATGGCCTTGTATCGCCCCCATGACTAGCGTTCTTGTCTCTGGGCGAACAGGTCCATCGCCCATGTCGTTGAGATATGCAGCGCCCAGGTTGGATGTCATGATGATAACCGAGTTTCTGAAGTCAACGACACGCCCCTGACCATCAGTAAGTCTGCCGTCATCGAGGACTTGCAGGAAGAGGGTGACAAATTCTCGACAGGCCTTCTCGATTTCATCAATGAGGATGATGCTGTAAGGCTTGCGGCGAACGTATTCCGTGAGTTGTCCTCCAGCATCGTGGCCGATGTACCCTGGTGGTGCTCCGATCAAACGAGCAATGGAGTGCTTCTCTGAGTACTCGGAGCCATCAATTCGGATCATAGCATCAGGTGAGTCGAAGAGAAGTGTCGCGAGCTAGTTAAATGGTCGGATTTGATTGAGGAAACCAAGAGATGTGGACTTACTGTCTTTGAAAGAAGAGTTTTACCCGTACCACTGGGGCCTGCGAAAAGGAAGCTTGCAATGGGCCTTTGAGCGTTCGCGAGCCCACTGCGAGATAGCCGGATAGCATTTGCCACAGCCTTCACCGCCTCGGGCTGTCCAACGACATTTTCGGTGAGAATCTTCTCCATCCTCAGCAGCTTCTCCTTTTCGGAGGACATGAGCCTCGAGACGGGTATGTTGGTCCACCGACCAACAATATCTGCGATGGCTTCTGAGGTCACTATATCGGCTGCGGAGCCGGTCGAAGCGTCCTCTGCTGCCTTCTTCGCTTCTAGCTGCTCGATACGTGCTTGAACTTCGGGAACAGCATAGAATTTCAAATCGGAGGCAGTGGTAATGTCGCGTCTAATGCATTATTATCAGCATTTGGCTCAAAGATATTAATAACTTGACTAACCTTCGCTCAGCCTCTTCGATCTTCGCCTTGAGTTCATCCATCTTCCGCCGCAGTATGTTAAGCTCATCGCCTCGCATCTTCTCAGCCTGGAACGCGGCCTGAAGAGGTTGCAATTCCTCATCTACGTCGGAAATAGCTTTCTTCGCGGCTTGCAGACGTTCTTTACTTGCAGCGTCTTTCTCGCGCTCAAGGGCATGAATTTCTATCTCAAGCTCAAGCCTCTTGCGTTGAAGTTTGTCGATCGCCTCGGGTTCTGTTTCGCGATTAACACGCACACTGAAATGCTGCGTAAGCATACTATCATACCGAGAGTCAAGGATCAAACGGCTTACCTAGCACAAGCCTCATCCACTAAATCAATAGCAGCATCAGGCAAACGCCGGGATGTCAAGTAGCGGTGTGCCAATGTCGCGGCTTGTATCAACGCGCCGTCCAATATCCTGACACCATGATGGACTTCGTACTTCTCCCGAATGCCTCGAAGGATACTGATCGTTTCCAGCACGCTCGGTTCGTTCACTAGTACCTGAGCGAATCGACGTTCGAGAGCCGCATCGGTTTCGATGTATTTTCGATACTCGGCAAGCGTGGTCGCACCGATACACCGAAGCTTGCCACGTGCAAGAAGAGGCTTGAAGAGATTGGCAGCGTCCATGCCTCCTCCTTCTGCGCCACGCCCAGCCATGATGAGGTGCAATTCATCAACAAAGAGGATGACGCCTGGACCACCATCTTCGGAGGCCTTCTCGACTTCGTTCAAGACAGCCTTGATGCGTTCTTCGTATTCACCTAAAGGAATCGTAATATAAATACATAAATACACTTGTGGAATTATTATAGAGTACTTACCCTTATACTTCGCGCCTGCCATCAAAGCACCCATATCGAGTGAGTATAGTCTAGATATCAAGCTAGCCGGTACATCTCTCTTGACTATTCTCTGTGCGAGACCCTCAGCGATCGAGGTCTTTCCTACGCCAGGTTCACCGATTAGAACCGGATTGTTCTTCGTCCTTCGGCAGAGAATTCGGATAACGCGACGAATTTCATTGTCACGTCCAATGACTGGGTCGATCTTGCCTTCCTCTGCCAGAGCCGTCAAGTCGACGGCGTATTTCTGCAGGGCATCGAAACCCTGTTCGGCGGTCTTGGATTCGATACGACGGTTTCCTCGTGCTTGTTCGATGGCAGTTTTCAAAGTAGCTTCAGTAAGTCCGGCTTCTTTGATAATTGCTTGGATGGTCGCGTCCTTCAAGACGGCGAGGAGTAAATGGTCTTGAGCGATGTACGAGTCGTGCATTGTCTTCTGCAAGCTCTGCGCTTCTCGTAAAACTTTGAGCGCCGGTCCATTGAAGTAAACTTCTTCGGGAGGGGGATCTTGTGTAGGCAGTCTAACGACTGCACGCTGTATTCCGCGTTTAACTGCTGCCTATCGAGATGTTAGGACTCTGAAATTACAAGTTACAGTTCAAACTACTTACTGGGTCACCGCCGGCCTTTGAGATTGCTGAATGGAACAAGGATTGGGATCTGGATGAAGTGTCTCCCAATCCTCCCGACTGTTCATCTTCTCCTGAATCATTCAAGAGAGCTGAGGCGATATGCACTGGGTGAACTATTCACGAGTACGTGAGTATATATGGGGCTATATGCGCATACATGCAACTTCACCTTGAGCATTCGCATAATCCTTTGCTAGTTGAACAGCAGCAGTGATCGTACGGCGAGTTTTGTCGGTAAAGTCGAAATTATCAACAGACATGAAGCGGGTATTAGAAAGA
The DNA here is from genome assembly GCA_029467805.1 of Pleurotus eryngii var. eryngii. NCBI lineage: Eukaryota > Fungi > Basidiomycota > Agaricomycetes > Agaricales > Pleurotaceae > Pleurotus > Pleurotus eryngii. The sequence continues at coordinate 1,403,355 of SZVJ01000018.1, forward strand.
GTGGTATATTCTGGGGCTCAGCGTCCTCCAGACCACCACCTTTTATTTCTTGAGCGTAGATGACCGGGACCGTGTCGAGGGTTGCGGATGAGTCTGGACATAGTTCGAATGTTCCTGAAGCCTCTTCAGTGTTGTTCCGAAATGGGGTGATGTCACTTCCTGTCACGCACTAAGCCATGTGGGAAGACTCGACGGCACCTTCTTGAATAAACATCGGTAAACCGGCCGCTTCAAACCTGAGATCCCTCAGGATCCCTCCTGGATCGCGTAGGCGGTCTGTGATAGTTAGGTGTGTCTTCATCGTTTCGATCATTGTCAGAATATTGGAGGCTCACCTCTAGCGTATATCAAGCGTACATATGAAAACGCGATATATACAGCGGCATGCATCCTTGATCCGAGACTTGTATAGAATTTAGTGGTCTCATCTGAAATACAGCCGATCAGTAGAACAAGGAGACTTTGTCTCATTTCGCTGGATATGAGGATGTCAATGGTGCTGTTTACGAGATCTCCCATCTTTCTCTCGTACGATAATGATCCCCGCCGCTTCCTCAGGTCAAGAGACGTCGGTGCGCCAGGAGTGCAAGAAGCTCAGCTTTCAAGCCCTCCAGACCGCACATTCCGGCAACCACTGCGCGGCCGAACAACTCTATCTACATATCGTTCGGACGAAAACATACGTTTTTGGGGCTCAATCCGTAGAAACGGCTGCCTCTCACAATGCGCTGGGCGAACTCTACGTGAAGATGAATCGTCTGGCTGAGGCCGAGTTTGAATTTATGACCGCCGTTGGCATCAGAAGTCGTGCTGGGCCGGACCATGTATTTGATGCTGCGGTATCGCGCGAAAATCTTGCCCAAGTCTACGAAATGACTAGACGAACACCCCGCTGCGAAGAACATGCGGCTTCTTGGTGCACCGAATAAGATATTATGTGCCTACTATTATGTGAGCGAACGCCCTATTGCTGGGTCTTACCCTCATCTAACTTCTTATTGAAGTGCCCCCGCGCAGTGCTGAGCATCGGTCAGCTCGCGACGTGTGGGCAATGCAAGGTAAGCAAGGAATCGATTTGTGTTTCCGTTATTAATACTAACGTCGTCCCAGGCTGTCTTCTACTGTTCCGATGCTTGTCAGGTAAGTCTACTCCAACGTTCCACGACCATTGTTTGAAAGCCCCTTTAGCTCAAGGATTGGAAGCCTCGGCACAAGAGATACTGCAAGCCGATGTAGCATTTGTGTCAATACTCTATCAGCTCAGAACCCCGGAGATACTTGTGACGACTCGGACCTCTGGCCCAACTCTTCTCCTTCCCGTCTACCCGCGTTCACTTAAACTCTGGCTTGCTATCGTTTCCGTTTGTCATATATTACCTATCTTGAACCCTCTTCCCTACTGGACTGGTATATATATAAGGACTTGATAATTACCATGTACAGTAGCGTACTCAAATTTCGGCGTTATCCCTGTTACCCTTTGACTGCCTCAACCTCCGTGCGCCGCGACTGACTCTCTTGCTCATGCCACAATACTATACCATATGGAACATTTATAATTACTTACAAGCAAGGCTTTAATGTCTAACTAATCAATATTATTGCTGGTTGGCACCTTATCTGCACGAAAATAAACAGTCGGAACGAAGGAGGAACTTCAGGAAGCACGAGTTCATAGCCCTTGTGGCTCAGTCATCCGTAGCCTCAAAATGGAACACTCAAGCTAAGAGCTAACAAGTCTCCTTCTTAGCCCTTCACTGCATACTAACAACTTCCGACTAGCACTACCGCACAGAAGAAATAAACTGCTCTGGCATACAGGACGAACCACACTCCTAATCGCCCCCTGTGAATCAAATTACGTAATTTATCACTTGGCCGATTTTCCTTGTGCCAGAATCATTCCCGACCTCGACCATGTTCAGTCGCCTCGTATCGCAGCTCAGGCAGAGCCACAGGCTGCTCACACGCGCCAATTCATCCATCGCCTCGTCGACCGCAGCCGTTCCATCAAAGACGTCCCCCCAAGCTCCCAATTACCCGTCTACATGGTCTACTAGTCAAAGTCTAAGACCAGCCGGAAGTTCGGGCCCACGTTTCGAGCAAACAGCTATGGAAGTGCAGCCCAACCCACTTAGCGCGATGGAACTCATTGCGAATGAGCCCATTCGGCTCGTTCACGGCCGGAAAGCTGTATGTGATGGTGGTGAGTAGCTTGCTATCAGAATGTTGTGGGCTTCACAAAGCGCGCTTGCACAGGTGGCGGTCCTCTGGGTCACCCTAAAATCTACATTAATCTGGTGCGGTCTATCTAGAACCTCCATAGCTTTCCGATCTTATTCCTCATTCTTCCAGGATCAACCCGGTCCCAGACCATGCGGGTAAGTGTTATTGTTTTCTGTGGCGGCTGAGACTAAATCTAGTTCTTTACCCAGGTATTGGTGCGTTGAACTTGGCTTGACTCACCGGGCGTCCCCAGGACTTACAGCCCATCATCATCGTTGTTTAGTGGGATTCGTTTCGAACAAGCACCCCACGATCATTAGCGCACATACTACGCTGTAGTTCGCCTACCTCAGCTGTGTTGATATATTCGTAGCGCCGACCTTAGAGCGGCTACATGGCAACTAGACAAAGAACTCATTTCACTTCACGCGCGAGAATTGCAGGAGATGCCGTGCTCTTACACGGCACATAAAAATACAATTGGTCTGTCTACTAAGATGCTTAGTAAGTCCGGCTTGGAAAGTAGGACTAGTGGAACGATATGTACGATATAATAAAAGGTGACCAGACTACTAGATGTGCAAGAGGCAGAGCCATGACGGTTGATTAGGTTAATTTGCCTAAGGGTACAACCTCCCGGGTCCATGGCAAGTGAGTGTGACATTGACGAATGCGACATTGAATGCAAAAAGAGGACAATGAGAGTGCAAATATGCTGCTGAAAGAGCCGGAAGAAACAAATAGCGAAAATAAAAGATGAAAGGAACGAATGCCCCTCTAATGCATCATACATCTTCAGGCGTATGAAAGGCCATTGGCGAAAGAGGTGGATATTCACCCTCTGCGACAGCTTCCAGGTGGCTGAAGGGAGGTAGAGTGGGGGCAGGCTCTAGGCCATCTCCGTGTGGTGATGCTGGTAGTGGAGGCTAGACGAAGGCGTCGGTTGGAGGTCGTAACCGGGAGGATTGCATCGGGTACTCACTACTTTAAATATAGGATTTATGGCCGACTTTGGATCATACCCCGGACTTGGCGGGTGGCTATGACCATGCCCCGAATAGTCGTAGGGACTATGTCGGCCAGAAGGATTAAGGTGTGAAAGGGAAGGTGGTGGTATTGAGACATATTGATGATCTCTCTGATTCGAATAATCCTGCGGATGCTGGACGTGTATCCAGGGCGGAGATGAGGGTATTTGTGGAGAAAGCGTAGGAGAAAGTGAGAGCATATGTATTGGAGGTGGGGAGACACTGCCGGATAGAGGTGTTACCGGGTCAACAGATGCTTGCACACGGAAGTCGTTGGCCAGTTGGCCTTCTAAAGACAGCGAATTCGAGCTACGAGCAGAGGCTGGGAAGTCGTCGAAGGACGTTCGCAACGAAGACGTCGAAGTCATGCGATTAAGGCCAAATATACTCGGGCGATTTCGTATCCGATTCGGTCCAGGATCACTGTCGACGGTTGCGAAGGATATCGAGGACATTCGACCGATGCTGTGGACGTCAGACGAGGACATCGTTGACATCCCATCATCGAACTCCTGCCGTCGCACTTTCGTGGCCCGTTCATCGTCTCTCCGCCATTCATTGCTCTTCGTCCCATTTTCTGACGGCTGCGCGAACCTCCCCGAAGCTGCACCGATTGTCGAAGACGCCCCGAGATGTCCAGATGAATTGCTGGGCTGACGTGCCCGTCCCGATACAGGCTCCTTACCCTTGTTTAGAGGGTCATTGAAAGCTATACGCGCCTCGTTCCCGTGACTTAGCCATTCGAGATCGTTGCCGGTAGTTTTCTGCAGAAGCTGGTTTCGCTTCATCATTACAGCTCGTGCTTGGTCTCGTTGGGTCTTCTCCATAAGCGCGCGCCGTTGTTTCTCTGCCTCTCGTTGAACCTTCTGCGCTTCCTTCTTGTTGGCTTTCTTGAGATCGCCTGGAGGCAGCGGAGGATCGACAACAGGAGAATCTGGCGCGGCGATGACATCTAGAGGGTTGGCACGTTTAAGACCATTCTGATTAGGTGGGACCTCTTCGACCGGAGGCAATCCATTCTGCTGCGCTTTGTCGCCACCAAACCATCTTCGGAATCCGAATCTTGGTTTGCTTCCCTGCTGATGAACATCCCCATGAGATTGTTCGACAGCCTCCATGAAATGCCCGTTGGTGGGGAATAATTCCTGCTTCTCGCCTTGCGGTGAGATAAGCATCGGATAATCACCATTCTGAGGAGGTTGATCTGGAGCGGGCCAAATTGGATGTGAGCCGTTGCGCTGTTCTTCATTGACCAGGGTGGAACTTGCAACAGGGTGTTGCTGATAGATGCGACCATTAGAGAAGTCAGGGGTTGATGTAGAAGGAGACGGTGCAATAGATCCAGTTGAGGCGAAAAATGGTGCACGGTGTGAAGATGTACCATCCTGGATCGAATGATGGGAATGGGACGGCGGTAAGGAGCGCGGAGACTGTGACGCCAAAGTCGGGGACAACGGTCCCGTCCGCGGAGACTTGGTCGAGGACGGTATTGAAAGTTGGAGACCACTCGGCAAGGGTATGTGATTGCGAGGCGTGGTCTCCAGTAGGTATGGATGCTCCAGACATTGCTGTGCTGTCAACCGCTTCTCAGGGTCATACTTGAGAAGTTGTCCAATAAGTTGAACAAGCGAGCTCGGCACACTACGATCAAAAAGCGAAAAGAAGTCCTTGGGATGAATCTACGGCAAACAATAGTGAGCTTTAGCAAGGACATCATAGAATTTTCGAGGCCGACCTTCGGGAAAGCAAAGCCAACGGCTCTAGCAAGCTTGACACCTCTAGCCCACTTCCCGCCCCCAAGGGGGAAACCACGCGAGTCAAGACCGTAATCCTCACTCGGGTCGCCCAAAATCTCGCAAATGCGTGCTACCTGATCAACCTGCCCAGAGCCGGGAAACAGCGGTCTCAGGTTGACAAGCTCTGCCATTATAGTCCCCAGCGCCCATATGTCGACCGGATTTGAATAGTCTCGGCTGAGGAGAAGTACCTCTGGAGCACGGTACCATCTCGTCGATACATATTCGGTGTACGGGGGCTTGCTCTTCGTTTCCCTTGCCAAGCCGAAATCAGCGAGTTTGATGATTGCGACGACATCTTTTTCTGGTGGGCCATTGGGGGGAGCGATAGGAGAGACAGACACATAATCATGGAGGCCGATGGTGGTGACGAGAACGTTTTCCGGCTTCATGTCTCGATGAAAATAGCCCCACGTATGAATGTGATTGAGTCCGCTGACAATTTGCCGGAAAATGGACGAAACGAGGCCGCCAGCGAGGACCTTACCTTTGCGAGCTTTGATAAGGTGGTAGAGATTGCCTTCCATAGATTCAAAGACAAAGTAGAGCTCCTTGGACGTCGGTAGCAGGAAGAAGTCATATAGAGGAATGATGTTGGGGTGAAAGGGGATTGCGCGCAACGACTATCCAAGCGGGGCGGCGTTGGCAACGAGGAAGATGGGGAACAGCAAGTGAGCGGGAACGCACCTCGAGTTCTTTGAGTTTCTGGCACTCGTCCCACCCGCCTTCCCATTGCTTCTTCATCCTTTTCACGGCTACTAGTCGCTTCCCAACCCACTCCGGGCGCGCGCCCCGTCCACATTGCATGGGAGAGAGGGGGGTATTGGGGGGTAAGGTCCCATGCCAATCGCACAACCAGACCGTTCCGAAAGAACCATCTCCCAGTACCTTGAGGGGTGTGTAAGATCGTGTCGAACCTGCATTGGAGGATGAGTGAGAGGACTGCGGGCGATAAAAGAGAGCGACTGACTGCTCTGCGAAGAGCCGACCTCGAGACGATTATTCTGGATGGAGACGGAGGGAATGCCAACGACGGTGACTGGGTCCTTGTGGTACTGGGCTTGAGAACGCTGGGGATGGTGGCCGTTTGTGGGATTGTTGTGGACATTGTTTTCAGATGGGTACATGATACGCTTAGCATTGCCCGTCGCCAGAATTGAAGAACATATGGTAAGGAATAAGGATAAGAAGGAAGATGTATACAAGAGCGAGCCGAGTCCAGCTTGCTTGCTTCGAGGACCAAAAAAGATGACTGTCACCAAACCCTTTCTTTTCCATCAATTCCAATTCCCATACTCCTGCACCTACTCGCTTCCCCATCAAAATCATGCTCATTCTTGCTTTTTGCCCGCTTTTTCCTTCATTTAGACATATCTGATCTCACAACACCGATCGAACTCTAGGACAAAATGTAGTCCTAGCCTAGTACGGAACTTCGTGGAATAGCTTCGACACACTCTCCCCGTAATGGCTGCGACGGATCACCTCTCCTAGCACCAGCCCAATGTCAAGCACCTCGATCTTGGGGCACGCCGCCTGGTTAGCCCGCTGAGGGAGCGTGTTCGTCACAATCAACTTCTCTAGCACGCTCGAGGTCACCGACTCAAGGGCATTGCCGCTAAGGATACCATGTGTCACAATTGCGTACACCTTGGCGACACCGGCCTCCGTCAGATGGCGTGCAGCTAGGCAAAGTGTCCCGCAAGTGTCAGCCATGTCGTCCACCAGAATCGCCGTCTTGTCCTTCACATGGCCAACCAGAACCATTCGCGACACTTCGTTCGCTTTTTTGCGCTCTTTGTGGAATAGGGCGAAATCGACCCCCAATCGATCAGCCATCGAAGTCGCCCTAGAAGTCCGTGCATCCCTGTAAGTCACGCCTCGTGCTTGTAATTAAATACGCTTACCTCTTCGCACCTCCAGCATCCGGCGAAACGATTACGACGTCCTCTAGCTTGAAGTTGGTTCGAATGTATAATATGGCCGATGGTTCCGCATAAAGCTTGGCAAGCACAAACTATGAAGGGTTTTTACCAACGGATGATTACTGCGTCAACTCACGCTGACGAGATAGCCGATGGTGAGTCTGCATTCCCGCTAGACCACTGGATGAACTTACTTGTCAACCGGGACGTCAAAGAATCCTTGTATCTGGGACGCATGCAGGTCCATTGTCTAGGCAGCATAAGATGCTATGCATTCCTAGAACCCGACTAGCGGACTTACTATGACGTGATCGCAACCAGCCCTCTGTATCATATTAGCCACCAACTTTGCTGTGATGGGTGCTCTACTCTTGTCTTTCTTGTCCTGCCTGGCGTAAGGAAATAGCGGAATCACGGCGGTGATCCTTTTTGCGCTCGCGATCTTGCAAGCATGTATCATAATGCACAACTCCATGAGTGCGGTGTTGATGGGACTGCATCCAGTGTTTATAATGTACACATCGTCCTCACGAACAGATTCTGCGATGCGAACACTGGTTTTCGCCGATACCGCTGCGAGTAATTTCGGCCTTGGAGAGGGGTAGACCAATACTAAGGGTTCCCCAATTTTGAGCGATCTTTCCTGCACAGGAATCTGGCAGCAAATTCACCGTCTGGCTATGATTTCTGCCAGCTCTGGGTGGCTAGTTCCTGCATCGCACTGAGCTGAGCAAAGTTTGGCCGGTGAATTCGAGTAGGCGAAACATACCAGAGAATATTTTGATACTGCTGCCGTTGAGCATGATGCTTGAGCTCTAAGATGACAAAAGCTATAATAGATAGTAGACAACGTCCATGGAAATGTAGTAGAAGGAGTGGCGAAGGCTGTAATGGAAGATCGAAGGTGATAATTGCCGCTGAATATCCATTTTCGGCGCCGACAGCTGACAAATGGCCGGGATCACTGCGCTTGGTCGTTCGGAGACTCGGCGCGCTTGAATGTGCCGCGTGTCCGAGTCCAAGTATCACGTATGGTGCATCCGGGGATCCAGTGCTGCAGCCACAGGATATTGTATGTCATTACTGTAAATGGCCGGAATTCTGAATTCTCAGTGACAGCGACTAAGCACAGAATCCCATGTTCCATTATTCCATTGGACCGCCTGCAGTGAACATGCTTCTCCACCCAAAGGAAGCCAAAGGGTCAGCCACAAGCTTCGATGTCGCAACAGCTCACACGCGGTGCCATATGATCAACTGAGGCCTAACCTGTCATCCGCTGGGTTGAAACTATCTTGCTTGCACAGCTCTCGTCAATCGACGGATCCGACGGAAAGGGCTCCCGTTCGTGATACAACGCACATCGTCGAATTCAGGCTGAAGCGCTGACACCGACATGTCGCCATAGCTCCAATTGTTGGGGCCCCGAAATGCAGACCGCATTCTCACCGGTACGACTCCACAGGACTCCACCTGTCCTCCTCATCGACCCTCGTTGATATATGCGCTGTAAAGCAAGAATCTACATGCCCCACCTCCCTATTTCTTCTTGGCAGAATCAACCATTGGTTGGACCCTGCGCTAAAAACTAAAAACCGTTGAGGAAGTCTAGATTCGAGCATTGCTGTCAACTCCACACGTTAGCTAAAGATTCATAGATAGATTCAGCACTAAAACTTGCCTACTAAATATAAGCCCTGGCTCGTAATGGCATCCCAACCAGTTCAAAGTTAAACAACTTCATATTTATCCAACTATCGAGACAAAAACAAGTATCAGTCCAAGGATGTACAATAGTGGCAGATTGCAATTGTTAAGACGACTGATAGACGACCAAGGGATATGTAAAAAGCTACAGACTACAATAATACTGCGATGTACATGCGGTGCGCGACAGAAGCGTATATGTAAAGAGTCAGATGAAACTACGGAGGAGGGATTGGTGTGCTTCAAGGTAATCACTATTGACGGGAAGAGGAAACTTTCAAGAGCTATGGGGAAGGGGAAAGCGGATGCAGCGGAGATAAAATATATATATGAGACGGGAGCAAAGCCGCGGATAATTGTGTATACGAGCAGGGAAGTAGTAGACTGAAACCAAGGAATGTGGCAAGCTGACGTTTTTACGTGAAATCATCAGCGAAAATAGAGATCTGAGTATAATCTACGTTACGCTTGCTTAGCGTTGAGAATGGATAGCAAAGGGTTGAAGGCAACGGCGCCGCGAGGATTGAACCCTGCAGAGTCACCTGGGGATGCCATGGCCATGCGGTTGTGGCCTTGGATAAGCGCACCAGAGAACTGGGATGAAGGCCGCGGCATGGGCGGGGTGACGAAGGGCTGCATCATTTGCGGGCCAGCTGGGGGAAGATGCATCATTGAAGGAGTCTGAAAGAATGGCTGGTACTGCAGGGGGGAAGGGATGACGTAGGATGCAGGTTGAGGAATGGGCATGATGCCGTGGCCTGGCATGGGGCTACGATAAGAAAGGCTGGTGTGCGGACGGACTTGGAAAGGGTCGGGTTGCGGTAGTGTGTGATATGTGTTAGGGAAATGCACATTTGAAGGCGGACCTGCAACGGGATTGGATGAATAGATCACGTGCAAGTCGTTTAGATTGGGTGCTAGTGTAGAGGGCGCAGTCATTGGCCCGGGAAGAGCAGAAAACCTGCCCGCATTTGAAAATTCAGAACCAACAGAAGGAAGGCCGCGATTGGCAAGGGTTGGAGTCACTTTCTCCGACTCATTAGCAATAGATTCTAGAAGGGCAAGCTGCTTAAGGGTTTTGGCAGAAGAAGGCGTCTCGATGGTACGCGATAAATAAGGAGAGATATCTGCGGTACTTGCTGTGCGCCTCGAGCCAAGCCCACGCGATCGGGGAGAGATGGGCGACGTGGGGGCAATCAATGATGGTGGGTTGACGGGAGCCGCTGCGACAGGCGCTTGCCGGGATGCCGGCCCCTTGTTTACCTGCGGAGAAGACGAAGTCCTTTGCGATTGTGGCGGTGGTGAAACGGGTAAAGCTGGCCGAAGTTCTTCGTGACTGATCGAACGACCTGCGGGCATCTTCAACGACGTCGTGCTGGGGGCAAGTTGAGCATTGGCGACCTTCTTGGCTGAGATTTCATCGACGACTGTACTCGTAGCAGACAGCGTGAGGGAGGACAAAAGCCGGGCCATATGCGGGTCAACGGGCTCTGGCTGTGAGGCGGCGATATGTGGCGGTGGGCGGGCAACAGCTTGTATATACTGGGGGGACGGGGTCTGAGGATCGCCATTATCCGCCGACGAGGACTGGGAGCTGGATTCTTGCGTCGCATCAGAGTAATCTGCATATTGTCCTTGCCCAGCTGACACAAGGTCGGCCCCCTCGTCCTCCTCTTCTGTGGTGGGCAAAGCGGGGGCAGGAGTCCGCCTTGTTCGCCCCACCCTTGTGGGTCGTTGGGCATTGATAAACGCTTTCAAGGGGCTATACATAAATAAGTGAGTGGGAGGTAGTGATGTATTAAAATGATGACGACAAACCCAATAAAAGGAGAGATAAGATAAAACTTGCCAGCAACAGTTTTGTTACGTTTCCAGGTAGGGAGGTCGACTAAACGGAACCACTCGATTTTCTGAGAGGATAGTTCAGCATTTGTAATGTGATGAACGGAACCCTTAGGCACGTACACTGATCTCCTTCCGTGTTTTCGTCATGAAGGGGTAGTCTTCAGGTACTCCGGAAACAATATACAAGGATATTTTCTGGTCTTTGATTGTCGTTGTCAAAACATCGCCTGGGACAATCTGTCCAGCCAAATCATATCCGGTCTCTTCCAAAACCTACGTCCCGCAACAATCAGCCGAAAACTCACTCATCCTTCCCCGAGAGACGTACCTCTCGAACGGCACAAACATGGGATGGTTCTGACTGATTGATCTTTCCCTTGGGAAATCCCCAACCAGACGATGCTTTCCAGCCCTTCACGAGCACACACTAGACCCAGCAAGTCAATCAGCGTACTCGCACATGATCACAAGACGACGAACCTTATCCAGAGAATCGTTCAACATGATAGCTCCGCAAACCGGTACACGGGTCTTGTATTGCATGAATTGGGTGAAAGCCTCTTCGTGATCGTCACGCCAGCGGTGCAGCAGCGGGCACTCGCGAAACAGCATGGCTGAGAACTTCTTCAACGGCAGTGAAGGCAGCTTGGGATTTTCTTCACGCATGAAGTCTTCATAGAACCAGTGACTAGGGGGAGCATTCAGCGTCGTTACTGTCAATCCAGATAAGCGAAAAACATACGCCTGCTCCACTTGAAAACATATCCGCTCTAGGGAAGCAAGCTCTTCCTCGGGAAGATTGACGATAAAGCGGCTACAAGGCGAGTGAGTCCAAACAGCATAAGCTGTAAATCGGTTGATAAACCCACCTACTAAGTTCCTCAAGGACTTCGTCGTGGGTTGCGTGCTTGTATGAGAACTTTTCGTGCTGTGGGTCTGTACTTGTTGAAGCCAGGATTTCGGGCGATGAAGAGGATGAGGAAGTCATAAGTTCAAGAGAAGGAATTTGGTGCGTCTGCCAGGATGGTGGTGGTTGAAAGCGTCAAGGAAATATAGAACAAGAATTGAGGATGTTGGAGGTTACGGAGAAGGATCTTACCAAACAAAGCCAACGCCACCCAACAAGGCCAGCAGTAACCTCGATTTTACTAGAACAGGCAAGTCACGCGCTCTGAGTGACTTGAACTTTACACCAAATGTTACACCGTTGCTAGAACTGAAGATAATTACAAGATAGCGTATGTTGCAGACAATATAAATACGGGTCAGAGAATCTTGTCGCTACTCATCTATATCCCATCCTTCTTGCATAGTCCCGCTCTTCTTCAATCGTCAGACGATCCGTACCCGTCCAATTAGCAGAGCTAGTTCTTGCTCTAAATCGGCTCGTCCTCGATCTGAAAATCTCTTCCATCCGCAAAGGCCGGATGGCGCCAAATATATCGTCGGGATTTATTGACCCCTGGTGCAGCAATGCCTGCCTCAACTCGGGGGACTGAGCCCAACTAGGCGGGTTGAACGTCCGCGGTCGATCCTCGTCATCGGAATCGGAGTACTCGCTATTTATGTCAGGTAGATCAATGGCCTCGCTTGGTATAGCGGGCTCTTGAGCCCGAGCCGCGTCTAACTGAGCCTTAGCCCGAGCCGCCATCTGGCTTTGGAGCAACTGCGCAGGTTGTGTACCATCATCCTCGACAATGTGATTCACTGCCTTCCCTTTCGCTGAAGGAAGCGCTGTCTTCGACACTTTGTGTTCAGGCAACTTAGAACTAGATGCAGTGGGCGGCTGAGAAGTCGTGTTATACGCTGCGGAGGAGGCAAGTGCTGGGGTTTGCTTAACGATCGGCTTCATTAGTGGCTTCGTCGAAGGGCTGGGCTTGGTGGACTTCGTGGGCTTTTTTATCTCCGGTTTCTTATCCATCTCTACGGTAATCTTGCGCTTTTATTCGTATCTTCCTCCTGCACCCAAGACAGATTTAGTAGGGCGTCTACCAACGAATGAAAGATGCGACTAACCTTCTTCGTAAAGGCACTACCCTTCAGTGGTCGTTTCTCGGTGTGCTCCTCGCGTTCTCTTTTCCTGCGATCGGCATCTTCTTTCATCTTGCGCTCTTCTTCAGCAGCTTTTGCTTTTTCTTCTTCAGCCTTTCGTTGCAAAGCAAGTTGACGGCGATGGTCCATTTCCTTCAGGCGCGCCGCTTTCTTCTCGGACTCTTCTTGTTGCTGTAATGCACAAGGTCAGTATACAAGGAGAAAAAGCAGAATAATGCAATCAACCTTCTTGGCGGCAGCAGCAGCGAGTTGTAAACTCTTGACTTCTGTCTTGCCCTTCTTGCTTGTTCCCAAGACACTACTGACTAACTTCGTGGCTTGATTGAAGAATCCGCCTTGCGATTGGGAAGACGATGAAGATATGATCGACAGCTGGCTCTGACTGCGAGGAGCGTTATTCTAAGAATAAAATCAACAAACAGATCGACCCGAGCGAGAAGAAACTATTTTTGTTACATGTTCAGATGGCTCTTCGATATCAGTCTGTATGTCGTTTCCTTCGCACTCTGCAACATCTAGATCGCCGTCTACGCCCCCCTGCTCGAAATCCATATCAAATGAACCTGGAATGGCGTGAGACGGGCTCCTCTCCACGTCTTGTATTTCGTTTGTGCCAGCGCGCTCCGCTAACAAGGGGCCAGTATCGCCTCTTTGACTCTGAGTGGGCAAACTGCTCCATGTCATGCTGTCATCCTTACTCGAAACAACGTTGAATGGCCATTGAACCGCACCAGTGACCTGATCCTGCACCGGCCAACTGTCGTCGTCTTCATCCAATTGCTTCAATCTGTCCAGTTGTTCCCGCTGCGACATCTGCGAGCTGTCTAGATACTCGGTATCTTGGGTGGAAGGCATCCACGCTGGTTCGTCTTGCGAGCTGAAGACGCGGTCCGAAGCCAAGCTTTCCAACGTCGATTTAGCTGAAAGGGGGTTGTGATGGGTGTTACTCGGAGGGGGGCGGAAAGATCCAAGGCCAAGGGACATTGGCGCAGGTAGAGAGAATGTGGGCTGGGTTACCTTTGAGGACAGTCCACTTGCGGCCTTCGCTTGAGGAATAGGATCATGTGGAGCGGGCGGCACAAATACAGGAACGGGCTTGTTGAAAACGGGACCAGGAGGAGGAGGAGCGAAGTCAGATGTGCTTGCTGGGGGAGAATGAGGCGGTGTCGTGGACACGCTACCGAGGGACGAGGTTACCGGGTTGCCCGACTCGACACGATGGAAGACCTTCGCATTGAATACTGCATCTTTACTCCATTCTGTATTCTTATCGACGACCAACTCGGAGACACTAAGGCGTCCTCCTCTGCTGCGTCGTTCCGATTCGTGCGACTTAGCGGCAGCATTCCCAGTCAGTTGTTCTATACTCAATGGAGTAGTCTTGTCCTCCACATCGTTGTGAACCGCGGCGTTCGTTTGCTTCTCGCGTTCCGCGATCTTGGCCTCGGCGGCTGCTCTGGCCTCGGCGAGAGCAAGAGAAGCGCCTGCAAGAGACTTGCCACTCCTACCAATCTGGGCTCCAAGACCTTGCATCGTCTTCTTGAACGTATTGAAGATTCCAACTTCATCTTGCTCGGACGTCTTCTCAACGTCAGTCGAGGGCGCGTAATGACCAGCGTCGTTTGTTGGCGCCTCTTCTGCAGATTGAACGGCATCGGGGACCGAGAGGTTGAAGTCACCTAATGTAGATTTGGGGGCCTTGGGTTTGCGCGACTCAGGATCTCTGTCTCCAGTCCCGCCAATTCCCTCCTCTTCGCTTTTGCGCTTGAGTCCTTGTAAGACTGGTTGGGACTGCTGAGCGTAAAGTGACGCAAGGACTGAGCCAGTCGGAGTACTGAATTTCTTACTGGTCTCTTCCATTGCCTTCACCTCTCTAGCCTTTTTCAGCCACGAAGTTCGTTTACCACCAGGGAGTCCTGGAGTAGCCACTCCCAGTGTCACTTGGGGTCCCATTAGTGGTTCTGTGGCCTTGCGCATAGACTTGCGAAGAGGAGCAGGCTCCGGCAGTACAGGAAAGGCAGACACGCTGGCCTTACGAGTTAAGGCAGGGGGACTCTCCTCTCGAAGGGGTATCTCGATGTCGTTCTCTTGCGTCTGTTGTTCTGCTCCCAGCGGTGCGCTAAGCGGTACGTCCTTAATATGTGGTTCGGACTCTAGTATCGGCTTGGGTGCGAGATTGGGCGTCGAGATATTGGCGCTGAGTTGTTGAGGATCGGGTCGTTCCTCGCTGGTGATTTGTGGTGAGTCGAGATTGATGGAGTGGAATGTTGCCGCTGATGACGACGTCGTCATATCTGGTTGCAGAGAAACTGAAGGTGAGATGCCACCTTCGCGCTTGCTATCCAACGCAATAGATGCGAGTGAGACACCGTGAGACGGGACATCAGGTCTTGCAGGCGTCGCCACGGCGAAACTACGGTCAGCTGGTTCGTCTCCCTCTACGATTACTGACAGCTCGTTTTGCTCGGGCAACACCACATTGAGGGTTTGAGGCTCGTGAACAGAATTAGAAGTGGCAATGGGGACAGGCATGTTCTGCTCAATTGCTGATGAAGACGGTGGCGACGGCGCATTGGTTAAAGGAACTTGAACTTCGCCTGTTGTAACTTCTTCCGCAACATGCAGTTCCTTCTCGAAGGGATCGCCGTCAGCATATTCAGATGCTATACCGGAGGGTGGAACAGTCTCAGTATCGAGTGGTGCCTGTACTTTGATGAGATACGGGGGTCAGTGCTGTCTGATGGTCACACTTACATCGAGCGAGGATAAAACCATGCTGTTCAACTTCGATGGTACAAGCTTCACTTTCTTGGCCATCTTCTTACGACCCGGAGTCTTGACAAGGTCAATTAAGAGACTGTAAAGTGGTGAGTTCAAAGAGTTCTTCGAGAATGATGCCATGAACCCACTCCTCCTTCGCGCTTGCAGCCAGGATGTTGTCAAGATAGTCTTCCAGAAAAAGGAAGCCTTGCTGCTGAATTTGATCCTTGAAGAATTGGCGGCCGTAGTCCTCAACCATCGTCAGTCGTACGGTGTTCGTCCATTGTAGTAGGCCAGGTTGCGCCATGGCGGTTTGCGACTGAGGAACAACCTGAGGAAAGTGGAACAGGAGAGTTGGGGTTTGTTTGTCCCAGTGTTTGGTAAGTGAAGCGCGTTGCATCACGTGGACGCGTACCATTCCCAGCGTTTTCCCACGTACCGATCACGACGATCTCGTCTCCCATTGCGGCAAGGGGAGCAGTGCACCTCTCCAAAATGCCGCAAGGCTATTTGGAGTTGCTTGGAACCTGCTCATTGCCCTCATACTCTCATCCTCGAATGCCAGATACAAATGTTAATTCCCTAGATTCAGCTGTGGAGGAGACTATAACTCCTCTGCCGGTGTACGAAGATCTCAACGAACAACAACTCAGAGAAATATTTGATAACGATGAAATAAACCGATTTCTTCATATATTCTCCACGGTAATGCCGCCCACTTATACCGCCAAGCTCTACTCATAATCAAATAGTCAGTCACGGAGGTTCACCGTCTTCCTTCAGAACAAAGTAGTGCCAAGAGCGCAGATCATTTTAACGACTCAAGCCAGCCTGAGCAAAGTGATACCGAGGATCATGGGTATTCACAAGCAGAGAAAGAAAATATGATTCCTACGCTTCCAAGTTCTGTATGTCCCCATATCTATTAGCTAACCGCTGCGATGAAAATCTAAGAAATTGGTTAGTGGGTCGAAGCGCTTCTACTCCCGACGGCCCCTCCTAGGCCTGCTTTCACCCTTGGAAGATTGAAGGTTGCCATACAGAGGCTCTATCTGGCTACTGTGCCGGTTTACGGGCCTTTCTTCTCTAGCTTGATAGAGCTTGCCACTTGGCAAAATCGCAAGAGAAGCCTGTTCTACTGTAGTGTGAGGCCATCGTTTATTAGGCCTTTACGACGAACCAATAACTCACCAAGATATCATCAAATAGGTATATTGGATCCTCTGGTACCACAATATCCTCCTGCCTATCTTGTTCCTTCGAATTCTTTTCTCGCTTCTTCGTCGAAGGGCATTGCCTTACCCTACTGTCAAAGAATTGCGCGACCACCAGGCTCAAGTACGCCGTTCGTACGAACTTGGAAAACAAGTCCACACTCGGTTCTCCGCATCGTCCACAATTGGCCTCAACGAGATCGGGCAAATAGTCAAGTTAATAAACTCTGCCAGAAAAGCAAAGTCCAAACTTCCTGAGAAGGACAATCTACCGTTGAAGCAAGACGAAGCATTTGCTGAAGAGGAGCCGGCTGATACCGATGAAGTGAAAGTCCCGGATTCCACAACAGTACTTGACGCATCACTAGCGGTCGAAGATAAGGCGGAGGCAAATGCAAAGCGTGACATTCTTTACGCGTTCGACACGATTGCCGATCTCCACGAGAGGATTAGAAAGTACGTTGATAAAGGCCTTTTCTCGCTACGCGTAACTCACTTCGGCAAAGCATCTTCATATGGAGAGATCCCCCCTCATCCCGTTTGTACGCTATTGTAAGTCTCCGTGCTTTCCGTTGAGATAGCGACTTACCAATGTCGTAGGTAATCTTTTGCGTATTCTTCGTCACCCTGATTTTTCCTGCAAAGTACCTTGCGAAACTCGTCTACTTCATCCTAGGAGTCTGCTTCTGGCATGTCATGCCACTAGCAGCATCTTTACCCACAGACGCCCTCGCTCGGTACGTTGCTCCAGGTTCGATATTCTAACATGCTAACCTTCCTTCAAGAATCCCTCCTCCATTGTCGGATGTGCCCACCGACGCCGACTACGCAATGAAGCTCATTTCGCAGCAGGCGCTTGCAGGATTACGAGTCACTCCGACAAGGCCAAAAAGCGCAACAATTAGCCTGAATGTCTCTGACTTACCCGCCATTGGGAATGATCTCAAAGCGAGAAGTGTTGCAGACAGCGCAGATGGCGTTAATTGGAAGAAATGGGGAGAGAAGCTTGCTTCGAGTAAAGCGATAGTCACAAATGGGAGACAGATATTGGTTGAACAACACGTACGTCCTCTCCAAATGGTATTGATAGTATTAGCCAACACCCAGCTCTAGCCGTCGTTGGTTTCCCGAGTATCAAAACTCTCCACGATATTGACGCCTGGACAAGCCTCGTCAGAACAAATAACGCAATGTGAGATCCGCCGCATTTCATCGTTAATTCTTCATAAAATGACGACCTTTAGCATTCCCTGCGTACAATATCTCGACACCGGGACTGATCACATTAACACTCTCCGACGTCTGCTTTACACCGCTCCTCTCGGCATATCCGACGAAGACCATCCCAATCGACAACATTCGCAGTGTTAAGAAGTCCGGTATGTTGAAAGGATTGGCTGTGTCGTGGATAGACACCCAGCAGGACGACACACCCCAAGAAGAGAAGTTTCGATGGGTAGGCGGCAGAGACGAGTTGTTTTGCTAGATTGCTTGGATTTGCCTCCAAGGAGCAGAAGTGGAGGAGGGCGTGACAGGGCTTTCCAGTGGCAGGTAAGGATCCTTTTTAGTAGTATATCTGCAGTGGTCATTCGAACTCCGCGACAGCTACATAATTAGGGAGACACCGTCGACGCTCCCCTCCCCTTTGCCTTCCTGTCCTTTGCTTTGCCGTATCTTTTCTCTGCTGTATTTCATTCCTTTTTCCCCGGCATTGCCTCGCATTTCAAATTTTAGCTTGGACGGTGGGCTTCAGTGCTTCAAGTTGGTGAGAGCAAGTCTAACTGATGATATTCAGCTTTGACACCATCATGTTCTTTACTACGGAGCTCTTGGAGAAGCGAGATGGTGGATTTGGTCTTCTGTGGTAAGCCGGTCTGCTCTCACAGTGCGGCGGCATTGTCTGACGACCTCTTAGGCTCGCAGCGACGCTGGGGTCTAAGTCTACTCTGAAGAAGCTCCCCCGACGCGATGTATTGACTGCGGACATCAGCCAACTGTGCGATCTAATCATGCAACCAGCGGAGCCACTTGCTCTCAGATTGACAAGTAATTTGATGGTGGGCGTTGCTCGGTGAGCGTCATCCCTAAGAATGCCACTGAACGACTGACCTTCATTTGTCTCGACAGAGTATATAAAGGTCAGAGTCAAATTATTATCCCCTTCCATTTCTTCTGACGAACCCTGTCCAGTCAAACAAGATATGTTCATGACCGACGTGACCACTTGTTTCAACTCGCTCAAGAAGATCGTTCACGAATTACATACTGCAACTGACATGCAGCTTCAGATGGCGCAACCGACGCTCAAGTGTGTATATACGTCGCCTTGATGGCAGTGCTCACCAAAGTTCCACCTAGATCCTCCCAACTAACCCTAGACGCAGCCAAAGAGCTGGCCGGATTCGACTTCTTTGTCGCGGTGAGAAATTAGGTTGATATACAAGCTTATCTGTTAATCGGTCCATTCACCAGGATTGGGATGGCTACCTCAATCTCCGTAAGTTCATTTAGTTCATTTTCACAGTAGTTTCGACATATAAATTGCATAGGTGATGGAGATGACGCGCCCGAAGAAGACGAAGATTTCAACCTCAGCGGAAAGAAACAGAAACCGAAGAGCAAGCCACCTGCCTCAACCGGGTATCCTCGAACGGACAAGCACACGTTACAAGAGCACCATGAAGACTTCCTCTCGAAGTCGCTGGATCTTTCCTTCAACGGAAGTTTTGTTGGTGGCCACATCCCCTCGTCTTCACAGATTGGCGGTCCCTTCAATATCCCCACTGACGAATTTTTCCAATCTGATGGCCTCGACATCGGCGCTGTGGGTGACGAATTGGCTAGAGAGTTAGGGGAAGGCTGGGGGGCGTCGCCTGCGAAGGATGGCTTGTAAGTATCCCTTGTATGCTATGCAAGTATCATCTGACACTCTTCAGTGGTATGGGTCTTGACCTCCAAAACGACGTCCCCTTCTTTGAGACCGGCGGCGACTTTGACTTGGGCTTCGGCGACAACCCCTTTCTCGACGACGCGCCAGCGCTACAATTACTCGAGGAAGGCCAAGCGGCATCGAAGAAGCGAATGGTAACGTTTTCCAATCAGTTTGCCGTGAAAGTTGAAAACTGACCGGGACCAGGCGCCTACAGGCCGTCAAGGTCTGAATATTGTTGTCCTTAGCAGCGTAACCTCTGATACAATGTCTATTTTCAGATGATATGCCGCCTCCACTGATGCCTGGTCGCGAACCAAGCCCTTCTACTTCATTTTCTCGCATGTTGCTTTCGCAAGACGAACAGCACCCCAGACCTCTCTCGGATATCACTGCATTGAATCGCAATCAAGAAAATATACCCAATAAAATGAAGAAACCTAAGAAGACTCGCCTCTTGCTTGATGCGAGAACGGAGCTAACTGATGAAGAGCTCAAGGTAAGCCCTATGATGACACAAGCTTTCGCAATGCGACAATAACTATTCTCGATAGACTGCGCGTGCCGAATATTTGAGAGGCCAGTATGCATTGAAACAAGAACTTGAACTAAAGAAAGCCGAAAAGGATGGCATGAAGTTGGTTGAAGACACCCTGTGGGGAGCCCCCCATGGAAGTACGTACATTGGATGGTGGAAACTGGAAACTCTCGGAAACTGATACTCCGAAGTCCAAGCTCCTTCCTTGATAGATTTCTGGCAGGAGAATTTCAAGGTTCAGGTGGAGGCAAGAACCGGAGCGCTCCACATTCACCCCCCAGGTATTTCGTTCTTCATCTGCTTCAGGCTTCCATATGAAGCCTGCGATATAGACGTACAATCCTCCAAACGACGCAAAATTCGACATGCTCCCAAGGAACCCCACCACTTTGACATGGGTATGCCCGATTTCCATCAAGATTTGGATGCGGTGCAATTCGACTTCGAAGGTATCTTGTCCCATCATAGCTCTTGGCTAATATTAACTAACTTCGTGTAGCTCCCATGGAGCCCCTGGACGCTGGTCGCCTTAGGTCTTCTGAGGTATGCGAAGCCCTGGGCATGGTGTTCCGAACTAACACCTATCCATTCATAGGAACCTGGTCAAGGCCGTAACGCATCGCGCGCTCCTTCTGTGTTGGGAAATAACTTTGGATTTGATTTCGGTTTGAGACTTGACGGGCAACAAGGGAACTCGCAGAGAAGTTCGCTATTTCCTTGGGATAATGCCGGTGCTAGTTCTTCGGTCGCCGGGTTTGCCCCTTTCAACGGCTCCGACAGAGTTTCTGTAGACCATGCCGAGATGAGGCTAAGGGGGAGCTCCCTGAGTCGAAGGGAGGATTCGCTGATCCCCAGTCAAGTTGGCGCCTTCTCTCCAACCATCCTCGGAAAGAATTCCCGGTTGATTGGCGAAGATTATGCCTTTGATGGTGAGTCGGTCGTAGTCAATACATGGTACGCACACTGATGACGATCTTCTTGCGCCCTGCCAGTGCCAATGGATGTGGACGCTGTTAACCAATCAGGAGTGGACGAAAGCCAGGTGTCTGACATGAATTTGATAACCCTCGAGAAAAATGCTTTGAACTTCCTTGAGTACGTCCGACCACTTTCTCCTGAATGTTTTATTCATCCTTGGGTCTAGGTACACTCGCATGCAATATCAGACTCTCCCTGCTACGACCAGGGAATTGACCTTTGATAGAATCGTTCCCACCAGCTCAAGCACCAGACATGTTGCTGCGACTGCCTTTTATCATTGTCTTGGTACGCCCTCTCTATGTCTCACCTCCCGACGCTGACAGAACTATTGCACTAGTTCTTTCCACAAAGAAATTACTTCGGGTCAAACAGAATGACTCATACGGTACGATCACCATTGCCATCGTATGAACTCACGTAGCGTTACCCCCCCTTGCTCAATCGCCGCCGTTTAATTCTCTCCGCCGCTAAGCTGTATTGATCGAACCCTGTACTTGCGTGCTGTACTTATCAAACCTTTGTCATTGTACCGTATGTCTCGGATATCCCCCTGATTGAGATCTATAGTCCCCACGTGTGATGTGATCTCTAGCAGTCTCCGAATGGCACGATACAAGGAATACAAAACGTCGCCTTCCCCCTCCCATCGGTTTTTTCGTTTCCATCTCCAAACTGAACCACCTGCTCTTCCGTGCTACAGGAAGGCTCAGCCGCCCTCTGTTGTCGCCCCGGTCGATTCACACCGCACGACGAACCATGTCTGAATCTCGTGCAGTCATTGCTGCCCGCGCCGCGTTGGCCAGCGTCGACCTCTCAACTTATGACGCCGAGCAGTCAAGGCTGATGGACGAGCGATGTATCCTCGTTGACGAACAAGACAATGCAATTGGTGCGATGGACAAGAAAACATGTAAGCTGATGTTTGTTCATTACGCCTCCGTTAATTGGCTCACGGAGGGCGGGTCAGGTCATCTGATGGAGAATATCAACAAGGGACTGCTGCACAGAGCATTCTCTGCTTTTGTCTTCCGGCCGTCGGACGGGAAGTTGCTATTGCAGCAGCGCGCCACCGAGAAGATCACATTTCCTGATATGTGGACGAACACGTGTTGCTCTCATCCCCTGGACGATTTCGAGGCGGAGAAGGTAGAGAAGGATCAGCTCGGTGTCAGAGTAGCTGCTTCACGGAAATTGGAACACGAGCTGGGCATTCCACCGTCGCAAACCCCGATTGATATGTTTCAATATTTGACCCGAATTCACTACCTCGCTCCTTCGAATGGCCTTTGGGGAGAACATGAAGGTATGTCACTCTCATTGTCACTGGCTCGAATCTGATATGGCTCACTGATGTTCTCGCAGTTGATTATATCTTGTTCATAACTGCCGACGTCACTGTCACTCCGAACCTAAACGAAATCCGAGATCACAAATACGTCGACAAGGCAGAACTTCAAGCTATGTTTGAAGATCCCGCAAACTCATTTACTCCTTGGTTCAAGCTCATCGCGCGAGACTTCTTGTTCGGATGGTGGGATGAGCTAATGAAGCGCAAACAGGATGGCAAGATAAACGCTAAAAGCCTCAGCGGCCTTGTTGACGGTAGCAAGGTTGTTACGATGGTGTAAACTCGTTATAGTTTACGATGGAACCCTAGACAGTAGTTATCCCATATACAAATGAACCTATGCAAATATATATGCGACGGGCTCAGCGGCGGTATGAGTCGCCATGAAGGTATATTTACATGAGGAATCATTGGCCCGCAGAACCCTTGAATACGAATATCTCTCGCTTCGGTCCTAATCCAAGACCGAGACCAAATGAGATGCGTCGGCCCAATGGAATCGTGGCTTCGAGTAAAAAATTAAGCTCTTCCATGATCTTGAGGATGTATGCAATGAACAAATGCTTGCCAAACAGGGGTGCTAGTGAGGGTGTGAGACAATAGCCCATTTTGCTCCGGTTTCCACTTACCGCCGTAAGCGTCTCGCAGTCGAATAACGCGAAAGCCGCCTTCGACCTCGCGGTCAGATTCTATCGCCCCAGGCAAAGCAACTTTGAGGCGGTGGCCGATTTCTGCGTTGACCTCTGCCGGAGGCGACACAAGTGTAATACACCGTCCAGTCCGAGAGAAATAGGCCACAAAGAACCGCGAGTTTTTATCAGGCCTCGTGCATTCAAAGATAAGACGCGGTGACTATGATGACCTATTAGCTCCTTCCATATCTAGATATTGTAAGATGCTCACTGATGAACCTGTCTTCATGAAAGTTCGGAAAGTGAAGCCCTGAGAGCGGAGACATTGAGAACACGAGAGGGACCTTTGAGGTATACACTCACCCTTCTTGCAAACAAGGTAAAGATTTGGACAATGATATCATACGCACTATGCAGAAGGTGATTCATAGCTTGATGAAATGGTTATCCAGTCAAGCTTGCCTCATCGTGTTGGGACCACTTAGGTTCCAGGGTGAACCTACGAAGCGTACCCGCCAGATGTATCCCTCGACGTCATCGAGTTCTACGCCAGGATGCCACAACGTTACCACTAATCGTCTTAACTCTGAAATAGCATGCGGACTACCATTCTCGACGCGTAGTTCGTTGTTTCCGTGAAAAGACAAGTAAAGGTGAACTGATGGCAAATTCGTGAGCGATCATAGTGACAGAGATTAGGGTTCACTAACTGGGGATAAATTCCGGTCTGGCTTCTTCGACAGTCGTAGGATTCGAGCGCGTGCGGTGTCGGGCAAGACCATCCGGTCCCTTACCCGATATTGTTCGCTGTCGCACAAGAGGTGTTGCATCAGGGCGCGCAGGGTGCTTCATCGCAGACCTCAGAGGAGGAAACCCATTCCTGTTGTGTTTTGGCTCTGGCTGCGCAGTATACTTTCTGGGACGGGCCAAAGGTGCAGAATTCATTTGCGCGGGGCCTGGCGCAGGTGCTGCAGCAGCCATGTATGGATTTTGCTGCATAGAATAGTAGGGATTCATTCCGTAGCCTTGGTGGCCATTGGCAGCGCCATTGTTGGCGCCGAGGTGGGGAGTTTGGGGAGGATACAGAGCTTGGTTGTAATAGGGAAAAGGTTGATATCCCTGCTGCTGCTGCATGCTGATGATCCCGACGCCGCCCGCCAAGTTCAGGTCGTCTGGCCGCCGGAAGGGCGGGGCTGATGCTGAACGATAGACGAGAAGAGCATGTCCATGAGGCACTGAGATGAGGCGAATCTCAGCGTCTAAATGTGGCGTCCGCCTTCGGTCTACCTCCTCCCACCACTAGCAATGAAACAAATCTCCCTGGAGGACTTGCAGACGTTTGAATTTCAGAGTATCCTGAATGAAGGCGAGCTGACTGAACTTGACCCCTTTTTGTCTCGTCCTGAGGATGTACATTAGATCCTTTGGGAAAGAACATCACCCTGCTTGGCAGCTTCGCGAGAGGATCTGTTGGTCCATCGCAGCCGACCCAGGACGGAGAGCGCGACAGAGCCATCGTGCGCATAGGAAAGACTGCATTCGACCTCGAAAACATTAAAAACCCCTTCGTTGGTCTTATCGAGCGCATCGAAGCAGTAGAATCCACAGACATTGTAAGATCCTTACTTACCTGACATCCGCACAACCTTCCATGTGAATGGTATAGTATATCTGGCTTCTAGGGTGGTTTGCGACCAACCGGGACCGCGATGTCAAGATAGACCTCATTTGTCCTGCCACGGATGTACATATAAGAAAGGTTAGTTATCGGTGGATCCTTGGAATATCAAGGCCTCATACCCTGTTCAGTACACAGAACAACAGATAATTATGGTTCGCGAAACCCCAGAGATTTACGAAGCAGTAGTAAAGCCATACATCGCTGCCTTCCCGGCGGCGAGGACAAAATGGTAGCATCGTATTTATGCCACCGAAAACCTATGATTCTAATCTGTCGATAGGGTGGACGACATCCTCTCCGGTCTGTCGGAAGCTGACAAAGTTTTATACAATTGTCTAGACTTCATCATCCTTCCCGACATGAAGTGGGATCTCACAACTATGTCTGCTTTCTACATTCTTGCCATAGCGAGAGACGCCTCTATTCGCAGCTTAAGGGATCTCGCGAAAAATAGAGGACATGTTCAGCTACTCAAATCTATCCGTACGGAAGCCGGTAGAGTAGCGCAGGAGAGGTTCGGCCTTCAGAGTGACCGACTACGGATGTTTGTTCACTACCAGCCCAGTTACTGTGTGTATCTTTCTCTAATGACTGTACCAAAATGCATATCAGTGTCCAACAGATCGATTCCACGTCCACATCGTCCATGCCAATCATGTGGGTACGTTGGGTAGTACCATCGGCCAGGCGCATCTCTTGGACGATATTATTTCTTTGGTACGCTCCTCCACCCGATAGATAGACAAGCTGCCAAATCATGTCACCTAGCTGGAGCTCGAGGTAGACGATCAGTCTGGTATTTTTGAGCGCACGACCTTGACATATGGGCTCGGTGACCAGCATGGCCTGTTGGGACTAATTAAGCAGTACAAAACGGTCACTGATGGTGGTGCTTGAACTGGCAATCGTGCTGTTGCAGGAACTCAACTGTGTCCCAGCTGATCCCAGTTTCAAGTGCGATCGCACCCCTTGTAGTATTCATATCTAGTCCTTAAAATTGATGGCGGGGCACTTCGCCTACACCTTGATTGTAATCTTTCCGCACAACCGTCTCGCCTTGAGCGTTATGATAAAGAATCGTCATGAATTCGGATGACACCAATGGACTTAGATTTGTTTCAAGTCGACGGAGGCTCGCTTAGTCAGCAGACTTATCCCTATCGGCCGAGTGACTCTTTCATTTCTCCTTCACAATTCACTCCCAACCTTGGAACCATGTCCTCGACCTTTTTCACCTGGCTGCGATCTCCTGCTGCACGGGAGTACTTCTTCAGTAAGCTCACGTTCTGAATCCATGAGTCTGATACTCACCACGCACCAAATAGGCACACACTTCTGGGGTCCAGTGCGTGCATTTCATGACTTGTGATTCAACGGAATCGTCAACTTACATGGAACGTTAATTAAGGTCGCGAATTGGGGTCTACCGCTAGCTGCGCTCGCAGACTTGCGAAAAGATGAAGAAATGATTTCGGGGACTATGACGACTGCCCTGGCATGTTACTCGTGAGCACCAAGGCCCTCTCACATATGTCGTTTCTAATGCCAGGGCCGTTAAAGGATGGTGTTCATGCGATTTGGCACGTCTGTACCACTACATTAGCTCCCATATACTCATTGTTGCCTTGCAGCCTGGCGCGTACAAACCGCGAAACTACCTTCTCTTTGCTTGTCATTTCACCAACGCGACGGCGCAGTCGATACAAGACGCTCGCTTCGTGAACTACTGGTACAATGGTGGTAGGGAGAAAAAGTTGGGACTAGAGGCTCCCATTGAAGCTCCAGCAAGGGGTAAGGTGACAGAGGCCATACTAGAGGCTCAACAAGCCAAAAAGCCATGATTTTGGTAGATGCATTCATACATTTTATTTGACCGCATCTTCACTATATACTAGCTAATATAGTGGTACCGAGCCTGACGCGTTCGCTGCACTATATCCGATGTCACCAGAAGTCGTCGTCGCCATGATTACCCTTTTTCTTGGATTGTGTCTGTGCCAAGGCCTGTCGCTCATACATTTCCGCAATCTGGGGATGTTGGGTCAGGAAGATTCACTATGACCGCCATTGGAGCTCACCTGCTCGGAGTTTGTCGCATCGTCTACGGACTTATCATCTCTTACTCGGATGAACCGCGGGAAACGGAGAGATATACCCCTCTCCTCCACCTGAAAGGCCATGAGCGCCCGCTCATATACGAATCGTGTCAGGACGCGTTACTCACCAAACCCTGTGCCGCAGTGTAAACTGGGCTCAAGCTCAAGTCGGCTGTAAGGACCTCCCAAACAATTTTGGGTTCGAACCAAATGTCCGGTTTAGCACCGCCGACTTTGATATCTCCTCGAGGTTTGGGTACTTCCAACGGCTTGAGAAGGTCATAGTGGGATTGCAGCATCTCGTCACTGAAGCCTGTGCCGATCTTGCATATGGTTTGGTATTCCTCAGAGTCGGCATCGTAACAAGCCAGCAGGAAGGCGCCGTAGACGTTTGTACGCTTTCCCTTGCCGTAATATCCTCCGACCACGACGAGGTCGAGAGAGTCACCCACACCAGCCAAGTAATCCTTCTTGAGCTAGATATATCATTTGTATTAGCTAGGTCGAATGAAGGTCGGTGAATTAACACTCACCTTCAACCAATTTATACTCCTCCTACTTGGTTCGTAAAAGCTGGCGTCGGTATCCAACATCTTGACCATGAGGCCTTCACATCCATCCTTCACACTGTCCTCAAGGAATGTCTGTATTTCGTCCGTAGTTTCGCCGTCATTTGATTTCGCGAACTCGAACTCCCCAGAAACTGGTTGAAAATGCTCTCGCAACAATGCTCTCCGCTCGGTGAGCGAATGTTTCAGCAATGGCTGTAAACATGGTCAGTGCTCGACATTATGCGAAAACAATAGTGACACACTTCGCCGTTCAAGTAAAGCAAGTCAAAGGCGAACAAACAAACACGGACTTGGATGTCTTCCACTTTAACATCCTTCCGTTTGCGTTTGCTGAGCTCTTGGAATGGCATTAGTTTGAACGTTGTACGGTCAATAGCCACAGCTTCTGCGTCGAGGACAAAGGTCTTCGTTGAGTCTTTGATGCACTGTCTAAATGTTATAAGCGTACCATACCAGCGAATGAACGACCTACCTTCGGTAGCTGATCAACGAGGTCAGGATACTTCTTGCTCATATCCTCAGAATTACGACTGAAGACAGCAACAGTTCCGTCTTGCAGCTTATGTACCTGAGCTCGTTCGCCGTCATACTTGTATTCGCAAGTAAATTTCTTGTTTTCGAAACGGTCAAGAACTTCGCCAATGGCTTTCGTTGGTTTCGCCAACATGGGTTTCAACGGGACGCCTGGCCTCAGCTTGCAGTGTTCACGTAGGCCGTCTATACCACGCTCCAACAATGCTGGAATCACTTCGTCGTATGACGGTAACTCGCTGTACAGGTGTTAGGGTCGTATTAGAATCGCAGGAATATATGTGAGTCATACCTGTAGACTGCTTTGATGATATTTGAAGCTTCTTCCAACCTGGCCTCCAGTTTTGTCTTTCGTCAGCTTCTTGGCTCCTTCAATCTACGTCAACTCAAGGCTGGTGAATCAAAGTTAGGGACATACGCTTCTCGTTCTCTGCCAATACCGCAGCATGCGCTATAGCTAGCAGGACAGATTTCTCAGCATTGCCAATCCTGAGCTTGCCCTCTAAGCTTCGAACAATATACTTCGCCTCGAAGTCTTGGCAGGCAGCGAGCAGCTTCGTGACGACAGACACCTTCTTCGCTTGTGACTAGTGTTTGTGTTTGAGTCGTTCATACAAGTGAACGGAGAAGAGCGCTGACCGAGTGACCAGATGTGGTTGCTATCTCTTTCAAGTTGGTAAATACGAAAGGGACCGTCAAAGGTTTCGGTTTGAAAAGGGTCTTCTGGCTATTCTTCGAATTCTGCCGTCCGAGTTCAATATATAGACTATTGGCTGGACATAGGGGCAGACCATTGCTACAAGGCCGAGGTCGCCTTCCTTCTTTAAGTCTGCCTTGACGACGCCCACACTCCTTCCCGTAGACTCTCCAATAGCTTTGATCAAGAGGCTCTCACCAATGCCGAGTTCGATCCCAATGTAATCGGGACTTAGCTATGACGGGAATGTAGCACTTGCAGGATTTAATGCAATATGGGGGACTGACCCTGTTTATACATAGATAGACCGTCTGCAAGAGGGATTTAGTGTCTTGCGGAGCACTTCGCTGTATGACGAGTAGGAGGAAAGCAGTGAGAATGGAATTCTTTTCCAATCTCTTCGTCGTGGCCTCTATCTGTGAGAATGCCTTTGTTAAAGCTGAATAGGGGACGCTGAATAGACATATGAAGAGTCGAAGTCGAAGCAGGGGAACGGTGTACACACGGGGAACCAACTTTCCATCCTCCAGGTAGATCGACGTCGTTCTTTCGTGAAAGTGCCGCTTCGGCACTAGGCGGGACCATCAGTAACCGTAGGCATCAGAGTTTAGTGTCACCCACATCTTGGAGGCAACACCTGAATCCATCTCGTCCTCGTCTTCGTCACGATCAATCTCTTCCTCTCCGGCACTTGAGGTAGTGTTAACCTCCTCGTCCTTAATGGTAGGCGCTGTCTTACGCGACTTCCCCGCGGCGACTTTACGTGACTTCGATACTGGAGACGGAGAACGCGACGATGTACGAGAAGGTCCGAGGGATGATGAAGGGGCAACAGATGATGCTCTCGCTGATGGTACATCTATTGAAAGTCAGTATCCCAAGTTCGCGACGTTACACGGAACAGCGCACGAGCATCATCTTCATCGTCAGAGTATACTACTCGTCTCTTCTTGGACATAGACGTTGTTTCGGGTGCTGTTTAAGGAACTTATGATAAATGATGCTAGAGGTGAGGGGGCATATGCTTCGTACCATTTGTTGATGTCGAGGGTTTCTTACGCTTCGAGCCTTCAGCTATGGAATTTTTATGATATTACAGAAACCATGTCTCCAGACAATCAGACATACATAGCTCCTGCTTGATGGGTTCCGCTGGGGAATGACTCGACATTGGCGCGTTTGGTCCGGGCGCAGCCTTTGCTTTCCCCTTCTTCTTTCCCCACATGGAGGCCAGGCTTGCTTGATGAGACATATTCGATTTCTGCGTCTTTGGCGTACGAAGAAACGAATAGAAGGGAAGCGACAAGCTCAAGGTATGGTAGCGGACGACGCGAAGCACAAACATGCGTCAATAACGCGCTTATGGAGCGTGAGTGTCACTAGCCCGTGCCACTGTTCAATATTAGGCCCACGTGACTAACCCACATTAGATCTCTCATCTTCCGTTGGGCTTACGCCTCATCAGCCGCTGCTTTGGCCGACGTCCTCGTCGATTAGCTGGACCATGAAGCTTGTGACCACATTTCACCAATCGTCCTCTATTCTGTGTTCAGTCAAATGTCGGCTTGCGTCGCGGGACCTTGAGCATCTTGTAGTCGGCAAGGCGGACAGGCTCGAAGTATACTCCATTGGTCCACAGGGGCTGAACCTCGAATGTACGCTCCAAATATGGGGGCGTGTGCTTGCGCTACGAGCCATACCTACACAAGTTCGTCGTTGTTGACTCCGATGAGAACTACTAATGATCGCAGAAGTCTACTTTCTCGAATCTAGTTCTAATGCTAGACCATCCTGATCCAGAACTTATCTTCTTGTCATACACAGAGTCTTCCGCAGGCACAGGTGAACTCTCTGTCAAGAAAACCATGTCCTTGCGGGCACGTCTCCCCAGACCAGCCGAGTTCTGCAACGACCTCCTCATCGACCCAACCGGAAAGGTCCTACTCGTGTCCTCGTATGTGGGCAGGCTCAAAGTAGTCGTACTGAAGAATGGAATGTATGGCCAGGACTTTGATTTGTAACGTGTGTAGTTCTATTCACGGCGTTGAGGGCAGGCTGATATACGTCATTTGGCAGACTCCCGGAGCTCAATGTCTTCTCAATTGCGTTTCTGCCTACTGCAAACGAGGATACGTATGCTATCGGTATACTACATATGGATCATCAAGAGCACCTCGTGCTGGTAGCCCGCGAACTCAGCATCGACAACTTGGAGTTGGATCCCCAAGCTTCGACCTGGCTCCCACAGACCGTCCTCGTTCAAAGTATATTCCCTACGTGTACCGTTCATATTCCTAAACTCGTCCACGTGCCCGCATTCTCTTCGGGAGCAGAAATGACTTTCAGAGGAGGTGTAATGGTTCTAGGCGGGCGTCGGATTCTTCTGTATGAGATGTCCGACCTAGAGTGGCAGACAAGAGCGAAGGGAAAGGCGAAACGTATAGCGAATAAGAAAAAGAGTGCAGACGACGCAACGGTCAATGAGGCCAAGGAAAAGGAGAAAGCTAGAGCTGCCAAGAAGCGTAAAGCTAGAGCTGCTATCGACTGGCCATGGTCTGATGTTGTTGCGTACGTGTATCTTTCTAATACAAGTGCGCCACTTTCTCAAGGCGTTGTAGGTACTGTCAAGTCGATGAGACAACGAAATTTCTTATCGGTGATTCCTATGGACGGTTGGCCCTCCTTTCCCTGAATGAACTTGTCAAACATGGTCTCGTTCTATTCCCTATAGGCCAGGTACGGTTACGCCATGGCCCGTAGAATCTAACTTGACGATCTTTGCAGGTATCCTCGCCCACAACCTTGACTTACTTGACCTCCCAAGTCTTCTTTGTTGGCTCTCACCTTGGCGATTCCCAACTTGTCCATATAAATCCAGCACCGGTAGTCGAGCGGCAGGAATCGGTCTTACCCATCCCTGAAGGCATGACCACATTCCCCCCATCAATCCTAGATGGAACATCACCTAGTTATGTTGGTAAAGGCAAGAAAAGAGCACATGATTCCGAAGCTCCTGGCGGCTCTGCCAACGAAGACATTGATATGGATGATCCAGACAGCGTTGACCGAGCTTACGATGAGGCAATGAAAGCCAAGAAGCACGCTATCGAGCAGGGGCGCATTATTTCGAATACGAATGAACATCTCCAAGTCGTCGATTCTTGGAAGAATATTGCACCGATCTTAGATGCGGAAGTGGTCGATCTCGACGGGAATGGGCAGGTATGTGTTTCCGCTGGCATTTGCGTTATATTGGTACTCATAAAGGATTAGAAACAAGTAGTCACTTGCTCGGGAGGGAAAGCTACCGGCTCCCTCAACGTGGTTCGCAACGGTGCAGATTTCCGAGAGTTAGCTGCCGTCACTGGCTTAGAATACCTTGTTGGTGTCTGGCCCATCAAGCAGCAGTTCGAAAACAAGTGCGCATCAAAGAAAAAGTTCTACACTCTTAGTTAACGCACTCACTGATCATCCAGTGCGGTCTCCCATCTGGTCACCTCGACGTCAACGTCGACTTCCCTCTTCGAGTATGTGGACAAGACTTTGAAGTTTGTTCAGCAGACCGGCCAGGGGCTTGTGACAAACGAACGCACCCTCACCGTGGCGAACATGGCCGGGAGGCAGCTGAACCAGGCGGGCAACACTTATGGAAATTCACCGATGATCATACAAGTGACGAAGCATGGTGTCCATTTACTGCACTACGTCAGCGCGTTCAACCATTGGGACCTCAAGGACAAGTCCGTTCATATAACGTAGCTAAATTCCTGGATATAGGCTTACCTACAACCCCTCTACAGGGCTTCGTTTGGCGCGGAGATTGTGGCAACGGACATCAACCCCAGTCAAGTCATTGTCGCTCTAAAAGGCGGTAATGTTTATACTGTTGCCATCGATGCCACTCAAACAAAGCTTCAGTCACTGTAAGCATTGCATGTCCTATCTCTAGGTTCTCCTGATACTTACCTTGTCGTAGGCAGCTACAGACTTCCTACGTCTCACAAGAAGTGTCAGCCATCTCTTGCGTTCCTATTGGCAATAGCCCCTATTTCACAAGATACATCGCCCTCGCATATTGGGAGAAGAATGTGGTCGAAATTCTTAGGCTCGGTAAGGGGAATAAACTTGAATCCATATCCAAAACACCGTCTTTGCCAGCCGTTGTGCGCTCGTTGGTTCTCCACAACTTCGGCACAGAGCCCTCGGGCAGCAATAGTCGTCCGTATGTACTTGCTGGCCTGGGAGATGGCAGTGTCGCGGTCTTTGCATGGAAGGATAACAAGGAATTGGCGGATAAGAAGCTTATATCACTGGGAGACGCGCCGGTCAGCTTGTCTTTATGCGAGGTCGAAGGCAAAACGGCTGTCTTCGCTGCCGGGACACAGGCAACAATTGTTAGTTGGGATGGTAGACGCTTGAGGGATTCGCCTATCATGTTGAAGGTGAACCTCCATTTTCGCCTGGCTATCTGATTCCGACTGACGGCCCCTAGAGAGTTGTTGCCGCCGCGCGATTCAACACTCCTGACTACCGGTCCTCTTTGATTCTCGCAAACCCGAGTGGTCTCGTCATTGGCAACGTGAAAGACCTTAACAAACTGCATGTTCGTTCAGTAAGTCGGCGGGGTTACCCTTGGGTATGTACAGCTTAATATTGTCGATAGGTCCCACTTGGTTCGGATATTCCTCGAAAAGTAGTACATGACGCAACGGCGAAGGCCTTTGGTGTGATATGCTCACGAACACCTCCAGTAAGGATTGGCGAGGTAGAGATTCCCTCTGGTTCGTTCAAGCTTTTGGACGAAGTCACATTTGAGAGTACGCAAACAAACAACCCCGCTATCTCCGCCATTTTGACATCACTTCCAGATCTGTGCGAGTTCTTTAGCGAGCCGCACGAAGAGTTTACGGTAATTACGAAAATGAAGTCAGTCACCGATGTCAAGGACGTGTCTGTTTACTGCGTTGGAAGTCTGCGATACAAACCGCAGGAGATAGAGCCTACTGGAGGGCGACTGTACGCTTTCGCCGCCTCGTACCAACAATCGACGATGCAGATATCTGTGCTGGCATCGGAAGAAGTTAACGGATGTGTCTACGCTGTGACTGTCGTTGGTGATCTTATCGCTGCTGCCGTTAATTCGGCGGTACGTCTCATCGTTGTACATTGCGCTGAACTTCTCACGAGAGTCTACTCTAGGTGATGCTTTTCAAACTTGAGGCATCAGACGATAAGGAGGCACCCCGTTACGCCTTCAAGAAGCTAGACGAATGGAATCACAATTACTTCGTGACAAGTCTAGTTTCGTTCGATAACCAACTGATTCTCGGCGATCATATCAGCTCTATATCACTCGTCCGTGTCGAAGGCGAAAAGCTGATCTCTATGGCGAAAGACTACGCTCCGCTATGGCCTGTGAGTGTTGAGGCATCTACGAAAGATACTATCATTGGTTCGAACGTAAGATTATCCACATATCACTTCACTCCCGCTGGCTGATCTAATCAATGGCAGGACACATTAAATCTTTTCACATTCTCCGTCTGTCGATCACCTCGTAGGACGACCCTCGAACGGGACGGTTTCTTCCACCTGGGTGATCTCGTCACGAAGTTTATACGAGGCAGGCTTTGCCGAAGTATCTCCTATTCAATTCACACCTCTCATACTTTTGTACAGGTTCCTTGATTACGCCTGATGCATCGAACAATGTCCCGTTAACTCCTGAATATGTCTACGTGACATCATCCGGCCGTATCGGTGTCATTGTCGAGGTCTCGGACATGAACGTGGCAGCTGGACTTCACGAACTACAGCGAAATATGGCCTATATACGAAAAGGCCCTGGAGAATTTACGTTGGCCCAGTAGGTTGCGTGCACTTGGCTCTGTTGGAGACACTGATCGCCATTCTGCCACAGATACCGCGCACCTAAGAACAATAGGGGCCGCAGCGACGCCGATCCGTCTAAAGGCTTCCTAGACGGAGACTTCCTGGAATACTTCTTCATACACGCAACGTCCCCAGAAGATTTACATACGATTGTAACTGGGCAAAATGCGTCTGAGGGTTTAAGTGTACCGATGGATTCCCTTAAGAAGGTATTAGAAGCACTTCAAGCTATGCATTGAGTCAAGGCCTACAAACGTGTACCCGTAGAAACAATTGTACAATTACTGTGGATGGCTTCTTTCTCGGTGCGTGAATGAGCATGGCCGGGAGTTGCCGAAGTACTGTACAGTTTCAGTTCATAGTGGTAATGCCAAATATACGTCAACATCCCACCAAAAGTTTAGACTGGCATCGTCGTACACGACCTCAAGACACCATGGCTGAGCAAGTGCGTGTAATAGCAAGCTGCTGGTCGGGACGTTGAACTGATCTGCCCGTCCGTGTAGATCGAGAAGGCCTACCAGAAGCAACACCTCTTCCAGAACGCCAAAATCCGTGGTATGTCCAACTCCCTTGCCGTGTCGGACGATCTAGAGTTTTGACGATTGGCGATTGAAATCTCCGGTGGCTCTAAGGCGGCAAGAAAGTTTCGACCAAGGAGAAGAGATGGTACAAGGACGTTGGTCTCGGATTCAAGACACCGGCCGATGCTATTAACGGCACATACATCGGTGAGTCTGCTGGTGGCTGATGCGGCGCGCAGAAGCTCAAGGATACTGGAACAATCGTAAAGACAAGAAGTGCCCTTTCACCGGAGACGTTTCCATCCGTGGGCGCATCCTCACTGGCAAAGTCGTCTCCACGAAGATGACACGCACAATCATTATCCGCAGAGACTACCTCCACTACATCCCAAAATACAGTACGCCGCCGATGCACCAACGAGTTTAGCCAGGGCTGACTGAGTAATTTAGACCGTTACGAAAAGAGACATAAGAACTTGGCCGCTCATGTCTCGCCTGCTTTCCGAGTGGATGTCGGAGATGTTGTAACCGTTGGTGAGTGCTACAAACCATCATGCAGACTTATTACAGGTGATTGAACGTCGCGATTGTGCTGCAGGTCAATGCCGGCCACTGTCGAAAACTGTTCGATTCAATGTTCTGCGGGTGTCGAAGAGCAAGGCTGCGACCAAGTCGTTTTCTAAATTCTAGGGGTTATGATTCTGGTACCATAGCCTGATTAGCGAAGTGTATGACATGCCCCATGCAATACTGCGTATATTATATGCCCTCTAGCATGATGTGAAATTGCGACAAACAAGCGACCAAACAAATCCCAGGCTGTTTACCCTGAGTTTCGAGCTTGAACGATTTCAGTTGCCAACTGTCTTGAGTGTGGGTGTTCCTCAATCGCGAACTTGAACTTGGAAGTCCTCCTTGAACCTGAACCGCTACCATCCTGGCGCCCACCCTCCTCTCCGTCTTCACCTCGAGACTCTCAAGGTCGAGGCCACATTCGCCATCGCCAAATTCGCGGTCGGCTTCCCAGTCTGCCTCCATGGGCCAGCAGCCCTCCTCCGCGTCCAAGAAACAAAAGAAGGGCAAAGACAAGGAGAAGGAGAATTCTGCCGAAGCAGCTAGCGCAGATGGCCAGCCCGACGACAACAGCGAGAGCACTCCCCAAGGCAGTCTTTCGCGCGCCACAGGTACGATAGAAGCTCCTCGCCCAAGCTACACGTTTAACCGTAGCGTAACGGCAGGGGCAGGGACCTCAGAGTCAGAAACTGCTGTAGATTCAATATCTACCGGAGGCAAGTTGACTCCACAGTCCGGCTCTCCCACCTCCTCCAACAACGATCATTCCACCCCCAACATCAAGTATAGCCCCCGCCGCTTCACCGAAACCGCCCCCAGCACCCCTCGATATCCCCGCTACTCAAACGATATTGACATCTTCTTCGACACCATTTACCCCGGATTCGGCTAGCAGCGTGCCCCAAAGCGAGTCTTTAGGCGCCAAGGACAGGTCAAAGTTTGACGTAGACGACATGATACATCGACTTCTCGAGGTCGGGTACACGGGCAAAGTTAGCAAATCGTTATGTCTGAAGAATGCCGAGATTACGGCGATATGCCAGGCTGCTCGCGAAGTATTTCTGGCCCAACCGACACTCATAGAACTTTCGCCGCCCGTCAAGATCGTTGGAGATGTACACGGTCAATATTCTGATCTCATTCGCTTGTTTGAGATGTGTGGATTTCCTCCGGCAGCAAACTACCTCTTCCTCGGTGACTACGTGGACAGGGGCAAGCAAAGCCTGGAGACTATCTTATTACTCTTGTGTTATAAGGTTAAATACCCCGAGAACTTCTTCCTCCTCCGAGGCAACCACGAGTGCGCTAATGTGACGCGAGGTGCGTGTGTTATCCCATGTTCCGTTCTTACATGTTTTAAATACAGACGTTCCCAGTATACGGCTTCTATGATGAATGCAAACGAAGATGCAATATCAAGACATGGAAGACGTTTATCGACGTGTTCAACTGTCTCCCTATCGCTGCTGTTGTCGCTTCCAAGATCTTCTGCGTCCACGGAGGCCTATCACCATCATTACATTCCATGGAGGACATTAAGAGGATACAGCGTCCAACCGATGTTCCGGACTATGGCCTGCTTAACGATCTTCTATGGTCCGATCCCTCGGATACTGCGCTCGACTGGGAAGACAATGAACGCGGTGTCAGCTATTGTTTTGGCAAGGGAATCATAAACGAGTTCCTTCAGCGGTATGACATGGACCTAATATGTCGAGCACATATGGTGGTTGAAGATGGTTACGAGTTCTGGAACGATCGAACGCTTGTTACGGTCTTCAGTGCTCCGAACTATTGTGGTGGTGAGTAAAGTAACTAAGCTTTATCCTTTTCCTCAACCTGCATCTAGAATTCGATAATTATGGTGCTTGCATGAGGTATGTATTTGTTATGTTGTTACGTATTTTTGCTAACCCGTTAACAGCGTCTCTGAAGACCTTTTATGTGCCTTCGAGTTATTGAAGCCGTTGGATCCTGCTGCTTTACGGAAAGAAATGACCAAGGCTAAACGAAAGAGGTGATCGCAACTTCGTCTTTGATACCCCTACGAGAAACGTGTTAACCGTCTGTTTAGTTTGATGGCAACGGCGCAGTAGCGTGTGTGTATCGTATAAACCGTCGACAGTGCAGCTCTCAGTTGTTTTGCTGTACTCCGCCGACGTAACGAGTTTTGCGGCAGCCACGATGTGCCTCCGAGGAGCTTCCACGGATGGTTGTCGTTTTGAGACATTACTGCAACTCTTATTGGCTTGCGCCATACAGTAAATTTCTCAGAACTTTCGTATCCTTCACCCTTGCCGCTTTCGACTTTGCTCTCGGCTCCCACTTAGTAACATGAATGGCCTTTGCGAAGTCGCTGGTTTCCTACGTTATTACCATTGTCAATCATTGCCATCTTTGGTTTCCTCTCGGGTTTTCTCCATTCGCACTCCGCACCGCTTTAATGCTAGGGATTGACACACGAAATCATAATGCATTCACAGTACTTATATCAACATTGAACACGAAATTGCCAACGATATATAAACATTTAACCTGGTATCTAGGTGATGCCGAAGGATGTGGTTTAAGCGTGGTGAGCCAAGTCGTTGAGAGTGCCCGAAGCTATAAGAGAATAATCAGAACAGTGACTGGCATCTGACAACTCGTACTCACGAATACCACTCAGGACACTCTTCAAGGACAAACTCTTGATGGTGGTCGATAGGGCAGCAGGGGATGAGTTACCGTTGAGGCCAATGAGGTAGGCGGCCAAGCCAGCGACATGGGGGGTAGCCTAAAAGCGGTGAGAAAGATGAGGCTTAAAAGAACACATTACAATTGGTTTACCATGGAAGTTCCAGAGATTCTGTTGGTTGCGGTGGTGCTGCCGATCCAGGAGCTGATGACATCTTGACCAGGAGCGAAGACATCAACGACGGAGCCAAAGTTAGAGAAAGAGGCTCTAGCATCAGTGATGGTGGATGCTCCGACAGTGATGGCGGAGGGGGCACGGGCAGGGGAAGTGGTGCCAGCATCAGTGTTAGAGTTACCCGCGGCAACCTACAAGTTCTTGTCAGACTTATATTGACTGAAGTCGAGGACAGGAAACATACCACGACATGGACTCCACCCGAAGTGAGCTATGACATCTAGTGTTAGGTCCAGAAGTGTGGGTGGGGGATTTGGACGTACAGAAGCAACGGCGTTGTCCAAGGCAGTGGAAGCACCGCCACCGAGGCTCATCGAGACGATGGTAGGGCGGCCAGAAGAGCGAGCAGAGGACAAGACGAAGTTAAGGCCGGAGACGCTGGATGGAGATGAGATACGACCGGGTGGAGAATGTTGTACACATACATATCAGCAACTGTGCCGGATCCGGCGTCGCTGAGAACCTTCACGGCGACGAGGTTTACACTCTATTGTGCGATGAGAAGCTGCAGAAGGCTTGGGACGAAATAGGAGGAGTTACCTTGGCGACACCAAATTGGCTACCACCGATGGTACCACTGTGGATAGATGGTTCAGCTAAGGTTCTGCGATACCCGCTTTTGAACTTACGCGCAGTGGGTACCGTGACCATTGCCGTCAGCATCGCTGCAGTGATAGCAATGAGCACATAGAACCAAGAAGTCGAGCTCGAATGCGACTTACGCGTAAGGTCCAAATGTAGCACCCCAGCGGGCACGACCACCGAACTGAGACTAGAATCAAGATGAGAAATGGCAAAGGCAGCTTTCGAAGCAAATAGACTTACGTGGCTGGTGAAGATACCTTTATTGAGGCATAGTCAGTTTCAAATTGCATGAAATGGAGTTAACGTGTATCTTACCAGTGTCTACGAATTTGAATTAGCCGTTGTTAAGTGTGTGAAAAAGTGGAAAGTGCTTACCGACGACGAAGACATCAACACCACTGCCAGCGGAGGCGTCGTAGGTGTATGAGAAAGTCAATGCGGCAACGTTCGTGTTGGTGAGGCGGGCCGAGGAAGTCAACCGAGACAGTCCCCAAGGTGCGTTGGCCCTGCACCCAGGTCAGTGTGCGTCCGAGTAGATGGACGCTGGTCGTCACTCACTGGGTGACGAATGTGTGCATGATGCCATCCTCTGAGACGGACTCGACATCAGGGGAGGCGCGTAGAGCATTC
This sequence comes from Pleurotus eryngii var. eryngii, assembly GCA_029467805.1. Taxonomy (NCBI): domain Eukaryota; kingdom Fungi; phylum Basidiomycota; class Agaricomycetes; order Agaricales; family Pleurotaceae; genus Pleurotus; species Pleurotus eryngii. The sequence goes on from SZVJ01000018.1 coordinate 1,443,028, forward strand.
AACGCCTTCTCCGAGAATTTACCTAAACTTGGTGTCAGCGTGTCTCTCGGTAGAGCATTCGTATGTATGCACTAACCAGCAAAGCCGTTGAGGGCTGCGTCCCACTCATGGGTTGCGTTGATGCCCAGGGTCTTGAGGAGCCCACTTCGGGATGCGCCAGACTTGAGCTTGACGATGAAACTACCATCGTTGCGCTGTCCGGCGAAGCTCTCGACCGTCTTCAAAGCAGGGGCGGCAAAAGGCAGGAGCCAAGATGGCGAGGGATGCAAGAACGGCAGAGAAGAGACGCATCTTGGAAGAAGTGGGCTGGTTAGAGGCTTCTGGTTAACACTGGAGAAGTGTAAGGACTAGGTGAAGAACTCTGAAGCTATTTTATACTCTATCGTTGAGAGTATACGGACGTGTGCCAAGACATGAGACATATGGACCGAGGAGGAATTGCGAATATCGTCTGTTGCAGGCGTGCTTCCGAAGATGGCTGTTCGCCGTTATGATAGCGATGTGCACCGGGAAACTTCACCGCAAGCACACTTCATCCCGCGAAAGAGTGATCGCACATGACAACAACCCCCCAGTCCGACTTCTGCCACAGAATGGACGCCACGAATTGGGCAAGGATCACCATTATTCCAGGTATTGCTGATAAGGTCTCGACGTATGATCATGACGGGTGGTCTCATCAGCCGGAGGAACGGGTCTAATGCATCAAAAACAAACTCACTTTGCATTCGGAGCAGCACAATCGGTGTGCTGTTACCCACGGTTGCAACATGCGAACAAGAGGTTCTCTGGGAATCACTTCTGGAACATGGCTTCCTGGCAGTGTCCTTGTGGAGAGGGCTTGATAGCGACTAGATAGTGGAAGAAGGCATGCTGACCAGTGAGCGCCACTGGATGAAGAAGCAAGCCACTCTTCGGTATGTCTTTATTGCATCAGCATTGATGATCTGATTAGGCAGAGAATATACAGCTTCTTGGCAGCGCATCGCGTGCAACATACAAGGTCACATGCGCAATGACAAGGTAAATAACAAAAACATACGTATATATCGAGCTGAAGGGCCTTAGCACCAGCGTTGCTCGTCTGAGAATGGATTGCTATGGGGTCCGGAACATGATCATGAAGCCATGTCATATGCGAGCACACCAAAAGCAGCGATGATGGCGCCGCATCCTACAAGGCTCCATCCTGTTACGGCTTGAATCCCGGCACCAAATATAACATCCGAGAAGAACACCAGCACGATGGTAAGCAGGTTACCAACAGAAGTGATGATCGGGCCCCACACTCCCAAAAGAATCTAGTAGTACGTCAGAAGGGTAGATAAGGGCTGGCCGAACATACCATGAAACCTGCGTTGAAGATGAGCCCGCTCAGTGCAATACCGGCCATAGCGAATGTAGTTGCCCAGTCCGGAGGCCAAGTGAAAATCTCGACGTCAAAGTAATGCAAGATCGGTAAGGGGATCCATAACAATGCGAGGGTAAAGCATCCGATAGCAGAGGTTAACGCATTTGAATACAGCCCGAAAGGAGGTGGGTAGACCATATCGTCCTTGTCTGTTATGGAGTCTGTCATGGAGGTATAAGCTTCGCCATGTGATGCATCTTCAGAGTCGGATATGGCCCCATATAAGCCTTCCGCAACAAGCTCTGGATCAGAAGGAAGAGCAGCGTATTTCTTGTATAGGACCTGATAGAGGCCATACCCAGCAGACGCTATCAGGGTCAAGAGATCGCCGATGAGAGGTGCGCTGGGCTTGAACGAGGGAAGGTTAAGCGATTCCATGTTTTCATCCCTGCTTGTCGTGACACCTCCATAAACGACAGCGACTGTACCAAGCGTCGCGATTAGAACGGCAATTAACCGTCGAGGTTCCCATTTGAGATGGAATAATTTAACGGTGAGAATGTATGCAAAGAAGGCGTTTGTGTTCCAGATGGCTGTGACGTCGCTAACCCTAAAGATAATACAGTTTGCATGGTACAAATAGGTCAAGGAGAGAGAGATACTCACGAAGCCATCGATATAGCTGCGAACCATAGCAGCCCTGGGTATGTGATGCCCACAGTCAAGAATGCGATTAGCCGAAAGAAGGCTTTCCGGGGAAACGTTTGTCGAAGCCGAAGCTTGGATAGGTTCTAGATGATCCTTGATGGCGAGGGAAAGGCCATTCAGAAGGGTATATGGCGAATGGTTCGAGGTCACCATGAAGTAAAGCATATGGGCTGGTAGGATAAGAGAGAAGGACGAGTGCACGATGTAGCTATTCAATTTAGCATGTCGCCATATGTGGCAGAAATTATGAAACACACAATATGAAGAAGGGATGGCGATAGTTGCAGGTCGTCTGCACATACTACTCGCCATTGTCAGGCACGACGAAGCGAAGCGAGGGCCGTGGGCACTCACCTGGGTCAGCTGCGATTCTACCACGAATGCGAGCAGGGTGCATATGAAGAGAACGACGGCGAGTCTATTGTCGAGGTGGACCATCTATGAGATACAGGGAGCGTCGTGGTCGTCACCGTTGTCGTTGTGGTCAGCTTCGTTGTGGGCGTCGTCGTGAAGCAAGCCGACGAGCGTCGAGGAGATTAAAACACGTCGCTGCCAGGCGTACTGAAATCTGAGGTCGGCGCCTATTGACTTCAGGCTCCGTCCCGAAGGGCGCTTTACCTAATATAGATGATCCGTGGCGGCGCCGGCGGGAGTCGGGGGGACGCTCTTCTGATCGTCGTAGATGAATCTTTGGTAAGTTGAGTGTTATAGGTTGGTATAGCAGAGTTGTATTACGGGTGTGTTATGGTCACCACTTTCCACCCCTTTTATCTGATCCCTTCCTACACCTGACTGAGCGTAAGTTATGTCACTGTCTTTCGAACGTTCGTGTATGTGGATCAATAATAGATATAGATGGGGTTGGGCGGGCACTTTATCTTTGGACACTGAAACCAATGCCGGAGAATCAGTGCTAGCGTCTTCGGAATGTTTTCTTAGATCGAGACCAATGCATACTTCTGTTGATGCTGATTACAGGGAGAGTTCAAAAGGTCCCGAGTATTTACGCTTCCTCATGCTTGGATTCAATACCAAGCCTCGCAAATTGCTTTGATAATGGGCGACCGTAGTATATTTGGCTCGGGAGAAAGGAATCTCCGCTGAAGTAGCTCTGAGAGGAAGACATTCGGGAGATGTGCCCTTAGTCGATCCGGGTACCTGCCGTCAAAACTTGAGGCCTTGAGGGCTCCTGCTGAGGTCCTCTGTGCGGGTTCTCATTCGCTCCGCTATCCATGGGAGGCCATCTTGAAGAGTGCCATCTACCCCGGTTTCGTCACCGCAACATATTAGCGACGCCTCAAGGTTTAGAACACTTTGAAGCCAACCGCTCAAAACAGTCGCCACTCAGATGTTTTTAGGGTGGCGATCGCCGTACCGTAGACCAGAGTTACGACACTTCGTGGGCGGAAACCCGTGCCACAGGCCCATAGCGAGATCGATAGAAAAACTCTAACGCAGTCTGATTAGATAGTACATCGTGGTTGCATACCGTCAGACGCGCCGAGCTTCAAGGTTTCGAGGCTTCAAGTAAACTACGGGGTGAGGCTGGGAGTGCGTGAGCAAGCCGACAGTTAAACGTAATCTATGTCCACCTAGAGAACTCCAATTATACATACGCTTGGTAAACGAACCAAGTACGGCACGAGTGGCATAGAAAGACGCGACACACATCGGAGTTATCATCCTTCAAAAGCAGAGTTCCAGCGCTGAATTCGGCCGGGTATAGTCTCCGTAGGCTATATCGGGTACGAGGGTGCGACCTACACGTCGAACAGGCTAAAAACAGCATAGAATGAGATGAAAAATCAGTGAAGTTGTTGATCTGCTGCACAAACAAGAACAAGCAGCTCTGCTACATCCTCGTTCCCAACCACCGAAGTTCTGCCCAAAACAATGTTGAGGGCACTGCTCGCCTCCACGAGACCGTTGATAGCCCGAGTTCGGCTGGCTGGACTACCAGCAACCCACCACCATCCTCACCCCCATAATGCCGCCTTCTCCGCGCTCCGAACCGAGCCGCCTCTAACACGGGGCATGAAAGTACGGTCGTCAGTGAAAGTGATGTGCGAGGGATGCCATGTCGTGAAGAGGAAGGGAAGAGTCTATGTTGTTTGCTCAAAGAACCCAAGCATAAACAGGTGCGTGCATGTCCGCTCTTTTTACTCACTACGGTATTGACTGAACATCACTCCTCGTCTAGCGGCAAGGATAGGCACCAGACACAAAATATGCAGATCTATGGATGGATACATCTATCATACTACACGAATCCAACATTTGGAACTCGTATTTTACAACCATTTTCCGACTGTATTCCTTCTGGCACATCGAATCCAGCCCAACTAGACAACTCTGCGTGTGACGTCTGCTCCCATCGTTCCTTCCCTTCTTGCTCTTTTTCCGACAGAATATCTGGCATGAATGTATCGCATTCTTCGAATGCCGGAGAGAAAACGCGCGTCAGCAGGATGCGATCAACATATGTAGGCGAGGAAGGCGGCCGCAAGACATTGCGTGTAAAGTGTCACTCCCCCAATAATAAACACGCGATGGTGCTCTTCCGACGTTGCAGCTTCTCCCAGCGCGGTTTCTAAATCGTTGCGTAGCGTCGCCGGCGCGTTCCTATTGGCGTCCGAAGTCAAGAGGGGAAGTTTGAGATACGACCCTTCGCGCGATGCTCACAAGGAATATTCTCCGTTGTTGCTGATCACGTAGTTTGTACGATTAGGTAAAGGCCTGAACTTGGATGGAATGCTTTCCCAAGTATTTCTCCCCATAATCACTGCATTTACGCGGGCGTCTGGCGCGTGAGTCGTAACGCGGCTGAAATATGCCATTTCCTTTGGCAATCTCCAAGGGAGACGTCCTTTGTAGCCGATGCCCATTGTTTTTAGTTGCGGCTACGATGAGAGTTAATCGAGACATGGCGGTAGATGAGAAGGTACTGATTCACTCAGAAGTTTATTGATCGCGTGATTCAAAACAAATAATTGAATCTCAAAATCAAGGCCTAATTCCACTTCTTGTACTCAGCGCCCTGCGGTGGTTTGACTTCCACAGGGGCCTTGCCTACTTCTTCCAGTTTGTGCTCAAAGTGGTACCACCGCTCTCCTGGAAGCTCTTCATCATAGCACGCTTAGTGTCTTCGTCGGCGTCGGCGAAGATCTTCTGGAAAAAGCCATTGAGGACCGCGTCGCCTCCGACATTGGGGTCTTCATCCGTGGTCTTCTCCTTTTCGGATGTCAGGATTTCCGTGTGATGCCGTCCCAGTTCTTCTTGTTCTTTTGAGCAGCCGATGGCGCTGGAGTAGGGGCTATGTATGAGGAGGTCGATGCGAGAGCTAGTGTATTGTTTGAGGTCGATCGTGATAAGTGCCTTCGTCCTCTAGCTTACCAATACGACTCACCATCAGGACTATCGCCTACTAGTACACCCCATCTTCCGAGTGCTGCCTTCACCAAAACGTATTTCCACCTTGACTTTGCCTACTATGAAAGTGCTCGCACTGGGATCAATTTGCCCTTTGAGAGGTTGCAGTACTAATGATTTGTCGCCATTAGTGTAGACCAGCTGAGCCAAGGGGTGAGGCATTCGATCCATGATAACATGTGCACGGAAGCCAAACCTTGCGTGGTTCGAGGTCGACCTTCACTTGCTCGGGATCGGCCCCGCGATCAAAGACAGAAAGAGTCAATTTGTCGTCAGTTTCGTAGAATTCGTGTCTAAGACGCGTTAGTTTCTGTGAATGTGGCCAATTTTGAGGACGTGCGGTACCTGATGGTGGCCATCGTAGTGATAGTTGCTGGTAAAGCGTGTACTACAGCTTTCGCGAGGCAAAGAACTTTCTAGCAGGTAATTAGGAGCCCGATCACGTGGTACGTGCAGAAACAGATAAGATTAGATTAGATCTCTCTTTCCACCATAATGACGTCTGGACCTGCATTCGCTTTAGTTGGAATAGAACCACGACATGTCGACTCAAGTCCCCAAAGCCGTTTTGTATTATTCTACTGAAGACCCCTGGTCTGCTGTAGGTGAGCAGAAAAGATAATCAACGATCTATCAGTTTCATCCTTCCCCACAGCTTTACTGGCACTGTAAGTTGCTTTGGATTGCTTCCAGGACGTTCTATTTGATGATCTTCTGCTTTTTAGCGAAGAAAAGAAAAGATACGGAAGCGATGAGCTTGATCTCAGAGCCGTTGATATAGGTCGGATAACTGTATCCGTTTGTCAAGTCCTGAGAGGCTGACGATCGTTCACTCAGGCAAGGGTGAACATTTCAAGCCTACTTTTCTACGCCTAAACCCCAAAGGTACGTGTTTATCGGTCGCGTACAATATCGATGCATCATTTTATTGTCGGCGATTCTAGCGACTGTCCCTACCCTAATTGTACCACTTCAAAAGACTTTATCGGAAGACGTAGAGAGTCGATACAAAGCCATCACTGATTCAGTGGTACGTCGGTATTATCCTCGTTTTAATGTAGTCAGGGTTCTGAGAGCTGAACCACATTGGCAGGCTATTGCTGACTTCCTGGACAAATCCCGCTCTGCACTCTCTCGCACCCATACTACATCCGCGTTACCAGCCCCGGTTTTGACTCCGGCAACCATCGCGTTCGCGTCGACATCGCGAATAGTCATAATTGATATCTTGCATGGGGAAGATGCTGATCCAACTGCGCTCAAGTACTTGGATGCGACTGACGAGGCATCTCTGGTGACACTATCGAAAGAGGTTCTTCCGTTACTCACGGGGCAACATCTAACGTTGTCTCAGTTGCTTTCTGATGCGGAGGGTGGCGACGTCCATGTCTCTGAGAAAGTCAAGGGCCTGTGGCGCCAAAGGAAGAGTGAGGTTGATAGGTACCTAGAGATATTCAGTCACGCCGACAAGCCGTCTAGTGGGCTAGACCTAGACCTGAAGCGAAAGCGAGATGAATATTTCGCCAGGGCAAAGCTTGCATGGGAGTTCAAGCTCAAGGAGTCAACGAGCATGTTGAGCAAGGAGATGATTGGACCGTATGTGCTAGGTGAGATTGTTGAGCTAAGGGGACATTTTCGGACGTAGGGCGCTGATACTTGAATCAATCAGGGGATCAACTATCAGTTGCCGACCTCCATTTGATGGCTTGGTTGGCACGGATGATCAAACTCACAGGCGGATCCTTCAGCGAGGATGGTAATACTGTTATAGCAAAGCTGGAGGATCGCGTTGGAAACGGCTTCAGATTGCCACAAGATTATCACCTTTCGGAGCTGCAGCGGCAAGAGGGCGCGAGCGCTACCACACAAAGCAAGCTTGCTGCATTTTGGGATGCTGTGCGCGAGCGAGCGAGCTGGAAGAAGGTGTATGGCGATGGCCTGTACTAGTATGATGAAACAAAGATGTAGTTGAGCCGCAATGCGTAGCCAAATGGGACTTTGAGTACCCGTACCTGATTTAGATAAAGATAGAGATGTTCGCATTGACCCACTCCCAGCACCCGCAGTTCCGAATGAAATTCTGACGAGACGCTGTTCATCTGCTAACGGTGCTGGCGAACGAGAATAGCGTGCACATTCGAATTTCCGGAGAAACAGTGCCTTGCGAAAACGGATGTCGGTATTATGGGTATTATGGACTCCGACGAAATTCTCCTCCTCGTTCTAGAGGACAAACGCCGTAAAAAGAACTGAAAGACGCGGAGCAACAACTGGAAAAGCGTTCTCCTTCAAGGTGCCCGTTACGCGAGAGCTTGCCGACGCAGTCGAATTCGTAACTCTGCGACACGAACCTGCGCTCCGATCTCAATGTATAGTCCAACCCTGGCGAGCCGTCGCTCACATAGCTTATTATTATATCAACATATAGTATTATATTTTTTTGGGAATCTTACACTCTGTTTTATATGTTAGAGTATCACCCACTCAACGTTTCATGCGATCATGCACGTGGTATTTGGAGTGTGAGGCGGTGAATTGAGCCCTGACCGCCTTCAATTTCAGATTCATTCATCCACGACAGCGCACTTGCGAGTGTAACTTTGCGCAGGTTGCAGAGGCGTGCGGCCGCGGCGTCGACTTCAATCATATTTACTCCAAGTAATCGCTAATTTGGCATCGTGCGACTCTTTCCAGCCCAGCCCAAGACCTCGTAGGCAGTAGACCAACCGAACCTTGGCCCAGTGCAGTGGGCTTCATTCACGCTCTTTCTCCCGACGGCCATGTCGTTTTCCATCAACATGGCTCTTTCAAGCCCGCGTTTGCCCTCTCCTCGTCTCGAGGACTACGATAGCTCATCTAGCAACGATTCGGAGAACCACAGGCCACCCCATCACCACCCGCGCTCGAGAATGTTTGCTTCGACGACCGCAACAGGCTCACCGCGGACGGAGTTTCTCTTTCCTCCCATGGGACGAACCTCAGCATCATCGACGGCGACGACGACACCCATCCCCTCTCGCGCCGGCTCGCCGCTGCCTCAGTATTTTTCGTCGCTAGCGCCCTCGTCATGTACATCAGACACTGATAGCGAGCCCGAATCACCGCTGTTGAGGACGAGTAGCCGAGTTCAATGGAGAGACGATAGGAGATGGTGGACCATTGGCGCCGCCCCTTTGACGCGCCGGCGCCGGCGGCGACGAGGTAGACAGTGGGCAAGAACTCTGAGGAAATGGGCTCGGGCTGTCCTTCGACATCCACTCTTTCCACGACAGCCCATTACTATCGTGAGTACTGCAGTCTTCTCTGGCGCGTGTTGCCCACGTCTCAATCAATCTGTGTATAGATTCTGACGCTCCTTCTCCTCTCCGTGCTTGCTATTTCCATAACTCTACTTCTAATATACATACTAAATCCAGATAAAGAGCCATTGCCGTGGCGAGCTTACTGCGCAGCACCCTCCACATCCACCAACCCTCCCGACCTCGCATCTCCTCCGCAGTCGAGTTACCCTGTTCCATCGACATCCGAATCCACCAGCCAGATCTTTCCCCCGCCAGACCTTGATGATCTTCCTCCTGCCGGCGTCTTCATCGGCGTCTTTTCGATGGACTCTGCATTCGAGCGGAGAATGCTTGTGCGCACCACATGGGCCAGTCATCCGCGCAGCAGGGATGGCGCCGGAGAAGGCGATGGCGGCGCCAGCACTTCACGCACGGTTGTGCGTTTTATCCTGGGACTTCCTCGAAAAGACTGGGACCGTCGCATCCGCCTGGAAATGGAAGGTACGCCGTCTCGTGACTCCTGGCAAGTCTTGACCTGACATATTTTTGGTTGAATACCTAGCTTACAATGATATTATAATCCTTCCGGTGCCGGAGAACATGAACGGTGGGAAGACGCACACTTTCTTTTCATGGGCTTCTATCAATGCCTGGGTTCCGCCTGTCTACAATACCTCGCAATCCCCCCCACAGTTTTCGTACTCCAACTACTCGACATCACCTCCACCATTGGCATCCCACGACCCTCAAGCTGCTTGGGACGATCAGAACTCTGGTCGCTACAAGTCATGGGTGCGACCCGACTACGTTGTTAAGGTGGACGATGACTCTTTCGTCATGCTAGCCGAGCTGGAAGCGCGATTACGGGTGCAGCTACACCAAAGTCCACAATCGTCTCAACTGTCGTCTCCCACTTCTTCATCTACTTCGACCGTACCTACTGAGCGGTCTTACAACTCCAGCATTTCTGCGGCACATTCAACGGAGCCCGCTAAGTCGTTGATGTGGTATCCTCGGCCGACCTCGCCGAACGACCCTTTGATATATTGGGGATATTTAGTGAAGAACAGGTTCATGGCTGGAGAGCTCTATGCTTTGACTTGGAGTTTGGTGGATTGGATAGCTAAGGACCCTACGGTGAAAGGAATGACGAAGGGTGCAGAGGACAAGCAGACTGCTAAATGGATGGCATTGCACCCGAGGGCCAACAAGATCAGATGGGTCAGCGAGCGTTGTTGGATATACGACCATCCGCGCTCCGGTACCGTGTACGTTAATCTCTCCGTGCCTTGTTGCCTCCTGTGCTAATTCGAGATTTGCAGTTACTCTCATGGCTTTCTCTTCCCTCGGAAGCAACACGCGTCAAACGTGGATCACTTCCTACCTGGACAAGACCCCTCAAGAAGTACTTTCAGTCAATGGAGCGTTTGCTCCTACGCCTCCCTCGTGGGCCCATTCGAGCGTCTCCACGTTTGGTGTGCGGTATGCTCCACCGATACCGGACTTGACGACGCCCCAGAGCGTGGAGGCTTTGGTTGAAGGTAGCGACATGTCTATGCTTCGTGAAGGTCTGTGTTTCTGTCCCCGTTGCGTTCTATGGTGACTTACCATATCATGCTTGTTGGAATGTATAGGCAGTCCCATGTCACCGGAGTACGCCATGATCCACCGCGAAGGGCGCAAGAAGCGGTACGAAGACAAGCGTGTTGGGGGCACGATTGTGGTGCATTTCATCAAGAAAAATCTATGGTTTCTGGAGACGGCGTTGGCGTTGTTGGATGGGGATGAGTTGTCTGAGGCTGAGAGATATCAGAAGGTGGAGCTGGCTAGGGAGGCGAAGCAGGCGCGGGGCGAGTCGACGGATCTCTTAGAGGTGGATAAACACATAGTAAGGAAAGCCATCCAATGGCATCGACGACGGTAACACAGGTAACACAGGCTGTTTGCCTGTTGGACGGTTGACGTTTTGACGTTTCAACTCTCCCTCCCTTAGCTCACTTCGGCAATTATACGGACAGCGTGCTGCTGGATGTTCATTCGTTTGCAGAAAAAGTGTAATTTATTACCCATTATATCACTTCGCTTTGTTATTATTACATCCTTCATTCCAAGCATTTGCACTTTCACTTTCTATCATTTGGGTTTTCAGGATACGTTCCTCCCTACTTTTAGTTGTGGCTGTGATAAACTGATCGCAGCCGCAGGGATATAGGCCAAATTAGGAAGTTGGTATTCACATCTACACCCTACCGCGAGCTCTTCCCAATGTTCGTTCCTTGACCCCACAACCTGCCGACGGTGTGTGAGAGAAGAGCCTTGGGTATGTCTTGGGAGAAGTTGATCGTAACAGGGCTCCCTGTGATTAAAATAAACCACCGTATGACTCGCGTATGAGCCAATGAACCTGCCACAAAGTCTATCACACATTTATTCTAGGCACTCGCGATCACTTGCCGGCCATGGCGCAACCTCGGGAACTGGCAACGAGGCTGAATACTGAGGACTTCTTAGCGGAGCCGGAGGGCAAGGGCAAGGGCAAGGGCAAGGGCAAGGGCAAGGGCAGGGACAGGGGTACGTGGAGCGCATAACATGTCACTGCACATACTATCAGCCGCGACTACCCCACATAACTTGAACGCAACGGTGAATGAGCGTAAACTCGCAGCAAGCATGTGGTACGCGGTATATGGGCCTCCCACTGACACTGGCCTCGCTTTCATTGGTTATCCAATCCGAATACGAATGTCATTCGCAGAAAGGAGATGCGTACCGGCATCGGTCGTTTGCTACACTGTGCACACCACGGGGAGCACTTTTGAAATTTTGCTGCCCCAAGACACAGCATCACGCTAAAATTTCAATCAAAAGTACTCCAGGTTTTACTCTTGAATTTCGAAAAGAAGTTGTGTGCCGCGTAACGGCGGTGGTACTACGGCTCCTCCACAGTTAACCCACAAGTTTATGGCGAATTTTCTTTCTTGCAAAAAAAACATAGCCCAAACATAGCCTAGAATAGTCCGAACATACTCGTGTTGATGGCGCATTCATTATTCTTCATGCGGCTCGAACGTCGCACAGGAAGATGGAAAGTTGAGCCGAGGCACATGAGTGGGTGGGTGTGGGACCTGGGTTGCCCGTTGGTTGGGGCCCGTTTATGGGCAGCGTATATCTAGATCGGGTAGGTAGTGGTTGAACTGAGAGTAGAGTAAGAGAGTTAGTCCGGTCAAACAGAGTACATTCGATGATGAGATAAGGGTTAAGTAGTAGACAGATATTCAGGTATCATAGAATACATAAGCAATGAGGAGTAGACCCCATCCCATTCTCAAGAAGAGTAACACAAGGAATTAGCTGTTAACGTTCTACCGCGCGCACCTATCTACCTACAAATTACCAGCCATCCAACCCCGCGCCAATAACCGAACCACTGGTGAGACCCTCAGGCCCAGTCAGCGGAATCGAGCTTTGGTACCTATTCGTGACGGCTCGCACGATGATGGGGTACCACGCGCGGAACCACTCTCCCTCTCGTGTCCCTACGAGTTTGCGCATGCCGGAGGGGGTATTAATGATGCGCGGTGCGTTGGCTTGCTGAGGCTGTCCGGAGAAAGAGGCGAATGGGTAGGGTGGATTAGATGGGTACGGGTGACTTTGGCGTGGATTGGGTCGGTAAGGGTTGGACGACGACGACGCGACTGAAGGGGACAGATCTGCGAACATAGAATTCGTCGAGTCGGATAGCGAGGTGTGGAGGGCCGGCGCGAAAGGGAGCGGGGTATAGTTCGCGTTGGACAAGTCGACGAGTGGGGATGGAGACATCTGTAGTGTGTGAAATGCTGGCGGTGGCAAGGGTTCAGAAGGAGACGCCGCTGACGTCGACGCCTCTGGTACATAAGGCTGCTTTTCGTCGCGTCGGGCCTCGTTTCCACCCATATCCTCGTCTGCGTCTACGGGCACCCACCTCTTCAGCGCGTACGCGCCGCCACAGACCTCCCACCTGCCTCCGCCCCGTGGATGGAACCTCTTGAACAGCCACACAAACGGATATATCAATAAAATCCACAATATGATCCTCAACCAGCGCTTCGTTAGCAGTCTCGAAAGCTGGTTATCTGGCCTGACTATGATCTTCGACGCGCGCGTAGAGATCGTGACCTTGATATGGCCGGAGTACGGCGAGGCTGCGATGGCAGACTGTATGGCCGACGAGAGCGACGCAACATTCCAGCCGTACAGGACTTTTTCGAAGACGAATTCTTTGAGGAGTTTGTTGCTGGCGCAGTAGTCGTCGGCCCATTCGCGTAGGGTCCTGGATGAGCGCAGGATTGAAGAGGGTGGCGCACCATTGGGGATGTCTGGGGTGCCTTCTGTCCATTGAAAAGAGGGGACACCCGTCGTCCACGGTGGCATACCGCGCGAGGCTCGTTCAGATGACCAGCGCTTGTGGGCGGATATCTCTTCGGCAGTGCCCTCGCGCTTCCGCTTTGCTAAGCCGTCTGGGACGAGGACTTGGCGCACCATGGATCCGCGATAGGACGGTTCCGAGTCTGAGACTGACCACATGAGAGGGCCGGTGGCGTCAGTCCCCAGGAGAGACTGGGAGACGTCGATGTAGAAATCAAAGTCTGTGATTGTCTCCGAGTAGGATTCGTGTCTTGATTCGTACTTTCCGTTGTGCTCGTGGGTGACCCATCGTGAGCGGGTTTCGGTGTGGGAGCCGTGGCAGTGGATGCGGTATGTGGGCGGGGTGGATGATTGGGAGAGGAGGAAGCGGTAGAGGGCTTCACCGTCTGTGTTGAGGTGGGGGTCGTGTGAGACGATGTTGTCGCTGTCGATAAAGAAGAACTCTGCGTCGTAGGGGGTGAATTCTGGGGGAGGCTCCTCGCCGCCTGCGACGGGGAGCGGGAGTGCTTCTGCGATGTCGAACGCTGGGGGCGGGGGAGGGGGCGGGTCTGCAGAAGGCTTGTCTATGAGCTTTGCGGTGTCCGAGTCTGTGACAATCATGGTGGTTCGCACGCAAGGGAGAAGCCGCAAGGGGATAGGGCAATTGGTCTGACGTCAAGTCTCACGGCTAATTTATGTTCAGAACGTGCATCCTCTGCTCTGCCTGACCCAAATGTCCGTCCCATTTCCTCTCTCCTCCTGCTACTCACCTCTTTATGTCATCTAGCACTCGGACGACCACCAGCAGCCCCCCGTCGCCGTCGTCTCCGTCCTCAGAGCCCTCTTCCTCGTCGCCCGCCGTCTCTGAGACATCATTCTCCACGTCGTCCCCGCTGCCCTCCTCACCGTCTACAACGCCCTCCGACTCAGCGACGGCCACTTCATCACTATCTTCAACGCCCTCTTCAACGACTTCCATCACGGCCTCACAACCAGAGTCCTCACTGGCTTCTTCAACGACCTTCTCTCCGGCTTCACCGCCGGCCTCGACGCCAACCCCGTCCCCTTCGCCGTCCCTCGTGTCCACCACGTCCACCTCCGATCCCTCGTCGGACATGTCCACAACGACTACAACAACGACCCCGACCTCAGCACCTTCTCCCCCACCGTCTTCGCCACCACCTTCCTCTCCTCCTTCCTCCCCGCCCCCGACTTCGCCCCCGACCTCTCCGCCACCTACATCGCAGTCTCCATCCTCAGAACCACCCCAGCCTCCAACTACCTCGCAGCCCCCGGCATCGCAGCCCCCGACATCACAGCCACCACCACCACCGCCCCCGCCACCCTCCTCAGATCCACCACCGCCACCCTCTTCTCCCCCACCAAGTTCTTCAATAAGCTCGACTTCTGACCCTCCGCTAACGTCCCCTCCAGCTACTCAATCCTCCGATAACGTCCTACCACCATCGCTAACTTCCTCAATACTCCCCAACCACCTCCGTAGGTCATCTCTCAACTTCGCTTCACATACCCCCACTGATTTATCGACAGAAAAACGTTCTCATCAACTGTGTTCATAACAAGCACCAACGCAGACGGCCAGGCCTCAGTGATCGCCCCCTCTCAAGTCACGCAGATCGTCACCATCACAAACAGCGACGGCAAAAACCCTCACGTCCACCACAATCGGCCTCAACCCAACCCTAGGCACAGACAGTCGCGACCACGTCGGTTCAGCGTGAGTACCATCCCTAATCTTAAGCTCACTCCCATTATCGCGCTTCTTCTCCATCGCGCGAAGTAAGGGAAATTTTCTGATCACTAGCTTTGCTTCGCATCCACAGGTTCTTCTCGAACACTGGTGCGGTCGCAGGTGTGTTCGTCCTCGTTGGGCTCGCGGCAGCTTCCATACTCCTTTTCGTCATATTCGCAGTGCGTCGCCGAAGACGCACGCAGCGCATCGAACACGATACGGCAGTCTCCGCAACTCTGGCTGCAGCCGGGTACGGCCGCTCCCCGATAGTCGACGATGACGACGATGGCCCTGACAATAACAACGAGAAAACGTTGAATTTGCCTCACAGCGCGAACTCGCTGTCCGGATCGCAGCTGACGCACGGGAACAAGAACTCGACCATGAATTCATTGACTAATTCGGGCTTTTATAGAGACGACGGGGGTGGTGGCGGGTTGGAAGGCGGAGGGTCCTCCTCGGGGCATGCTATGCACGGCCTGCCTAACGTGATAACTACTGCCTTCGCTGTAGGTGGTGGGGCTGCAGCCATAACGGGTGCCGGCTCCAGTTCATCAAGTGGTGGTGGGCAGAGACAGTCTAGAAGTTCAACAGGATACTACGATTCGCCCTCGTCTTTGGAAAATGCGGGCTCTGCTCCCCCTCCCCCCTGCCTATCCGTTTCCACCGCCACCGCCACCGTCACATAACCCCGATCCGTTCAATCCGTACGCTGAGTACCACCGTGCGTCGAATACATCCCTGCCAGGTGGAGTTGATCCGGCTATAGCGGGTGTCTTTGCCTCATCCGGCTCAGCATCCCCGCCTCCGCCAGCTGGGGCAGCGTACTTCTACTCCCCCCATCCGCATTCACAATCCCCGTCAACAACGTATACGCATCCGACATCGCCGTCACCGTCATTCCAACGAGATGGGGACAAGCAACACTTCCATACCTTGAGCGGCAGTTATGAACCGCTACTCGGGGAGTATAACAGACAAAATGGCGGTAGCGGAAGTCCCCCGGTACCACCACGGAATCCTCTGCGAACGTCTCTCACGAAAAGGACGGATTCGAGTCCACCCGTTGCGTTCCCCGTTTCAACCAGTGCTGGGCCAGGGACACAGCGCCAAAGTCGGTCATACTCTGTCTCGAGCGGCGATGATGGTGTGAAGGCACACTTACTACCCTCCTTGATGCGTGACGACGGTGGTCCTAGTGCCGAAGTCGGCGGAGTAGCAGGAGTACGCCCAGCCGACCAACGAATAGACCCAATCGTCAACAGCCCGAACGAAGTCCACGAGCTCTACCACGACAACTACCACGACGAACACCAGCACCCGTACGACCCGTATTCGTATTTCCATATCAACGATATGAACGACGATGATAGTATCGGGACGGGGCTGATTAGGGACGAGGAGGACGCGGGGCGGCCGGGGTTTAAGCTGGGGGTGAGGAATCCGGATGTGAGTACCGGGGGGAGCGGGGAGGGGAGCCGGATGGGGAGCAGGGAGGCGCTGTGAGCGGGAGTGAGCTGAGGGGGGGAGGGAGGAGGGGGAGGTTGATGCCTACATTCCACCACGCACACACGGATTCGCCACTTCCCCCACCTTCGATTCGATTTCTTGCTAAAGCTACTGACACATATTCACATAGACCCTACACTTACACTTCATCTTCATTCGAACATTCACTGACGTTGACCTCGACGCATTTTGTGCCGTAAACAAAGCCGTACTCCGCTCGTTCTTGTTCTTGTTGCTTGGCTGTTGCATGCTGGCTACATGTATATTATTTTATTATCTCGTACATACACACATACGTCTTATGCCCCCAACGTACTTGGCACTTGGTGCGCACCCCATGATGATATCCTGTTATCCTTCCCTGCATCCCTTCATCCTTCCGATCTTCACCCCCACCCCCAACCTTGCATTCTTGATCATCACCATTCTTGCACCTGGATCTCGGGCCGCCCACCTTCGACTCCAATTTCCAATCCATCCACATTCTATCGATCACCACAGACAATGAGATGCTGTTGTGTATACCGCTTGTCGATCAACCAATTCTATCATTTCTATCATTTATAGTATTGGTAGAGGACGTTCGCTAGCACTTGCACTGGCGGCCTACATACGTATACGGTACCACCACCCTTGCATCCATATGTACTTCGTACAATTTATACATACCGTGACATACAGGCGTATGTATTTTCCGATCCATCCAATTCGCTTCAGAGTTCGTGGTACTAACTATCGGAGACGACCGTCTCGAAACAACGCGGCGACGGAACACCTCGATATTTTTGCTTTTTTGGACCGTGCCAATGCTTTGTTCCGGTCGGCTCATAGACAGAATGTCGATGACCTTTTTTTGCAGTGCAATCGCTAATTAGTGATCAGCTTTGCGGCGTTGCCGTTCAACATTTACACCCCAAGAGTGCAGCACCTCCGTACATTCCATAGGGATCCTAGCCATGCACGACTTTGACTCGGCAACTCCACCGGCATACTGCAAATAAGCCTGGAGTTGTCTGCGGGCAGCGTTGCCCGCCGCACGGAGTGCCACCATCAGTGGTGGATGCATGGCCTGAAACGTGTATCTGCATTTGTGCCATTTAGACTTCGCTGAGTGCTGAGGGCTGAGGGCTCAGCGGGATAGAAATGATCACCGATATCCCTGGGTGCGGAGGCTGAAACTGCTGAGGGTCGAATAGAACGGAATGTACACGTTTAGGGATTGGAGCGAACAAGACATTTCCAAGGTCGTCGACATGTGAACCTGGACGATCTTTTCAATGGCCCCGAGCCTCCTCGAGGTTAGGCCCTTAGCAACTTCGCCTATCTTGCCTGAAAGAACTCGTGGAGGAAGTTGAACGTTGTGCAGGCTTGCGACTCGATCACCCCTGAGCCTCGGAGTTCATTTCGATCATGATCGAAATGCGGCGTCTAACTCCTTTCGTTGTCCCCGTCTCCCACAGGCTGCCAGTAGCTACTTTCGACTTATGCTGTGGGGGATTTTGTGTTTTACTGCGAATTCTGCCGCTTAGCGCTCAGTGTCAGCGTTTACCATTATCCTTGCCATTTTAACCACTGATTTACTTTTCCAGGCCCGATGTTTCCCACTTAGACACGCCATGAGAGAAATTGTTATCTCTCCATGCGCCGTCACTCCAAGTTTGTTCCCAAGACCCAGTGCAGTCCGCATTACTTTCCATGTGGAAAATATACGACTATTATAAGCCACTATCAACTGGGTGCACACACAGCCTTCAGGCAGCGGAGGGAAAGTTGATAGTATATGCCTCCTATCCACGACACTCCAATACTCGGAATGACCACTCGCCCGCCTGTCACCGCCCCAGTCGAGTACGGGAATAGCGCCTCCTTCTGGGTGGAATATCCCTCAGGGCTCATTGATGTATCCCTTTCCCACCACCTCTCACCGAGTGATCACTGGCAATCCAACGGCGGCACCGTCACCCACAACGGTTCTGAGAAGACGGATGGAGCCCACGCTGAGCCTCCTGCGTTGGGCGAGAATCAAGTCGATATCCCTGTAGACGGAGGAAGAACGGTCAGAATCGATACCTCAGCAACGGCGATCGTGGTCATTGACATGCAGAAGTACGTATCCGTAACGTACCTCCGAATGGCCTTATGACTGATAATTCGGCTGTGACGGATGTACAGCTTCTTCTTACATCCAGACCTTCGTGATCATCCAACGGGCTTGAAATGCGTAGACCCCCTCCTGAATATCGTGCCGGCATCGAGGAAGAAGGGCATCAAGGTACTCTGGGTGTACGTTACAACATCAGCACTTATCTCCCCTTTTCATTTATCTTCTTTTGTATACTAGCAACTGGGGCATCACTGAACATGAACTCAAGACAATCCCTCCCTCTCTCGTCCGTGGCTTCATGAAAAGCGGGCGTGGTGGATTCGGTGGCCAACTCCCAGGGAAATTCGGTCGTCTCCTCATGCGTGGCGAATACAACTCCGAGCTATACGGCCCTCTGCAAGAGGAGTACATTAAGGGCGAGAAGGCAGGCACGGATGTCTGGATCCATAAGAATAGAATGAGCGGGCTTTGGGGGTATCAGACAGCTCTGGATTTGTGGCTGGAGGAGAATGGGATTAAGACGCTGTTCTTTGCGGGGGTTAATGCTGATCAGGTGGGTTTCGTTGAGGTTTCGAATTACGTTGATGAGATTTCTGACGCTCGCTGCCAGTGCGTACTCGGCACGCTCGTCGATGCGTATTTCCGAGGATACAATTGCTTAATACTCGAGGATGCAATTGCCACGACTTCCCCTGAGGGCGGTTTAGCCAATGTGCTGTACAATGCTGCAAATGTGAGTATGCTCTTCCTACGGGTAAATCTAGTTATTCACTCTTCCTCCTAGAGCTACGGATTTGTTACCGACACTTCTAGAGTGATTTCTGCATTGGGCTGAACTACGCAATGCGGCTACGGTAATCCTTTCCTTTAACAGAAGGAAAGGCAAGGGGAGGTAACGCTAAAGGGGTTGTTTGTATACAACATGTATATGTAAGAAATACAAAGTGTGTATGATTACTATGCTCAAGGTTTGATGTTTCTAAGTCCGTACACGTTGATGTCATGACAAGACTCCTCCAGAAGTATCTCGATTTACTTTTGGACGTACCTATGAAGGAGAGGTCAATTATGTACGATAGAGGAGTATGCGACCAACTTACGTCCAGTAAAGTACGCCTGGTCAAGATCTCGGCTGGATTTTTGGCGTACATTTGTTCAGGTTCTGGAGGAGTTACAGTACGATCATCCCATATATGGACCAAGGGACGACCATGATCATCCGTGGGTGTAGTAGGTTTCGAGTGTGACGAGACTGAAGACGGCGGTGTGCCGAACGGATTATAATCCGACAACTTCGCCGACTTGGGTCTGCTGAGGGATCGCGGAGGCACCTGTGGAGGCGGGTGTGGTGGTACGGGAATCCGGGTCAACAAAGGCTTTACAGACGGTTGAACAGGTTGCGGAGCGGCGAGAGTGTTAGGATTCAAATGAGTGATGCTCGATTCTTGCTCATACACAGAGTCGGCGTCCCTGTCTGATGGCGGCAAGGATGCGGGATACATTGAAGGAGTGGATGGAGCAAGTGACAGCCTTGACTGCCTATGCAGACTCGCATATTGGTCCGAGGTGATCGCAAGACCGATATTGGTGTGCGGATGCACGTTGTCTCCGAATGGATTATCACCGGCTCTGTTTGATGCTCCACCGGGCTGACTCTGGCTGAACATCGGCTGCTGCTGGTGTCCTGCCGAAATCGACGAGCGCACTTCGTCGTCAAGGAGATTTCTACCAGCGGCTGATCGAGTGGTGTTATCTGAGTGAATATTGACGCCAATCATGGGTGGATCAGTAAACGGATCAGAGGGTGGGCGGGGATTCTGGATGCCGTCTAACCATTGCTCGCGGCGGAGTCTACGGCGGCGCCGACGACAGAGCACAAAAATTACTCCAGCAATCAACGCAGCGACAAGGCCCACTGAGACGAAAATACCAGCGGCAGCGCCTCTGTCATCCAATATTCTGATATCGGTGTCAGTATGTGCTTTTATGCTCTCGAGCTTGTAAGAACCCGACTTACGACTGGTTACTGAGTGCGGAGTTATTCGAATCAAACCCGGTAGGATTGGCAATGACGTGCGTGAAGGTTATCGACGAGCCATCTGGTTCCGTGGAGGTACTAAGGATGGTGACGAAAGGTGGCGCTGCGACCGACGTTTCGCCGTTAATGGAGTCGGTTACAGTCACGGAAACGGGTCGGGAAAACGTCGATTCTGGGACATCAGTAATCGTACGGGTGATCATGTGTCGAACTGCAGAAGTTGTCGATGACGCTTGGCCAACTTGGAGACAGTCAGTCTAGGAAAAGAATAAGGAAAATATTCGTTTACGCACTAGCTCCTACAACGTCGACGGACAACGGTGTGCTTGTACTTGTCGGACTAGAACTCGTACGCGCGGGAAGAGTCTGACCATTTGTACGTGGCGTTGAAGATGCAGGCGTTCTGGTCGCAGGCTCAGCGGGCGCTGAGGATCGCCGTGTAGAAGTCTCGGGACTCGCCGCTGGCGGGGCAGGAGCTCGTGTCGTCGTCAGCTCCGCCCTTTCAGTGCTGGACTCTGATAGCGCGGGACCAGCAGGATTCTTTACAGGCAGACTGCGAGCGCCGTTCAATGACGAAACGACTAGCAAATACACAAACACCTACGAGGCTGACGGCTTAACTGAGGCAGTAGTACTATGAGACATAGTAGATACGCCCGCAGTGGGTGAAGCTGAATCGCTGGGAGGGAGGGTGATAGAGGGCCCGTCGGTCTATATTGTCATCAGCTCAATATATTTACGGATGGAGATGACTCCGGACATACGATGGCTACAGATTCAGGTAATGAAATCCCGTCTGGTGCGTCTACAGAACGGGAAGAAAGTCCGCGAGAGGTTGATGAAACCGTCTGGGAGGCCGCTGGTGCTGAGAGAGACAGTGATATAGATCGCGAAACCACTGAATTGTCATCCATGTTGAATAAAATGTCAGCAGGTTGCCAGCATGACCCAGAGATGAGGGGGACCGGTCTCAACCAACGACTGGAGCAGTGTCGGGAGGAGGAGGAGAGGGTGCTACAACTCAGACCGACAAACACACCTGAAGCAGACGTAGCGGGGGTGCTAGTCATCAGCCGACTAGCGCACAGCTAGTATGCAATGTACTACTCTGTGAAGGGGGACCCAGTGAGTTGGCAGGCAACTCGGACAAGTGCTGGCCTAGTATCATATAGCCTACGTGGAAGCGGGAAAACCTCGACACTATGCGGGTGAATCGGTCAGTTGATCTGCGATTAGCTGGCTGGCCACACCGGCTCCATACGGTCCCAGACAAGAACCCAAGAGAATCGCAGGCGTCTTACCGCAGTTACCGCGAGAGCACGCCACCATGGGACTTTCTCCGTATGTAGAACCCAGACCCGAAGCCTCAAGGTGTGTCATGGTCCACATGAAGAAGACCTGGTATGCAT
Source organism: Pleurotus eryngii var. eryngii (assembly GCA_029467805.1). Classification (NCBI taxonomy): domain Eukaryota; kingdom Fungi; phylum Basidiomycota; class Agaricomycetes; order Agaricales; family Pleurotaceae; genus Pleurotus; species Pleurotus eryngii. The sequence continues at coordinate 1,464,993 of SZVJ01000018.1, forward strand.
ACGGTTCCAAGTTACATGGTTCTAGCTAGCTAATCCACAAAAATATACAGTATCCAACATGATTGGCAACAAATCAGTCAAAAGATAATAGTGTAATATGTGGGAACGGCTGTACTTTAACGTGTCAGTTTGAAACAGACTCATGGGAGATAATTAAGAAACTCACAAATGGAGTGAGAGTGGCAGCTGGTATAGCAAATGAGTGGGTATGAATTATAGGATAGGCGAATGGGCAGTGTGTAATCTGATACGATAGGCGATGTATTACCCGGAAAATCGAGTCTTAGAGTTTCCAATGCCACGTCAGCGAATAAGAAGATACAGTTATCAAAGAAGCTCTCACAAAAATATAGGCAGTCATGAGGACCTCAGCAGCACTTGGTCCCCGGTATCCACCTCTTCATCTTTAGGCGGACCGTTCCCTTCTTGGGTCGTCCACTCAAACTCCCAAAGCTAAGACGACTCGAGCTGTTGACTCTCCTTAACGCCCGGTCGCCGTAACTCACACCACTCCCCGCCTTCTCTGGATCCAACGTGCCCGACTCGATAGCCAACAATATTGCCCTTGCCACCAACAAGAACGGAGCCTCGACGTTATCGCCGGTTAGTGACGACGTCTCCATAAAATGAACATCTACCGAGGGATGAGGGACAAGCTTTAGACGAAACGGAGCTAGTCTAGAAACTCACCGTTGTCCGCAGCCCATTTACTCGCCTCTGCCCACTCCACCTCTCTCTCATCATCTCGGTCCGCTTTGTTCCCTACGAGCACCGTGACAAGGTGTGGGCTTGCCAAAGCCTTTGCGTCGGCCAACCATCGAGATAGATTTGCAAAGGAAGCCCGGCTATACAAGGCATGGGTGAATATCTTCGGTTATGTGGTTGCACAGCATAATCCGGCACCAACCTTGTTATATCATATACCAGGATAGCACCTGCAGCACCACGATAATAACTGCGCGTTACCGAGCTGTGTAACCGTTAGCAACGCCGTGGCGCTTTCTGGTCAAAGAAGCGTTCATACCGAAATCGCTCTTGCCCTGCGGTGTCCCAGAGCTAGAACTCGTGTGAGAGAAATGCGAAGGGGATAGTTCTAGTCGCTCACCTGAAGTTTGATTCTTTTCTCTCCTAGATTGACAGTTCGGCTTGAGAACTCCACGCCTATAGTATGTTGCGAGTGATCCTTGACTTGTTTGCGAGATTGGTATTGTGACCGTCAATTGCAGGTCGAGCTCTTACAAGAATTGTGGATGAAGTGGTGCAGCAGACAAGATTTCCCGGTCCCCGCCTCTCCTACAAGATGCATTCAAGTCAGAATCTCCATTTGCTGCGCCCATTGCGAGGTCTTACCAATTACAATAAACTTCATGAGAAAGTCTGCAGGGAAATCATGAGAATAGAGACAATCTTGTAGAAAGAGCACGCGTGCCATATGCTTCAAGCAGCTCTGTTGCGTCCGCGTCGTAGTCGTTGAACGCCATGGCAGGGGAAAGGGTTAGATAGTGGTGTGGCCGAAAGCAAACATGCCAAAGTCGATGATTAGCCAAATGAGTTCAGGTTGCACAGGTCGGCCCGCTTCACTGAATGTTCCCACGGTTAGTATTCTGGACGACGCGAATTGTCACCCTGGTCCTTCGTCCTACCCCCGTCCTCGTCGCGCGCGGCAATGGAACGCGGGAAATTCAAATACTGCCGAGTTATTTTACAAGACGGCGCGGACGGCGGCGACAACGACTACCACCCTTTCCATGGCACCCATACGTCGATAATGGTCTGCCCAACGCCCTCCTGGCTGTCGACGATGTAGTACCAAGGGTAGGCCGCCGCGATGAGGCAGGCGTGCTGGCCGACGATCTCAAGAACTTCACCAATTTTGACCGGGTCCGCCCCATCTCCCGCCACAAGGGTACCATGCTCCTGCGAAATCCTCTCTAGCCACCAGTTCTTTCCTTTGACGTCCCCATATCCGCCCGACGGCCCCGTATCCTTGCTAAAAGCTATCGCACCAGCATCTACCACGGCCTCATCTTTGCCGCCCACGCCTCTCCCAGGGTAGTACGAGATTACCGTAGCGAGAACCCACTGTGCAATATCTTCATCGTTGACCAATGTCGTGTGTTTCTGTTGGAGGTCGAGCATCGGGTAGTTGCCTGCGTGTAACTCCAAGTCACCGTGCAATAAGCTATTCAACATTGCTCTGGATTCAGCACTCGCAGCGTGTGCGGTCGGCGTGGATCCGACGGAGAGCTTGAACCTCGGCCATTCGCGTTCGATCTGTAGGGATGCTTGGATTGATAGCGCGATCTCTGCCGCCTTGTTAACAACCTCAACCTCAGAACTAAGGAAGTATTCTGCTCCAGGACGGGATGTTGAGCCGTAAGCATTCCCGGCATGCGCGTAGAATCCGTATATCTCTACTGCGGTTGACGTGAGACTTGCTTTGATCAACGCCTTCATTTCCGGGGAATCAGGCGGCACGCCAGCTCGCCTAGTCAAGGTGAGTACGCCTTTCCTTCTGGAAGAATCCATTGTACTCACTTCTGTCCCCCGTCGCATTTAATAAATACAGACCAAGGGGGAGCAACGCCTTGGGCCTTCTGGTGTGCCTCCAATGCTTGGACCTGTTCTAGATGGTCTACTATCAACCGAAGTGACCCCCCAGAAGCCGATATCTTCTCCCGAAGCGCCATCAAGTCAGCTATCTTATTAATGGCCACCGGCACGCCGTAGAGGAGCTTCAATATTTCAGCCATGGCTGTCGATTCAACGTAGAATTGGAGGGGCTGACATCGTTTACTGTGCCATCCGCAAACAAGCCTGCTTCTACGACCTCCCAAGCTTCCATGACTGTCGAAACGATCACAGCCCCGGTCTTGTCTACACTCGATTGCATTTGGAGCCGAGTCCCCTCCGCAGTCTGTGGTCCTCACGTCAGATAGATCCTCTCTAGAGGACTTGCATTACTTTATGTGTCTTGAGGTGAGCCCTGAAGGCGGCGCCCCACTCCTTGGCTCTTGCGTGCATCTTGCCGCAATTGTTGGCGAAGATGGCTTTGTCGATGACCATCGCAGGTGTCCGGACGGCATGAAGGGATTTCCCTCGGAACTCTTCCAGCAGGCGATCTTTCGACGGCTTTGCCGCAAGGTGAATAGGCGTGTATGTCTGCATCGTCTAGTGCAATGACTGGGAAGACTCAGGTGCATCCAGGTCTTGCAGATGTGTTTTATCTCCCATCGGACCGGCCGTTCCGCAATCAGCTATTCGGCATTCTCTTACAGTTTCTTGTCTACACTTCCAACATGGCGCAACCACTTCATCCCGCTGTGGTACCCCGCTTGGACCCTGCGTACGTCGAGTTCCATAACGAGCACATCGTCAACATTATCCCGCCCCATACATTGCCATGGCATCCATCGATTCGTTCTGGTCCGGCTGTACCAGGGGCATCGGAGGCCCTGCAGGTGGGATCAACCAAGGATTACGATCTGAGCCACTGCAAGGTGCGGGTGTTCACTCCGCCTGGTGATGCGCCTTCAGATGGATGGCCGGCTCTCTTGTATTTCCACGGAGGCAAGTCCTTGAGCCACGCTATCTCGTATGCGTCGATGTTGACATTACCCCTCCTTGACAGGTGGGTGGACTCTCGGAAACATCGCTAGTGAAACACCGTTTGCGACGAATGCCTGCATTCGTGAGTAGGGTCCGTCAGCTTGAATAGCATACGCTACTTAGTCTATCTACGACAGGCGCAAATTGTGTAGTGGTCTCGGTTGATTACCGGCTTGCGCCAGAGAATCCCTTCCCTGTTGCAGTAGAGGATGCATTTGAAGCCCTCCAGTGGATTGTCGGTGCAGGTGCCTCTGTCTTAAATATCTCGAAGAGCCGCGTTGCCGTCGGCGGATCGTCGAGGTTTTTTCACTGTCTACTTGCTCTACTGTTTGCTGACTCTATTTATTACAAGTGGTGGCAACCTAGCTGCCATCGCTGCACTAAAGGCTGCTCAACTGCCAACGCCCATTCCAATCCTCTTGCAATTATTGATCGTTCCGGTGACGGACAACACAGCTTCTACCACGGGTAGCCCTCACCAGTCGTGGCTCGAAAACGATAATACCCCATGGCTATCCCCCGGACGCATGATGTGGTTCAGGCGGAACTACCTTCCTAATGAAGCAGATTGGACCAACTGGGAAAGCTCTCCAATGTTTGCTCCGGTTGACTTGATAAGTAAAACACCAAAGGCATGGATTGGGGTCGCGGAACTTGACGTCCTGAGGGACGAAGGCATCGCTTACGGCGAGAAGCTGAAGAAGAATGGTGTGAGCGTTGAAGTGAAATGTTATCCGGCAGCACCGCATCCTATCATGGCCATGGATGGTACGCATTCTCGTTGTTTCTATCTGGTGATGTATCCCGACTAAAATTATTGCCTCGTGCCGTATCGTGTGCGTGTGGGTCACAGGGTGAGCTTCTTAACGTACTGCATTCCTTCGTGTGTTGATGTTCCTCTCCCCTGTGTAGTGTGCTGGCAGTCGGTCGTCAGCTCGTGTCAGATGCTATAGACGCTTTGATAGAGGCGTTCGCCTAGTTTAATCCATGATCCCAATTCCCTCCCAGCTCCCTTGGGCTATAGGGTAGAATATACCGGCATGAGACTCCTGACCTATTCGAAGTGAGTTATGGAACCGATATCGCGCCACGGCATGGATGCGCCCATCCACTGGGGATAACAAACTTCTTCCCTATCAGAAACTCGTTCCGTGCTCCTCATAAATACTGAGGAACACCCAATGCATTCTCAGCTTGCCGTGTGACCGATTTGCGACAGAGCAGTCATGTCTACGAATCAGCTTTCCGACGATCTGGTGAGGGAAGCAATCAAGTCTGAAGACGCTGCGAGCGGAATATCCATTGCCCCCACCGATGAGCTTCGGGAGGTCCCACGAGACGAAGAACGCCGCTTGCTATGGAAGTTTGACACCAGATTACTGCCTCCGCTCGCGTTTATGTCTGTGCTATCTACATAAACTGAGCAGGTCATTTACTAACATCTACTCAGGTATCTATGTAATGCCCTTGACAAGGGAAATGTTGGCAACGCCAAAACAGACGGGTGGGACAAAGTAATAGTGATAATGTCTGAACTTAATACTCCATACTAACATGCAAGTAGGATATTCACCTCACGGGGAACCAGGTAACAAATGTTCTTGTGCGAAGATACCACTGCTAACTTGCACAAGTACTATCTACTAGTAATGGTTTTCTACGTGAGCACAGCTTCCTCGTAACAAAGAGATCCAACTAACATCCCCCAAACAGGTCCCTTTCTGCCTGTAAGTTGTGCAACAGCGAATTGAATACATACAGTGGTACCTAGCGATCCTTTGCCCAGGTTTGGTACACCTATTAGTCTTGTCGTCAAGAAATTCTCTGCCGCGCGAGTGCTGCCAATGATGATGGTCGGCTTTGTGAGTGTTCTCCATTATCGTAAGACGTAGAGTGAAACTCACGGTAAAAATAGGGCACCATGTACTCTTCCTCATTCCAATCCAGCGAACGTATCTTAACGCCAATACCAGGTCAATACTGGCAGCAGTTGCTACAAATTTTGGAGAAATCTTTACCATCCGGTTCTTCCTTGGCATTTTCGAATCTGCAATGCTTCCGGGAGTGGTCAGTACTAGCTTTCCCCATTCTCCAAAGTTAAGCTGGACCATGAACTAGGTGTACTACCTGTCCACCTTCTACAAACGAAACGAGCTTGCCTCAAGGCTTGGTATATTCTACGGTGCGGTCCTCCACTGTGAAATAAAGATGAATCTGAAGATCATCTCCAGCTGCTGCGTCTATCGCTGGCGCGTTCTCTGGTGAGGACAACGTATTTCCTTTCCACTGATGAACCCCTGATTGACTTCGCTTCAGGTTTGATTGCCTTTGGCGTCTTTCACATCCATGATCCCAAGCACCACGGATGGCAGTATCTGTTCTGGATTGAAGGTCTCCATATATCCCGAGTGGCCGTCTAATACTCATAATCTATGTAGGCGGTGGAAGCGTGCTGTTTGCGATATTTGCTTACCTTTGGCTGGTGAGATTCCATGAAATCTGCCTTCGAGTTAGCTGATTAATTGCTTGCCTAGCCTCGATCTCCCACTACATGGAGATCGTTAAACGAAAGAGAGAGGTCGCTGGCTCGGGCTCGTGTCTTGAAGGACTCCTCTGCAGAGGTTGACGAGCGGCTTGACATCGGTCACGCCTTTGCTGCTTTCAAGGATCCCATGTACTGGATTTGGGCACTGATAAACCTATCTTTCGGTGTCCCATTGGCCAGCGTCAACAACTTCCTTCCCCAAATCGTGGCTAGCTTGGGGTATTCTACCGTTAAGACAAACCTTCTGACTGTGGCGCCAAACGTGACTGGCACCGTCGCGCTGTTGCTCCTTACGTTCTCGTCTGACTACTTCAGGGAAAGATCTATTCATATGTAGGTCACTGCATTACTACTATGAGAAAGTTACTAATCTTGCTCCATAGCTGTATTCCGTTGATGGTGGGCATCCTGGGGTTCATCATCCTTGGATCAATCGATCCATTGGAGCACCGACAAGTTGCGTATTTTGCGACGTTCCTCTTGACGATGGGGGTGAGTATCCATATATAAATTGCGTGTTGGATCTGTGCTGAAGGTAATTGCAAGGCGTTCGCGCCATCGGTCTTGGTCGCAACGTGGTATTCTAACAACACTGCTGGCGAATCGAGGAGAGCCGTCGTCGCAGCCATTATGGGTCAGTAGCAAAGGTTAAGGAATCTATCGTCCTTGACCTTTGAATTGTAGTTGCGATCGCGAATTCCGCGGGCTTGATATCCACGAACGTCTTCAGAGCTCAAGACGAGCCTAGATATATTCCCGGTATGTTATGTTTTCCATTTCGATCACACACTGAGATTATCCTAAAACACTTTTCAGCTCTTGCGACATCAGGTCGGTGAGAGAGTTAGCTTGGCAGTCGATATATTGACGAGTTCATTCATTAGCTGCTTTCGGAGGGCTTTGTCTGATTCTCGTGTTGTCGTAAGTAACGAGCGAACTTTAAACAAGATACTGACCAGGAGCACCGTTCGACAGAGTTGGTGCTTATATGCGTTGGGAAAATCGCCGTCGTAATCACGTCCAAGGCATCAACGTAACAGCAGCAGATGTGGACACGAGCATCCTGAAAGAGGGTCCAAGCTCTCCTAGTTTCCGATACATGTACTAGGCCTAAGCACTGTGCACAGTGAGTAGGATAGGTCCATAGCACGTACTATATTGGTGTTGTCGACCTGGATCACCCAACAATGGTAGCAACCTAGGATATAAAATTACTCCTAGACCGGTCAATACGGAGGTGTACAACCTTCGTCCATGTAAGCGACTCAGACGGGCCGTCGACGCAATAAGATTCATTCGGTGATAATCTAGTAACGCAGAAAATGAAGTCATTCAGAAACATCAGCGTTAACCTGCCTGGTTGCAAACATTCGCACTGTGCATATGGTACCTATATTTTCACATGGAGTTTGAGAGTCAAATAGGAAAGAAAGAGCTAAACCGTCAAAAACAGAACTTTTATCGGCTTGAGTGACCTGTGTTGACAGTTAGACAACGAGCGAAAGTATATCTAAAGTGTGCAACCTAACGAATATATCGCAAATTTACTGATGAGCTTGCATGATGGCGTCCGATATGAAGGTAGCGGAAACTTGCTTGCCACCAAACCAGCGACCATTGAGACCTTGGATAGCATTTTTGGCCGAATCTATAGAGTCGAACTTGACGTAGATCTCGCCCTTTGGTGACAGCTTAGTTGACTATCGAATAGTCGAGAGGATGGTTACTAACCTGGGTCTCCTTCTCAACTTTTATAGCTTCGACCTTGCCGTATTTCTCCTCGCATTCACCTTTGACGTCCTCCGCCAAGTCCTTGTCCCAGTCGCGCTCAGTTTCTCTGCAGCAAGATTGAGTATATGTGAGCATCGCCGGGGGAAATGTACTGACTCTTCGGGATCGAACATGTTCTTCAGGAGGACGGACTTCGATTGCATTGCTTGAGGAATATTGGGTTTGCTATCCTCAGAAGGTCAGTGATGGAGGCGATGAAGAGAGTTTGTGAGCTTACACGACTGTAGGAGTAACGGGGGCGGGCTCAATCCTAGCAAGTTTCTGCATTAGTGCCTGGCGGGACGCTGCATTCAAGTTACCACCTGGGATGAACATAATCAGAATAGGAATAGGCCCAACGAGGGGGAGAAACCATACCGCCGGATTCATCTAATGTGTCTTGTTGCGTATATTTAGCAGTGCCTTTCTCATGAACCGTGTTGACACGAAGCTGCGGTATGTAAGCCCATGCAACCAGTCCCAACTTTGAAGAAAAGTACTTACTGTGCGTCCGGCTAGTTCGAAACCTTCCATTTGTTCCAGCGCCATTTTGGCATCTTCAGCACGTTTGTACCTAGAGCAAGTTAGTCGGCGGCTACGAGAAAGCAGAAGAACATAGGCTTACTGGACGAATGCGTATCCTTTGCTTCGCCCTGTCATTGGGTCCCTGTGAAGGTCGACAAACTCCAATTCACCAAAGGGTTCGAAAACCTGCTTAATGTCTGATTCGGTGAGATTGAAGTGCAGCGAGCCAACATAAAGTCTAAAGGGGGAGATAGGTTAGCCTATGGAACATTAGACAAGGAAACTTCTCACTGCATTGCACCGTGCGGTGCGCTGACGCCAGGAGGCAGATTGAGGTTTCTGGGAAAACATTAGGACAATGGGTTCGCAGAAACCAGTTGACTTACCCATCTCCGGGATGAAGTCGGTTTCTCTCCGCTTCAGTGAGCTGTACCATGATGGGCAATCCCATGACGACAGTACCTGAAAGAGAAAGGGCTTTCTCTACTAACTCGATAGTACGGAATTCAACATAACCAATGCTAAACGGGAATTAGTGTGGGCAATAAGAGTGTGTGTTTAGACGTACCCTTTGGACCGCCGAGAAAGCCGGTCGGTAACAATGCGAGCATCCATGACAGTTCCTTCTCCAAGCTTGTCTTCGAAGAAGTAGCCCAGGTCACGGGCAGTAAGGCGGGCGGCAAGCTGTGAAACGAACACAGACCGAGCTTCCGAATCGTCTTCTTTCGGTTCATCAGGATTGTAGTCCTCCTGAGGAGGAGGTTCGTAAGTTGGCGAAGGTCTTCTAAAATGTCATCAGTATCATCCGAGGTTAAGAAACGAAACGCACTTGAACGGAGGTGGCGAATTCTTTCGCAGTGAACCCCTGCGAGGAGGAGGAGGAGAATGGAACTCGTCGTCCCGACGTCTGTTCCGTCCATAGCGAGGAGAGTCCTCGAAGTCGTCGCGACGCCGCCTGTCACCACCGTTGCGCTCGTGATCACGAGAGCGGGTTCGGCGATCGTGGTCTGGGGATCTGGGCCGAGGACTGCCTCTTGGTTCTGGAGGAGGTCCACCTGCTGGTGGAGGTGGAGGAGGAACGTCGTCCATTTTCACGTCTCCATCGTCAGATTTCAGACGCTTGCTAGTCCTTTCGTCGAGCTCTTTATTATCATCAAAGCCGTCGACTTCGTCGCCCCGCTTGCGTCGCCGGTCGCGGTCTTCCCTAGCGCGGTCCCTATCTCTATCCCTACGACCATCTCTTTCTCTTTCACGGGGGCGGTCACGGTCTACGTCTCTCTCTCTTCGCCTGTCTCTGTCTCTGTCTCTTTCCCTGTCTCTATCCCTGTGTGACTTGTCCCTCGACCTATCACGATACTTGTCGCGGCTGCGACTGCGTTTGCGTCTTTCTTCAGGATCAACTCTATCTCTCCGTCTGTCTCTGCCCGACTTGTCCCTTGACACGGAGCGATGTGACCTTCGGGTACGTAGAGTGTCTGTCGAATGATCACGCGATCTGAGGAGAGAAAAAGAACGCAAAGAATGAGTTTCTATAGTGAGAACTGTGATTCATTGTGAAGATGCATACGATCTATGTGCTGGAGACTTAACCGACTCCGTTTTTGCATGCGGCGAGGACATCTTGGTTGTACACTTTGAAGAGGGACGCGGTAAGACTCAAGAGGAGCTACGGCTGTGCGCTGCCGTAATCATCTTTTTGGATTTAAGCGCCGTCACAAGCGTTTGGCCTTCGGAGCCAGACAGAGAATTTGATCAAGAGATTTGCTTTGTACAAGGTCTAATATATCATTTTCGATCTATATGCCTACAAGAGGCCTGCCAACCTTTGACGAACCCGTTTCTCTGCCTGACCGAGTTCGGATTCCTCGGACTTGCGGTAGAGCTCGTTCAATGGATTCTCAGCCCCTTCCTTCTCAAGATCGGCTTCAATCTTCGAGAACTCCTTACAGAACTTCCCGTTCAGCACCTGTAATTGGATTGTCAACGGTACTGTAAGGATTGTAAGAAGCCTCTCACTTGGTTATACAAAATGTTCTTGAAGTGCTCCCTGGCGTCTTTACCGTCGAGTGCAAGGGCACCGCTGAGCTGCCCGAATTGTGAGACGGACGAATGGTGCTTCAACTGAGAGATAGTTGTTTAATCAGTGACGTTAAGGCGAAAGACATCTAATTTGCCTGTTTGATAAACCCTTCTTCTGCAGCTCGCTCAAAGATCTCGGCTGGTTCTTTCGACATCCACCTAGAAGCCCAGGTAAAGCATAGATAAGTCGGACGCTACAATTTCTCCGTACATTTCATAACAAAGAGCCTCATCAGAGCAACCGGCTTCCTTGAGAACGCTGAAAGCCTCTCTGGATGACTGTCATTGCTCAGCTTTAAGGCACAGCAGCCATCGGACATACCGGAATAGCATGATTATATGGGGCCACAATGCTTGCTCTGCGAACAGCTAAAGACAATGGCATTCAGTCAGTACACACAAGAGATGCGCTCAAAACTCACGTCCATCGCCGTTTCCTCCCTGACAGAGGATGCAATGGCACCAGCCTTGGTGGCGCCAATGGCCTTAGATAAGGCTAGGGCAGTGGCCAATCCGCTACCCGTGCCATCTTGCTCTACCGATACGAAACAGGGAAATCCCTTGCCTTTTTCGTACAATGAACGAACGGAAGAGCCAATCATCCTACAAGCACGCGTTAGCGCTCAATATTTCATCTGTTAACATAGAGGCTCAAATACCTAGGTGCAACCATAACGACATCTTGTGTTGGTTTGAATTCGAGGAGCTGGTAAAAGACGTTGTAGCCACTGGCAACCACGATGGTGGCATTCGCTTTTAGCGTAGGCGCTACTTGGCCATTGTATACGCGCTGCTGAACTTGATCAGGGATGAGAAGGAACAACACTACACAAATGGAAGTTAGTGATCAGAGGGCACGGTAGGGTACGATGTATCTTACCATCGGCGACGGAAGCAGCTTTCGCAAAGTCATGCTCGACAGTGAAGCCCTTCGACTTGGCATCTTCTGCGTAAGCGTCTTCGCGGTTGGCAATCAAGATCTTGTCGTTTGGTATGCCACTATCCCTCAGGTTCTGCGCTTGCGCTGCACCCTGGTTGCCAAAGCTGTGGGGTACATGGTGAATATGAAAAGCATATCTAGACCATGTATGTGCGCACCCAAGGAATACTATTGTCTTTCCGCTGAGAAGACCTAGGTCGGCGTCTGTGTCGTAATAGCTAGATGACGTTTATAACTTCATTCATTCAATAGTCGAGATGACATCGTCGAACTTACATTTTGGCAGACATTATCGAGCTCAGTGTGTAAGGTGTGTGCAAAGTGGTATCGTGCTTCGCTGTGGGAGCCGCTACATCTTATACCGCACTACCTTGCCAGTGCAAGATATGACCGGACAGACCATCCGGGCCTGTCTGCCCAGGTGTCCCTGTGACTACTCGGTGGGACAGAGCCGGTCCGCGCTCCCGCCAACACCCTTTGATGCGTCTAGGAAGTCATGGGTATTATTTAGAAAGACGAGGAAGAAACAAGACTTACTAACTGCCCATAGTTATGTCTCTGGCTAGCAACAAGATCGTCGTCATTACTGGCGTTTCCAGAGGAATAGGAAGAGGTGAGCGCAACGCACAACATGACCAACTACAGAATACACGACACTGAAGCAGCACCTAGGTTGTGCTCTGGAGTTTGCCAGGCAAAGCGCACATGGCCTCGTGCTACACTACTACGGCGACGCTGTGACGAAGGAAGAGGTTCAGACCTTGGAAACGGAAATCAAAGGCTCCAGCAACACCCAAGTTACATCTGTGCCAGGAGACATCGCAGACCCCTTGACTTCTAAAAAGGTGGGTGGATCTACTTCTTCGCAATACGGCATTGATCACTTACGTCTTCATTCCAGATTGTGGATGCCGCAATAGCTGCGTTTGGACGTATCGATGTCCTTGTCAGCAACGCTGGTATATGTCCATTCGCTGAATTCCTGACTATGCCGCTGGAAACCTGGGAAATTACTCGGAAAGTAAACCTAGACGGCTCCTTTTACATTGTACAAGGTAAGGTCCTCGCGGTGTACCCCCGTTCGTTGATCCCTGAGCGCGTTTAGCTGCTGCCAACCAGATGAAGACCCAAGTACCACAAGGAGGATCCATAATCGGGATATCGTCGATTTCGGCTCTTGTTGGTGGCGAACTACAGTGGTTAGCTTGCCTTTCCATATGAACTCTGCTCGGTTACTCACCGTTATCTGATAGCCATTATACGCCTACCAAGGCCGGTATCCTGTCCTTGATGCAGAGCTGTGCCGTTGCCCTCGGCAAGTATGGTATCCGGGCGAACGCAATACTTCCTGGAACAATCGCGACTGATATCAATAAAGAGGACCTGGCTGACACTGGCAAGCGGGAATCAATGATAAAGCGAACAGCTTTGGGTAGACTTGGCAGTAAGTGATTCTCATGCGCGGAGAGACTTATCAGAGCCAACAGAATATTGAAGCACCCAGTGACATTGCGGGGCCGGTGGTTTTCCTGGCGAGCGATCTCGCCAAGTACGTCACGGGAGCGTCCTTGCTAGTAGACGGGGGCTTGTTCGTCAATCTCCAGTAGCATATTATTCGTTACATTATTCATCAAACATCGTACCCGAGCGGGCGGAACATCATAGTGGGCCGGACGGTCCGAGGATATCATTGCGGTCGGTGAAATTCAGGGTGAAGAACCCGACCGTTGACGACAGCGGGCTCCGCAGATATCAGCACACTGACCCATCGGGCCCACGATGCACCAGGATTCCGCCAGGCATGCATGGTTCCTTTCTGGACTACAGTGTCGCCTGGGTTCCTGAGATGGGTCTCCGCCCCGTCTTCTGTTATGAGCACAATTTCTCCCTCCACTAAGGGCCTAGAATTAGAGCCGTTAAAGTCTAGCAGAAGGGTACTCACCAAGTATGTTGTAGTCCACCGACGAAGTACGATGCTAGAATTGTTGCGGGGCTTAGGCACAGTAAATTATACCATAAGACAAGCGGCACCAACCATCGGAGTGATAGCGCCTGAAGACAGCAGTGAGTGCGAGGACAGCAATGAGTACACAACGACCTAACCTGGCGCAAGGTCGGTAGACCGGACGTTGGTCCCTCTTGTGGGAACCAGCCCATAGTTTTCACTTGGCTCAATCACACGAGTAGCTCCGTCCTCCCTGGTTGGCGAATAAGTTTAGGCATGAGCAGCGAAGCAGTAGAAGTATCACCCACATGCTGTTGGTGTCATTTGTCGGAAGACCGTCTATCGTAACCCAGATAGCAGACGACTTGGCGCCCGGTACGATGGCCATATCCTAATGGCACACATTCATTCAGATACCAGACCGATGAACATACAACATACTTCATTGTACATGAGCTCATTGCTCTGAACTACGGCATTGCCCCTCTCATCGTGGCCAACGACCACGCGACGGACTGATTCCAATGGTTGAGGGTTATGAAGTACTGGTGACATCGGGCGGTTGAGTGGATTTACGACTGCCACAGTCCCAACCCGGCTTTAAACCAAGCGAAAACCAGATAGTCATATTTCCAATTGAAGTAACAACTTTGATGGAAGCTGATTACATCCCATGGGCATTATCTTTTGGGTTAGCGGGCTCACTGTTAACTTCGAAACACTGCAGAATGTGTTAATCATCTGTCACATGCCCATGCGTGCGCACCTCCCACCTTGAAGTTGATTGGACCTTGTCGTTACTATCCCACTGGTTTAGCCAATGCGCAGCGCAAAGCAAACTGCAACACCTAAATATGCATGGAAAGCAGTACTATACATAGATGTGTTACAACCCGACATGCAACAGGAGAATGACATGACTAGGGTGCCGTATCTGTATCAAGAAGGGACAACACGGTCAGTGACGGCGAAACGACAGGGAAGGGCTGGGCTTCTTACAATAATGATACTCGTTAATCAATGGTATCCAATCCTTCACAAAGGCACTCAGCAATCCCAAGATGGGAGTATGTGCGGTCCTGTCAGCCAGAGCTTCTAACTTAGGTCTGTGAACGTATGACATTCAGTACATTACGATGGGACCAATATAGAGAAAACCCACCGGGTGTATGAATTCCAAATGGAGCCGCGGAAGAGGTACCACAGCATGTCTCTGTCCCTTCGTGCATATTCCGAGCGTTCAAGGGCCGCAGAAGGGGGTGGAACACGGCGCAAGTTTCGTGCGATTAACTCCAGTGCAAGGGCTACGACCAAGGGTCTATTCGAGCGTCGGTCGAAACTCAATAGAGTTGCTAAGGTGTCACGAGTCGGTAAGTAGTATCAGAACGATTGAATCAACGAACCATATATAAGGGGACGAAGGACATAGATAGATTCACTCAACCAGTCCTTCGGGGAGGATAAGGATCGGATGAGAGAAAGGGACGGCCTGACACAAGATGATGTGAGTGCCTTGGGCAATAAATAGTCTTCGACGGACGTGTCTAAGCGCGTAGGTGGAGGAGGCGCGGTCAGCAACGGGTGGGGTGGTAGAGGTATGTAGTTATTTTTTTAGATGCTCGGGTGTGGTGAGTGGTGATGGTCCAAGAGACGAGGGTGCAAGAGTAGGAGACGAGGCATTCGACGAAGGCGAGGGCAACGAAGTTGGATCGATATCCCTCTCGGGGATGGGAGGCGATACCAAGGGTTTACCTGAGACCCGCATGAGGATGAAGCGTAAAGCTGCTCTATATATGGTGTCAATCTCAGTTCATTTCGGAGACATGAAATCATACTTGATGATCTCCAGCAGAACAATGCCCCTCCACCTGTTTCTCTGGGACACTTTCCTCTTCAGCGCCATCTCAACGAACAGCTCGGCGAAGCGAATCAATTCGAGAGACCTAGCCGCCCACTTGTACAGCGAGCTTTTGTCGGACCAAGCACGCGTAAAGCGAGTATGCAGAGAGGTCGGGATCAGAGGGCGGTATTTAGGATCGCTGTACACGAGCTTGGAAAGGAGGGTGTCGTGGTACATGCTCGTCGAGTTGAGCAGGACAGAAACTAAGAGATCATCAGGGCCATGGGGCGACATTAAGCGGAAAGGACGACATACGGGCTTCTGAAGCTAATTCCGCATCCTTGAAGCGACCTGGCAGAAACCAGGTCAGGGAGCGCAACGACGACTCCAACGTCGAGATTGTCGAGACGTTGTTGATCAAAAATGTTTCATAGTGTGCAAGGGAGGATGTCATTGAACTGGGGCGGAGGAAGATGAGGGGAAGAGCAAAGAGTTGTATTTGAATCACTTGATTCCGGCCAACTGAACACCGAGCCCGGCGGCACTCTAATTTACTACTCGCTCGTTGTTGGCGTTGGTGTCGCCGCCGTCCTCGTCGCTGTCCACGACGTTGATGACTATGTAATACAGCACGCCCTTGCCGCCAGTGCCCCCCACGAGGCCCAAACAAAACTTCTTTTTATTTGCCCACAACTGCCAAACGTCGTTTTCCCGTATCAACAAACATATGTACATAGCCCGCGACGCCTGCATCCATGAAGAAGGAAATCTCCAAAGCGTCCCAACCAGGTCCGCTGAACTACTTAAAGCAGAGCCCCGTTCGCGGTCAGCTCGAGCCATACGACCCCCGGGTCAACAAGGGCTGGCCCGGTCGATTCCTGCAGTGCACAGAGACTCCGAACCAACTCAAAGTGAGTGATCAACTCCGAGATCAGAGCTCATTTCGTTGACTATCCATAGGTCTTGTTGCCACCACGCACCGCAGGACTCTACGAGGAGCTCCTCAAGGCAGAGACTGCAGAATTGAACAGGCCGCCACAGCCGTCATGGGAGAGACTGTTGGAAATCCGACATCTCAAGGAACGCATGATACGGAAATGCCAAAAATCATGCAAAGCAGCCCCAGTGAAGAGATTAGGACGAGGGGAATCTTTTGCCTTCCAAACATTTATTGCACCGTCAGATTTCAGGTTGAAAGAGATGGAGAAGTGGTTGAAACAGCATGAGGGACGCGACGGCTACCCCTCCGTCAACCTGTCGTCGTTTGCTGGCAGAAGTATCAGAGATGCGGCGAAGAGGAATTCCTACTGTTGTCATCGATGTTCGAAACCCAACTGTATAGAAGAGCACAAAGCTGGCACATCTGCCGGCAATTCCCCTGCTCCAGCGGGAACACCTTTGCTACGCCCCTCGTCTCCAGGTGACTCTGGGGACGACGACTCCGACGATGAAGATGACCCCGCTCATACGTCTCGCTACGCCGATGGTATCAGCCCGTCCCCTCCCCTCCAAATCCCCGAGCCAATCACCCAACCAGTGCCCTCGCTACCCCCGAACTTCCATAGTCTCCCCAGAACCCATTCCAGTTCCTTATCGACCACGGTCATTGGTCGATGCCTCAGGCCAAATTATAATGCTTCCCATCGACAATAATGATATGTACTACGACGGAGCCGCGCCAGAAGAGCCGGTTCAGACCCCAGAACCCGTACAGATGCCATTACCAGCCATACCCGAGGAGGGGGGTTCACCCTCAAATAAATACATACCCCCTCCACTCCGAACACGTCGAAGTTGCCTAAAGCGCGCTCCCAGTGTTGACAACCTCAAGACTGTTTCGTGGGCTGATGACCGCGATTTGACCAATCAGCTGACAAAGTACACCAACGCCGTGCAGGAGGCTGAAGACTCTGGTACGTTGTGATGTTGCTTGACAATGCCCGCGATCGCTAAGCATCACGCAGGCCGACAATGGCAGGTTATGTATACAGAACAGATGAATGCCCTAGACTCCCTTCACAACCATGTCATCGAAGGCCTAGAAAGGATTCGCCTCGAAGCTGAATATCTGCGCGGCGTAGAGGAAACCATCGCGACCCAACGCCGGGCCCTAGAAGTCAGACACATTGAATTCCAAGGCAAAGGTATACACGCAGGACAATCTCCCGAGACCAATACCTAACAATGGGTTCACAGTTCAAAATGCTTTCCAAGAGGCAGATCACACCCTTGTTGTATGTCGCGCCAAGCGCGAGCCCCAGCCCAATATATAGCGATAAAGCCTCGTAGAATCTATGTACCACCACTATATCTATGCCTGTTGCTGTCGAACGCTGAATTATCTATTAACTAAAAAGTCCTGATATATATACCTGAAGTGTATGGAAAGCAAAATAGTGCTAGAGTATAAGACAAATAAGTCTGTACGCCTTAAAGGACCGTGCGGCGCTTCTTAGCACGAATATACCACCGACGGACGTTGGCAAGGTAAGCGCAGATAATGACCACCGAAACCGCGATCATTTCCCCGAAGACCGTAAAGGGCTCTTCTGGGTTTCGAACGTTGCCCGGAACCTCTACGTTGAGTGAAAATGCACCTGCACAAAACAATGAGAATCAGCCCAAAGCATATGGTTTCCTGAGATGATGCAAACTGACCAAAGAGAACCTGAAGACACAATACCCCAATAGTGACGATCGTAAGATAAAAGATGGCAGCATCGCTGCCAGACCGCGCCCTTGCAAGATTAGTGCGCAGTTGGACGAGGTAGGCGGGATGGGATTGGCTAAGCATGCGCTCGTAGTGAGCAAGCGAGTGCTGCAGCGAGAGGATATGATCTAGATTATTCGTGTTGAGTTGGACATCCCTGTCGTTCGGGTAATTATTCACCTTGCACATCACCAATATAGATGGCAACATCGTCGTCACCCTTCTCAATCCCCGTCCCAGAACCATTAAGCAATCGCTTCCTCATCTGCGAAACCACCTCCGACTTCGAGCCCAACAGCCTCGTGAGCGTAGTCACCAGCCTCCGTGTCCTAGCCATACGCTGCAGCGGAGAAGGTTTCTGATACGCCTGGGCAGCCATGTCATCCTCCTTTGCAACGGACCATCGTGCACGGATGAATCGCTTCAAACGTCGATACATCAACCGTGGTTTCAACCGAAGAGAAAATCGTATCTGAGTTGGCCGAGTAACCTCTAGTATCGGGAGAGGCGTTTCGCTGGATGCCTTGCTGAATTTCTCGTCTTCGCTCCCTTCGGTGGAAGGAGGCTGGGAAGACGGAGGAGTGACAGTGGAAGTCCCCGCGGCCTCTTGGGGGAAGAATACGAGCTTTTCAATCTCACTCACTTCTTGCTCCACTTTCTCTAGGACAGGGAAAAAAGAGTCTACTACCGAATCCAGCATTCCATGAGCAATCCAATCTATGGAATGTGGGATGAGAAGGGATTGTCGGTATATTGCGCAGGACCTACCGGAAGACATGTTGGTCGCCTCTTCAAGGAGGAGGATTCGGTTAATGACTCTATTGATGTGCTCTGGGGAGTATATTAGTATATCGGTGATGTACATACATTAATCATATCCCTACCTGATGCGTCGGCGAAATGGAACTTGATAAAGGCAGACATTCGTCAGAATCATCTCCTCGACAATTGCAGCCGACTCACAGTGCATATACCCTCCTCAAACACCACAAGGTATACAATCGCTTCTCCCACGATTCCTCCGCTCTGTCCATGATGTAGCTCTGCTCGCTGTATCTTCTCCTGCGTGGCTTGACTTTCAATAGCTCGAAAGACAAGGAAGTAGTATCCAAGCCTAGAAAAGAACTCTAACTTCTCTCGGGGTTCTTGTTGGAATATCTTCGAGAGTTAAAGGATGTAGATGAAGAAGCTAGTATAGATTCGTTACCTCAAGGTCAATGCCAGGTAGGGGGAACACTCACTCGTCCTATGGCTCTGATATCCTCCCAATCCGGATTCGCTACGTCTAACCACCAAGCCTTCGTCGAAGATGGCGATTCGACTAGAGGTGTCAACGGATTTCGTGGAACTGGTATTGGACCGTGCCGATCCTTTCCATGCCTGCGTTGCGCAGAAGGTTGCGAACTACTAGCGTGTGGGGTTCCTCGGGGCCGCCGTCCTCTAGCAGCAGAAGGTACACCTAAACCTTGCTGCGGTAGGGAAACTCGGGGTCGACCTTGCCTTCGCTTCTCCTTCGTTGTTTTCTTGAGCGCGAGGTCTAATCGAGTGGTTATTAACGACAGCGACGTTGTTCGGGTCACAGGTTGTACAGAGCCAACGCCAGCTCTTGAGCTGTGACGTCGCAACGGAGGGGGAAGGTAAAGAGCAAATCCTCGGGGGACCTGTCGTAGTTCCTCCCTAGCCTTGAGATCTGTTATTGTCCTCTCCATCACTAGATCTGACTGGAGGCTCTGAACACTTCGTAGGTTGGCATTACTTCGTCTCCGGTGCCGCCTGCGTCGCCCAGAGAACTGCGAGCGAGAAAGAGTGACGATGGAGTCGGCTGATGAGGAGCTGTCGGAGCTTCTTGAAGACGACGAAGAGCTCCGACGCCGTGCCCATCGAGAAATCGCATGTTCTACAACCGTTGCGATTGCGCCGAGTCTCCCCGGTCCAGGAAACAAAAAAGAGCTCGCAGAGGACGAGGACGATGAGCTCGATTCGGCTAGGGACTCGACGCTTTGCAGGGGTTGAAAGAACGGCGGGTGGTCGCCTCGGTAGACGTCGTCGTCGTCGCTGTCATCGTGTCTCGGAGAACGTGGCTGTAAGGGCTCTGGCTGCGGCCTGCTAGGGATTTGTAGATCACTGGACATCCCAGTGTCTCGAGGCAGGGCTGGAATGAGAGCAGCCGAGGGCAAGAGTAAATAATTACATGAGAAAGGAGCGTTCGAGTTCTGAATCAAAAGGCGAATCCAACGCTTAAGCTCAAGCGACCACGGGCGTCTAATTTATATGGCAGTAGTTGACATCCTCAATATTGCATGTATCCTGCAACACGCTGTGCTCTGCGCTTTACTGCATCTTTTGCCTTTTTCTGGGCTTGCCATCCTCAGCAGCGTACGGCCGCGACTTTTTCTCTTTCTGCCCGATTTTACGTTGCTTTTTCTCGATTGCCTTTCTCACGGCACGCTTGCCACCCTCGGCGGCCAGTGCTTCGTACCGAGCGCGTACAACGAGCTCCTTCTTGGCAGCTACGGGGAAGCGCTATGAGTCAGGAAATTGCAGGATCATGTTAGGCAGAAGCTTACATTCTTTCATCCACCAACCGCCCTTTCCTTGTTTCCGCTTCTCCCGTTCTTCCTCGCTGATCTTGGCGAGCGCACCATACTCTACCTTTTCTCGCTTGTCCCTATTGACCGAACTCTCTGCCCTCTTAAGCGCGAGTTCCAACCTGCCAACCTCTGCCTCGTACTCTTCACGGAGATCCCGGGGTGCCGAAGACAAACGCTTCCGTGCCCTCTTCAGATTATCGCGTAGCGTCCGCATCTCAGATACATGGTTTTCGGCCAGGAAGCTATACTGCTCTCGGAACTTGTCCTGAGAGAATTCGCCTGCAAGAGGCATGAACCTAGGATCCCGAGCTTGCTATCCATAGTGTAAACATGGAGTGACTAAAATACAGACCTTACTTACGAAGGTCTTCGTCTCAACGACTGTCCGTCGACGAGTGACGGGCTTTTTGGACGTAACCTCCATTGGCCTATCATAATTCTTTAGTAGTTAGCACACTGCGATATGGTCTACTCACGCATGCTTGTTGGATCTCTTTACTCTCTTTAAACTACCCTTGTCGCCATGATCATTGTCTTCGCTGCCCGATGCGTCCGACTCCGGCTCCGAGTCCTCTGCATCTCTCCCAACAATTACTTTGGGTATTGGCCTTGTAAGTTTGCTCGTAGAAGGTATCGGGACGTGTGGCATGGTGTAACGAAGTGGATAGATGCGTGAAAGTAATTACTGAGAAGTACTTTGATTACATAATCGAATAATGTTAGCTAGCAGTGTTCGTTGTGGAGTCCAAGTCCAATGAAATGTCTTCCTCCTCCTCGAGGACCACGTAACGTCCATTCTGGAGCCGTAAGTCTAAGGACACGCCCTTCGATGGCGAACCGGAACGCCATATTGGCGTGATCCCCAAATAAGCCCCGATTTTGACAAACCACCCATCTCTTCGTCGCCTTCTACCCCTGACGGGATCCATGAGGAGGCCCTCCCATCTGTACGTAGGCCGGGGGCGCAGAGACTCATCATCGTGGTCCGTTCCTCCACCAGTACCTAATGTCGACGATTGTCCCATATCTACACCCTCCATACTCATCTCCGAGCCCGTCACACCCGTATGAAACATAACAGCCTATAAAGTTGCATGTTAGCCATGAATGATTGGTGTAAAAAGCAAGGTACAGACCTGATTTGAGCCACGGAATACGGCATCATTGAGCCTAACATAAATTTTGTTCAACAAGCCGTGGTGGAATATATCCTTCCATCGAGGAGGAGTCGACATGAGACCTCGTTGTATCAGAAAAGACTCAAGGTTTGGGCGAGGGAGGGGAGTATAGGCTACTGAGGTAGGATAGTGCGGGTTGAAATCTTGCGCGTGCAGCTGGAGGGCAGGTATCGCATCGTTGTTTCTCCGCCAGAAATCATCCTGTATAATAAATAAGCTATCACACTCCTCGAAGCATCGCTTGAAAAGCCGTACCCAGAAAATATACCACCATGTTGCCGCCTCCGTTTCCGAGACGACGACAGACCGCTCGTACGCCTTCGATAGGGCTTCCTCGCTGGCAACTACAAGCTGCCCGATCCGGAAATCCTTCTCGTGGCCCATAGCCCACTTTACAACCTCTGCGAAATGCTGGGGTCGATCGTAGACATTAGTGAGGAAAGCATAAGTGAAAGTATCCCGTTTACGTCGACACTCCTCTTCATGATGGATGTGATAATCATTCAGGACGGCATCAAGGGCTCCAAGTCTTCGGTGAATTAGATCACGGTTCATTGAAAGAAAACGCGCCAGAGGCGGCGTGAGGTCGAAGTCCTCCGTGAGACCGATGATTTCGCCATTCAAGCAGACATCTTCGGTGTAAACGAACTCCAGAGTGAAACCACTCCCCAAGGGCACGTCCTTCCAAAATAGTTTTCCGCGATGCTTGATGTTGAGAGTGCATGTGTGATATTGGATGGCAACGTCAGCTTTGTAACGTCGTTTACAGCTGAAGATCGAGTTAGAGCCAATGGCCTGGGGGATAAATGATGAATAAATTGGTAGTACTAGAGGGGAGGAAAGTACGAACAGTGACATGACGATGTGGCCAGTTTACTACCTGTCCATCGAGGGCTCGAAGGGCCAAACGAATGTCTCGCCGTTTTCGAATATCGGGGTCGGAATTCTGAGTAATGTATTCCCCCAAATCCTTGGCACCCTGGATGATAGTTAACGGACCATCGTCATATTGTATCACCTACAAAGACTTCGGTCAGCGCCATCAAGCAGGCCAGAAAAGAAACAACTCGCTAGAGTAGGCGGAAATGGAATCCACCAGGCATTGCCAAAGAAACTACGACAATTAGGTCTCCCTTTCTGCGCCTTCCAATAGCAATCCGGGCCAATGAAGTTGCCTTGTATTTCTTTAGCGATATCACTGTACAGCTCATGGTCGGCACTAGATATCAACGCAACGCCTCGAGCATATGCTAGCGTCCCGATTTCGCGTAGGATCTGTATACAAATTATCTCAGTAAAGACAACGACAGGTAGTGGAGATGTAAGTAAGTGCCTTCAGGTTCTCCACGTGCCTTTCGCCGGGCGAACCGAGGAAATCCAGGAGATACGGCGGGAACTCCGAGTCGCGAGCTTGGGCAAATAGCATGTCCTGGTCTGGGGGGATTTGGCAATCCGGGGATGTCAATATCAATGTTGTTATAGTTTCTTGCCATATGCGACGCCTTATATGAATGGAAGAAGGGGATATGTCCAACCTGCGGAACGTTGAGCAATTGTTGACGCGGAGGGGACATAAGATCAACAACAGACCAAGGAGAAAACACGTCGATGCCTATTCAAGTGTTACGCGGGTAACAAGAGTTGACGAAGTAAATCCACGCACTGAAATCAACACGACGAGCGAGGCCTTCAGGGGGTTTATGAGTAAGTCAAGTACAAGACATCGACCTAGAGGAAATTTACGCTTCACTAGTCTATGCACTATGCTCATGTTGATGAGCGTGAAGTCTACTCAAGAGTAAGTCCGGGATCATCACGGTCAAGAGCTTGCACATACATATACTGAACCCATAAGTTATAACATAGATACTGATTGAGGAATTTGTGAGACGTGGCGCGAGGTGGACAAAGGCCATTTCATATACTCACGCGTATAATATATGTATTGAGAATATCTTTTCCGGGTATATTGAGGGCGACTCCGAGGGCGACAGCAGCAGTGGTGAGATAATTCAGCCTTGATACCCATTCGCTCGCATTGTTGACGGGATCCAGGAAGGGAGCAAGTAGACACTGTGCAACGAAAAAGCCGATGGTAGATGCAAGCAAGAGGATTTGGCGAACTATCGGAAGCCACGTCCGTGATACAGTGCGGAACAGACAGTTGTTAGAGTCAATGACAGCGATGATGAAAAGGGTGCTGAGCTTCGCGAAGAGGTATGTAGACTGGTACGTGCCCCAACCGCGTCGGTAACCTAGAAAGATGGCTGAGTCCCAGGATGCCGTGAAGAGAAAACACACACCGCCGTAAAGGAAGGAGAAGGGATTGCGATCACGCAAGAGCAGGCGGTGGTACTCGCGATCCATGTCGCCTTCGTTTCTGGGGCGACCAAGGTCTGTAAACGTATCCACCTTCGGGGCAGAGCGCTGAATGACCTTCCGGAGCGCCAATGGAAACCAGACCGTCAGCTACTTCCAAGATCAGTACATTAATCATAATCAAGTCACATAGAGGGTGAATGCCTTACAGACGCAACGACTATAAACGACATAATTATAACCACAGGGGCGTAATTAATCTCGTTTTTCTTCATAGTGGTAGTCCAACAAAAATCCAAGGGATCGCGAAATTCGCTGGGAGGGCCAAGAGGATCAACGGAGGGAGGGAAAGAGGTCGCGTTTGTGTAGTAATTCGGCACGACCCAAAGATCGTCAGACCAAACGATGACATGAACCGCCATGGTACTAAGCGGCAAGTACAGTGCCGTTAGAAGGAAGGTGACGATGAGTATACCCCATTTGCCTGATTTCGGTTCTGAACGCTGTAGGCCTTCGATAGCAGTGTAACGATCGCACAAGGGTGTAGAACGAAAGAAGTAATAGAGTAATCCGCCGGCAATAGCCATGAATACTGCAAGGTAAATGAGTGACTGCAATATATTGGACGCGAAATTCAGAGCCAGGATGTTGGGACTTTTCGGGAGGTATCGATCAGATTTCGAAATTGACTGTTAGAAGGGGGTGCAGAGCTTACATTGTCCCAAGAAATAATTGCCTCCAAGAATTCACGACGTCGGTATCGGTGACAGGAACTGGAATGCTGTCAGTATATGGGAAAGGGACGATTCTACAGGAACGGACCTATCGTCCGGAGAAGCAAAGCAAATATTTGTATAGTGTTCAACAAGCCTTGTAAGCTATAGAATGACGCAAGGGCGCTCGATCCCTAAGAATGAAGACAGATTAGATACTGCCTTGGTGTCGAGAAATCCAACGTACGGTAAATCCAAGTATAATATTGACTGCGGATCCTAGAATAGTTTTCCTGTTGCGCCAAGCCGGAGCTACTTTGGAATTGGCCTCAAAATCGTCTATTGTGCGCCCCGAGTCCGCCAATTTCTGCATGGGAAGGAACATTTCAATGATTCCATGCCTGCGCTGGGAAAACGACGGCATGGGGAGGCTCGAAAGATATTTGTCGAGCTTGGGTAAGCTGATGGGGAAGGCCTTTCGAGAGAACACAACCGTGGCCGGCACGGGTGTATGAGGCGGGAACCGATGACGCTCCACCAAAGTAGCAGTGTCCGATCGGTCCAGTAATTCGTGAATTTCGTCGCTAGTTGCGTCTTTCGACGAGTCAACCAAAGGTTCGGTGTCGTTAAAGGTATCATATGGAATAACGTCCCTGTTCCCATTGTCAGTGTGGCACTATCTTGCAAGGAAACGGCAGTAACGCACTTCGCACTGTTCAGGTCGGTGATATCCTGGGTGTCACGGTGATCGTCGACGGTTAGGACATTAGGCAGACTCGCATGGTCCGGTGTTGGCAAGCCATCTATTCGTGTAGGTGTAGGCGATGTTACTATGAAGCGAGCAGGGGACAGTGGTTGGATGTCATCAGAGTTCCGGTGGATATAGGTTCTTCGGGGTCGATTGTTTGGGCGGGTTGAGGATTCTGGATGGAGGGGAGGCTCAAATAACCTGGCCAGTTCTTTGACTGCCATGTTTTAGTTCTGTTATGGCCTTGAGGACATCGAGTATGATGCGAAGAGTGGTTCCTTAGCTGCTCGGCCTAATGCACTCGAAGTGGTACTCTTTCTCCCACGTGATGCTCCTATTAGCCCCTTGATCTCCCTCGAGAATTCAAGGCAATAAATATTCGATTGACTAGGTCATTATTACTACAAGTACTACATAGAACGAATCGGTTGTTATACACGTATCATGCCTCAGTCTTGGATTTCAAGTCGGCTGCCATTTTATCCAGCAAGTCCTTCCCATAGCCGTTCAACACAGCCGTCTTCTCGACTAGTAAGGACGTCGTTGTAGTCGCTCCATTCATTGTAACCTGACGGTCAACTTCGGTCGTCGTCTTTACCAATGTCTCCTTGTAGGGCCAGTTGAGCTTCATTTCTTTCTCCAGAGGGGTCAGTTCGCAGATGAGTTCTGGGTGCTTGGTCACGACGTCCTTGACCCCGGGGTACAGCGAAGACTGCTCTAGGACGGAGGGGTGAATGTATTCGTGAGTCACGCTGTCGGTGGCAGTCGGAAGTTGACGCTTGATTGTGTGGGCTAGCAAGAAAAACCCTGTCATAGGACTAAAGGTATACTGGTCAGGTATGCGAAGAACGAGTCGGACGGGAGACGCGTACTCGTGGGGTTTCTGCTTTCCCCAGGGAGCTACGGGCTGGGGGCGAGATGCTAGATATCTCATATCTAAAGCTAGCATATCTTCGATTTGTGACTTTAAGAAGACACTGATGAGATGATGCTGTATAATGCTGCAACAGGAGAGAGACTCACGACCATCCAGGTGAGCGTAATATCTGACAAGTCATGGTCCTCGTAACCTCCGCCGATCTACTTTGAATCAGTACCGCTGTAACGGATGGGGTTCTACATCAAGCCTACGTCCGAGTGAGAGCCAGTGAACCAGCACTATTCCAAAGGTAGAGTGGTGAGTAAATAATTGCAAAGGAGAGTCAGAAACGTAGACTGACCTGTTTCAAGAGCTGGCCTTTTGCAAGAGCGGCAGGCTTCTGTTCGAACCGCGCACAATCCTACAGAGATTCAGTGTATGCCTTGTGACCAAACGATTATAACACTCACGAAATCAGCTCTAGGTTCATTGAGAGCCAAAGCTTGATATGCGCGACAAACATGCTCTCCAAGTAGTCGATCTGGGAAGCCGAACAAATTCCTTGCATGTTTGTTCTTGAGGGATATTTCCTCTGGAAGACCAAGTGATCCCACTGTATCAAATACACCGATACACCTAAAAGGTAAAATAAAAAACAAGATAGTGCAAAGTGCTAACGAAATGAAGACATACCTCACGGAAAACGAGTCCGAGTCGAAGTCCGCTCGGGTTTTACCAGGTGAATCGTGATGGGTCCAAGGGGCTAGCTTGGCTTTGAGTTGCTCAATTTCTGCGACTATGTCAACACTATGGAAATAGGGTCACAAGGGGAGCGACCTACCTCTAGGGTCCGATGTCTTTCCCATCCTCTGATAGGCAATGAAAATACCCGCGAAGTGCTCCATCTCCGTGCGGTCGAGAACGCCGATTTCGCCCTACAAAGGAATAATTAAACATAAAGTAGCTAGACGAAGGCCACGGGAAGCTTACGATGAACATGGCGACCATACGTGCTGTATATGCACCCTATGAGCGACGTAGATCAGAATTAACTCTACAATGTCCGTACAAACATACTCTTGAGAACCCGAAGAGAAAGATCTGTGAGAGAACAGTCAGCGTTTCCCCATCAGTCGACAATATGTGCAGTAAACTTACTTCATCGCCAGGGACATAATTACTATCGGAAGGAGTGAGTGATCGGATTTTACGCAAATATTGGACGACTTACTGCGCAATGAATGCATAAGCTTCTTCTACTTTGTCCGCTGATGACCGGAGGGAAGTTCAGGTCTACCCACGTTCGCTCTGAGAATCCGAGAACCGGTACGAACCTAGAGATGATCCGGTAGCACCTGGTAAATTCATAACAGTATTGAGTTTGGCAAGTATAACTTGGATAACTGGGAAGTCGCCCTCACCCTCGACGTATTCAGAGTACAAGTTGCTGTCTGTCCCAACGCCAGATTGGTAATAGACGATTTGCGGTATGGCCGGAGAAAATCTCTGATCCTCGTGGCTTATAGTCCTCGCGAGTCGCTAGGTAGTAAATGTAAGTACTTTTCGGCAGCGCAAATGGGAAACATAACATACCAAGACATTAGTGTACTTGGCCGGGGTGTCTCCCTTTATGCCATCCTGCCAGGTGCTTCCAGGAAGTAAGTATCTACTGGACCTTGTAGCTAGGGGAAACTCACCCATCGCAGCATACAATGATTCTTTTCTTGATGCTTTCGCGTAAAGACAATGGTAGGGGCTCCGTGGGTGTCTTCCGAGGCGACCTTCTGGGACTCGAACTCCCGGAGTCGGTGCTGCTGGTACCATGGTCCTGGGCAAAGAGCAAGCTGGACATCGTGCGGGGATGATGAGGCGTTGTTGTTGGTAATGAACTGTCAACTTATACATCCGTCCGTCGGCGGTAGCTTTGTATTTCCCGGAATCAATATATCAAGCCTCCATCTCCGGGCGGTACTACTGAAACGCTCGCCCGTAAGTAATAATTGGATACCATCATTGTTGTGGCAAGGCGCTCGCCCGTTGGAGCCATTTGTCTGATCTCGAGAACAACAACCAGCGTGCTCTTCGGCTCCGACCTCGGGAATAGACCTGGTGCCGCCATCTGGGACTGTAATCCCTTTTATTGAGCTGCGCAGGCTTCGCGCAGATCAGCATGAGACTTCGTCTGGCAATGGCCTGGCTTCAATGTCCTTATTAATGGTGGATACAGTAAAGAAGCTCGATGTACAAGTGGAGGGTCTGCCAACGTCCATTCGCCTTGGGGAGATGTATCACTTGCCGAGCCGCATCTGTGCTCCTGAGAACTCGTCCAAAGCTGCTCGAAATGTCCGTTCATCCAACGTCAGCGCCTGGGGACCGCCAGAACAAGGGCCAAGACCAAGGATGGGATTTGGGAAGTAGCTACAGTTTGAATTATCAGCGTGAGGTTCCAAATAGCTCTGGTGGCGTACCTGATCTCTGTCAGTCTGATTTGCCAGGGAGGGAAACCCAGAAGTTCCGGTGGAGGTACTGGAGCAATTGGAGGTTTCATTGAGTGAAGAAGCACCAAGTCGGGTGATGAGAACCCTTCTTCGCCTGAGGTATCCAATGAGTGAGTACGGTACAAATTTCAGCCCGCCGATGCTCACCTTCTAAAAGTAGATTCAAGTCTTCTATGGAGACGCAAAAGTCTTGGGGTGTGGGGTCCTGGAGAATACTTCGTAATTTGTAACGACTTGCGGCCATGGAACGAGCGGCGGCGGCCAATGTTCCCTTGGAAGATTGGTGCGATATTATTTTGATCTGGAGAGATGGGGGCCCTTTCGGAGTGTCTACACGAATCGGTGCTAGGAAGGTGGCGATCCCGGGTATAGACGTACCTTTTACACGGCGCTTTCTAGCAATGCTCCTCCGTTTGCTGGGCGCCGGTGGACGCGTGTTAAGCGTAATCGTGTGTAGGTCTACCCTGATATCGACGTCTGGGGAAATAGACCGTGAATCGCAGTCGTCGGAGTGCGGTGGTGTTAGCGGATACTCCAGCTCGGATTCACTGGAATCAATCTCCGGATGTAAATGGGATAAGTGGTCGCGAACCAGCGCTGAGCCGTTCCTTAGTACACCTACGAGTCGTTAAGCGACTTTGTTCACGCGTCTAGTGGCAATTAACCTGACCTTGGTAGTCATACAATGTCAACTTCTCAATCCCTGCAGCCTCGCACCAGGCAATGCTGTTGTAAACTGATTTGAACAGAGACTCCTCGATTTTGTCGTGTGGTTGTGTCGAATCCAGGTCAAAGACGATGGCAAGGTGCCGGGGGATCTTGCTCCGAGGAGCATCCAGAGGAAGAGGCTCCCTCTGGTGCTGGCGTCTCCATAGGGCCAGGAATTTTGCTGTTAATGCATATATAGCGTGGATGAACAAAAGCACAGAAAGTCGGAAATTGAGCATGTAAACGAATGTGGACGACTGCGAGCTTCCTGAGGGACACGTCGAGAAAGAAGGCAAGTGCGCACGTGACTCGATCAGGGCAGAATGAGGAAGCTAAGGTCGTTGATAAGATTACAATACTGAGTGAAATCCAAAATGTCTGTAAATGTATTAAGTAGGTACAAGCTATATAGCGTGGCTCAAAGGAGAGCCGGTTCATCCTGGATGCCCCGCTTGATCTTCAACAGCATGCCAGTCTTCCAATTGTCGAGTTTCGTGACCTGGTCGAATTCAACACGGCACCAGTGAACATCTCCTGATCACCTGCTTCGACTGCTTCGATCAAGATGTTGATGAACTTGGCCTCGCGGGTCGACGCGAACGTGATATCTTGCGAGGTGTACTTTGCCATGTTGCGTTTGGCAGTAATAGGATCCTAGTTGAGCGGGGATTAGGAACGAAGGCAGCTTCATTGTGTAATATTGAACTCACCCCCATCGCCAACGCACACAGTCCTGCTCGGAGCCAATACTCCTTGACACTGTACTTTGTCAATGCTGACCCTAACGAATGGTCTGCAACGAGCTCGTAACGAGCAATCGCCTGCTGGTACTCGTTCAAGTCGGCGTGGAGATCGGCGGCATCCTTGTAGCACGCATTGGCCGTACTGCGATAACAATAAGTGGTGAAACGAGTACAATGTGCATCAAACGTACGCAGTTGCGTCCTCCTGCGCATACCAATCACCAGCACGCTCAAAGGAGTCGCATGCCTTGCGGAGATCATTCGATTCCTGCAGGTAGATTTGACCAATTTCCTTCTCGCGATCAGCCGCTTGTCTGAAGCGTCCACCTTGAGTCAAGTGTACTATCGTTTGGGTTAATGCCTGGATAGCCACTAAAGAAACTAGGTCAGCATGATTGTTCCAGCAGTTGGTGGATGAACGCACAATCGGGATATCCTCTTTTGTATGCCTTCGCTGCATTCCACCAAGCGTTCGCGGCCTCGCTAGACTCCTTCGACTTCTCGCGACATTCAGCTTCGCGCGCATGCGCATCTCCAGCCTCCTTGAATAACTTGTCGATCTTGAAAGAGTTGGCTGCTTGTTGGTAGAGGTCACCAGCCTCCTCGAATTTAGTTGTCGACGATGCGAACCATCCCCCGGGCGAGTTTGCCTTCTTGTCCGCCTTCTCGAGGAGAACCTGGGCTTGTGACTTTGCTGGCATGATTCGACTACGGAAAGTTCAAAAAGGAAAGTCAGAGTGAGATTTGAGTCCAATCGGCCACGTGACGCATAACATCTCAAGCTGTTTCATGCTTTGCTGCCATAGTCCTATATATTCCCCAGAATACATTGTGATCACACTCGTTACCCCAGTGCTAAATATTTTATAGCCATTCAATGCGATTACGATGCATTAACACGGCGCACATTGGATTATGTCAGCAAGTGTGATCATGACCGCGCCGGCTGTGAAGATGGCAAGATCAGTCCTCTCTGCGCCACTCCGCGATGTCTGGTTTGCTCGTCGCCAGTATCAAAGAACTCTCTGACAGGCATCCCAAACCATCGGACTTCAAGTTTACCTATGGAACCGCAGGCTTCAGAACACTGTAGGTGTTTCATCCCTTGGCCCGACGGCAGGATATCTGATGAGGAACCACAGAGCGAGTGTTCTTGACTCCGTTTTGTTCAGAGTCGGTGTCCTCGCTGGCCTGAGGAGCAAGAAACTAGATGGAAAGATGATTGGGGTTATGGTAACGGCTTCCCATAACCCAGAGCAGGTAATGAGCTGTAGTTCTTTAACGTCGAAGCGGGTCTGATACGTCTGTCAACTAGGACAATGGTGTCAAATTAGTCGACCCAAGAGGCGAAATGTTGGAATCTTCTTGGGAAGGTCACGCCACGACGCTGTCCAATGCGTCTTCCACAGACGAGTTCATCAGCGCCCTCGAAGCGTTCGTGCGAGATGCTAAGATTGACCTTTCCAAACCAGCGAGGGTGGTATACGCGATGGACACGCGTCCGTCTGGCCCAGCGTTAGTGTCGGCGCTCGAAGATGGCCTACGAGCTATTGGTGCCGACGGACGGAAGGTAGGAGTAACCACTACTCCGATTCTCCATTACCTAGTCCGCGCGATCAACACGAAGGGTACAGCTGAAGCATACGGTGACGATAGCGAGGATGGGTACTACACCAAACTGACTAACGCCTTCAAGAAGCTTGTGGCAAGTCCCCATATGCGGCTAACAGCTTGTCTATTCTGAATCTCAGTCTAGTCTGCGAAGCCAACTCCATCGCCGCTGCTCATTGACTGCGCGAACGGTGTGGGTGCCAATGCTGCTAAGAAGCTTGCTGAGTACCTTGGAGATACATTTTCGCTCGTGCTGGAGAACACGTCCATAACCACGCCAGGCGCACTCAATAACGCTTGTGGTGCAGACTTCGTGAAGACAACGCAAAAGCTTCCTTCGTCACTTTCCAAGATAATAAAACCGGGACAACGCGGTTGCAGCTTGGACGGAGATGCGGATCGCTTGATGTACTTCCTTCTGGATGACCATGGTCAATTCCGCATGCTAGATGGTGATAAAATCGCCGCACTTGTGGCTGCATTTATCGTCGAACTTGTCAAAGCAGCCGGTCTGGACGAAAGTATCAAAGTTGGTGTGGTGCAAACAGCTTATGCGAACGGAGCATCCACGAAGTACCTCGCAGAGGTAACGGTGCTGAATTGTGCATATCGCGAATACGCTAACGACGCTGCAGCGCCTTCCTGTTAAATGCGTTTCTACAGGCGTTAAGCACCTTCATCATGCTGCTGAGCATTATGACGTCGGCGTCTACTTCGAAGCGAACGGTCATGGGACGGTCCTGTTCTCACCTGATACCTTGGCTAAACTCGCGGACTACCAACCCTCGACACCTGCTCAGTCTACAGCAGTAGAACATCTCGTGAATCTCACACAGCTCATCAATCAAACAGTCGGCGATGCGTTGTCGGATATGCTCCTTGTCGAAGTTGTCCTCGCCCACAAAGCCTATGGCGGTCTAGAATGGGATTCCCTGTATGTGGATCTACCAAATCGGCTCGTCAAGGTCGTCGTAGCAGACAGGCATATCTTCAAGACTGTGGATGCTGAGAGGCGGTTGACCAGTCCTGTAGGTCTACAGGACAAGATCGATTCCCTGGTCGGTAAATATGAGGGCGGTCGGTCATTTGTTCGGCCCAGCGGAACGGAAGACGTCGTCAGGGTGTACGCAGAAGCTGTGGTGAAAGCTCAAGCAGATGGTGCGTTAGAATGCGATCTTTGTGGGCGAATTCAAGTTGCTGAATAGCTGCTAGAACTGGCTTTCCGGGTCGCCGGATTGGTTTACGATGAGACTGGAGGCGACCCCGCCGCACGTCCTAAGGAATTCTTGTGACCGGCGGAATCTTTGAGGGTTCCCGAACACAATTGTAGCAAGATCGCTCCGTCTGGAATGTAATTAAGAGGGCTGTCCAAGTCTAGAATGGATATTCCTGCAAAGATCATGTTTTGTCCCTTTGAGCTAATTGCTGTTTGGTGTGCACGCGATAGCACGTAATCTGTATAAATGAGTGCGTTGTCCTTCAGGCAAGTTTGTTAACGTTTTTGCTACCCCCTCCTGACCTCGAGCATTTCGAAATGTGTCGCTTTGTAATCTACAAGGGAACTTCACCTGTCCAGCTGTCTCATGTGCGTGCACGGCGTCTGCGACGGTCGCCACCCAAAAGTCTCACACTCTTTGACTCCAGCTTCTGACCAGGCCGTGCCATTCAATTATCAACCAAGCATTCGATTCGCGCCTTCGTCTTGACCGTCGCAGGCCCGTTAATGGCGATGGCTTTGGCGTCGGTGAGTCAGACCGTGATGTCGCTCAACTACGCCTGACCGTTTGCTTGGTTCGACAAGGCTGGTATGATCCAAATTATGACCCGGAATTAGGCACCCAGCCATGCATCTTCACTTCGGTTACCCCAGTGAGTGTTGTTGGCATGGCTTGGTGCTCTGGGCGTTGACACGGAGGCGAATAGGCTTGGAACAATATCAACCTTACCCGTTTGGCGGAGAAGATCAAATCACCACTGGTTTTGTGCGTCTTTCGATCTATGGTTCATTGCATTATACCCACGCGGGAATCGATGCTATAGCGCACACGTCCGCGCTACAACAGCGGGGTCGTTGTCACTAGATAATTGTCATCCTTTCCAATATGGCAAGCTAATGGTAATGAATCCTCGCCTTTAATGAAAGCCATGCGTCTAACTGCCTATCTTAGTTCATGCACAACGGTGCCATCGCTGAGTGGAGCAGAGTGAAGCGAAAAGTGCAGAACTGCCTACCGGATTGTGCGTACGACAATGTGCACGGCAACACGGGTAGGCATCCCACTTGATCGTGTGCTCATATTCACTCACTAGAACACAATCAGACTCTGAGATGGCGTTTGCTCTCTTC
Source organism: Pleurotus eryngii var. eryngii (assembly GCA_029467805.1). Lineage (NCBI taxonomy): Eukaryota > Fungi > Basidiomycota > Agaricomycetes > Agaricales > Pleurotaceae > Pleurotus > Pleurotus eryngii. Next base: position 1,499,271 of record SZVJ01000018.1, read on the forward strand.
ATTTCTATGGTACGGTCATTCCTCGTGTAAATAGAGTGATTCATCTTACACCCCCAAAGCTACCCAACCCGGATGCAAATACTTTCACGCCTCATGAACTCCAAAAGGCCATGCTCGATACCATTGCGGCCCTCAATGCGTTCGCCAAGGAAGCTGGTGTAACTGAGGTATTCCTTTCTCCTCCCCTTAACTAAACCGAGCTCACTCGTTTGCCATCTAGCCCAGTCTGATGAATTTCTGCATCACTGACGGCGAGTCCGTGGTAGCTACGCGGTACATCTCTTCCCGAACGGATGAAGCTGCCTCCCTTGTAAGCCCCCACCCTGGTCCGCCCTGTCATCTAATTTGTTTTCCCAGTGGTATTCGTCTGGCACAACATTTAGCGAATACGCGGCTGGCGGTCAGTACAAGATGTCGAAAGCCGACAAGCGCGAGAATATCATTATGGTATGTGTGTTAGTTTACAAAAGGTGATTGGGATGATAATCTTCCCGCCCAGATCGCAAGTGAACCTCTGACATTCGAGAAGGGTGAGTCCTTGTATAGCCCACGGTGCCTTACGTACCGAACATTGGTGTTTAGCGGACTGGATGGAAATACGGACGAACCACATGGTGGTGATCACTCCCAAGTTCAATCTCCTGCAAATACCGATACGAGATGAATTCTACGTGCCACCGTCAGATCCCGCTGCGTTGACGAGAGACACGGACTTTGCCTACGCCAAGGGTCTCCTCAGCGTGTCGCGGTCATGATCTGTATCGTATCTAGTCTAATCGTATTATCGCTGTCCTTTGTGTAGCATATCATAATGTTTATTCATTTTGTGGATATTTGTTGTTGATCCCTGCAGCTGCCACAAACTGCACGTTTAGGGGAGCCGCCACCCACGTCCTTCCCTTTCACGACTCTTCAACGGGCTACTTATGTTCTTGTGCAGCTAGAAGCTTTAATTCTTCTTGTGGGATCATGTACAATGCCTGGCTCCTATGGACTGCAGTGTCCAACGCTGCACGGTACGTTGGGTACACGTCGTGCGACAGCAAATTACTGAACTTCTTCACAGACTCTCTACAGTTCTCCAAATCCTCATTTTCCTACCACTCACTTTGGCAACACTCTCGACACCCGCCTTCCTCCTCCTCTCTCTGCTACTCAGCGTACACTCTTTGATTCATGGCACGATGATCCTGATGTGGGGCAGTGAGGCCCTCTCGGTCCTGCAGGTCCCGATGCACCCATTCCTACTCCTCGTTTGTTTCAACGTGTTTTCCTCATCTGTCAATCCATGGCTAGCGACAATCATTAACTTATGGGGCACCGTGTTGAAGTACGGTGGCCCCTTGTTCATCATGATGGAGGGTCTTTCGAGTCTTTTGGTGGCACAGAAACTTGGACAGGAGGGCAAGAAATTTGTGGGGGACGATGAAGTCCGGCAGTTTGGAGTGCTGATACTCACCGCCATCGGATATGTAACATCTGCATGGTGGATCGCAGTCGTGAGTGCTGTCTCTCCTCGCCAGTGGCGATGAACTAATTAATGTACAGTCTTATCCCGCCGCGGCTGTTTCCCCTCTCTCTTCGACTCTCTTCGGTGTTGCTTTAACTGCGTTCCTTTTTCTCACCATCATCGGATTTGCACTGCGTCGGACAAACATAATTGAATCCTCGAGTTTGCTACTTTTCCTGGCTTATAATGTGTGGCTTTGTGGAATCGATCAAGCGTCATTCTCGGACCCAGCCTCTTCCTAGTGAGTTATGTGACAATCTATCATGACGCTATTGAATGATATGGACTCGTTATAACAGTGCGCCTCTTCTTCCCAATATTCTGGCTCATTTCCAAGCGCTTCTGAATTTCGTGACAAACACGCTTCCGAAACCTGTACTCGCTGCACTTCTTTACCGTCTCGCAATACTCCATTTAGCTTCTCGCATTCTGCCCACTATTGGCGGGGACAGCTGGGAATCCGATGAGGGCGTCGATAGTCGATGGGATGATCGGCCGGTATGTTCGCTTCCGACCTGCCTTCTACCATTCCTGCTGAATGCACGGTACAGACCTCCACACTAACCCGCATTCTCCTGACATATCGCCAAACCATCTTCGTTGCTGTATATTCTCATCTACTCCGTACGTCAATCCGTCACTACATTCTCCGTTTTTAACGCTAACGACGAAATGTCATTGTAGTGCTTGATCATTCTTCACAGGTCTGGTGGCGATGGATGAATGTATTCTTCACGCTGTTCATATGGGGGGTAGAGCTTCTGGTTAGTAACGAAGACGATGCGGTCGCGAAGGATTGGAAGGTAGACTAATTAGGGGCTTATGATGATGATATACGACATAGCCTATAGCGGGAGCGAACCAGATACTGTGCCCAGACGACATCTATACGTTGCTCTTCCATTGTGCGTTAGCGTCGCTTTCGCCTTCGTAATACTCCCTCTTCCATATCTGGGCTTTCTTCTTCACTTCTTCTAGGATATACTCACATGCAACGAATGCCTCTTTTCGGTGAGGCGACGAAACCGCGATTACTATAAGCGTGGACTCAGCGTTATGTCGGCGCTTTGCAACAATTAACCCACCGATGGAAGGCTCTCCGACTGGCACTATTCCGAGACGGTGGTGTACAGCACATCGGATGAGCGACGAAATATTATGAGAAGGCGGCTGGTGATCCGAACGGCTGATCAAGTTCCCAGCGTCTTGCACGATCTTTACCATGGTCTTGATTGCCAGTTTTGAATACGCTTGGTACTCCAGACGAGTGACCACCTTGCCTGGTCTCTATCAGGTGATGTAGGCAGCGAGATTTCCAAGAACAACCCTACCTCCAAACGAATTTCTTGTTGTTCCTGCACGATCGTAGTGATTCCTTCCGTTCAGACGCTGCAGAATATTTGAGCTACATACCAATGAAGACGGCAATCGCCCCTGCGGCATCATCGCCGACTGACTTTATGATCTGCGTACTATTGAGCTCCTCGTATGACAAGGCGCAGATGCCGCCGTCGACATCGACAGAGACTTCATACGAGGCATTCTGCCCTTCCATGGTCCGAGTCGCTTGAGTATCGCACGTAGCGAACCTGCGGACCCTGAGATAATCACGGACGGCGCTTCAACTATAAATAAAGGTCGTAACTTGGACCCGTTCCTTCCCAGTACCAATGGCGTCGATCAGCATAACCAGGAGGTCTTTGCAGCGAGTCGGAAAGCGCCCCCATGGATCTAGGGGACTCGCAAGTGCCCTCAATAAAAGGGATCTACCAGTGGACATTCATCCCGAGGTAACTCCCGAATCGAAATGAGCCTACAAGGTTTAACTATGTTCTCTGTCTAGGTTGAAGCTGCTTTGGCAGAGAACAGACCTGTCGTCGCTCTTGAGACGGCGGTGGTCACACATGGATTTCCCTACCCAGAGAATGCTAAACTTGCGAAGTCTCTTGAGGAAGTCGTTCGCAAGAACGGAAGTACTCCAGCTACCGTTGGTCTCGTCAATGGGCGAATCAAGATTGGCTTGAAGCAATCAGAGCTGGAGTTGCTAGCAGAACCCGAGGCATCTCCTGTCAAAATATCTCGAAGGGATATAGCGGCAGCAATTGTTGCTAAAGCCAACGGAGGTTTGGCGGACCCGCACGTTATTTGGGAGTAATCTGACTAGATTTGTCGCAGGAACAACCTGTTGTGCTACCTTAATATTTGCTGCACTCACTGGAATCAAGGTTTTGGGTTTTCTTTCCTTGGCATGGTTCACCTACTAAAGTCTCGTAGGTCTTTGCTACGGGAGGGTAGGGCGGGTATCATCTCGTACACACGTCTACTAACTTCAGACTACTAGCTTGGGTGGTGTTCATCGTGGGGGAGAGAATAGTAAGTTTCCTTTGCAAGGGGGAAGTATCATCTGATTAGTACTTATGTTTTATAGCCATGGATGTCTCTGCTGACCTAGGAGAGCTAACAAGATGTCCAGTTGGTTTAGTATCGGCGGGAGTGAAGTCTATTCTAGACATTGGAAGGTAATGTCCGATTGCCTGTAATCTAATTTATTTCATCTGATTTATTTCTAATTGTGAATCATAGGACTTTGGAGTACTTGGTCGGTCGTATGTCTTGCACGTAGAACTCCATCTCACCCTGTCCCTTCTAGGAGACCCTCGGTGTTCCAGTAATATCATACGGGAGGACTACGGACTTCCCGTCCTTTTTCTCTCCAAAGAGTGGCTTCCAGGTATCTTTGTTTCTTTCGGTCTATTCCAAATGCCCAACTTCAACGCCCCTAGTCCCCATGGAACGTCGACAACCCAGTATCAGCCGCTCAAATACTCTGTACGTACCAATATACATTTTGCTTATCTATCAACTCAAAGCGTCAAACACGTAGATACCCAACATCAACTCGGTCTACAAAACGGAGCACTGATCGCATGTCCCATACCCGAACAATACGAAGCTGCAGGGGCATCTATACAAAATGCCGTTGAGCAAGCTGTTGCGGAATCGGAGGCAAACGGTGTCAACAAACTAGGCAAGGCTGCCACGCCTTGGCTCTTGATGAGAATCGGCGAGTTGACCAAAGGGGAATCCCTTGCCAGCAGTGAGCTTAATGGCCGACACTAATGAAACTGATCTAATCACAATGCAGATATTGCACTGTTGGAGAACACCGCAGCGATTGGTACGCGTTGATGCTCAGCGATGACAACGTCTTCTAATTAGGGCTTTTGACAGGCGGTCGGATAGCAGTACAGTATGCGAAGCTCGCACAAAACTCTGTGAGCCATGCATCTCGTGTACACTGAATGTATATAAACGTATCCAATTTACCTACGATGTCTACCTCCATTCATCCAGGATAACACGCGTCAGGATACAGCGCTAGCGGCAAGACCAGTAGTGGACACCCCGTCGAAGCACACTCGCCTCCTCATCATTGGATGTGCTGCAATCGACATCAGCGCGCGAGCCTCCCCAGATGGCGAATCTCCGTTAGCTGTCCATTCGACCATACCGGGCTCCGTTTCCTTGACATTAGGTGGTGTTGGCAGGAACATTGCCGAAGCGGCTCATCGTCTGTCGCCGACAGACACTAAACTTATTTCTGCCATTGGCGATGACGGCTTTGGTCGCCTTCTGTTGTCAGAACTAGATAAGATGGGATTGCGTACTGATGGCCTGGTTAAGTGTCCAGGTAGAACATCGGTCTGTAACATGACCTTTGATGGCAAAGGTCATCTCGTCAGTGGTATAGCAGACATGGAGTTGATTGCTGAGTTAAACGAAGACAAGGTCGGTATTTCTTTGCCTGGCTCGTCAACGTCAACGGGTATGAACGACTTCACAGATTGCAAACGCCATTGCCGACACAATGCCCTCCATAGTTGCTCTGGACGGCAATTTGAAACCGAATTTAATAAACCGGGTAGTAGACTTGTGTAGTAACCGTGGAATACATAGTGAGTGGATTTGAGTTTCTGTCGCAGAGAACTGAACGTTCACTTCAGTTTTCTTGTACGTGCGCAACTTCTCACCGCTCCATCCACCTAAACTGTTCGCCAAGTGAACCCACGTCCCTCACCAAAGCCACAGCCATCCTTCCCGCCGTCACACAGAATGACTTACGAACGCCTGACGATAAGGCGAGGATATCGATATCCCCCAATTTGCTTGAATTGGACCACATATATACCATCGCACGACAAAGCGAATCACCTAAAGCATTGAGTTGGCAGACGTTATACGAAGCCGTGTCCCAAGGCCGGCTGGGAGACGATCTAGCGGATTTAGCAAGTCGAGAAGACTCCTTTGATGGTATATGGACAAGAGGGTCGATCCATCGAGCAGTCCATCTCCTCGCTCACTTCCAACATATCCTCATGAAATGTGGCGAACATGGTGTTGTCGTCGTGTTCCGCTTGGACCCAGAGACGTTAGCTCAATCCGGTTGGGCGAAAAGCGACCAGCTGCCTCCAAATGCCGTTGTTGCAGAAGTGGCATCCGGCGAGGCGATCGTCATAGCATACTTCCCCGCCCTGGTTGCAAAGACGTTAGTCAACGTTACTGGTGCTGGGGATTCTTTCGTCGGAGCGCTTCTAGCGAGCATGATGAAGCATCCAAGTCTATTCCAAGAGCCCAAATTATTGGATGATGCTATATATCTAGCCCAGAAAGCAGCCATTCTGACGCTTGCGAGCCCATTAGCCGTCGCGCCGGAAATATCTAAACTACGATAGCTAATACAATAATGGAGATGTGATTTGTCGAGATTAGACTCTATGCATGGGACCAACTTTAACCTCGTATCGCGCACGGCGTGCCTCTTCGCTGGCAACTACTTTCTGAGCCTTAACCGCAGCTTTGACCTTCTTGTCGTACCGAGCCTGTACATACACCGATAAGTCAAAGTTGACCGTTCGTAAAAAACAGAATACGCTGACTTGAGCTCCATGTTTCAAGCGGGTGATGATATTGGCAGCCTCGCCCTTCGTCATACGTGCTAGACGTTCCTCCAAAGTAGTGTGTTTAGGATTTGTCTTTCCATCAAGCAGCCCACCCGAAGCTGGTCGCTTCTGCCACCGTTTAGCGATTATGCTCTTCTGCGAGTCTGTGGCGAGTGTTTTCCGCCATTTAGCAGTTCGTAAAAGCCTGGAAATGAAATGGGGGCATTAGTAGCCTTCACCACCACCGAATAAATGAAACGCACGTACCCTTGCACCATGGGCCGTGAATGACTTTTGTACGAGCGTAGTATCGCACGCGCGAACGGCAGCACTCAGAGTCGGTGCAGTAACAATCTTCCGAGAACGAAAGAAGGGTGATAGCTTAAACGCTTGAGCTGTCTCTCTGTCCAATGAGGCTGGGGCAAACCACGCTTGAAAATGCGGTTCTGTCTCTGATAATGGATATCATGAAGCAGGAACGCGTGTGCAGCGTTCAACAAACTTACGCTCATCTTCCTTCGCTGGTTCGATCCGTATATGGCCTTTTCCCAGACATTCTAAAACGTAGATGTCGTCGCCGCAACCCACCCACGCGTTCGTGCTGAGTGTTGCGATATGGGGAGAACCAGAGGCATTGAGTTTGAGGGAGAAGGGGTCGTCATAGTCGGTATAGGTCACTGATCGAGGTTGTGGAATATCGTCGGTGATACCCAAGGGAAACTTCTCCGCAGCTGCCTTCTCTTCCATACTCTCGATCGTCTCATCTATGCGACTTTCCCAATTAGCGGTCCGCTACGGGTGATGTCACAGTCGGCCTCACCATCGATGTCCACTGATGCGGGATCGAGGCCAAATAGCGTAGGGACGGCAACAACACCAGAGACACGGCTCGTCGAATCTACGAAATCTATGATCCTGCAGTCTGTTTTGCCAGTATTGGGAGATAGGCGCATCCCTCTGCCTATCTCGCCGGGCCTCAGACTGGTGACACACTGTGATTATGAGTTACTCACCATTTGGGCAAATATGTTCTGTGATCGTGTCGGCCTTGCGATCAGAACGCAGTCGATGTTCGGAATATCAGCGCCCTCGGTCAACACAGCTAATAAAAATAGCCGCTATGAGCATCTTAAATCCGCCATCTGTCGAGTGAACATACCGCAATTAATCAAGACGGGGAATTCGCCAGCTTTGAACGCGTCAACAAGCTGCTTGCGTTCGTCGGTCGGCGTCTTAGCATATACATAACGTGCATCTATCCCATAATTGCGGAACGCCTGCGTGAGAGCTCGGACATGTTCCAAGTTCACGCAGAAGACCAAAGTAGACTTCCGCGATCCTGTCACGCAGCAGTGGATATTAGAGATCATAAATTGCCCATTTACTGATGAACGAGATGGCCACTACCTGCGCGATCGATCCAGCTTTTGAACGACAAGACGATTGATGGTATCCGTGTTGATGACATGTGCTAGACCGGTAGGATTGAAGTCTCCAGTTCGCGTATTGATTGTGACGTCCTTCAAGTTCAGTTGCGCCCGTACTGTGGTAAACCGAACGTCACAGAGCCTGATAATCATAATATCTTGAGCACGATGTTAGACATGACACCCAAGAAATAACCTGACCATTGTTCTTTGATCATCTCTAGGAAGTCTCGGTGGTAGACAATCTGTTCGAAGACTGATCCCAACGCCAACCCATCATGCCGACTGAAAGTCGCCGAGAAACCGATGATGGGGATCGTGTGCTTCAGAGACGGAGGAAGGAAGTCGGGGTCAGGACTTTCTATGTTCGCGTCGAAGCGAGATAAAAGACGGCGGTATCTAAATGCAGACGCATTAGGATGGCAATTCGGACACGAATATGCACTGACTTACGATGGGGCAGCGGCATGGTGTGCCTCGTCAATGATAATAGCTTTTAATGTATTGGGGTCAAATTTGGCGATTCTTGGGCTCTGCAGCAAGGTCTGATACGTAGCAACAGTGCTTGGAACGCGTATCAATACCCCCGTAGTCAACGTCGATATTGAGACTCACATATCTGCCAGCCCGGACGCGTGGTGCTTCGTGCCCTGCTCGATTTCCACAGACCAGTTGGGAAACAGGAGACGTGCTTGATTCGCAGCTTGTTGCGCGAGCTCTATGCTGTTCACGATGACCAAGGCCTTGGTTGCGCCTGGAACACTTTCTGGCGAGGGAATTCTCGACAACAGCGACAAGAACACGGTGGTTTTGCCTGAACCTGTCGGTAGCGATATACCAATTCGGGTGGATCCAGAGTCGAGGGCGCGTACACAAGCGTGGAGACAGTGTTCTTGATACGGTCGCAGTGAGACGAACAACCTAACGTGCTGTCGCAGACCACGCAAAGCGCGAATGCCCTTCAGTCCTGGCAACTGGAGCGACCATTGCATTGAACGAACGCAAGAATAAGTGACATCTCAGCGGCCCTGAAATTCTAGACAATCTCACACGAAACTTAGATGACCCCAGCAGTGCATTACTCTAAAGTCTTCTATGAGGGAATAGGGTAAATTTATAGCCTCTACGAAGACAACCAAATGTAATAAAAAGTGTCTAATGCGATGCCACAGCCATAAACAATGCAATATCAAACGAACGGATGCAAGACCACAGTCCGGCACGCTTAACCAGATCCACCGGAGTAGACCTTGCCGAACATCACTTGCTGCAGCTTGTCATACAACGAGAGCACACCAGCACCGGCAACACCACGGAGGATGTTGGCACCAGCACCCTTGAACAGGGACTTTGTGCCTTCCTTGGCGACGATCTAGTGGGGCGAAGTTAGGAACATGAAACAAGCAATGGCACAATGCGCGTACCTGGGAGCCAGCGTCGAACATAGACTTGTAGTTGACACCAGAGCCAGATGTCATCATCATACGACGACGGATGGTATCAAGAGGGTAGGAAGCCAGACCAGCACCGATGGTGACACCCCAACCAAGAGCGAAGGAAGCCAAGAACGAGCCCTCAAGAGCCCCGACCAGGACAACAGGTTCTGAACAAATGGGGTAAGGCATTAGCAACGAGATATTAACCGGGGCCACGTACTGAGCGAATCGTAGACACCGAAGTAGAGACCACGGTAGACGATGATACCAACGACTGAGGGAACGAAACCACGGTAGAGACCAGCAAGACCGTCAGAGGCAAGAGTCTTCTTGTAGACGTCAACAAGACCGTTGAATTGACGGGCTCCTCCACCCTTCGCCGACTTGGCATCGTTAGCTAACCGCGTACGGGCGTAGTCGAGCGAGTAGACGAAGAGCAGTGAAGAGGCACCAGCAGCTCCACCAGAAGCGACATTGCCAGCGAACCACCTCCAGTAACCTTCTGACTTCTTGAAGCCGAAGAGGGACTTGAAGTAGTCCTCTGCATGGACATTAGAACTGAGGCCAAGCCCAAAAAAATAAAATTACACAAGCTTACTGAAGGCAAAGTTCAGGGCCTGAGTAGGGAAGTATCGGATGACATTGGCAGTGTTTCCTCTCCAAAGGGAGACCATACCCTCCTCCTTGTAGGTACGGCTGAAGGCATCACCTATGCCCTTGTAAGGGGTGGCAAGACGGCCTTGCTTGATCTAGGGAAGTGTGACGTGTCAGATAGCGAAGGCGCCGACGAAAAATGGGCGCTACCATCTCATCCTGGTTCTGAACAAGCAATTTAATACGCTCGATGGGGGCAGCGCTAGTCTTTGCAACGGCCTGATGGCAGAGTCAACCAACAATCCTGCAAACGCGCCTGTGCCTTCAACTTACAGCAGAAACACCACCCATGAGGAAGTCAACTGCAAAAACGACTGTCAGACAAAGCCAGCGACAAGCAGCAGTAACGGGTGCACGCACTAGCGAATTCCTTGGGGGACTTGACCTTCTTAGTCTCGGCCATTTTTTTTGATTTAGAGAAAGGGAGAGGGAGATGGAGGAAGAGTGGTGGTTGGTGGTTAAGTTGAGAGAGACAGAAACTTTTTCGCGTGCTCAAAAAGGCTTTCGGGATCTCCCGGAACAAATTATCTCCGCTGCTCCCGATCACCGTTCCGGACAAGCGCCGGCTCGTATTACTCCACTGTGATTACCTTGCCTCGCCTGCCAGGTTGCCGCCAGGGCTACAAGACGCTTGCCTTCGCCTCTGAGAGCGATTAATATGTAAACATGAGTTTCTACATTGTGCTCGTGGCAATCAGAGTACATCATCGCGGTATGGAATATAATCATTAGGTATGATACAATATCTAATGGGACATAAATAATATAAAACATGCATGTGCTACTGCCATCGATTCTTCGAGTGTCCCCCGTTCGGTGCGCGCGAAAAGTCGTCAAAGTTGGCATTAAAAGGCAATTGGCTACTTCCTGCTCCTCGCGACTGGCCCTGATATCCGGTGCCCCGGTAGGTCATTGCATAATCGATGGGTGGAAGCGTGGTTATGTTCGGAATACGGGCTGGAAGGGGGATTTGGCTTACATCGAAGGGATGGACAAGTGTTCGGGATGCCTCAACACGTCCTTTCTTCCAGATCTCCTCCGTCGGTGAGCGTGGCGTGTCCGTTGTCTTCCTCTTCTGCCCAACGGTCGGAGGGGGGGACGCTTCATCCCCTGAATCCAAGGTGAGATCTATGACATCACCAGTCTGGGACGGAGGAACGGAAGAAGACAGGGAATGCCCGGCGGACAGGGACGATCTGCTCGCGAAAGACGGCGAAAGTTCGCGTTTTACTTGGCCTTCGTCTTCGTCATCTGAGTCGAGGATACATATCTCCTCCTGCCTGGGTATGCGCATCATCCCGTCCGAAGGTTCAGCTTTGACAGCAGCTTGTACTTTCGGCGGAGAAGGAGCACGTGGGGGGATTGGTGCGTGGGTGCTCTTCCAACCAGCGGAGGCATATTTGTTATCTGTCGTGTGCCACTCTCCATCTGCCTCGACCATAACATCCTCAACACTGTCGGGACATTGCTTCAAGACGTCATCGAAATAGCTGGAAGCGGGGATTAGATACCTGGTAACACAATAGACGACATAGAACTTACCCATCCATAATCAAGTCGGCGGGGTCCAGAACTTTTTCACAAACAGGACATAGCCATGTCGTGGTCTGTTCCATCATAGAGAACCAAGACGTTGCATCAAAACACTGGGGGTGCACGCAAAGGCTAGAGCGACAAGCGGTGTTTATACGCATAAAACTGAGCTATAGAAGGTTAGAGGAACGGGATGATCAACCGTAAGGGAGAGGGCTCACTGGACACTTTAAAGACATCTTTAGAGGGCCGACTACAACGTCGTCGAAGTCTTGCGAAGTCGCGGCCACTTTGATGGTACGGGTAAGTCGGCGATTATATAGAGAATCAGTGATTACTCACTTTGTTGCTTAATCTCTTCGCAACTCCTGTATTTCCCTTTCTTCAGCCTATCCACCAACTGGTCAACGGAGGTAACGCCCACCATCAACGCGACAAGATAGTATTTCTAGACGCATAGTCAACACCGTGACAGTGATTTTCGGAATATAAGCAAACCTTGGGTTGAGCGGGAGGCTGTTGGCTGTTCACATATATCATTTCAATGTTGTTTTGAAGGTTACCGCTACGGACATATTTCGATATATCAGGAGGAGGAGCGGTCCCAGGTTTCTTCTTCAGTCCTTTGAGATTCGCCGTCAACAACACGCCGTTCACGCGAACTTCACATGTTTGGGGGAACTCGATCGGGCACAGGGCAGTCGTGGTGGGGGTGCGGAACGCTGCTGGTTGTGGCGTATAAAAGAGCGAAGAGGTACAGAATAAGCGTATTTGATAGCTGGTTTCGGGTGAACATACATATACGCGCGTTGAGATATGGGCATACCTTTGCTTTAGCTTGGCGGTTTGATCGGGGTTCAGATAGAAGCTGAGTTTCCCCGTCTTTCTATCCGTGCTGCCCGTTGATTCTAATATGGTCCGTTCGGTTGTCGAATGGATGCAGTTACCAACGGCGACGTACCTGGGCACTCACAGACTGTGGTAACGACGTGATCTTGACTGTAGAAGGGCGATGCTTTGAATTGAAGGTCTACGGGATCGTGAGCCATGGAAGGTGGTGCTACTGGACTGTACTCACTGGAGGCTTTCGGCACGGATGAGCTAGGCGTCGACATTTTGTGGGGTGGCGCATATGGATCGTATCGAGAAATGGGCGTGGAGGTACCCGTCAAGGAATTGTAAGGAGCTGGTCTGTTATTACTAAACTGATTGACAGACATCGACGTTTGTGGGACGGCAGCAGCAGCAGTGCTCGTGGAAGAAAATCGGCTGTAGCTAGGAGAAAGGGGATTCCAATTGAGCGAGCTAATCGAGGTATGAAAGGGCGCCACTGACTGGCCGGTAGTACGCAGTTGTTGCAGTACGTTCTTCGCCTTCAGCCACTTGTCCTGGGTGTTTGAAGCCCTCCAAGAATCAAAAAACGGACAGAATTCTGTCGATGATCTCCTGCTTTTTGCCCGTCTTCGAGAGATGGGCATGGCATTCCTCATTCAAGCCGGTGATGAGCTGCTTGAGCCTGTCGACCGTATTGTTTCGAATCCCTGAACGGATTGTCTATGGACGGCGTTGAATGTAGCTCAATGTCAGCGCCTGAGCCCTCCAGGAAGCATGGGCTCTCACCTCAAAGTCTGCCCATGAGTCGACGCTATCCATAGAGACTTGTGAACGGCCCAGAGGATCACAAGGCGACAGGAGGAATCGTGGATTCGCTTTGGTGACTGCAAACGTCCAGGACCGCTCACTGCTCGAGGCCAATGTGTTTACTGTTGTTTGACAATCCCATCAATCCACCACAGCCACAAGCAACTCTCATGATCAAGATGAGATAGGCGCTCGTTATACACCCTTGGACTTGACAATGGATGCTGCTGACTACGATAAACTGACCCCAGAACAGAGGGAGGAACGCGACAAGGCCGCAAAAGCACGCGAGGCAGAGGAGCAAGCTGGTAAATTCCGCGATCGTCTTCACGGCATACCGTCGACCTCACATTCAAAGCACTTCCATATACATGGACTCAGTTGCTGGGCGAGCTGGACATTGTCGTCCCCGTGCCCAAGGCACTCGCGCTCGGGACCTGGTCATTACTATACAAAAGAAGAAACTCAAGGTTGCATTGAAGGGGAAAGAGCCGATCATGGAAGGCGAGCTCTGCAAGGACATCAAGGTGGAAGAAAAGTACCTGGAATATTCGTATGTGTTCACCGCGTTCCGTTCTATCAGGCTCCTATAATGTAACCCACTCCCAGAGGACAACGAACTTGTACTTATCCACCTTGAGAAATCAAATAAAGAGCAATGGTGGGAGAACATACTCACCCACCACCCAAAGATCGACACGACAAAAATCGAGCCTCCGAACAGTCAGCTCAGTGATTTAGACGGCGAAACTAGGTTCGTGTAATGTGTGTCATTTATATGCTGTTGCTGACGACTTTACAGGGGCATGGTCGAGAAGATGATGGTATGTTTTTACACTCCCAGAGTATAATTGTTGTTGTTGAACGCTCCTGCCTTGCAGTTCGATAATCAACAAAAGGTCAGCATAGGTTACTTTGTTCAAATCAACTAGCTGCCTAACGCACGGAATTAGCAAATGGGTAAACCAACCTCCGACGAACTGAAGAAGATGGAGGTAAGTGTGTCTCGAACTTGAGATTTACTGGTCTAACCGTGCTCTTAGGCCTTGAAAAAATTCCAGGCTGCTCATCCCGAGCTTGACTTCTCCAACGCCAAAATAACATGATGAACGTCTGGACCCTGCAGTTACGCACTAGTTTGGAATACGCTTTGTGAATACGAGAATCTTGTACACAACAACTACTTAAAACAATCAAATCTGGAGTACGATGCTAGGTAGATATTACGACTTCGGCCGTTTATGCTTGCGATCATTTGAGGTGGCCGTACTTTTCCGCTTCACTCGATCAACGAGAGCCTGAAGACAGCCGTCCGTATCTTCAGCAGGCTTCGAAGGTTTACGCGGCATTGATACATCCTCGTGCCGATTTTTGTGACGCCGACTTCGTTCTTCGAGCAACGCGCCCATGCTCTTCGTCTTCTTGAAACTAGTTACGACCTCCATTAACAAAGTGATAAGGGCATGGGAGTTACTGATACGTACTGTGGATTGCTTGGATCAATGGCATACGTATGATCTTCATGTAGCGCGGCGAAACGCTCGTCCTTGACATCAATGGCAAAGTCTTCTTGAAGTTCATTTTCTGCCTCGACTTGTTTCTTTTTGTTGTGTTTCCCCCCGTTTGCCTTTCTTCGCTTTCTCGGCCCTGAGGACCGACTTCATGTTAAAGTGACGGGAGTCGTCGTCTTCCGGTTGGTCGGCTGCTGCGAGGAGGGCCAGTTCCTCAGCAGTCGAGATATTCCGTCCTTTTTGACCGTCTTTTTCGTCTCGCGGTCGGTCCTTCGTATTGGCGGGCAACTCGGGCTCATCATCGCTCCCGTCGTCGAAAAATTCATCCTTGGATTCTTTAGCCCCACTTTTGGTCACAGTCCTCTCCTTCAACTCTTCCTTCCGTTTCTTCTTCTTGTCCCTGAGTTTCCTCTGATACTTCTCCAGTGTGGTCTCGTCACCATCCTTCGCACCACTCAACCCTGCCGAGAACGTAATCTCCATGTCCACATCATCCGCACCGTCGTCCATTCCCCAGCCTTCTGGTAGTTCAGCATCTTCTCCTCCAAGTAACAGCGACCGTAATTTATCCCGCGACGCAGACTTGGAAAACTTCTTTTTCGACGGTTGATCGCCTTCGGCTTCAGATTCAGAGGATGAAGAGGCAAGGTAGGCCTTGAAGTCGGATTCTTCGATTTCCTTCTGCGAAAGTTTGCGGCGAGTGACTAAATTGCGCTCCGGGTCGTCTTCCTCCCATGTCAACTTGACTTTAGAATGGCGAAGAGCCTACAGAAGATGCCATCAGCACCGAGTTACTGGAAATCTCACTTAAAACGGACATCAGTTACGAAGTCGACTGCTTTATAGTTGAAGTCGGTGTTCTCGGCAGCCTCATCCCTGTAATTGAGTGTTCAATAGTCAGTAGACAGGAAAGGAGCGCACAAGTACCTGAATTCATCGTCGAACGTCATCTCGTCAGGGACGAAACTCAGGTCGAAGATGTTAGCAGAGCGTTCAAGCTCTGTGCCTTCGAGTTCGTGATATATGTGGGCCGATGCTTCAACTGTGTCGCAAGTTACAATCGCGTAATAGTATCTGTCTGACTATGGGTGACTATGGCAATAATCAAGGAGGAATACTCACCTCAGACGTTCTAGTTGATATTTTCTCAGAGCATCATCGTCGTATTCCTCGCCATCCCCTAACTCATATATCGTCTTCTCATTGATTTGCTCGGGGTCGAGCTCTTTCTTCCTCTTGAATATCTCAGGGGGAGGACCCTCCTTCTCCTCTCGCGCCAGACGTTCTTTCCCAAACGTACTAGGATATATCCGAACGTTCAATATACGACCTTTAACCACAGAGTGGCCCTTTTTATTCCTCGTCGAGTCCGATTTCGATGTTCGCCCAGACAACGCAGAAGTTGTTGGAGATAGCACGGAGGCAAATATTTTGTATAGGTGTGATGCACGTACATGATCCCAGTCTAGGTTGACAACTGCAAGGCGTCGTGTCTGCGAACCTGGCTCCGGCTCATCCTCTGGGTGCGAGTCCTTGTAGGCAGCAGCCTGGGCATCCAACTCTGCAAACCGGCTTTCATCTAAGTCAATCTCCACCTCGGCATCATTTCCGTCTTGAGGCCCAAGTGTTATAATGCCACCAGTGTCGCTTTCATCGTCCGACAAGTCTTCGCCTTCCTTGTCGGTTTTGTCTTCATCTGAGGACTCTAGGAGGCCCTCTCCGCGGGCATAGTCAGGAAACGATGCGCTTCCTTCACCGTTATTTTTCTCGGCTTCCCCTTCGACCTGGTAGAATCTCCGGAGATTATCTTGCTCGTGGTTTTTGGACAAAGAGCGACCATACTTGTCAACCGATTGTCCTGCGACCGTGTTAGTGCCGGGACCGAAAACTACATGATAGTACACGCACGTTTCTTTCCCTTGGTCGAAAAGATGTCCTTGAACCGTTCGTCGACGACTACCTTCGTCGACTGTTTTTTCGGGCGACGGAAGCGGGGATCTGTCTTGAGCCTTGCGAATCGAGGATCAGACATCTCTGGCGCGCACAGTCAGGGGTTTCAGGCCAACGACGACGGGTAAAATGATTGTGATGGGGCTCTCCAGTAACTCGGGCGGGAGCGTGCACTGTCGGTGTTGTGAGCGCGGTGAGATCAGAGATGAATGTTATTTCGGTGCAGCACGTGATGGCAACCATCTGATGAACAGCGTGCCTCTGCGGTATATAATTCAGCTCGGAATGCAGTCGTTACCATAGGCTCCTTTTCTCCCACCCATTCGCCGTAAGTTCTTTCGCCTTCTCGTCGTTGCGCTCGCTGACCACGGCGCCGCAGTTCGTTCGGTTCTCTTTTTTTTGGTCGCGGAGCGCCCTCCAGTTGCATTTTCCCTTCATCAACTCTTTGCAAGACTACACACCTTCTTTCGTCATGCTTGCAGTCCACACCGTGATTCTCGCGCTAGTCGCAGCACTTGCCGGTCAAGCCATCGGAGGACCTATATCTCTTGTGGTGAGTAGCACTCGGCCTTTGCGCGAATCGCTGATCCCAATTGCTGCTGAAACAGCGCCCCATTTCCGAACGATCGCCGGAACCCATAGACACGATCGTTGCTTACGCAAAGCGCCAGATCCCCGCTGAAGTTCCTACTAAGTCCCCAGCCGGAACCATCGTGCCATACAGTAAGAGGCAAATCCCAGCAGAGGTCCCCACCAAGTCGCCCGCTGGGACGATCGTACCTTACAATAAGAGGCAGATTCCTGCGGAGGTACCAACTAAGTCTCCCGCCGGAACGATCGTGCCGTACTCGAAACGCCAGATCCCCGCTGAAGTACCTACCACGTCGCCCGCTGGCACGATCGTGCCGTACAGTAAACGCCAAATCCCTGCTGAGGTTCCCACCAAGCCCCCAGCGGGTACGATCGTACCATACAGCAAGCGTCAAATCCCTGTCGAAGTAGCGACCAAAGCTCCCAATGGTCAGATTGTGCCGTACAACAAGAGGCAAATCCCTGCTGAGGTCCCCACCAAATCCCCGGCTGGTACAATTGTGCCCTATTCGAAACGCCAAATCCCCGCTGAGGTCCCCACCAAGTCGCCTGCCGGTACAATCGTGCCTTATAGCAAGAGGCAAATTCCTGCCGAAGTAGCAACCAAGGCTCCTAATGGTCAGATTGTGCCGTACAACAAGAGACAAATTCCTGCCGAGGTCCCTACTAAGTCTCCTGCCGGTACTATTGAACCGTACTCCAATTAAGGTGTGTCGAACTCGCCTTCACTTCCTCAAATCCTCGCTGACATTTCCTCACTAATGTCGGTCTTGAGATAGGTGGTGTGCAAACCCGCGGTTTGGATGAGATCAGACTATTAGATGTGTATCGTATTGCTGTCCACTCCTTTGTAGTTGATGCTTGATGCACTGGATACCGTTGTCATTGTCACCTAGCGTAGCAATGCCATTTTCTGGGCTTCATCACTTTGCCAGAGCTTCCAAAATCAACAAGCCCCAAGCAAGAACGTACATAAAACAATACAAAGCGAAGGCCCGGGTGCCCCCGAACCTCAAAAGCCACATCACAACGGACGTTTGTGCCACACCCAAATTACGGCCTCCGACCCAGCACACCCAGCGCCCGCTACGATGTCATCGTCCGGGTTCATGGCGCATGCATGAAATGAACCTTCCTCCGGCGGTATTGAGAGTTGTATACATCCGAGGTTCGCCAACGGCTCGATGTTAAGGTGTCGTCGCAGGGCATCCTGGTCTGGTGGAGCCAACTCGCCTTGGTCGGAGAAGCTGGGCTTCTTGCGAGACCTGGCGCTTGCTAGCCCTACAACCTGGATGGCATGGGACCCGGGATATGTGTACGAGATCCGGGGCTCCCCGCTGGAGCACGAGTGGATGCGGGGTATAACATTTGGTTTTAGTTGCTGTTCAAATGCATATTCGGCAATAACTTTGAGCGACGCTGTATCCAACATGAGATGCGAGTAGTTACACGGATGAATATGGCCCACGTACAGCTGTCTTGGTATTCCTGTAATTTGGTCAGTTGTATTCCCTTTGAAGGGTGTTCATGAGCGTGCGTACAGATGCGGATCCGCGGAGGACGTCCTGCCAGGAGTCAGCATGTTCAGGAGGGAAGAAACGATCCATTGCCAGCCACTCCCAGATTACGAGGGTCCCCTTGCCGGTCTTTAGGATCGTCTCCTCGCCCTCGCATGCCCGAAATACAGGTGTTGCACAGTGAGAAAGAAGGTGTTCACGACCTAGCCTGGGCATGAAATCTTTAGCATTGCCTCGGATTTTATGATTTTCTGTCAGGGTCGTGATTACCATACGAGAGATCCAACGCTGGCTTGATGTATCTTAGTCGTGCTGAAGAGAGGCTTGTCTTCGCGGACCAACGTTTTCGTATTCCGTGGGCGGACATACCAGATTTTGAGGGCACGATCAGACTGAACACGTCAATGGGCTCTGAATGTTTGCGGGTAAGCTAAGGAACAATATCGCTTACTCCACAGGTGGCTAACACCGGAAGTACAGGATGGAATGCCTGCGTAGAGATACCGTTTAGCTGTGCCATTACAAACGGAAAAACGCTTACGGCCCCGAGGACTGCGGCTCTATGTCCTCCTGATTTCCCTCCAACGAGTACAGTAGTACACAGACCTTGATCATGTCCCTCAGGCTCAACAGCCCGAAGCCCAAACGGCAGACCAGCACCGCTGGGACGGGGATCTGGGGCCCAATGAAGGTTCGTGGACGGTTCCGTAGCAGATCGAGTTAAATCGTATATCCTCGTTGTGAAATCCTTGGATGTCGTGCAGAATATATGTGGAGAAGTCAGATGGACAGCGATGGAGGTGATTGTCTGAAGTAGTTCCTCGGTAAGTTGAAAAATAGATACCAGGAGGATACACATACACCTCCATGGCCTCGCAGTAAACCTGAGACTGACTGATTCCTCGTATCTATTACCAACACCTTTCTGTCAACCGCAATGAGAAGAAAGGGCGACAACGATGTCGGATTAAGGGCCCAAGCAATCTGGGTTGTCCATCCATCTGCGGATTGTACCTAAAATTGCATTTTTGTCATATTATAATTCACTCCTGAGTCGTGGTGCTCCCATACCTGGTCGGACAGCCTCAAGTCTAATGGTTGTATGGCAGGATTTTGTGAAGAAAAAATACATGCGTGAGTTTTACTTGCGGCGGCAAACACTGGTTTGTAGCTAGAAATCGTTGAGGCCCAAGTATGAATGTATGGCTCCTTATTATATTCCCCTTTCCATAAATCGGCTAGATCTTGTTGCCCCCCACGGAAAGAATGCTACCGCTTCGAATGGAGGACCTGGTGAGGGAAGCTGTTGGTAAAGGTCAGCGCTTCGGCGGGAGTGAGATTAGAGATTAGTATAGAATCTACCTTGAGTTTGAAAGATAAGTTAAGATCAAGGCCTCTTTTCGTTTCCGGTTCAGCCATCCATACATCCGCGAGGAGGCTCAAGGTAATTATAGTCGAACGAAGTGGTAAATTATAGGCGCCCAAACACAATCTCCTGGCGAGCGCTAGCTAGGTGCTCAACTTCCACTCCGACCCGACAATGTCGACAGCGACGCCAGAGCAGTCTGTCTTCATTCCCAAGACGCCTATCAACCATGCGGCCACGACTGGCCTTCAAGCTGGCGCAGTTGGCATCTTCGTCAGCGCCATTCAAAATGCTCTAGACAAACATTCGCGAGGTGCATCGGGATTCTTGACTAGAACGGGAGGGACTATTGGTTTCTTCGGTGAGCCCCATGCCGCGTCTACCACTTCATTTATTCTCATTCTGCTTCAAATACAGCGGCAATGGGAGCTACTTTCGCTTTCACCGAGGCTGTTGTGGCCAACCAGCGTCAGCGAGACGATCCTCTTAACGGTGCAGTTGGGGCTTGTGCGGCTGGGTTCCTTGCAGGCCTACGTGGTGCGCACACCGTAACCCATAGCGCAGGAATTAATGCTTACTCTTTGAACAGCCCGTTCATTACCAATGGCAGTTGGGTCATGCGCCGTAATGGGCGCTGCTATGGGTACATTCGACTACGCTGGCTCGCTAACAGGAGACCAGAGTATATCAAACGAGGAGAGAAGGAAACGCTTCTTCAAACACCCGACACAGACTCTTGCAGACTAGATCTTATTGCCATGTACTATGTGATTGATCTTCAACCATTCATTCAATTTCCGAGTTATCCCTTAAGTCCGCTAATTCAAGCAACCCATCGCCGAAGATTACTTCCGCGGCCGACGCAACCTCGCGAATTCATTCCACAGTGCCGGCTCTAGACGTTCTTTCAGGGTTCCAACAATAATGTAGACTCGCGACGAAGCACAACGTCGTAGCCGCGATGCACTTCGATATTCCTTTGGGACGACGGTGGCCGAGTATTTTTCCTTTGCTTCGTGCGTTGAGCAAATCGTGAGCCCTATTGCTCTGCGAAGAGAGCTGTGCAGTGTGCGCCTCACGAGGGCGGCCTACTACACGGAATGTCACTTGGATAATCTCACCGCTAGCGCATGGTCCCCGTCATCGACGGGTCCTGCTTTGATCACCCAACGATGGGATTGCCGTTACTGGAGAAGTTGACAAAATGAATGCAACGTATGAACGAGGTGTAAAAGTTTGATTTCCGAAAGTTGAAACACCACCTCACTTTTCAAGAATCAGAGAATCTGGGCGACCCGCGGTCGCGCGATGTTTCTCATTCGTACATATGTACAGCGTCTACAAATATAGCCAATATATAAATATGCGTTGGGAAAAGTACATCGATAGGGATGAGACACCAGTCCATAAGTACCATTGTTATTAACCACTTGACCTTGTCATCTCTTTGACCCTCTCGAATATAACCTTGTTATGTCGGTCGTTGAAGGCAGCCCATGACGGCTCCGTCTGGCATTTATGCTACATGATACTGATGAGCTTGCAAGAGGCGGGACGGGGGAAACATACCAATTTGTCCAGTTTGTCCCAGACCATCTCATCTTCCAGATTATCGCCATGACCCAAAGCGAAGAATGTGCAGAAGTGATCCATGTCGGTATCGTAGGGAGTCTTGGTATTTGGCGAGGTAGGGGCCGGGGACGGTGATTCACGCTGGCTGCTGGGAAGTCGATGCGCCTTTCGCTTTGCTATCCCGATGCGCTTCCGTATGGCTTCGAGTTCAATACGGTGGGAACGTAGGTATTCGGACCATGACTTAATGGTATGATGAGGCATCTGAATGTCATTTCAGCTTTCCCCTTCGATGCCGACATAAATAGACGCACCCTTTCATAAAGACGTTTGGGCTGTTAGAGCCGTCGTCGTCGTTCCGTCGAACTGCACTAGGTACTCGAAATATCGGAACATGAAGGCTTGCTCGTCTTCTGTGTACCTGTACATCCCTGGTGCCATTTCTACACGACTACTCTCTGGCGGCGGGGTCGGAGACGGAGTGCCGCGAGCAGGGCTTGATGTCGGTGTCGAAGTCTTGCGCTTTTTGGCTGCACTACGTATACCGATCTGTGGTTGCAGCGATGGTGTGACGTCCGCTTGCTCCACTTTGACTAGGTTCGAGCCCTTTCGCTTCAGTCTGGGAGTCCCGATAGTACTCGTCGAGGCGCGTTTTTTTATGTTTAAGAGGCACATCAAATTGATATGCGGAGGCGTCCTCGAGCTCGCCTGAAGCTATCGAGTCGGTTATGAAAGCAGCCTTGACGGCGGGCCTCCCTGCATCGGTCGTTCCAGATAATAGCTGGGGGAACATCTTCGAGCCTGCATGTAGTACTGCGTAGTCGGCATCGCAGTTATTATTGATGATCTTGCCGCCGTATTTCTGCAATGATAGATTAGCGATCGTGACGCGAGGTGGCTGGTCACTTACTTTGATATTAGATATCACCGAAATCCTGTTCTTCAAATCGACTTGAACAAAGAAGGTGAGGGGCTTGCCGTTCTCCTTGAATATGGGGTTGAGCGCCTCGGGCTGGGTTGCTCTTGCTTTACCCTTCCATGGTCGTTGAGTTGGGGGCGGGGCCGCTGAAGCAGATTCAATTAATGGGTATTTCAGGATGTACGAGGTGAAAGGCCAACCTGTCATGGAACCTGAGGCGAAGGTGGGAGATGGGGCAGCGTATCCTTGGGACATCGCGGCCATCATGAAGGCCTGGAACATCTGAGTCATGGACTGAGGGTCTATGGGCTGGGTGGCTTGCGGAAACGGAGTGCTGGCATACATGGCAGGTATGGGCTGCATCGTTGGAATGTTAGAGGGGGCGGGAGTGCTAAAAGGCAGAGGGGGTGACTGGTACGAGGGCTGGGATGGTGGAGGTTGTAAAACGGCTGGGGAGGTCGGGGTGTGTCTAGGAGTGGGCAAGATGCTGAGAGTTGTTCAGTCTGGTACGGGCAGTATAGCACAGCTGAACATACTTTCTAGGGCCTGAATGGATATCTACATCCGGCTCCTCGTCCTCGTCCTCGTCCTCTCCGCCGCGCAGCTCTGGAGGCTCCCCGGAGTCATGCATACGATATCCACCCCAGTTCTCTTCAGCCCCGAGGAACTTCTCCTCTCTAATGCACGCCTCGACCCATCTGTACCCAAGGACGGGCTGGTCTCTTCCACGGAAGTGGACCATCTCTTGGCCATCGCCCGTTGACGGCTCGACCAGAATTATGTCCGATTTGAGAGCATCGTTGCATATGCGACCCCCATTCGACTGGAAGACAAGAATCAATAAATTTGATCAACATATAGCATATTTGAGGTACCTTTATCCGGCGGCAGACTCGAGGCCTGTCGACGACCCCGTTTATGGATATGTAGATGTTTCATCTCTGTGCCTTCTGGGCCACAAAATAACTTGGACATGGCGGATCGGAGAGGACGAGACGAGTGGTATCCTGAAGAGAATGAATGCCCTTGGAATTGCCCGACCCCGAGACAAAACGAAGGTGGATGCAAACAATAAACGGTAGAGACCAAGATTATAATTTTGGTGGACCACGTTCGACGGTGCTGGTCTTGGTTTCGATGCTATGTTTTGAGGTAAGCGCCAGGCGCCGAGCGCTAGACTTCGATCAACCACTGGTCTCACAATCGACAGAAGGAGGCATAATGATTTGGAATAGTCATAATTATTTTCAATGTGCATACGGCCATAATGTGACAACCCAGTACATGATGCTCGTGCGAAACACCACCGAACGCCCAACAGCTTAACGGTAACTTCCCGGAGATATATCTTAGATGGAATGAACGCGCGAATGACAGCGTGGAGGACGTACCTCTTTTGCCTGCGAGCACGGGCACCAGCTCCACCGAACTTCTTGGGTTCCATCCGTCTGGGGTCGGCGATGAGCAGTGTGCGATCATAGGCAACCAGCTTCTTCTTCAACTCCATGGCTGAGTACGCATCGATGTACTTGGCGTAGTATGCAACCAATGCTTTGGCAATGGCCTGTCGCATGGCGTAGACCTGGGACGTATGTCCTCCACCCTTCACGCGGACACGGATGTCGAGAGGCGAGAAAAGCATCTTCACCCGCGACAAGGACAGGTTCGTAGATCTTTAGACGAAGGATTTCGGGTTGGACGAGGTTGATAGGGGAACCGTTGATGCGAATGATGCCTCGTCCCTCCTTTGCGTGAGCAACAGCAGTGGCAGTCTATCATCCATCGCATTAAGTGGTGGCGTAGGGGCTGCTGAAGGAGAAAATCTACCTTCTTTTTGCCGAATGTCTGGACGGCCTTCGTTGTGGACGCCATTTTGATATGATACGGTGATGTGCCGGACGATGCGGCTACAGAGAGACATTCAGCACCCGGACGACGATGAGCAGCGCGGTCGTACCTTGTTCTCGAGGTCGTTGAGGGCGGACGGGATCTCCTGTACGAGACGTTTGATTGTGTGGCTTCGCGACTGTACAGGAGCACTCGGCAACTCCCGCTGAGTCAGCGTCTTGCTTTCGTACCACCAACTTGCCGTGGGCGCTGAACCCGTTATTGGCCGATCTGCACGTTCATCTCCATCCTCACTTCCCTTCGAACATGTTGGCCTGCACCAGAAGAAATGTAGCAAATGTACGCCACAACGACATGGGCCTCATTGAGGAAAAACACTCATTTTTAACAGGTCTTTAACGCAGCTCGCCGATCCATGGGTACCACGACCGTGACCTCTCCGGCCTCGCCGTCTGTTACACTTGCAGACGTTGCCTCGGACTTCAACAGTGAGGCTATAACATGCTCACCCGTCATTGGCGCTGACTTCTTGAAGCCTCGTTTTCTCAGGACCCCGTATATTTGGAACTAGTTACTCCCCTCATTCAAAAGTCCAACGATGTATCCCCGGAACGGAACGTCCTTGCCCTTGACCCGACCGTTTTCCGCCATCCCATCCGTAGGGACATTCTGCACCTATGCGTGACCCATCACAGGGATGGCTTACGGCAGGGAACTGCTAGCACCAAGACGCGTGGTGAAGTGCGTGGTTCCGGGATCAAGATTCGCCCTCAAAAGGGCTCTGGCAAAGCTCGACTTGGAGACGGTCAGAGTCCCATGCTTCGTGGTGGAGGAATCGCTTTTGGTCCAAAGCCCCGAGACTTCAGCACCAAACTACCGAGGAAGGTGATTGAGATGGGTATGCGGGTTGCATTGAGTGCAAAGGTAAAGGAGCAGAAGCTGGCAAGCAGTGTCCCGTCTGGGTTGGCCCAGCGGGAAAACCAGACATCTCAGTCATCGAATCGACAACTTGGGATGGCGGAAAACTCTATTCATAACTGGAGAGGAGGAGATACCTGCCGGGTTGGAACGCGCCATGAGGAATATCCCCTCTGTGAGCCTGACTTCGTCGGACAAGCTCACCGTGTACGACATCGTGAAGTGGCCGCGCCTCGTTATGGATCTGAAGGCCCTCGAGTATTTTGAGAAGACACTCTGCAAACAAACCAGACTCGTTGCATGATTTATACCCACATTCGTAGATGATCTTAATATATGCTGTCTTTGCTTTGAATTGTGCCCCCTCGCCTTCCAAACAATACTACGTTGGCAGAGGTGAGACATGTGCATGATCATTTATGGCATACACGCTCACGTGACGACTCATTAGGACGCGTTGCTGCCGCGTGGGAAGGTGCCTGCTCTCATTCCGAAACCCCACAGCGTCGTCTCCTCCGAATCGCCATGTCCCAAGCATCCCAGGACCTCGATGAAGGCGACGAATCTTATCAAGCCACAGGGCCTCTTCTCATTAGCAAACTGCAGGAAGCAGGTATCCATGCTAACGATATCAAGAAACTCTCTGATGCTGGGCTGAACACTGTTGAATCCGTCGCGTTCACACCCAAGAAGGCTTTGATTGCGATCAAAGGCATATCGGAACAGAAGGCAGACAAGATCCTAGCTGAAGGTATGCAAACTTGGCCTCCAGATGGCGGTTTGTCATGCTGACTCAGAAACCAGCACAGAAGATTGTCCCCCTGGGCTTCCAGAGTGCTACGGAGGTTCATGCTCGGCGGTCAGAGTTAGTGCATATAACTACTGGCTCTAAACAGCTTGATGCTCTGCTTGGAGGTATGTATATGCTATAGCACTGCATTCTTTGTTCACTCACATTCAAGCGACGCAGGGGGGATAGAGACAGGCGCGATCACCGAGATGTTTGGAGAGTTCAGGACAGGAAAGTCGCAGATCTGTCATACCCTTGCTGTTACATGCCAGCTCCCTGTGAGCATGGGAGGAGGCGAGGGCAAATGTCTCTATATCGATACTGAAGGCACCTTCCGTCCTGTCCGGTTACTGGCGGTCGCTGAGCGGTATGGTTTGAATGGAGAAGAAGTTCTGGACAATGTCGCGTACGCAAGGGCGTACAATGCAGACCACCAGAATCAACTGTTGACAAGCGCCAGTGCGTTGATGTCAGAATCGAGGTGTGTACTGTCATTCTGGCTTGGAACACTGACCATATGCGCCTAGATTCTGCTTGTTGATAGTGGACTCGTGCACTGCGTTATACCGAACGGACTTCAGCGGTCGAGGGGAGCTTTCTTCGAGACAGAACCATCTCGGTAAATTTCTCAGGACTCTACAACGTTTGGCCGATGAGGTCAGTGTCTATGTCCACTTAGGCCGCCGACCATGCTTGACGCGTTATTGTTTCATAGTTTGGGATTGCAGTTGTCGTCACGAACCAGGTGATGTCGAACCCAGACGCTGCTGCTGGGCCATACGCGGGCAACGAGAAGAAACCAATCGGTGGGAATATTATGGCACATGCCTCAACCACAAGGTTAGCATTGCGGGCGCATGTATGCGATAAGTGCGGCTTATTGGCGCATATAGACTTCAGCTCAAGAAAGGCCGCGGCACCACACGAACCTGCAAGATATACGACTCGCCGTGCTTGCCCGAGATGGAGACGCAGTTTGCTATCCTTCAAAGCGGCATCGGAGACCCCGAGGAAGAAACCTAATGTTCTCAACCTCGGCCAAACCCCACTTTCATTCTCGCTATTGTAGAATCATGACAATGGATTATAATAATAAATGTACATTATTATGTGCTACGATTGCTGAGTACATCTTTTTCTACTATGCTCGCCAGCTTACATAGCTTTTGGTGATTAGGCTAAGAAGCGAGTAAGAATATTGGCTTCCGTCCTATCTATGGTCTCCCTGAGCCGCTTCACATCGTTCAGGCTGACGTCCGCAATATCAGCCATGAGGTACGCGATATCGCCTTTCGAATCGGAGTATTGCTTCTCCACATTATATGGCGAAAGAGCTTCGTTGACAAGCCTGAGCACACCGGGCTGGTTCCTGTGTACGTGGCAGACGCGGATAGAGTTGTTCTGCTCGGTCGTGATCGCACGTAGGTCAACCTCTGGGAAATTGACAGCACCAAGCGTCGTGCCAAACCCAAGGTAACGGCTGAGAGCAGAAGACACCTCTTCCCCAATCATCCTCTGTGCTTCTTCTGTCGAGCCGCCGATGTGGGGTGTGAGAATGACATTGGGGAGAGCGCGGAGTTCAGAAGCCCAAGGATTGAGTTGATCATCGAATGGAGCGCCATTGGAACCGGGTTCGGCTGGGAATACGTCGATGGCAGCACCTGCCAGGTGTTTGCTCTTGAGGGCCTCGACTAGGGCAGGTATGTCCACAACTGTGCCGCGAGCGTTGTTGATCAAATATGCCCCAGACTTCATTTCGGCGAATTGATCCGTCGACATCATGTTCATGGTTTTCCGGTAACTCTGGGACGTGGAGCGTGACGAAATCGGAATCCCTGAGCAAGGCGCTGAGCGACTCGACTTGACGTGCAGAGCCCAATGGCATGATGTTGATGACATCGTAGAAGAGGACCCGCAGTCCAAATGCCTCCGCGAGGACGGACAATTGTGAACCGATGTGACCATATCCCACAATTCCCAATGTTTTGCCACGAATCTCCCAGCAACCTTTCGATTGCTTATTCCAGATCCCTTGACGGAGCTCGTAAGAGCGTTCGAAGAGTTGGCGTGACAACGCAACGAGCTCCGACATCACGAGTTCTGCCACTGAGCGGGAGTTGGAGAATGGTGAGTTGAAAACGGGGATACCAGCTCGCGCAGAGGCTGATAGATCGACCTGGTTGGTGCCTATACAGAAACACCCTATCACTACGAGCTACGTGATACAAAATTAACTTGGGGTTCGTTGTAAGAAGAGGGGGCAAACTACCTTCGTCGCAGCCCTGATGACCTTCTCTGTTATTCTCGTTTTGCTTCGAATGCCTATTCCATGGTAGTGAGGAATCTTTTCGCATAACTCATCCTCTGACATGGCTTTTGCGTGATGGTCTATGTGGAAAACCCCCTCTCTCGGAAAGCGTTCACGGCCTCCATACTGACGTTCTCGAGGAGAAGGAGACGGAAGTCGCCATTATCTACGGAATGGAGTGTCCTTGGGCAGACTGCACCAGTCTTCCGGGTTTGAAATCTATCATGGATGGTGGTAGTGGTCGGGGATATGGATACGGCTAGGTTGTGCTTGCTCGGGATGGAGATTGGTGTGGACATGGTAGCAAAGCGAGATGAGGGAGAGGGTACGCTGGTTATTGCGTGTTTTTATATCATTGGACTCTGAATCAATGAATCAATTCGTTTATAACGTCGCCTTCATCCTCAGCTATATTTTGATCGGCATCTCGGCCCCTGATACATCGGTAATAGGAGCGAGGCCTTCCACAGAGTAAATTTTACTCTGCACCAGCAACATGGCACTTTACCTCCTCGATTATGGCGCTGGCAACGTCCAGAGCCTGGCGAATTCGCTGCGCAAACTGGGGCACGAGTTTACTTGGATAAAGACGCCATCGGATTTTGGCAGGGCCACTGTCAGTCATAGCTCACCCTACTGTCTACAGGTGATAATCAACATCGCAGAGTCTCATCTTTCCTGGCGTCGGTGCATTTGGATCCGCCATTCAAGGACTCAAAGATAGAGGACTTCTGGAGCCCCTTCGAGGGTATATCAAGTCCGGTCGACCGTATTTTGGGATATGCATTGGCTTGCAAGTACTGTTCGAATCATCTGCAGAGTCCCCTGAATCGCAAGGACTTGCCATCATACCTGCTGCGATCGAAAGGTTCGACGACTTGGACAAATCAGTCCCCCATATTGGCTGGAACTCTGCAGACTTCTTGGATCGTGACACAAGTCCTGACGAAGGAATACGGGAATCATCTTATTACTACTTCGTGCACTCTTTCTGTGCAAAGTATGATCCAATACGCAACCCGGTCTCAGCAGAATGGGCGCATACGACAACGCAATATGGCCAAGAATTGTTTATCGCGAGCGTGCTCAAAGACAACGTATTCGGCACCCAATTTCATCCGGAGAAATCCGGAGAAGCCGGACTCCAGCTCATCGACTCTTGGCTGAGGCAACCAGAGGCCGTGCGTTCTCGATTACCAGCATCTGCTCCACTTGCGCGACTACCGAGACCTAGAGACAATTTAACGAAACGCGTCATTGCGTGTATGGACGTTCGAGCCAATGATCAAGGGGATCTTGTCGTTACCAAGGGTGACCAGTACGATGTACGAGAGAAAGTCGTTGATCCGTCGTCTACTTTGGCTACCCAGGCTGCTGGTGTGGTCCGAAACTTGGGAAAGCCAGTATCGTTGGCGTCACAATATTACGACCAAGGCGCAGATGAAATATGCCTCCTCAATATCACCTCCTTCCGTCACTCTCCTCTCCAGGATCAGCCTATGCTCGCGGTGGTGCGAGCCGCTGCTGAACGCGTCTTCGTTCCCCTCACGATAGGAGGGGGCATCAAAGATACCATCGACCCCGACGGAAGGAAGAGAAGTGCATTGGAAGTCGCGGGTGAATACTTCCGTGCTGGTGCTGACAAAGTCAGCATTGGCTCCGAAGCAGTTTACGCAAGCGAGGAGTATATAAAAAATAAAAGGAGGGGCAGTGGAACGAGTGCCATAGAGACTATCGCGCATACCTATGGTCGACAAGCAGTCCTCGTGTCTATTGATCCCAGAAGGGTTTATGTAGACCCGTCGTCTTACGATGGCCCTTTCAAGGATGAGTTGGTATTCGAAGCTCCGGATGGACCAGACGACGAGCGGAACAAGGCGTGGTGGTACCAATGTACGGTTTCAGGCGGGCGCGAAAGCCGAAACATTTCCGTCGTTCAGCTCGCAAAGGCCTCTGAGGAACTAGGAGCAGGCGAACTGCTCATCAACAGCATAGATCGCGACGGTACTGGACGCGGCTTTGATTTGGACTTGATCCGGCTGGTAAAGTCCAATGTTCGGATTCCCGTAATAGCTAGCAGCGGAGCTGGGAAGGCTAGTCACTTCGTCGACGTCTTCGAAGCTACGGGGGCAGAAGCAGCACTCGCCGCTGGCATCTTCCATCGCGGTGAAGTGGGAATTAGAGAGGTGAAGGACTGCTTGAAGGAACATGCTATCAGTGCTCGGACTTGATCCTAGAGGATGAACGGATGTCTGCCCATTTCAAGAAGGTATACAGTAGTATTGTTACAAAACTGGAAGGACGGCACAGTGCAATATACATTAGGTATACTCCCGCCACGGGACCAACGGACATGAAGTGTGAGGCACGGTCAGATAAAATAACAAGAGAAATACATATTCATCAGAAGAAGGCGACCGCGACAGGTGTAATGCTCCAAGGGAAGGGAAGGAAGGACGTAAATGGGAAGGGAGGAAGGGATGATACAAACTGAAGCAGGAAAAGAATATACAATGGAAGGGCAAGGATGACCGCTTGGTCCTTCTCTACTCACGCTTGGATGGTCGCATGACGCCTCGCATCTTCTTCATCAAACTAGGCTTTCTCGCCATGCCTGCAGACATGGGACTATGAGGAGAGCCCGCAACACCACTGCCGGATCCGTCGAAGTACCCTGCAACGGGTTCAGCGAGAGGCGCCCCGTAAGGGGTTTGTGGCAGGTCCTTGTTCTGACGATTGTCGTTAGTGTTGTTGACTAGCACGAATGGCTCTGCTGTTTGCGTTAGGTTCGCTGTTGAGTAGCCTTACCCCCAAATCGACCGAGGAACGAATTGTGCGAGCGATGTGTCGGCCGGGTTCCACCAGGGTACGATTCGGCCATTACGGGCGACGTTGGCGACGAGGGCACACTACCCTCGTCACGGTAGTCATTGCCTGAAACGGGAACGTTCGGCGCATCACGCATCTTACGAATACGTTGCATGAGCGATTTGGATCGCTTAGGGGCTGAAGTAGGCGGGCTATCTAAAGGAGCCTCTGTCTCTGTGGCTGGGTCGGGGACAAAGATAGGTTGTGGAGGCGGCATAGCAGACCGTCGGTTGGGACGACTGCGGTTGTGTGCAGCGTCGTCTGCGCCGTCTCGAGGAGTGTCCTTGATACGCCTAGAGCGAGATGAATGCGCTTCGCGGCCATTGTGAATCGAACTGGCAGGTGTTTCGTTGCGACCTCCACCCGCGTAGAATTCTTCAAATGGCTCCGGTTCATGGGTGCCCCAAGCTTCAGCAATAGCGTCGACCTTTTTCTTCGGGGGTTCCGGTAATAATTCGTTGTGGCGAATGCCTTGTATGCCTCGGGTGCTGGATAGGGAGAATTGTTGTTTTGCTGCTAATTCAGGCGCAGCCTCCTCAGGTCGACCGGACCATGCGAGCATAGGGGCTTTGTTGCGTTGGCGATTGCGCGATGGTGCGCAGGCGTCAAATGGGCCGTCATGATGGAACACTACCGCGGAAATGAACAATCGAGCCTCGTGCAAGTACGAACGTATACGTACATCCCACGCCTGTGTAATCAAGTCTATCGATAACATCGGCGTGCTGAGAGCCGCCCTTCTTAGTGGAGCGTTTTCCGCTTGACTTTGCCTTCTCCACGGCACCGGCAGGGGCTGGCGCAGAATCCTGCGATTGGGAACGGCGGCCACTTTGAATTGCTCGATGCGGGGAGTCTCGTGTCGGTGTTCTGCGAAGTCATATTTGAATTTGGAAGCGATAAGTCGGTAAAAAAAAGACGGACAGTGCAGTGTGACTTCTTCCCATCTTGTTCCTTCCACTTGAACCATCCACTTGAACCACAGCGTCTCGCGATGGGACCTCGCGATGGGTCTCATGGTTGGCAGGTGCAGATTTGACAGTAGCCTGTGCAGGCATCTTGGAGGATTTGTGGGATGATTTTGGCGGCGGGGTCGGGGCAGTGCGTCGAGGAGACGCTTGATCAGTGAACGGGTCAGAGGCAGACCTCCGCCTAGAGTGCGATTTTTGATTGACTGAGGCCATGATCTACGTTGGTGAGGGTCGCTGACAGTTGGTCAACCCCCAATGGACACGACTCCCACGCCAAGAGAACGCGAGAATTCACCTGAAGAGCGCACGGTTCGCTGAATTCACGGACGCCGTCGACGACGATGGCCGAGGGCTGGAGACTGGTGGTGGTGGTGCGGAAGAGAGTGTGGTGGCTGGGGATTTCGTCCGCCAAGGCTGTTGATGCTGAAAAGGCCTGTTATATAAGCGCGCCTCATAACAAAAGTCAACTGACGAACCCTTGCGGTCATTCATGGCCTCTCCCAAAATGAGCCCAATCCCAAGAAGCTCTATCGCCCAGCGCATCCTCGACGGGGAGACGCTCATCGTCTACGACGGCCAGCTCCTCAAGATTCCACAGTCCTGGGTCGATGCCCATCCAGGAGGCTCTTTGGCGTTGCTGCATTTCGTCGGCAGAGACGCGTCTGATGAGATTCAGGCTTACCATTCAGAACACGCCCTCAAGCTGATCAAGAGATACTCCGTCGGCACCGTCGAGACCGACGAGCATGGCTCCTGGGAAGCCCTTGTTCCCCCCATAATGACAGGGTGGATCAGGAAGCCTGCCAGTAACGGAACGAAGGAATGGTATAACGAGTCCAGCACTTTCGTGCCTCTGGAGGGTACCACGGACATTCTCCTTGTGAAGAGAGACGACTTTGGTGTGGAAAAGGGCCCAACGTTGTCCAACTTGACTCCGTCGCCGACCTCACTGTCGCTGAAAGCCCAGGCAGATCATTCCGCAGCGTACAAGCTTTTGCATAAGCGCATTGTAGACGCCGGACTCTACAAGACACCTTATCTCACTGGCTACGGCCCCGAAGTTCTGCGCTACACCCATGCTCGCTGGCCTGTCAGCCTATGCGTATTACAAGAATTGGCTCATGACCAGCGCTGCTCTCCTTGGGTTCACCTGGCACCAACTGGTCTTCGCCGCTCACGATCTAGGACACATGGGAGTGACACATGATTGGACCTTTGATCGTCTCATCGCGATTCTAATTGCTGATTGGATTGGAGGGCTTAGTATCGGCTGGTGGGTTCACGTAAGTCCCAATTAGTCGCGTCCTCCAGTTCTCGAGCTGACCCGTCACCTCCAGAACCACAACGTTCATCACCGTAAGTACGACGCGAACGCGTATTTATAACTACTAATCATCTCTCAGTTGTCACGAATCATCCGTCTCATGACCCCGACATCCAGCATATTCCCTTCTTTGCCATTTCCCCTTCCTTCTTTTTCAATCTATGGTCTTCATATTACAAGCGCATCATGCCCTTTGACGCGTTCTCGAAGTTCCTAATATCATTGCAGCATCGCATCTTCTACGTCGTCCTGGCTCTGGCACGCTTTAACCTTTACCGCAATTCTTACGTCTTCCTCGTCAAGCGCGTTTGATAAGAAACGAGCCAGAGCGGAAGATGGACTTGGTGGCTTGAAGTCGCCGGCATTGCATTCTTTTGGTGCTGGTTTGGCTCCGTCTTGTATGGTTGTGGATCATGGAAGAAGGCATTTATGTATTTACTCGTCAGTCATATAGCTGCGAGTCCGGTGCACGTTCAGGTATATCCCTCTTGTTACCATAACTGTCAACACTGTCTCATGGCAACGGCGTTCAGATTGTCCTCTCTCATTTCTCCATGTCCACAGCTGACCTTGGTCCTGTCGAATCGTTCCCACACCGGCAGTACGGACAACCACAGACGTCATATGCCCACCCTCACTAGCCTTTGTCCACGGAGGGTTACATCTGCAAGTAAACGCATCATTTATTCCCGCGTCTGCCTCGACACAATTTACGCAAAGCGTCGATGTTGGTCAAAGAATTCGCCCAAGAACAGGGTCTCGTGTACGCTGAATTCGGCTTCGCGGAGGGGAACTCAGAAGTTGTGGGGGTATTACGTGGGGTTGCGGAGCAGGTTGGGATTGTAGGAAGAGTGGCGGGAGCTGAGGTCAAAGAAGTTATCGAACGGTGGGAGAGCCAATGGGAGCAAGTTAGCGCTAAAAAGACTGGATGATCTTATATACCACACTACTTATCTAGAACTAAATTACTTAGAATGTTACACATGGGCAGTCAAGATCATGCGTAATGATGCTCTCATATTGGCTGCATAGGGCATGGCTGGGACGTCGAGATTACAAAAACCACCAATCTTTTGAGGAGCGCCAGGAAAGCATGTGTGTATAAATGTGGTGGAAGCACAAAGAGGCAAAACCTAGGAGATAGATTTACTTCTTCTTGGCAGCCTCCTCTTCCTCCTTCTGCAGATCGAGAAGATATGTGAGAAGAGCTTGGGTGAGCATCGAATTCAAAACGAACCTTTGCGGCGCGGAGTTTTCGTGCGCCCTCATATCTCTTGTTGGCGCGGGCGTGGCGGAGGGTCTTGTAAGCATCAAACTCACGTTCTTCCTCGGTGATCTTTCGGGGTGATTCGGCAGGGTATGCTGTTGGCAGAGGGAGAGGGGCACGGGTGGTCTCCGCGGTGAGGTCGTCGGGCTACACCAGCAAGTCAAAATCGCAGATAAGGTTGAAGATATATACCAAACGCACCGATGAGTCGCCCTTCTTGGGCTTGCCGGCCTTTCTCGGGAACACGATCAAACGGGCCTTGTAGGCCTTCAATCGCTCAACATTCACCGTCTTGCCCTCCTGACTGAGATTTCTCCTTCGGTGGTCAACCACTATGCCAACACCACGAGCCTCCTTCTTTCCAACACCCGCCTCCTTGAGCTCAGCGAGAGTGAAACCACGGCCCTCACGGAGTTTTCGGTTGTAGCGGACGGTTTGGCCACGGACAGCGGGGTCGCAGGAGAGTGAGTGGGCGGACACCGAGCGTGGTGGCCTTGGCCTTGCGGGCATTGCGACGGCGGAGCTTGCGGCCGGGCTGATCGAACCAAGTGCGAACTCGGCGCTGCCAGTCCTTGCGGAAATGGTTGGCGTGAAGGACTACGCGCGATGGGTTATTAGAACATAGATGATATTCTCTGGAAGACCATACTCACCGTTGTTGTGCGCAAAAACCCATGGCTTAGTCTTCGGAGAAGAAGGTCAGCAACGTCTCGAGCAACGTCTGGACGTATATTCCGTACCTTGATGTCTTGAGGTCGTTGCGAGTGGTGTCTAAACCTTTTGGCACTATCCGCCAAATCGGGATGGGTGGCTTGCAGCTGCATAGTACCAAGTCGGCTATCACCGAAGTCGTGGGAGAGTGTGGGTCAGCAGGGCTTACCTCTCCAAAGCCGGCCAACTGTTCAAGAAACGAAGCTCAAGAATGTCGCGTCCATAAGGCCCATCCACTCGCAAGACGGAAAATATAACCAATTTGTCGCTCAGAATTGACTTTTCCAAGAGATTCGGGACTTCATTGTCATCAAACAACATCCTGGGCGCTTATGACAAATATTCCGTTTACTTCCAAGTTCCTAATACTGCGATTGTCCTTTTCCTGCTTTGTTTCAACTATTAGCCAACGTTAGGCTACTTACGGGCGTTTCTATCCATTTCAGTGGGCACCATGCAGGGGGATATGTACGTGCAATGTATGTACCTTCTCTAACTTTGAAGGACCCTACCTTACTCCATGCTCTTCAAACTTCAGAACTAAAAAGGGACTTCCTTGCTTGCCATCTGAGCATGTTACTCCCGACGGGCCCGTTCAAAACGCCTACGTGAACGGAATGCTGACATGAACGATTCCACACTGCACCATATTTATGCATCAATCGATCTACCTCCAAGCATCTTGATTCCTAACTCTCAGGAAAACTTTATGCTGACAAGAAGGAGAAATTGACTCAATTTTCGTGATAGGTTTATTACGTCTATGGTACTTAGTTTATGCCATCTTTTGAAGGCGACATCATATAAAAAACCCTTTGCCATGATCTTTATCCACCCCATCTTCTAATCCGCTATGCCGTCCCAAAACTTTCCCTACGCTAAAACGCTTGTCCGCGCCGAGCATGTTGGCTCACTGTTAAGGCCCCCACCTCTCTTGCAGCAGCGTCGCTTGTATTGCAAGGGGTTGTGTACACGTCAGGAACTGGCCGCCGCTGAAGATAACGCCGTTGCACATGTCCTGAACCTTCAGCGTGAAGTGGGCATGCGGTCGCTCACTGACGGCGAAGTGAGAAGGTGAGTATTGTGCCTGTATTCTCCTAATTATAGCGACTTATCGTCCCAGGGAGGTCTTCTTCGAAGGTGTCTTCGAGAACCTCGAAGGGATGAAGATCGTCATGCGTGAGTGATCGACAATACTCGTGCATCCCTTCGCTGTCTAACAGCCCCACGTCCCAGGTCCCATCACCCATTTCAAGGTCAGTACCGTGTCACCCAGCACGACCCGTACCTCACCTCTTTTTACATAGAAATACATACCCCACATAAAACTAATGTATGCAGCTGGGCTCACAGAGTCTGAATCGGTGTATTGCTCGGTTTGTCACATCTTCTGGCTCTTGCTTACTGACACTAATCGTGGGCGCCACACATAGGGGAAGATCAAGAGAAGAAAGGCGTTCTACGCAGAGCAGTTCAAATCCCTTAAACGCTTAGTGCGTCGGGAGGTGAGTAGTTTCCCATCTCAGAATCCTGATCTTCGCTGGTCTCTGAGAACTTTTAGGATGTAAAGTTAATTAAAATAACCATGTGTTCCCCTTCGTGGTTCCACCAGCGTCACGGATCCGATTTAACCTACGACCTAGATGTTTACAAGAACGACGGTGAGCCCAAGACCCTGACTCCCTACTAGCTCGATTTAACGGTCCAATAGATGAGTATTTCGAAGACATTGGTAAGGCTTATCGTGAAGAAATTCGAGAACTCTACAAACTTGGCTGTCGTGAGTCACCTTCCCTTAGCTTGCTCCATGCAGAAGCATGTCAATTTCTGCCACAGGTCGCATCCAAATTGATGACCCGACGTTCTGCTATTTCTGCAATGATACAATGATATCGGAGATGCACAAGGCCGGAGTCAACCCAGATGCCTTGTTGGACACGTACATTCGAGCCATCAATCTTTGCGTCCAGGACCGACCCTCCGATTTAACTATCGGGCTTCATATGTGCCGCGGAAACTTCAAAGTGAATTATCTTAGCTTTCAACGTGCTTTGTCACGCTCACCGGTGACTTACAGGGCGGCGTCCATTTCACGGAAGGGGGCTACGGCCGGATTTCCCGCAAGGCTTTCAACGACCTGGATGTGGACGTATTCTACGTACGTATGACTTCTTCCTTGTGGATTCGCGTAGCTTATCTTCCGCTGGGGCCTAGCTGGAGTACGACACGGAACGCTCAGGCGATTTTGCTCCGCTGAAGCACTTCCCTCTGAATAAGGTTGCGGTGCTAGGCCTGGTGACGACAAAGTCTAGCAAGGTGGGTGCCAAGATCCCTGTCTAATTATCCCTGATGCGACTACATCGTTGCTACAGCTCGAAGCCAGCGAGGTAATAAGATCACGAGTTCATGAAGCAGCGGAAGCCATGGCACGGGAGAATCCCCACCGCTCAAAGAGCGTAGCATTGAATCAGTAAAACTTCTCTTTCACTCTCAGACCTGATTCTGAAACTGAATGCGCGACGCGATAGGCTTTGCATTAGTACTCAATGTGGCTTTGCCTCCGTTTGGGAGGGAAACCCCCTGACAGATGCTGTAAGTCGTGGAACCTCTCCATTGCGACCCACAGCTGACTCTTTTTTGACTAGGATGAGAAGCGCAAACTGGCGTTGCTGGTGAAGGTTGCGGCGGAAATATGGGGTGCTTGATCATGACGCGTGTCAAGTGTACGTGAAATGTAGCCTCAAACTGAAGTATCTATGTATATATTAGCTGGACAGCCTTTCCACGAATTCTGAAATCTGCTGGAACTGGAACCTTGAGGCAGGATAACCCACTGATGATGTGGACGATCGTCGTTGTGGCAGTGCTTACATAATTCTGATACCTTGACAGACCTTGGAGAGCCAATGGAAACATGCGTTTCCTGCACAGCGTTCTCAATTTCACTCCTTTTTGCCCTGCACTCTTTCGATTTCGACACGAACTGTAAATCTGTTCATTCCCCTCCTTTTTCCTTTTTTTTTCGCCATTCATGCGCGCCCGCCGTGTCTGGCTCTTGGGTTCTGCTTTTTTCACGCTAGCGAGCGCCTTCAGCTTCACAGACAGCCCAAGCACTCAATGTGGCGATCTTAATGTGCAATGGACAGGTGCGTAGACGATAGGTTGTCAGCGAGCTCCCCCTTACGTTTAGTGCAGGTGGAACCGCGCCATTTACGCTGATGCTCATTCCTGTATGTCACGTCACTATCGCCTGCCGACCTACATCTAGGTTGACACGCAATTAAAGATATTTGGAACGGCACGGAACGTCTCGATACCAGCCGCAGCTTTCAGCAATGGGGCAGGAATATTCAACACGCAGCTACCGTTCGAGGCAACCAAGCAATATCTGCTAACGATGTCTGACGCCACGGGATTCGGTACTGGAGGCTACTCACCTTTGAGAACCGTCGGCGCTGCGGCAGGGGGAGCCACCTGCAATACCGTAGATCCAGGTGCGTCTCACGTCCGCTTTATTTGATGTGAATCTGACTAATTTTAGGTGTTGCTTTCAACTTTGAGCTCAACCTTGCTCTCCAGCAATGCAGGTATGCTAGATCACCTTCCCCTTTCTTGACAGTCCTTCTATAATCTTCATAGGCCATACACATTCAGTGGTTACGACAGGGCTATCCAACCTGTAACTGCGATTGTACGTCCTACCGCAGTATAAATGTGCAGCCTTATGCTCATATACCTCAGGGGATTGTGCCTGGAGGTACGGCGGTCATCCTCAGACCGCAAGCGGGTCTCGCATCTTTCGACTGGACGGCAAGCGTTCGTAGTGGGACATCCATGGTGTTCA
Organism: Pleurotus eryngii var. eryngii; assembly: GCA_029467805.1. NCBI lineage: Eukaryota > Fungi > Basidiomycota > Agaricomycetes > Agaricales > Pleurotaceae > Pleurotus > Pleurotus eryngii. The sequence goes on from SZVJ01000018.1 coordinate 1,538,684, forward strand.
TGATGATTGATGCAGCTGGCAGACAAGGCGGGGCTTCGGACGTTAAAACGGTAGGAATAACCGACGATGCAACTTGTCTGAATGCAAATTCCCCCGCATCAACGACCACATCCGCAATAGCTACCTCGACTTCTGCTACCTCTACTCCCGCCACGAGGAAACCTGCGTCAGCAACTAAAACATCTGCCGCACCGACTACAACAACTTCTGCTGCATCTGCTCCTGCTGAAGGCGGATTTTCAATCGCAGCTATCGCTGGGACAGTGATAGGCGCCCTCGTCTTTCTCGCTGTCGCAGTTACTCTGGGTCTCTTCCTCCTGCGAAGAAGCCGGTTCGCATCAGGTGGTCGTGGTCGCCGCCAATCTCAGAGACTACAGTCACAAATAGACCTCACAGACTCGAATCCGAGTTACCATCCATATAGAGATAATCACACCCCCGGTCGTCTCCCTTCCTCCCATCTGACGCGCAATACGCTCCTACTCCTTACACACTTTCTCAACCGCAGCAATCACAACCTCATCTATATGGCTCACAGGCCGATATACCACATTCGTTCGGGCACCAGTCACAAGCGGGATACGCCCCTCCACCTCCAAATCTTTACACTCAGACCCCTTACCAACCACCTTACGCCGATTATTCTCAACCAGCTACTCCCGATATTTACAGACAACCAGTTCCAGGACTCGTTCCAGGAGCTGGTGTGGCAGCGGGAGTAGCGGGAGTAGCGGCAGGCGCTGCTGTTTATGGGCATCGACCAGGTCTTCCTTCACTATCTCTCACAGAGGGTACATCTGCCGAGCAGTCCAGCCGCCAGTCCATGGCTTCCACTACTCTTACGGCTGCGCAAAGAAAAGCAGCAATGGCCGGCGAATCAAATTACAAGCCGCCATCTCGATTTATCCTACATACTGATATAGAAGATGACCTTCCTCCTCCGAACGATGATGGTGTCGTGGAATTGCCGCCTCAGTATACTGAGCGTCGCATGCCTATCACAAATCCCTTGCAAGCGGCTCTGCCATCCTCCCCACCCCCCACAAACCCGCCTTCGGCTCCCCGAACGTATCCACCATCATAACCCATATCATTGGCTATAATTTCTGGGTTCGTTCTTTTTTCAGGTTCGGGACTGTGGGCCGCACAGGATGCGACCGGCTATCCAAGTGAAGGAGGGCATATTTATCATTATCGTTGGCCTATGCCTACTCTATATATCGTTACTATACCTCCTTGTGCGTTTGTACATCGTCGAAAACCATCTTTGACTCGCTGTTCCGCCATTCCTTAAGTGCCATCGAGTCGCCTTGCCTCCACCCTAGTGTGTCCATTCCTTTCTGCGGGCATCCATACTAATTGCTGTATCAGACAGGTTAAAATGAATGGTGCGTGTTCTGGAAATGAAGCCATGTGACTGCTATCAACGGTGCACAGAGCTGCGTATACAGCTGTACCTCAGCTTGTTCGTGTGTACTCAATGTGTTGAAGGCATGTCCAATAGAAGCCATACTTGTAGGTCGGTCCCAATGTCTTCTGCGAAACTAACCCCACCCAACATATCATGTTGCCCTTCGCCTTTCTCATCTTTATCATTGTGAAGTTCTGTTTAGCGGTCCAGGCGTTCAACTTCACCATTGCGACCGTGCCCTCGGAATGTGGTGATCTCATTGTCAGTTGGACAGGTGGGTGTGGCGTATCATACTACTCCACTCCTGCAAACATTTACACTTATCTTGCGCAACTTTATTTTAGGAGGACAGGCGCCATTCCAGCTCCTGATAATTCCAGTATGTCCATCATTCCTCAGCTCGCTTGCGTTGATAATCTCATTTTGAGCGTTCCAGCCTGGGGGCACGATGCGGAATATCAGTGTACCTGACTCCGCTTTCTCGAATGGGCGAGGGACCTTTCGGACGCAACTATCGCTTCGGAGGGATAGACGCTTTGTCCTTACTATGTCTGACGCAACAGGCCTCGTCTCAGGGGGAACATCCGAACTCAAGGTTGTTGCTCCCCCACCGCCGAATGTAGGATGTAACACGACGGAGCCGAGTATGTCCCGTTGCCTGTGAGCATCACAAGGCTAGGCTTGTTAACAATTTGCACAGACGTCGATTTCTTCTTTTCGCTTGACTCTGAGCTAGAGCAGTGCAAGTATGTCCTTCGCTGCTCGCTCAGATATCTATCACTCAGGCTTAGTCGTTAGGCCTTACCCATTTACCCTATACACCAATGCCACCCAACCAATCACAATCATAGTGAGCTCGCCTTCCGTAGAACAAATTGCAGCAGATTTACCACTAGCAGGGAGCTGTTCCAGGAGGGCAGTCGTTTGTCCTTCATCCTCCGGAGGGGTCGTCGTACAACTGGACCGCCAACGTCGCTGCCGGGACACCCATCATCTTTACTATGATTGACTCACTGAGTCGTGATGGTGGCACCGCAGACATCAGGCTTGTACGGATCACAAATGATACGTCTTGTCTGGGTACCTCTGTTACACCCATGCCTTCCACCAGTGGGCCTAGGAAACTATCTGCCGGCATAATTGCAGCCATAGTCATCTGCGTGGTACTTGGGTTGGCCTCTCTGCCCATTGTCGCGGTTCTGTTCATTCGGTATGAACGAAGACGGTCGGCTCGGGACGATCCTCGTGCTTCGAATCATGTCATTGACCTCACAGGAGGGATGTCCAGCGCAGCCTCTTCCGTGCGACCGGGGATAAACTCCGCGCACGAGCAGTCGTCGGTGCATACCCCTCAACCTCAACCCTTCATGCTGACGACGCGGGAAGCAGTCCGTTCAAGCACACGATCAAGCACGCCCAACCGTACCCTCCCCAAGGTGTCACAGCCCAGAGTGGGCAGCGGCTCTACTGTTCTTGGATCAACGGTTAGAAGCAGTGGTCCTAGCAGGACAAGCACCCAGCATTCACGCGTCATTGTACATTCAGATATGGAGGAGATGGATGATATAGAGCCAGGGGAGGTAGTGGAGCTCCCTCCTCAATATTTTGATCGACGGGGCAACAGCGGATATACGTCCGTGGAATCTTCATCGAGGGGTACTAGCTTCAGCAAGGTATGCGATTAGCCGTCCCTGAATCAGCTCACTGGTTGACCATCGCCATGGAGCAGAGGGCCCAGATGATACACAACCAATGAAATAGCCTTGGCGCGAGGGAGAGCAGTATTATGATGATATCTTGCTAGACTTTTGTACGCTTCAGCAAGGAGAATGATGATTCTAATAGACAAAACGAAGTGCATTCATACAATCGAGGCCGCTGTTGCTCCAGCGTACTCGTTATAATACAAAAGAAGGATGGAGCAATGGAACTACCTGGAAAGCAGCATAAGAAGGGGATAATACCTAGCATTACTCAGGCGGGGGTGGTGGTACATCGTCTATCGGCAACTCGGTGCTGAGTGTCTGCTTCGCAAATGCATCTATCATAGCCTCCTGCTCCTTCCGGCGGCGATGTCTCCTCCGTCTGTCGTCCTTGATGACTCTTTCTACCCTTCGCCGAGCTTTGTTGTGCAGCCTGGGATCAGCGATTGCCTGTTTGCACTTATAGCAAGCTAGCTCGATGCTGGCGAGCAGGCGCAGTGTCTCTGCGTTATTCAAGGCCTAGCAAATTCACATATTATAGCACGTGTAAAATTAGAAGGCGACAGTATAAACTCACATTTAGCGACCAGGAGACCACTCGTGAGCCTTCCACACATCCGACAACCACGAAGTTACCTCGTTTTCTCAGCTTGAAGGTCGGAGCCCTTCGAAAGCGAAACTGAATTTGGCCGCTCGTCTACATTTGGGAGCACGTACCTCGCTGAATATGGCTATCACTTTTCCGGTCGATCCACGAACCACTGAACGTCAAAATGAATCAGCACACCATCCGCTGTTCGAATGAACACTGATTGACTCACCGACACGGGACGAATGCCCACTGACCTCCTGGGTCACGACCCCCCGTCCAAGATACACCCAAGAGTCCCTCTCTGGCCGTCTGATATGCACCTTAACCTGGATGTCCCGAAAGTTGTCGCGTGGGGATGATGTCGGTGGCATGGGAGCTACTGCAACCTCAGTTAACATATCCTAGATATAGGCCTGAAGCTCACCCAAGTTCTCCGCGATGCTGCTCGAGATTGTCGTCCGGATCGGGATTTCTGGCGGCACGGTCGCCAAGTCCAATCCACGATCCACATCCATACCTTCGTCCATCTGGCAAATGCGGGCAACGGGGCAAGGAATTAGAAATGCACGGCATTGGGTAGCGCGGGACATTTAGCGTACCGCGTGCAGGAGAAATGATATGAATTCCCTAGTCGGCTACAGTTTCTCGTGGAATGAGCAAGCGAAGAGGATGAAGAAATTCAAGTCGAGCGTATTTGAGGATGCACTGTCCAGGACCTTAATTGGCCCACGTGATGGTCGATCACCGAGGGTCAGGGGCTCGGGCCAACGGGCCTCCTGGCCCATTCGACTTCAAAGGAGCCTGTCCAAAGCTTTTCACTAACAAAGCTCAAAGACAGTTCTTTGAGCCACAGACATGAAAAGAATATAAAGCTCGGGTTACGCCCCCCATCTCTCAACTTGCTAAAGACCGGATGTCTGATTTAACGTCCCCACCATCCTCCCAGTCCTGCGACGAGGAGTACGCTCGCCTTGAAGGTATCCGCGCCGACGACAAAAGGGTAGAAAAGTACGAAGAAAGAGTACGTCCATCGTCAACGCACTCTCTTTGCATCGGCTCAATGTTCCTTTAGAGAGACGCAGAGGATATCGACTATCAACCATTGACTCAAGAATCTATCGACTCTCTATTCGGTTCTCAATCTTCTGATACCACTACCTGCCAGCTATCGTCGTCTCAAGAGTCTGATTCTACGACGAGCAGCTCTTTCTCCTGCTCTCAAGAGACTGCTTCGTCTGATACGACTCACTTCTCCGACGATGAGGAGACAGGTATATCGTTCGCCCCCAGGCCAGTTGCATGTCGACTAACGAGGTTCCCTAGCCGTACATGAGCACGATGCCGAATCTGGAGGTCCCACGACTCCCACTAACACCCACTATGGGCAATTCAGTCCCCCCAGCTCCCAAGGCAGTGAGGCTCCGCCCTCATCTTCGGAAGATTGGGTGACGGAAGGCCCCACGTATGATCTATGACACTCCCTGAAGAGTCCAGAGAGGGGAGGACGAGGGGTGTGACACACTGGGGCGAATGAAGCGTAGAAATGATGTGGTTATTCATGTAGTGGAATGATACAACGACGTACAATGGGATTCAGATTAGTCAGATACAAAGGTCGGGAAGTCAAAGCAGGATCACAACAATCGCCCGCAGTTGGATCATCGTACATCAGGTGGGGTATACACGCCACCGACTAAACAAAGATTCCTAGGTGTGAACTGAACATTGGTAATCGGCGTTCGTTTGGTTGGGAACGTTGCAATCAGGTCGGAGCTAGAGCACACGGATGAGCATTCTTCTATGCTGAATATCAAATTGAATGACATACGTCTCCTGGCCCTCTTCTGGGTACGAATAGCCGTTGGCCGCCGCGGAGAATGTTGCTGATCCGTTGATCTCGTTGCCTTTAGGTCCACCGGGCTTGGAAGTAACATCCCAACATCTGACTGTCCAGTCCGCCCCGCCAGATACAAGGAGCGACGACTCGGCGCTAAACGCCAACGAGTACACCGACGATGTGTGTCCAGTCATCTTCTTGATGCGCTTCCCAGAGCCAAGGTCCCACAAGTTGATGGCGAGGTCTTCACCTAGGGAAAGTTTTGAAATTCAGCAGCTGAAAGGAGATTCTTACCGTTGAATTACCTGCACTAGCTAGGAAGCGACCATCTGGACTCATAGCAAGAGATGTAATAGCACCCTGATGTCCGATGAAGACTCTCATGCAAGCTCCACGTTGGACATCCCACAGTCTTGCCGTCCAGTCGCTGGAGCCCGTCGCTAGGTACAGCGAGTTCGGATGAAATTGCAAACACTAATCGAAGATGAAACTTCACACCACAGAAAGGAAGGGAAATACATACATCCACATCGCTCAGATGACCTGCGTATACTCGTAGACAAGTCGTGCGGTCCGTGCTCCAAAGCCTTGCTGTCCGATCCCTACTAGCAGTGGCAAAATATACGCCCATCGGATTCCACTTTACGTCCCAAACAGGATTCTGGTGACCTCGGTAAGCGACCACATTGGTCAACGTATCCATCGACCATAGTCGAACTGTAGTGTCTGCAGAGGCGGAGAGGAGGTGTTTCGGGGGTCCAGCGGAACCGTTAATAGGGTCGAATGACAAGGCGTAAACTGGGCCGCTGTGACCGATGAGCTTACGGGTTGTACTCGCTTTCTTTTCGCGTATCTTGCGGAGGGAAGTCACTTAAGTACACGGTTAGGATTGAATGCAAGATATAAGAGGCTGCACTGACTGTCTTTTATAGCACTACTCTGAAAATCGCTCCGTAGACCTTTGAGTTTCTCGCCCTTGAGATTCCATATTTTGATATAACTCTCTGCAAACCCAGCTGCGAACAATGAGGTATCGGCCGAGAACGTACAACACGGTGACCTAGACACGGGCTATGAGCATCATCGTTTCCTACGCGAGTATATTGACCTACCCTTCTGCAACGTCATGAAGAGTGTACGCACAGATACTGGGTAGGGCTCGCGAGCGGGCAGCTGCGGCTTGCGCGGAACCTGGGTCGAGGTTGTGCAAGGCAGATGGTTCGAGGCGTATCCGCTTCTTTGCGTCATGGACCTTCTCGACTTCTCGTTCAATGTCGGTCGTTTTGAAGTTGGGGGGATGGGGAAGAAGGTCGTTTTCTGTCGGTGCTATCATTCCAGGGAACAGAGGCGGACGGGCATAGTTGAGATCGTATGTAGCGTTAGGGTCGCGATCCATCATGGCCTGTTCATGCAGCACCCGCTCAGCCTCAGCACGGAGTTCAGGTGCTATTGGTGCAGGTCCTAACTTGAGGTCGCCTTTGGAAGCATTAAAGGCTGAAGGATCTGAGACACTTGTCATCGCTCCAGCAGCCTGTGGTATCAGCGAAGACAACAAGCCGGTATTCTCTTCCCATGTGTTTGCGGACACTGAGGCAGAGCTGGTAGCCGTGACTAGCTTATAATCATGAGAACCTGGGTATTTGCGAGTATGCCATCGCCTTCTTACCGTCGAACCGTAGATGATTATTCACTACTCGCATGACCGCTGCACGACCGCGTTTCCCGCTCTCACCAGAGAAGCCCGCGCCCGTTCCAAGAGCCTCACCGCCCATCCCCTCGGTCAACCAACCAACGAGCAGGTTGAAGCCTGACCGGCTCATTTTGACGACATATTTCTCATTGCGGAAGCGCTGTGCTAACTCGTCATTCTGGGCATGTGTTGGAAGCTGCAGTGTGGAGAGGTGATGGAGTGTGGCATGATGTGCAAGGGAAATAGATGGTGCAAATGTTTCACGAAACTTGATTGCTGTTAAAACTAATGTTACCGCAGCTGAACAACAAGGCAGTCAGAAGCCGACATACCAGCTTCCTTGAAGCCATGCTGAATGAGATCTAGATAGAAGTGGCAGAAGATAGGAAACAATATAGGCCGGAACTCGGGCTGTTTAATTGATATAAGGATGCAGTTCTAGTACGCAATTCGAATACCACATACGCGATACATGTCTAGTGAGCCGTCAACCCAAGACTCCAATTCCCTGAAGCCCTCCTGCTTGTCGGTGGGGTCAAGCGACAGGACCTCTTCCGCGCCAACCGCGCCGATACTTGCAATCAGACTGTGTATGTTCGAGGGATTCCCCATAGCACTGAGACCCGTCAAGACACTGCTCGAGTCTTTGAGCACATTTTCGCCGGGTCGCGATGGTTTCTGGACGTATACGGCAAGCTTTTTGATGAGGTCCTCAGCAGATATGTTGTCTGGTTCTTTGGAAGTACTGTCTGGAGAGGATCCATCGAGGGATTCTAGGAGAGCCCTTTCGGCGGTAGTATGACCTCGAGTCCGCAAGTATCCTAGGATAACACGGTCAACTTGGGACGCATTCTGAGACAAGGCATCTTGAGGGGGCGCATCTGCTGGCGATGCAGCGGGAGACGAAGTCGCGGCAGGCGTGCCAGCTTGGGCCGACATACGGTGAGAACTAGGTGAGGAAAGAAAGCTGGTATCGAACACGTGATCAATGTGCGCGACGCGCCTTATGATAAGAAGCAGAACACGACCACCATTGACCTCAGTTACCCTCATGGCTTCAAAGCAAGCGAATCGACAAGCTATCACCCTCAAAGGCTCAACAGCTCTCGTAACAGAGTTCTTCAAATACGCAGTCAATACGTGAGTTACGGCCTTTGTTCATGGATCTCTGGAGCTTATATTCACGCCACCGTCTTAGAATCTTGTTCCAGCGCGAGGTCTACCCTTCAGATGATTTCCACATGGTGAAAAAATACGGACAGACGGTCTTGGTCACCCAGGACCTTGCCTTGGAAAATTATCTCGAACGGTGTGTTTCAGAATATGCGGCATTTCCATCATACCAATGCCGCCCATAGTATTCTATCGCAAGTGCAAAGTCAGTCCATCAACCATCGCTGATCCTTGGGGACTGACTGTGCTCCATGGGGAGGTAGAATGGCTGCTTACAGGCTCCGTCACGCAACTGGTGCTCGCCATCATATCCAAAGACACCCGAACACCCCTTGAACGATGGGTGTTTGACATCAAACTTGTCGAGCCGCCAGCCAACTCAACAGAACCGTAAGTCTGCCAACTCCGCCGGGATCCATGCGTTCTGATTGATGTGGTATCGTTTTTCAGGCAGCCCCCGAAGCCGGAAGCAGAAATTCAATCCGAAATACGGGCAATATTGAAGCAGATTATATCCATGGTCACTTACCTCCCTGTGATCCACGAACCGACGGTGTTCAATATTCTCGCGTACACCTCCGAGTCAGCAGATATTCCAGCTGGCGAATGGGTAGACACGGACCCGCTTGCGATTGAAGCGAGCAAGAGCCAGCAAGTAAAGATGAGGAGTTTTAGCACTGATGTGCACCGGATCGAGGCCATGGTTGCATACCGCTACGAAGATTGATAGCCTTGCAGTAGAGATTTGTTTCGATTCTGTACCTTACCTGTAGCGCGAGAGCTTTACAGTATACCCAAGGTTCTGGGCTGGTGACTGATGAGATCAATGAGGGTCGGTTGATTTGGCGTTGTGATTGTCATGGTCACAGCCCGAGCGAGTGGCACTCATCATTTCTTGCCTTGTCTCATTTACTCGCCTCCCACTACCATCTCCTCCTTCCCCTTCCCTTCTTTTGCTACCATATTATTTGCTCCCTGCTGGGTCAGGTTCACCTTATTATCAGCCAACTATCATAGACAGCGCTCTCCAGCATCATGGGCCTCAAGAGCTGGTTCCACGCGGAATTCCTCGTTCCTAGGAGGCTCGCTTTCAATGTCATTTTCTACGGTCTTCATTTCTTCTTCTTTGGCTACGGGTGGTACAGTCAAGTGAGCGGACAGCGCCGTTTCTCGAAGGGGGGATTCTTATCTGCTTTTAGTACTCCAATGTTCGGCTCAACGCTCTCAATGGTCTCGGATTCTCGGTGTGGACGTCTCGCGGTGCAGGTCTCGCCCTCGCTTTCGATGGGGGCTTGATTCTCATTCCGATGTTGCGCAATATCATTCGTGTCGTCCGACCGAAGCTTACCTGGCTCTTCCCAGCCGATGAGAACATCTGGTTCCATCGTCAAGTGGCTTATTCGATGGCATTCTGGGCGATGGTTCACACAACGGCTCACTACGTCAACTTCATCAACGTTGAGCGCACTCGTGAGTAGCCGAAGAAGGGAAAGTAGTGGCAGAAAATGACTTTTCTTTGATTTTGATTTGCAGAGGTCCGCAAAGAATCTGCCCTGGACATTCACTACAAACAGCCTGGTGGAATCACCGGTCATTTCATGCTCCTCATCATGCTCTTGATGTACACTACCGCTCACCATAAGATACGCAACCAATGCTTTGAGGCCTTCTGGTACACCCATCACCTCGCATTCTTCTTCATGATCGGTCTCTACACGCACGCCACCGGATGCTTCGTCAGAGATTCCGTTGACCCGAGCTACAGCAACGTTTTCCCCTTTTACACGACCAAGAACTGTCTAGGGTATGAAAGTTGGCGATACACCATTTGGCCTGGTATCTTGTACTTTGGAGAGCGTATGTGGAGGGAGTACCGTGCCCGCCGAGCGACTAGACTTTCCAAGGTGCTTGTACACCCCAGTGGTACGTTTGCAGTCGTATACCCCTTTCTATGAGTAGCTCAGACTTTTCTCCTTAGGCGCCATGGAACTCCGCATCGTTAAGCCCAGCTTCAAGTATACCGCAGGCCAATGGCTCTTCATCATGGTCCCGGAGATCTCGGGCTGGCAATGGCATCCGGTAAGTTGGAGCGTCTCCATAACCCATTCGCCTATGCTCATTCAGGGTAGTTTACCATCACATCGGCTCCGGAAGATCCTTATGTTTCCATTCACATCCGCCAAGTTGGTGACTGGACGAGAGCTCTTGGTGAACGTCTCGGTGTCGGCCCACAAGTCGTCGCTTCCATGACTCAGGCAGCGATGAAGGGCTCCGAGAAAGAACAGACCTACGGTGCTACTCGTGGTGACTTCGTCGAGATAGAATCTGGCGCTGGCTCCCGTGCCCTCCCCGCCGTCCGCCTTGACGGCCCCTACGGTGCCCCAGCAGAAGACGTCTTCGACTGTGAAGTCGCTGTCCTCATTGGTGCCGGTATCGGTCGGTGTTGTTCGCGTGGAAACGTTAGATCAAGCCGTGCTGATTGTGACTTCTAGGTGTCACACCGTTCGCCTCGATCCTCAAGCATATCTGGTATCGCCAGAAACGCGGCAACCTAGGCACCCTCCGCCGAGTCGAGTTCTTTTGGGTCTGCCGAGATGCCCCCTCGTTTGGTTGGTTCCAAAGTCTGCTGCAGGAGGTCGAGGCTGCCCAGGCCGATCGTCAGTGTCGTTCGTGTACCTTTCGTTGCCAACCGAGCTGATATATCTTTATGTTACAGCCAACTTCCTCCGCATTAACATCTACTTGACACAGAAGATCGGAGAAGACATGCTCTGGAACATTGCTGTTAACGACGCTGGCGCTGAGTACGATCCCCTTACTCTCCTGCGCAGCCGCACTATGTTCGGTCGTCCGGACTGGATGTCTATCTACGGGCAAATGAGACAGGCTATCGAAAGTGGACAGTACATCGCGGGAAGCAAGTCTCAGCTAAAGACTAAAGTTGGGGTAAGCTGTCTCCGGGTAGTTCCCTGATGATGCATTGCCTAACGCGCGTTTTTTTCTAGACCTACTTCTGTGGACCGAGCATTCTTGCGAAGGCCATCAAGGAAGCAACTGTCAAGAACTCCGGACCAACTGTTGACTTCAAATTTGCAAAGGTAGGCGTACATTTTCTTTCATCTCCTTCGCTCAGCCACGGGAATCTCCTTTTCTTCAGGAACATTTCTGAATTTACGCACTGCGCCCGTCGAGGATGGTGACCAGGAGAATGTCGAGTACCACGCTCATTTGTCTATCCTTTTATACCAATATGATGCGATAGTTGTTTATACGGTGATACATAATTTATTGTGACGATACGGAAAACAATACAGAAACAGTGAGGACGCTGGGGATTGGTCCGGTGATGGCGGTCAGTCGCATGTCGGCTGTCGGTTGCACGTCGGTTGTCGAAATAACTCGACACTCCCAGATTTGATCCCTCATCATGGTGGCGGACAGAGTGTGTGAGCCTGCCCACATAGCCATCTGGGAAAACGATATCTCCTGAGGCGTGGAGTTGATACGTTGTACGTTTTCATTTTCGACATGTGGAGTAGGAACCAATTAGCTTGATGGCGACCACTACTTCGTACTTATAAGTTATATCCAATTTAAATCTGCAGATGGAGTAGGTGTAACTATGGAACGAACAGATAACGTTGAATCCAGGGCAGAATAAAGGTGATGACGGCGTTCAGCGCACGGTTCGGAGTGTGTGCGACGTTGAGCGCGTATCCCCACTTTTGGGGATCAGATTATCAGCGGTAGAGAGTCTTGTGTTAACAAGATTTGTGATGCGTCGGGATAAATTCCGTCAAACCCTTTCGGCCATGTTCTAGTGAGTTCATTAGGGAGTGGGTGGCTACATGATCTGCATATTTCGTTGAAACTAACATACTACAATAGGTGGCTTCGTAAGTCGATTATAATCTGAAATATTGTGCTTTGAGATATCGACAGCTTCGCTAAGCTTGAGAAACTGAAAGTTTACGAGAACAACTACATTTAGCAATGATACTTCGAGCCCATGGAGTTGAACTGACCTTGACCGCGTTCAGGATCGGGCATCCTATTGACCACGACAGTGGGACCGAGTTGAACGTTCGTCATGTCTTGAGGAGTAATAAGAATGTATTGCTTCTTGTCGGACGAGTTGGCCGTCTCAATCTAGAATGAGGAAACACGTTATTTGGAACTGTGGAGTTCACAGACAGAGAGCCGTACCATCATCTTCATACTGATACGACGGTTCACAGCATCCATGAATACATCGAACTCATCTGATCAATATAGCTCAGCAAATTCGGTTCGTACTGAGAACGTTGGATTGCGTACCGAGGCAGCGTAACGGGCAACCGATTGATTCCCAAAGAGACAACAGTAAACAGATGGTGGAGAACGACTTTTCGCCACCGCTGAGAGAACGCGGGTCTTTGTCCTGCGCCCCCTGCGTACCAGCCATGTCATCTGTTTGAACCTGTAAAATCCTAATAAAAAAGGCGTTCCCGTGGACGATTCAGACGGAATAAACCTTGAGCTGCAGGGTGCCGTTGGCATGATCAAATAGCACCTTGCCAAAGTAACCACGGTGAGAGAGGTTGTATTGGAAGACAAGCTTGCAGCGCAACGCGATATGTCGACGAAATTCTTGCCATTTGGACAGGCGAATGAATAAAGAATGTCGCAGGGTCTAACACACAACGTTAGCGAGAAATACAGCGGGAGGAAAGCGGAAGCATGCCTTGTTCAAGAGAGCCATCGATTTCAGATCCCTTTCGACAATGTCCAACTTGGCTTTCGCCTTGTTAACCTGGATTGTCAGTTCCTCCACTGAAGAGCCCTGTCTATTGAGACATTTACTCTTAGCCATGCCGCTGAAACAAGACGACGAAACCAAGGTGAGGGCTCACCTCCTTTCACGATCTGCCAAGGCCTGGTCCACAGCCTTGATGGATTTCTGAATGTCGTCCGGTTTTCTGGGATTCTCTACGCGTTCGCAATATTCTTCCGCTCGTGCGGTCCAATTCTGGCAAAACATAGATGGGTGAGGCAGCATGAGGGTCGTTTGAGTAGACGTACGATGAACTCTTCTGTAAGAACCTTGACCTGGGCTTCAGCTTCGTCGACCTTCCGTTGCTCGACTTGAAGCTTAGCCTGGTAATGGTTCTTGTCACTCTGAGCCTTCATACGCGAAGTTACCGCGTTCTCTATTTTGTTCTTGAAGAAAGTGAGTTGTACAGCAGGATTGAAACCAAAGAACTTGGGCTCACGCGAATCGCATCCCCCTTTCGGTCGAAATCCGATATTTCGTCCCTGATTCTATTGAACTCAACCATGAGGGGTTTCTGAGCGTCGTCGACCTTGCTCTTTTGCTTGGTCAATGCGGTGTACTGGGCCAATATGGTCTCCTTTTCGGCTTCAGCTTCCTGTATGATAGGATGTTGAGTGGTCCGATATACAACGGAGAGTTAGAGCGTACGCGTTTAGCTGCCTCCAAAGAAGCAACATTGGCGGGGAGATCGTCATTCTGCGCTTGCAGAAGATTATCTACGATCACTTTCGCCTGGCGTGCCTCTGTATCGGCCTTACGCTCCGCGGCCTGGAGGGAATAAGCTCATGGGCTTGCTCATCTGGATGCGGACATACCACGATCTGGTCGACCTCGCGCCGTGCCGCGCCGAATTGTGACTTGAGTTGATTCTTTTCCGCCGTCAGACGCTTGAATTCCTCTTCATGTTTGCTAAGCTCTTGTCGGTAATGTCTAGTCATGTTGATTAGCATCGGGAAACCCATAGGGAGGTGTACTCACTGGGTATCAACAGCGACATCTCGCGCGCCAAGTAGGAGATTCATTGGGTCACCGCCCCTAAGCGTATGCAATTGCGTGGTTTGACCACCTCCACCACTGTAAAAAAAACAAGTTCAAGGAAGGCCGCTACTAGATATCTGAACACGAACCCAAAGACGTTCACCCGCAGGCCATCAGCGGTCCAGGCCACCCCTCCCTGGCGAGAGGATTTGCACATTTCGTCGGCATCCTTATAGTTACGAGCTAGGAATGTACGCTCAATCATGGCTTGATTGATTAGGATGCGCAGGACGTAAGGGTCGGGAATCTACCGAACCTGGTCAGCGATGGACAATATTCAGGTGCTGAAGACGTACCTCAAGCGCGCGGAGCACAGTCAACATACTCTCCGCAGGTTCGCCCTGGGAGTAGTCGAAGAGATCCTTCTCAAAAATGACGACGTTGACGTTACCGCTTGGATTAGCAACCGTGAAGATAAATAAGGTCAAGTCACCAGAGACTGGGTATAGTAACCCTTACTTGTTACTATCGCGAAGCAGTTTCTTCAACGCTGGCATATCCCTGGCGTCGGTGACTGCCCACGCAACTAGTAGATTACCAAGTTGGGCACGAAGCACATCAGCCGCCCATTTGTTCTCCTCGCGAATTTTGACACCGACTCCAAGGGGGCCGAGTGGTAAGTCGCCATGCCATGCCATCTTTTTCACTTGCGTCCTGACGGCATCCATATTCTTACCAAAGGCAGATAGCCCATCGCTCACTTGCTTTTGACAATGCGAAATCAGCTCCTGGAACTCTGTAATATGTCCTTGAGCAGTTGTCAGCTTCGTCTCAATGTCCATGCCCTGGGTTCTCAAGTCGTTGGCTCGCTGTTGGGCATCGCGATGTTGTTCCTGATGTTCGGCAAGACGGCTTTCGGCAGCGGTGACTGCTTCTCTGGCGGCCTGCAAACGCTGCTGGGCTTCTTCGCGCTTTGCCTGTGTATCTACTTCCAGCTTTCGAGTCTCGATGACTATCTGCTGGGTGTATTCCTCAATTTGGCGGTTGATGCCCTTAATAGAGGAGTCGATCTGCTTCTCGTCGTTCTGAATATAGCGATTAGAGTCGGGAATAGACAGATGGCTGGAAATAATGTACCCTGAAGTCAGACAACTTGTTCTTATTGGCTCGGATTTGATCTTGTAACTCTTTCTTTCGGTCGTTGAGGTGGCCTACATCACCCAGATCCTTGAATTCGCTTTCATATTGCGCCACCTCCTCAGTGGCTGATTGAAATTTCGCCTGTGATCTGGGTGAGAAATCGATCGCAACAGGGTTACTGCAATGAACCGACCTCGGCCTCATCAACAAGGTCTTGAAGCTTTGGAACACCTTTGGCTAACTTGGCTGTATCCTTCATTTGCTTCTCCATCTCCAATTCTTTGGTTTTCACATGCGCCCAAGCAAGTTCTTTCTTCAGCTCGTCCTGTTTCTTCTTCAGCTCCCTTGCTTTCGCGGCTTCTTCGAATCGGCGTGTAGCTTCACGGAATTCTGCGCGTAAATCGGGAAGGGCTTCCTTCTTCTGATTGAGGACCCTGCTCGTCGCCTTGATGTTATCGAAACAAAGCTCGTATTCTTCGGAAAGCTGGGATAGCTGCGTCCCTTTGAGGAAGAACTACAAGCTTTTGGTCAGGAATGGCAAGCAGACATGACGCTGAGGAGTAACCTTATACTTATCGTTAGGATGGGAAGCAGAAAGGAATTGACGAGCCGCGTCTTGAGTAAGGACGTTCATGGGATTGTCGACTTGAATATTCATATGATCGCAAATCGCAGCAAGGTCCTCTTTCTTGGTCGAGACTGTACGGCCGTCCTTAGACTTGATCTTCCAAGTCGACGAGCCTTCTTTGGAGAATCTTCGCGTAATAATGATTGATTTACCATATTCTTGAGGCTTGTATGCCTCTTCGCCCTGATTCTTGATCGTGATTGTTACTTCTGATTGCCTACAAAATGGGCGAGCTAGATCATTGGATGATATATGCAACTCACGACTGGCCCTCACGGATGAATGACTTGAGGCCACTCCCTCGACCAGTAGAGGTAGTCTTCCCACCAAGCGCTACGGTAATCGCTGAGAGGACCGCGCTCTTGCCGCCTATCTACGTTTAGGGGTTGAACAGTAATTGCTTGTAACAAGCACTTACTTCCGTTATGACCTAGGAAGGGTACTCGTAAGAGAGATTTTCCGGTAAATGTACAAGTACATGCGTACCAATGATAAAGTTGATCTGAGGACCGAAGTCGAAAGTGAGATATTTGTGGCACATGAACTGGTGCATTTCTATGGATTCGATGATTCCATGTTCTGCGACACCCTGAGAGATATCGTAAGATGGGTGAGGTTTTCAGGTTCTACCGGAAGCTTACTCCCTGCACTTTGCGCTTCGCTTCGATGTGGGCACGGATGATATCCTCGTAGCCCTTTTCGAATTGTTGTTCCTCTTCCTCCTTGATATCTTGATCTCCTCTTCCTTCTTCTTTACTCTCATCACTGTCGTCGTCTATCTCTCTTATTGGCTTGACCTTGCTCTTGTTCTTGCGTCGAGCCTGAGATAGTTTCGGGGCCTCAGTATCTGGACGAGGTCGCTTTGAGACGGGAGTTCCTGCCGTAGAAGGGCCATCGACCTCATCATCTGAGTCCTGCGCGCGTCGTTTGGGCATCCTGGTATATCAAACGTCTTAAAACGCGTAAGTAATGGATACTTGCGCGTAGAGTGAGGAACGGAGGTCGCGTCGCGTCTGTGAAGAGTGAATCGCTTACGTAACGATACAACACGTGTTGCAAAGTTTCTGGCACAAGCGTGTCTGCAAGCGCCCGCCGTGAAGAACATCCTCTGTCGAGTCATGGCATCTCTTCCTCCCGACCTCGCTGCGACCAAGCTACCGTCAAACTTGGACGCAAAGCCACAACACCCGAAGCAGGCGCAGGCCGACATATCTTCGTTACAGCTAGCCTCAGCTGTCTTGTCCGACCAATTTAAGAAGGATGCACAGATCGTACCCGACCTGGGCGACCTTCTAGCGACGCGTACGTCAATGCAATATACTACGCTAGCTTGTTGATTTATTGAATCTCAGCTGGCGGCGCTGCGTCTGCGCTGTATAGTGTGTATCCTGACGATTACCGAGTGCCTTTTCAAAAGAGACGGCTTGTTGGTATTCCTGAGGGCTTGTTCCAGTTTTATAACAGTAAGTGGGCAATATTCATCTGTGAATCACCCTTAGCAATGCTTAGGTACCAATGTCACGTCTCATATGGGTCTAATTCCCGAGATTGAACGCGTGTGGATATCCATCGACCATAAGTTATTTCTGTGGGACTATGTGGAAGGGTGCGCAGGCACCTACAGTTTATTTAAACTGATATGTTGATTGTCTTTCTAGTCAGGAAATTAGCTCCTTCGTGGACCAACCAGACATCATCACGCATGTCGCCCTTGTGAAACCAAAACCCGGTTTGTTCATCGACGAAATATCACACATCCTCGTCATTTGCACCCCAATATCCGTCCTCTTAATCGCTCTTTCCTTCGAAACTTCATCGGGGCCCAACAACCGAGCTCACAAAGACATCAAACTCTACGCGACTGACCTTTCTGTTCCGACAGAGATTGAGATGGCCTCGGTCTGTGGAACACGCGACGGGCGGATATTCATGTGCGGGGCCCAAGATGGTAATTTATACGAGCTGCATTACCAGGAAAAGGAATCGTGGTTTGGCAAGCGGATACAACTCATTAATCACTCAGTAAGTGGCATGCAGAGTCTGCTACCTAAATTCTCGTCCTCGGGCGTGGATGGTGAGCGTTGTGCAACTCCTCGCAGCATTTTGTCCTTAAAATCCTCCAGGCCGTATCACCGCCGTCGTTTCTGATCCCTCCAGAGACTGTTTCTACACATTAACGTCTAAGAACAATATCTCCGTTTATAAACCAAACGGAGACAAAGCCATCCAGCACATGCGAACACTTTCGGGTCTGTATAAGGCTGCCGCCGACAAGGCGCCTGGATCGCCGGCCCTTACTCCACAAAACTTCCAGATCATCGCTCTCCATCCCATCGAGATATCTGAATCCCGAACAGGCCTTCAGCTACTCGCAATTACTGCGAACGGTGTCCGCCTATATTTCTCACCAACCATGACGTACGGTTATGGTCCTAGCACGAGCTCGGCGCCGGGTTTACGGGCCCTCCAACTCACGCATATCCGACTTCCTCCTACAAGCCTTCTCCATCCGGACATTATGAACGCGGCCAACAGACCGCCGGTTCCATCGTATGGCGCGTCCCAATCGCAACAGTCAACTACCCAGCCCTTCATCATGACCAGCATTGAAAGCTCGTGTTACTCGCAGGGCTTGACACTGGCATCTCAACAAGGCGATACAGATGGGACAGACTTCTTACTTTGCCTATCCCCTGACCTGACGAGAATAGGTATTCTTGGTCAAGTAAACATGCAACCACAAGTACAACAACCCTCATTCGCCCCCAACCCCGGTGTTCATCAGATGCCGCTGGCCGAGTACGCTACCCTGCTTTCGATACCGGGTCGTACGTGGGCAATGGCCCCAGTCCCCAGGTCTTCACCTTCGTCTGGTCCAGGGTCACCCACTGTAGTGAACGAGCTGGCACATCAGTTTTGCTCTCCACCTCATCAATTTATGATTCTTACGAACGTGGGTTTAACGTTCTTAATAAAGAGACGTGCAGTGGACTATTTGCGAGCCGTTATCGAAGAGTATCAGTCAGAAAGCAATCCTCAGCCGATCATAGAGTTTAGAGACAGGTAAAGAACTATCTTGCGCAGGAAATTGCATTCACAAACAGTCGCCCCTTATAGCTTCGGTCGAGATCAGACATGCGCTATGCTCCTTGGTCTGGCCTGTGGAAACACATTCTTCGACATGCCAGACTCAGCCACCAGTCCCATGAATATCACCAATGTCGACATTGCAACTGTGGCAAAGCAAGCCTTCTACGACTTTGGCGAGCGCCCGATGTGGGCTGAACGGCATGTATACGGTATGTTGAATAGATCTTTGACTTGTACCCTATTCAATGTCTTCCTCTAGGTGGTGATGCACAAGGTTCCGCTATCTATAGTGGTCGTCGTGAAGGCTTTGCCTTGTACTTCGCACGGATAGTAAGGCCAATATGGAAGGCCGAAATAACAAAACCTGGGTGAGAGGCATTGTATATCGGTTTCGTAGTCCATTCCTCACGGCGACGCATAGCCCTTCTGGTTCCCAACAACTCTCCATCCCAGAAGATGTCTTGACGAGCATCCAGAAAAACTTGTATTCTCTCCGAGACTTTTTGAACCAGAACCTACACCTGTTCCACATCGCACCGGGCGAACCTGCTAGTGCTCGTCCTGCGGCAGGCAATGAACAAGAAGCTTGGAAGGTGGACTCTTTTCGACCAGCCATTGTGTATTACTAATCATGTTCATCTAGGCCGAGCAACGATCTGTGGCGCAATTAATGGAATTACTCAGCCGTTCGATCGAGGCCCTTGCGTTTATCCTACTTCTGAATGACTACAAACTCGGAGAGCTAATTTCGCTGTAGGCTGCGGAAAGCTTGTGAAGCTATCGCCTTTACTAACCTTGGTTTCAGATGCGATGCTGATACCCAGCAACTCATTCGGTCTTTGACGATCGAAGATCTGATAACCACTACTCACGGGACAGTCGCATCTAGGGCCTTGGTAAACGTTATCATTGACCAGCAGATTGGGCAGCAGATCAGCGTATGTGAGATCTTTTGATCTCGATGAAACCCCTCTGAACAGCTTCATAGGTCGATACCATCAGCGAAGTTCTGCAACAACGATGCGGCTCATTCTGCAGTACCGACGATGTGATGCTCTACAAGGTAGGGTCCCTTTCTAAATCATGCCATCCTAGATATTCAGAACTACGCAGGCAAAAGAAAACATTCGAAAAGCAGTCGAGACCAGAAGTCCTACAGAACGGCAAAATTGGCTTGCCGAGTCCCTGCGGTAAGTGTCGACGACTTATTGTCTTTCCTGTAGTTAAGATTTCCGGCAGGCTGTTTGCTAAGGGAGCCCGAAATCTTGAATTCGAAAAGCTTCGAGAGATATGTGGGGATTACCAACAACTCCAATATGCGAAGGGTAAGTGCAACATTTCATACCCAAGGCAGTAACTCAACGTTTCTTTCATAGGCGCTATTGAGCTGCCATTGATTTGTGCAAAAGCCATGGATGCCAATAATGTTGCCTCTGACGCCTGGTATTCTGGCTCGGCAACAACCGAAGAAAACAAGGCCATTTACGAGCTCAGACACGGATGCTACGACCTCGTCCTGGACTCGTTGCAAGTGTTTGAAGAGCAGCATGCTGCCTCAGTCGATTCCCGGGAACAGGAAGCGGTACGGACACATGCATTCGAGTTAGCTTTCGCTAGCGACGACGAGATCTTTCACTCCGCATTGTACGACTGGTTCATTGAACGCGGGATGGTAGACGACTTGTTAGAGGTATGTACCAGCCTCAGAAAGTCAAACTTTGTATCAAACGCTCTTCTAGCTACGACCATTCTATCTAGAAGCCCACCTCAAACGCCCACCAGCGACCGTCCAAAAATACCAATTGCTTTGGCAATTCTATGTCAAGGCTGGCAAGCCTTTGCGAGCCGCAGAAGTGTTGGCTTCTCTGGCAGAATCTACTGAGTGAGCAACTGCTGTATACGTGAAGTCCCTGCTCTGACATCCCATAGATTCGACCTGAGTTTAAGCTCGAGATACGAATATCTAACACTTGCGGTCGGCAACGCCAAGTCACATCCGATCTCGTCCGACGGTCGACATGAGACCGCTATTGCCTTCTTGACCGACTTGGAAGAGAAGCTTGAAGTTGCTCAAGTACAGTTGGAGATGTATACCACCCTGACACCCCATTTGCACGACCCCGAAGTTGGCGAGAGAATACAACTGCTCTCAAAGCGTCTCTTCACCATGTCCGAGGTATTAATCTCCTCCTCAGTCCTTACAAACGTGCGGTCTAATATTAGGATCACAAAGCTGTATCAAGATTATGCCGCCACCTTTGATATGCCCATCATGAAACTACTATGTTTCTACGTATCGGAGCATAGAGACGAGACAGTTGTGCGTCCTGTATGGAGCCAAATATTTGACGAAGGTAATGCTTGTTGGTTAAGTTGATTTTTCTGGCGCTGAGGAAATCATAGTTTTGGCCGAAGAAGGGGAACCTGTCGAGCTTGCAGACAGATTATCCGCCAAGGTCATACCTCTAGGCCAACGATTCTACCCATCAGAGAGCGCTTTCCCTCTTCGTAAGCTCCTCGCAATTGTATCTATCTGGCGCACTCTTATTTCTCTTCCCAGGTCACATTGCAATGCTCATCGTACAGTTCGTGCTGCAGCATAGAAATAGTCTTCCACATGGCTGGGCAGCACGCTTCCTGCTGCAATGCAAAATCCCCTACCAAGAAGTCTGGGACGTACTTCATGAAATGTACGAATCACAAGTGAGTATGTTTCCATTCCGGCGAACGATTGACGAATGGATCATGCCTAGGTGCCGCCGTTCCATGACCAAGCGAATGTACAGACAATATCATCAGAGATTGCTGTGCTATTTGCAGACTGGCTTGAAGAAGCCAAACGGCCACAATCCACCCTGGTTTCGAGAGGAGAATTTCCTGTTGGTCGCCTTGATTTGGCTATCAATCAATACACGGCTGAACTCGAGCCTACACGTGCGGAGACCAGGAAGCTGTATGAAAACATCAAACGACAGCTCAGACATTATTGGTAGATATACTAATACCCTGTATGAGATACAGATGTTTGTGTTACGACTAGTTCACTTCGAGAATAGCATCCTCCGCACGCAACAGGATACGTTTCGTGAGTGACTCAGTCAGACCATACACCTTCCATAAAGCCCTGGAAGGCATATTAGCATCGGTAGATTGATGGTTAATATGGGACAGACATACCTCAGTGCCCCTAATACTAGTAAACCTACGATGATCAATGCGGCTATGTCCCGAGAGTTATCCCTTCGACGGTTGCCTCTATAGCGAGCCAGCCAGTGAACGGGGCCAATGAATGGAGCCGACAAGAACATATGGACAAGTGAGCTAGCACCAACTATAGGAAGACCGAGGAGGAATCTGCGAATAAACCTCTTGAGGATGCCAGGCGAAGCTATCACAGGATCGACGAAAGGGGGCCCATGATGGGGTGTGTCATGGAGGATATCAGCACCAGTCTCGTCTTGGATAATACGCAAAGCTGCCCGGACAAGGTCCTGCGTCGCGTCGAACGGAGAGAAGTAGTAGAACCACGAAGAGCCGTAATATGTTGGCTCTTCGAACGCAGACATGAAGAACGTCGTTATGAAGGAGGCTAGCAGAACGATCATTGTGAACAGAATCGCAGAGACGCAGCCGACGATTACTGGCATAATAGTTAGCAAACCCCCACTTACTGCAAAACTGAGTAACTTACTTGGGTTGGTCGCAATGCCCAGCGCCTGTGTTCTCGCGAATCTGTACTGATAATGGCATTGTGGACAAGAGAAGAATGCAACCCTAGAGGAGGATGTATTCCTCCACTGTTGCAGGCATTTGACGTGGACGTACTAGGCGTGTATCAGGCCAGGTAATACCACATACTAAATATCAGTGACATACGCTTATTGAGCCACGACACAAGCAAGGACGAAAGAGACGACCGAGCTCAGGTTCTGCGTCGACACCGTCGAGGCAGATGCGACATTGCTTTTCTTCTGTTTCTGTGGATGGAGTTGGTGGCATAGGATGATCGTCGGCGTGGCAGCTGCTATAGCCCGATCCGAGTCATTCACTGCGACAGTGTTTGGCCAGCGCGCTGTTGTCAAATAAGTTTCCGAGCTGTGGTCCCGTGACCACTTACGGCTTGCTCAAAGGCGAACATCACTCCATCATCAAGGATGGCCGCAAGCGACGAACAAAAAGGGCAAATACGCCTCGTTGGCGCCCTAGCTGGCATGGGAAGTGGTGCGAAGGAAAGTGGACGCTCTGCTCTCTGCCTCTGACCGAAATTCTTCAGGTTTGACCAAGGTTTGCATCCATTAATTTGCAGCTTGTATGCGCCTTCTAATGCACGAATCAAGGTCGCCGTTGGCCATGGGTAGGCTCCTCGTTTGTGAAACAGTAAATACTATGCAAATCAGCCCATATATTTCTGATGCCTATCAATTTAATTTTCCGCTCTAATTTGTCTGTCTTCTCATCGAACACATTCAGGTTCGACACCATCAAAACTCGCCTGCAATGCTCACCCGCTGGGACGTACCGTAATTCCCTCGATTGCCTGGGAAAGCTCGTTAGGAATGAAGTATTTGCCGTTATCATCACTCCAATGAGCGGTATGATAACGGATGGCCTTGTCACAGGGGATCTTGGCCCTCTACAAGGGTGCAACACCGCCGGCAGTCGGTTGGACCGCAATAGACTCAGTTTTGCTGGGCGCTTTACACAACTACCGGCTGTTTCTCATTCGAAGTGGCTTCACCGAGCCTACTCCCGGACACGAGGAGCAGCGCCTCACCATCTTGGGACACGGGGTTGCTGGTCTCTTTGCCGGCATCACCAGGTATGTAAATGTTAAGTCAAATTCCCCTTTGCCGAAGCTGAAATTATCTAGTGCTTTTGTTGCCACGCCGATGGAGCTTATCAAAGGTATTCTACCGCGCCCGACTTCATAATTCGAGTAGAGTGCTTAGCTCCTCCAAGTCAAATTGCAGTTACAGCTACAGAATTCCGCATCGGAACGGCAATTCAAGGGTCCCATTGACTGTATACACAAAATTTACAAGGTTCAGGGCGTCGCTGGCCTCTGGACGGGACTTCCTGGAAGCCTTGCTTTCAGAAGTAATTTCTTCTGGATGTTTCTTTCCTTTGAGGTGCACATCATCCGCCCTCTGCTGCCCAGTGTCTTGACATTTTTTGCGTGTAGATATTGATGCGAAGCTTCGGTCGTCTGAAGGACACACCGTACGAGGTCAGGGATTACCTATGTAGATGAATTCTCATTCACATACCTATTGTACAGATCAGCACAGGTACTGCCCATTTTCTGTCAGGTGGCTTAGGAGCGTTTGCCTACTGGGCCATGGCAATACCCGCCGATAATATTAAAAAGTGAGCGGCCGGATCCCTATTGTATTCTTTTCCGGCTTCTAAACTCACATCACCCAGTCGCATGATGGCGTACCCATACCCTCAGCCATACCCCACTTCCATCCAATCAGATGGGTTTGATGTCAAGCCGTCATTCTTGCGAACTGCACGTCTCATATCCGCTGAGGGCGGGCTTGTAGGATTCTATCGGGGCTTAGGTCCATGTCTCCTGCGAGCCTTCCCAGTCAACGCGTGTGCATTCTTTGTCTACGAAGGTACGATGAAATTCCTTGGGGCGGAGAAAGTAAGCCGTTCTTCAACCACATTGTCCCTAGTGCTGATGTGCTCACAGACACGCCACTAATTTCCGACCAACCGCAAGTGCTTGGAGGGTGACTTCCACATAAGGGAATAATTGGACATTTACAACATGCGTATCGAACCTAGATATTGACAAACAACATGACGGACGAAAAATCTCGAAACCTTGAGCGTAGGGATACAGATAGAGGGGGGTACTTTATACAAATGCGCTTAACGCGCATTGACTGTCGGGAGGCTGCTAGAGCTTAGAGGTAACAGCGAGAAAAAGTGCTGGGTGGCAGCGCGGAAGGCCAGTCCCCCTTAGAGATGGAAGACTCCCATTCACCAGAGTACGATCTATATAGGTCTAGCGATGCTCGAGCGTTTTCGAGCTGAAGAATCGAAACCACCTGTCAGTGGCCAGTTGGGGGATCAAGTTACAATGACGGACTAACCGGGTGCTGTTGGCCATCTTGGCAGCGCCGGCACATTAGATGCCAGCACAATGTTTGGAGGCCGACGACTTGGTGTGGGGACCGAAGAGCGTTTCGGAATGGTATGTACAAGGACACGTCGCGCGTGGCTACCGCTGGGTGTGGTATGCCGAGAACTATCGACTATTAACACGGTAGTCGTTGAGCTCAGAATGTTGCCTCACCAGACAAATCGTTCCATATGCAATGGCCGACAATTATCTTCCTGGAAATTTCATCGTCGTCAGCATGGATACTACTCGATACGGGAATTTGACCATTACCCCTTGATGAACTTAGCGACGGTTTTCTGGACGGTGCTGAAGAGCATAGCTTTGCCTGATGCGGCAACAGCGCGCGTTAGGAGGTCTGGACTATGATCGTGGTGTCCAACAAATAAACTCACCAGATTGAAGATGGTGAGCTTCGATCCCTGTAGTGGCTGTACGGTAGTCTGAGACCTAGGACGAGGCGGTAAGTTATTTATGTCTCATGCGTATTTGAAATGTGATACTGACTTGCATAGTGGGAAGGACATAGCAATCAATTAATGTGTTGCCTTTGTAGTCTACTATCGAGCAGCGGCTAGGGGCACCGTCAGGAGGCTCCTTCCACGGCTAGTATAGCCACTTACGCTAGCATGGACGTAGTCCCTCCGGGGCCGACGCCGACGTTGGCGCAAGAGAGGGCAATAAATTGCTCGGGGGTAGGCTGTGGTTGCTTAGAAGACATGGAGGGCGAGGGGATGAAGGCGAGTACCTCGGTACGCTGCTAGTCCATGCTCACTACTTGGACCTTTTATAATTGAGAGGCTGTCAACGACATATCGGGTTATGTGCACAAAGAGTACTCGCGATCTTACCTATAGCTCAGATGCGATCGTATACATGTTTGGGTGATTTTCTTAATTGCTTTGATGTTGGACAGAGTTTTACGACATGCGAGCTATTGACAGACAGACACGTAAGGGTTGATCGTATGGCATTGGTGGATTTGGTTCCTCCGGCCGAGTTGCCTCGAAGGGACGATTGAATGGAACGCACAGATCTAAGGCGTCTAGTGGTTCGATGAGGAGGCGGGGATCGCAGTCAGTATTCGTGAGTGCAATACCACGATTGGGGCAGGTGCAATCCGACACGAGGCGCTTAGCAAGGGAGCACTCAAGGCCATCTCTCTGGTGGCCGGGTTGCATGTGGTGATCGACGGCTCTGAGGGAGCTCACTAGATGTCGACGATGCGGGGGGAGAGCACACACCGATAATACAACGCAGATCATTCAACCTCTTATGAACAACCGACAGCTACAGCGGAAGCGGTACGAACAAGCCATCATACTCCCATCCTCTTCGACAATCCATCACTCCCCTAGCTTCTTCCGCACTTTGGAAATTAATTTCCTCCATTTTGCCTCTTCTTTGCCCCTGCCCGCCAGCAACACCCGTCTTCGATACCGGCGTGTAGGGACACGTGAACTGCTCCCCAACGCTTCCGTCTGCGTGCGCCAGACCCCGTATTCAACCCGTGAACCTTTTTCAGCGTCAATCATCAACTTCACTATATCCAGTCGACCTTCCTTCAGAGCGTACGAAGCAATCTTCCGTCTAACCCTACGGTCCTCAACACGAGGGCCCCATTTTGACTTGAATGCACAGAGAAGCTTGTATCCTGCTGTCCCGCAATGCAGGGTACGATGCAACGTGCCCAATAGTAAGTGTAGAGTTGTCGAGGTAGCGCAAAGAGAAGAATGGCAATTTAACAGCTCCTGGCAGGACTGGAGCGCTTCATGATGCCTCTTGAGCCCTCGTGAGGTAGGTGTGAAGCGCACAAAGAGATGGACGACATCGAGGCACGCGCGCCATCGGCGGTACGGTGCATTTGGCGACAGACTTCTCAGGTAAGTATCCACAATCTCCCGAGCGGAGCCTCTTTGCCCCAAGCGCAGCATTGTCATTGCCATGTGGTAAATGACTCGCACTGGCACCTTGGCAGATTCCTTGGGTGTGAGTTTGGGAACGGTCGTCATCAACTTTCTGAATTGGGATGCTTGAATAGTTTTGGAATCGGCGAGCGAGTCTGCTAGATCTTCAGAAAGGGCATGCTGAAAGGATGCTTGACGTCGATTGGATGAAGTTCGTTTCCGAGAACGAAATAGCTCGAGCCAGACAGGTAGAGGGATCTCCTTCCCCCGCTTTACTGAGCCGAGTCCGGCAAGGCGGGAGCGAGGGTATTGGTGGGATGGAGAACGAATAGCCATGTCCCAAGCAGCCGTCCAATGGCCTGTGAGTACCAATAACCGAACGTGCAACTTCAGGGTCTCGATATTACCGCTTATGTCGTAGGTACGCATTTCCGCGAATAAGCGTCTGGCTGTGCTGAGATAGGTGGATCGAATAGCGACCTCAAGGAGAAGATTGTAGGAACGTGCTGATCGAATGCGAATAGGATGGGAATTGTGGTAATGCAGAGCCACTGACAGCTGCGGCGGGTATATTGGATCATGGAGCAGACGGAGAAGGTTCCGATGTAACGAGGTGGTAGATTCGCTCATGGGAGTAATTGACGAGGCTGATGATCTCGTATTTGATAACCCATCAGTTATCGAAGCACCGCTGACTCCAGAATAACCAAGTCCGTCCTGAGTATCCGAGTAATCTGCGATGGATATCGAATAGAAGTCGCCGTCTGTGACTTGTTCCGGAGTCAGAAAGCTCGCCGGTCTACTTCTCCACGAGGAACTGGCCCTACGCGCGGGTCGGCCAACTGAGGCTAGATTAACCGCAAAGCTGGGTTCAGGCCGTTGTCTCCGCAAGTGACTGCATAGCTTTTGCTGTAGAAGCAATGGTCTTGGCTGGCTACAAACATCGACAAGATGGTCAACCAGCCCACGTTCGGCGAACAAGTGTCCTCACCTCGGTATCGACGCGCTCACCGTTGGCGCGCTCCCGACTCCGGCCGACGAGAACCATGAGCTGGGGATCGGCGTCGCTGGCCTGCAGGGTGTTCGGGTAGAAGCATGGGCACCAGGCAGGAATTTCTGGCTATGGAAACTGAATACACGAAATTGCATTCATGGGCGCGTTTGTGTCCAAGTTCAAATTCGTGACCTGTCCTCGTTTTTTGGATGACATAAGATGCCTCCGTAATAAGCATGGCCAAACAACCCCTGAGACAAACTAGGAACAAACTGGGAAGTAAAGCCGTAAGCAAAACGGAGCTCCCCCAATATGGTCATGGCCAAGACTTGATGCTGCAGGAGTGTGTTCCTTCACCAACATTAATCTGTCGTCGAATAGCAGCTTCAGACCAGCACGTTGGCTCTCTTTTATCTCCACCAGGCGGTCCGAGCAATCGAGGGTTCTCATTCAATGTGTTCAATGAAAAGTTACTAGGGTTGCACTTGCCCTCGGAACCTACGTCTTGGCTAAAATTGCAGTCAATCACTAAGCCTCGATTCACTCCCCGTGAAACTGCACCCATACGTTACACTACAGCAATCTTTGATAGATTTGATCCAGAGAACACATGTGTAGGAACGCTTCGAGCACTTCCATAGTATGCTGCGACAGGCGGAATCTTAGGTCGACGCGTAAGCTTCCGGCACCTGACCGTAAAGATGACCGCCATGAAGTAAGCTCTATTTGTGGCCTCTGCGCAGACCAAGACTCCTCTCTATCAACGTTGCGACCAAGCAGCCTAAGGTCACCACAGCGCCAGACACTGGGGCGATTGCAACTACTTCTTAGTACGTACTTCGCTCCGTCGTGGGGATCATGCGGTGAATATAAAAGGCAATATTGTATTGCATGATGGTGCCGTACACGGTTTGTCACCCTCAAATGCACAACACGCTAACTTCAAGCACGATCTCTTCCTCAATGACTCACACTCTTCGATGTCATCTCAGGCTTGGCGGGCGGCTTCGTTCACGTCGTTCGCGGGAGTACCAGCGCCAGGGTAAGAAGATAACAGCGGCGTACACATCGTGTCATGATTTAGTGAGTATAAGAAACAGAAGTGAAAGAATCAGACAAATGCGTTGGTGATCATTACAATGTGAAGCAAGCAGAGCCCCGGGGAACATGATATCCATAAATGCAACATAATGAAGAAACGATAGAGAGAAATGTCCGGCTTCATCAGATCTCCTACTCAACCATTTGCTGTGGAAGGCGCCGTCCCACTAACCATCCTACCTTGACTATCCACTGATCTCTAATGTCTCTGAATATCTGGACTTCCTCCGGTCCTTTCGCTGTGGCGTACTCGTCCAACGTGCGTTCCCACTGCAACACGGTATCACGTCCGAACATGCCCCTTTGACGATTTACGATCTCGTCGACGCGTTCCACCCATGCTTTCCACTCTTGCGCTATTCTTGGTAGAATTTGCGGGAGAAGAGCGGTCAGGGTAAGTTCGGGTTGCGAAAGCACGTGAGTCGTGAGTGAAGATAGAAATGCGAATGATTCTGAAGGATGTGTTTTGTCTTTCTGCAAAGCTTGAAGAGCTGTGGAGTGCGATTGGGATGTCGAGGTAGCAGGCCCAACCCTAGCAATATATGAGAAATAAGGTAGGTAGGCGACAGCGACAGCCACGAAGTCGTTAATGTGAGGAGCGAGGCGAGACAAGACATAAGATTCACGCATGCCGCCTAAATTGGTGCTGGGGACTGCGTCCGAGGCGTCAGCAATTGAAGGCTGGCTCTGGTAGGCATGAATCATACCTGTTCTATTACTCGCACTCAAACCAAACCCAAATCCAAGCGCAGCGGCGGGTTGCTGCGAGGGCGTGAACGTGCTTGGATTGTGATATGGATATGCGTCTCGTAGCTTCTTAGCCGAGGCTGCAAGCGCTTGGATAGCCGTTTCCATAGTTGGCCGAGGGATGAGTGGTAATATCAACGACTTCAGACTTGGGTTCACTCTGATTAGAGAAGTCAAAATCGGGAGTAAAGACTGGGATGGCAAGCTCGCTGTGGAAGGACCAATGAATTTCAGGATGTTACGGTTAATTACCCAGCGTACTCACCTAGCAATAGGCCAACATCTACATCGTTATCATCATCCTGCACAGGCGCTTTGTTTTCCTTGCTCTCCTTCTCTTGCGGGGCTGGTTCCTGTGCCACTGTCGGTTTGAGCCGCTTGATTATACGTTTTGGTCTCTCTGGAGTCGGGCTCCTGTCCATTGTCTCATCGTTCTCTTCCGAGTCATGTCTACGCTTCTGTGCCTTTGATGGCGACGATTGGTGGATATTTGAGAAGTGGGGGGAGAAGGCGGTGGGATTCATGTGGCTAGTCGAAGGCCACGCGCCCACTGAGTGAGATGTTAAGCCAAAACCGAAGGAGAGTGGCGAGGGAGAGTGGCCCACTGGCCGTGGCTGAAATTCTATGGGGGCCTGTATAACGTTGGCCATTGTCGCGGATTGTGGATGAGGAGAAGGTCAAGTGAACGCCTTTATAGCGTCGAACAAGACCAAGCCTTGGCCATGGCCATGCCACTTCAAGTATAGTTGCTGTTGTTTGGCACGTCACGGGATCACTACCTTTTATTGATTTTTTTTTCCATCTGGCGTTGCTCTTCCCTCTCTTCCGTCCACTCAACCACTAGGTGAGCTCTGTCACTCTGTTTCATGTTCGCAGTGATGACACAAATGAATCGCTACTTCGAAGCCTTCGGGCTGATGAATTTCTTTCATATACCCAAATTTCTGAGCTCTTTGATGTCGCGTTGATGATCAAGGCTAATAGTTTTTGTATAAGGATTCAGCAGGGTCCTTAGCGTTGCAGGTTGCATGGTGAGTTCTGGTTTCCACTTCTCTTTCGAATGATTATCAAAATAGAAGTCAAGCCCTGACCTCGTCTCTCGGACGTGGGGTTGAGGATATGCCATGCTAATACTGACACCATCTTTGTGTTTCTTCGTGACAACATATCTGACTATCCTTCCAGGTTCTACGCGTCGATTGCCATCCTGTGTATCGTAACCTTGTACTTCTGTAATGTGTCTGTTAATATCATTTGCCTCCGTCGTCTCGTCAATCCCAATTCCCCAGTGCCCAGTTCTCACCATCCATCATCATGAGTGACAATTGGCCGCGGTCCATGGTTCTGAGAGTGCAACAAATTATTCGAATGTCCTGATTTAAATACGGTACAGACGGTGTAGCATAGTCCATAGAGACAGTGAGATGTGAGTACTAAGATGTAACATGCCGGTGCAAGAATATCTTTTTACGTTATGCTGGCACTGTTGTGAGGCCTGGAGTGTGTATGAGCCGGGAACAAACGACATGATCTACCAAACCAAGGCACATACCAGTTCCTTTGCAGTGATTATTCGCGTTGGTCGGGAAGCAGGAGAGGAATCGACAACCCGCACAAGCTATGTAGAACAAAATTGTTATTTTATCGTTCACACGAGCATCGCGAGAGTGTGCTTACCAGCATAGGGATCCGACGTGTAGAAGTTGCGGGTCAGCACGACGAATAGAACGATGGCGATCGGCAGGGCAGCCAAACGGAAGATCCACATTATAAGCTTGTGCCGCCGCGTCACGCTGATAACTGGGTAGAAGAATGTGCCAACTAGTATGCCGACAAGGAAGCCGCCCAAATGAGCTATGGACTTGGTTAGCGAACGAAGGAGAGTGGGGCAGGTCGACAGTACCAAAATTATCGACATCTAGAAAGTAACGCTCAGAAATCGTTTTAAGGATTGGATAACGTAGGACATACAGGGAATGTATCCAATAGCGACACCGATGGCAAGCTCGATAGTCATGAAGACGAGCTGACTCCTCGTCAGGAAAAGCGCGCGACGAAAGCCTTCATGTACTCACCTTACGAACGGGTCTGTAATGATACCTCCAGTGTGCAAATAGATCCACCCAAGTCACCTGCATGAACAAATCAGTCCACGATCGACGGCTGCGAAGAGAAGAACCGACCGCAATAGTACCAAAGACCGCACCACTTGCTCCAACCGACGGTATACCGACCAAGGCAAAGTTACCGCCGAGGACATTTCCAAAGATACCAGCGGCGAAGTACGTCAGGAAGAAACCACCCGAACCCATCTCTCTCTCAATCTAAATCACTACTTTCAGTATGCTAATCACGTCTATTCGATGCATACTTACCTGAGCAGAGAGCGTGAGCTGGGCCAACATATTGAGCAGTAGATGTATAATTCCAGCATGCAGGAAGATAGGTGTTATGAATCTGGTCACAGGTGAGAATTGCACAACACGAGTTCATTCTAAAAGTTACCTAAACCATTGATTCGGTTCTTTTCCACCAAAACCTAAGGACCTAATATTTGGCGAAGGTTGAGATAGAAATATACCAGAGGCTACATACCTCCAAAGCCACATATTGTCTCAACAGTACAGAAGCGGTCCGGCGGGTTGGCAGTATTGTTCATACCTGTACAACCATCAATAAATGGTACATGCGGTCCACAAGTCTAGAAGCTTACATGCCATCTGTGTGTTTGGAGGAATTTCAGCAACGAGCTTCATACACGGTGGGAAGCGGGCCCCAAGGTTGACCAGTGCACTTGAGGAAGGACCCAGCATAGGATTTACAACTGGCTAGAATTGCTGTAAGAGGCCATGCGAATATCTGGACGCAGTTTACGCACTTTGAATGACAGTGGCGTCCCTTGTTCTCGATTATTGAGAACCAGCTCGTAGATGAACACACCAGTCATAGCAGCGGTGAGCGCCCATACTGAGTTGAAGAAAGTCAGAAAGAGAGAAGTCACGGCGGTACGACGGAGATTATTCACCGACAAACGGATATCTCTGACGACCTATGCCCCGCTTCTTGTCCTCTATTCGCTGCTCCAGAGGATATCTACCGCCGTTGAAGAATTTCGCAATGGCGCCGGGCTTTTCTCCTACAGGTAGAGCCTGACTCGAGTCGTATGGATCTCCATGAGGATCGGCCACTTCTACGTCGAATTTGCTGTGAGGATCGTTTTCGTAGAGGTGCGAGGCCATCTTGTAAGTACATACCTAGGTCCTCGTAGCGACTTGTACGGCCAGCAGGTCCAGCATTCTTTACTAGTGACTGGTCTGAATCATTACTCTTATTCAGGTAAGAATCGGGCTGGTCATAATACGACGGCTGTCTTGGGTGCGCCCCCGAGTACGACGTGTCCTCGTAGGGGTGCTGGAAGCTCAGCGATTGCGCCGCATTGTCGTCCTTGTCCTTGGTGGGAGCTAGTGATGAGCTTGAGTGGTCTGGACCAGCCACGCTACCCCGTGCATTCTTCTCGTCGTCCCCATAGCCTGATTTCTTGGAATCAGAGTAAAATGGAGGGGGTGAGCTTGGGGATTGAGGATCAATGATCATGGTGGTCGTCCTTCAAAGTCCAGCTGAAAGAAAGGTTGATGGAGGCCGCTTGGCGTGCACTCAAGTGAGCTCAAAGCATTATTAGTAACGCCCATCATCCTGTCACGCGCCGTCACTGCGGTAGGCAGTTCACATCGTACAGCCTCAAGGTCGCTGTTGATAATAGTGGACACCCATTACACACGCCTGACGACCGCTGGTGTTACATGTGTATTTTTATTTTCTACTGCTGATGCTCGTCATGAATCAGTGCTCAAGCCTTCGCTGGTCTTCCACCGCGCCAGCAACGTGTTACTCGGTACCCCAAATGGATCGAGCACCTTCCGGGCGACATCCACACCCGCAACGGGGAGATTGGTTGCATCAAGCAGGTCGAGCTACGATCAACTGTCAGCGCGCAACTCCGAAGCTAGTGGTACACGGCGGAAGCATTTTCCAAGTTACCTGTACTAAGACGGAAGCTTGGTCCCAATATCTAGTCAGAAATTTGCTTTGGATCAGCCCTACATGGTTTAGCATCGTAAACGGAGCCTCGTACATATGCCTAACAAGTCATATATCAGATCGTCGTGCTTGAGTATCTTTTGAGCCACTCACTCAAAAAACATCTTGTCACCTCGAAATGCAACGATCCCTACTACAGGAAATTCTAATTTCTTACCGGTGGGTGGTATGCCGGGCAGAAAGCTGGAGTTACTGTCAGCTCCGTCCTATTCAAAAATCAAGGATCCAATACAGCGTACTAGTCGATTTCCTAAAGGGCCGTAGCGGTGAGGTTTGGAAACTCGCTCCACCATCGGCTACGATGAAACTCACTGTTGTGTGTGTACACTTGAATATCATCTTGACACGATGGAAACATGAGCCGATACTCCACAAATACTGTCATAGGGCTCACTTCATCAATGATTCTGTCCGTTCCCACTACGCGGTACCCCTCAATTTAAGCGAAGTGTGACAAGTGCGATCAACATTACCTGTACGCGAAACGGTGATCATCTCGGTGTCTGGAGGAGTGGTCTACGTCACGGTGAGTTTCTTCGCGATTCGGAGGCACGTTTGTCTGCGTACATCGAGACCAGTGAAGTGGTACTGAAAATGGCATAAGCTTGAGTCTAGCACAAGGAACGAACAAGAGCAAACCTTGTAAAACCTCAATAAATCCTGACGACCCATACCTCCCGTTAAAGTGGAGATGTGGTTCACATAAGGCTCAGACACCTGAGAGCAATCAAGAATTAGTATAACGGCGAGCAATACTTCGCTTACCATAGTTGACAAGGTCTCTGATAAAAAGGAAACACTTACTTAGTGCTTCGTCTAAACATTTGTTGATGCTGATGACTTACTTTGAGCGTCCCTTTCAACAAATTCCTATTGGAAATTTGGAAAACCTCGGTGTGAACGATATGAGCAATGTCGAATGAGATAAATTTACATAGTGAGCGTGTTCCTCCCACACTGACTCCAGGTCGAAATAAGGACCGATGCATCTTCGCAGCAACGTTAAGGTGCGAGTGAGAGATAGCGTCGTCGCGGAGCGAATGTGTGGGCAGACAGTTTCCCTCGCGGCACGGGACGGCGCGTTCAACATCAGTGGGAACGGGCATTTCTCCGGGACGAGTGGGTAAGTGAACAGGGATATAACAGGATGAGATCGGCCATTGTTAGGTTGTTCCGCCTGGGTATGCGGGACCAGCGCGGCGTGGAGGAGCTCCTGGCTCGCGGGTATGTGAAAGACGGACCTGATTTAGAGCATCAAGACTTTTAAGGATCGCAAGCTGAACGAAAATCTTACGGGATATATCCTCCAGATTTCTTTTTCAACAAGAAAGGCTTTGCACTCGTTGTGTTGGGGCAGAAGTGGACACAAGCCTTTAAGTTGTTCCACGGGGACAGAATGGAGAATTGCAATGCCCTCGCATCCACTGCAGATAGGCCATAGGTGATCAGGGCCCAGTCGCAGCCCAACTTGCTAACTTCTTCATCGGCCTTCAGAAGTGCCTGACGGAGGTCGTACCCGTCTTCCTCAACGGAGGGGTATTTGACATGCAGGACATTGTACCCCTCCTGACTGAACTGCAACAAGGATAAATGCCATTCGATTTTGTCAGACGAGGCATGGATAGGTACCTGTTCGCACCAACCACTGCCGATCGAATCGTCATCCACGAGGATGAGCAACGTCGTTGGTTTAACCACGGAGGGCACAGCGTTGGAAATCAGGCGAGGCTGAATGGGCATCTGCGGTAGAAGATCAAGGGGAAGTATGGTGAGGAGACAGCGAAGGCTCTCTGAGTATTTCAGCTTCTCAAGAGCGGTCGAGAGAACTCCCTTATATGCAACAATTATGCACGGCTTATCATGTGATGAATGATGCAAAAGGAATTCAAGAGACATGACCATACACAACTGGCCGCATGCATCGAGCATTCGCGGACAGATGGTTGGTCGGATAAAGACTTACAGTTTAGGCCATGGAGATATGTCACCCATATACGCCGTGGCGGGGTTGAGGGACACGTAAATTCTTTGGATTGGCCAATACATTTCATCTTGTGCGTACTTTGAATGGTGATATTACAGTATATTGTGGCGGAACAACGTAGAGGAGTGGGTAACTATCTAAATGCGATGCTAGAACGAGCGAGATCGTGAGAACCTTGAATACCATGGACACAGCGGACAAACCGGTAACTTGTAAGAACATCACTCGACAGGAGTGAGCTCACCATTCATACTGGTTCGTCCTTTGCTGCGTCCAGAAGGTTGTCGCGTAAGGGGTACGACGTTTGTCCGAATTGTCAGCTCCTCGCCATATGGAGTTTCCACGTCGGCGGTGTCATATGTTGGAGAGTTCTCTTCCTCATCGGCTTCTGCCAGCTTGGTCCATCGAGCAGCAGATGGGATGCCATCTACCCACTGCAGAACATCTATTCCCACTTCACGGATCTTTTTGTTCCGTGATCTCCAGGACATGGAGCCGCGACGAGGATTCGAAGAGGCGTCAGGTGTTCTTGGTGAGGTGTAGCCTCTTCCTGACTCGGACTTGCGGTCCTTGTGCTCGCTCAACTTGCCTGGCAGAGCTGCCAGCAGGCGTGGATCAGATGGGAAGAGTAGTGGGAGCATGTATCTTGAATCGAGCAGTTCTCCCAGAACTTGAGGGGCCTTCTCAGGTTCCCATACGGATTTATCCCTTGTCTTATCGAAAAGGATATCAACGCCATGCTGGCTGCCTGACGTTGACGAGGAGATAGAACGTATTGATGGTGCCGACCTTGAATCCTCCAGCGTATCTTGCATGGAGGAAATGCTCTCACGGTCGCGATCTCGTTCGTCAATCTGACCAGAGATTCACAAACTTATAGGCATCCAAGTTATCAGTGCGTACCTCTTTCCGTAAAGCCTCCACTCCGAGTTTGACTCGATGACGCTCCCAATCTTTCTGTAGCTGCGTCAAATACTGAATGCATTCCTCAGTCATCCGCCCCTCGTTGACTTCATATTTATAGTCACGTATCGCCCGTCGCATCTAGACCCCCGAAATTAACTAAGATAACACATAGCACATCTATTAAGGGGAAGCTTACCTGGAGAGGATTGATGCATTTCATTTCCTGAATGATTTCTATGAGGACGGGAAAATCTGTTATCGACGAAAGGCACTGCGAACAACGTTATAGATACATAAGGTAGGAAGCAGGAAACCTGCATACTGACTTGAAGCCATTGTAACAAATCGCGAACAGAGGCGAAGTGAGACCGAACACCTCTAGGTAGGCCCATGGCATCTACCCAGTCTTCTAGTACGCTAAGGTTCATGGCGATCTGAGTGGCTCGAGAACTGGAAGGAAAAGTCATTACTGAATGATGCCACGTGAGAAGAGCATGTATTTAGTACCGGCATATGTACTTCTTGCGGGTTAAAATTCGATTGAAGACCTCGCCTATATTGCATTAGCAGGAGAAGACGTGGACGAGATCGAGCTCACAAGAGGTCCAATACATTATCTGTGACCAGAGCTGAGTACTGAACGCGGGGTTTATGCCCGATAGCACAAGGAGTGTTTGAAGAGAAGTGAGAAACGAAGTTAGGTCATTTGGTGATGGAGCGGGAGGTGACTCGGGGAACATTGATTGAATTGGCGTCGTTGAAGAGCCCACCCGAGAAAAGCTGTGTCGTAGAGATGAGAAGCCTTTTGGTACTGAGGGCGACGCTTGCATTGCAGAGGGTGAGGGTGCTGGGGACTCTGCGCGGGTAGGTGAAGTAGGAGTCCGCAAGGGGGACGCGCTTGCCGAAGGAGTGACCGTATGTGACTTTTTCTTGGAGCTGAAAGCCCGAAGGAAAGCCCAGTCCGACTCAAACTGAACGGAATCTATGTCAGAGGCCAGGGGCTTGTATTCCAGCAGAGTGGCATCTAATAGCTGATCAATCTTCCGCTCAGCAAATCGAATGATGAACACTACAATCACGATGGGTTAGAGTGGGTCTGCAATAGGGGTAGAATGGAGCTACCAAAGACTGAGTTTATGACTTCCTCTATAAGCTCAAATGAGCCGAGCATCTGGCAAGCCTCGTTTATCGAGTTGTCACACTGCATGAGGTGTAGCCAGATCGTGGTATTATACAACCAGAAGACTAAGCAAGTAATATCGTCCCCTTGATTCTGTTGTCCAATATTTAGCCTGGCTTGCAACTGAAGGCATACGCCACTTACGAAGAAGGTTTCTTCAATGGCATCTGTGGCACCTATTATGAGGTCCTCTAGCCAAGTGTGATCGCACGTCAGGCATGCGAACCTTGCTAACATGTATAAGACATTCGCAGGTTGGGCGTCACCTAAGGAAGGTTGGTATGAAGTGATAATCGAATCGAAGATATGTGGGAGCGACACGGGGGAGAAGACAAGCATTGACGCGTAGTCGGCTGGTGGAGTCTATCATGAGGTTGTTGATTTTCAACCTAAACAATCAATGTAACGGAAGCCTACATATATGCCTGAATTATCGATGTCGTCTTCCTCATCAGAAGAGTCGGAGTCAGTAGAAGAAGAGTCTGCACTTGAGCCCCACCACTTGGGGGGCAAGTCGAGTACATGAGCAACATGATCTTGTATGTGTTGTCGTTGTTGCTTCTTCCGTATTCGCCGCTCAACCTGTCGACGGTGTTGTTCCATCTTTCCACCGGTCCAGCCTTCGCTGCGCATAGCTTCTTCAAGCAATAACGCAACGTCATCGCGACCTGGAAGCATTGAATGCGCGGTCACGATATCGAGAGGCATAAGCCCACGGCGCGTGCGATCAAAGGGAGAGCATCCGTGTGTCATGAGATATGATATCAAGGTAGGTGGGGAGAGTAAAGCAGCATGATGAAGTGGTGTCCAGCCAGCTGTGTGACTGCATCAGCATGCACTTCATTTGATCCTTCATTTACTGATGGCTCACCTTCATCGGCAACCAGGCTGCCACCTTGGGAGACGAGCAGTCGAGCACACTCTTCCCTCTCCACATCCTTGTCCGACTCTGACCCGAAACCATGGATGGTCAAGCTGACAAGGCCAAGGCCTTCATCGTCGCGAATTCCAAGATCAACAAACGCCTGCGCCTGCGAGTCTGATATGAGAAATGAAAGTACTTGCAAGTCGCCGAAGACGCAAGCACGCGTTAAGCAGTGTGTAACAAGCTCTGCCTTCTGGGATGGCGCTAACCCTGAGTGACTGGAGAGCAGAAGCGCGATATTAGGTATTGTGGGGTGCAAGGGGTGTAAGTCGGGTTCTGGAGAGAATTCTAGGGCAGGATCCATTATCTTCTAGCCGTAGTGGTTGTTCGTGAAGCAAACCCGTGGTGAGCGCTACACGGCGAGCACTAGCATAGATTCGATGCCCGACTGTCGATGGCGTTGTCACCTACAAATCAAGGATTTGAGCAAGCCGCCAGTTCGCAGTGTGCAGGAGTCCTGAGGTAATTTGTATCCAACCGGCGAGTGCGAGTGTAGTTACTGCCTGTTGCTGGCCGGGACTTGTTCACTGCAGTCCCCCGTCACGTGTCGCACAATCTTCCACAGCGACAACGATGTCTGCTCCCCCTTCAAAACGTCGGAAACAGAGCCCTGATTCAGATAACGAGTCGGTTTCACATTCAGTAGCCCAGGGATCATCTTCAGGCGCTTCATCCGGGTCCGATAGCTATGATACCGAAGATGAGATTGCTACAGTAAAAAAATCACTCAAAACCGGCAAACGGAAACGACGCGCGACAGAGCCCAACAAATTCGGTGACACCCTCCAATCGCTTCTGGACACCGATGTTCCCTCAGCACTCCCACTTTCACTCAAGCCTTCCATATCTCGGAAGCATAACGATGAAAAATTAGAATTGAAGGCGAAGAAAGTGCTGCAAACGGAAAGGAAGGAACAGGAGGATAAGGGCAGGATCGTGGATGTTATCGGGGGCTGGGGCGGTGAGAATGAACGTGCCTTGAGAAAGGTCGCTCAACGAGGAGGTCAGTGATATAGTGCCCTCAGTTATGCCCTTCACACGAACAAAATGTAGTCGTCAAACTCTTCAATCTTATTCAACAGTCACAAGCTTCTGCTACTGCGGCAATAGAAAAATCCAAGGCCCAGAGGGGCTCGGGTAAACCCACACTGCCAGCACCTGCAGCAGACACAAAACGAAAGTCTCGGGGCACAGACGCGGGTAGGCGTTGATCCCGGCGGCTGTTCTTCCATGCTAACGTTTCGGGCAGGTGTGGCAGTCAAGGATGACTTCTTCGACATGATTCGATCTGGAGGACTGGTATCCAAGCAGTGAACAATCTTCTAGGCCTCCCGCTATTTGGTACTCACATTGTATCACTGTTCTATCTTTGATACGCCTAATGATTGCAGCGTAAGCCCCAAGCACGCCATTTCCATGGCGGATTTCACCAAGCTCAGCTCAGGCTTCTGTGTATATAAGATCACTCGCTTCGCGGTTGACCGCTAATATCTCACTAATACTACTCAACATGGTCAATCTACGTCAATTCGTCTTCTCTGTCTTCACCACAAATTGGACGCAACAAGAGCCTGAACACAAATCATTCGTTATTATAGGTGCTGGAAGTGCTGGACTGGCCATGTTGAAGACGTTGTCCGACTTCCCAGCTGCTAGAAGAGGGGACTGGGACGTGACATTGTTCGAGCAGCGGCGAAATGTTGGGGGCATCTGGTAGCTCTTCTCGCGCTCCCGCACCCAACTCAAGCTAACAGCATACGTTCCACAGGTTGCCTGAGCTGGAGACTACCTCTCCACCGTCCCTTCCGGAAACACCCCTATATCCTCGCTTACACACCAATACACCAGTGCCGACAATGACTTATCCAGGCTTTCCCTTTGAGGAAGGGACACCACTCTACCCCAGCCACGAATATATCGAGGACTATCACCAACGGTATACGGACCATCACAACCTGACGAGTCTTATTAAATTCCACCATACTGTTGTTGCCGCTTCTTGGGTTGGTAGTCCCGCAGTCGGCAGGTGGAACATCACCTACCGCGACCATCTGAACAATACGCGGCGTAAGACAGCCGATCACCTCGTGGTGGCTACCGGAAACAACCACTACCCGCATATTCCACACTGGCAAGGAGAGGATGACTGGCTCGCTAGTCATACCATCGGTAAAGCTCGACGCGAGCTGTCACACACCATTTGGTACCGCGATCCGCTGAAATACGCCAATTTAACCGTGCTAGTCGTTGGGTATCGTGCTAGTGGCAGTGATGTCGTTAAGCAAGTACTTCCTATGGCTAAAAAGGTCAGAGATAGATCCCCCAAACGATCCATGCCCTCCTGAAACCCTTTAGGTATATGTTTCTTTACGAAGCCCGATAGACCCATCTCAGGGTGATATTCCTGAGGATGTTCACGTCGTGCCTCAGGTATCTCACTTCTCGGCGCGAGGAATAACTTTGGCGGGCGGCCAGTTCTTAGGCGATGTCGATGCCATTGTATTAGGAACTGGGTACGAAAACAAATTCCCATTCCTCGACAACGGAGGAACAATCGTAACGGATCCTGCCGCGCATTCCAATGACACGTACAAGCAAGGCCTTGTGACCAACCTTCGCTACATATTCCCCTTGCACAAGCACATTTTTTCCTTGTGCCCTTCTTATCCACCCACGGCGCTCGCGTTCATCGGCCTCCCCATCTTTACGTCAAACTGCATTTCTGACACTGCACAGAGTTTGTACGCCGTCCACGCAATGCTAACACCAAAATTACTTCCTTCGCGGGAGGACATGCTACAGGAGCTGTTTGAATATGAAGATGATTTACGTCGTCGAGGGTTTGATCCGTACAATGTTGGACACCGCCAGCTGAACGGGTCCTCAAATGACTACATGGATTCCCTGATTGATCATCTAAAGCAGAAGGGCGCACTGCCGAACGACGGTAGAAAGTTTATCGAACCATGGAGGCGGGCGCAATTCAACCATGAATACCTGAAGAGAGGCTGGCTGCGCGTTGAAGAACTTGGGATCCAGGAGCAGTGGTTGCGCGGTGTGAAAACGGAGGCAGAGTGGGCGGATATGATGGAACGGTTGAACGCCTGGCAACGCAAGTGGGAAACGGGTAGTAGCTCATGATATAATTTCATTGTATTATTGGTGTCGTTCTACATATGGGACATTGTCTTTCACCGTGAACTGCACAACTGTCGTGTGTGACCCACTGGATGTTGCGGAAGACAGGGGCGTGGCTTGGCAGACTTTCGCGCCTGCCCTAAATCAGAAGTTGATCAAAATGGTTCTACCGCCCCCTCCTGTAAATTTTTCATGGTTTGTGCTTTTCCTCATCCTTTGGAACACGTTCGCTCATGAGCGTGCCAGACTCCAAAGACATCAATTCGCAAAGAAGAATGGGAACGTATCTTGCATGAGGTGCAAGTCTCCAAAGAGTGAGTACTCGTTTCTCTTCTTTTGACAGGATGATAAACATTTTGGGAATCTCTCTGAAATCCCTTGATGAGTATAAATTTGCATGTATTATCTGATACCTTCTATGCCTGGACATCTTTGATGAAGTCGCAATGCTGATGCAACCTTTGTCAGTGACTTGAACCGCCTCGTAATGGACTACCTTGCTACCGAAGGGTACAAACCCGCAGCAGAGGTCTTCAGTCAGGAAGCTGGTCTCAAACCACCCGTTGATTTTGACAGCATCGAGAGTCGTATGGAGATTCGAGAGGCTCTTCAGCGAGGTGATGTCGAAGAAGCTATGGCGAAAGTCAATGATCTTGATCCAGAGGTGAGCTTCGGCATGCAAATCACGTTGTTATGATTAGAAGGTTTCATGCACCACTCTCAAGCCGTAAGGCTTATGATGAGACTCCAACCAAAAACTTCAGTCTTCAATATGAACCAATATTTGTCGTGTAGGCTCGGACATAATACTGATACATTTTTCCCTATAGATACTCGAGACACGACCGGCGCTTTATTTCCACCTCCAACAGCAGAAGCTGATAGAACTGATCCGCCAAGGCCGCGTGACAGATGCGCTTCAATTTGCACAAGAAGAATTGGCGTTACGAGGGGAGGAAAATCCGGAGTTCCTTACCGAATTGGAAAGAACCATGGCTCTTCTCGCATTTGATTCTTCGCCTACCACTCCTCCAGCGATCGCGGAGCTATTGTCACCTGCGCAGAGGTTAAAGACGGCTGGTGAGGTCAACGCTGCTATTTTGGAAAATTCAGGGCAAGGGAAAGAAGTCAAGCTGATTCTTCTCCTGAAGCTTCTTTCGTGGGCAGAGCCACTGCTAGAAGAGAAGGCGGACTTCCCCAAGGTACATCGTTGTGCTGTGGTGCGCGGTTCCCGCATTGACCACGGTTGATTGATAGGTCGATCTTCGTGCGGGGTTACTGACCGAACGCGACGTCGATATGAGTGGTTCGCGGGTGTAATGGTGATGGGTAATGATCAGTCTGCTAGAGTGTCCTTGTATCACTATTTGGATGTAACATCAAAGTTGTGTTTGTCTGATCGGAGTGACACTGGCATGAGAGCTGGTAACTAGGCGGTAAATACGAATATTCAGGCGAGGCCCGCAAGTCCCTGGTCTAAAATGCCTGCAAGAACATGAGGAAAACACATGTGTGCTTGGAGACTTGGAAGAGGAGCGCGCAGGCGAAGTGCGCCTGTGAAAGGGACGAAAGTGGGCGCCATTGTTGTGTTGCCATTGAGGGAGCTTAGTCATCATTTGCCCTTGCATTTGCGCCCAGGAGAGTGCTTGTCTCCAACCTCGTTTGTCCCAAACCACACCGTTTCTACGTCTCCTCCTCCTCCTCCTCCTCCTCATCTCGCAAAGGACCAGGCAAGGTCTCGTTGCTGCACAAGCCCTGCCCGCTCGTATACCAGC
This sequence comes from Pleurotus eryngii var. eryngii, assembly GCA_029467805.1. Taxonomy (NCBI): domain Eukaryota; kingdom Fungi; phylum Basidiomycota; class Agaricomycetes; order Agaricales; family Pleurotaceae; genus Pleurotus; species Pleurotus eryngii. Next base: position 1,582,627 of record SZVJ01000018.1, read on the forward strand.
TATCGACCTTGGGCTGGTCGGTGCGATACGCTTTCGTGATCAGCTCTGTCATGCTCACCGCTCGCTTAGCCATGTCGGAATCCGACGGTCGCAAGCGCATCAGACATCTCTTTATCGCAAACCCCGACGTGGAAAACGACGACGACATTCCTCCAGTCCAGCTCAAGCCCCAGCCGTTCCACCCCCAGACGTACCCTTATGTATCACCGGTCACCTCACCATATCCGCCGGCACGTCCGACGCCTACAGTGGACACTAATCTGCCCTCAGATTCTATCTCACGAGCCCCAGCGCATCCTGGTCTTTCGTCCCCATCTAGCACAAGTTCTCCTGCAGCCGAATCTACTCCTCCACGCACACCTGGAAACCCTGGCTCTAGCGGCGATTTTGATAATCATGGACCTGACAGAGACTTTGCAGCGCGAAAGCAATTCAAGCCCCCTCCAGCTGTTCGACCGCTTCGCAATGTAAATGTACGTAGTACTTCCCGTCGTCCCTTTCGAATGTTCATGGTGTGATAGTCTCCCACAGTGGTTGGCTCCGATTCAAGTATCAATTCAAGTATCACCGTGGCCGAGAAGGTCATTATCGTCGTGACGCCAGATGCCGAACGTTATTTCACTGTCGATATTAGTGGTGCAAAGGATCCAGCTTTTATCAAGGAGAGGATATTTACCAAGGTATGTGTCCCCCACATTTCCCCTCTTTTACCTCTTCTTGACATCGCATAGCTATCCATCTGGGAGGAAGAAGATCAAAAACAATTCTCTATGTGGGTAACGGAGATTGGAGCTTACGCCCTTGGGGACGCATTGAGCGATGAACGTTTGTTCGAGCTTTGTCGAGAGCGTGGGGATTCCAAAGGTTCCCTCAAACTTATGGTGTCTTATTCGTCCGCTTTGGTTCACGAACCGGTAGCCCAGCTCCGCGCCCCCATCTCGTATAGTCCCAACCCAATCCCGCCGCCCGTCCTTCCACCCAATTTCACCGACACCGCCCCTCTGAGACCAAAGCCTCGATCTCGTTCGCGACAAGGCAGCTTGTCTTCGACCAGTGATCCCCGAAATGGTTATGAAGCAGACCTCGATAACCCAGATTGGGATAGCCATCGAGCAACTATGCGACCGCCCCGCCATCAGCCGTTCGCACCCCAATCGACACCGAATCCTCCTTCTCCTCTGACCCGACGATCGAACGGTACCAACACAAATCGCGCCGTATCCCCTCTACCTCGACCTCCTTCGCCACCTCAAGACCGCAGGCGGCCCTCTACTGCAGACGTTAGCCCGACTTACGGCGAGCATTCGACGTATGGTCCTCCGGTCCCCCCTCCCCAGTCCCCTAGTAGACCATCATTCACTGACGAACATACCTTGGCTGTCCCACCAAAACGCTTACACGGACGATCTGGATCTGACGCTGCCGCTGAACGTGAGCAAGCTATACAAGCAAGCGAAGACCATAAACAGAATACGTCGCGGTGGCATCATCAGCTTCACTCTTCAAAGAGTCGACCTGATCTTCAGTATAATAAACGACTACCTTTGGAGAACGACGACTGGGTTCATGTAGACTCTACCAGAGATGCTACCCGAAGCTCGCCCTCAATACCGTTCTCTGGGCCGCAACTCTCTCCGGTACGGGCCAAAATACCTTCGACGTTTGCGAACCGTTCCGTCTCCGGAATCAAGATCCCAACTCCCCCCCGACTTCCACCCCCGGCAGTACCACCTACCAGTAACTTCGAGCCTCGCTATCCTCCCCAAGGTCGTTCGGTGGGTAGGAATGCCGCCAATCCTCAGTGGCCTGCGCCGTTCAAAGAAGAAATGGGTGGACAGAAAGCCATGATCACATCAGGTCCTCACTGGAAGCGAATGCTGAAGGTAGCTCGAAGTGTGGATAACTTGAAAGCCTCCGGTCACCCGCCCAGTATGCGACCAGGATTAGGTCGGCGCCCAGAGCCAGCGAGTCGACTTGGTAGTGTTGGTAGTTCTAGTAATCCTCCTCCTCTTCCGAAGCACCACCGCCCGCTTCCTGTGCAAGGTTCCCCTCACTCGAACTCCATCGACTTTAGCCAGAGCCACTACTCACATTTCACCCCTCCTTTGCCCTCAGCGGGTTTATCTGCCCCCTCGACCGAGCCGTATCCTCGACCGCAGTCCGCCATCGGTGAACATCCGAACACTCCTTCTCTTCGGTTCCAAGCACGGATGCAATCCCCCACCTACACCAACAGCCACGATCCGATACCACAAGACATACTTCGTTCCCCGCGTGCTATTTCCCCCATTCGTTCATACCCATCTGCCGGCGGCTACGGAAGCAAACCTTCCACCAATCTTGTTGACCGATCTAGCGACAGGCACCATGGCTCTGATGTGCATCGAACACCTCCACGCAGCCCTACGAGCCCAATGAGTCCACGCCGGCCATCTACCCGGGACAGACATCCTGATGTCTCAGCCTCAGAATCTAGTACATTAATTCCAGATGAAGACAACAGGGCGACGCTCACTGTGGACGCCCAACGGGTGTTCGCTCAATATATGAAGAACAACAAAAGCGAGGCAACTTTACTTCCAGGGCGTCCTAGGAACGATGCCGATGTCCCTACATCTCCGCTCCCGCCGAAGACTCCATCAGATGTTTCCAAGCTGTCGCCACCCCTCCTTCAAAGCCACCTACCTTCTGATGAATCTGACAGCGATCGTGATGATTGTGGCACCTCCTTGTCGATGTGGGCGAAGCCTCCTATGGTTGATAATCCGTCGAAGTCAGCTCGAGGTCCCGCGTTGAAAGTACAGATCCAAAACGATAACGGCAGCACGTCTTCTGTATCAGTTCCCAGTACAGCCTCGGACATGTCATCGGCCATACGTTCTTCAGCTCCGAAGATGACGCCCTTGTCAGGTCGTTCTCCGTCTCCCAGACATGCGGGACGTGGAAGCACTTTCATCGATATGCGTGACTACACTTGGGCACCACGACCGCCACCTGAAGACGTCTACGACCGACTGGAAGATTTCTTTCCAGAACATGACCTTGACAAACCAGTCATTGAAGCTAGTTCGGGCGGCACGTCACCAACAGCTCCAGAATATCCGCCCGTGCCACCTCTGCAGATCAACGATAGAGGAAGGGTGAGGAGTAAGAAATCCATCCGAATTGTTGCCGAAGAACATAAGAAACGCGCTTCGCGCGCTGCCGCCGCTTCTCATACAACTATGTCTCGCAAGAGAAGTACGAAATTATGGGGCAGTCGCGTAGAGGAAGTGACGACTTTGCACGCCGCCAAAGCAAGTCTCGGCGCCAATCTTCCCGACTCACCTCCTGGCGGGCCAAGTAAGCGCAATATCTACTTGATAACGTTTATTATCTTCACAATTTCAGGTTCAGCGACCTTCAAATGGGTTCGCGGAGAACTCATAGGAAAGGGTACTTACGGTCAGGTCTATCTTGCCCTGAACGCGACCACAGGAGAGATGATGGCAGTCAAGCAAGTCGAAATACCACAGACTTTGAGCGACAGGAATGATACACGCCAAGTGACGGTTGTTGAAGCCCTTAAATTCGAGAGTGAGACGCTGAAAGACCTCGACCACCCTAATATCGTTCAGTACCTCGGTTTTGAAGAGACGCCATCAAATCTTAGCATGTGAGTCGTAAAAGCGGTGCTTCGCAAGCAAGGTAACTCATGGATATGTACAGTTTCTTGGAATATGTTCCTGGTGGATCAATTGGAAGCTGTTTGCTGAAACATGGAAAGTTCGACGAAGAAGTCACCAAGTCGTTCACGGGTCAAATTCTTGATGGTTTGGAATATCTTCATTCAAAAGGGATACTCCATAGGGTCTGTTGCTGTTCAATCCTGCTCCTACTGTTAGAATAATTCTAACGGCGTCCTAGGATTTGAAAGCGGACAACATCCTTGTCGAGAAATCGGGCGTGTGCAAGATATCAGACTTTGGAATATCCAAACGCACAGACGATATGGGCGGCGCCATGACGGCTATGAAAGGAACAGTTTTCTGGATGGCGCCAGAGGTTATCAACTCCCAGAAGAAAGGCTATAACTTCAAAATCGACATTTGGAGCATGGGATGTGTCGTTTTGGAAATGTGGGCAGGTATGCGACCCTGGAATGGCGATGAAGTTGTCGCGGTGATGTTCAAGGTAGGACAATATGCGCTTTTACAGCAATTTATTTCTGATGACACTTTTACAGCTCTACCAAGCTAAGCTCCCTCCACCGGTCCCTGACGATGTTATCTTGTCCCCTCTGGCAGATGACTTCCGAAGGAAATGTTTCGCAATGTCAGCCTGTTTCTTTCTTGTTCCTTTCCCGTCGCATACTCACGTTTTTGGCAGCAATCCGGAGGAGCGTCCTACTGCCTCGGAATTGCGAAGGCATAAATACCTCACGCTCCCAGACAACTGGGTTTTCACCGGGTTTACATGATGAATTTCTATCTCTGGATTTCTACAATCTCATCCATATATCACATTTTCTGATCCAACTTCGTCGCGCATCTGTTCTTTCTTACTCTCACACACATTCGACAATGTTCATTAGTCCATCCCTTATGATATCATGTAACAGTCTAATATGCATAATGTAGCAGCCTGTTGATTCAATCACATCTTGTGACATCGCTCTCGCTTCTAATCAGTCGTACACTGTTGGCCACTGCAATCATGTCAACATCAACACAGGATGTCAGCGAGCGGACCAGGGCAGCCCGCACAATACAGCATGCCTGGCGAAGACGGAATAAGTACATGACAGCCAGCAATCGCTGGATGCAGGCAGTGGGACGTGCGGAGCTGGAGGTAAGCCGTCACGTTGACTCTGAACCCTGACAATCAAGTTCACGTTCGAGGAACTCCAGGTGGACAATTCCTTTGCAGACCAAGGGCAGAATACTCCCAAGGTACGGTGGAGACGCGCCTCCACCCTGATCAAGAAGTTGAGGGATCCCAACGAACGGCTGCAGCTGCCTGGTCAAAGTGAGCCTACTGCCGCTCTGAAGCAGCTGGAAACCCAGCATTGGCTCGAACTCATCGACGGGTAAGTTCAATGGACTGTTTCTACTATCTGATTCTCAATAAGATACTAGGAAACATAGATATGGATCAAATCGTTGAGTACAACGCTTTCTACACGCACCAGCGCCGATCCTAACAACGGAGTAACCGTTAGTCAAGGCCAGTTGGCTATAAATCGAAGTCGCTTAAGAGGCTTATATATATTGGGCTAGTGGTATCACAGGAAATGGGTGGAAGAGGATACCCAGGACAACTTCTTCAAATGGTATACCCTCTATCGTCCGATACTTTCTGTTCGTTTACAACGGCTAAAAAATCTATAGGTTAGACAAAGGAGCAGGAAAGGACCTTTCACTCAAAGAATGTCCGCGTTGTCAGCTAGAGGCAGAGGTAAGCTACTTTTTCCCTCGTCTAGTCACAGTGAACTGAGTTCCTATGAGCCAGCGTATCCAGTATGCAAATTACAATTACTCCCTCTACGTGGGCTGATAACCCCATTTTCTTACTAACAACCTTTCTATCACCAATGCTAGATACCTATCGGACGAACAACGTGAGTGACCTACTCTCACAAGGCCGATGATAAATATTACCCCGGAACGCTAGGCTTGAACTATCTCGTTGATATCGATAAGGAGGGTAAGCTACGATGGGCCCGAAACCATCAATTTGTCGATACTTCTGCTGGCCATTGGAAGGAGGCTGGCGAAGGCCTGGGTATTGTAGCAGATGAACTGCCTGGTGGAGTCGTCCCAACCACGAGGCGCGACTCGGGCTCTTCATCTGTACAATCCTCGAATCCCCAGCACTATGCTGAACCGATTGCAGGAAAACACCGTATTACACGGCTATTCAGAAAGTACTTCACTATCAGTGGCGTCGTCAATCGACTGTTAAGAAAGACGGTGCGCCGCGATACGTGGATATACGTTTCAGTGAGTTTAGAGGTTTGATCTAAACATCAACCAAGGCTGACCATTCTGTGCCAGGACAAAAATTGTCGGCCAGAATTCCCGCATAATTTGAATTGGCCTCACTGATCCTGATTTTTAGTCAATATTTTCATTGGCATCAAAGGTAATCTAGAGCTCTAGAATTCACTCCTCCGTGCTTACGCTTCTTGTAGAGACCGGGGAATTCCAGCACTCGTCTTTCTTAGGCGGAGGTCTCGTCACTTCAGCCGGTTTAATTTCCGTCAAGGATGGTCTGATACATACACTATCGCCTCTTTCAGGGCATTATCGGTGAGCGAATTTGTTACTGTCTGGCTGGGTGGTGGTGATTCTATGAAGCTTGCTGGGACGTAGAACATCCACCGAGGTGTGACACCTCTGGATAAATTATACATTTTCACTTAACCTTTGCAAAGCATTTCCATCAATTCCTAGAAATCCTGGAAAAGAGAGGCGTCAACTTGCATAAAGCGAAGATTAGCAAGGCAGAAGCTGCACTTTGGGGGTGAGTACTCGGCCGGAGATGCTCTTTGCCAAGTCAAGATGATGATGTTAAACCTAGCATCGAACACATAGCCAAGTTGAAGAAATCTGGGGGCCAACTCGTTCAAAATGGCCAAGACAAGGCCAAAGAAATAGCTACCGAAGGAAGGGAGACCTTACATCTGCCATCACCCAGCGATCATCACGGTTGGAAGCAGGACATTCTTTGCGGGAGAATCAAGCCACCGCCAAGCGAGAAGCAACAGAACTTGCACTCATCATGATTTCAACAATTTGGGCATCCTGTATCTTCGTCCGTATTTACGTAGCGTTGATAGAATTCATTCGATCCGTTTAACGTTACTAGGGAGCTCTGCTCCACTGACTTTCCAATCCTGATACGCCTACTGGAAGTGCTGCCTGATAGACGGTCAGGATCTTGGTGATGTACCAGTAAAACTGGTATGAGGTTCACCTTCTCGTCGTAGTCCACCCATTCGCCGTTTTCAAGGTCGACCTCCGGAAATTTCGCACCCGTCAACCCCTCGCATTGCCAGATCCCCTACGCGAAAAGTCAGTGTAATCATGCGGGAGCACCGTTTAACATACTCTCGGGTCAAATCCTACGAATTCCAACCCTCTGCACTCTAAGGTGAGTAGGGACGCGAATTGGCCGTTTTCATCGGCATATGGCAGTGGCTTGGTAGCCTCGAATTTGGCGGAACTCTCCCGTTTACCTGAGTGATGGGTCGGCTTTAGAGATGGGGAAACAACCATACAATGCGGCCATACACATTCCGCATCGCCAAACAAAGTGCGCAGTAGCACCTTTGCCGCCGGAAACATCTCGCTCTTCCTGCTCGTTGGATAAATTAATTGTAAGTCATTGAATGGTTCTGTGACGCACTTCACGATTGAGAGAGACGAATCGCGGGTGGACTTCGTGGCAGCTGTTGCATTTTACCTAGGAGATACTTTAATGGGAATTATACTACCACCGAGCAACTTGGCCACCTGAAAGAAATATTCGAAGGAATCTGATGCTGGCACTAGGTTGGTGACATTCTCTAATTCTGCTTTGATCGAGAGTAGTAGACGCTTTATTGCCCGTAAGATTGTTGTGCAAATGTTCTGATGATTGAGGGACTCACGACCATGGTGCGATGCTGTCCAAGATGGTGATCGTCGTTCAGAACACGGCGTCAGTACTAAGCGGTAAGTTGGACAGGGGCACCTGTATTTGTGTCCGCGTGGCAACGACCTGTTGAACAAACATCTCCCAGCCGAAGTCATTCCGACGTCCAGAGCGCGTTTTGTCGAAATCCCGAACTCGAGCATGCGCGTCGTATACCATGCCTTGGCCTCAGCCTCCAAGCAGGTGAGGCCGCCACCCGCGACGAGCAGCCACATTCGTTCTTTCCATGCGTCTTCAGCCATGCTCGCTCGCCGCACGAAAATGGAGGAGAAAATTACCGCTAGCGATGCTCTAGAACTGCTGGACGATGAATTCGACGACGACGACACCGCTTCCTCCGGCCATGTGATGCTCAGACAGCATAGGCAGATACTCCACTACCTTCGTCTGATAGAGCACGAGATGCCGAAGCTCGTCGGTAATTGCGTTCGCCGATGAATATCCATGTTGTGCTCATATTGGTCCAGCCTTCCGCAAACCGTTTGTTCCCCCTGACTCGTCAACCCCGCTCATTGTTCGCTCGCTGGACTATGCAGGGGAAGAGCACCCGGCAACATTGAAACGCGTTCTTGTTGTTGCGGTCGACGATTTACCTCTCGCAGGCCAGCATGCTGTTCACAAGCTGAAACTCCTGGCTGGTCCGAGATGGACGCCAAATCTTCCGACCGACGCTGGTGTCAGTCGGGATAAGGAATGGGGCAATGGCTACGTGAAGATTTCATGCGAAGACTTCCCGAAGCCTGCAATGAACCTTAAGTGGGCAAGCGACGCGCTCGACCGGTTAGTCGCAGCAGCAAATGTTCGTGACCTATGTATACTTGTGAATTGCACACTGACGGCGTGTTATAGGACGCAAGTGACACCTTCTCCAAACTTCCTCTTGACCTACGGCACGTATACGCCAAGGCTAGAAAGGCCAAAAAGGGTGAACATCTTCGCGGTCGTGTCTTCCACCGACCCACAATAAGAGACTTCCCCGCTGAATGGTTACCTTCCGGTCGAGCCGTCGCTTCGTCCGGACCGCCTACATCTATTGCGTAGTTTCACATTACTTATAATATAATCATGAATTCACCACATGTCTTCCGCGTCAGGTGACGGTTGAGTGTTAGCCCGGGGCCTGGGGAAGCATAGGGTTTTTCTAGGAATCGAATTTGTCACTGTTGTTCGCGAATTGCGACTTGTTTCCAACGATGATCAAAGCATCCGTGGTTCAGGCATGCACGGTTGGTTACTCACTATCCAACACTCTGGATAAACTGGAGCACTTTGCTCGGATCGGCAGGGAAAGGGATGGGTCCGAGCTGGTTGTGTTTCCGGAAGCCTTGTGAGGTTCTCTTCTCAATGCTCGTTTCATGAAGACTGAACCAAGGGGATTGCAGCATCGGTGGCTACCCCAAAATGTCAACATTCGGAGCTGTAGTGGGCGATCGCTCCCCAGAGGGCCGAGAAGAATTCTTGCGTTACTATAACGCCGCAATCGACGTTCCTTCCCCCGCCGTTTCTCACATCGAGTCCGTTAGCAAAGAACTCGGGGTGTTCATCGTGGTCGGTGTCATTGAACGTGACGGAGGGACCTTGTACTGCACTGTCCTGTTCATCAGTCCCCAGGACGGATTTGTTGGAAAACATAGGAAGTTGATGCCCACGGCTTCCGAGAGGCTGATTTGGGGCTTCGGGGACGGCTCCACTCTTCCAGTAGTCGAAGCTAAATTCAATGACACACTCGGCGCACAAGCTTCTGCGAAGCTCTCGGCTACTATATGCTGGTAAGTAGTCCCCGAATAAATTTATTAACTGGCATATTCACAGAAGCATCTTCATCAGGGAGAATTATATGCCTTTGCGTAAGGTGTCTCAATACTTCTGCATGTCAATTAACGCAGCGTTCAGTCAGAACCTATTACTACTCGCAAGGCACTCAGATCTACTGCGCACCAACAGTAGATGCTAGGCCAGTATGGCAGAATACCATGACCCACATCGCCATCGAAGGTCGATGCTTCGTCTTGTCGGCATGTCAGTTTGCGCAAGAAAAGGACTACCCCCCAGACCATCCTGTTGCCGATACTAATAATCGAAAGCCAGACAATATTATGATTGCTGGTGGAAGTGTTATCATCAATCCATTGGGCAAAGTCCTTGCTGGGCCACTTTTAGGATCTGAAGGGGTACTTACTGCGGAGCTGGACTTAGATGATTGTATTCGAGGGAAATTCGACCTTGATGTCGTTGGCCACTATGCAAGGCCTGACGGTGAGATCCACAATCCGCATATCGTAGACCTATGCTGACTGGTTATGTGGCTGGTAGTTTTTGAGCTAAAGGTAAACATACCATAAATGTCCAGTAAACACAATGGCAATGATTTTGTTAGTGCCCTTCTTGACACAATCATATTCGGGTGGCCTCAGTGAGGTATATGGGGGTGGCCACGCGTAAGATTGGACCACTGTGGCTTGTATAAATCGAATATCTAACAGCCAAAGCAAACGGTTGGGTAGGGATATAAGAAGGGCCTTCCGTCAGGTTACGATCCCCACCATCCGACAACGCACCATGGACAGAACTGCCGACGCCCGAGTTGCCCTGTTCTCTGTCATCGGTCGTCAACACGACCAGTCTCCTCCTTTGATGAGGAGTCAGTATCCTGCTGGTCAGGTCGCGGCTGCCCCCTCCCCACCGACGCGCAATCCATTCAATGCTAAAGGCAGAACCATATACAGCGCGGATGCACACACGACGAGCAAACAGAGACCCCCGCGCCACTCACCCTACGGGCATAGTCAGGGGACCAATAAACACCCTTTTTCGATTCCGGCCACGCCACCTCGAGGTAGTAGCGGAACAGAATCGGAGCCCTCATCCAGCCCATCGCCATCTGACCCAGTCGTCTGGAGCGAGGAGGAGCAGGAGATGTTCGACATGTACATGAACCTAGATGCTTGCGATGCATAAACCACTCCTTCCCTCATGTTCAGCTTCCTGTGCATTATTTATTTTCCATCCTGGCATTAATCTATACAATCGCCTCGCCTGAGCTGCATGTTTAATTTAAGCAGTGAACCTATGTAAAGAGACAGCGCACTGCGCGTGTCGGTGCATCAACCTAAATGAACCCATTGAAGTGGAAGGCGTATTCATGGGTAATAAAGTCGTTAACCTCAGCAGTGGCGGTATTCTGACTGCATAGGGCCGCGGTGTAGACCCTCTTGCTGCCCAAGCCAGATTTGGACTCCATCAAAGGCAAAGACCGCGCCAAACAAGACCAAGCTTCAAGCCCAACTTCTTTCCTCCCCCCAGTACCAGACGACGACCCTCTCGTCAGCGACCACTACAGCGTATTTTCTGTCCCCTTCTAGTCCTGCTCACCGTCTTGACTGTATTCTGCTGCTAGATGACCGACTCGTACACCTCTTCTCGCAATGGCGACGCCTCATACAACGGCGTGCCAAATGGTTCAAGTCCATCGTTAGCACAGACCGCTCAATCCTCTCCAATGACTTCTGTCATTCGCAAAAAGCTCATGGGCTTCGTTGGTTTTTCGAATTTGCCCAACCAGGTGCACAGGAAAAGCGTAAGGAAGGGCTTCCAGTTTACTGCGATGGTCGTTGGTAGGTCTTCATCATGACTATTTAGTTTTTACTTTGTTGACCAGGGACTCAGGCGAGTCGGGCTTGGGCAAGTCGACGCTCATTAATACGCTCTTTAACACAACTCTCTACCCACCAAAGGAGCCTTTGCCTCCCGCTGCCGACCGACCGAAGACGGTTGCCATTGAGAGTATTGGTGCTGGTGCGTTGCTAGTTTTCCATTCTGTCTCTATCACACGACTCTGAACTGTATTCAGATATCGAGGAAAACGGGGTTCGGCTGCACCTCACCGTTGTTGACACGCCGGGCTTCGGTGACTTCGTCAACAACGACGACAGGTACGTGGGATTTTTGCTTTAACTTTAATGGTCGCGAAAATTTACGCGCTTTTAGCTGGAAACCCATCGTCGAGAACATCGAGTCTCGCTTCGACTCATATCTTGAGCAGGAGAATCGCGTGAACCGTTCAAAAATTGTCGACAATCGTGTTCACGCATGCCTCTACTTCATCCAGCCCACGGGTCACTCGTACGTGTCTAGACTCATATATCATCTCTTTGAAAGTCTAAGCTAGCTTGTAGGCTCAAGCAAATCGACATCGAGTTCATGCGACGGCTGCACACTCGTGTTAATTTGATTCCTGTTATAGCCAAGGCTGACACCATGACTGACGAAGAAATCATCGAATTCAAGCAACGGGTAAGATTAGCCGCCACTCATTTAACCTTACATTCCTCATCAATATAACTAGATTCTTGCCGACATACAATACCACAACATCCACATCTTCCAGGCTCCCACGTACGAAAACGAGGATGAGGAAACGCTTGCTGAGGCTGCTGAAATTGCAAGCAAGATTCCATTTGCCGTCGTTGGCTCAAACCAAGTCGTCGAGACGCCGGATGGTCGCCAAGTTCGGGGTCGTGTGTATCCATGGGGTGTTGTCGAGGTCGACAACGAAGAGCACTGCGATTTTGTCAAGCTGAGGCAGATGCTTGTCCGCACCTACATGGAGGAGCTACGCGAATACACCAACGATGTCCTCTACGAGAACTGGCGAACGGAGAAATTGGTCAGCATGGGCGTCATCCAGGACCCAGCTGTCTTCAAGGAGACGAAGTGGGTTGATTTTGCGGCAGTGATATACGAGTTCTGATAACCTTGTTTTAGCCCTGCCGCAAGAATGCAAGAGGAGCGAGTGCTGCACGAGGCGAAGCTCGCTAAGATGGAGGCTGAGATGAAGATGGTATTCCAACAGAAGGTGCAAGAGAAGGAAGCCAAACTCAAGCAGTCTGAGGAGGAGCTGTATGCCCGTCACAAGGAGATGAAGGAGACCCTCGAGAAGCAGCGCAACGAGCTCGAGGAAAAGAAGCGACGGATTGAGCAAGGCCGACCTCTGACACCGGACGGCAAGTCCGGTGTACGTGATTTCTTCATTCCTTGTGTGCGAACCCTGCTGATTCGTGGTACTAGACCGGCCGCAAGAAAGGATTCCTTCAACGCACGTAAGGTACTCTTCGAGAAGGATGTCAAGCGTCTTCTTGGTTTTGGATTTCTATTATCAGATCCTTGTAGTTTCGTCTTTCTGCAGCGCTTGCTGCATTTCTTGGTGGTTGATCAGAACCGTTCGCTCTTTGCTGTATGGATATCGTATCGTCCCATCTTTTTAGTATGCTTTCATTCCGCCGTAGGACTTTCTTGATGGCAAATATACCACTGATGTGTCGCGAAATGCCACTGCTTGAGTGTCATCAGATACAAACAAGGAGATCACACTGATGATGATCAGTTTGCTGGTTCACCCTTTCCTTCACCTTCAACTAGCATGAGCGATAAGATTCAGGAGCTTCTCTCCGTGCTCGACGTGTTCTCGCGCGCACCAGATAAAGCCTCGCTCGATAAAGCAAATTCGTGGCTCCAGGATTTCCAGCATTCTGTAAATTTCGCCTCTGGCCAGTCTCTCGACCAGCACCTCTGACTTGAGCCCAATCCGTCATTGTCCTAGCCTGAAGCGTGGTCAACTTGCGATGCCATCCTGCACTCAACCGCAACCCCAGCAGCACAGCTGTTTGCTGCTCAGACATTCAGGACCAAAGTGAGCCACGGAATCGGTCTCACGACGGAAGGAATGGACTGATTGCCTGATCTTCAACAGGTGACTTTTGACCTCCACCAGGTCGAACAAGATAATCTACTCCCTTTGCGAGACAGACTGCTAGCAGCACTCCAGAGATATCACATAGGTCCGCGCACGATCATCGTACAGCTCTGCCTAGCCATCTCCGGACTTGCTCTTCAATTACCATCATGGGCTGATGCTGTACAAACCATGATAGACATGTTTGGCGCGAATCCAGTGACTGTGCCAACGCTACTGCAATTCTTGACGCTGCTTCCTGAGGAGCTGACCGGGAACTCAAGGATCCCTGTAACGGTACGCTTCGCCGATCGTTATTCGGATCGCAGGAGTTGACGCGACGTAGGATGATGAATATAGAGAGCGTTCAGGATCTCTCCTTACTGCAAATTCGACGAAGATTCTGAATTTATTAGCTATGTATAATCAGGCACCTGGTGCGTTGGCCACACTCGTGTTCGTTCCCTCTCATACCTGATGATCGCCACTAATAGGCGTCACTAATGCCGTTCAAAGCCAAATCTTCGATTGTCTTCGAAGCTGGCTTGTTGCCGGCGAGGTCAGGACAAGTGACCTAGCCGTGACTCCCCTCCTTGCCTTTGCCTTCGCCGCATTAGAATCAGAAGAACTCTTCGATTCGGCGGTAGATGTGATCTGCGAGTTGATTCACGAAACACAAGAAATAGACGACAACATGCCCGTCATCGAGCTTGTTGTCCCTCGCGTCATCGCGCTTCGTCCCCGTCTGAGCATAGACAAAGACGACCCCGAGAAGATTCGTGGATACGCCCGTATATTCGCTGAAGCTGGGGAAACATACCGCCTGTTACTCCTTCAACATACGGAGACCTTCTTCCCCATTGTCGAGGCCATTGGAGAATGTTCTGCCTACCCAGACTTGGATATCGTACCCATCACATTCCCCTTCTGGATGCGACTCGCGCAAGTCATCGGGAAGAAACCTTCCGTGTCTCACCACTTCCAGGATGCCTACCGCAGTCTCATGGCCGTCATCATACAACATTTGCACTTCCCTCCAGACGCAGAGCCTTTGTCCGCGCAGGATGCAGAGAAGTTTCGGTCTTTCCGCCACGTTATGGGGGATACTCTCAAGGATTGTTGCATGGTACTCAGACCAGAGACATGCATCACGGCAACGTACAATATGGTTGCCAACGCTCTGTCTCAACCGCCGGGATCCGTTTCGTGGCAAGCTATAGAGGCGCCATTGTTTGCTATGAGGTCTATGGGAGCAGAAGTCGATCCCCGAGATAACACCGCTGTTCCAAAAATCATGGATCTTCTACCTTCGCTTCCGGATTTCCCTCGCGTCCGCTACGCCGCCCTGCTCATTATTTCTCGTTATACCGAATGGATCAGTCAACATCCAGAATATATCCAAGCTCAACTACAATATATCTCAACCGGGTTCCAAAGTTCCGACATAGAGGTCTCTGCAGCCGCAGGACAGGCTTTGAAATATCTGTGCCAAGATTGCAAAGAGGTGTGTACACATTTGCCAGTCAGGAATGAACGATTCTTACTCTTATTGATAGCACCTAGTTGATTTCTTACCCACGCTCCATACTTTCTTAACCACCACAGGCGCAGCATTGTCACAAGAGGACCGACGCGAAGTCTATGAGGCTATTGCATATGTTATTTCCGCCATGCCAATGGATCGTGCGGCCGATTCGCTCAGGACTTTCGTTATGGATATCATGACACAAGTTCATGCTATCACAGGAAAGGGCACAGCTACGAAACAAGAACTGCAAGTAGTTGGCTGTAAGTTGTTTGGGCCTGCAAGAATTAGCATATACATATTGACCGTTTGTTTAGGTGGTCTGGAAAATCTCGAAGTAATGTTGCATGTCGTTCGTGGCTTTGGCGAAGATCTACCTGAAGCATGCCAAAATACCTGCCAAGAAATGTGGACCGTATTCGACAACTTCATCACCAAATACGGAAACGACTACGGGATCGCGGAGCGAACCACTCGCGTCCTTCGACACGGAATAACGCTTTACGGCAAGGCTGGCCTAAACGTTGCCCCGTCTGTTGTTGCACGGATGGCTCAAGCCTTCACAATAACGGGGTTCCCCAGTTATCTATGGATTGCCGGCAAAATTGTCAGCCAGTATGGCAGCGAAGAAAGTCCAGAACTTCGTGCATCGTTTTTGGGAGTCTACGAAACGGCCACGATTAAGGTTGTGTCCCTACTTCAAGAAAAGACGCCAGGGGATATACCTGATGGTATGTATGGTGCATTCTACGAGGCATCCGCTTTCCTGACTTGAAATGTAGTCATCGAGGATTACGTTCAGATGCTCTTGCAGCTTGCCGACTTCGCACCAGACGTCTTCTATCAATCATCCGCCTTCCCTCTCGCATTTCGAGCGACGATGGCAGCCCTTACGATGGTTCATTCGGATATCTTGTTTGCTTCTCTAGAACTCTTCCGCATCATATTCACTCATGAGTGTCTCACGGACACGACTAACCCACCGCCAAAATATCCTCTCTACGCCGCTGCGATCCAGAGTGTCTTCGAAAAGGAGGGCTTTGAGTTCTTGGGGCTTTTGTTAGCGGGTTTGATAGGTGACTTCCCGGAGGACTCGGCCTCGACTGTTGTCTCGATATTCCGCGCGACGGCCATCGTATGGATGCAGCAATTGCTTACCTGGTTGCCTTCAATACTGCAACAGCTGCCAAATTCTGCGGCGCCTGCGGACGCCAAGACCCAATTTTTCGCAGACGTTAGCAAGTTCGTTGTCTTTCATGATGTTCATCTTGTTCGATGATCTCAACCGTTTCGCAGTTCTCTCCAGAGCAAGCAATACGACAAAGTCAAGTACGCTATCTTGACGCTGAATCGCGCGTCCCGCAAAGCGAAGGATAGAAGACGTGGCCTGGATCGTTAGATGGAATTTCAGCAGGTGACGGACATCGATGGTACATACACTATTCTACATAATCAAGCAAGTCTATGTAAAAGGTAACTAGTAAACTTTCGTATATTTTCCAAAGTCCAAAAGAAGTCAAGTCAAGCGTGCGACACTCGTTTTGAATGCCGGAGGACCTCCGTCCCTCAAATTTAGAGACCGCAACTTTTCCTTGATCCTCAACCTTGACCTGCTGGCCCGCCTGACTCTGTAAGATGCTCTCCCTCCAGCGAGCTGGTCAATCTTTTGTACGATGCGGTGGGTTTCGAGCATTCCGGGACCGTTGTCGTTGTCACTGACCTTCTGGATAAGCCGGACGCCGGACTTTCTCAAATTCTTCAATACGAAACAGCTACGACGATACCATTCGGAATCTCCTCATCCACAAAGATACCAAAGTCCTGTGCCAGGGCTTCACGGGGAAGACGGTAAGCTTGCATTTCCACCAGACAACGACCGAACAGGCTGAAGTGCACTCTCGCAGGGTACTTTCCATGTGAGGGAGGCTTTGGCGTACGGAACAAAAATGGTCGGCGGTGTCTCCCCCAAGAAGGCTGGAACGACACATCTCGGGTTACCTGTGTTCGGGAGCGTGAAGGAGGTGAGCTTGATTTTCGAAGGTAATTTACACGGCGTGACGACGCACGTAGGCCGTCCGTGAAGTGCGACCGGATGCCTCCGTCCTCTACGTCCCCCCTCCTACCGCCGCAGATGCCATTATTGAGGCCATTGAGAACGAAATCGGACTCATTGTCTGCATCACCGAGGGTATCCCCCAGGCAGATGAAATCCGCGTAAGTGTCTTATCATCCCCGCAATAACGCGACGCACGTTGCTCACAGTTCGCGACAGGTCGTAAACGCCCTCAAGAGCCAGTCCAAGTCCCGTCTCGTCGGCCCCAACTGCCCCGGAATCATCACCCGCTCGGCTGCAAGATGGGCATCCAGCCAGGCCACATCCACAAACCCGGGAGAATAGGTACGCGTCACGCGTTTCTTGGCGTCTTCTATGGCCGCTTACCGTGGTTCCCTTGCAGGTATCGTGTCCCGCTCGGGAACTCTCACGTACGAAGCTGTCGCCCAAACCACGGATGTGGGCTTGGGCCAGTCCCTCTGCGTGGGTATTGGCGGAGACCCGTTCCCTGGCACCCAGCACATTGATGTCATCAAGGTGTTCCTCGACGATCCTAACACCGACGGTGAGCCCTCTTTCCGCGTCTCTTCGCCGCTTCTAATTAACGCCGACCTTCTACTCTCAAGGTATTGTTATTATTGGAGAAATTGGTGGTTCTATGGAGGAGGAGGCAGCGGAGTACCTTGAGAAGTATAACAAGACTCGGGCCAACCCTAAGCCTGTGGTCGGCTTCATTGCTGGCCGCACTGCTCCCCCTGGAAGACGTATGGGTCACGCTGGCGCTATCATCTCCGGTGGTAAAGGTGCTGCCTCGGATAAAGTAGCTGCTCTTGAACGTGCTGGTGTCATTGTCACCGACAGCCCCGCCAAAATCGGCCAGCAAATGCTCCAGGTGAGACTCGTCGTGAATGCCCCCTTGTGGTAAATAATGACCAACGACCATCCATTTAGGCCATGCAAGCTGCTGGTCTGGCATAAGGACTTAGATGAACTAGACTAAAGGATACGTTCGTAGTGCTTACATAATCTAAAGACTGCTCTCTACCATGTCGAGTGGTGGGACCGCTACGACGCCTTCCGCCCAATTCAATGCCGCCGCTGCCTATTTATCGCTGTCGTCGTCGCTGTCGTCCGTCTCGAACACGGTCAAGCTAGAGGTCACCCCATTCGTCCTGTTAAATGGGCGAATTTGACGTTCTGTTCTGGATCTTGCATCGATAGTTATATAGCCTTTTCAAGTTCGTGACCGTCGCTGCGAAGCCTACTTCCTCGAAGCCGTCGATATTTGACATGACGGGGCGGGCGAAGTGGGATGCGTGGAACGATGCTGGGAAGAAGTATAAGAGTGCTGTAGATGCGGAGGCAAGGTACCTGCAGATTGCGCGCGACCTCGGCTGGTCAGAGGAGGCCAAACCCGAGCCGCCCGCGTCGACAGAACGTACATCTGCTGATAGTATATGGGACGACGATAACAGACCCTCGTCCGGTAAAGGGTCAAGCGGGATGGGTCCCAGTGTTAGTTCAATGAAGCCTCCGGACTCAGCAGAGGACAACACCATTCACGGGTTCGCAGTCTCCAACGACGTGGAGGCTTTAAAAAGCCTCTTGAAGATGCAACCCAACATCGATGTAAACCAGCACGACGAATTTGTGCGCCGTGTCTTGCTTGACTGCTTACTTGCTATCTCCTCACATTGTCCAAGGGATTCACACCTCTGCATCTGGCGGCCGACAGAGGGAACACAGATGTCGTGCGGCTGCTACTAGACAGCGGTGCTGACCGCACCATGAAGGTTGGTCTGTTTCTTAGTTGAAGACTTGTGTCTGTCGCGAATTGATGTGTTGTAGGACCAAGATGATTTCACAGCGCTGGAACTGGCGGAAGTGGCTGGCCACAATGAGATTGTTGATATTCTAGCCCAAGTGTAGTAGTAATATGGTGTCCGCCCCTTCATTAGCAGGCGCGTACGACCGTGCCAACGTCCCATAAATTTGCAGCTAGTCGACCGCCATGTCGTGTGGGTAATGTGCTGTCGTCGTACTTCATGGTTTATGTAGCTTTGGAGCAAGCCTTGACTCTGGTTTTATGATATTGCCCTACACACAAAACGCAAACACCATATCAAGCACTTAGCGCACATACGTCCTCCTCGAAACAAAACGTGATCCACGCACCATCACCAAATACTTTGCCACGGACTTACTGGGCGTCGCCCCGACGCTCAGCCAGTATTTTATCCTGTCAACACTCCACTCCATCGTTTTGTGCTCCTGGCCGAGCTGGAGGCGGGGGTTGAGTATGCCCAGCATCTCGGCGGGTTTGCCGTCGCGTCGGACGCGCTGGTCTATGGCGACGAGGTGGAAAATCTTGTCGTGGCGATTTCCATGAAGTTGAAACCGGAGGCGTATGGGCATGTTGTGAGGATGAGAAGGGCTGGTGAGGGATGAAAGTATAGAACTGAGAGACGCCCGTCGGTCATCACGCGCGTTACTCAGGAGTCAGTTCCTCACCACCACAAACTCAAAAGATGGCCTCCCAGATCCTTCCATTGGGTCTGCTTCCCCTCACACCACCGTGATAATATCGCTGATTTACGCAGAGCTGATTGATAGGTGCATCGGCTCCAGGATATGGGTCATCATGAAGACCGATCGCGAGTTCACTGGAACTCTTCTGGGCTTCGACGATTTCGTTAGTGCGTCGGTTCCATGCTTGTAGTTCTTCACAGCACTGACAATCCAATATATAGATATGGTCCTGGAGGACGTGACAGAATAGTAAGGCCCTGCCTCAGGACCGCAAGGAAATGATCTGACGACCACATAGTGAAGAAACGCCGCAAGGCAGGAAGACAACCAAGCTCTCGCAGACACTTTTGAATGGCAACAATATTTGCATGGTCGGTGTGGTTGCAATTCTCTACTGGCGAAGGTGTATTAACTTCACGATAATCTAGCTTATCCCTGGTAGTGCTGGACCCGAGGAATCGAAGGAGTAGTCCATGTGCACGCGGTAGAAACA
This sequence comes from Pleurotus eryngii var. eryngii, assembly GCA_029467805.1. Classification (NCBI taxonomy): domain Eukaryota; kingdom Fungi; phylum Basidiomycota; class Agaricomycetes; order Agaricales; family Pleurotaceae; genus Pleurotus; species Pleurotus eryngii. The sequence continues at coordinate 1,602,635 of SZVJ01000018.1, forward strand.
TCTCATCGAACAATACCAAATCTCCTACCTCAGTCACAGGGAAATATACAACGCTAGCTTTGACGGGGGATCACTCAAGAACAGGGTGACCTACCATTTATATTGCAAAACTAGTACATAAGGATGGATACACACTTTGAATGATCGGGTGTAAAGTAATCAAAGAAGGTAAAAGACACAATCATCATGATCATTAGTTTATTGTTGTCCAAAGCTGAAACCCCCTTGTGGAGCACTGATATCCGAGTGGAACTGCGAAAAAGTAAATCAGCATCGGCGAAAAAAAGGCGCGTATGAGTACGCACAGCAAATGCGCCCGAGGCATCAACGCTTGGGGCGCTGATCGCAGCATCAACGTCTTCTTCATCTGGGAAGTACTTGTCCATAATATTGAACGCCTTCTTGTAAATCTCCAAATTGTCGTGTTGTTGCAGGTTATGGATCGTAATCATACCACCAGCCTCCTCCACATATTGCGCGTACAGGTTTATCGCACCAGGGCCTGCAGCACTTTTGTCCATCTCACCAACTTTCAAGATGTTATCGAGACCATCGAGGGCAACCTGGATGATCTTGTTATCCATCATGGTTAGCAGATCACAGAGGGGCTTGATGCATCCTTGAGTAACGAGGTAGCGGATCTGCGAGGGCTCCTGAAGACCGCCAGACGTGGCGTTGGAGATGGCCCAGCAAGCTTCCTTGCGTGTCTTGAAGTCGGCGTTCTGAAGGATGTTGATGAGGGGAGGGATGATGTTGGCGTCGATAACGGCCTGGATCTGTGGCGGAGAGCCTGCAGTGACATTGGAAATCGTCCAGCATGCTTCTTTGCGGATACCATCCTTAGGCGACGACAAAAGGGAGAGGAGAGCGGGGAGGGCGCCGGACGCGATGACGACTTGGGTTTGGAGGTCATCACCGGTAACGATGTTCCCGACTGAACGAAGAGCCGGAGTCTGGACAGATGTAGAAGGATGCATGAGGAGATCGACGAGACGCCTGCAAACACCAGACTCGATCACAGCCTGGATTTTGTCGTTGGAGCCATCAGAGAGGTAAGAGATGGCCCAGCAGGCGTCAATCAGGATCTCGTCATCGAGAGAGTAGATCAATTTTGTTAAAACAGTAAGGGCAGGAGAGATCTGAGCAGGTCATTTAACAATTGACGAAACGCAAAACAAGCCGACGTACCAATTCCCAATCAGGCTGGGGTGATTTACCACGGCAGAAGTTGCTGAGCGTCCAAGTAGCATTTCTAAGCATACTGAGCTTGTGTTGCTCGCTCAAGAGGGCCAACAGTGGCCTCAAAGCACCCTGCTGCAATACATAGTCTCGGCACTGTGGGCTGTCTCCGGCGATGTTACCCAACGCCCAGACGGCTTGCTCGCGAACGTCAAGAACGGGGGAAGACAAGAGCTTAATGAATTCGGGGACAGCCTGAGAGTTAATCACGACCTGTGTGTGTTCTGCTGTGCCGGACGCGATATTGGTGAGAGCCCAAGCAGCCTCGAACTGCACAAAGACATTGGATCAGTATGCTTTTACAGCAACAAAGCGCGTTGCGCCGCGCGTACCTGAAGCATAGAGGCGCCAGTTTTCAAAAATTCAACAAAACGAGGGACGACGCCACATTCGATAACGCGTTCGATGGGAGGGTTCTTTTCTTTGGACAAAAGTTTGCGGAACTTGGTTGTCGCGTCGAGTTGGCGTTCCCCGTCGTCTGAGAAGACGCCACTGATCATCTCATCGGCCAACTGAGCACAAAAGTCAACCTCTTCGTACTTCAACAAAAGAGAATGAGTGCATACTGGTGGATCCCAGCTACCACCACCAACTTCTTCATCGGAGTCGGCGCCGGCAGAGGGCAGGAAATTCCTTCGCTTTGAGATATTCTCTTCACGTTTCTGTCGTCTAATTTCGACCTGCTGTTCTTCTCTGCGACGTCTGAGGTCGTCCTGCTTCAGGCCACCCTTGTTCTTGTAGGCTGTATATCGGTGAGCTCCAGAGATTGGGAGATGGAGATAATGATAACAGACCATCACGCCGGGCCTTCTGAGTACGAGATTCTGCACCGTTGTCCATTACTTTGGATCTGGGGAGATGTGGCTCAGATGATGGAAATGAGAGTGAGGGTCAAAGAGGAGAGATGCACGAGGTTCAAGCCTGATTTCAAAACGGCTGAGATCAAAGGCTGTCACGCTAATCAGCATCACGCGTTCCGTCACGCTGAGCTTGTCACACGATACAATACGTCCTAGTTCGAGGTTACAGGAGGTTACAGGAAACACGAATAAATTCACTGTAGAACTCTCGTCGGCGTGCCTGCAAGGAAAGCAGAGATGTTTTCTGCTGTCTGCTTCCAAAAGGTCTAACATCATGATCGTTGTGACACAGGTTGTTAGAGCAAAGGATACCGGTAAACAAAAGGGCACTTGCCTCGTACGAGCTGTCAGCAACGTACCCCATGTGCGGGGTCAAAACAACATTTTCCAATTTTCGCAGGGGGTGGTCCAGCGGGAGTGGCTCAACGTCGAATACATCCAACCCGGCACCCGCTATAGCCTTGTTCTCCAAGATTTGAATCAGCGCGGCCTCGTCGACGATGGGACCGCGGGAGGTATTAATGAAGAACGCGGTGGGCTTCATATGCACCAGGTCGGCTGCTTTGATCAACTGGCGAGTGCTTTCGGACAGAACAATATGAATAGAGACGATGTCGCTTTGCTTTATCAAGTCCTCCTTGGACGCTGCGAAGTCGACGCCGGCCTCTGCAGCACGCTCTGGAGTAAGATGGGGGGACCATCCAAGTACTTTCATCCCGAATGCCTTCGCGATCTATAAGTAATGTAAGGGTAGAGTATTAACAATCGAATGAAGTTTGGCTTACAGCAGCCGTCTTTGCACCAAGTTTACCTACACCTATTAACCCAATGGTTCTACCAGCCAGTCCCAAGGGTATCTTCGTCTGCCACAACGCATTCCCCACCTTTGTATTTGCATCGTCATGGGGGATATACCTCACCGTAGAAAGGTTCAACGCCCATATATGTTCGAGAGTAGAGTTTCCGTCGCTGACTGTACCAGATACCACGATACCCTTCTCTTTGGCATACTTTGCGTCGATACCATTATTCTTCATCCCCGTTGTAGTCAAGAGTTTTAACTTTGGTAGCTTGTCGAGCAGGGGCGCGAAGAACTTTGTCCGCTCTCTCATGGTGCATATGATATCGTAGTCCTTTAATCGTTCGACGAGAACATCTTCGTCGAGGATGGTGTCGGTAAACACGTCAATAGTGACTTGATCCCCGAGGGGTGTCCAATCTACCAACTTCAGCACAACCTGTTGGTAGTCATCCAATATGCCAGCACGGTACACCATGGTCAGGAAAGAGGTGGGATATAGGATGCCGTCCGGTCCCAGGGTTTAGTGGGAAATGAGCACACGCTCTCCGAGTATGACGCCATAATAGCATTACCATGTGAAGTGATCACTCGAATTACAACTTCGTGTTCTTCTCTATCAGCCCGTATTTGGAAGACAAAAAATAGTATAATGCAAGGGAATGAACGGATTAAAACACTAAATATCGTGGTCAAAAGGGTACTGCGAGAATAGATTAGTTAAGGATATCTAGAGACCATTGATCTACTCACCTCGAACGCTTCTGGAGGATCAGCCTCAGGCGCACTTTCATCCAAAGCAATGTGAGGACCCGAAGGAAGAGGGTCGGCGTGTCCATTAGGTACAGCTACTTCAGCTTCTGGAGCGGGCGGAGCGGTGGGCTCGAACTCTATGAACTCAGCCTCTTCATCCGGTCGGAGATCCGTCAAGATCAAGATGCCTCCACCACCAGATTGTTCCGATTGCAGAGCTAACGATGAGGGTATCGCCGATCTCCCACTCTTTGGTTTGGCCGAGACCAGGCGGACGGGGCGATAACGGCAGTCATTGGGGAAGCTGATGTAGGCCATCTGCGCTGGGGTCACGCGAGACAAATTGGGGAGCATCTCGAATGAAGGTTCTTTTCGTTTAGATGTGGATGGCTTGGCCTCGTCGGATAGGCCGTCGATGGGCGAGACGTCTCGATGTTTGCCAGATGCACCCTCGTCACGCATCTCAACATCGCCTTCAGCCTTGGATTTCTCATCCTGTTAATCATGGTCAGCACTGTATTGAGTCAGAACCAGGTTTAACCCACCGTGTCCATCACATCACCCTCAGAATTTGCTTTGCGCTTTTCTCTGGCCTTGACCTTGGCAGTGGTGGAGAGGACGGCCGTTGCAACTTTTGCGACCGCTTCCTTCTTCGGAGGCTGAGTGTCGACAGGATAGGCAAACATGCTTGGCCTCGCGTTCGAGATAAACTCAAATTGAGGCGCCTTCGGATTTCTTAGGTCTGCGTTCTATTCAAGTCATAGACAAAACTCACTTTGAGGTCACCGTTCAGTCCAATAATCCCGGTAGGCTGAAAGGCCAAGCAAGCGCAGTGTGCCAGAGGATACCAGTACCAGAACTGGCAGAAGAGGACCATCCCGACGATTGCGCTAGTGTTGCGACTGCCTGCCCGACTCGATAGGGAGATCGTGACATTTCTGCCACCGGCGTCGATGAGGCCTTGGCCGAGTGCAGCACCGAAGCGCGCAACAGGGTCTTCGTGTTTGTCAGAGACGATCTTCTGGTAAAGGGCGCGCGTAGAAGCGAAAGATGGAGACGTGACTTCCGACTGTTGTACGAGGACCATACCCAGAGCAATGAATGCACCCTGGCGTACAAAGTCTACAGAATCCTTGGTCATAGGCTCAAGAATCTCAACGGCGTCCTGAAAGTATATGGTCAGTACAACAGGAATATCCCACTCGGAAGAAGCCTCACTTGTAGCCCAGTTCCAGCACATGCAATACCCAACGCCAGGGTCGCGCCGCAACGAACATGGGGGTTGTAACTTTCGCTAAGAAGCTGGACCATACGAGGAACTTGACTTGGGTTCTTGAACAACAAGAACGCCAGGGCCGTCACAGCAGCTCTTCGCACATCGTCGGACGTGTCGGAAACAGCGATGTGCAGCAACTGTCTGACGGCGTTGTTGTTGGACGTCCCGGCGTAAGCGAGAGCTAGCGTGTAAACACCACCATATCGAAGAATCGGGTCCTGCATCCACATTAGAAGAGTGACTTTCTGGAAAGTAAACGGGTATACCTTCTCTTCCAACAATAACTTGATTGTTTGGTCGGCTTCCTCTTGTCGGCCGTAATAGATGAAGGCCACCCCAACGGCCAACCCGCGAATGATCTTCTCGTGCTGAGTCTCCCGAGCATACACCAACATCTCCCTCACAGCTTCGGGGGCAGCAGTACCCAGCATTGTCAGCCCCATAGAGTAACCACAAGCTTCACCGGCGACAGCAGAGTCCGTGAACAAGACGGTCTTCAGGTCCTCGAAAGTTTCCAAGCTTCGCGAGCCCATTCCTGCTACACCAAGTCCAAGGGCAGCACCATGCTGAACAACTTCTCCGGAGGAGGATTTCAGTGTATCGCGAAGGTAGCCGACGACTGAGCTACCGCAGCCAGCGTTAATCAACCCGAGGGCGTACAAAGCGCCACCTTCCTGGTATGCAGCGCCCTGAACCCCGCTCTCTCCGCCACTTTGAGGCAGGTACGGGCCCAGAATTGTCATGCCTTGTTCGAAGTAGCCTTTATGAATAACACCCAGGCCAGCGGTGGCGGAGAACTTGGCCCAGTTTGAAGCGTGTCCAAGCCAGTCAAGATTGTCTCGCAGGAAAACGTCAGAAGCGGTGCCAGCATGCATGTACGCATTTTGGAGGGTGAGTGCTGTGTGATATATCGAAGATCGGGCTTCCAAAACGTCCTGCAAGCTGATGTTGAGCACACTGTACCGCCCAAAGAAGAAAGACCTACTCGGGTGTTTTTCAATATAAGAAGGTCGACGTGATTGTTCCGTTTCAAGAAGTGGAAGTATAGCTTGACCGTCTCTTGACCAGTGAGGATATTCCGTAGGTTGTCGAATATTGGCTTCGTTTTCTATTTTTACGGTGAGATCCCACGTGAGACGACACTTGTGTAGAAATTTACCTCGTCACCCTCTGGAAGATCGTTCCGAACATTTTCTAGAAAATCTTGCGCGCCGCCTTCTACCAGATCAAAGGCAAATTGGTACGCTAAAAGTTTGTCGTCCGGAACCAACGATGTTAGCAGTGAGATTGCGTGCGAAGGGCTGCTGAGAGTCAAGAGCAAGCGTGTCAATGAATGAACGTGTGGAGAACCATCTTTGGATGGTCGAGGGAATAGTGGGAGAAGGAAGTTTAGAACTTGGTCGCGGTAGGACAAGGGGAAGCCAGTGTCCGAGACGGCGTCCATAGCGTAAGAGAGCAGTGCGGTATCGTGTGTCTGTTCATAGATTTTCGATATTACATCGAGACGTTGTGCTTCGAGGGCAATACCGATGGCCTGGACAGACAATTCAATGCAAGGAATATGTAAATGGCTAAGATACGTGCCTGCTTGTATTCCCGGTCTGCCACACACTTCAAGAATAGGTTTTCTATTATGGACTGGAGGCGGGGGTCGATCTTCTCTTTCTGCCCTTCTTGTTGGCCTCGTAGCTCAATATATTTGTCGATGGCCTTGGCTAATGGCGGTAAATCGGTCATTGCATTCAGCGCCACTTCAAACAGAGCTCACAGATCATTGTCTCCGCATATTCCTCGGAGCCTGGCGCGCGAGTCTCTGCTTCAAACGCGTTCCCCGCGCCAAGGGCGAAAGACAAAGCTTCGTCGTATTCTCCGAGGTAGTAGTAGACTTTGCTGGCTAAAAGTGCAGCTGCGTCGCGAACGTTCTTCCCAAGGTCTGAGCTCTCGTATAAAGATTCTCTGTAGACCGGTCGAGTGTTGTCAGTACTTGGTTGCCATATGCGATAATTGTTGCGCACATTAGGGCTATGTGCTCAGAAATCTCTGCCCAGAACCGGGGAACCATGGAAATGAGAGCCTTGAGGGCATGTTGCTTGAATACTGGGTCTGGTTCCGTTAGCAGAGCCAGAACACCAGCTGCTGAGGACTGAGCGCGGTTGACCATAATGGACTGCGAGTGAACCGTCTCGGACGCGTCACCCCCAATAACACTTTCGGAGTTTCAATCTCGGTATGGGCTACATTATGTAATCATATACCCCGAAGCAACCCGCCTGGAATGGCTAACTGCACTTGAATTCAAACCACCAACTCTATGTCCTTCCTTGCCCGCAACGTTCTGCGCTCGACGCTGCGTGCAACCCGCGCAACCAAATCTCGTGCATACTCTGCTGCCCAGGGATCTGGTAGCTTCGCTGCTGAGCAGGCTGCTATTGAACACCATGCAGCAGGTGCGGGTTTATAGATTTGAGAGTACCTTGGATTTTTGTTGAAGGTGTTAATTGCAGGTACTACCGACCTTTGGCGTAAAATCAGGTATGCATAGCTGATTTTAGCCGTTGAAAGACGGCATCTTAACATTCAATATTAGCTTCTACGGGTGCTTCCCCGCAGGTTTGTTATAAGATGTCTTCAAGGTGCCGGAGTGGTAACTCATATTTCGACCACAGTGGCCGTCTGCGTAGCCTGGGTCTACAACGCTGAGGCTGAACATGCCGCCCACGAAGAGCATCTCAAGGCCGAGAACAGCGGACACCTTCCCGAAGTCCCTGCCTTCGAGTACATGAACAGGAGAGTCAAGCCCTTCCCCTGGGGAATGAACAGCCTTTTCTACAATCCTCATGTGCGTAACACTATCCACGGCTATTCACTATTTCCTGATTTTTCTCTGAAGACCAACAAAGATATGGAAGCTGAAGCTTAGACAATTCAAGAAGGGCTTTCCGCTGGAAACTACTTTTCCTCTACTAGTTACTGGTCAATATCATTTATTTGGCCAGTTCTTCCCTACGAGTCGTGAGCAAGTCGTCAGTTTCATCCACCGTCTGCATCCGAGGCATCAGTCCATAGAAGCTACTCGGTTGGTCTAGTGGACTCTAGACCCCTGGCGGGACCTTGGACACACCCTAGTGAAGTGTTGCCATGCAATTACATTTCAACCGTAGTTCGTCACGGTAACATACAGGCCAGCTGCGTCCTGACTCTACAAACTACTCTTTACGATTCTCACAACACAATCATAGCTCCAACAGCGATACTCGCGACAACAGTTAAAACACCACCAAGAGCAGCCTTTGTGACGGTCATTGGCTGTATGGAGGCTCCAGCGGCGTTTGATTTGGACCTGCGTTAGCGGAAACCATCAATGTGCTGTAACCATGAAGGTGAAACAAACGTGTACTTACGCCGATGCTGCGAGGACATGTGTGGCGATGGTGTATGTTGATCCACCGAACATGGTGGTTGTTCCCTTTGACGAAGTCAGGGTGATCGCGGCGCCGCCCACATTCGAAACTATTGTGGCAGCGTGCTTGTCAAGCGCTGCAGAAATAAACTAAACATCAGGACATCGACCCCGTATGAGGTCTGTGCTTACAAGTATAAATTGTGGTGAATCCTGACAACGTGGTGGTAGATTTAGCAGACGATGTACTTGTCGGCGTTGCGGTGGGGACCGTCCAAGTTGAGCCACCGAAAGTTGTCGTCTTTCCGTGTGCAGCCAGTGTGATTGCTGGACCTCCGCTGCGTGTTACCATTGTAGCTGTCGAGCCTCCAACATCTAATAAGCTCACGCGTCAACTCTCCGCTGTAAAGTAAGTATGAAGCCCTGGAATACGCACTGGTCACGGTGGTGAAGAAGCCCTGGGGAACGTCGTCATCATCATCGAAGAGGTTGCTGAAGATGTCGTCGTCGTCGCTGCCAGAATTCTTCTTCGCCTTTTTTATGTCGTCAATCAAATCAACTATGGTCTCAGCAGTTGCTGGAGTTGGCTTTAGTATCAAACTCACAAACACTTTCCGAGATGCACTTACACTTTCTGCGTTCCAGGTCATTAGTGGCTCCATTTAGCTGGGTCGCGTTGATTGCAAGAACGAATGCGGTGAAGACGAAGAAGCATGTGAAGAGCTTGGACGCCATATTGATGTCTGATTCGTTAATTGTCGTAGAAGGTCGTAAAAAGAGAATGCAAAGAAAGGACGAGCTAACGTGAAGATTGGTCGTGAATGAATTTGTGTGGGGGAGGCTACCAGCGCAAAGAATCTACATGGGTAAGGAGGGGTATTTATACGATCTTGAGTCGCCAAGGGGTTACAGGCTGTCCTCGCAGCTCCTCACCTCCCAATACTAAGGGTAAGTGTAGTGGAACACTTGGAAACCATCATGTGCTGATAAAAGCGAAGCATGGTGCTCCCCGTTTGTAACGTTTATGTGGGCGAGGGCTGTTTCAGGTTACGGCTGAGACGACGATCACCAACGGTCCAGCGGGCTGTGAGGCCACGAGGTGTTTGAAGGGTGTTTGAAGAGGAATATACATCCCTAGGCACTCCACATTGAGCTTGATAATGAACGACTTTTGTGTGATAATGATTTGATAATTTATCCTATGCTTAGTTAGATCTAAGTGTCGCATAGTCCGCATTATGAGATGTACATTTATAATTCCGATAAAGATAGTTCAAATGTTCGCTCCCTCTACAAAAATAGAACCATGGCCGTTCCGCTGAATGCGCTGAGAAGCACTGTAAACGTGCAGACGAGGGCCGTTGACGACAGCTGTAGCGGGGTGATAGCCACACCAGCATTGGAGTTTATGTTCGAAGCAGCCGAAGCGGCGGCACTGGTTGCTCTGGTATAGACAGATCCCGCGAACGTCACGACTTCACCACCAACGCTGGTCAGAGTAATGGCTTCGCCACCGACGCTAGTGACAACGGTATAGGCCCCCTGTACACCGGCTTTAGGCAATCGTTAGTGTGATCGCGGCAAACATATGTGGAATACGCACAGACAACGGTCTGGAAAACACCGGCCGCTACACTCGTAGCATCTCCGGCAACGCTGCCACCAAATGATGTAGCATCAGTGAAAAACGGAACCAGCTACGCTGGTAGCATCTGCAGCTACACTGCCGCCAAACGAAGTTGCATCATCAAAAACGGATGCAGCTACGAGGAGCATAAGTCAGAATCACGAATTGATGCTATTTCGTCCTCACTCACCTCCTGCGGTGCCCACTGAAAATGCTGACCCAGCTACAGATGTTATTGAGTTGAAAACACTGTCGACTTTGGCAAGGTTAGTATAGTTTCCCAAATTTCATCAAAAAATGTACTTACTCTGTCTTCTATCCTGGGGGACGGCACCAACGGTGGCAAGGAAGGCAACAGAGAGCGTCAGGACTTTTGCGAACATGATGGGTGGGGACGGAGGGAATAATCTCTCTGGCAGAAAATACCTGTCTTTATATGGGCATCACCGCCATTTCTCAAATAGCACCGATCACGTTACCCTTTGCCAAGTTACCGCAGCTTACAAGTTACCGCAGCTTACCACCTCATCCATGCCTCGAGCTATTATTTCTCCCTCAGTACTCGCTTCCGACTTTGGTCAACTCACCGCAGAATGTAAGCGGATGATCGAGGGCGGTGCAGAATGGCTCCATATGGGTACGCTGTCCACTGCTCTGTACCCGCAGCTGAGTCCTGAGCGATCGGACATTAGATGTTATGGATGGGTGACCATTGCGCTATTCCAGTGGGCCGTGCCGCGATTACTGACCGATTATATCCAAGACACTTTGTGCCCAATATCACCATGGGTAAGGCATCTCAATGAAACACAGTATGCACCGATAGAGTTGCAGCCGTTCTCAGGGGCGCCCGTGCTATCCTGTGTCTCCAAAGGTGTACCAGGAATCTTCATGGACTGCCACATGATGGTAGCGCAGCCAGAGAAGGTGCGCCGAGCGTTATCTCAGCTCCTCGAGCCAACTAACGGCCTCCGAAAGTGGGTCAATGACATCGCCGACGCCGGTGGATCGCTATACTGTTTCCATCTTGAGGCTACCTGTGCGTGAAATTTGTTCAAGTGTCGTTCGAGAATTGAAAAAATCCAGCCGATCCGCTACCCATTATCGAGGCTATACACAGCAGGGGGATGAAGGCCGGTGTCGCGATCTCTCCGGACACCCCCTCCGCAGCCGTGGCCGACGATGTAGCCGCAGCGGCTGATATGCTCCTAGTTATGACAGTCTACCCAGGCCGAGGGGGACAGAAATTTCTTGATAGATGCCTACCCAAGGTCACCGAACTTCGTGCCCGATTCCCTGACAAGGACATAGAGGTTGATGGCGGAATTGGTCCTGCTACCATAGGCGCATGTGCTGACGCAGGTAAGTTGCACTGCTCAAGTATTCTCGGATTTACCGTTCGAGCGCGTACGCAGGCTCCAATGTCATCGTAGCCGGGACAGCCATATTTGGGGCCCAAGATCCCGAGGGCGTTATTGCGACACTGAAAGCGACAGTCAACAAAGCTCAAGTAAATTTGACGAAATAAAGTGCAGAGTAAATTAAGGGTCTATGCAACGGTTGGATCACATCTATACTGTCCTGCAGTGTTGTCCATCATTGGTCCATGATCAGATTAGAAGGTTGATAATTCGTGTCTTCTCGTTAAGGACGTGCAAGCGCAACCCGACATCGGGTCATTGCACGCGTGGCGCGTCCAAGGAGTCCTGGACCAAAGCTGACAAAAGGCGCAGCCAGGTATCCCCCTGGCGCGTGCCGTAGATTGTGTAGGCGGGAAAGGGAAAGATTAGACGCCAGCAATATTACCACTGCAACCACTCTCCGTACATATTCGGTCGTTCGCCACGGATGTAAGCCTCAAATGTCCTCTTGAGCACTGTGGCCCAGCTTAGATCCCTGTTATCATCTGCGACGCTCTCCTCGTCGAGGGTTGTGCCGTTTGCTTTCGCTATAATTCGTGCAGCACGCTCGGCCGCGCTGAACTTCGGACCGAGGTCTGGCCAGTTACGCGCTTCGTCAAACGCTGTCCACCTGGTGTCTATGTTAGACATATTGAGAGTCAATGGACGTGAGAGCGTACCAAGAATTGTGGAAATGATAAGAATAACTCCCGCGGAAGAAGCCCTCAAATCCAAGTGCTTGTGGTTGAGCGCTGTATACGCCAGATGTACTGAAGAAGTCCGGGAAACTGTTTAAAGTTTCTAAGTTTTAGATAGCACGGAAGAAAAGATGGGACAACAAACGCCGTAAAGTAAGGTTGCGTTGGCCGGTCGCGTTGATAATCTTCGGTATTCAGCCAAGCGGGATCAAATAATGCGTCTGGCAGTCGCAGCAAGAGTCCTTCCATATGAGCTTCCTTCGCGTATCGATACACGACCATTGGGTGGAAGTCGTTATTATTTCTCAGTGCCGTACGTATGAGGAATTTGCCCAAGGCAGACCCTTTGTTAAGGTGGAGGACTGCTGTGTTGTATTTGGGCAGACGAGACCAGCGGTAGGCAAATGCGCCCTTCCATCCCCAAAGATCTTCCCAGTCCCGGAGGAAAATGGTGTCAGCGTCAAGATACGTCCCTCCAAATCGATGGCATAGAACGAAACGAGCCATATCAGAAAGGATGACCGACAGCCGATCATATTCTTGGGATGATTTGGAACCGGTACGGTTGAAGAGATCGTCGTCAGAGGATGTTTTCCCTGCAACTGATTCCGTACTCGACGATTTTCGCTGGGGAATGCTGTATATCTCGCCTCCGGAGACAAATAAGTCGTAGTTTCTCCATTCCTCCTTGAGTTCCGGTATGCTATCCAGCTGCTCGGTGGTATTCCATAACTTGAAGTGTATAGCTTCTTTGAATCGGGGATGGAGGAAAGGCGAAGACCATGGGTTGTGTTTGAGTTCTGCGAAGAGGCTTTGAGTTGCTGATGTAGTGGGTATAGCGGCGGCGGGTCCAGGATTTATCCATACCCATAATTGGGGTTTACATATTATATCGGATATATCGTCTTGCGTTTCAAGTCCAAGATTTTGGGTAAAGAGAAAGGAAAGAAGGGAAACGTATGGTTTGTCGGTGAACGGGCCTGTCCAGAACATATGGAATATTCGTGAATGGTTTTCGTCGCATGGGCCTCGGGGAAGCGTAGGATACGGCCTATGCGGCAAAGGCGGAGGGAGGGCAATCGGCGAAGCTTCCCAGTCCACTCCCCGCTTCTTGGAGAGCCCAGAGTCGGATACGTCGGTGTCACTGGGTTCGAATTCAATTGGGGGTGGCACATATGTACCATTGGCAACGTGCTCCACATAAATATACTTCCAGTCGTCCATCTTGCCCCTCCTCACCCGCTTGCCGTTGTCTAGGCCAGCACCAACGCGCAATACCTCAAGGCAGTCGCGCACATACTGTGGAAATGCTCAACTAAACGCGCAAAAATGCCTCGTTTTTGGCACGCACCTGTTTCTCGGAGAAATCGCAATGCTCCAAGACGATGTCCAGGTCCGCAATACTGCCCGGGACCGGCCGAGGGGGATACGCGACGTTGGGCGGTCGACTTTGAATGTCAAGGTATACACGTCGCTGGCCTACGCCAGTGGTATGGACTTGCACGGGGCCAGACGTTGGTTTCAGGTGAGAAGGCATCGTACCCTTCCGTGGCGGAAGTGCTGGATTCTCCGGCGCGACTGTCAGACGTATACCATCGGGAACTATAACACATAAGCTACCGAGTGCACATAAGAGATAAGTAGGTCACGTACTGTCCTTACGACTGGGGTAGTGCCCACTCGCAATCTCCCATTGCCATATCCGCTGCAAATCCTGTCTTCGAAACACTAAAGTAGATGACGGCCCCACGAACGCAGTCGGCCATTGCTTGGACTTGGTCGCAAACCGCTTCGTGAAAGCGAAAGTGGCCAGAATGATGAAAATGAGAGCCAAACATGACACCAGCGTTCCACGTTTGCGACCGAAACGTGCAATGCTGGACTGGTGTATTCGCGTGGCATTGGGGATATAGACGCGAAATTGACGTGTCCGGATTCCGGGCAGCGGGAGGAAGATGGGTATCCACCAGGACTTATACGCCCGTTGTTCTAATTTCTCTTGGACAGCGGAAGAGTAGGACGGCAGCGTTGATTTTCTGCCTTTGTCGCGGAATCCATTTTGCCGTGGAGTTGGGAAGTAGACGGACGAGACCATCAGCTAGCGAGCTGAAGAGACTAACCAGGTCGTGGAAGAAGTGATAAGTACGCGACGAGCTAATGCGCTGCGCAGGTCAATTCAAGCCGCAATTGGTTGTGGCGTTGATGGCACTTAGGCTTGTGACTCTCGTGAGAGTCGAAAAGATACTCACACAGTATCATACAGATACAATGCAGGCAGATGGGATATTTGTATAGTACTGTACAGGCTAGGTTACTCAGTTACTCAGTAGGTACATTTCAAGCCGAAGATTGTTATCTAGAAGACGGTCCATTTACTGCGAGCCCAATGGTTGTAAGGCGAGGTCAGCAGGGTCAGTAGGAACGGTGAGGATACGGAGAGTATTGGTGTGGCCGAGGCCACCCTTCCATCCTTGGACTGCAACGATGGTCGATCCGGGAGTGATAATTCCCAACTCAAGCGCATTTCTCAGGCCAAATCGAATACGGTTGTCCACCTGGCAAAATCTGTCAGTAAGGAAAACCGTCGGTATCTAATTGCTCACGTCTTTTTGCCATTGGTGCTCCTGGATTCCACGGGGCTCGGGGTACCAGAATGGGTAGCAACCGCGGTGCAAGTGGATTTGGCGCGACGTTTGTTGGTTGCGGGTAACTACGGGTGCAATATTAAGACCTTTTTATCACTGGTCGCTAAATATCTTACCAGTAAGGATTGGGACGCGAGGACGGTACTTGGAGACCAAACGGGCGGTGTTACCACTCGTAGAGAGGACCAGAATACCGCTAGCATCTTGCTCGGATGCAGCAGCGACGGCGGCAATAGCGACAGTCTCCGCTGTGGCGGTGGGACGCGGCTGGCAAGCTCGTAGCTCATCGTACAGAGGGGGATAGCAAATAGCCGCTTCTGCGAGAAGACATGTCTCCGCCATCATCAACACTGAGATATTTCGTGTCAGCGCATCCTACTGAACAGGAGGGTAAAATACTCACCAGATTCGATGGGGTATGACCCCTTGGCTGTTTCACCGGACAACATGACACAGTCGGACCCATCGAGGACAGCGTTAGCAACGTCACTAATTTCGGCACGAGTAGGCCTAGGGTTGTACTAACGTAGAGGGTCAGGTGTCTACCACTGCAGTGAAAAGTTTGTTGAATGTGTACCGTCATGGACTAAACATCAATGTCAGCAAACGTCAAGGAGGTAAGAGTAACGGGGCTTACCTCCAACATTTGCGTAGCGACGATGACAGGTTTGCCAGCCATATTGCACTTCGCAATCATCATCTTTTGAGCGAGGAATACCTGACTAGCAGGAATCTCAATGCCAAGATCACCACGGGCGACCATGACACCATCCGTCTCCTTCAAAATCTCGTCAAAGTTCTCAACACCCTGCTCGTTTTCGATCTTAACGATGATTTTGATGTTGGCACCGTCGGGGCCAAGGACTTCACGGATGTCAACAACGTCCTGACCACGGCGGATGAATGACGCAAAGATCATGTCGACGCCGTTCTTGACACCGAACTTCAAGTCCGCCTTGTCCTTCTCGGACAAAGCAGGGAGATCGACCTCAGTCTTGGGGAGATTGACACCCTTGCGCGAAGAGAGGGTTCCGTTGTTCAGGGTACGGACGTGGACATTCGGTCCATCGATGGTCAAAACCAGTAAGGAAAGGATACCTAGACAATCCAGCAATCCGTCAGTTGAACGTTATCCAGGCACCAAGTCGGCAACGAACCATCGTCGACGTAGATCAGTTTCCCCGGCGCAGTAACTTTGGGAAGGTTTTGCTATCGCGAGAGAATTCAGCAGCCACATAATCTCGAGCCGAGGAAACACAACCAACGTAGTCTACCCACAGCACCCTGTCGTCGCAGATTTCGCTGTATTTTTGGTCGGTGGAGATGATGAATTCGTGTCCGGCACGGATTGCGATCTATGGAAGACGATAATGGAGATGAGGAGATGAGAAGAGAGGATAACAATTCGCCGAGACGAACATCAATTCCGTCTCTCATCAGCCCCGTGCGGATCTCGGGCCCTTTCTGCGGTCTAATGTCAGCGAAACGAGCAGGGCTCGAAGTGGAAGAGGAGGTTCACAGTATCTAAGGCGATGGCGACTGGGCGACCGGTGGGGTCCGCTAAACGACGAACAGAGCGTCCATCAATGGTTTGCTGTGCACGTAGATGTCTATAGACGCGAACCTGCGACCATCTTGCGAGTGTTATCGATGACACTCTGGTGGTACTCATACGAGCCATGCGAGAAGTTCATGCGCACTGCACCCACTCATCAACACCTCTACAATCGCACACTGGACAAACGCGACTTACCGACATTAACACCAGCGCGTCTGAGGGCGGCAAGCTTCTCGACGGAGTTTACCTTGGGGCCTATAAAGGTATCGCCGACACATTATTATCTCATCAGCGCGGGGAGATAAGATGGCGCTTGCCAATGGTGGCGATAATGGCGGTCTACAGAGCGCCCACTGTAAGCCTCTGCTCACCAACTCACGATCTGCAGTAAAACTCACCTTGCGAAGGAACTTGGTCGCCTCTGTGGTGACTGGGGCCTTCGCGGGGCTCAGAGTCGAGTTCCACTCCAATTGAGAACGGATTCCGTCAGCTGGGTATGGCATGCTGGAGCGGACGGAAGATCTAGAGAGCATGCGTCGAAGGATGAGTATAATGGTGAAAATTTGTGAAGACCTACCAGGCAATCAGCAAATTTATAGGAATGGGACAGCGGAGGTAGAGAGGTGGCTATGGATAAGGCTCAAGGGAGGAAGGAGCGCCACGCCATGTATTTGTAGGTTGCCTTATCGATGCCCCAAACGCTTTGATGGGGTAAAGATTCTATATCAACCAGCATCCAACGTTCATCAGATCCTTGGCTAGCATCTAACATCAACGACCGTGGCAGTCTTGCAAAATAACCAGAGTAAATTCAATAAAATAATCACTTCACAGCAAAAGACGACACGGTACACGATACAGCGAAATGAAAAACAAAAACACAGAAATGCCCTACATCACCCTGAGAGTCCATCCATGTAATCCACCTTCTGCTGCAGCTGCAGCCTGGGCGGCGGCTAGCCACCCAGGTTCTATGCCTCCTGGCAAGGCATTAGTTGGGTTCTGTACAGCTGACAGGTCCATGCTTTGGAATACGTTCTCGCACGCTATTGTTCGCCCAGAATGATAGCCAACTCCGTCGTAGGCGCGGATAAATAGCAATGGAAGACTTCTACCAGTGATGGAAGGGTGTGGAGGTGAAGCGCCGTTGGAGCCCTCACGAGGCTGCGAGCCTTCGCCGTTACTTGGTGGCCTCGAGGGATCGTTATTAGGTGGAAGGGCGTCTTCCTCCAATGCTTTTATCACGTCCGCTAGTGGGGGCATCTCGACGATAACGATGGTGTGTAGCGGCCCAGTGGGAACGAATCGTGGTGGAGACATGCCAGCGCCTGAGGGTCCCGCCATCATCGCATGGTCGCCTGCTGATGGGTTCGAACCATCAGGGGGAGGAGGACCACCTACAAGTGGTTGACCGAAAGGTGCGATATTGGTTAGGGGACCAGGAGTTGCCGCCTGATACACCCGATGGCGCAAAGGTCCCAAGTTACCCAGATAAACATCCAGAGGCGTCTGTACGTGTGTCTTAGGATCCTCGTAGAAGAAGTTGGATACGGTCAATTCGACAGCGTTATTAGCGGGGCGATACACAGGAGCCGTGAAGAGGGTTGGGAATGGAGTGATAGGCATTTCTGGTATCGTCTGGTTCTGACCGAATGCGTCAAAGAATGTATATTGAAACTTGGCTGGAAAATATGGTAAATCACCGTGTTTAGATTCGTAGTGTGCGAAGTAATACTTACAGATTCCAACGATCGTCCAGCACAGATAATCATCGACTTCGTCTGAGATGATTCGGACGCCATCTTTGAGCTCCTCTCGAACGCGAGGAGACTGGAATAGCAACGGGTGGGTGCCTGGGTGAGTGGAAATGCCAGGCGCTGGTGGGGGGATCACTCCGGGGGTGCCCGGCACTGGTATCGGCCCCGCAGCGGAGAGATAGTGCCTCGAGCCATCGGGATTTACACGCTGCAAGGCGATCTTTTGCATTTGGCTGACTGGCCCTCCATCGTCTGGTGACACCCTTCCCTTGTCCACTTTGCGAATGATGAGCGGCGATGTCGCGATGCCTGAATGCGTATCCGAAAGCACAATCTCACACCCGTAAGTGACTGGTAGCGGGGCTCCTGAAAATCCCACGAAAGGTGAATAGATTGCATGAAGCTCGATCACGTGAACTTACCTATGAGATTCGCCTGGTCAGGTCGTCGAACAACATTGACATTGAAGGCAGACCACGCGACGTTACTCGCGCATAACTGAGCGTGATCTATGGTCATATATTTGGTGCGAACAGTTTGAGAATTGATCCTGTTAAATAGTGATACGGGTCCCCCAGCAAGAATGCAGGACGATATATTGCGCGTCTTCGCAGTCTTCTTGGACGGCTTCGAGATAATGGTTACGGGAGCAGAGTCGAAAGAAGCCCAAACACGGCCGGGTAGCGCGTTACTTTCCGAACCGGTTGCATTGGGTGCGGGTTCCGCAACATCGAGGGACAACTGGAAGCTCTTTGCTTTGGCGGTACCAGTGACATGCAGGAACTTGAAGCTGGCGGTCATATTGTTGTCGAGTGGTGCCTTTTGTTCAAAGGAGCGTTCACCATTTTCGGATACGACGGACATGGACAACTGCTGTGATCGGAGGTGCCAGACAGGACCTTCGATATGGACAACAGGGGGCGGACAGAGGAAGCGCTTCTCACTTCCGTAGGACTTTTGTGCGACCGCGGCATGGAGACATATTACGGTGGTCATTGGCATGACTCTGGAGGGATCCTGGGATACGTGATCGCCAACAATGCGCCTAATTTTGTGATGTGGATCCTCCGTGTCCTTATCGTCGAGCTTGCGCTTGCCGGGGGCCAGTGGCTAGACATAAATGTTGTATTTACGGTTCAGGAAACGAAGCAACGCTGGTGCGACTCACTGCAGGCAGCCCATTCATTGGTGCATGCAGAGGTTGTTGAGGATTCCAGGCTGGCTGAGCTGGTCCGTTGCTCGCGGCATCTTTTTTGGATGCCAGAAGCGACTGGATGGAGGCGTTGGGGTCGGGGGTGGCAGCGGGAGGAGCTGCCGGCGACGGCGCTGTTGGGGGAGGCGCATCTGTGTGGGCCGCCTCTGGGGGCGAGGGGGTAATATTTGGAGGCTAATAGCGGGTTCAGTAGTTGGATGAGAGGAGAGAGAGGGCGCGTACCGCAGCCTTTGTCGGGGTGGCCGAGCGGGAGTCGTCGGGGGAGGGCGGGTGGTCAGGGGGCTTAGGAGACTGGGCAGAATTTATTGGCGCAGGCGCAGGCATTTGGTGAGGAGCATCGATGTAGTCGCGGACGTCGAAGGAGCCATCCATTTTGAATAAAACGCAGATGGGAATCTTGTTGGAACCAAACTCTCACGCAAGCCTGTGAACTTCCCTTTATTTGGTTTTTCCACCAGTACCCCAGCCACTCCCTCTCTCGGCACCATTCCTGCCGAGGCACGTGCTGCTCTCTCAAGCTCACGGCGGTTGTCCCCGTGAGAAGAACCGCTGTCCTCAGTTTCCGGGGTCCCCAGATAAGATGAGTTCCCAGCATGGTCTGCCTGATGGGGCTCGTTGTTTTTCCCACACGGTAAAGTTACTTGTACGCTAGACAGTGCGCCCTAAAAACATTGTCTCCAATAGACTTTGCTGCTCCGCCTCTGCGATATCGTCCATCCCGCGCTGTGGGAAAAATAACCCATCAAAGCCCGTTTCTGTCTCCCAAGAAAATCCCCGTGAATGCGACTCGCGGCGTGCGCACAGGTTCATGTAGAGCGCGTTGTCGTCGACCGGGTCGTCGGCTAGGTAGGGCGACAACATCCTGTACTCCTCCTGCTTGTACTCCTCGTCCCTGCCACCCAGAACTCGTGCTGTACTATTCTATCAGACTCATATACACCAAACGGGCACGAAGGATCCAAATCTCACCCAGTGACAGTATTCCCAACTTGTCTTCCTTCTCAATCGTTCGAGTCATCAATTCTTCTTCTCCACTCACATCCAGCGCCACGATGGTGTCCACCAAGTCCGCATAATCAGCATTCAAGCTGTACGACTCGGGGCTCGTCGCTGGCTCTACGCTCTCCGGGCTCAGCCAGTTCCATTCATCGCGGTCCTCTTCAGTACCGGCCAATGCACTTGGAAAGAAACCCGAGAGACTGAACGGGTCTTCCTTGATCACACGTGGTGATTGTTGCGGGGGGACTTCATACGATAAAGACGCGAGGTGATGATGTGAATTTGTGCGGCGCAAACGCTGGAGATACTGCTTTTGTCGTCAGAGGGTGGGGTGATGTATACGTTCGTTTCAAAGACATTTTGCAATGAGGAACTCCTGAGCGTGCACCCTCGATCCGTTATATATATACGGAATGCCATTCAATTCCAGGGTGCGTCTGGCTGCTTCCAGAATGGGATGGGTCATGAGACAATAATTAGCCCAGAAGCAGGCTGGCCTTGTGAATGATGAATGTACGCTAGGAACTCTGTACGTGAATAGAATCCACAGAATTGGGGTGCTACAACGAACGAATGTATAGTACGTGGTGAGATTGTTAATGATGGTCCGTGCTGTGATATGTTATGAGGTCCAAAATGCCACAATAAAAACGTGCCCAAGAAAAGGAACAGTTCGTGAGTTCGTTCAATCACCGATGCTTGCTGCCACCAGGGAATGGTACACCTGCTTCACCCCTAGCAACCTTGGAGCCTGTATGGCCCCCTCTGTCTCCGCGCACTCCTACTTCGGCATCCTGATGCTTTTGCCAGTCCTCCACTTTCATAGTAGAAGTCCGCTTGGCGGACGAACCCGTAACAGCAAGCTTATCGCCGCTGGCCGATCTCGAATGTCTGGGTCGAGCCTCAATAGTAGTAGCCGCTGGCCGTCGCAGCTCATCTCCAGAATGCTTCCTCTTTTGCTCCAATACCGCCGCCTTTGCCGCTTGCCGCTTCGCAACTGCGTCGCGTTCAAAAGCTTTCGATCTCTCCCACCTTTGCTTGGCGGCCTCGACTTCTGCATGCTCCTTCTCCGCCTGAGTCAATGGAGCCTGGAGATCATGCAGCTTCTCCCTATGGCGTTCGTTAAGCTCTTCAAAGGTTCGAGTCCGACGAGCGTCCGGTCGTTGGGGTGTTGGTGCGTGGATTTCGGGTGTGTGCTTCTTAGGGGGAAGAATGGAAACAGGGAGATGTCCACCAGTGGAGTTGGTCCTAGCGAGCGCTAGCCTAGCAAGGGGTGTATCGTCGGCGGGGTCGTAACTGGTTCCTACACCGAGCGCACTTTCACGACGCTTGCGCTGATCGAGAGCTTCTACAACGGCGGGAGGAACTGGGAGTCGCTGATAAGCCGCGGCACCCACATTTCTCGTCGCGATCGGCGGAGAAACGCCGGTCGGTGGCTGCACAAGCTTACGGTCATGGAGATAGGCGTCCCAATCATTGTCTCGGAGAGGAGCACTAGTAGGCCGACTAATAGACTCGCCGAGCATGGAGGATTGAGTAAGTTGGGATATTTCCATCGAGTGAACCCTTCCGCGGGGATCAGTCTCGCGCGGAGGACGTAATCGAGAAGGCCCAGGGAGAAGTGTCGTAGCATCCAAGCTTTGACGTCTAGACAAAAGGGACGGATGACGAGACGTGGATGACGAAGACGGCACAGGCGTGTCGCTCTTCAGCACGTCGATTGATCTTCGCAACTCGTGGATTTCAGCTAAGAGCGCTTGTTTTTTCCTCAGTTCCTCGAGTTCCTGAGCGGTGGTCTTCAACTCCAGCGCAGGTGATTTTGTTCGAGTGTCGGCGTCGGCAATAAAGTTACTAGGTACATCTTCTTGAATGGCAAACCCCAAGTCGAGAGCTGGTAAGGCACCAGGACTTTGACTGCGATATCGACGAGCGTCTTCGTCCGGCGTCGCAACGAAGAACTCCGACACGCCAGAATGAGCACGAGGGCGACTGTCAGTGAGGGTGAAAGACGAAGCACGATGATCGCCAGAGCCTGGAGTCCCCGGCGTTTCTTGATCCTTCATCAGCGGCGTACTGGAGAATCCGCTTTCGTTACGAAAATGCTTGGGAAGAGGAGGGTGTTCTCGCTCCCATTCGTCTCGTTCGGTCATTAAGTCCTTGAATCGATCAGTCCCTTCAACCTGCTGTTCTTCATCGCGTTTACTTTCTTCCTCTGCGATTTCTTCCAGCTTGCGCTGTAGAACCCGAAGAATACGAAGCTGGACTGCAATCCCCATCAACGATACAGCACCAATGAGGCCCAGCTCGATCTGCATTGTCTGTGTGACCGGGAAGTGGATGCCATTGCTTGTGAACTTGACAAACAGCGAGCCAAAGCCCAGGTTCCATATGTAGAACTGGAAGTGCACCCTGAGCATGCGCCCCGACCCTGAACATGACGTAGCGCACCTCTTTAAGTCCTGCAGTAGTATAGCAGTCGACCCCTAATATAAACGCAGATGACCCAACGAACGCGGTTGAAACCAGAAGAATGTGGTAGTGGATCTAGAAACCGGCATCAGTAAGCAAGTGCCGTGTGATGCCAGCTGCCTACCTTGGGAATAGTGCAGAGGATAAATCCGACCACGCCGCATCCTGTATAGCCGTGAGTATGCGTGGCAGCACAAGGAGGGTTATCGGCACCATACCAATGTACATAATCCAGCGGAATCCAATCTGACCAATTACACCACCATTGTGGAAGCATTGTATCCACAACCCAAAGGCGAACCCTCCCCATGCGCCAATAAAGTATTTTGAAGCCTTCCAGAAGAATATTGCTACGCCACCGCCTGCTATGCCGGCAATAGAACAAGCCAGCACGAAGTAGCCCCGCAAACTCTTGCTAGGCGGGTTCACTGCTGGGAGGATACCGAACTTGAGAATGAGCACGAAGCAGGTAAGGGAGAGCGTGTAGAATCCAATTAGAAAGAAAGAAGTCCTAGGTTATGTCCAGTCCCAGTCATTAGGCCTAGAAGGAGTGACTGGCAGCGTAACGCACCATCGATTCTTGTGACCCCAGAACGCACTCGGCAGACCCGTAATTATCAGAATTGCACCCAGCACCCCAAAGGCGGGGTCGACTCTTGTATCCAGTACTATCGGTTCTGGCGTTGGCGACGTTTCGGTAGCAGCAGACGAGGTAGCTGTCGGAGTGATGGTGTACGTTGCGTTCAGCACGGTCGTGGACATGGAAGTTAACGGCACATTCTGTCCTGCTGAACGAGTAGTCGTTATTACGGTTGCTGTACTGGTCGTCAAGGAAAGTGAGAGGCTGGGACTGGGCCCGGTCGCGGTTGGCGATGCTGAGCTTGGTGAGGGCGATGGCGACGGCGAGTCTTGGGCTGAAACCAGGCCGGCGAAGAGAACCAAGGCGAGGATAAGAAACCGCGGGGGGGACATGAAGGGCGGCAGAGAGGAAACGTAAATGCCAACCGGCGGGTATATATATGGTGGAAGTCAGACTTAAGAAGGGCAGAATCGCCCGCCTAAGAATTCAAGTCCTCGTGCGAAACGATAGCTTGTTTGAAACCGGCGAAACTGTGATTGGACTTGTTCAAAACACTTGGAGTAATCATACTATTATCCACCTTCCATCCCACGAGTTAACTACATACAGCACCACGTCAACGAGCCTCGCCGACAATCGAAGCAACGAGGACATTTTATGCTCAAACTCTGCGGGACACACCTCTCCTCTCTCGATCCTTCCGCGGGCCCGCCTTGAAGCAGGAGGCTAATCGAAATGCTCAAAGCGGACCGGCTTTACTTTGATCTCCCTGAATATTCGCCGCATCTTCGCCTCATCGTCAACACCATGGCTCCCGCCGGGATCCCGAGCCTCGACAACCGTTATGACCCTTCCGCCTTTACCAAAACGTCCGACGCGACCAGCAATGTGCAGGTAGGCGTCGATGGTCTGGCCATTTACCTTAGGTCCTTCTGGGATGCCAGGGATAAACACATGAGTCAGAGAGGGCAAGTCCAATCCGCGTATGCTAGCAAGGGTCGCCACTAGCAACGTTGGTGCTTCTTCCGCTGTTTTCCCGCCGGTAAGCAGATGCAAGCGGCCTTTGTCGGATACTGTGAGGTCGAGTGCCTTCGCGTTCACTCCAAGCTGTTTGAGCTCATAGACAGCACGGTGCACGGGAGACGAGGCCGGTAAAACCAGCAGTGCAATGGAAGGAACGTCCAATGCGAAGGCAGTAGCAATGGCCTCCACGGTATCCGGATTGAATGGTGATGGTGAATCAACGAGCTCTGTAATGGCTAATGAATTTCGGGGCACTCGGATATCACAGTGAGGACGTACTTTCTGATTGGGATTCGATTGCAGGAGATTGATCGTCAAATATAGCTTCGGGTGTGACTGGTTCATCTCCAGGGGATATCAATGGAAGAGATGTTGCGTCAGACATGTTCTTAATATCTCCATTCCCAGCAACAATGAGAACAGAATGTAATATGTCACCAGAAATCGATGATATGGCGCCGGTATCGTAAATCCGCTGTTTGTCTGAGCATTTGATCTTGACAAGTTGATCCCTGCGAAGCCATCGACCTTCTTTAAACAAGAAAAGATCCAGGTGCTTCCTGAGTGTAGCGCTCGACATAACTAATTGCGGTAAATTTTCGTGAGTACTTGTAGGCCCTTGTTCGGCTCTGTTTTTCCTCGAGGCGTAGATGATGTCCAATAATTGACGTGTAGGGCTTGGGTGACGGTCGATCTTCTTCTTGGCTTTTAGGAAGGCTTTGTAGAAGGATTTTCCGCCACTTTTGAGTGGGACCGTTTCTATCAGATAGTCGACTTCGTCCACGACCACGGTCGACAGATTGGACAGCTGAAGAGCTGCGGGATCTTCGTTGTGCACGTCGAGCAGAGCCTGAGGCGTCCCGATAAGGATGTGAGGCGGATCACTACGTAAAGAGGAGATGCGCGTGGCCATTTCGATTTGCTTGTCTCTGACAATGGCTTTGGCGACCACACCACCATAGCGAGGGGAAGTGACGCCCGGTGTTGCAGTTAGTTGTTCTACCCAGTGCACAAACTGGTAGGCGAGGTCGCGATGGGGTACGACGAGGAGGGACGTGATAGATGACGGGTTGGTAATGGTAGACTGAAGGCCTGGAAACTCGGAGCGAGGCTTGTTCAACAGAGCAAGTAAAATGCCGAAAGACCTTATGTACATGGGGTCAATATATATCAAGAGTAGATCGCATCACTCACTTTCCAGAACCCGTAGAATCCTTGAGCAGAACATCTTTTCCACTGAGAATCGCCAGGATGAATTGCTGTTGCGTTTCTGTTGGATGCTTGATGGCTGGGAACACGACATCAAGGGCCCTGTATATTGATCTTCGAATGCCAATATCTTTGAACGTGACTGGTTCCTTTTTCACCGGATCCGGTTCTGGTGTGGACTCCGGAGTTGATGAAAGGGCGTCTGCATGAGCCTCCGCACTACGGCTCATACATCGACGGCCATGTACTTGAATTCGACCCCACGGTGGCCCCCATTGTGAAAAGAATGACTTGGCGCAGAGTGGTGGTACGGGGAGAAAAGGTCTCATGTACAATTTCCCACAGTCAGAATTCCATGATATACACAAGGAGCATCGAAGCATTTATTAAATTTGGGAGTAGTGGGCTTGGTTCTCGAACGACAATGGGTATTTGTGGTAGCTGAACTATATTCAGTGCCGCCCGAAGAAAGCCTTTCCAAGGCCCAGACGCAGATATCTCGCGTACGCTGTTAAATTGCGCATACAGCCTGGTGCGGAGGAAGCAGCGAAGTGCAGACGTACCCCAGTGGCTCATCTGCCTGCCCAGCCATTTCCCAAAGTAAGGCAGCAGCAATGCTCCTACTAGCTGCTGCAATTGTTGCAGGCTCTCCTCCCATTCTTGTTGCGCGAGCAGGAACTCTTCCTCCGAGTCCATTGACGCCTCCGAGTGCATGTCGGATAAGGATACATCAGACGCGGACATGCCGATTCAAGAATATGAGAATGGGGTCTAAATGAGCGAAATGTTTCGAGACCACAGCGCGACAATAATGGGATATTGGGCGGTGGAGGTAATCCCGGTGACGAGCGCTTGAGGTTGGCCAAGTTCGGCTAATAGCCGCCACTGCTGATTAAACTTCGTCTCCAACGTCCACCATCGTGTCCAACTCCACAAGCACACCGCAGCGCACGACCTCCAATGCAGCATGGTGAACGATCACCGCAACAGCCTCGCTCGAAGCCGCCTCGTCGGGCAGCCTCTGCTCTATGCCATTTCCATATTTGCTAGCTTGGGTGTCTTCCTGGTACGTGCTCGCGAGTTCTGCACATGAAACCGTGAAAAGGCTCAACCAAAGACGGCAGTTTGGCTATGACCAAGGGTGAGCTTTTTCACGGCGCCGCAATTATCTACCACTGAAGGCAATCTAGTGTCATGAGTGGAATCATCACAGGACCATACTTCTCCAGCTATTTCAATCATCCAGGACCAATAGAGGTCGGGACCATGGTCGCTGTACTCGAAGTTGGTGCATTTAGTAAGTACAGTCCCAGGTCCATGTCCTCCGAGAGGTCATTCGCTAATGTATTGCAGTCACTTCCGTCGCTGCTGGCAGGGTGGGGGACATCATAGGTCGAAAGGGCACCTTGTTCATCGGCGCTTTGGTCTTTACATTGGGCGGCGCCATCCAAACTTTCACGCTTGGGTTTTGGACCATGATCATAGGCCGAGTCATTAGCGGCTTCGGTGTCGGCCTTCTCTCGTATGCTTTATGGCTGGCGGTCTAGCTAGGCTCTGACATTCTTTGCTCTTAGGACCATTGTACCCATCTATCAAAGCGAGATATCTCCTCCCAATCATGTAAGTCGCAATTCTCCACCTGCGCTTGGCTGTTCCGACCCTTCACTCGTTAGCGCGGCGCGCTAGCATGTATGGAATTCACAGGAAACATCGTCGGCTATGCTTCTTCAGTCGTAAGCACTATTTCATTCAACTGAGAACGTAATGCCGACTGAAGGACACTAGTGGACCGACTATTTCTGCTCTTTCATCGAATCCGACCTGTCCTGGAGAATACCATTGTTTCTTCAATGTGTCATTGGAGCCATTCTGGCGGGTGGTTCGCTCTTGATGCCAGAAAGTCCTAGGTAAACTTGAAACACTTCCCATTACGCAACGCAGACTCATATGAGTTACTTAGATGGCTCATTGACACCGGGAAAGACACTGCTGGCATGCAAGTCATCGCCGACCTACACGGAGGTGACCCTACGAACGAAATTGCTCTTGCCGAGTTCCAAGAGATCAAAGACAAAGTTCAAGAAGAGGTAAGCATGCATGCCAAGTGAAGGGTTACGTGAGCTGAGCTGTTCCAGCGCGATTCTGGTGAAGATCGGTCCTACGCTACTATGTGGAGGAAATATAAACGTCGGGTGCTGCTCGCTATGTCTTCTCAGGCATTTGCCCAACTTGTGAGCTCGCTCAATCACTGATTCGATAACCATATTGACCCGGCCTACAGAATGGGATCAATGGTATGTCGCCTATGTTTAACCCCGAGTTGCTATACTGACGCTTCTTAATTGAGTCATTTCTTACTATGCCCGTACGTGGTCCAACTTCCATTCCTTAATTCCCGTCTGACACAATTGATGTGTAGCTCGAGTCTTCGAAGGTAGGACTGTCCGTCAACGGTATAGTCGGCTACGTTTCTCATTCTATAAACAGAGGCTGGATGGATCGGACGTGATGCGGTCCTAATGACTGGCATTAATTCAATCATATATGTGCTCAGCACATTGCCTCCGTAGGTTGGAATGTGACGTCATGAAATTGTACTAATTTATCTCCAGGTGGTACCTTGTCGATCGCTGGGGACGTAGGGCTATCCTACTTTCTGGAGCTGTCATTGTAGGTCATACGCCAACATTCCCTGCGAATGAAATTTGATTTATACCCGTAGATGTCGATGGCCTTGGTCGCTACTGGCTGGTGGATGTACATCGACGTTCCTCAAACCGCTAAAGCCGTGGTAGTTTGCGTGATTATCTTCAACGCTGCTTTCGGATACAGGTATATTCCTCGTAGGCGAATTCTGACCTTAGCTTAACGATGTAACAGTTGGGGTCCTCTACCATGGCTCTACCCTCCAGAGGTTTGTTTATAACACACCACTTTGACTGAATGCTTATCATACCTATACTAGATCATGCCACTCAGTTTCCGTGCCAAGGGTGTCTCGCTCTCTACTGCCACTAACTGGGCATTCAACTTCCTGGTTGGCGAAATCACACCCTACCTTCAAGATGTCATTAAATGGCGTCTGTATCCTATGCATGGATTCTTCTGTGCATGCAGTTTTGTCCTTGGTACGTTTGATGATTTCTGTAGAAATGACCAGTCACTAAGTCCTATCGTAGTGTACTTCCGTAGGGTATTTCAGTACCGGATAGTGGTTGTATCTTAACATGTCCCCTAGTGTATCCCGAGACAAAGGGCGTACCTTTGGAAGAGATGGATGCCGTCTTCGGCGAAGGCAAGTCCCTGCCTCATTCTCATTCGTCAACTCTAATTTAGCATTTAACGTAGATGCGCGGGAAGAACAGTTCGACAATGAATCCGAAAGGGCGTCGTTGATGTCCAGAACCGCGACGATCGATCAATATTCTTCGCCTCCAAGTCCAAAACGACAGCGAGGTAATTGGGTGAGCCGACTTACGCGACGCGACGACGGTCGTGCAGCATACCAGCCAATCAGCGGCGACGAATAGGAACTCGCGAGGATGGATGAAGATAGTATGGCCAACGAAGACACTGGAAACGAGCAGCATAGTGATGCTCGATAAGCTAATATTGTTTATGTGTTTCCGGTCGCTGCAGCGCCGTGTTGCTACCTGTGATTCGGAGGAAGCCTCCTGCAGCTTCTTGGTCCCTTCATCCATCCTCACAGTACCCAACATAGCACTAGTATATATATATACATTCCTTCCCCTGTTCGCCCATTACTATCTTCAATATTTTGTAATAGATCCATAATTCGTGATAATGCATTCAGGCTATAGCCCGCCTGCCAACGCGCTTCCTTGCTTTATACACTAACTCGGCGACAGCGCCAGTTGGCTGAACCCCAGATCTGGCCATGTCGGCCAATATCTCGTTCGCAGCCCCAAGCTCCCCGCGTCGTAGCAATCCCGACAATAAAATGTACCAGGTGATGGAAATGATGTGGATCTTCTGCTTCACCATCTCCCTGTAGTATTCATCGCAGTTTCCACGCCTTCGGGCTCGGGGTACTCCAGGCAAGCCTTCAGAAGGATGTGGTAGGTAACTCGGTTCAGCTTGATCCCCCGCCTCTTCATGCGATCCACGATGTTTGCGTCGCCAGTCTTCTGCGACGGCGGGTGGAAGCCACGACCCGCGATAGATACCAGCCAAGAAGGAGGTGTAGGTAACTTCGTTTGGTTGTGAGGTCGGATCAAGCTCCATCCTTTGTAATAACCGCATGGCGGTGTGGAGGGCCTCGACGGTCTGTTCGCGTAGTTGCTGGTCCATGATGGCGGAGTAGATCGCCACATTGGGCTCGACGCCCTGCTTGCGCATGAGGGCGATCATGAGCTCCGGTGCGTCGTCGCGGCCCACTTTAAGAAGGGCCGAAGGATGGTCGAGAAGCTGAAGATGTCGCCTTTGATGCCGGCGGCGACCATGTCGTTCATTACCGAAGAGAGCATCTTGAAATTGCTCGTCCGCGCCCAGAACTTCAGGAAGGTGTTGTAGGATACGACGTCTGGTCTGGGCCCTTCGTCGACCATTTTTTGAAAGGTGGCAGTCGCTTCATCAACCCGTCCCGCGATGAGAAGTCCGTGCATGACGGTATTATATACTGCAAGTTGTTGGCGCTCTGGGGACTCTTTAGCAGCATCCTCGAGGAACGTCCGAAACGTGTCCATGGCTTTGTCCGTCTGACGGGCGTTGAAGTAGGTAGAAATGATGGCGCGATATGACAGAGCCTCAGGCTTCACACCTTGCTCGAGCATCATGCCCCACCCCGCGACGGCTTCGTTGTACGCAGAGATTCCGTCACACGCATCGATGTACGCAGTCCAAGTCGAAACTCCTGGCTGCACGTCTAGGCCGATCATATCATCCCACATTTGAGCAGCCAGGTCTTTACGGCCACACTTGAGAAAAGCGACCATGAATGACGTCCAGCCGACTTCTGTAAACACGACTGGCATTTCGACTGTTTTCGCGGACTCGTGCGCAAACCATGCAGGGCGCAGGCCCAGATATACCGTCCATGATGCTCTGGTAAAGCTTTTCAATAGAGCGGATGGACCTGGACGTAGCAAGCTGATTGACTCGCTTCGAGAGTTCTGTTGGATGGGCCACCATGGTCGCGCTCCGGAGAAGGCTCACGTACTCTTCAACCTTCCGCTGCAGAGGCCGATTCCCCTTCAGCTTGTTCATAAATGTAGTGATTGCATAGTGCTGGGGACGGATGACAGTGTTTAGACACATGTGCAACGCGCCCAGGAAATCGTCCTTCATGGCGCAGGCCGTGATTCCAGATAGCAGGACCGTCGCACGTCCTGGTTTATAAGGCATAGTATCGACGCTGGAGTATGTCGCCGACGCCAAAGCATCATACTCTGTACTCCCCTCCCCTTCCTCGAGTCCATCGCCTGATACGTCTTCCGTACCCTCGGATTTTGCCACCAGCTGCATGAACCGCTCATACAACCGGAGTACGGCGTCCGGGTCATTGCGCTGGATGAGAGCAAGCATGCAGGAATTTAACGCGTCGGGGGCTTTGTGCGCAGCTGCAACCAGAGCTATCTTCTCCACCACCGTTCTTTCTAGCCCAGACCACTCCTTCTTGGGGAAACCGACTGGGCAGAATGAATCAACGAGCAGGGTAGATATCCGCTTCAGCTGAACATGCCCCAGGAGTCGCAAGAGCCTGCGCTGCTCCAAATATTGCCAGTAGTCCCATATTATTTCAATATTATGAGATTGTACTGCTTGATGTATCCGAGTTGTAGTTGTGTTGAATATGTCAAGGGATGGGTCCGCTCGGTCGCGATCCTTCGGAGTGCGTTGGGTTAACGGAATCGGCTTGTGTGGTCGCTCCGGGGAAGACAGTGGTGCCAGTCCATGCTGCAGCCGTTTCACATGGAATATTGATTTTGAACTGGCCGTACGCTGGAGGAGTCCTGGAGCAAGAAAGTCTGAGAGGACGACAGTGCAAGCACGAGACAGCATATGTTTTTAGCGCTCGTCGATCCTTCCTTGATCGCATTATTGGGCGCCTACGCGGTTCATCTCCTCTGCTCTCATCCACCATGGGACACGGTAATTCTGACAAGCTCTATATCACCCACGCAGAACACGCAGGCTACTTTGGAAACCACTCTGCATCGGCAGGATACAGGGCGTGAGTGCTCAATTCCCCCCGAACTGCCCCCGTCGTGACAGCTAATCTCGTGAACTGAGCAGCAAGGCCGACCCAGGTCATCCAGGCGCGAGGACTCCGTTTGACTGCTGCGCTCTTTCATTTCAACAGTGGACCCACCCCGTATGCGCTCGTAACCCTGATGGCACTGGAAACGTCTTTGACTTGGTAAATATCATACCATGGCTCAAGTTCGTGCATATTTGACTCCAACCTATGCAACGCAGGCTCAAAATTTATTTACAGGCAGCACAACAACACCAACCCGATAACGAAGGAACCTCTGACCCCAGACGACCTTATTCACCTCCATTACTCTCGCAAAGAAGCATCTGGAGAGATTCATGATCCTATTTCGTTCAAACCTTTCAGTGAACACTCGCATATTGTCGCTATCGCCAAAACCGGGAACGTGTTTCTCGCAGAGAGTATCAAAGGAAACAGGGATCTTGTCGCTGACGTACCGTTCAAGAAGTACGCACATCTGTCATAGACTAGGATCTTGTTGCTCACTCCACATAGACAAGACGTGATAACTCTACAAAACCCACATGGTCTTCCACCATTGTCAGTGGACAATTCGGCAGCATCGTCTGCTAAGAAACAATCCACTCAAGCGGCCCCCACCAAAACAGTGGTCACTCAGTCTGCAGCAGCCTCAACCACTAATAAGACACCCGTTCCATGTAGGTGCTGTCATTAAATCTGCATGCTCCAAAGGCTCATTTGTGTAGGGAACATATCGCCGTACTCGAGCGGTCTTCCAGGAGCTTCACTGACGTCTACTTCGGTCGACCCTCAGACATCTAGTTCCAGCTCCAAACTGTTATGGGATGGGGTATGATATACTTATATTTACGTGCACCAATTACTCACACCTTATAGGAAGAACTTATGTTTGAAGACATTTCTAATCCTCCCAAGGGAAAGGGTAAAGAAAAGGATGTTGGGAAGCGACGTGCCTATGTTCGCATCGTGACCAGCCTTGGTAGTGGTAGTCTGAACCTCGAGTTATTCTGCGAGAAAGTACGCGCATATCCTACG
The DNA here is from genome assembly GCA_029467805.1 of Pleurotus eryngii var. eryngii. Taxonomy (NCBI): domain Eukaryota; kingdom Fungi; phylum Basidiomycota; class Agaricomycetes; order Agaricales; family Pleurotaceae; genus Pleurotus; species Pleurotus eryngii. The sequence goes on from SZVJ01000018.1 coordinate 1,635,395, forward strand.
AATATTCCTTCGTCTCTAACCTAGACGATTTGAAGGCTCCCAAGACTTGCTACAACTTCCTCATGTTGGCTCGTGCTGGCAAATACGACAACTGTCTGTTCCATCGACTTGTGCCCGGATTCATGGTACGCATCGACTAGTGGTTTCCGAGCCAAGCTCACTGTGACTACTATAGATTCAGACCGGAGACCCAACCGGCACTGGGGCTGGAGGAGAGTCACATTGGGGTACACCTTTCCGGGACGAGCACGATCTCAAAAACGCAGCGAAACATGACTCTCGGGGCGTCGTTGCAATGGCTAACAAAGGCGCTGGAACGAACGGGTATGTATTCTATCTAGTCTTCTCTGATAAATGATACCTGACCGTTTTCCATCACATCAGGTCTCAATTCTACGTAACATTCAAAGCCACACCGAATCTCGATAAGAAACACACTGTCTTTGGGAAATTGGTTGGTGGCGAAGACGTCCTTGATGCTCTGGAGAAACTGCCACTCAAAGACGGAACTGAACGTCCAGCAAAGGCCGTCAGGATCACAGAGGTCGTCATGTAAGCTGCAGCATCTCATACATTTCACTAGTGCGATTTCTCAGATCTTTTACAGATACCAAGATCCCTTCGAGGACTACAAGAAAAGACTCGCGAAGAAGCTCGCAAAACGAGCAGAGTCAGAGCAGGCTGGCGATAAGCGCACACAGAAGAGGGAGGGCGACGACATAAATTGGTTCGGTATCAAAGTTGGTGTAGATGGGACGGCAGGGGGTCCGGGTAGTCTTGGTGGTGTTGGGAAGTATCTGAACACGGCTAAGAGACCGTTAGGTGGAGGGCTTACGGACCTTGGCGGGGACGATGCGAAGAAGAAGCGTAAGGTCGGCTTCGGGGACTTCGAAGGATGGTGATTATGTAGTCTAGCAGATAGTATTATGTGGGCACAACATGAATGGGTATATGTATGTGGGATATGGTAAAAGTGTCGGGCTAGGCTGGAACGGCGACTCTGTCGCCTTCTTCCCTGGCTAGTTCTGTGCAGTGGATCAGCCATGGTGGTACGACGGGAAATAGCAACCAACCTGGAGTAGGAACACGGTCTGCTACCTCTGCAGGTTTCTCTGTGGGTACAGAGGGCAACTTGGCGTCTGCCTCTTGCTTTGCCTCCACCACCTATACGCAATGTCATTAGCCCTGATACGCAGCCGCTACGAAATGAACTAACCGCAAGAGCTTGTAGCTCCTTGAGCTCGTCTTGTACAGCTTCTTCCTCGTCCAAGGTGAGAGTGTTGGCCAGCATTTCATCAATTTCCTGTCAAATAGTCATGGTCAACGGAGGTGCTGCATGAAGAATGCTTGCCGGCTACTCACGCGTTGGTAAGCTCTGGCCTCTGCAGTTTCTTCCAACAGCTTCTCCACGCTTTCCACATTCATCTCCTTGTGTATCTCTTTGAGGACTTCATTTCCCTGCTTGAGCCCGTGGAGAACAGAGACTTCGACCAAGGAGAACTCGATCGTCGACACCTTCAAGCAGGTTAGCTATAATCATACAAATGCAGAGCTGTTGCGGCGCACCAGTTGCTCGAGATTCTCCAGCTGGCCATCTGTCTTCACGAGCAGGCCTTGCTGGTATTTCCGCCTCCGCAGGGCGACAACAGCCCGGTCCTTCTGTCCCGCAGCCAGATGGGCTTTGGCAATCTCATGCTCCCTGTCAAGGATAACTTGTATCTTCACAGCGAGCTTAGCAATGACTTCAGACCGCAGTATACAATGGACGTACCTTCTTCTGGTATTGCCGCAGCTTATCCCGCTGGAGCTTCAAGCTAATAACCAACGATATTAGGTCTATGAAGTAAGAGTATACCAATTTCTTACTCTAGGATGGCCCGGTCTTGTGGAGTGACCTTGGGGACTGATTGGTTTCCGCCCATTCTGTGACTGGTCTTGTCAGCCGCAAAGCATCCCAAAAAACGTTGAATGGCGATTCATGGAGTTGTGATTGTGCTGTAAATAAGCGCCTGCTATATATTCAGGGGCAATGTTATACGCAGGGGTACCCTATATCGTATATATGTAGCAGGACTACGGTACACTCGTCCTAAGGGCGGGGGGGAACCTGCCATCGACAATTGGGTCAGGATCTGGAATGGTATAGTTCGCAAAGCAATCGAAAGCGAAGTCGATCTCCGCGATTTGCCGCTGCAATCCCTGTACGAAAGCAGATAACTCGCATAATCCGTCCTTGCTCTTTGTACAACCACTGATCCCAGTCAGCGGCAGTACGCCATCATTTAGTATCCAGCGTATGTGCGACGGGGTGTCTTCGGATTGAGCATTGCATGACAGAACTTGTCCAACTAGACGAGCACCGAAAGGAACTTGCTTTTGTACGAAAAATGACTAGGGTTCCCTTTGCGAGTGACTGACAAATCAAACTGAGCAGATATCCTACCTGATTATCAGGAATGTGGTCCGTAGGGAGCGGGCCCTGTGCAGCCAAGGACGTGAAATTCATTGCGGTGAAGACCGAGGGATGAGTCAACTTCAGTCAGTAATAGACATTGAAAATACCCACTGGCGGACAATCCCGAGTCGTGAGTAGAATCAACATATATTGGTTGGTTAAATGGGAAGGCGATCTCGCTCCCAGCGAGGGTAGCGTTGACGCTCGAACTGGATTCCGTGATGCGAGTACGAGTGAGCCGAGAAACCAGTTCTTGCACGTAACCAACACCCAGCGCGGCAAACGCTTGGGTTACCAGGACCTTTTAATCGACATTTATAACGCTCTGTGATGTACAGCGAATCGGCTTCATACCTGAGCCGTACCAAACCGAGACATCTACAATAAATCAGTCGTTTACATGAGGGAGGCGAGGAGAATCCTCAGATCCTGAGGAATATGCTTGAGCGTACCGTTCAAATACGCGTAGCCTCTCCAGTCCTCTTCGGTGAAGGCGTTGCAAAAGGCAGAGAATCCCAAAGCCACGGTCTAGGCGCACTAGTTAGGAGGAATAGGCGAATAAAATTGGCACCATCTACTTCGTAAGCGCAGGCCATCTGCATTGCGACCAGGTCGAAAACATCTAACTCGAGCCCATCAATAGACTTCTGGAGTCGTTTAAGAGTCGGCTGAAGATATATATTAGCCCACTTCAGAGATTGAAGGATGCCGAATGCAGCGATATCGTTGTTGGCATTGGGGCAAACTTCCCCAGCGGCGAGGGTGTTGTTCATCCCGGCAAATTCAGGAATAATGAGTTGATGGTAATCTTGTTGGAACGTCTGTACACCGAAGAAACCGGCAGCGCAATGCAAACTGCGCGTAGACGTGAATGAATGATCATATTTTCATTGCCGTCGTACACTCACGCAGAATCCACCATGCGTCCTGTGAAGACATATTATAAGAGGGTGGAAATGATACTAATATATATTCCTTACCAGATGTTGTGGTTCTAAAGACAGGGGGTTCCTCGAAGCGATCAAGTAGCTCTCCGTGTTTGATACGGAAGCTAACACCTAAATCAAACATATCTTATATCACTACGGCACTTTGAGTATAGTAATTCGGTCTACATACATTTCTCGGCGTCCAAAGGGGGTGGGTAGCGATTACTTCCGCTTCGCCGGCCACTATTGTTTTTTGTGAAATTCAGTCCTGGTCAACAATAAGTATACCATCGACTCACCAGGTACACCGCCTGGATGCGGGGGGAAATTGGGATCGTTCGGTGTCAATGTAACACCGGGAGGCGGGAACACTGTCGTTGAAGTTGACCCGGCGAAGGTGGACGCATGTGAGGCAAGGCTTTGCAACGGCCAGAGCAACGAGAGGATACAGATTTTCATCAGCTACCAAGGCCGCAGCTGCTAGTGAATAATAATAAGACGTGCGCATCAAGTAGGATAAATAGATGGCATATTTAGCCAAATTGTCAACGTGTTCAGCGAGTACCGGAGGGAAGCGATACACTTACGCAATTGACTGCTATTTCAAATCCCCGTGAGATGACCTGCATCGTTCTATGTGGTCATGTGGACGACTCACCTAAGACACACATGGTACATGCAGCATTCTTCTTGTACGGAATACGAGGATATTTTCGCTCTCTTTTCCCGCGGTTAGACATGCTTGAGACTCCACGGTGCACGTTGGTCCTTCGCTTCATGCGTTTTTGATTCATGTAGAAGGAATTGGAGTTGATGGTATCTCCTCCGCCTGCCGCGAAGCGTGGTTTAGCGATCCCATGGATATTGAACAGAGTATTCGCAGAAGTCACAATGTACACATTTCTTTGTAAACCTAAACGTTCTTTCGGAGAGCCGGAGGAAATCTTCCCATCCGTGATCAAGTCTGGATCAGGTATGGCATAATTCGCGAAGCAGTCGAACTTGTAGTCAATTTCGGCCAACCTTTGTTGCAAGCCGCTGAAGAAAGCTGGGAGTGGGCAAAGACCATCTTGGTTTGTATGACAGCCCTGTATTCCTGTCAGAGGGACGACGGCGTCATTGAGAATCCAGCGTATGTGCGTCGATTCGACGGAATCTGTGTCGCAGGACAGCACTTGACCAACGAGATTGGATGCAAAAGGTGCCAATTGTTGAACAAAGTAAGTCTGTTTATAAACAAGTCACAAAGATCGCAAGAGGAGCAAAACAACTGATAGTTACTTGGTCTTTCGGAATCCAATCCACAGGTAGCGGTCCATTTCTCGAGAGGGATGTGAAGTTCATCTTGGTGAAAACCGATAGTCACTGATAAGTAGCATTGGTGAAAATAGTCTAGCACTCACTCGCAGTCATCACCGAATCGTGCGTGGCATCGACGTACACAGGCTGGTCCAGAGGGAAGGTGATTTCATTCGCCAGCGTGAAATTTGTACTTGAGTTGAACGTCGATATCGGGGTGCGATTAAGGCGGGAGCGTAACTAGTACATATCCCACACATTGCGCTGCGACGGCGGGATTTTCCCGGTCCTGCTCGGGGTATTGGCGACTGATATGCTATTGGGAGGGTTGTGACTCACCAAAGCTGTCCCAAAACAGGGGATCTGCAAATAGAGAACAAGTAGTTGGGACACAAGCACAGATAGTTGTGTGTTCAGCGTACCGTTCCAATAAGCGAAGCCCTCCCATTCCTTTTCATTGAACATACGGCAGAATGAGGGGTACCCTAGGGCGACGGTCTGATGTCTGATGAGTATCGCGACAACACAGAGAATCTCCATAATGCACCTCATAAGCACAGGTCATCTGCATCCCAACCAAATAAGAGATCGTCAGGTCCAACCCCCGGATGGATTGGCTGAGACGCTTCAGCGCTGGCCGCAGATATACATTTGCCCATTTCACGTTTTGCGCCCGTCCGAAATTTCCTATTGCATTATTTGCATTCGGACAAACAGCGCCAGACGCGAGAGTATTTTTGAAATTAGAGGCTTCAATCATGATTAATTGGTGATAGTCTTGCAAGTAGTTTTGGACGCCAAAGAACCCAGCCACGAAGTTCAAGCTAGAGTGACGTTTGTTGAGCTCGTGTTCATATCAGAAGAAAGTAATGGACTAACGCAGAATCAACCATACGGGCTGCATGAATTAATTGGTTATTAGCATCCATCAACAGCCATTTATTGAGCTTACCTTGGGAAGTAGTCCTGAATACTGGTAGTTTATTGAATCCTTTGAGCAGTTCACCATATTTTACACGCAACGCCTAGATCCAACCTAAAGAGCAAAAGTTCGTCTTCAGACTTCGACAAGAGGGCACTGCAAAATCTCACATCTCTTGGCGTCCAAAGGGCGTCAGACCGTCTTCGCCGAGCTTAAATGTCCAGTCTCGCAAAAAGCGCAGACGTGAGGATACTTTCAATTTTCCGCTGCTAGCAGCTGCATGCAAGGTGGACGCAAATGCCGCAGGACTCCCTTTACCTTGGCCGTTGGGATACCGTGCGCCATGGCGATGTAGGAGGTGAACTTGATTGAGCTTGCATCTGTCCGGGATAAGTTCGTCGCTGTCAAGCAAGCCAAAGGAATCGACGGATCGGGAAGGTGACAGATTTCCTGGATGTTGTAATACGTCGAAGGACCCCTGGCCTTTGTTCAGAGGGCGCGGCTTGACCAAAGGACCGTATGTTTTGACCTTCGCACAAGCTGTGGCGATGGCATTTGCCTCATCTCCCGCTAGATCATGTTCAAAGCCTGATCGTTTTGCAGAGCGAGACGTGACTCACTGGGCGTTGCGACTGCATTTCCAACGTGGGACGCGTTAGGGAACTCAGGGTCGTTTGGGCTTGCCGTGCCAGCAGAGGGAGGCGGCAAGATGGCGGTTGAAGTCGACCCAGTAAAGCCGGACACACGGCTGGCGACGCAGCTCGCTGGGACTAGGAAAAGAACACTCAATCTCATGCTGAGAATGTGTACTCCACAAAAATCCGGCAACGAGAAGCACGTACGGTATTCGTCGAAGCGAAGCTAAAGTTAGCACCATGATGCATGACTTCCCATAGGCTAAATGTGACAGATATGCTATACGGAACGAACATCGTGAAAGGTCGTAATATGAGTTGATACATAAATAAGGAGATGCAAGGTTGTTGAAGAACGGAACTAAGCCGTCGCTGCTTGGACGACGATGACTGCAGACCCGCAACCGACAGAGACGCATGCCGTGGCAACATCTCCAATGGCCTTCTTGACCTCCGTTCCAATGATCCCGTGTTCTTCCATTATATTTTTCAGTTCAAGCGAATGGTTCTCCACAGCTAATCGTCGCGAACGCCCGGTTACGAGCATAACATCGTCACGTAAGGCATGGACTTGGGATAGCATAGTATGCAGTGGTACTGGTGTCGATAGCTCAGTGAACTGGATCTGCGATAGCGCTGCATTGTGGACGTCGTCGCCTTGAGGCTTCGTGTAGCGAGACCAAGCGATGTTGTCCGCGGTGTCTGATTGCAAGCGGACTTCCGTGTCGGCTCGGCCATACACGGTGTCGGGAATGCCTGCAACAGCCTAAAACATAGCAGTTAGTGGCTTGTCTGACATAAATATTCAGATCGGCATACGGATGCAACAGTAATAGCATTTACTTCTTCCATCTCCTTCGACGTATGCACTAGCGCGAGCGAGGCGGGCCTCTCCACATCCATTTTCGTCAGCCGTACTACAGATGCAGTCACCTTGGGGTTGGCACATAAACGAACGACAAAATCCAACGCCAATCGATCATCAGGTCCTCCGAAGAAAGGTAGAAACAGATGGCGAGAGCTCTTCGAGTGGTTATTCAGATTCCCTTGGTCGATGAACAACGCTACGTCAATAGTCGACTGGGCGAATACCCCTCGGACGAGTTGCGAATGGATGATAGATTCAGACCTTTCGGTACTGACAGAATGAGACTTGAACAGGGCATCGAAGGGGTTATTCGAATGAGACTGTGCCTTTGGGGTGTGCGCTTCAGGCGGTGCGTTGTGATGGTCGGTGATGGCGCTGGGTGGTAGCCAAGGGAGCATGATCATGTCTGAGCCATGATTACGGGCATGCTCAGCGACACAGTATGATAAATCGTCGAACGGCACAATGGATATGGACGTGGTAATGGGTATATCATGAAGTTGTCCGAAAGTCTTGAAGATAGCGAGTACCGGGTCCGTCTGAAGAAGGGTATTGTGGGCCGAGGACATCATCACCGCAGATGTGCGATCCGAAAGTTCCAAAATCCGCAGGGCGTCGACATGAAGTTTCTGTTCCTCGTGGCTGGCCAGACTTCCGGACAGTGAGCGTCGTACCTTCCCAGTCTGAGAAGAGGTTTCGGCATCGAATTTAGTATTTGGGATAGCGGGTTGCAGCAGCTGAACAAGAGACATCATTCCGGGAACGTGTTGGATCTTATCTAGGACCACAGTGAAGGACATTTTCGAGTTGTTGGATAATCGCGATGTCGCTCGACGGGTCCGTTGGGCTTGTTCGTCGTCAGCTACGTTATTAAAGTTGGGGCCTGTGGCAGCTACTCGGACACGGTATTGAGGAGGGTACAGAGTAGTAACCAAAGGCGTGGTCATGAAGGTCAACAGAAGCGCCTCGAGGACGAACATCGAAAAGACTTTCTATAAAACGGGCTCTACAAGTTAACACTGCTCTTTCTTGAGACAAAGGGAGGACCCACAGGTGAAAGGATGTGAGCTGACAAGCCGACATTCAGAACGATGAGCTCAACCAAGCTGGATTGGTAGACTCGTTTTTTGGAGGCGAACAAAGAGACTGAATATACGCACCCTTTGCAGGACATGAGAGACCCAATGGTAGCTGATTCGCGCCAATTGAAACCAGCGATGTACTTTGAGGCAAGGGTGCATCCTCCGAATTTACCAATGAAAGCAAGGGCACAGATCGCGATGGTATATCCCCAAGTAATGCCTACAAAAATCCCGCATAAAGCACACGTTGAAACATAACTTAGAGGCAACGTACCATCGTCGAGGAGACCAAGATTAGTATTTAGGCCGGATAGAGTAAAATACTGACGGATCGTTAGCGTATTCATATCAAGCAGCAAAGATAGTAATTACTAGTGGCAAGAAAATTATCGATACCATATCCTCTAGCTTCTCGGTCAGTGCAATCGCGAGCCCGCCATCTCGGGGTACGATTAGCCCAACGATAAACGCTCCTGTAGGATTGTAAGCTCATGATGAGATAGAAGCAAGGGAAGTCGTGCGAACCGAAAATTGCATGGACGCCAATAATATCGGTGAAGAAGGCGGATCCGAAGACTAGGACGATCGTTACGGTCATGAAGAACATGGTAGGGCCGTTCTCTAGAGATCCGGTCTTGCGCGCAACCCACCGCAAGGCATATTTCACGGGCACGACCAGGAATATAGTCCAGCCTACGCACACCAGCAAAATGTACAAGGCAGTCAGACCGGAGCCGGCATTAACGAGGGCGACGCTGAGGGCCAGTAGCACCCATCCGATAACATCGTTGCCCACTCCCGCTGACAGCACCACAATTCCGACAGTCGTGTCGAGGAGCTTCAGTTCAGTGAGTATGCGGCACAGCACCGGAAACGCAGTGATGGAATAAGCAACCCCGGTGAAGAGCATGAAGTGCGTAAACTTCACGTTTTCGTCGACGAACTCCTTGTATAGCGGAACGGATAAAGCTGCTCCGAGCCCGAACGGAAGTATCATGCCTGCGAGCGCGACGACAGTCGAGAGCCTCGCATTGCGCCTAATGACGGCCCCGTCTATTTCCAGACCGACGAGGAAAAGGAACAGGCAGAGGCCGATGTTGGCGACGAGGGTAAGGTATGGTATGGATTGCTGCGGGAATATGTGATCAGTAAATCCCGGCACTCGTCCTGACAGAGGAGTGAGTTGGTCGTTTGGTGCAGCATTGAAACGACGACCAACCGAATGCAGTTGGTCCTGAAGCCAGAAAAAAGCAAATTAGTTACGATAAGGGGAGTACCAAGACTACGCAGCGCACCTAATAGGATCCCTCCTAGAACCTCGGCGATGACCTTGGGCTGCCTCATCTTGCGCAGTGCCAAGGACAGCAACTGGGTGGTGAGTACGATGATCCCTAATGGCAGATCCAACCATGAGCGGGAGCAGACGACCAAAGTAACGCGTTACTCACCAACTTGGACGATCCATAGTCGTATGGGATCCCTTTCATTGAATTCCGTTGGGTCTGTCCCGCTCAGAAGTCCTCCCTAAAACAGAACTGTGAGCGGGACAATCGTCGGGCAAATTGAAGTCGAGCACAGACCTGCTCTGTGGCTTGTGCCCGCTTTGAATGGAAGAGGCTGATGAGTGTGGACGAGAAATCGCCTGGCATGATGGTTTGTCCCAAAAGAAGAGCCCTTGGAGCTGGTGCCAGCCATCTCCCTTGAAATATCTCGAACCGAAATGTCTGATCCAGATGAGACGAATGGTGACTTCTTTCCTTTTGGAAATTCTAGCACCGGTGGCTATATAGCCTGAAACCACTGTTGCCATCGATGCTGAATCGCGAACTCAAGGTCCTCGTCGTCTGTCTCGGAAATATATGTCGCTCATCGATGGGCGAAGCAGTCCTCGCAATTGTTGTAGTTAAAAGAGGGATTGACATCGAGGTCGATAGCGCTGGCGTGGCTGGATCCAGGATATCACGTCAACCTGATGAACGGTGAGCGAGTATGTTTCGACGTGCTCTCCACATTTCTAAGGCGACTGCTACGGTAGCGACATGCAAGAAGGTTCCCATCCTTAATGATCACGGCGGCACGGTTTATTTATGCAACAGACTCATCATGCAACATGGCGTCGTCGTCTCCCGCGAAGCACAGCCAGTCTCAACGTCCGAATTTACGAAGTACACCCATACACTAGCAGCCGATGGAACCTGAACGTTTGAACATCAAGCCCAAGTCGGCCACCGCTGAAGTGCAGCTATTGGCCTCGTATTTAGGTAACAAGCCAATCCCCGATCCATATTATGGCGGTATCGTGAGTGCCAGCTATCGCACGCGTAAGAAAGCTACTGAGATAGATATACATACAGCGAGGATTCGAAAATGCGTTCCTTGACAAGCTTACGAGCAACAGTGCTAAGTCCGCTTTGTAGAAACAAATCAAGTAGGATTTGATTCCCCATCCTTGTAAAGTTGCAATGCTTTTCACTTGCTCTTTGCCGTAGAAGCCAAAATCACCCAAGAAACTGGGCTGTGTCAGGAAACGGCGTACACGACAGTGCATAACTCGCCTTGTTACCGCTCCGAGAGAACGTGGGCAAGGGAACGGGGATGAGGCCGTTAACTGATTCCAAACGACTTGGGAACCTCGAAGGGCATCGCCCTTTGCGTCTGACCAACGCGTCCAAGTTTTCTCGTATAAGTTGTTGAAGCCTTGTAGCAGCATAATGCTACTGCCCGTGCGCCAGCGTATCTGCTCTTGCTCGTTCCAAGTCGAATCCCGCTGCAAGCAAGCTTTCGATGCCCCTGAACCCCTTTCAACGAGCAGGTCCTCCAACATGTAGTTGTGAATACACTGACTCACCTTATAAAGTGCGGCACTGAGCATCTCTCGCTTTCGCTCTCATCTTGCCTCGTTGTCTTCCTTGTTTTGTCCTGTTCTGCTCTTGTGCGCGTTCCGGTCTTACCTCAAGTCCCCCCTCCCTCTGTGGGACGTCTCGGCATGTTATTAGCTTGCTTCCATTCACTTCATTTTCTTGTGCCTCCTGTATGCTTGCATCCTGTCATTTAGAAAAAGTCAAAGATATTCCAAAATATGTATTACTAGTTCACTTGTATTTCCAAAGTAGCAACAAGATAACCAAAACAGAAATGGTTAGTCAGAATCAGATGACAGCACATCGCTGAGAGTCTCCGATGACGAGGTGGATCCAGTTTCGTCGGATGAACCCTCCAGGTATTGGTCGCCTGTGAAAGGCGTCATTGTAGACGCAACACTAAGAGAATGTGAGAGGATAAAAGGATCAAACAGGTGGATTTGTGTACATAGTGGTACAAGAGAGAGAGAGCATAAGTAAGTAAGTAGTGTCATGTAGATATATATATGGTAGTGATCGTCATGTGATCGCGTCTAGGAGTTAGGGGTAAGGGGGAACCCTTACACTCACTCATACTTTAAGTGAAAAGCAGGAGAGAGCATTTTTCCTCGAAGTTGTCAATCAAGTGCAGAACCCCAGTGACCAAGGAACACTTTGACTTCCAGGAAATACGTGTTGGCACCTTCTTGGCTAAGCATTTGTCCAGAGCCTCTAAATCTTCGACCTCAGCATGACTCAACCATCTGTCTTCATTGGCACCGTAGCCCTTGAATCTGACCAAAAATTCTGCACCACAACAGCCCTTCTTTTCATCAGTAATATCTTCGACCAACCATTCTTCAGCGCCATCAACTTCAATTGAGTCAGGCCAGTCCAACTCGCGTGATGGGAATAGATCCGCATCGTTAGCAACATAGCGGCAGAGCAAATTACTGTGGAAGGTGGGGAACACATTTGGTGCATTCAGCATATCCAATGTATAAGACAAGCGTTCCGGATTCGCGTGAACGATCTTGTAGGGGCTGTCGAAGTGAGGCATAAACTTCATGATGCAACCTTCACCTGCATGCATGTATTCGTGACGTCAGTTTGAGGTTGAAAGGTACACAGAGTCTCCAATGGCGTGTGGGATCTTCAGGCTACAAGTGGCAGAAGCATTAATAGATTGAAGAATTTTAGAATGCAGAAGCAAATCCTTAGCCTTTGAGGCTATTTCTTCAATTTGTTGAATGACCTCCTGAGCTTTGGTGTCGTCTATGGGGCTGTCTTGAATTAGAGGGGGAATCACTCAAGGGGAAACTTCCAGACACAATTGGAAGGGGGAGAAACCTGTAGATGAGTTAACAGTGTTCATGATGCAGAAGCGAACGTGAGGGAGGGCCTTAACCCAGCCAACTTGTCTACAGTCCACATAATAATGTAGAGCCTGAATGACTGTCTTGTTCGTTCGTTGTCACACTAAGTCAAGTTAACGATTTAGTGCCCAGATGGTTGTGGACTACTACATTGAGTTGCACCTGGTTGTTCGTTGATTTCTGGATTGATTGGAATAGAGAAAATACTCTGTTAGGGGTAAGGATAGGGTGAGGTCAGTTATTAGAATTAGTATGTTAATCAACAATACTACTCCTAATTAGATAGGGGGTTGGGGTGTATTTACTTGTGCAATAAGTAGCAAGTAAACACAGTAGTATAGGTCTAATTATTTAACCTATGGAATGGACTAGATAACTAAATGACTGAGGTTAGTATGCCAGAATCCTACTCATTTCAGATCTGGACTTGTAAGGGGTTCCCTACTTGTTTCGGGATAATCAAACTGTCAAATTAGCATTACTGACACCTACTCATTTTCAGTGCAGACTTAGCAAAAGAATTAGACCTTACTTACTTTTCGGGTCTCCACAAACAGAAATGCTGGTATCCTACTCGTTTCAGATACAGCCAAACTTAAGCACTAGAATGTGGGTGATAACTAGATTGTTGTATTTTTAAACAGAGAGACCTGCTCCCTTTTATACCTACACTGTTTGTTCCTAAGAACAATGGTATCCTAGTGAAGTAAATACAAATAAATAGTAGAACAATAGTAAAGTGTCCTAGACAATATATTCCATTGTACAGACAATGGTTGTCTTTAAGGACAATGGATAGGTATAGTGGAACAATGAATGTACCATTGTTCCCAATGGTTGTCAGGGAAATCATAACAATAGGCAATACATTGGAACAATAAGAATGTGAAAGAACAATGGAAACCATTGTCACTGGTTTCCATGACGAATTTAAGAAGATAAAAGAACAATGAAATCCATTGTCATTGGTTTCCATGGCAAACTTCCATGACGAATAAATGACAATGGAAAGGTAGGACAATGGCTAATTCTCCTAGGGGCTCCGCTCCTAGGGGTTCAGGGGTACATCCTAGTTCCTAATGTCTTTATACCAAACCCATGTTCTGGTATGACATCGTTCACTGGAACCATCAGTCTGGGGGTGGAAAGAAGAGGATAACTTGACCTTGACACCAGTGAGTGTGTGTAGCATTGACCAAAACTTGGACATGAAGAGTTTGTCACAGTCCGATATGATCTCCGAAGGTAAACCATTTTTGCAGTACCAGGAGTCAAAGAACAGTGCCGCACATTGCTCTGCCGAGACGTCCTTGTGGCAGGGAATGAGCCTGATGTTGGCACTCAGACAGTCTGTAATCGTAAGCAGGTAGTCGAACCCTTCGTCCTCAGGCAAGGGCATAACAAAGTCCAATGCGACGCATGAGAAGCAAGTGTCCAGTACAGGCAAGGAGTGTAAAGGGCTGACCAGCTTGGTTGTAGAAGATTTGTTTCTCTGGCAGGGGACACATCCTGGGATGTAAGCCTCTTCCAGGTCTTGCTTCATGTTAGGCCAGTAGAAGGAGTCGTGCAGTCCTAGGTAAGTTTTTGCACCACCAAAGTGCCTGAGAGCATCATGAGCCATCTGGAACAAGGCTTCATGCACCAAGGGAACCTGAGGCATGACAAGCCGGTCTCCAATGTAGAGCAGACCTGAATGGCAACTGACACCAGCAAGCCCAATACCTTTCTCAAGGAGCTTCATGCACCATGGATCGTTGGGGTAACCTTTCTTGATTAGGTCGAGGAAAGCCTCATCGGAGCTGATCGCAAGAACGGGTGCAACAACATTAGGCATCTGGGGGTAATCAGCAAGTATGGCAGCACAAAGAGAGGGATCAGGGGAATGAGGGAATTCACGGTGTCACACTCTCCCAGGATCAGGAGGGTGTCCAGGGAGCACTGGGTCTTTCTGGTAGATCGAGTGATAGCCCGGTTGTTCGTGCACTTATTTGTTTATTAGGAGTACACCAGTTAGGCCAAGGTATGTTGTTTTTAGGAGAAGACAGGGGTATAGGGGGTATGCACAGGAGCGTGAACAATGGATCCAAAAGAGCTTAGGAGTCTTGATATAGTACCGCAAGTGTGAGTGAGCACGAGCGCGAGTGAATGACAACCGTGTGGAAAGGTTAGTGATTTGAGGATGAAGAGAATAAAAAACAAAGTGCAAGAGTTGCAGTAGAAATGAAAGGTTAGTGCAAAAGGGTTGTTAGAAGTTGAAAGTAATGAATGCCGAGCCAAGAAGTTGAAATGTTTTTGGGGATGTTAAAAGTTAAGGAAATAATTACCAGAGCTCTGAGCTCAAAAGGCTATAGGAGGGTTAGCGGTGACTGGTTATAGGACTGATTGGTGGGTGATTAGCAGAGATCGAGGTTATCTGAGAATTATGCTGATGGAGTGACTTGACCAATTACTGACTGGACTTGACTGACTGAATGACTGACTGATTGACTGATGACTGATGACTGATGACTGATGACTGATGACTGATGACTGATGACTGATGACTGATGACTGATGACTGATGACTAGAATGACTTGACTTGACTGAAAATGAGTGGATTGAACCTTCCGTTGGGGGGGAAAAGATTGATATTGTAAGTGAGTACATGCCAATTTATAGCCACGCTTATCTCTTATCTATCTTATCTAGATGGGACAGCACACAGGCCCCCACGCGGCACGTGTCAAGGAGAAACAAATGGTGTACAATCAGATGAGGGTTAGACAGCACTCAGTGCTGAATCCCTTGTCTGATGGAAACGGAAGCTTGAAAACAGAAGAAATAGGCTTCTGATGGAAGGAAAAGGAATATAAAATGGAAAGGAGGAAGAAAGGGGCTCCTGAGGGAAGATAGGAGTTTTCCGATGGAAGACGGAAGCTTCTGATGGAAGATAGGAGGCATCAGATAGAGGACAGGGGAATTCTGATGGTAAGGAAGGTTGGGAGGGTATGGAGAGTGGAAAAAATAAAGGAGGCAATAGGGGAATAGGGTAAAAGAGCGGAATGAATAGGGGCAACAGTGGTGACTGCATTTCCGGAGTGCAGGGAGAATAGGGGCAGACAGGAGGGTAGAGGAACTGATAGGAGAGATGGGTGGACTGGGTGGTATTGACTTGGCAGTTCAATTGAGTATAATAAACCCATTCTGACATGAATACCATGTCGTACAGACTTGGTTCATGACAATGGGAAAGAGCATCGGCGACAGTATTGTCTTCACCACGAATGTAGTTGATTGTGTAATCGTAGTCAGCCAGGAATTCAGACTAGCGTAGCTGCTTCTTCGACAGGTCACACTGTCGATTGTAGAATTCTAGCATCTTATGATCTGTGTAGACCTCGAACATCGCACCCAGGAGATCTGTCCGCCACTTCCTCAGCGTGCGAACAATGGCCAACATCTCTTTATCGTGGGTAGGGTAGTTCCTTTCCGCATCGTTCAACTGCTTGGACTCGAACACGACAGGTCGAGTGGTCTTCCATGTAGGCCCGAAACTCAGAACAGCTCCTGTGCCCAGGTCACTAGCATCAGTTGTGACATAAATCTTGTTCTCACTGGGATCACTATGATCAATGACTGTCAAACACTCCCTGGAGATGACAAGCGACTTGATGGCCTTGAAGGCGACCTGGTGACAATGTTCCCAGACGACAGGGTCCTTTCTGATTGTCTTGTTCATCAACAGGGTGAGCACAGCAGTGAGTGAGGCAAGGCCCGGCAGGAAGGCCACAAGATATCGGACTAAACCCAGAAATTGTCACATATCTGTGGCAGTAGTTGGGTGTGGCCATTGAGAGATCTCGAGTGCCTTAGAGGCGTCAGCCTGGATGCCATCATGGGAGATGTGATGACTCAAGAAGTCTAGCTCAATGCAAAACAGGGACGTCTTCTTTAGAGAACAGTAGAGGCTCGCCGCACGTAGGGCATCGAGGACCGCGCGAACATTCTTGATGTGTTCGGCCAAGGATGAGCTCCAGATAATGATGTCGTTGAGATATATGTGACAGATTTTCCCAATCAGATGTCGCAACATGGCGACCATGCGGTGTTGGTGAGTCGAAGGAGCATTCCGGCACCCTTGTAGCATGACGACCCATTCATAGAGCCTGAAAGGAGTATGAACTGCTGTATACCGTATATCATCAGAATGGACCTTAGTCTGAAAAAATGTGTTCATCATGTCCAGCTTCCCCCAGAATTTGCCGTGACCACAATCAGCCAGTATTTTCGTCAATTTGTGGTAAGGGGAACTTGTCAGCAATTGTGTTCTTGTTGAGAGTGCGGTAGTCGTTCACCCATCGAGGTAAGGCTGCAGAGTCAGCTTTAGGAATCAGGAAGGCTGGGGAAGCAAACTCGGAATCCGAAGGGCGCAAACGACCAGCTGCAAGATGTTGGTCAAGCAGAACCTTGAAGACATCACACAGTTTCCTAGGGCAGCTGTATTCACGTCTGGAAATGACCTTGTTAGCATCCTTTAAGTGGAAACAATGATAAACCTGATCTGGCAGGTGGTGAACAGGTGGTATGTCATCAGGAAACAGGTCAGCATATTCTTTCTTCATCTCCGAGTCCATCCAGCCCAGTTGCTCCTTCAGTGAGACAGTAGCATTCAATCCCTCGATGCGAGCATGCAGTGCAGCGACCATTCGTTCGGGTTTGCAGCCACACACACCCCACGCCAGATTTCTTGCTAAACGATGCTCCAATTTCAAAGCCAACTCCTCACCCATGAGTACACTGTGCACAATGGGACGAGCACTACACCAAGCACTACGAATATCATTGGCCTTCTTATGTGTGGACTTCCAGTTGGGAATAGGTCAGGAGATGACAGGCGAGTCAGGGTGGAGGAGGTCATAACAAAGTTCACTGTCCAATCGAGAGATACATGTATTATGTCCATGGTCAAGTACAAGTTTGTTTGCATTCAAGAAAGGCAGTCCCAGGATCATATCAGTTACAAGTGAAGGGGAGACGAAGGCCTAGAGAGGTACAGAAGAAAAACGACCATTAAGAGAAACCAGTCAGATCTTGACATAAGAGCTAAGTGAATGATGCTGAGCTAACTTGGAGAAGGCAGAGCTGCAAGAGAATGGTTCGTCCAAGGTGAATGTCTTCAAGGCGAGACAATCAACGATCGACTGTCTAATAAGTACTATAGATGACCCGTCATCAATAAGAGCTTTAACAGTGAACAGGGAAGAAGACGAATTTGAGGAAGGGAGGGAGCAAGACCAGAAGAGATTAGGGCAAACGAATGGTGCATACTCGTTGTCTGAATAGTCCAGGAACCTGGTTTCCATGACACAGCTCGCAACATTTGGGAGCACGGTGGCGACATTATAATCTGGACTGGAAAGCGAACCCTCATCGGAGGCGGTAGTGGACATGGTTGGCGATGGGGGGTGAATCCAAATTGTTTGCAAGTAAGGTGGCAACTGTGGACCTAGAGGAGTTACCACGAGCACTATACAAGCTAGGGCGGGGAGGAACGTCAGCAGCCATCAAGGTCTTGTAAGAGGCGCCATCAAGGGGGGGGGCCGTGCAGTGGGCACCGATATGGTTTGCTCAAAAGCGCCTGCACTTGTAACAATCACCATTAGCAGACAGAAGCTCACATTCAGATTGAAGGAGCTTAGGGATTGGAACAAAAGTCTTCATGATGGTGGACACCTGACCTTGGCCTGTCGAGGCATGTAGAAAGGGGTGCATGTAGCCATCGACGACCTGATTAACATCTTGGCAATTTCACAAGTGAGTTCATCCAGGCATGCACAGCGTCGTTCATCTATGCACTTCACCTCGTTTAACCAGCCTTGGAAGTCCAAGATACTGGAGGTATTTTCACAGTTGCATTTCCTGGACAATTCTTGTTCCATCGCAGCTTCCAATGTTTCGCGCATGTAGTCATCATTCATGAAGGAATCAGTGCCAGCTAAGAGGTTATTTTTACCCATGATCTCTAGTGCAAAGTCCATGAAGGCCTTGGAGTTCAGTTGGCGCATATGTAGTATCTCCATACATGTTGTGTGTTCCCAGTCATTGTTGAGGAAAAGGGCGTGCATCTGGATCTTGTATTCCTCCCAGTCCATGGAGGGAAGGGCGGGACCTTTTGTGGCCAACCACTGGATGGCACAAATGCCACTCATGCCATAGGCAACTGTTTTAACCATGTCAAGCCCAAATACTCCCTTGTGTTGTAAGAAGTTCTCACTCTTGATGAACCAGTCCCAAAGGACAGCGGGGTCCACATCGCCCTCCCCATTGTGGGAGGTCGATGGAACCACGCCATTGGTGGAACACTCAGAACGAGGAATGAGAGGATCAAAGGGTTATTATTGAATGTCGTGGTCGGAGTGTAAGTATCGTACATGTATGAACGCAGGTTAAATACTAGCGCGCAAGGTCACATGGTGTCAGGGGAGTGAGGGGAGAGGGGTAAAAGGAGTAAATATATTTACACTCACCCACCCTCAAAAGAAAAGGCAACGAGAGTCGGGAAAAGGCAAGCGAAAAGGGGAACCCAAAAGAAACACCATCATAGAAATACCGAACCATCACAGAGAGAGAAAGTCAACCCTGGAGGGAGCCCAGCGAAAACGTCCGCAAGTACCGAAGCCGAAATCTTCTTCGTCGATCCACGAGTTGTCCGTCTCGCAACTCCCACAACACCTGGTTTTGAAGCTAACCACCTATCCAAAGCCTCCAGCTCCTCCACATCCCGTCGCGTCATCCATCGATCTTCCTCATGCCCGTAGCCCTTGTAATGCACCAAAAATTCTTGTCCCCACCGTCCACGTCTCTCGTCAATGATCGAGTCTACCAGCCATTCATCATCACCCGAATCCATCGTGATCGCAGCGGGACACTCGAATTCACGAGAAGGAAACAGGTTACCGTCGTTAGGGAGGAAGGGGCGCAAGTGGCTAACATGGAATGTGGGGAAAACGTCAGCGTTGGGTATGTCAAGAGTATATGAGGACTTCTCTGGGTTTGCCTGCACGATCCTGTAAGGACCGTCGAAACGCGGCATAAATTTCGCGACTCGATTATCACCGGCGTGCATGTATTCTCTATGCCTGTTCGATGTTGATAAGAAGACTGAATCCCCAACGGCGAACTCGGGGTCGGGTTTGCGATGCGCGTTGGCTTGAATCGTCTGCGAAATCTTGGCTGCCAGAAGATTGTCCTTGGCCTCTTTCTCAATTGCGAGGATATCCTTGATGACGTCTGCAGCAGACGTTGGAACAGCATCAGTCAAGGGTTCAATTAAAGCGGGAACGATACGAGGTGACAGGCCCAGACACATCTGAAAAGGCAAGAAACCTGTCGAACTGTTAATAGTATTCATAATAGAGAACCGAACTTGTGGCAACGCCTTCACCCAACCCTTCTGGTTGTGGTCCACGAAGAAGCGTAGGCATTGAATCACGGTCTTGTTTGTCCTTTCGCTCGAGCCATCCGTCTCGGGGTGAAAGGAACTCGACAACTTCAACTTGACACCCGTAAGTTCGTGTAAGGCGGCCCAGAACCGCGAAACGAAAAGTTTGTCACGGTCGCTAGTTATTGTCCATGGGAGGCCATTTTCGCAATACCAGAAGTCGAAGAACAAGGCAGCGACACGTTCAGCCGTGACGTCCTTCCTACAGGGTATCAAACGAACATCAGCGCCCAACCTGTCCGTGATAGTTAAGAGATAATCAAATCCTTCATCTTCGGGCAGGGGCCTGACAAAGTCAAGGGCAATGTCTTGCAAACGGCCATCAGGAACAGGCAACGAGTGCAGGGGACCCGCAGGTTTTGAGGTTGGCGCCTTGTTTTGCTGGCACTCAACGCACCCAGGTATGTAAGCTTGCTCCAAATCTCAACGCATATTTGGCCAATAGAAGGAATCCCGCAACACGTCGTACGATTTGGTGGCACCAAAGTGTCCCAGAGAGTCATGGGCCAGACGAAAAATCGCCTCACGCACGTTGTTGTCTCGCAGGATAACCAGCCTGTCCGCCACATAGAGTAACCCCGCCCGCTTGCTGACACCCACGACATTGATTCCATCTGCCAAAAGCTTAGCGCACCAATTGTCATTCGCATACCCGTCTTTTATGGACTTTAATAAGGCAGAGTCTGCGGAGATCGAAAGGACAGGAGCAACGATGGCATCGTCGGTCGGGAACTGACAGCTAAGTGCATCGGTGACGGTGTTGTCCTCGCCGCGCACGTACTTGATGGTGAAGTTGAAGTCCGCCAAGAATTCCTGCCACCGCAGCTGCTTCTTTGACAGGTCGCGTTGTTTGTTGAAGAATTCCAGTGTCCGATGGTCGGTGTAGACGACAAATTCCGCGCCCAGGAGGTCGTTCCGCCATTTGTGAAGCGCGCAGACGATAGCCAGCATCTCCTTATCGTGTGTCGGATAATTCTTTTCCGCCGGCGACAGCTGCTTCGATTCGAAGGCGACGGGGCGCGCGGATTTCCAGTCCTTCCCAAAAGAGAGCACCCCGCCAGTCCCTAAGTCACTGGTGTCAGTCGTCACGAAGATCTTGTTGTCCCCCGGGTTCTCGTGGTCGATAACGGTGAGGCAATCGCGCGAAGCGACGAGATCCTTGATACCATTGAAGGCCAGCTGGTGCTCCGTTTTCCAATCGATCGTGTCGTTCGTGCCCATTTTTACCGTCAAGGGAGTAAGCACAGAAGTAAGCTGGGCCAGCCGAGGTAGGAAGGCCGCCAAGTAACGAACCAGGCCCAAGAACTGCCTGACGTCGGAAGCGGTACGGGGTGTGGGCCAGGAGGAGATCTTGGCCGCCTTCGTCACGTCAGCCTGGATCCCATCCGCAGAGATGCGGTGCCCTAGAAAGTCAATAGAAGAGCAGAACAGCGACGTCTTCTTCAACGAACAAAAAAGACTTGCCTCTCTGAGCACCTGCAATATCGTTCCGATGTTCTTAATGTGCTCGAGCAGAGAGGAGCTCCAGATTATGATATCATCCAAATACACATGACAGATTTTTCCGATCCATGGGTGCAGCGCGGCCACCATACGTCGCTGGTGAGTCGAGGGAGCGTTCTGGCACCCTTGAGGCATCACGACCCACTCGTATAAGCCAAAAGGCGTCTGCACTGCCATGTACTTGATGTGGTCGGGGTGAACCTTGGTCTGGAAAAACGTGTTCGTCATGTCTAGCTTCCCCCATATCTTACCTTTACCGCAGTCTGCCAGGATGTCCGCGATCCGAGGCAAGGGGAAACGATCTGGAATCGTGTTCTCATTCAGCTCCCGATAATCATTCACCCAACGTGGCTTTGCGTTCGGGTCCGACTTGGGCACGAGAAAGGCCGGGCTAGAGTATTCGGAATCTGACAGTCTCATCCTACCAGCCGCGAGGTGACCTTCAAGCAGAGTTCGCCACGCGTCTTGCCATTTCCTGGGGCAGGCGTACTCGCGCCGACGAATGATCTTGTGGGCGTCCTTGAGAATAAAATGATGGTACGTGGTATCGGGGAGGTGGTGAACAGGAGGAATATCGTCAGAGAAAAGATCGCCGAACTTGCGCTTCATCTCCGCATCCATGCGGCGCAGTTGAGCCTCGTAAGTCTCAATAGCGTTCAGCGATTCGATACGCTCCTTGACGGTGGCAATGATATTCGCGCTCGCAGAACCACGCTGACCTCTGGCAGGATGTCGCATCAGTCTGGGGCGTAGGCGAGAAGCCATCTCGGCGCCAAGCAAGACATCCCACACAGCAGGTTGAGCCCGTCGTCGAGCAGCACACACCTCACTCGCGCGTACATGGTGAGATTTCCAGAGTGGGGGCAGCTTTGAGGGAATGACAGACTCCGGGTGCAGAAGGTCGTAAGATGTACAATTGTCCATTCTGGCAATACAGGAATTGGAGCCGTGATCAACTAACAATGAATTCGGAGCGAGAAAAGGGAGTCCAAGTATAAGGTCGGTAACAAGGGAGGGAGAAATGAAAGCGCGGAGGGTACGGGAGGTAAAATGACCATCGTGGGAAACAGGCTGAATCTTCACGAAAGAGGAGAGCGAGAGGGAAACCTTGTCTTCAGAGAATGCGGCTTGACACCGAAAGGGGTCGGATGCTTGCAAAATCGGTAGCTTGAGGCGACGTGCCAGTTCTTCTTTAATAAGTACTACAGAAGAACCGTCATCAATCAATCCTTTCACGGATAAGGGAGTATCGAGGGAGGTTGAGGGGAGGAGGCACGACCAAAACAAGTTAGAGCATGAGAATGGGGCGCACTCATCATCGGAATACCCAGGTGACCCCGTATCTACCACTGTAAGGGCAACCTCAAGATGGCCGCACAGCGCAGGCCTAGCAGAGGGAGAATCCAAAGTATGAATAAGTCTAACTACAATACATGAGAGAGCTGCTCACCTAGCAGAGGGAGAATCCAAAGAGAACAGGATAGGGATTCTCCATGCTAGGAAGCGAAGTATATACTGTAGTAGCGTGGGAGGAATGAAGGATAACTGTACAGTACACCAGCCACAAGTCCGAACGAATATCACAAGGTACAAGGGGGCATGTGATAATGAAGTGGAAGGGGAATGTACAGGAGTCGTGCCAGCGACCTGGGGGAGCAAGAGCAAAGAGTAATGAAGTGGGGAAAGAGGATAGGGGTAGCCCGGACGAGCCCCGAAGTGTATATACGAGTCCGAGCGAGTCCGAAGCGCGGGAAGACTTCGGAGTCACCGGACGTGACTTGGATGCGAAAGGAGTGGATGGAAAGGAAAAGGGGACGAAAGGGAATGAAGGGGATGTAGGTAAGAGTCCGTGGGATGAAGGAAAGGAGAAAGGAACGAGGAGGAAGGGGACAGGGACAGGGGAATAGGAGAAAATAGGAGTGTCCCCTTACATCACCCCCCCTTTAAGGTTGCGGCGACCCGACGCGAAGATTCCTGCCTGCCACGCCATGAATTCACTAGACCCGAAACTCCGGATTGCTGCGAGAAGATGTTGAAGTACGATTGCGCAGAGCCCGGAGCCTTCCGACTGCGCCAGCGCTCCCAGGACTGGTCCAGTGCTGTAGGAGTCATCCGGAGTGGTAGAGGAGTCGTTGGAGTCATTGGACTCGTGCGGAGTAAGCGTACTGCGTCCGGATGACGATCATGGAAGTCCTTGACCTTCTGGGCAGCATGCTGGAGGTTGCTCGCGGGCTCCCAGGAGTCGTGCTCGATACCATAGCCTCGCCAGCGCACCAGATACTTCAGGACCCGACCAAAACGTCTGCTATTCCGGACCTCTTCTACCTCGTGTTCCTCTTCTCCATCAACGAGCTGCGGAGGTGGCGGAGTGACAGGGCGTCTACCCGGAATGGGGTCTGGAACGAAGGGAGAGAGTTTGACCACGGGGAAGACGGGATGGAGACGGGATAGGCCCGGAGGGAGCTGGAGTCGGTATGCTGCCTTGCCAACCTTCCGGACGACCTTGTAAGGACCAAGTCATGCGTGTCCGAGTTTCCGGGAAGGTCGCGCAAGGTTGATGTCCGATGAGTCCAGCCAAACCTTGTCACCCGGTTGGTACTCCGGAGCAGGAGTCCGACGCTGATCGTAGTAGCGCTTCATGTCGTCCTGAGCTTTGACCAATGCGGACTGAGCTTCATCAACTGCGGACTTCATCCGGTCTACAAACTCGTTTGCAGACTCCATCCGAGACGGCGGCTGATGAGGTTCGAACCCGAGACGAGGGTGACGGCCGGTATCTAGGAGGAAGGGCGACTGCTGAGTGGACGCATGGACCCGGTTGTTGTACGCGAACTCTGCGATAGGTAGAAGTCGGGCCCAGTCATCCTGACGCTCTCCGACGAAGATCCGGAGATAAGACTCGAGTTCCTGGTTAGTCCGCTCTGTCTGTCCGTCGGACTGAGGGTGATATGCAGTGGAGGCAGCCAGCTTGATTCCGAGCATCCTGTAGACTTCTCGGGTGAACTCTGCGACGAATTGCGGACCCCGGTCGGACACTACGGACCGAGGGAGTCCGTGCAGCTTCCAGACGTTCTGCAGGTACAAGTTCGCGGATCCGAGGGCGGACACTGTGGTGTGAGTCGGAATGAAGTGGGCGCGTTTGCTTACGGAGTCGACCACATTCATGACAGCGTCAAATCCATCAGACTCCGGAAGCTCGACAATGAAGTCGACACTCAGACGATCCCAGCGTTCATCCGGAATAGGAAGCGGATGGAGTTCACCCATGGGCGGATGCCTCTGGGCCTTCGTCCGGAGACAGAGGTCGCAATGGCGGGTGTAGGATCCGACGTACCGGGACATGTTTGGCCACCAGTAGCTGCGCGAAATGAGCTCAAGGGTCTTCCATCTGCCGGCGTGTCCTGCAACCTTGGTGTCATGGTGCTGGGCTACAATAGTCCGACGCAAGTCCGGTGAGTCCGGAACATAGATCTTACCCCGGAACATCAGGAGTCCGTCCGATTGAGACCATTCCGCACTCCGGACTGTCTTGCGACTGCCCTGGGCCTTCTTCAACTCCTCTGCTGCCTTTGCCACTGCGTCTTCGAACTTCGCATCTCGCACTCCAGTCCGGATAGCCGTGAGGATATCCTTCTCCTCCCCTTCAAGAGTGACACCCATGGCACGGACGGCAAAGTAGGACGGCTTAAGTAAAACCACATCCTTGTTGTCGTCCTTACCGTCCGAGTGATCCGAGCGACGCGAGAGAGCATCCGGTTTACCCATAGTCCGACCCGGACGATGCAGGAGAGTGAAGTCGAAGCGGGAGAGGTATAGGGACCAGCGGGCCTGGCGACGGTTGAGTTTCTGGGCCTTGATGAAGTACTCCAGGTTCTTGTGGTCTGTCCAGATCTCGAATGGAGTCTCCGCGCCTTCAAGGTAGTGCCGCCATTCTTCGAGTGCCCGGATGATTGAAAGCATCTCCTTGTCGTGTATTTCGTAGTTCCGCTCCGCAGCCTGTAGACTTTTAGAGTAGAATGCGACAGGATGCCATTTACCATCATCCGGATCCAGCTGCGACAAGACTGCACCCGTAGCGTAGTCCGACGAGTCCGCTTCAACCCGGTACGGCCGATCCTCCTTCGGAAAGACCAGAACAGGTTCCGAAGTGATCAGCTCCTTGATCCGAAGAAATGCGGATTGAGCGGAGTCGTTCCACTGCCATTCTTTTGCGCAGGTGAGGTCAAAGAGAGGCCGAGCAATATGCGAGTAGTCCTTGATGAAGCGGCGGTAGAAGTTGACGAACCCGAGGAAGGATTGGAGTTCAGTCCGAGTCTGAGGGGTTGGCCAGTCCGCGACTCCAGAAACCTTTACAGGGTCCATCTCGATCTTACCCTCGGAGATGACGACTCCGAGATACTCCACCTTGGTCTGTTCGAAATCGCACTTGTCTGCTCGGAGGAAGAGCTTGTTCCGCTGGAGGATCTCTAGGACTCGCTTGAGAACCCGGCGATGCTCTTCGCGTGTCTTGGTGTAGATCAGAATGTCATCCAGATAGATAATGACCACACCTTCCGTAATGAGCTCCCGGAAGAGGTCGTTCATCATGGTCTGGAAGGTGGATGGGCTGTTGGTCAGTCCGAAGAACATCACCAAGGGTTCGAAGAGTCCGCGCGTAGTCCGAAATGCGGCCTTCCACTCGTCACCCTCCTTGATCCGGACGTTGTTGAAACCCCATCGGACATCGAGCTTGGAGAAGTAGCGAGCGTTCCGGAGTTTGTCCACCAAGTCCGAGATGAGTGGGAGCGGGTACCGATTCTTGACCGTCATGTTGTTGAGCTTCCGGTAGTCCTGGACCAAGCGGAGCGATCCGTCCTTTTTCTTGACAAAGAACACTGGGGCGGCCATAGGTGACTTGCTGGGGCGGATCCGACCAGTCCGAAGATTTTCTTCCAGAAATTCGTCCAGCTGTTTCTGCTCCGCAGGGGACAGCGGGTAGCACTTGGTAGAGGTCGGTTCCGCTCCGTCCAGTAGCTCAATGGCGTGGTCCCACGGACGCGGCATGGGCAGTTCATCAAAGGACTCCTTTGCGAAGACGTCCTCGAATTCCTGAAGGAAGTCCGGGACTGCGCTGTTCCGATGATCGTGGGGTTTGTTGCGCTGGAAAGCCAATGCGAGGCGCTGCGAGACCGTCTCCGAAGCCCGGATGTGTTCTTCCTGAAGACTCCGAAGGTACTTCGGAGTCGGAGGAGGAATGGCTGCAAAGATACGGTCACCCTTCTCAAGTCCGGAGTCGTCCGGAGTTGTAGTCTCGTCGTCATCGTCGTCGTCCTCGCAGTCCTGAAGCTGTGGGAGATCATCAGAGTGCAGTTCCTCAACCCTTGGCATCGGACCCGTACGACACTCCCGGAGTCGCACGGACTCCTTGCGTCGGGCCAGCTTGTCATGGCGGAACTCCTTGCGACAGGTGTCGCATCCGGACGGACAACGGCTCATGGTCACATCCTTCGTCTGCCAGTCGATCTCGGGGTTGTGCTTCCGAAGCCAGGTGTATCCGAGGATGATGTCCTGCCGTCCGATGTTAGTGACTGCGAAAAGCATCCGTTCTGTGTGATCCTTGAACCGGAGTACAAGGTCCACGACTTCAGAGATGGATCCGTTTTCGTTTGGTGATCCGTCGACATTGAAGACCGGAATCGGAGCGGACAGCTTGCGTCGGGTGAAACCATGGGCATCAGCGAAGCGCGGATGCATGAAGACTCCGGTGGCCCCGCAGTCCACCAGGGCCTGAAGGGTGCATCTGTGTTGTGTATCCGTGCTCTGCACTTCAACGGGTATATCTAAGGAAAGCTTGCCGGGCAGCGCGGAGATCTTATAGCTACTGGGTAGCCGCCGTTCCCACTGCGGGCGAAACCTTCGGAGTGTGCGGATTGTAACCGGAGTCGCTTGCTTAACGTCGGATGAATCATCGGATTGATCGGAGTCATCATCTCGTATTTCGTCTACACTAAGACAAGCAAATCGGTTATTTACCAACGAGGTCGCACTGATCACTCGTTGGTCCGGACAAAATCCGCCGTGCCCGATTCCTCAACCGGGGCCGTTCCCTCATCATCTATTCCTTCCGAAGTTTCCGCACTTTCTACAACATCGGCCGCGGTCAAGAGATCTTCAATGGCGGACATCCGCTCCTCGGTGGTCATGAACCGGACATCGTACCGGAGTGGGCACTCGCGGGACATGTGGCCGGGCTTGCCGCATCGGTAACAGAGCTGTGAAGTGGCAGGTCGGGAGCGGGTGTGGTCGACGTCCATAGGGACGCCCGGTGAGAGAGCCTTCGGAGGAGGCGGGGGTTGGAAACGCGATTGCAGAGGTGGGAGCAGAGTCCGAGGCACAGGAAGTACACCCGCAGGAGTCCGAGCGACTCCGGAATTGGCTGCTGGTCGGACGAGGGGTCCGGAGTGTCCGGAGTTACCGGAGTGCATGCCAAAGTGGAAGGACTGGTTAGCAGCACGATTGTCAGCAACCCGCTGCGCTGCTCTGTACCATTCCTCGAAGTCATCTTCGTCCGGACAGTCTGCGGACTCGGCAACGCAGCTCTGGATGATGGAGTCCAATCCGCGGCGGAACTTCATCGTGATGTTGGAGCCCTCGGTGTATCCGGATTGGTCTACGAGATCCCGGAACTCATCGAGGTACTCTTGGAAGGTCCGACGGCCTTGGTGGTACCGGGTGGACTCCAGCTTTAGCATGGCGGCTTCGCGTTCCCGATCCGGAAGGAAGCGAGTCCGGAACTCGGTTGCGAAGGCGGCCCAGGACTCGAAGTACGGATCCTTCGGACTCCGGAGCACCATGTCCGCGTACTCCTTGGCACGATCCTTCTGAAAGAAGGAGAGACACCAGAGGATTTTGGCCTGCTCGTTCGGAAAGTGGTCCAGACAGAGCTGGAAGTAGATGGAGCACGCATTGTAGAATGCACGGCCATCCTTGCGGTTTCCGTCGAAGATTGGGGGAGAGGCAGGCTTCAGACGGGAACGCTGAGTGTTTTCGGATCGACCCGGGGCGTGCTGGGAGGCTTCGGTGCCCCTCAGCTCGGAGTCCGGAGTCGTTTTCGGAGTAGTCGGACGGGGTGTTAGGAGGAGTTCTTCGATTCGGGCAAGTGTATCATGGATGGAACGGATTTGGGTTTGGTGTTCGTACGTCTGAGCCCACAAGGTCTGCAAAGTCTCGGAGTCCGGTCCTGAGTCGGCTGGCTCGGATGGCGGGATCTGGCTAGAACCGCCCGTCATTTCGGAGTCGTCAGGGGAGCGAGGGATGGAGTTCCTTGTGTCCTCAGAGGTGGGTGGGAGTAGCAGGAGAGCGTCCGGAATGTCCGCAAAACCGGAGAGACGTCGGGAACGAGTCCGGAGTGGCGCAGGACGTTTTCCGTAGGGCTCTGGTGCCAGGATGGGAGATCCTGTTCTGCTGTAAGGGCAACCTCAAGATGGCCGCACAGCACAGGCCTAGCAGAGGGAGAATCCAAAGTATGAATAAGTCTAACTACAATACATGAGAGAGCTGCTCACCTAGCAGAGGGAGAATCCAAAGAGAACAGGATAGGGATTCTCCATGCTAGGAAGCGAAGTATATACTGTAGTAGCGTGGGAGGAATGAAGGATAACTGTACAGTACACCAGCCACAAGTCCGAACGAATATCACAAGGTACAAGGGGGCATGTGATAATGAAGTGGAAGGGGAATGTACAGGAGTCGTGCCAGCGACCTGGGGGAGCAAGAGCAAAGAGTAATGAAGTGGGGAAAGAGGATAGGGGTAGCCCGGACGAGCCCCGAAGTGTATATACGAGTCCGAGCGAGTCCGAAGCGCGGGAAGACTTCGGAGTCACCGGACGTGACTTGGATGCGAAAGGAGTGGATGGAAAGGAAAAGGGGACGAAAGGGAATGAAGGGGATGTAGGTAAGAGTCCGTGGGATGAAGGAAAGGAGAAAGGAACGAGGAGGAAGGGGACAGGGACAGGGGAATAGGAGAAAATAGGAGTGTCCCCTTACAACCACCGCGGAAACAGCGTTAGGCAGGACAGCAGCGACAGTCTCAATGCGGCTATCGAAAGAGATCAGCTCCTCCTCGATGTCTGGGGCTTTCTCAACGACGGCGGCGACACGACCGGAGGATGCGCCACGTGGCGCATAGTTGGTGGGGTGGGGAGGAACGTCGCGCTCCGTCAAGGTCTTGTATGTTGCGCCATCGATAGTAGGATTTGGGCATCGGGGACCGATGTGGCCCGCAAAGAACTGTCGACACTTGAAGCAACCGCCGTTGGCGGCCAGTAGCTTGTGTTCTTCCTCAAGGAGCTTGGGAATGGGAACGAACGTTTGCTGAGCACTGAGGCCGCCCTTAGCAGCACCAGCGTTAGAGGACTGACGTGATGTGGACTTAGCGTAAGCAGAAGACCCAGCGCCCGAGCCACGGATATTCAGCCTCGCGAACTCCTTGGCAATCTCCTCAAATCTCTGCCTGCGCCGCTCGTCGAGGCGCTTAACTTCATCTAGCCATGGGCGGAATTCGGACAGGCGATTGGTGTTCTCCTGGTGGCATTCTTGTGCGAGGTCTGGTTCCATACCCGCCTCGATGGCATCCCTGATAAAGTCATCATTCATGAAAGACGCGGTACCTGCCAGTAGATTGTTTTTCCCCATGAGTTCGAGGGCAAAGTCCATGAATGGCCGTGAGCCTTGTTTCAGCCGGAGGACCGCCATGCGAGCCATGTACTCCCAATCTGTAGGTAGGAAAAGCGACCTCATCTGGTCCTTGTACGTCTCCCAGTCCATGCTCGAAAGTGAGGGCCCAGTAGCCACGAGCCATCTGATGGCGTGTACGCAACTCATGCCGTACGCGACTGTTTTAACCATGTCCTGGGGGGGAGTATTCTTGTGTCGAAGGAAGTTTTCTGACTTCGTGAACCAGTCCCATAGTATACTCGCGTCGACATCGCCTTCACCCATGGTGGGCGGGCGATTGGGCGCGGACTGTTCGACTTTTGCGCGAACACCCATAACTGCGAGTGGCTGGAAGGGGGATGTGGTACGGAGTGGCTGAGAGCGGGGAGAACTGGGAAGTAGCTGAACAGTAGGTATATGCACGTCGTCGGGCGAAGAGGGGTGTTCGAAACTACCAGATACTGGCAGCAAGAGCGAGGCCTTCGAGGAAAGGTGGATACGTTTGGGGTGGGGTACGACGACAGGTGCGGATCTGGTGCGGGAACGTGGGAGGTCCTCAGTGGCGAGAGTGGAGTTGTTGGTATTGCTTCGGCTGCGACTTTGCGTCGACAGCGAGAAGGGCAGGGAAGGGGTGGATCTGGGAGGCAGCGTGAACAGGGACGGGGTTACAGAGAAGCTGGGGTAAGGCGTAAAACAAGGGGAAGGCTGGGAACGGGGGCGAAGGTGGGAACGGTGGTGACGTTCTTGGCGAGATTCAGGGTCGTTACTTCCCGGCTTGTTGAAATTGTTTTTTCTCTGGGAGGTGGAGGCCGAAGCCTGATTGTTCTCAAAAAAAAAGTGGAACCACGCCATTGGTGGAACACTCAGAACGAGGAATGAGAGGATCAAAGGGTTATTATTGAATGTCGTGGTCGGAGTGTAAGTATCGTACATGTATGAACGCAGGTTAAATACTAGCGCGCAAGGTCACATGGTGTCAGGGGAGTGAGGGGAAAGGGGTAAAAGGAGTAAATATATTTACAGTCGATTTGGCGTGAACTGTTCGACCACAGCTTTGGTTCCCATAACGAGGACCTCTTGAAAGGGGGCAACAAACAGTAGTAGTGTTATGGTTCGATATTTTCTTCTTCTTCAATTTCCCTTATCTTTCCTTATCTTATCAGTCACGACACGTATACACACGTGCCCGATGACGTGTCCCTTTACTAATTAGCATTACATATCCATTACGACAGCCTTAGTAAGAACCACACCGAAACCACATGTCCGCAGTCAACCCGCAGCCATGACAAGACGCCATGCACAAACGGTGCGCTTTCCATGGAACGCTGGCTGGTTACGGTGTGTAGTAGTACATGAGGATATCGCATGTATAGTAGTATATATTTACCAATCCAACACCCAGAGACGACAGCTTGTTCTCTTGGGATTTCCGCTAGTTCAACTAGTGTCAGACTAAGTCAACCCAGCTATCCTTTCCATTTCTTTTATCTTTGGTTTTAGTATTCTTGTAGGAGCCATGTTAGTCCTGGACTAGTGTCGCCCTAACAGAAGAACGAGCTACCCTCTTAACGTCCCTCCTACACTTCTATCATCTTTACTCTGCAGCACTTACCTGAAGAACGACCACCCGACCTTGACACAAGATATGTTTCACATTGTCTCCTTTTCTATCACATAACCCCATTCGAAATTCCCACCGACAAGCCACCCAGGCCTTGATCATTTTTTTTCCACAATAACCAGTTTCCTCTACGCTGTGTTTTGTGTTCAACACAACCCACACTCATCAAACCCGTCGCCATAGTCATCGACTATCGTGACAAGGTGCACTACCCATAATCATAGATTATCGGTGTGACCCTTTGCTGAAGAACTCCTTCCTCGTTGACGCTGTCCGCTCAGGTGCTGGCGCGCACTAGTGTGAAGTTCAGCATTAATTGACAGGGCAAAGCCGAAGAACTCCTTCCTCATTAACGTTGTCTGCTCAGGTGCCGCTGTGCACTAGTTTGAAATTCAGTGTTAATTGACAGGGCAACCCTTACCCATTTCTATCTATCCCTACCCCTCACCATGTCTCACGCCAGCACCTCCAGTTACGAAAACATCGGAGACCAGAACATGCCCAGCCCATCAGATCAACATCCTGCAAACCCGTCACAAACCACCCCACCACCAACCACGGAACAAATGATGATGATGATGATGGACCGACTGGCACAAATGGAAGCTCGGTATGAACAACTGGCCAACTACGTACGAAATCGACCCGCACCCGCACCAGCACCTGCTTCCGCCCCCATACCCAAACCAATCCCTGTACCTGCCGACGCTGCCCGACCAATAGGACCTAAACTTGCAAAACCCGAGATTTTCGACGGAGAACGTGCCAAATGCCGGTCGTTTTTAAGAAGCATCCGGATGTACATCGCAGTCAATCAATGGCAATTCGCGAACGAAAATACCAAGGTCCTGTACGCCCTATCGTTTATCCAGGGACGAAAAGTCGACAACTGGAAAAACGAAGTCATCAATCGAGCACTCAACTGGCGAGACAACGGAGGATATGACCCAGTGGTTTCGGACTTCCAAAGGTTCTCAGAAGAGTTGGAGAAAATGTTTGGCGATCCAAATCCAAGAGAAACCGCCATCTCCATGCTCTCTGCCTTAAGGCAAGGAAACGAACCAGCAGAGGAGTATGTAATGAAGTTCGAAGCACTACGGGAAGACACTGGCTACAACGACGTGGCCCTAGTAGAATTGTTCAAGCACGGAATAAACCCCGGCTTGCTAAAACGGCTTTACAGCCTCCACCCGCTCCCCGTTGATTATCAAGCATGGAGCGAAGAGGCAATCCGGTTTGACAGACAGTGGCGTGAGATGCAGTCCTACGCCAAGGGACACGGACAGGGGCGGCAACAAGGCCAAACCCAACAACGACAAGGCCAAAGACAGGGCCAGTGGCCAGGACGGGGACAAGGACAGCAGCAGCCAGCCCTGCAGCAAAACCAGCAGCAATCACGCCCAGCAGCAAAGGACCCCCAACGCGATGGACGTAGACAGAACCCAACGAACCCCAGTCAAGTGCTTCAAGTGTGGAGGCCTTGGACACATCGCCCGGAATTGTCAGAGGAGGCTGGATATACGTGTTAGGGCGACACTATACACTATAAAATGTACGCGGGCTCTACAAGGCAGCGAGTAAGTAAAGTTGTAATTGAGAAAGGTGAGGGCTTAGTCTGATGAAGGAGGAGAGAGGCGAGAGTTGAAGACGCTGACTTAGGCACTATGTAAGTGGGTATCCCAAGAGAACGAGTTAACGTCTCTGGGTGTGTTATTCGCCTTTATATACTACAGTCCTCATGTCCTACTACATGCTGTATCCTACTGGTATTCCATGGAATGGTTAGCATATCACCGTGAGGCGTGATGTCATGGACTGCGCCCATGCGGTAGAGGTGAGGTTCTGACTAAAGCGATTATAAATACGGGGCCCGATGTGTAAGCGTGATAACGTAGGTAGTAAGCATAGTGTAGTAAGCAACTACGTGTTCGTCATGTGATGCATGGGGAAAGAAAAGAGAAAGGAAAAGTCAGACCGTAACATCCAGGCAATGCAGTGACTATAGTATACAATCCACTGGTAGTGGACCACTAGAGCGTGGTACACCATGGTGTTCATCTGCCACTGTCAAGGTGGCGTGAGAGCTCTCCCGGCACCATCCGTTCTGCTTTAGGAAGGATTTTACACCCCGCCTCCTCCGAAAAGCGGCAGCCTGCTTCGTTTCCTCCTTGCATGGCGTGTCCATTGGTTACAAAGCTCTAAGTCTGTGGTCACTGTAGCCCACGTCAGCCCAATAGACTTAACTTAGCTTAGTGTTCCCTTCTGTAAATCCTAAGTCGCTTGCGCACACTGACACTGAATCCTAAGTCCACGCTTGCCACCTTTAAACTTCGAAGTCCCCACTAGCGCACATCTCAAGTTTTTACACCTTACTTCTCCCCAAAACATAGACTTTTTCAGACTGTCTGCACCAAGCCAAGAGTTTTTATCTCACAAGTCTTTTTCTCTATGTATAAAAGTAACAAGATATTCGCCACGTTTATTACACAATGCACAATCTACCAGTCATAATGTAGGGCCGAATGTCAAGAAATGTCAACCTCTGCCTCCAAGGCTACGATACAAGTCTATTTACGATGGCTACGAAGTGTAGGCACACGCGACGAGTTTCGCGTAACTCGCGACGTCGGCGCTGGCATGCTCCGTGTCTTCTTACGCAACGACTCTCTCATGTTTTCCTTGGTTGTGCTGGTGCGCTTTTGCGAAGCTCTAAGGGACTGTTGGTCAGTGAGAAATGGCAGCGGTATCTTGGCTCACCTAGGGGGGGGGGCGTTGGCTGTTTCATCATGCATGCTCTGGAGAGCTTGTCGTAGGTCAGCTATGGCGGCAAGCCAAGACGAAACGGCACCGCTGGGCCCAATAGCCGTTCTCCACCAGGCGAAGAGCATCATTATAAGGAGAAGGCCATTTGGGCCGGACATCTTGAGTTCACCCCAGTCTGAGCCAGGGGGAGGGGAATAGATGGGAAGTGGGAGGAGGTCTGTTGAGGTACGCCAAGTCGGTTGAAGGAAGTTCCACCAGGCTTGCACGGCAGACTCGTATTCGACGAGCTCGGGGATTGGTGGATCCGATGTATACAAGCGTCCATAGGAGAACCACCGTGCCACCTGGGGTGGACGGTTATCCGTGCCAAATCGGGATGGCTGGGACAGCGAATAAGTTAGTGCCTGCTACGGTTAATGGATTGCGCACCTTATATCCACCAAATTTCTCTTGTCGTTCTATCGACGCCCAAAGCTCGATCGCCACCTCCCAGTCTGCTCCCGTAACTCGTCGCAAGCGAGTGAGGGCTTCCGTAAACCATGTAGGCTCTTCAGCGTATCCGGGGTGGCGCAAAAGCGAAGCTTGGGGCGAGAGATTGGCCAGAGCAGTCCTGGCGGTCGGAGCTGCTCCGACGTCGACACTGGTGTCCTTTGGTGGCGGTGGTCCCGCTGGCAATGGGGATCTCCTCGTCTGTGCTTCCCCGACAAGGATGTCCTCTGGCGGAGGAGAGTTCCTCGGCTGTGCTCCCCCAACACGAGTGTCGTCTGCTGGAGAAGAGTTTCTTGGCTGCGGCTGCGGTGTTCCGGTACGGGCGTCTTCTGGCGAAGGAGAGTTCCTTGGTGAAAGTGGCTCGTTCAAGAGCGTTGACGGGTTAGTGACTGGCAAGTCCTGCTGGGAGGGAGTTTTTTCACGATGTGACGGCGGAAGCTCCGGGAGACCTTGAAAGAGAGTCGATG
The DNA here is from genome assembly GCA_029467805.1 of Pleurotus eryngii var. eryngii. Classification (NCBI taxonomy): domain Eukaryota; kingdom Fungi; phylum Basidiomycota; class Agaricomycetes; order Agaricales; family Pleurotaceae; genus Pleurotus; species Pleurotus eryngii. Next base: position 1,670,822 of record SZVJ01000018.1, read on the forward strand.
AGGTATTCACACGGGTTTCGACCCGCTGAGAGGGACGTCTTTCACGACGCGATGTCGGGAGCTCTGGGAGACCTTGAAAGAGAGTCGATGAGGTGTGGACTTCTGAGTTCACAGTGTTTGTTTCGGCTATTTGGACGGGAAGGTTCTGCGTTTCGCCTGGGCGCCAAGTTAGTCAGGTGACACTCAGCGCTAGCTTAACAATTCTGCCTACCTTCCAGGTTTCGAACGAACGTTGTCCACGGCTTCATCACATTTGGCTTGAACCCGGCGTATGCATGCTCAAAGGTATTCCCATTCTTCGTCTTCCCATAGTTGTAGCTGAATCATGGTGGGTAAGCAGGCCACCCCGGGCAAGAGGTTTAAATGTTTAACACTAACCTTGCCACCTGGACTTTCCCATCCACATCTCGTCCACCCCCAAGAATAGTGAACCACCATCCCGAGTTCGCATGCAAATCCTTGGCAGCTGTGAACATGAGGAGTGGGAGACGCTTCAATTGCCTATGAGAAGGTACTGTCAGCCCCGATTCTATACCCATCCGTACTGGACACTTACTCTGCAACATTCGTAGGTGGATCCTCTACATCCTCGTCGTCCAATGGTGCGTTCACAGTGTTCGCCAATGCCTCCTCAACCACTTCCTTCTGGGCATCGGTAGCCTGCGCCCATGCTTCATCGATTGCGCCGTTGTATATCTTCATTCGGCGTGACGATACCTGCTCCTTCGTCTCCCGAATGATCGTCCCATCGGCCTTTTTAGGTGCTCCTGTGCGAACACTCTCATCAACTTGCCTCTGGACTTCCGATCCTTTGTAGAATTGCGTTGCAAAGACTTCAACGGGCTTCTTCCGGCGCCTCGAGCTAGTCTTGGACGCTTGCTCCTGCATCTTCAGGAGCTTATTAAGGTACTCTCCAGATTCAACGCGGCAGTCGACGCGGTTATGGTTCCGGAACCAGTCTTTAAGCTGCTAAACGATGTCACAGGTGGTGAGTGGGCTTCTTTGACATTTATTCCTGAGACTTACGGCTTTCCGCGAGACAATATGCGCCTGGACAGTATCTCGATCTTCCTGAGGCCATAGTTCAGGGTCGATGTCCTTCAATTGCGCTGGTACTCCGTCGTCGGGGAATTCTGCGAACCATTCCCCCGAGACCTCATCCCAGAAGGCGCCGTATTTCTTCTGTGCGCTGGCCTCCCTATACCTCGCGTTTCTAGCCTCCAGGAATGTTTCCTCTTCCTTGGTAGTCCACTTTCGTCCCATCTAGATATAGATTATCGGCTGATTTCGGTGTCTTTGGTCTTTTAGGCGGTTTTCAGGATAGGCGAGCAGTTTTGCCTTGTTACGGCCAATCGGCCTTACTAGTATCCTCCGGCAGCCAATGAAAATTGCTGCCGCACTCATGGCCTGTGCGTGTGCGTGAGACCTAACTTTATCTGGCTAGCTCATATACCGGGCCCTCGCACCTGTTCCCCATTCCCTAGCTTCACCCTCAACTATGCACAGCAACAAAGACTCTGAAATTGCGCGTCTTGCGGACGTCGTCGCCAGCCTCGCCCAACAAATGGCAGCCCTGGCCCCCTGTAAGTCGAAGTCTTTCCCTCACGCACGTCCATTGATGAGATTCGGCAGTTTAGCCGCCAACGTCGGTAGCAATACACAGGCCAGTGATCCGGTCCCAGTCACTTGTTAGTTCCTCACTCTCACGTCCTCCTCGATCGATCTGACTACTTATAGCTCCTGCGGCCCCGGCGGCCCCTGCGGCCCACGTTGCCCCTGCGGCCCACGTTGCCCCTGCGGCCCACGTTGCCCCTGCGGCCCACGTTGCCCCTGCGGCCCACGTTGCCCCTGCGGCCCACGTTGCGCCTGCAGCCCCCGCTGCCCCTTTGTCCCACGTTACCCCTGCTCTGTTGGCCTCGACTTCGAGTGCCGCCATCTCCCTCCCAGCAAACCCTGGTAAACCAAGGTAATTCCGCTCAATACGTACTATTAATGTACTCACGCCTCTTCAGAAATCCAAGAAGAACAAGGGACTGGTGCCCACAGACGGTGGTATGTCGTTGTCGTCGGTCTACAGGTTGGTGTTTTCCGCGGTTGGTAAGTTGAACACCCTCCACGCCGCTCCCTCGCTCATGGGACACCTAGGACCAACACAGCTCCTCTTGTTTTGGGGGTCACTGGCTCCATTTTCAATCGTGAGCCCACCCGAGAGGCCGCCATCGTTGCCTTCAACGCTGCCGCCGCTAGCGGCCAGGTCCGTATCATTGACTAGATGGAATACCGTACCTTTTTGCGCGTACTTGTTGTGCCTCGGACTTACTTGGACTTTTTAATGTACCCGTTGTGTTAATGTATATTGAATTGTCATCAACCCCCCTCTCAATTGTGAATTGTGACAAAGTTGACGAGCACGAGGCGACACGTTCATTAAGTTCAACACAAATTTGTGGGTGAAGTGCCCAACTGTTGTTGCACAAGTACGACCGGAGATTCAAGCTTTCTGACTGTGAGAATAGATTACTGACCATGGGATTAAGCTTCAGTAGCCACTGTCACGCACTTGGGCTAAGACATACGAAAAAGGAGAGCTCGGAATCTATAGTGTTGCCTTCCTCAGCGTCTAGTACCACTCGTCAAACTCACAGCTTCATGGGCATCACCCCCGGAACTCATTGTGATATACCGGCCATGTCACCATACCATGTTCTCATTCAGTGGCAGCACACTCCCGCACCGGTCAGCTAGAACTCGCAAAGCAAGGAGCCTGCATTCATGTGCGTACAGACGTCCCGACAATGTTGGATTCTTGGGGGCACACGCTAGCTTACCTCTGGCGTAGATTCCATGCTCGTATACCTTGGCTATTCACTCCTGCGTGGTGGCAATACCTCAAACTGTATGTCGCGAACTGGCCACATCAGTCGCGAACTGGCCACATCAGTCGCGAACTGCCCACATCAGTCGCGAACTGGCCACATCAGTCGCGAACTGCCCACATCAGTCGCGAACTGCCCACGTCAGTCGCAATCCCCCGACATCCATTAAGAAGCCGCGGGCTATTCGTATAAGCTATCCACCCACTCCACTGGAGTTTTCCTTACCCACCCACATTCATGACTTCAAAGGCAAAGCGAGCTCACTCGCTAGCCACTTACTACAAACGGTGCACATATTTTTCATCACATTTATGGTCCGTCCTAACACTGCCTTTAGCAATCAGGACACATTGCGAGAGAAAGCGCGGTTACGCATGGCTAAACTACGTGCTGCCAACGCATCCAAAAGCGCGGGGGACCGTGCAGAAAGCATGGTGCATGCAAGGGCGTCCCAGGCAAAATACCGTGAACGGTGAGGTCTCTCTGGCTATGACGGTAAGCTTTCCCTGACAAGTCAAACAGCAACAGAGCAGTGCTCCGTATCAAAGAGGCTGACAGACGTGCTCGGTGAGCCAATTTTTCCCATTCACTACCCTCCTATTTGAGCCCCAGTCCAAACTAGGAGGAGAAAGGACAATGACCCAGACGATGAAGGCGACGGCACTGATGCAGACACCCCCAGTGATAGCAGCTATGCGGGCGACGAAGACGAAGACATGGACCAATCGGATTGTGTCGCCGAGGATCAAATAGAGAGTGCCAAGAAGAAGATTGCTTTGACGGCGACACGATATCGTGGAATTCCTAAGTTTCTGCTGACGCACGAGTTCCGATACGATTTACAGCGAGCTGAGGCTGCCTATGACTAGTTAGCCTGGCACCCACTCCCAAATACATGTTTCTTCACATTGCTCAAAGCGAGGACAAACTTCGACAAACGTCACGAAGCTTCACAAAATACTTGGGTTGCCTCGATGCCAGTAGCTTTCGGGATGATCCCAATCCGAAGCTGATGAAAAAAAGTAGTTCGGCTTGCAAACGGCTTTCATAAACTCGCTGGACTGGCCAGGACGTGCCCCAGCATCATGGCACCCCCCCGTCGTTCCCTTGCTGCGACTCGTATCAAACGCCCTCCTGGCTACCAGGGTCCCCAACCTGCCGAGAACCCATCGCCCAGCGAGTTCGACGTTCCCGACGAATACCCCCCAGGTCCCCATTTCTTTGTGGGTTCTGCGCCCCAGTCCTCTTTTGTCCCTCACTGACCGTCAAACCTTTCGTTCTGTAGGAAAATCGATGCTGCACGAACAGTCGATGTCGCCGCGCCATCCCTTGCAAGCTTCTGAAACGCTGTTCGTCATGCCATCGGGTTACCTATTGTGTGAGTCGTTCCCTGCTCCTGCGATCACAAATATGAACTGACTGCCACCAGAGCGTGGATTGCCAGAAAGCGGACTGGCCTGTGCATAGAATCGTTTGCGAGCCGATCCCCGCTAAGCGGTTCATTCGCAAGGCCGTGCGATTCAACTACCACTGCGGGCGTTACCTTCATGCTATCGGGCTGAAGACCCTTGGCTACGATCGCCTCCCCTCTGACACACACCAACGCCGCACCCTCTGGTCACTTATCACTACTCAGCACGTCGCTATCGTCAACATTCGTCGCCGCCAAGGAGCGAACCGTTCCAACCCGTTCCGCGACTTCGAGTTTATGGATTCCCACAAGCTAAGTGTGGAGCTCCTCAATATGGTCCGTCCAGGTTGCAAGGATCGGGCTACCGCTCTCCTCGCTCTTCGTCCATTCGAGATGACCTTCGTCGTTTGTCTCGTTCTTTACAATGCCGAACTGGAACCCCTTGGGGCCCAGTGCTTCTTGCACAAGGTCCCTGAGTTCAAGGTGAATGAATACCCACGTGTTACGATGGCCAATGGGCAGCAGATGTTGAATCGCCTCCTAACGTCAAAAGCTCGCAGCCGTACATGATAGACCTGTTTCTCTGTATATATCTAGGTACATACCTTGCTTTGTCTGTACCCCATTATCCCTAGGTGCATACCCCGCCTTGTCTGTACCTCGTTACTATCTTGAATGTCAGCTCTTGACTTTGGTGAGAAAAAAAAAGATACCCCTAGTCCCATCTCCTGACACACGTGACTGACCTAATGTTGAGTCGCGTCTGTTGATTTCACTAATAGTAACACTGATTTCCCACAGGCTGCCATGGTCAGAAAGCGTCCCCGGCTGTCGCAAACCCTTGGGTCGTTCAGCTTCTTCGTGGATGAGCCCGAAAACTGTGACGACATTTCATATACACATATCTCGTACGAAGGCGACTCAACTGGCCTGCGTCATGCGACTCACAGGATTCACCTACCTCCGTCACCTACACACACGCGAAATCGACCCGAAGCTGACGACAATGTAATATGGCACGACGAGCTCACTACAGACTCATCAGACCCATCCGAAATACTCCCCGACCCAGGCAATTTTGGTGATCTGGACGTTGCTTATATTGAAGACTTGGCCCAATTGGAATTGAGTGACCCAAAGAGACGGAATCGTACAGCTGCCGTGAGTAGGGGTGTTTCTTCATACCCAAATGTTCATTACTCATAACCACACAGGATGAGCCGTTGCTTACTTGGCTACCCTTTCGGGAGCAATACTTGCTCCAGCTCCTTAGACGCGAGGGCCGTGGGCGAGCTCTCATTAGCTGTCCAGGCTGCCTCACTAGTGCCGCTTTCTACCGCTGCACTGACTGCTATGACGAAAGTCTTTACTGCCGGACGTGCATAGTTGACTCTCACAGCAGGACACCATTTCAACCGAATCGAGGTAAGCCTTCTGTCGCGTACAATATCAGTTTCTTCGCTGATCGCACCCAGCACTGGACAGAAGAACAATTCTTCACGGCAACATCACTCAAGGCGCTTGGGTTGCGCATTCAACTTGGCCACGATTTAGGGAAAACTTGCCTCAACCCATCGAAGGCCAAAGGCGACGCTTTTGTAATTCTCGACACCACCGGAATCCACGAAGTCGCCCTCGATTTCTGTGATTGTCAAACAAGGCAACCTGCAACTGTTCAGCTCCTCCAACGAGGCCTCTTTCCATCGACCGTCACCAATCTGCAGACCGCAGCCACGTTCCACGTGCTGGACACCTTCCAAATGCTCTCCATGGAGGGTCAGGTGTCCGCCTTCGAATTCTACAAAGCCATCTCGCGTATTACCGACAAAACGGACTTAAATCCTCCTCGAGACCGCTACCCCCAATTTCTTCGAATGAGTCGCCAGTGGCGGCATCTCCTCCAACTCAAACGCAGTGCCCGCGGCCATCAGCCTGATGGCGCAGAGGGTACGAAAGCCGGTGAACTCGCAGTCCTTTGCCCAGCTTGTCCCCAACCAGGAATGAACCTACCCGCAGAGATAGAAGAGCAAAGGTATGCGCGCCCGTTCATCAGCTCTACCTCCGTTGACTGGCATCACCGTTGTCAGTTGGCTACACTCCCTTTTCATTGGCATTGATGCCAACTTTCGCCTGAAGCGGAAGAATGTATCGAACGACACCCTTGATCCAGGCCTTAGTCGTGGCTGGGCGTATTTTGTCGAAGACACCGCATATCAAGCACATGTCGCAAGTGACGAAACCCCCGTCGAGAAGAGTTCTTGCGTCTCCCATAAGGCTGTCAATGATGCTGACAAGCGCCCTGCGAAAGGTCTCCTGGTGAACGGAGTAGGGACTGTGGAATGCACCAGGCATGATTTCAAACGGCCGTTGTCCGTTGGGGATTTGAGATACGGAGAAAGGTATGGAATAATTACGAACTCATTGACCACGAGCTGATAATGTCATTGACAGATATGTTAACATGGATTACATTTTTTTTTCCAGCATCAAGTCCGTCGACTCGAAAATCCTTCGAATCGTTGCTTCGTACGATATTGCCTGTCAATGGCACATCAATCTCTGGCGCCGAATGGACTCCATGCCGACACATTTGAAGTACACTGGTGGCGCAAGTTCCGTTACTACACTCGTCCCAAAATTCCATCTTCCTGCGCATATTAGCGCTTGTCAGGCCCAGTTCTCTTTCAACTATACACCCGAGGTCGGACGGACGGACGGGGAGGCACCGGAACGGGGATGGGACTATCTGAACCCAGCAGCAAACCAAACAAAAGAGATGGGACCGGGATCGCGCCGAGAACTACTGGAGGACCTGATGGGCGATAGAAATTGGAAAAAGACAGTCGCGCTAGGTAATAATAGAGTCGTCGGTGAATATGGAGGACGAGCTCAATATTATTTGTAGGAAACACCCTGCTGCGTCGCATGAAAGAGGCGGTACCAGAATGCGCCACTCACACGGAGAACCATCGAGAACTAGAGGCCCAGATGGATGTAGCTACCATTCGAGAATGGCGTGCAGTGGTGGAGGCTTGGGAAGCTGACCGATCGAAGACAAACCCATACATGATTGAAACGACGGGTTCGTCACTTTCTCTCGTTCAGACACGCCGGTGCTGACTCGTACTTTTCTTCAGCCTTGTCTCAGGACGCCATCCGCCTCCGCCTGAGTGATACTGAGGCAACCGCTCTCGCTTCCGGTACCCTCGTTATGCTTCACGATGAAGTAACACCCAGTATGTACATATCCATGGGGTTGGACCTCGAACAGCAGCAGTAGGTGCCTACCTAACCTTTCGCTGTCTGACTGCTGATGATGTTGGCAGGCAACAGCTACTATCATCACTTCGGGCACTCGGGCAACATGCAACTGACCGTCAGCGTCTCGCAGTCGTCAATCGGGCAAATTCCCTTCGGGCGAGAATTACCAACTTCCACGATATTCAGAAACTTTACTGCCCTGCTGCATTTGTATTAGTCTCCCGAGCCAATTCTGCTGGCACTTCATCCTCCAGCGTCACCGAAGACGTAGCCCGCCTCGCCCTTTGCCTGCCCTCAAGCTTTAAATCCGCTTCGGGCTGCTCAATGGACCTCCGTAATATTGAATGGCAGCTGCGATATGCGCAGGCGCATGACGCGCTCAACGACATTCGCTCGGGCCTTCACCTACGTGTGTCTGTCTTTCACTACAAAGACCGTTTCGACCGCGGCCAACGAGCACTAACACGGACGGCGGGCAACATCTCGCGGATACAGGCAAGGATAGACGAGGCGACACATCGGTATCGCACGGCATACGCCGCCCTTATGGTGTTATCGCGGTTCATTGACGAGGGTGATCAATGGCGTAGGGAGCTCGCCGAGCTGAAAGCCGAAGACATACGAGGCCTCGGAGTGGGAGAGATGGACGATAGCGAAGGACATCGAACGATCTCGTGGATCTGGAGAACAACGGGTGTTGCAGAAGTGGCAGAGACGGACAAATGTCTACACAGCTGTAAGCGGTCCCAGTAGATCTTTCTGGTTCAGTGCAGGCACTAATTTCAGTTGTAGCGCTTCGCCTCGAGTGGTGCAAGAGCCGAGCGCGAGCTCTGCGGTGGGCCGAGGAAGTTGCCCTGCTGAAGGAAGAGATGCGACGTGTGCTCGCATTCTTAACGTGGCAGGCAGCATGGTGGCAAGGGCAGGTTGGCCAGCGCGAGGTACCCGAACTCATAGCCGAGGGGTTGGACGCTTATGCACGCCGACAATCCGACATTCGACTCAGATTGGCCGCGAGCTTCGCTTCAAAGTGGGCCAGCGTACCGGCTTTCCTACGCCTTCACAATCCCCTGGATCAGGGGACCAGCCGAGATAACAGTGAAACCATCGTTCTGTAGTCATTTGTAGTCATTGCGCACGCGCGCATAATAAATTAATTTTTGTTGAACAAAAATAACTAAAATAACTAATAACTCTGTGAGGGTAGGCAGTACGAACCCCGCTGTGTTAGCACAGGGTGCTGAGTATGATGGGAAAGACTTGCTTTATATAGAACACTCACAGTGGCAATTGGCCACAGTAGTGTACCAGGATCAATGTGGATTTACCACTGTGTGGTGTACAACTGCCACTGTATCAAGTGTAACATCACCCCCTCCTTAGAATTCGTCTACTCCGTTGACGAATCAATCTCCTCGATAAAAGCATGACTGACGTCAACCAGGGCGCTTTCTTTTTGTTGTGGTCTATCCATTGACGCGTTCTGTTGGTCTTGGTTCTCCTCCTGGCCGTCGTGATTTTGGCGGGTTACGTCGTTGTCACCGTTTGGTATTGTCAGTTCGTAAATCTTTGTGTTGGTAACGAACGTCGGCTCAGTATAGAGATTCTTCGGCCTAAAGCCAACGTGATCGAACGCCGCGACCGAGATCCTTCTGGGGGCGGCTGCGTGTTTCGAGTGGAATGCCTGTTTTTGCTCCGGTGCGTTTTTTCAGGTTTGCCTCGGGCTCCCAGGAGTCGTGTTCCACTGTATAGCCCTTCCATCTGACTAAATACTCCAGCCGTCCCCTCCGCAATCGACTGTCTAATACTTCCTCGACTTCGTACTCCTTTTCTCCCTGGATTTGCACTGGGGGCGGTGGTGGTGTCTGCTGTCCTGGGATAGTAGGGATGTTCGCTTTTTCGGTACGATGAGTTGAGATAGTAGGGTGGATGGACAATTTTTTGGAAGTTTTAATGTTATTGCGTTTTTTGTTGGCACCGCAATCACCTCGTACGGCCCAATTTTCTTTTGCTCGAGCTTGCGCGACGGCCTGGTCGTGCTTAAGTTATCGGTGAAGATGAACGCTTTATCGCCTACTCGATACTCAGGTGTCTCTCCTACTTTCCTATCTGCATATTTCTTCATTTCCTCTCCCGCCTTCACTAATGCAGACCGTGCTTCCTCCCAGGTCTGCTTCATTCGCTCGGCGAACTTATCGACCGCTTCTACCTTCGACTGCTTTCTCGGTTCTACTCCCATCCTCGGATGTCTGCCATAATTTAAATAGAACGGGCTCTGCCGGGAGCTCGTTTGGTTTTTATTGTTTAGCGAGAATTCACAGATGGCCAGCCACTCTGCCCAGTCGTCCTGCCTGTGATTGATGAACATCCTCAGGTAGGTCTCGATTTCTCGATTCGCCCGTTTGGTTTGCCCATCGGTCTGCGGGTGAAAGGCGGTCGACAGGCGGGTCTGAATTCCTAATAGCTTATTTAATTCTTGCATCACCTGTGATGCAAACTGAGGGCCTCGGTCTGATATGATAGTGTTTGGCAATCCGAAGTCTTTCCAGATGTGATCCCGGTACAACTTGGCTAGGCCGAGTGAGGATAGCTCCTCTGTCGTTGGTACCAGTCGGACCATTTTGGTGAATCAGTCGACTACTGTTAAAATAGCATCGTACCCTGACGACTTAGGGAGTTTGACAATGAAGTCTGCGGAAATGTCGGTCCATGGTTCTGATGGAACGGGGTTGGGTTGGAGCTTCCCCTGCGGTTGGTGCGAATAGGACTTGCTCCTTTGGCATTGGTCGCAGCCCTTGACGTATTCCGCAATGAACCGGTTCATTCCTGGCCACCAATAGTTACGTGAGACCAGCTCTGTTGTTTTCCACCTCCCTGGGTGCCCTGCTATTGCCGAGTCATGGTGTAATTTTACAATCTCCCTTCTGACGTCGACGTCTTTGGGGACATATACTTTTCCGTGGTATAATATGAGGTCCTGCTCTTCTGCCCACTCCGCCTCCCTTAGCACCTTGGTAGGCGACCTCTTCAGTTCTTCAACTGCCTTTACCACCGACTCGTCGTAGTCTTTTGCTTTTCTGATTTTTGACAAGATTGGTGACTCTTCCCCGTTGATCAAGACATGCCCTTGCTGCATGGCCTTGATTCGAAAGTATTCGGGTTTTAAAAGTACCATTGTATTGTCGTCCTCCCCCCTGTCTAAATCCGGTCGTCTCGACAGGACGTCTGCCTTCATATTTGAAGCGCCTGGCTTGTGTTTTAGAATAAAGTTGAATCTTGATAGATATAGTGCCCAGCGCGCCTGGCGTCTGTTGAGTTTCTTAGTTGTCATGAAATATTCCAGATTTTTGTGATCTGTCCAAATGGTGAACTGGCGAGTGTTCCCTTCGAGGTAGTGTCGCCAGGCTTCTAAGGCTCGAATGATGGCCAGCATTTCTTTGTCGTGAATATCATAATTTCGTTCTGTTTCCGAGAACCCTTTTGAAAGGAATGCGCAGGGTCTCCATTTTTCGTCGTCGCACAGCATGGAGAGCACTGCTCCCGAGGCATAGTTGGACAAGTCTGCTTCTATTTTCATTTCCCGGTCCGTGTCTGGTAGGACTAGGATCGGTTCCTCTGTGAACGCCTTCTTCAACCCTTCGAAAGCCTCTTCTCTCTGCTTGTCCCACATGAATTCCTCTTCTTTTTTGGTGAGCTCGTGCAATGGTTTAGCGACGGTGGCGAAGTCCTTGATGAACCGTCGGTAATAGTTGCTGAACCCTAGGAACTGCTGTACGTGCTGTACGTTCTTCGGGACGGGCCAGTTTTTTACTGCTTCTATTTTTGCTTCCTCCATCTGGACTTTCCCATCCTTCACCACTACTCCAAGGAACTCTACTTCCTCGACTTCAAAGGAACACTTCTCTGGTTTTACATACAGGTCGTTGTCCTCCATGATCTTCAGCGCTCTTCGTACTACTTTCTGTGTTTTTCTACATCATTGTCCGTGAATATAAGTAAATCGTCTAGGTAAATGACTACTAGTCCTTCATCAATTAAGTCTTTAAAAAGCTCGTTCATCATAGTTTGGAAGGTGGAGGGAGAGTTACTAAGTCCAAAATACATAACCATAGGTTCGAATGCTCCTCTTGGTGTCTGGAATGCGGCCTTCCATTGGTCTCCGTCCTTGATTTGTACATTGTTGTACCCCCATCGGAGGTCCATCTTCATAAATAATCTTGCCTTGGAGATCCTGTCTACCAACTGTGATATAAGGGGTAAGGGGTACGCATTTCGAACGGTATGCTTGTTTAGGTATCGGTAATCCTGCACCAATCGCTTCTTTCCATCCTTCTTCTGCACGAAGAAGACGGGTGACGTTTGTGGAGATTTTGATGGCCAGATGTAGCCTTTTTTCAGGTTTCCATCAAGGAAGTCGTTCAGTTCTTGCTGCTCGACCGGTGACAAGGGGTAGACCTTCGAGGCTTTGGGTTCGAACTCCGGGGCTAGCTCGATGGCATGGTCCCATGGCCTCTTGATTGGCATCCTTTCCAAGTCGCGTTTCCTGAATACCTTCATGAATTCGTGATAGTAATCTGGGACCATCTCTTCCTCCGTTTTCTCTTTCTTGCTTCTCAGCTCCTCCTGGTTGTGTTCTATTACATAGTCGTACTTCCCCATTGCTCTAAGATGCATCTCCTCCTCCTTGCCTACTTCTACTTCTAGCTGTGTGCGCGTCTTCCACATTCGGTCGATGTACATTCGGGCGACTGACTCGTGGTATTGGTTGGTCAAGTCGTCCAAGCTTCGTAGGTATCCGCTTCTCAGGCGGTTCCATTGTCTTACTTCTGCTACTGAGATGTTTCTTTCGCCCAGCTGGTATCTCATCACTTCCTCTGCTTCTTCGGCACCTTCTTCGTCTCCTTCGTCCATGCACTCCTCCCACTCCTTCTTTGCCCATGTTCGACATTCTCTTGGGCATCGCGACATGACTACCTCTCCTGTTTTCCAATTGATTTCCGGGTTGTGTCGTTTTAGCCATGATAATCCGAGGATTACATCAACATTTCCTAGGTTGGTAACATAGAATGTCATTACTTCTGCGTGTCCCTTATAGGTTATTCTTGCGTCCACTTTCTCCGTGACTTTTCCTGCATTGTTGGGTGTTCCGTCAGCATTCCTGATGATGGTGGGGTTTGATAGGGTTTTTGTTTTTATATTGTTTTTCTTTATGTATCCCTGATCGATGAACGAATCCGATGCTCCGCAGTCCAGCATTGATTCTGGGGAGAGCGTAGTTAGGGTATCGTGTGTTTTTAGATTGATTTCCACTGGAACATAGTTTTTTATCTAAGAAGGTTCTTCGCAAATAAATTTCTTTTGTTTGGTTTTTTTGCATCTTAGGAGTCTCGTCTTTTGATGAAGGAATAGATATATTGTCGATTGCTACTGGTACATGTTTTTCGGAAACAAAAATGGAGTCCGGCTCCGAGACAAGTACTGCAAATTTATTTTTGGAGCTCAGGTCGACGCTTCCTGAGTTCCTTCGGAAAAACCCTTTTTCGTCAGTTCTTCCCTCCAATACTCCTGCTGGTCCTCGTACGTCATTTGCCTCACGTCCAATCTCCTCTTGCAATCGCAGGCCATGTGCCCTAGTCCTCCACATTTGTAGCAACGAATCGGCGCCCTTTGTGACCGATCCACATCCATCGCGTTTGGGTCTCTGGCGGCAATTTGCGGGGCGGGGGGTGTCGGCCTTGTTTGTTGTTGCGGCTGCTGCTGCTGCTGTTGTTGCCCTTGCGAGGGCGGTGCCTGTCGTTGGTATTGGTTGGTGTACGGTCGCCACTGGTTCGTCGTTGTCATCGTGTTCTTGGCCGTGGGTTTGGCTGGTGCTGACCTTGCGTAGGCCTGCTGCTCTCTCCATTGCCTGTCCATGGCAATGGCTTCTTCTTGCCATTCTTCCAATTTTGCCGGTAGGGGCCTCCTACCGTATACCTTGCCCAACAGTCCCGGGTTGAGCCCTCTCTTGAACACTTCGGTCAGAGCCACGTCGTTGTAGCCTGTATCGTCTTTGTACGCGTTGAACTTCATGATGAAGTCCTCCGCGCTATCCGATCCCTGGTGTAGGTGATTTAGGGTCGATATTGCCGTATCCCTCGGGTTTGGGTCTCCGAACGCCTCCTGTAGACTTCTACAGATCCTTCGGAAGCTCAATACCTGTTCATCATGTACCTGGGTCCTTACCCATTCTAACACCTTTGACGTCATTGTGTTTTTTCCAGTTGTCGACCTTCTTCCCCTGGACGTAGGACAGAAGGTACAGAACCTTGGTGGGTTCTGTTGGGAATTCGTAGGAGTTCACATATATATAAACTTCGATGCTCCAGATGAAACTCCGGCATTTTGCCCGTTCCCCATTGAAGGGTTTGGGTCGTGCCATCTTCGGGCCGTTTCGGGCTTGGGGCGGCATCAGTTGTTCAGCTATAGGTGTTAAGGGGATTGTCGGGGGAAATGGTGGTGGAGCTGGTGCTCCTTGTGGCATGCGTGGGAGTGGGCAGCTTGCCCGGGTCATGATGCTGGGTGGTCGGGTTTGCGGGACCAGCGCCTGTTGGATGCGTGCTTCCATCCTTGCTTCCATGTCCGACATCATTTGTCTCATAGCAGCGAGGACGTCGTTGGTGTTGGTGGGGGTAGTGAATTGATCAGTCGGGGCAGGTGTTTCGGTACCTTGCGGCGGCCACGGGTATTGAGTGGGGTTTTGGGGAGTTGGTGACACGGTATCAAAGGCTCCCACCCAGACACCAGTTTCTGTGTTAGTGTCGAGGGCTCCCGCCCAAGCACTAGGTCCTGCGTTGTCCGTCGACGAATTTCTCCCTTGAATTGCGGGCTGCCTCGGCCTGTCGTAAGGTTGCACGGATATTGGCCTGGCAGTCGAGTACGACATTGTTGCCGTGGATGAAGTACCGTGCTGGGGTTTGGTGTGGGTTGTGACGGGGGTTGTCAGGTGTGACGGGAATGATAATGGTCTCGAAAAGCTGCGGAGTACTTTTCAGGATTTGCGTGGCGAGTTTCTTATTCCGTCGGTTGAGGGTGGGGTCGGGAATAAGAAGATACGGGAAGACGGTGTAGAAGTTGGAGCGGATTAGATGAGTATGGGTTACGGGCATGCGGGGTTCCTGTCAACCAACGTTGAACTTCAAGCTAGTGCGCGCCGGCACCTGAGCGGACAACGATGGTGAGGTAGGAGTTCTTCGGCAAAAGGTTATACCGATAATCTATGATTATGGGCAGTGCACGATAGTCGATGACTATGGTGGTAGGTTTATGATTGGCAAACGGAATGCTGAGGTTGCGTGTCGTAGAGCGGGCGTGTGGGTTGGAACTCGTTCTTCTGTTAGGGCGACACTATACACTATAAAATGTACACGGGCTCTACAAGGCGGCGAGTAAGTAAAGTTGTAATTGAGAAAGGTGAGGGCTTAGTCTGATGAAGGAGGAGAGAGGCGAGAGTTGAAGACGCTGACTTAGGCACTATGTAAGTGGGTATCCCAAGAGAACGAGTTAACGTCTCTGGGTGTGTTATTCGCCTTTATATACTACAGTCCTCATGTCCTACTACATGCTGTATCCTACTGGTATTCCATGGAATGGTTAGCATATCACCGTGAGGCGTGATGTCATGGACTGCGCCCATGCGGTAGAGGTGAGGTTCTGACTAAAGCGATTATAAATACGGGGCCCGATGTGTAAGCGTGATAACGTAGGTAGTAAGCATAGTGTAGTAAGCAACTACGTGTTCGTCATGTGATGCATGGGGAAAGAAAAGAGAAAGGAAAAGTCAGACCGTAACAATACGGGCAATGAACTATGATGAGCAGTTGCAATACTGGTGGGAAGAGCTGACCCGTCAGGGTTTTTTCCGAAGGAACCCAGGAGGCGTCGACCTGAGTTCCAAGAATTCTTTCTCTGTACTCGCAAATAAGCCGGACTCGTCCTTAGCAGAATCCAATGTAACAATAAATATTTATAATGAGGATTCAGCTTCGAAATCAGACAAAGAAACAAAGACGCATAAGGAACCCCAAGAAGCATATCTATACCGAACATCGTCTGACAAAAACTATGTTCCCATTGGTATTACCATTACCTCGTTTGACATCCTTAAAACACTAGAACCAAAAGCAATGTTGGATTGTGGAGCATCGGACTCCTTCATCGATCAGGCATATGTCAAAAAACATGAGCTCAAAACCAAAAAACTGACAAGACCTGCGATCATAAGAAACGCCGATGGAACATCCAATAATGCTGGTTGAGTAGAAGAAAAGGTGGAGTTGAGGATGAACTTCAAAGGGCACGCAAAACGGGCAACATTTTACATAACAAACCTGGGGAATGTCGACGTCATTGTTGGGCTAACCTGGCTCAAGCAGCACAACCCAGAAGTAAACTGGAAAACCGGAGAAGTTGTCATGACTAGGTGCCCAAGGGAGTGCAAACGAAGGGTAAATAGGTGGGCTGAATGGGAGCAAAATGAGCCATACCCAGGAGAAGTGGAAACAGAGGAAGATGAGGAAGAAGTAAAAGAAGTACGGCGAATGAACTCTCGAGATATCTCGGTTGCAGGAGTGAGACAATGGAATCGACTCCGAAGTGAACACCTACGCAACCTGAACGATCTAACATGAGAGTACCATGAAATCGTAGCTAGAATGCGGATCAACAAGATGTGGAAGAGCCACATGGGAGTCGAAGAGGAAGAGAGGGATATGTACCTTAGAGCAGCTGGAAAATATGACTACGTGATAGAACACAATAAAGAAAAGATGAAGGAGGACAAGAAAAAGATGGAGGAACAAATGGTCCCTAATTACTATCACGAGTTCATTAAGGTGTTTAGAAAGCAAGACTCGGAACGAATGCCAGTGCAAAGGCCATGGGATCATACCATAGAACTGATGCCTGGATTCGAACCGAAGGCTTCCAAGGTCTACCCCTTGTCACCAGATGAACAGAAGGAGCTCAACGAATTTTTGGATGAGAATTTGAGGAAAGGATATATCCGACCATCGAAATCACCACAGACCTCGCCTGTATTCTTTGTACAAAAGAAAGACGGCAAAAAACGATTGGTCCAAGATTACCGGTACCTCAACAAATTCACTATCCGCAATGTGTATCCACTCCCGTTGATATCCCAATTGGTAGACAAGGTGTCGAAAGCCAAGCTCTTCACCAAGATGGACCTAAGGTGGGGATACCACAACGTCAGGATCAAGGAAGAGGACAGATGGAAAGCGGCTTTCAACACTCCAAGAGGAGCATTCGAACCCACGGTCATGTTTTTCAGACTCACCAACTCACCGGCAACGTTCCAAACCATGATGAATGAACTCTTCAAGGAATTGATCGACGAAGGAGTAGTGGTTATTTATTTGGATGATATCTTGATCTTCACGAAGGATGACAGGGAGAAGCACAGGGAAATAGTTTGCAGAGTGCTGAAGATCATGATGGATAACGATCTGTATTTAAAACCAGAGAAATGTGCTTTTGAGACGAAGGAAGTAGAATTCCTAGGAGTAGTGGTAAAGGACGGACAAGTGCAGATGGAGGAAGCAAAGGTCAAAGTAGTAAGGGAATGGCCCACACCCCAAAATGTACAGCAGGTCCAGCAATTCCTAGGTTTTAGCAATTACTACTGACGGTTCATCAAGGACTTCGCAGCCATTGCCAAACCCCTTCACGAACTGACCAAGAAAGATGAGGAGTTTGTATGGGATGAACGAAGGGAGACAGCATTTAGGAACCTCAAAAGGGCATTCACAGAGGAACCCATCCTTGTCCTACCCGACACCGACAAGGAAATGAAAATCGAGGCAGATTCCTCAAATTATGCATCAGGAGCAGTACTGTCGATGCTGTGTGAAGATGGAAAGTGGAGGCCGTGTGCCTATTTATCCAAGGGGTTGAGCGAGACAGAAAGAAACTACGACATTCACGACAAAGAAATGCTGGCCATCATCTGAGCCCTGGAGGCATGGAGGCACTATCTGGAGGGGAACCATCATCAATTCACGATCTGGTCAGACCATAAAAACCTGGAATACTTCATGACGACCAAGAAACTGAATAGGAGACAAGCACGATGGGCCCTGTATTTATCCCGTTTCAACTTTGTACTTAAGCACAAGCCAGGGGCTTCGAACATGAAAGCAGATGTCCTGTCGAGACGACCAGACCTTGACAGGGGGGAGGACGACAATAACATGGCACTTTTGAAACCGGAATACTTTCAAATCAAGGCAATGCAGCAAGGACATGTCTTGATCGACGGAGCAGAGTTGCCGATATTGTCTAAAATCAGAAAATCCAAAAACTATGATGAGGCAGTGGTGAAGGCGGTGGAAGAACTGAAAAGGTCACCCACGAAGGTGTTAAGGGAGGCAGAATGGTCAGAAGAACAGGACTTGGTGCTGTATCATGGAAAGGTCTACGTTCCCAAGGACACAGACTTGAGGAGGGAAATTGTAAAACTACATCATGATTCAGCAGTAGCAGGACACCCAGGAAGGTGGAAAACCATTGAGCTGGTCTCGTGAAACTACTGGTGGCCAGGAATGAACAGATTTGTGGCAGAATACGTCAAAGGGTGTGATCAGTGCCAATGAAGTAAAGCCTATTCACACCAGCCACAAGGGAAGCTTCAACCTAACCCAATTCCTTCGGAGCCCTGGACCGATATCTCGGCAGACTTCATCACCAAGCTCCCGAAATCGCAAGGTTACGATGCGATTCTAGTAGTAGTGGACCGCTTCACAAAAATGGTTCGCCTAATCCCCACCACCGAAGAACTGTCATCACTGGGACTGGCCAAGCTGTACCAGGACCACGTCTGGAAGGACTTCGGCCTACCTAACACCATCATATCGGATCGAGGACCTCAGTTTCGCATCACAGGTGATGCAGGAGCTAAATAAGTTATTGGGGATTCAAACCCAGTTGTCGACTGTGTTCCACCCGCAAACCAATGGACAGACTGAACGAGTTAATCGAGAAGTCGAAACTTATCTACGAATGTTCATCAACCACAGGCAGGACGACTGGGCTGAATGGCTGGCCATTTGCGAGTTCTCCCTTAATAATAAAACCCAAACAAGCTCCAGGCAGAGCCCATTCTTCCTAAATTATGGCCGACACCATGAATGGGAACGGAACCCCGGAAGCAGTCGAAGGTAGAAGTGGTAGACGACTTTGCCAAACGGATGACCCAAACTTGGGAAGAAGCGAGGTCAGCCCTGGTAAAGGCAGGAGAAGAGATGAAGAAATACGCGGACCGGCGAGTAGGAGAGATGCCCAAGTACAAAGTGGGGGACAAGGCTTTTATTTTCACAGACAACTTAACCACAACCCGACCCTCACGCAAACTGGAACAAAAGAAAATCGGGCCATATGAAGTGATAGTGGTGCTGACGAAGAACGCAATAACCCTAAAACTCCCCAAAAATTTGTCTATCCACCCCACCATCTCGACTCATCGCACCGAAAAAGCCAATACTCCTACAATCCCTGGACAACAGATGCCGCCACCACCCCCAGTACGAATACAGGGAGAAAAGGAATATGAAGTCGAGGAAATCCTAGACAGTCGATTGCGGAGGGGACGGCTGGAGTATTTGGTCAGATGGAAGGGTTATACAGTAGAACACGACTCCTGGGAGCCCGAGGCAAGCCTAAAAAACGCACCGGAGCGAATACGGGCATTCCACTCGAAACACGCAGCTGCCCCCAGAAGGATCTCGGTCGCGGCATTCGATCGCGTTGGCTTTAGGCCCAAAAAATCTCTATACTGAGCCGATGTTCGTTACCAACACCAAAATTTACAAACCGGAGGTACCAGACGGTAACGAAAATATAGCCTCCCACAACCAAGGCGGCCAGAAGGAGAGCCAAAACAAACAAAATGCGACGATGAGCGGACCAGGAAGAGAAAAAGGCGCCTTGATTGACGTCAGCCATGCGTCTATTGAGGAAATGGACTTGTCAACGGAGTAGATGAGTTCTAAGGAGGGGGTGATGTTATGGTTCGATATTTTCTTCTTTCTTCAATTTCCCTTATCTTTCCTTATCTTATCAGTCACGACACGTATACACACGTGCCCGATGACGTGTCCCTTTACTAATTAGCATTACATATCCATTACGACAGCCTTAGTAAGAACCACAACGAAACCACATGTCCGCAGTCAACCTGCAGCCATGACAAGACGCCATGCACAAACGGTGCGCTTTCCATGGAACGCTGGCTGGTTACGGTGTGTAGTAGTACATGAGGATATCGCATGTATAGTAGTATATATTTACCAATCCAACACCCAGAGACGACAGCTTGTTCTCTTGGGATTTCCGCTAGTTCAACTAGTGTCAGACTAAGTCAACCCAGCTATCCTTTCCATTTCTTTTATCTTTGGTTTTAGTAGTATTCTTGTAGGAGCCATGTTAGTCCTGGACTAGTGTCGCCCTAACAAGTAGGTGGAGAGGAGAGGGGCAAGGTTTAGGGAGTGGGAGTGTTGTGTGTGTAACAGGGAGGCAGTGATGATTGGGTGTGTATATGTGCACTATTACTAGGTGGTGGAGTGATGAGGTGGGCACCAAAGGGGAATTGGTACTCAACAGCTGGGATAGATGAAAGGTGGGCACGTTTTGAGGTATGAGGTGAAGGGACTGGGGCTGAACGGGTTCTGGTGCAATTTACGGAAATCTGGGGAGGGGCAGGGTGATTCTTCAAGAGCCTATTCGCCAGTGAAGGCAATATCAGACGTTGAGACTGAGTATGCAGGGTGGCAGGGAGCTGGGGTGTGGAGCAGGGTTCTGGGGTGCTGGGAACAGGGAAGTAACTGGGGAAGAGGTGCGAGTGCCGTGCAGGGTCACAAAGGTGTCTGCAATAAGGTGGGTTAGCATGTTTGATGAGATCTTTAAAAAAAAGTGAAAGGCATCGTTGTAGATGCAACACTAAGAGAACGTGAGAGGATAAGAGGATCAAATGGATGGATTTGTGTATGTAGTGGTACAAGAGAGAGAGAGAGCATAAGTAAGTAAGTAGTGTCACATAGATATATATATGGTAGTGATTGTCATGTGATCACATCTAGGAGTTAGGGGTAAGGGGGAACCCTTACAATCGCGGGGTCAACATCCCCTTCAGATAGCGTTGGGGGTCAGTTGGGAGCTGCTTGGGTGATGGTAGCTTTAACACCCATGATGCAGAGATCCTGGAAGGGCAAGACGAATTTTTAAGAGGTGTAGGGGCAGAGATGGGAACAGTGGAGGTGGCAAGAGCAAAGGAAGAGTCTCTATATGCGTACTAGAAGTGGTGTTCAGGACTGAGGCAGGAGGCGGAGCTATCAAGCAAGCACCTTCAGGTAATTTGAATGATGGGAAACATTGTCATAAATTCTGGGAAAGGCAGGGGTGTTTGGGGGTGTTTGGGACTGGAACTGGGGCAGAGTGGGTTCTGGTGCAGGGTGGGGTTCTGGGGCTAGGGACTGGTGTTCTAGTATACCTCATCATCTGTAAAGACAAAACCGAGGATCTGGAAGAGAAAGACAGGGTGGGAGAGAGACAGTGTTGTAAGGGCAGGGTCAGTTGGGAGGAACTGGAAGGGAGGCAGAGTTGGGTGTGAACACTGTTCAGGGTCATGGGGTCACTGTATCCAGAAAGAGTAAGCATGTTTGATTGATGTTTAAAAAAAAGTGGAAGACATCTGTAGACGCAACACTTGAGAATATAACAAGATCAAATGGTGGGATTGAGCATGTAAGTGAGAGGGTACAAGAGAAAGAAGAAGTAAGTAAAGTAATACACAACACTTGTATATATAGGTACACAAGCATTAGGTGACTGTAACTAGGGGTCAGGGATCAGGGGTAAACATGGAGTGTTTACAGACATCTAATAGCAACTTTTGGAGTTTTTGACTAGGCTTCAGTGCTAGCTCAGTCAAAAACCGAAAGTTGCCATCAGGTGTTGTCGGTTAAGCAATCTGAAGGGTAGCACACCAGGCTCACCACAATACTGGATTTTGAGCACAGGCAACTTGTAAATCTCTGTGCAGCAGTGCATATAGCCAAGGTAGCATTGTGACTGTTGTGACTCAATCCTTGTTTGGACCTAAGTGTGACCAAAATTGCCATTCAAGGCAGGATGCCTTTGTGGTTGCCATACATGGTATGCCTGCTGTGTTCGCTTCAAAGTTGCATATCAGTCTACTACCAGTTATGTTGTGACAAGATGAGCTGAGATACTACAAGAGTTATACAAGAGCCTGGATAGACAGTACACTGGCTACAACTTGTGGCATCCAATACTTTCACAACCAACAACAGCCAACAACAACTTCCTGACTTTTGCTGCTGAGTTCAGCTTACAAACACATGCAATTGTGAAGGGAGAACAATAAGTAGGGAAACAAGTGGGAAGTAAGTAATGATCTCAGGGTTGTGAGTATATATATGTTTGATCACATGATATCACATGATCGCAAATAGGAGAGAGGGGCTAGGAGAAGGTAAGCTGGCAAGCTTACACTACAGTATACCAAGCCTGTGGTGTCCTCCCCAAGGATGATGTTAAAATAACTGGTTCTTCATGGTTAGTTAGGCATATGTGATAGCAGTAGACCCTTGCAAACATGCAAGGGACCATCTCATTCTTACTACCTATTTATCTATGTGGGAACAATCAAATGTATCTACATCAAACTACATTGTGATTAGATTACCTTGCTTGAAAAGCAAGATCCCTGGGATGCAAAACTGTCCTTATTTGGAAGGGAGCACAGACTGCTTTAGGCTAGGGGTCAGGGGCCTTTGTGGAAGACCCCTGTCACAGTTGTCTTTGGCAATTGGCAAGGCTGACCTTTATCTATTCTCAGAGCTGAACTGGTAGCCTTGGTGTGTCCACATATATACACCACCTGTCTCTGTTGTTCTGCATCTCACAAAGTCTTCACTCTTGTCACAGGCTACTGGATGGACGTCCATGTGTTGTCAAGTCCTTCCCCACTCTATGGCAATGTGAAGCTTCAGACTTGCCTTAGGTTCGAATTCACACTTTCTTGCCTCACTCTAAATGTTTGCCTCATCTCTGGACAGAGCCAGCTTCATTCAAGAAGACAGTCTTGTATGAAATATGCCATGGCTGGCATTGACCTCACTCCATTTGATTTGGCCAGAATCAAATGTCACATTCATTGAAATTGGCAAGCTCTTTTGAGCCACATGGTTTTGACCCCAGGTATTACCTATGGCTGCCATGACAATTGACAACTCACATCAGATGCTATTATCCAGGGACCATTTCAGACCTACAAATCCAAGACTCTGAAGATGTTAGGCATGGATGTCATAATCTATGTTGCATTCATCCAGCATTGTTTGGTCCTTTTTGCAGCTGAAGGAAAAAAAAATGGATGGTGTATTTCCTTTTCAGGAGGATAGTGAAGAGGAGGGTTTGTTTACAGCCACAGCTGTCTCAGTGACCAGCGGGGATGCAGGCAGGACAGTGTCCAGTTGATTGTCTCACCATCTATAGGTGACAGTGAGATCCTATGAAGCCTAAACTAGTATTGTGCATCAGTCCGTTGAGATAGGTTGCATAGACAACGGGGTGTAGATCAATGTTCACCGTTGGCTCAGAAGTACCTTGCTTGGTATAAGATGTGCGTGTGATGGTAATGCACCTCAAGTTTTCAAAAACAAGTGCCACTTGCAAAGTGATCTACCTTATGACCTAGCCTGAAAGTTCAGTAGCAATCTGAGTATTTGTCATCTATAGTACATGATAACAGCTCTGCAAGACCATGAAACAATACAGACTTGCATGCATCATCATGTCTACCACTAGCTGAACATCTATAGAACTTGGCCTCTTCAATGCTGCTACACCCAAGCTGGCACTCTTGTGGGAAACCACATGTCTTCTGCACATACAGCACTTGCTCCTCTTCCCACTATGTCTGTCTGAGGCAGCCCAACTTCTCTGATTATAGCCACTTTCAGGACCTCAGTATGAAACAGGTCCCAATCAAAACTGTTGATGTGCTGATGATGCAGGATGAATGAAACCTCTGCCAAGGTACCCTTCATGATGCCTTCCAAGTCCCACACCCTTGCCCATGCCACCTTCAACGCCCTATTGCTGCAGTACCCACAACTGAGCAAGTTTCCCCTGCACCTCCAGCCACGACCAACCCAGCCTCATCTCAATATTCATCCCCACACATCCCTCTGCATCTGTGAGCTTCTCTGTAAGCCCAAACTTGATGTTGTGCCCCAGACACTGCTGTGAATTCATCCAGGCCAGCTTCCCATGCTGAGATAAATAGGTCAGAGATGGACATGCTGTGGCCCAGCATTGATTCTCGCAGTGTCGTCACAGATCCAGTCAACCCCCCCTTCCATTCCAAACAATTCTGGTGCTGTTCTGAAGCCCTCCTGCTGTGTTACATGCTTACAAGCAGCCAAATCTTGCTGATTGTGCTGTTTTTACTTTTGTATTTCACTTTTTCTACTGCTACACCAACTTACACACTTTATATACCATGTATTCCTACTTCCATAGTGTGTTTTCTACCCTTCCCAGCCCTCCATGTATGTTTTTTCGTTCCGAAATTGAACCTTCTACAATTCTGTGACAGTGTGACCCAGTTCTGTGTGACTACCCCTTTGGCACACCCACCGAGAAAATATTTGTAGCAGGCTTTGTAGGCCTGTTAAAAATATAAAACATCCCCTAGATTTATTAGAAGGTGCTATTATACTCGTAAACAGACTTTGGTGGCACAATTTAAATCAACGCGCGGTCAGTGCGTTCAGTTGTGTTTACTGACCCCTTTCTTGGTGAGTCACAGTACCAAAAAAGGAAACCTGCTGTTTTGTCCCAAATCGGGACAGTTCCAAGGTGTTAGACCTTGCTTTTCAAGCAAGGTAATTAATTGTGTGTGAACATACTTGCTATAAACGGCCGATCAAGCAAGGTTCTTCAATCGCAAAGTGTGATCCTTAATAGCCGTGTGCTTAGATTCACTTGAAACATGGTGGTTAGGGGTCCTCCTATGTATTCCTAGACAGGTGGGTGGTGTAGGCTAACATGGTTTTCCTTCACTCTCCACCAAAAAAAAAAAAAAAAAAATTTGTATATGGGTAGAAAATATTGACAATTCTACTCTGGCAGATTTACACGATCGGTCTCGTTCTCAATCGTTCCCAATCGACGGACTTCTCATTGGGCTTGAAGCTTCAGCGCTCAGCCTGAGTTCGGCTTAGGTCCGGGAAACGATTTCTCTCACCATGTTGACCTTGAACCTGCCAGTGAGATTAATTGGGTCTGCCTTGCGCACGCGTTCCTTCTCATCATCCTCATCGATAATGGCAGCCTTGAACGCATTGGCGCGCCCCAAGGCAGAGAAGCTATCGGCGGAATGGAAGGGCACCAGTGCCACTGGGGGCAACACCAAGAATTTCATCGGTGGTGAATTCGTCGAGAGTCAGACTTCGGAATGGTTCGACGTTGTGGATCCAGTGAGCTCACTTCTTTCTGTAGTTGATGGCCCAATTACTGATTCTTATCACAACGATAGTCGACACAAACGCTACTCTCGCGTGTTCCGCAGACTACAGACTCAGAATTCGAACAGGCCGTCAAGGCTGCCTCGGAGGCGTTCAAGACTTGGAGTCGTACAAGCGTGATCCGTCGTCAACGATTTGTGATTGAGTGGGTCCTTTGTTGACCTTTCGTACGCACATTGGGATGCTAACGCCGTTGCAAGGCTTCAACAACTTATACGAGAAAACTCAGACGCGTTAGCAGCCAGCATCGTGCTGGAACAAGGAAAGACGTTTGCGGGTACGAGACATATTGGTTCTCTTGATCCGCGGTAGCTAACGGAATACTCAGACGCACAGGGCGATGTCCTTCGAGGTTTGCAAGTCGTGGAGAGTGCCATCGCCATCCCATCCAACCTGATGGGGGATAAACTTGAGGGTACGTCGCCTTTTCTCGACTCCCTGACGTGATTGCTCACAGTACCCTCAGTTGCGAAAGACATGGACACTGAGACCCGAAAGGTCCCATTGGGTGTCTGTGCGAGTATTGCACCTTTCAACTTCCCAGCGTATGTATTCCAGTTTGTGTTATCTCACGGATCTAATGTATCTTCGCAGGATGATACCGCTATGGACGATCCCAATGGCTGCGGTTACCGGTAACACCCTCATTCTCAAGCCTTCGGAACGTGATCCTGGAGCGGCAATGATAATCGCCGAACTTTGTCAACGCGCGGGTATGTACTAACGATACCACTTCTAATTTAGCTTGTATTAACCGGCGGTGCCCCGGTAGGTCTCCCCCCTGGCGTTGTCAACGTTATACACGGTGGTGTCCCGACGGTCAACGCAATCTGCGATCATCCGGCCATTAAAGCAATCAGCTTCGTTGGCGGCGATCGCGCCGGTAAGCACATATACGAACGGTGCGTTCATTTGATCGGGCATACGAACTACATCTGAGATGAATACAGCGGCACATCACATGGAAAACGCGTCCAGGTATGTCGGCCACCGCTCATGGTTTGCTCGGTCTACTTGCTTGCTTTCCATAGGCCAATATGGGAGCCAAAAACCACGCCGTAGTTATGCCTGATGGTATGTCTTGTTCTTCTCCCCCGTGCCCTCTACAACGCTCAACAGGTGGCTCATCCAGCAAACAAAAAACTTGGCGCTCAACTCCATAATCGGGGCTGCCTTCGGTGGTACGTGCTTTCTGCGATCATCATCGGTTGATATTGTCTGAACATCTTCACTAGCTGCTGGACAACGATGCATGGCTATTTCAGTCGGTGAGTAGAACACACCATAAGTACAGCTACCAGTACTCAGCCTGTCAAAGCCCTCCTCGTTGGCGAGGCTCAGGCATTCCTCCCCCGGACCTCATTGAGCGCGCCAAGAAACTCAACGTCAACGGCGGGTTTGAAAAGGGTGCCGACCTGTAGGTTGTATCCGGTGCCGGGCGCTACCCTATCAACCATTTTGTTTTCAGCGGCCCGGTGATCTCCCCCAAGGCAAAGGAACGCATCGAAGGTTTGATTGCTTCCGTTCAAGAGGAAGGTGGAGAAATAGTCCTTGACGGACGCGGCTTCACGGTCGAGGGATACCCCGAAGGCAACTTCGTTGGTCCGACCATCGTGAAAGTGACAACCGAGATGAAGGCATACAAGTATGCTTTCCGCGCTTTTTCCTTATCAGAATGTTCACTAAACGGCCTTCAGGGAGGAGATCTTCGGCCCCGTGCTGGTGGTCTTGACCGCAGATACTCTCGACGACGCACTCGATATCATCAACGCCAACAAATACGGTAACGGCACTGCTATCTTCACTCAATCCGGCCCTACCGCCCGCAAGTTTGAGCACGAAGTTGAAGTCGGCCAAATTGGAATCAATGTCCCCATTCCCGTCCCCTTGCCCATGTTCTCTTGGAGCGGTAACAAGGTCAGGGCACGCACTGCCGTGTAAGCCATTTGCTAACGCCTCCCACAGGCTAGCTTCCTGGGTGACATTGGTTTCTACGGCAAAGGGTGAGTGTACTACCATCCTTGACTAAACCCTGCTAAGACTGTATCCACAGTGGAATCAACTTCTACACTCAGAACAAGGTTAGTAGTACGCGCGTTCCACTGGTGCGTTATTTCTGACTTTGCTCTCCAGACCATCACCAGCCTCTGGAAAGCAGAAGATGCCGCAGGCCAACGTGCATCCGTCAACATGCCTACTCACAACTGACCATTTCAATACATTGTACCGACGCATGTAAAATAAACAAGCATAGCAATTTTACAAGGATGTGGAATCTAATTCAAACTTGATTTGTTACTACAGAGCGGACTTCGCACTGTTGCCCATTACCTCGTCTAGGAATGCAATGGCGAGTCGTGTGCATTGGTCATACACGTTCTCAAAGCCTCGCTGTATATCATCTCAGTGGATTTATTACGGAAGGTGGCAGCTGGCACCTACGATACCGCCATAATATGGATCAGGAATCGGTTTGTTATCCAGATACGATCCCCATAACCGCACTTCAGCGGTGGCCGATTTGGGTTTGATTTTCATGAGATTTCGCAAGTTGGTTTCATCTGCAGCCAATATATGGGTGTACCTCGTGAAGTCGGACGTCGAGACTTGCTGTGCTTCATGAGAGATGGCGACACCATGCTACACGATGGATCTGTTGCATAAATAAAACTGTGCGCCGCACACGCAGTATTCACTAAGGATGGGCACCTTCTTGCATGTCGCTACTGTTCTATAGTAGTTGTCTTAGAGATGAAGAAGGCACGTCGCAGAGTCACTCACCGCTCATCAGGCTCCTCTCCAACATGATAACCAGCTGTGCCAGCGCTGGCAACCTCGATGTCGATCCCCCTCCTGGCCGCCACATCTGCTAGGACTGCTTCACCCATCGGTGAACGACATATATTCCCGAGACAGACGACGAGGACCTTGAGTGGAGGATCGGCGACCATAGTGGTAACAAGAGAAAGGACTGATAAGATTAGATTGAGATCCTACACACGTTGATTCTTATCTATAGCACTTGCTTGCTCTCCACGACCATCTAATGCCTTCACCACCAATCCAAATATTCTTGACTACAATCGCCTCGCAGCCGGCTCTGCGACAGCGACAAGGTAAAAGGCAAAGTCAATAGCCGTTGGCCCAATACTCAAATAGACTATTGGCCCAGAGTACCTCCTGAGGATCCTTCAGGTTAAGAAGATCCCGTTTACCTCTTACGATCTAGCTTCAGACGAAGAAGCCAAAAAGCTTTGGAAGAGGAAAGCACCTCCTGGTTCGTGCACTCCGCACTTTGCAGCAAGTCGTTAACCGCGGACGTGTGCAGCAAATCAGCAACTTCCTGGGATACTGGTCGGCGGGCGCTGTCCAGGGGCACGTCATTAATGCTTCTACTGTCGAACACAGTATCTGACTTTTTTCTGCTTGACAGGCATTCACTGACTTGTGAGTAGCCGCCGTCTCAATCACTGCGGTGCTTTTATTCGACCTGGCACTCAATGCTCATGGCAATAGCGAAGAAGCCGTCGAATACGGCGAACTGGAGACATTTCTGCGACTGAAGGACTCTTGGAACGCGGAAATTGATGAAGACCGGCCAGCACCGGTGGCTAAGCCAATTGGTGTACCGGGCGCGGTCGCGCCCTTGCAAATGACACCAGAACACCTCCGTTCGAAGATCCTCGCACCTACATCGTCACCCTTGAAGGGCAAAGGCAAACCACTGGCAGAGAACAAGAAGGAGGGATTATTTGACGTAGGCAATGAATTGATTGGCTTCGGTCTGCAGGGTGTCAAGGTCACCGAGGACGAACTGATGAATCTGGTTGCGGAGCTAGGCCTGGATGGCGATGAAGCCAAGTATTTGGTAGAGGGTTTGAGCACGAACACGTCGAAAGATACACAACCCGAGGCACCAAATGACAAGGCGGCTTCTTTGACGTCGGATGCTGCGAAGACTGTCAACGAGTCGGTCAAGGAGGCCGTGCCAGAGAAGGAGAGCGCGTCAGAGGACGTCAAGAAAGGAGTGGAGAAGGTCAAGGAGGCCGAGGGTTCCAAGTAATTTCATGGCTTCCTGCGGTTGCATGTCCTCTGTCAACTGGTATAATTCGGTAGCATATAAGTTATATTCGGGTTACATTCCGCCATCACAGGCGGAGCAAGGTCATAGAGGCGGAATATCCACCATCGAGGGTGATAGTCGCACCATTCACGTACGCACTTGCAGGACTAGCTAGGTATAGTGCCGTCCCGGCGACATCCTCGGGGCGTCCGATACGTTGAAGTGGAACACTGCGCAAAACTTCTTCTCCGTTATTAGCGGCCAAGGTTTGCGCGGTCACTGTGAGAGCGATAAATGGAAGCCTACTCGCAACGTACGCCCGGGGCGGACTTACTTCTACTTTCGAAAAGACCTTGTGCATCGCGGGTGCGTAAGCAATTCGGTCTTTAGTCAGGAGGTATGTCCGACCTACCGCATGCTATTGTGTTGCTAACGATACCTTCCCAGCCCAGCCGTCCTGCCAAATTCCGGCTCAGGTGGTGTAGGGCGGCCTTGGATGCCGAGTAAGCATATGTTTCGTGGTTGGGCACGCCTAATCCTTCGACGGATCCGATCTTATCGCAGGTGACCATGATGAGTTGTTCATGTCAGCGGGGCAGGGAAGGAGGGACAGCGACTAACGTTTATTATTCGTGCCGGATCTCTGCAAACATCACCGTAGATACTTTCTGCAGCAGCAGCGCGAAGGAGGGGCAGGCACTTCTGCGTCAGAGTGAAAACGCGTTTGAAGGTTCAGATTAATGACTTTGGAAAATCCGGCGTCCTAGGGAGGTCGGTCCACCATCGTGAATGGAAACGATGAAGGAATTAAGTTACCGAATATTGATCAATGGGCTCTTCCCAGGCAGCACCTGCATTGTTGATCAGGACATGCAAACGGCCTTCCCAGGATCCTACGACTTGTACGAGGCGTTTAACTTCCTCCAACTTCTGTAGGTCTGCTGGGACGGATATGCATTCGCCCGGCCCTATCGCTGCCAATTCTGCAGCGGTGGCGTTACATTGGTTCGTGGACCGAGACGAAATATAAACCTGCAATACGAGTGAGTGTTATCGCCAACACTGTCTGGTCCGATTCTGACCTTGGCGCCGTTCCTCACAAAACCAGTAGCTATCTATGGTGCATCAGCGAATAACGACCACGAGGTTTACTGCATCAATCACCATTTTACCAATACCCCTGCTTCCGCCAGTGATTAATACGACTTTGCCGGTGACCTTGAACAGATTGTCGGCCTCAAATGTAGACATCTTGGGTATGGTAAGGCGGGGTGAATAGTGCAGCTGTATCAATGCGCCCTTGGACTAAATACCAGTCAAACATAGATCATTTAGTGTGTCCAATCGCATTGTCTCCGAGGAGGTAAGGAAGAACGCCCAGTCGCCCGCTCAGGTACTCACGGGGCAAGATATCAGAACAATGCAATTATGCCACAACGGCAAGCTATCCCATTCTAAGGTCTATGTCGTATATACCGGAGCCGACTGTTGGCCGGGAGGCACACGATAATCTACACATCCGAATCGGACAGGCCTCCTTCTACCCGTGATCGACGCCTTCTTAGAGGTGGCGAAGAGGTTCGCTGACCAGAGCTTGAGGGTACCAATTGAACGTCTTCTTCGAATCCCTCACGCTTCACAGCCTAAGGCGAGAATATAGTGAAGGCTTGATCCAAAAGGAATTTAGACCAAACTTACCACCCGTCGCATAGAACTCCTGGCCCCCCGAGAACGTCTACGTGGCTTTGGAGGCTCCTCATCGCCTCCAGAATTTGGGTCGAGATCGGGCTTCATAGGAGGCAGCTCGTGTGGCGTGTATTCGCCATTATTAGTAAACACTGTCGGCAGAATGCAGGAAGTCACGACAAGGAGGCATACGAACAGGAATATCGTGGACGCGACAACTGCAGACACTAACGGGAATCGAGATACAAGACCCCTGTAAACGGGAGTTAACGCGAATTAATTATTGATCGTAGACATCTGATGATGGGGAACGTACGTGACACCGCTATGCCGCACTCTTCCAACCAAGCTTGCGGAATAAACACTCAGCTCGCGTCCTTCGCCTCTGCCAAGCGTTTTCCACAGGTCCCGACGACCAATCTCAACACGCGCCATGGCCTTGGAAGTCCCGAAAGAGAATGAGTCTAGAAGTGATATTTTAAGGTCGATGAGTTTGCGTGGAGTGGAAAAGATAAAGAGAGTGGTCGATGAAGAGGGCAAAATGATGGCCTTTTGAAGATCAAGGAGTAAATGCATGAGACTTGACATACAATGGGTACCTGGCGAACCCACGTACAGATCGGCGTACAGAAGCTATACTTTTGTTGGACGGCGTTGTTAACTCCAAGGCAGCCATGAAATTCCCCAGGCCAAAGTTTGCTTCTGTAGCCGGCACAGAGAGTCGGAGAGAGATATCATAAGGTTGGTAAGGAGCGATACCAGCTATAGTAGCCTGGCTATAGGGCGAGGCACCGTCGCTAATTCCACACTGTCAGAAGTGACCAAACGGCAAAGGCCAATTCACTCACCCGTATTGGAAGTCGATAGGCACCTGCCATGCCACTGGAACACTCCGCCATACGAGCCACCCCGCGTAGAGTGACAGGGAGATGACAAGGGGCACGAGGAGGAGGCAAATGAATATTGGTATTATTTGAGATGCATAGGGCTGTAGGAAGGCTGCTGCCCGGTAAAGCAATATGAACAATAGTCGCGGGGGCGCGTAGAGTATCGTTGACACAATTTCCCTTCGTTGCGGAGGCTCGTCGCTCGTCGTTCGTTGTCGTGAGGAGGAGGGGTCGGTCACGCTGGTCATGGCCGTTGGTGTCCAACGTTGTCGGTTAAGCGCCCGTGGTTGTGATCATCGCGACGATGGTGGTGGACTCAAACTACAATGTTCGTGATCTGCTTGGCTGCCAGCCCTCATCGGCGCTGTTCCAAGAGTACACCAGGGGCCTCGTCGCGAAAAGCTCTGAAGACAACGCAGATGTCCCCGATGTGAAATCGTATTCGGA
Organism: Pleurotus eryngii var. eryngii; assembly: GCA_029467805.1. Lineage (NCBI taxonomy): Eukaryota > Fungi > Basidiomycota > Agaricomycetes > Agaricales > Pleurotaceae > Pleurotus > Pleurotus eryngii. Next base: position 1,703,056 of record SZVJ01000018.1, read on the forward strand.
TATTGTTTACTTCAACTACTACCATCTCGGCGTCAGTCTTTCGTTCGTGCCTCGCGATGGATACAAGCTCAAGATGGGGATGAAACGCGCCGAGCTCAAGGACGAATCACTGGCACTTGACGGGATCGACATATACAATATGCCCCCGAGCAAACCCACGGACGCGCAAGCCAAGTCGCGTCGTACTGCAGAACTCAAGTATTCTACATATCCCATATCCCCCATCAACCTCCCTTTGACGGCGGAGGCCAAAGATAAGGACGGGAATGTCGTAGAGCGGCCCTCCGAAATCAGTATTACCCCGCAGACTTCTGGGAAGGAATTCGTGCATGCATTGGGTGAACCTGACAAGAAGGGTGGCGGCGCAGGTCCCTCTAGCGGATCCATCGGCATATTCTGCAGTTGGTCGAAAGATGGAATCATGGTTGAATTTGGAGGACAAGAAGCTATTGGACCCCAAGCTTGGGAGAGAGGCAAGGATGCGGTGTGGCGAGTCATCACCATATTTCCTGCCGAACAGACATGATCGGTGATTCTTCTTTTAATCTCTATTGCGACCACATTCTCATTCTCTTCGTGACGCTGAAGCTATACGTACGATGTCGGTAAGGGACGCCTTCTCCTAATTCGCTTAGCCTGACTGTTGATTTCAGATGTTACTAGTGGCGGGACTACGACGGAGTGCTCTCTGACCAGCTCGTTTGCATACGAATCATATTGAAGTTGCTTTGATGCAGTCTAGCTTTCTTTTGGCATTCTCCATAAAACTTTGATGTCAGGTTTCTTCCTGGATTTGGAAGATAAACTAGAGGTGGTACGGGTTCAACGTTCCACGAGTAACCACATATCCTGGTTATACGGTCGCCACATGGTACTTTCTCAAGAACAGCGCTTACATGTGAAGTCATTCCCCATGTGAAAGCATGTGATTGCACGCACGGATGAGCATAACGATTCAAGAGGTACTTAACGAGTAGACTTGTCGTTCAAGGCCACAACACACCCCACATTCCCCGCACCCCGCATTTCAAATCATGGCCGTCCCCGCAGAATTCACGACGCTCGATATCAGCGGCACGTTCTATATGGTACGTTATATCAAAGAAGATTGATCCAATTTGTTTGAAAATCATGTTGTTTCCTAGAACAAAAGCCTCAGCGATTCCACCGACGCCATCCTTACCGCTCAAGGTGTAGGTTGGCTCAAGCGCAGGGCCATCAGCCTGGGATCGCTGCATTTGACCGTCAAACACTACAAAGACAGCGAAGACGTCGAGCGCATTGATATCGACCAGGTTGTTGCAGGACTTGCAGGCACTCGGGAGGAGCGTGTATTGAACTATGAAGAACGCACTCATAATGACCACGTCTTCGGGCATGTCATTGGCAAATCGAGGAGAATACCAGTTGCAGATGTCGAGGAGGAGTTCCTGAAGAAGGGATGGACAGAAGAGACTATCACGAACGGAGCTATTGAATCGTACGTCGAGAGCGATACACCCAAGAGCGGGACTTCTTGGATCGCGAAGCAGGTATGTTGTTAATTTTCCGCATGGGTTCTAGCAGTAATTCTGTCCTAGATCTGGGGTACCGAGGCCATCGACGGCGTAACGCGATACACTCGCCACGTTTACTTCACTGGTCCCGATGGCAAAGTGATCGAGGCACGTCTTGTCTATGACTATGGTCAGCGCTTCGTTTCTCGTCTGTCTTATCACTCACTGACTGCAATGCCTTCTCAGCGGGACCCCTTCCTGAATCCTCCGCTTGAGCGAAACAGAGTAGTTAGATATCAAATGTACTTGAACCTGAATTCTAGCTCGAGTGTATTTATCAGAATGAGCCACGTGCCTGAGTGAATTCTTCGGTCGGCATGAGAGCCCACGAGCCTCACCTTCCTTGCTACAACTGCACCTTGTCCTCGTTTATGACCGCTGGACTCAATGACACCCTCCTCCAGCGATGGTAGCACAAATTCTTCCGTTACTCAGGAAGTAATACACGAAGCTGAAAGGAAAAAAATCCGGCGCCGCAATAGCGGAGACCTACGAGCGGGACAACGAGGCCGCTTCACTTCGCCGACGAGAACCATGGCACCGTCGCTTGGAACAGAGGCTCGAATCTCGTTCCCCTAGGTTGTACAGGATATTCCAGTTCTGGAGAGGACCACGGCCTAAAGTAGATCTTCCAGGTGATGTCCATTCAACCTTTCAAAATCAAGCGTGCGAAGTCTAACAACTTCTCGCTCAACAGCGCCCGAGCCGTTTCTCGATATCGGTGTAGTGGTCAAAGGATACCATATCAAGCTACCCATTGAATCATCGTGGACCCGTATAACCCGCCCACTCAGGAATCCATGGTTCTTCGCCCTCCTTGTCGCCGCGTACATCATTGGCTTTGCTCTATTGACGCGACAACAGTGGTTCCTGACACCTGCATCGTCGTTCATTGGATGCACGGCCACCTACTGGACCGCCAATGATGGATGCGGTCTCAACGGCGACTTGTGCGGGCCATTCGACGATGGCTCGACGTTCGATTTCCGGTGCCCGGCGCAGTGCGCTGACGTTATCTTGCAGAACCCCAGGACAATCGGCAATCAGCAGATGACCTTGGTGCCTTTGATCGTGGGTGGAGGTGACGATAATGGAACGTATCGAGGGGATAGCTTCATCTGTTCTGCGGCGACCCAAGCGTGAGTTCGCTACCTTTTCCTCGGAACGACACGCTCATTGGATTTCTCTAGCGGACTCATTTCGCATAATAAAGGCGGTTGCGCTAGCCTGCAGCTCTTGTCCAACTTTACGGGCTTCTTACCGTTCTCTGCCAACGGCCTCGATTCCGTTGGCTTCCCAACCGTATTTCCCATCGGCTTTCGGTTTATTGGTGCAAGCCACAATTCACAATGCGAAGACATCCGCGACCCGGTCCTTGCTTTCAACGTAATTATTACTTGCCTTCTCTTCCTATTTCTCCGACCCAAACCTATCATCCTATATTGGTGCCTCGTTTGCATAGGCTTTTGGCACGTCGTTCTCTTTTCGCAACCACATGGTCCACCACCCGCACTCGACACTGCTTTTAGCACATTTCTACCAACTCTCTTCGTCGCGTATGCATTCTGGAGACTGGCCTTCCGCTTTGTTCTCCCCGCTTTTCTCCAGGAAGCACCCATCGAGGCCATGGTTTGGTATCTCGGCCCCTTCTGGGTTACTGTCCTAACAAATGTCACCATGGGCAAGATCCCCATTAACCGTCTCTACGCTGCCGATCTCCAACGAAACGGTGCTATCACTGCGCTCGTCATAATAATCGTAATTGTCCTCATCCTCGCGTTAAACCAAGTTCGCGTCGTTCGTAAGACCGGCTGGCTACCGTACTATCTCGGATGGTACATAATCGGAGGACTGATCCTTCTGGTCCTCTCCCAACTGCCGGGGTTGGAACTGCGCCTGCACCACTACATCATCGGCATTATATTGATGCCTGTTTCTGCATTCCCCACCCGATTGTCCGCAATGTATCAAGGCTTCCTGTTGGGCTTATTTTTGAACGGAGTGGCCGCGTTCGGCTTCGACTCTATACTACAGACTGCGGAAGATGTAAGCATGCCAGGATATGGTAACCAATCGTCGGCTGATTGCTTTGTTATCTAGCTACGGCAGGATGCTCCCCTGGGCTCGGATCTACCAACCTTCCTCACTAATATGACTAGCTTCAATGCGTCGATACCATTCGTTAACTGGACCATTTCTTGGGACGTGTTTCCCGAGGGATGGGACTCATTTTCGCTACTTGTAGATGATGTTGAGCGTTACGCGGGCACCGCGCTCAACTACTCTCTCGCAGCCCTTGAGCCTAGCCTGCCGCATTTCTTCCGACTTGCTGTGAGTATTGAGGCTTTCATTCTGCGCAGTCACTGACCAAGTTTAGCTACGCTCGGGAGATTCGACCGGAGACTTCACAATGCCCGCTACATTATGGCCGAACGGAACCTGGGTTGATCCTCTGCCGGGTCCTTCATAGGCACTTACTCACCTTTTATCATTATTGTCGTACGAATGTAGTCACAAATATGGGGAAGCCTTGGCCCGTTCTGCTTTCGCTGCGAAGTCAGTTGGCGTGTATGTTGTTCGCAATAATGTTACAGTACAGCTACACAGAGTACAAGTTGTTCAAAGCTGCCAACGCCAGCTCGCGTAGAAGTCACGAAGTGTTTACAAGAGACTACGCGGGGCGGTGGCCACGACGTTATCGAGCCACGCTCCCAGCTCTTGATTTACATCGTCTTTCTTCTCCAACTGTATCCAATGCCCCGCATCAATTTCGCGAACGGTGAGGTTTGAGCAAGCTTGCGTTGTGCCGTGTATTTGAAACCGAGCGACACCAATTGCGTCTCGTTTCGCTGCGCCGAAGAACACAGGCTTTGAAACCGCAGGAGATCGAATGGGTACACCTAGAAATACCGCGTAAGGTAGAGTAAATATGGCTTGGAGGAGACTATACCCACTTTTGTCGTCGTCGCTTGAGGCCCCACTGGTCAAAACTCTATACCAACAGACAGGCCCTGCCAAACCGCCCTTAAGCAGATGCTCACTATGAATTCTGCGTTCCTAACGAACACTCCAGAAGTCAGAAACCTTGCTAGAAAGGCCATAGAAGTGTACGCAAACCTCCTCGCTAATCCATGAGCCAACAGCAGTCGTTTTTCCAGCCTCAAGCCATGCACGAAGAGTACCAGTTGGTGCTAAGTCAGTCTTCCACAAATCAGGATCTTCAGCGTACACTATGCTGAAGAACGAGTCGAACTAGTGCTTGGTTATGAGTGTGACTAGACTGCATTGGAAACACAGAGGTCGCCTTACATTCTTCTCAATGATTTCAGGGGCGTCAGGGGCCGAGAAGAACTTCCAGTAACCGACTAATTCGTACCCCGCCAGTTTCTTGGTGAGTGCTAGAAGCTGCTCCATGTCGAGTACAGGCCGAGGGGGCGAGTATCCCACCGCAAGGAATGCGAATGCAATGAATCTGTCTTCGTACAGATCAGCCAACCTGGCCGTTATGTGCGAGCCCCTGAAGTTGTGATTAGACGGCGTCAGGGGGAAAGGGCCTTGGGCCTACCAATCATGCCCAACGGCAATGCATTGCTTGATGCCTTCTGAGTCGAGAAGCTCGATGAAGTCCTTGCAGATAAGTGTCTTTCTGTAGGCCTCAGGATCAGTGGGAATAGAGGTTCCCCCATAACCCAGCATGTCGGGTACGATCAAGCCGTATCCCCGGTCTTTGAAGTGGGCCACTTGATGTCGCCAGTCGTACGAGGTTGATGGAAATCCATGGAGAAATAGAAGGTATGGCTGATCTTTCTGAGGTGCCACCGTAAAGTAATGATAATTGAATCCCCTCGACGTCTTGAAGTCCTTGTACAAGCTGGGGTCCATGATTGATTAATCTAAGGATGAGCACGCAAAATCGCCTTTGAGGAGCTTATATACTGGGGACCTTGTGATGTGACAAATAGTAACGAAATTCCACGCGAAATGTGAACTGAAGCTCTCAAGTGACTGGTCACCGGAAGGTAAGCGATACCGAAATTCGGGGTTCCGGGCCCCGGTTCCCGAGAGCGCAGTCCAAAAGGACAAGATTTGCTCCTGGATTTGAAGCCCTTGTCAGAAAGTAACAAAGCATTTGTATTGTGCAGTTCTCGTTCTGTTGAACGGTAGTTGCTACTGAGGCGCTTAACTTTGGCGCTGACTCACGTAAGCAGAAAAGCCGGGTCGGTCACGACACGGCATCGCGTAGCGGGAGGATACGTACCCTTCCAGAGGCTTCCTCTCCTCTCCTTCTACTCTCACCATGCTTTCCCGCTCAATACGAGCATCTCGGTTGCTCGCATCGAGGCAGGTTGCGACTCAGTCTGCGGGCCGTGTCAGATTATTTGCGACTCCTGCTGAGCCTCCGAAAACCGGTGCCGAAAAGACACCTTCGGACAAGGGCAAAGAGAAGGAGGATGTCGCTGAATCTGAAGAGTCGAAGAGCCAGAAACCAGAGCTACCGAAGGGACTCGAGGGCTTCTTCCAGCAGTACCAGCGGTCGGCGAAGCAGAGTTCTCGTCAGTCTGAATCACAGCATGACGATGCAGAACCGAAGAAATCATCGGGCGATCGCAAGCAACCCCCTCCTCCGCCCGGCGGCAACCCGAACGGATTCACCACCAATCAGCTCATAATAATGGGGACTTCGGCTGCTGCGTACATGTTGTACTCCAGTTCAACTTCTACCAACGCTCGGGAGATTACATGGCAGGAGTTCCGAACAGCGTTCCTTGACAAGGGCTTAGTTGACAAGCTTACGGTGGTCAATGGCTCCAAGGTGCGGGTAAAGCTACATTCCAACGCAACAGGAGCTATGTATCCTGCCGCACCTGTGGGAGGCGAATACTATTTTTCAATAGGCAGCGTCGAAGCCTTCGAGCGCAAACTCGAAGATGCTCAGGCAGAACTCGGCATCCCTAGTCACGAACGCCTACCCGTTGCCTACCACGACGAAATATCCGCCTTCAACACACTCCTCAACTTTACACCGACGCTAATAATCGCTGGCCTGTTGTATTGGATGTCAAGACGTGGAGGGTCTGGTTCAGGTAGTGGGATATTCAGCATAGGGAAGAGTCGTGCGAAGTTGTTCAACAAGGACACAGAAGTCAAAATCCGGTTCAGGGATGTCGCTGGCATGGATGAGGCAAAGGAAGAGGTCATGGAGTTCGTTCAGTTCCTGAAGGATCCCGCGAAGTACGAGAAACTTGGTGCGAAGATCCCGCGAGGGGCCATTCTCTCTGGACCACCTGGAACTGGTAAAACACTACTCGCGAAGGCAACCGCGGGCGAAGCCAACGTCCCCTTCCTCTCCGTCTCTGGTTCTGAATTCGTGGAGATGTTCGTTGGCGTCGGTTCTTCCAGGGTGCGAGATCTCTTTGCGTCGGCCAGGAAGCACGCTCCTTGCATCATATTCATCGATGAAATCGATGCTATTGGCAAGTCGAGAGCGAAGGGCGGCAATTTCGGTGGCAATGACGAAAGAGAGTCAACTCTTAACCAGCTGTTGGTGGAGATGGACGGCTTTGGCACACAAGAGCACATTGTTGTCCTCGCAGGTACCAATCGACCCGACGTGCTAGATCCTGCTCTCATGCGACCTGGCCGGTTCGACCGACATATTGCCATCGACCGCCCTGATGTCTCAGGACGTAAGGGCATCTTCCATGTTCACCTCAAACCTTTGCGCCTCGGCGAAGACGTGAAGGATATTGATGCCCTTGCCCACAGACTAGCGGTCCTCACTCCCGGGTTCTCGGGTGCCGACATCGCTAACGTATGCAATGAGGCGGCTCTACATGCTGCTCGCCGGGCCTCCGAGTATGTCGAAGAACGTGATTTCGATTCCGCCATCGAGAGGGTCATCGTGGGCTTAGAACGGAAGAGCCGCAGGCTCAGTCCTGAGGAAAAGAAGACCGTTGCCTACCATGAAGCTGGACATGCCGTTTGCGGATGGTTTTTGGAACACGCAGATCCCTTGCTCAAAGTCAGCATCATTCCCCGCGGTACTGGCGCTCTCGGCTATGCACAGGTAAGCAACTTCAACCTTCTAAACGGGGCATGACCAGCTCATATGATGTATAGTATCTCCCACCAGATCGATATCTCCTCTCCACCCCCCAGATGATTGATAGAATATGCATGACCCTCGGAGGTCGTGTATCTGAAGAAATATTCTTTGGTCTAGCCAATATTACAACCGGCGCACAGGACGATCTACAGAAGATAACACGGATGGCGTTCGAGGCGTGCGCCAACTACGGTATGAACGAAGTCATTGGTCCCGTCAGCTATGGCGGTGACCGCGCCGCAAAGGAAAACTGGACAAAGCCATTCAGTGAGAAGACAGCGGAGACGCTCGATTCTGAGGTTCGCAAGATGATCACGTAAGTACTGTACCTATTGTTTCCAGTATTGAGCCGCTCATCTCGAAAACAGAACCGCCTATGACCGCACAAGACAACTACTCACCGATCATAAGGAAGACGTCGAGAAGGTGGCGAAGCTGCTCCTGGAGAAGGAAGTGATCACACGGTATGCCCTATCTTATCTTTTTGGACCTGAAATACTTACGGCACTTGCGCACAGTGAGGACATGATTTCTCTCCTCGGCAAACGTCCATTCCTCAACCGAGCGGATGACATGGATAAATGGCTTGACGAGCATCGTGGAGGAAGAAGCGCACCACCGCCCCTTGAACCTAGTACATCGGCTGAGCCTGTCCCGGCTCCTGCTGCGTCCAAGTTAGAAGACGAGTTAAAACACTAATGGCATACCGGTTCGGATCTCCCAGCACCTTTCTAGCGTTCGTCGCATCAATGTATCTTATAGGCATTTTAGAGTCTCCATTGGGGTCACATACATACTTTACTACCTAATGATTCTTTTGCCGAAAAGGTTGACTTTTGTTAGTGGTATTACAGCTACATATGTTGTCGGATTATAAACTATATCTAAACCCACTCCATTCATCTCCTTTGTCGAGCCTGGCAGCGTCGACACTCTCGTATGTGCCATTCTTAAGGTGTGCCAGTTTGTTGTCGATACCTTCGATGACTTCGTCTCGTTCGCCGCGATCCCTGCGAGCATTCTCCCGCTTCAAAAGAATCAAGAAGACGAGAGAGAACACCCAGCCGATGGCAATGTACGCCAGGACGATCCCATGGCCGAGAGTGTACCGCGGTCTGTCTTCCGCACGATACTATTTGCCAGTATTACTGGTCAGCGCTTGTGGGAGCATCAACTAGAAAAAACTTTACAATGTTCGCTGCAACAGCACCGTTGATGTTGCCGCTAGAGAAGATCGTCGGCGAGTGGGTCATGGGAGTAAGGCACGAATGGAATAAGAACGCACAAGCCAATGGCCATCCCCAACGTCACGGATCGTTTGTACGACCCCTCGACATTGCCTGCTACCCACGCGCTTCTCAACAACGTCAGTATGTTGATAACCGTAGAAACAAAGAAGCGTCACTCACACAGCGTTCGCTATGATGCAAACATGGTCGCGGATCAACTATAAACGTGAGAGTCGATGGACAGGCTTACGGATGGTGGGGTATATAGCTCTAAAGGACAGTCAGGGCTGAGAGGAAGGTGCTCGAAGGTGGTACTCACGAAACCGCCAGGTACACCGCAAAGTACGATAATGCTGGAGATCTTGATGTTAACAAGATAATGTAGGCGACCAACCCTATTAAGAGTGAGAACTCGCATCTCCGGATGCATGTCTCTTGGACCCACCTATTCCTAAAAGAACACTGCACCGTGTGTTAGCGAAGACAAGGGGCGTCAACAATTCATTCTTACAGAGTGATATAACTCCTTCTCCCCATTCTGTCACCGAGGAAGCCTACAATGCATGTCACAAGGCATCCCCACGCGTAGACCGGGACGGAAAGAAGGTTGGCCTTAGTTGCCTGGAACCCTAAAAGAACTGTGAGGACACCATCAACAAAGTGATGTTAATTCGAATACCTAGCTGAGAAATTCGAAATTTTTCTGAAGTAAAGCACGGACACATGGAGTAAAGCAGAACGAATATACCTGGTTGATGATTGTAGGAGTGAACAGCGAGAACGCGTATAACGGGCCGTCGAAACCCATGTAGATGCCCACTGAAGGCCGGGGATGTCAGCAGGCATCCAGTAGAGTTAAGTGGCTGCGACTCAACTGGCGACCCAGGTCTTCCAATCCTTCAAGCTCTGCCAAATGTACTTTGAAGAAAATTTCTCCCCGCCAGCACTAAATTGCATGTCATTTTGAAGTCGCCTTATGACAAAAACCCCTATAAAGCCATTATAACCATAGTAACTGGCAGCAAAGGATCAAAGCTTACGTTCAGTTTCAGTAAGGAACTTCGCGTTCTCCGGGAAGCCTTGAACCACCCAGAAAGATACCACGGCAAATACCACCGTGATCAGGCCTTCCAGTATAAAAATCCATGCCCATCCAGGTTTACCACCAATGCCATCCATATTCGCAATAGCGGCAGCCAATAGTCCGCCTGCAAGATAGAGTTATAACACGCAGCGAGTCATGGGGCCGCACGGGATGATGGACTCACTGAAGGCACCGGCGACAGTAGCCGAGGAGAAGAATATTGCTAATTTAGAACCGAGCTCCTTACGAGTATACCAGCTTCGATGCAGTCGTTAGGGAGCTACTATGGTCCTACCTCTATTTACCACCTACCATGAGAGATAGAAAACAATCCCTGTTCCCCCATCGTAATTAGACACACAGCACCTGGGGAACACGGAATTGGACTTGCCTGGATACAGTCCAGCTTCCGCAAGTCCGAGCATAAAACGCAGACCTTGCCACCAAAATGATCAATACGTTGGATGATCACAAGGTAGTTCGATGCGGCTTACTTATCAAGCCGCCATAATCGTGGGCTATGCCATGTAAGGTCTATATACATTTCACGCAATGAGACCACAAGGAGCAACAAATATGTAAGTCGCCACTGACCATGATCACGCCCCAGAATAACATCATCGACGAAAGCCATACGGACGGTCGGAGACGTCTCAGCAGTACGTTACTGATGGGCTTGGTGACCAGATTCAGCTATGTGCGGACAATGAGTGAACCCACTCACCTCGAATAGGGCATAGGGAAAGAAGAAGACTGTCAAGGCAATGAGGTACTGCTTGTCGGTGATGCCAAGGTCGCGCTCTAGATTATACAGCTAGCACATTGGCGTTTAGCGGTCCGTCTCAATTGCGCAGGGAAGGTGGGGGGAAAAGGCGCACCTTAGCATTCCCTATGCTCCCCCTGTCCAGGAAGTTGAGAACGTAGAGGAAGGCCAGCCACGGTAAGATGTAAATATCGATGCGTCGCAAGAGTTTCCGCTCATCGACACCGGAGGTATCGACATCGGGTCGGTACAGTTCGTTGGCTGTTACGCTCTGGCCAGATACATTGTCGGTCTCTGCTGCGTCATACGGCGCTTTGGGATGATCCATGGTAGCGGGGATGCCAGGCGTGCAAGTGGACAAGGAAAACGGAGCTGAAGGGCAAAGTGCATTCAAGAGGTACTTTATAGGCTTTGGATCTGGTACGGTAGATTCGGCTCAGTGCGTAGATTTCCACGAAAGCTGACAGCCAGTGTTTGGTTTGTTGTTGGTTTGATAAGGCCTGGAAGACGCTCAAGAATGAGCCCGTGCATCTCAGTTTGGAATCGGCTATTTCTGCACTCACTAAAGGTCCGTTGATTCAAAACGATCGGGTTGTCTGTACCTCACTGGTATGTAAATGGTAAAGGTAATGCCAGTGATCGCTCGCTTCCGTAAACTTTCAACATTGAAGGTTGTTCGTCGAAGACTATTCACTTAGATGAGAGGCCAACTTCCGGATTGGCCTGCGTGCGCGTCGGTGCCTGTGTGAAACCTTGAAAAATTTGACTGGCACAAAACCTTGAGAAAGTAGATCACAAACAAGCGTGTAATTGGATGGCCAAGGGGGAGATTGCGATACCCCCAGGGTTGCTTCAGCTACAGCCCAACTTCCAAGAGGACATACTATCTGGAAAAGGTCATAATTACGGCAGAGGCGATTTATGGTTTATGTATCTATGGTTAGACACCACAATCATCATTCCTACTAAACCAATACGGGACCGCAAGTAAGCATATATAGCTTTTTGGAAGGGATGCGACTTACCGAGGAGAAATATCTTGAACGCGTTTCCGGGGACCTCATGCTCCCCAAACTTCAGATAGTCGCCTGTGGAAGCCGACGGGGGCAGATTTACCGGAAATGCTCAGCTGATAGGGCAAAAACCGAGGTACTTGTGCTGTCCGGCCTCACGCAAAGGCCCTACGATACGTGTCAACTCCAATTAACTCTTCAATGTCTCGTAAAGCCTCCTTGAGCCACACCTTCACGTCTTCTAGTTCTAAACCCGCAGTTCGAACAATCGCACCCGCACCATCATCAACTAGACTCAGTGACCATATGAGTTTGTCTGGGGCTGTACACTTGAAGACCTGTATGGTCTCGTAACGGCAGGACAGGTTTTTGATAGCGGTTTGTACCAACGGTCCGAAAAGAAATGTTGTAGCAAAGCAAGAGTACGGCGCAAGTTTGTCGCGAAGCTGGCGGCGAGGGAGAGGGGATGCGTCGACCGGGTCGTCCTCGAGCAGCATAACATCCTTGGCCACCCGCTTGCCTTCCACCCATATATCGTTCACGCTGTAATATCTCGAGAACACCCATTCTTCGCCCAGAGACTTGCGTCCGGACGTGAACCAATCCAGAACGACAGCGGACGCATTGGCCGCTAAATGGAAAGTTTGAACCTGGTTGTAGGCTGCAGACCGGAAGCAAGTCACTGGTTCAGGAAGTAAAAATAGCGCGGCCGAGGGCGCGACGGCGAAGTTCATTATCTGCGTCGTCGGCGAGGTCATTTCGTGAGCCGGTCGAGGAAACTCGGTTGGTAGGGACGACAGCCTATCCCCTGGACGTGTTTTGAACACCTTCGTTGAGCCCTGGGTATCACAAATGTATTGGTTTTGACATCAGCGCCATAAGGGCACAATCATCAGTATTGAAAACAGACCTGGGTGAGAAGCACAAGGGAGGTAGCAGCCCCCACTTCTACAGATAAATTGACGCGGTCGCCCCCGACCAGGCCGCCGCCGTATGTCAGGGCGTAGACGACAGCTACCCCATCCTCCGTGACTTTAGGAGATAGTAATTTCAGTGGGTACGTCGACGATAGCTCGGCGAAAGTCACAATTTGACCCGCGAGCTTGTTCAGGACAATACGACCGCCACCGACACTGATCCTGCGGATATCGGTCAGTCGCTGGGCATCAGAAGGTGACATCTGCTGCAAAGGAGGGCAGGCGTCAATTGGGACCGTATCTTGCAGGGAACGTTTAGTGAGTGAACTCAGGCTCGCAATCGGAGTTCGGCGTGTCATGTCTTTTTATTTTGTTCATATCGGGTTGCGTACTTGGCTACATATCAAGGGATGCGAAGGAGCGTATGGATGGCAAATATCCGAAATAGAGTAAGAGGGGAAAATGCGGTCTATCGATATGTACAGGAGAAAAGAGCGATGAGGGGGAGGGGGAATTCAACGAAACAACATTTCGGGATTGGAAAAAGGCATAGATCCCTGTGCAATAAATGGGCTTTACAGTCTTGGGTAATGAGTGTCAGTCCGCAATGGGAACCAGGAGAGAGAAACAGAAAAAAGGAAATGTGAACAGATCAGTACTTGCGCGTGGCAAGTGCCCTTATTTCGTAGAGATACGAACGATCAGGCTCGGCGGCTTCCGTTGCTTTGGATAGAGTGGCCTTCCACCCCTTCATTTCGGTTCGATGCCGTTCTTCAGCCTGCCGGCATTTGAGGAGGAAAGTATCATCAACTTCGCAAACCATCGACGCTCGGGACCCACGATCACTACCGGAATCGGACATCGCACGCGTTCGACTGCATGAAGGACTCGGTGCTTCAGAAGACACGCTTGACGAAGTTGATGTTGTGTGCGCTACACCATCGGACGAGTTGAGGTCTTTGCCTTGCAAACTGGCTCGAATGGTTCCACCTTTGGTTTCCCAGTCTTCGGCATCTTCCTCATCGTCTGCAAGGTTTGCGAATACATCGGGTTCGTCCTCTTCTGGCGGTAAGGTTGATATCCAGCACATCCGTGATGGATCAAATATCATGTTGCCGACTATCCGGGCGCCAGAGGCAAACGAGCCCACGGGGGATCCAATTGACGATCCCGTGAGATGGGTGATCAGGGCTGGGCGAGTGGACGTCCCAACGACGGCATCGAAGTCACGAAGGACATGGTCGTTGCCCTCCCAGCGTAGATTTTGCGGGTTCCATTTCATATCACCAACGACTAGAACCTTATTAGCTACAGGTCCACGACGAATATATAGACAGGAGGCACCTTTAGGGGCTCCTACTCCGCCCAAATTACGAATCAAAGTAGGCTTTCTCCTTGTCCCGGGTGTTGTTGGAGATGAGATATTCCTCTTCTTCTTCGGAAGAGGCAGTTCTGTCTTGGAGAGTGAGTCTATTCGACTTGTTGTTCGTTTGAGTGTATTCGTGGGAGGGGGAGGTACGTGGTCTAAATTACAATTAGAATCGGTTGAAAATTGTGAGGCTTTGTGCGTACCTTGGCCACTGTCCGAGGCTTCACGTCGACCCTTCTTTCGGACGGTGCCCTTCTCTGTAGCCTTCGACGGGTAGGTCCCCCCCGGTATGCGATTGCCATATCCCTTGGGCTGAACACGATATCGAGCTTCTTTTTCTCGATCAGCGGGGAGGTCCTCTATACTGTCAAGTTCCGTGCCATCGCCATAAGTCCGCTGACGCTTTGGTCTTCGAAGGACTTTAGGGGCGACGGGCTGGGGAATACCTGATGGTTTCTGCGATTTGAGGGATAGCGAGGAAGGCGGTCTCGGAGGAGGGAGTGGCGAAGCAGATCGGATTGTCGAAGAGTCAGGGGCATTGACAGTGCCCCATACGGTGCTAAGTGCCGGCCGTGATTTCGATCGTTGAGTGGGCATGGTTAAGCGGAGAGCCGCCTGATTAGATGAGGGTGTACATGGTCGAGTCGGTGGCACTTTGTAGTCATGAATGCGGCTAGTTGTGTTTTTATGTGATTTAGCTCTAGAGGCGTATGTTGCTTCTTCATATCGAGCTTTGGAGCCACTTGCGATGGGTGCCGGGAAGCCTGGCGCTTGGGGTTGACTCGTTTCCATGAGCGATGAAAGAGATGCTTTCCGTGTGAGCTTTCGCGTTGTTGATGGGGGAGTTGGCGGCTTGAGGCCGGAATGCGACTTCTGTCCACGAAGGCTTCCGGGCTTGGGTGAGAGGAATGATGATGGCGGAGTAGGGGCAGGGGAGAGAGCTTCGAAGGTCTGAGCACGGACGGGACCTACACGGAGCGGTGGCGATGGTGTGAGGCGGAGCTTCTGAAGCTGCCTTGTCGAGGATGGTGGCGGATTTACCGGCGATTTGGCCCGTTCGTGTTTGAGTCTAGACGGCGGCCGTAGAGATGGCGCTGGGCGACGAGGAGGAGCGCTCGTACTACGGTTGGGCGATTTCCGTAGTTGGGCCTTGTTCTGGTGTGTGGAGAGGAGGCGACTTGGGCTGAGGTCGACATCGTCGCCGATGACCAGCCCCATCTCAAAGTCGTCTTCGGGATCCGGGCTCGCTATCTTGACCCGAGTGTCGGTCATCCCGACCTTCTTCTTCAACTCGAGTATTCGATTGAGCTTTCTACCGCTGTGACCGGTATCGAAGAGGCCTGTGGGAATGAGAAGCCCATCTAGCACTCCCCCGTCGTCCTCGTCTGTTTCGAGCTCGTCCCCGGTGTCAGGCTGAGAAACAGACGATGCGGAATTCGATGGAGAAGCATCGGCGAGACTAAGAGATGAGTAGGCGTCCGACGACTGTGACGAGGAGGTGTGGTCTTTGTCGCCCCATTCCAACGAGTTCTTTGACGAGCGATGGTTAAGAGACAAAGGTGCGAGCGAGAGCTGCGTGAGATCGTCAGGAAGAGCGAAGGCCGTTTCAAAGTCTTCCTCGATAGGCGTTTGCTGTGGAATCTTGGCGACGGGTTTCGGTAATATCGCCGACGCCTTGATTGTGGACACACCTTCGTCGTCGTCGTCGTCCGCGTCGGATATGGGTTGTGGTTGTGGTTGTGGCGGGCGTATGTTGAAGAGCTGGGGTTTGTGAGACGAACCGGACGAACCTAGTGTGAATCCGGTCGCAACCTGCACCTTCGCTGTACTGCCCAAGTCCATCTCCACATCCCAATCCTCATCGCCGTCGTCGTCTCTGTTGATGACTGAATGGATCGGCTCGCCCTCTGGCAGGTCAAAGTCTGCGTCTGGCCATTCCTCATGGGTCAAGACCAGTTTCGGGGCAGGTACGGTGGTCATGCTAGATGACCCGGGGTGTGTGAAGGGAGTGGAAGGAGGGATTCGGGAGAAATGTGGAGATCCGGTGGAATGAGAATTAAAAGGAAGGATAATAGCGAGCTGGACAATGTCCTCGATGTTGTCGACAATGGCGAGATTTCAGTGCGGGTGCATCTGGCGGTCGAGTGGATGTGTGAATGGAAAAAGGCCTCGTGTAGGTCAACAACTTGGCGAACCCTGCTGGCTGTGTAACGCTGTCACGCTCCGTGTACAAATAATATACAACATTTAATATGGCCTTAGGCGCCGGTACTCCTCCGCGTTCTGCTCAATCTCGTCCATGTCCGAGCCGTGGCTCTCCTCGTCGCTATCACCTCCCTTCCACCCGCTCAAAGCTTCGTCCAACCCACTTCGCAGACGAAGCCCCCTTTCAGCCATGGTGTCCGCGAATGCATTTAGCTCGCTCGGGGTGTAAACTTTGCGAAGTGGTCCGAAGGCCAGGAGATATAGCTCTAGACGGTAGTTTAGCTAGGATAACGCATTCCGTAGTCGCTTTGACTCGCCTTTGGCCAATGGGCAGTCACCTATCGCCCTGTATAGCAGCCTTTTAGCTCGCTCTAGCTGGCCGACACGAATTTCGAATTCGAGGTAGACGCGCCATATTACATAACTAGCCCGAGTTCTGCATTCGAAGTGAGTGATTTCCGAGGAGTAACATCATCAGAAACATACCGTTCGCTCTCTGTAGCGCTGGCGAGACCTTTCCGTGTCCGCTCGACCTCGCCCAACCATCTTCCCTTCTCCCAGCCAGCAATCCACACTTCCTCCACCCGCCTAGCGACGTCCTTCTCCTTCCAATGTCGACTTCCTGCCGCTTCGTCTCCTAATATACTCCTTACTCGTCCCCACACCCCCTGGCCTTTTTCAGCCTCCAGGAACATCGCCAACACAAGCGAGTTGCTGCCATAAGACTCGAGCGCAGCTGCCGCCCGATCCCTCAGCAATACCGGAGGCATTGGGTTTCGAAGCACACCGCCATACCGGTACGTCATAAGAACACTTGCCGCGGTGAGGCTTTCCCGAGCCACGTCGTCAATTTCAAGATGGTCCTTGTATCGGTCGAAAACTTGCAATGCAGCGGGCAGACCTCCTCCAACCAACAACACCAGTAGTGCCTGTATCTGTATCCAAGCTTCTCTATCTTTCCATGCTTCATTCTGACGCTGCGCATTGACGACAGCTTCCAGAGATCTCTTGGCTCTCAACGTGCCCAATCCTCCTTCTCCTTCGACACCAGCTGCTTTCATTACCACATGCAACGCCTCCGCGTCTTTCCCAGCCAGCCATTCCATCTCGGCCCATTCCCACCACAGCCCACCTCGGGCGAGCTGCGCATCCGTAGACGGTGATGAAGCGATGAGCACGGTGTGGTAGATCTTCCGCGCTTCGTCCAGCTTTCCGCGCAGGCGTTCGAGTTTGGCGTGGAATGACCAATGGGGCAGCGAGCCTTGCGCCTTCGACAGGAAGGTCCGCGACAGCTTCGTCGCACTAGAATAATAGAGTGAGCTCTGAATGAATCTATTCTAATAGAATTAAGAAGCATACGTCTTCGCATTCAATGTGTGCTCGAACGCCAAAGCCAACTCGTCCCACTCAAAATCTGTGGCGCTGAGCCGTAGCTGCTCAAAAACCCTCCGCACTAACAGGATATCTGCACTTTCCAGTTCTTGTTTGGACCAGAGCGACTGCTTCGAAAATACAAGCCCCACATCCAAAGCCCCCAGTACTCCGTACCCCCAGGATTTTACCGGTCCGAATACGGGCGTGTACTCCTTCGAACGACCGACAATGACCCCCGCGACAGCATCAGCGAGAACCACCTTTTGCTCCGATGGCGATGGGAAAATTGAATTCAGCAACGCCGGAGCTGTTAGATGAGTGTACGCCCATCTATCATCCCAGGACTCCATGCCATCGTCCGAAACGAGGGTGTTGGTGAAACCTGGGATGTGAAGGCCAAGGAAAGAGAGCCAGGATAGACGAAAAGCGTCCTTCGCGCGATTGGTTTTCAAGTCCATCAACATGTCTCGAACATCCGCGAAGAGAATGGTTGTGTATGGATCTGTTTCGGACACCGCATCGCAGGAGCGAGAGGGCAAGTGGGAATGTCTGTCGAAGTGGAGTTCAAGGAGAGACCAGCGTAGATAAGGGTCGGAGATGTTGAGGTTCAAGCCGAGCGCCAACGAAGTCTCTGAGTTCCTTACTTGCTCAACGTTCTTGGACGTAAACCAAGTCGACCATCCCTTGGCGCCAATTTCTCCGATCCTTGGAGTCTCCGACTCCCAAAACTCTTCCAGCGAATTCAAAAGGCGCGGAAGCGACAGACCGTACAAATCTTGAGGCACTTCAAACGTCCTGCGGATTCGCCACTGTGAATCCAACCGAACCGATACACGGAGAATGAAATAGACTTACAATTCAGATTGCGCTTGGAACATGGCCATGGCGCGTTCGGTGAAGCCTGCATTCCTAAGCTCAACGGTAATCCTCCAAAAGACCCTAATTTTGGCTAACTCTAGCTCCCCTAACGCAGTCAGGACACGTCTTGCGTCGTCAAGAATACCTGCTATTCCGTTGCTTCCCTTCCTGATCCTCCACTCTAGCCATTCCATCCACAGGCTAGGCCGGCCCAACTTCAACGCGCCCTCCCACTCGGCACGGACTTTACTCTCATGCCACACTTCCTCCCCTGCTTTCAGGTACTTTATTCGGAGGCGGGTTGACCCGGCGTTCTGAGAGTGTGCGGCAAGTGCACGTCCTAATAATGAGAGTGTAATCTCTGAACGGGCTCTAGTCGCATTCTTAGATGTAATCGGAATTGTAGAGAGCGTATGAGACAGAAGGGCTAGCCAGTTCGTTATTGAAGTAGGATCCGCAGAGAGCTCCTGTTCCAAGGATTTGATGGATACCTGGAGGGATGTTAGCTCTGTCGCAGAGTCGGTGTCGCTTGAGCCATCATCGGCTCCTTCGTATTCGGAGGAACTCGAATCAGTGCGGTCGTTGGGTCCAATATTAATGGAACGGTAGGACGATTCCGGGTCCTCGTTGCCCTTCCGAGTCGGAAGACGTATGAATCCGTCTATTTCCTCGTACCTGTGAGTCTCGGCGGGATTTACGATCCTACGTTTCGGGGGAAGCGCCAAGAGAGCGCGTGCCTTGGAATCCGTGAGGCTGGCGGTCTGTCGATACGCAGGCGATTAGACGTGAGAGGCGAGCAGCTCATGGCTAACCTTGATTCGCTCTCGTGGGCCGATCTCAACACCATTACGGCTGCGATGGGATGCTGTCCAGGCTGAAGAGAGTCCCAGGACCTTCTTGCCACCTGCCCCATCATTAGACGTCAAAGAAAAGAAAACATACACACGTACGGCCGACCAAGTGGTGCTTAGGTACGTCTCCGGCATGCAGTCCCCCGTACAACACATTTAGAGGATCCCCCTTAGGATCAGAATAACAGACTCGTTTCGGGGAGCCTTGGCTAGACTCTAGTGGAACGAGTGCCTGCCGCTTTCCTCCATCTTCGGTGTGCTTCTTGGGCCTATGATGCTTGTCGTGTTTGCTTTTATTGTCGGCCTGATGCCCGCGCTTCTCTCGACGCTTGTCGTTGTGCGAACCCGACGGTTCGTTGGGGGTTTGACGACCAGAGTCTAATTCGGGAAATGAAGAGAAGGAAGGGGGGAACGAGGAGAATGAGGGTGCAGACATGGTGGTTGGATGGGAAAGAGCGAGCGAGCTGTTACTCCGAGTCCGTTGCCGAGTTCGTTCAGACGAACCTTGTTCAAGCTTGCTCAGTGCTGCATCAGAGAAAATCACGTGAGGGAGGAGCTTACCTAACACGGACACACATATATTTTTAGTACTGCCACTTGCATCTAGCGAGACGCGCTTTGCAACTGTATATAAGGTCTGCCTGGTGCCACCTTCACCTCCCCATCATCCCCTCCTCAAATGCGCCCCCTCACGGAAGACGAATCAAAGGCCGTGTTCTCGAAACTAGCAAACTTCATCGTACAGTACCCCTTCCTCATCCAGGATCTCCGCAGTGCTGACGGTCGACGCTTCGTTCGCAGGGAAAGAATCTGATACATCTCATCGACCGGCCAGACGAGCCATATTGCTTCAGGCTGCACAGAGATCGTGTTTTCTATGTCTCCGAGTCCTCGATGCGCCTAGGGATATCCGTAGCTCGTCCCAATCTCGTCAGCCTCGGCACATGCTTTGGTAAATTCAGCAAAAGCGGCAAATTCAAGCTACACATCACCTCGCTCGACTATATCGCGAAATATGCTAAATACAAGGTATGTCACTCAGAATATCCCCGCATGGTACTCCACTAACGGCCCCTTCTAGGTGTGGATTAAGCCGAATGGCGAGATGCCATATCTGTATGGCAATCACATACTCAAGGCGCACCTGGGCCGCATCACTGAAGACACTCCAGAACACCAGGGCGTGGTCGTGTACAGCATGAAGGACGTGCCTTTGGTGAGCACCCCAAATCCCAGTATTTCTCTTGGCCAAAGTTTACGACAACATTCTCCCAGGGTTTTGGGGTTACTGCCAGGTCAACCGTAGATACCCGCAAGCTCGACCCAACAGCCATCATTGTCTTCCACCAGGCGTACGTGCCCCAATAGGTTCCCTTTACTTCTATTTTCTAACGAAACACCGATCACAGAGATGTGGGCGAGTATCTAAGGGATGAGGTATGTCATGCTTGATCGCATCTATTGCAGAGCCCCTTCTTATGGTATCTTGTCCCAGGAAACATTGTTCTGATCGCAAAATGATGTATGGAATCGAGACCGTTCGGATACATTCTATCGCCAACTGGCGTATGCAGGGCGTACGCCTTGAAAGCTGAAAAGGAAACACTCCGTATTTTACCATGTAGCACAGCAAATCCCCACCCAGCGCCTCAAGTGCTTGTCTTCGGTAGTTAGTCTTCCTCATGTTGTGTTAATGTGCTTGTGGTGACATCTGCGTAGCGCGGTGATTATAATTTAGGGTCTGCGATAAGCCTCCTCCGATCAGGCAGGGCTGTAGATAAGGGATGTTCTATTGAATTCGATGAGAGACCCAAGAATATTCTCCGCCAGTCATCGTCTCATGTTCTTGTCAACAACGTTCCACTTCCATTCGGGCATCACAATCACATCATACATGCGTTCGTTGAACATGAACAGGTAAAGTAGTTTTCGATAACCCGCAGGTAAGTGCTCCGTGATAGGCCGCCTCTCAAAGGATCACATCCCGCGCATGTTGCCGCTAGTTCACCGCTTCGTCAGAACGACTTCCCACTAGCCACGTTGTCTATCTCTCGGCTATGCGCTGCTGCTGCGGCAGCTTCCTCGGGATGCTCGTACTTCACTCTATCCCAGTTCTTTCCGTGGGCCACGACATGCAGCAGGTCATTCCGGGAACTAGCGATGGTTGATCAGCACAAGTCTACCGATGTAAATTTAGCTCGACAAGTTGACTCACTAGTTGCCCATAGTATCCGCCACGATCTTGACTTCGGCGATTTTATCGAGCGAGATCTCCGCGTAAAGTATCGCTTCGACACCTGGGTCCACTGGTTCGGTGAGGGTAGAACCGTCAGGGCCATAAATCTACGGTTGGTCAGTATTTGAATGTCACGCCGCTTGGTGTCATGAACGCACACAAGAGAAACCTCCGCCGGGGAACTTGAACCACGGGAAGCCCGTCATTTTCATCTTCGCGGCTCCAGCTTCGCTGACTATCTGACAGCCAACGATGCCGAAGCACCCTCCTTCCATCGCTACCAACTGCGACATGCGGCTAGAGGCCTCGCCACTGACAATGTAAGGAGCTCCTCCCTGGTAAGGAAGGAAGGCTGGCCACCATCCACCCACGAATATCTGTGGGTGTTGTGCATAGAAGTGACACTTGAAGAATGGCTGGTATTTTGTATTGGTAAGTTCCCGCGAAGGTTGAGGAATATCAATATTTCCGAATCACCTGGATGTGTTCCCAGCAATTCAGGCTTCCGACGCGGCCCCATTTCGTCTGCACGACATTATGGATCGATGGAGCTAGGCAGAGCTTATGCATCAGCGCACACTTGAATGCGAGATTTGTAACACCGTCACGCACCACTTCCATCCCCAAATATTGTCTTTTCATAATGGGTAACCTGGACATCGATATAAAACTAAGCGCTTGCATCGATCCAGATGGACTCCGTGAAAGTAGGACTTTACCTTGATCTTTCGGCGGTGGTTCGCGATTTCTCCATTGGATGTGATGGTGACTTGGGCAATATACAGCGAGCCGCCGTCAGCTTCGGCGAATCCGAGGACAACTGTTACAGCAGTCTCCTTGACTGCTTCACAAATTTCCTTCATTTCAGGGGAATGAACGGCCAAGGCATTTGCCTGGTATTCTTTAAGAACGGGTTGGCAAGTGACGAAGTCGTTCGCCCAGGGGGTCCATGGGTAACCTTTGATTATTCCTCAGCACACTGGGATATGAATTGGGGCGTGACGTACCAGGAATAAATAGCTCGGGGAAACCAATGACTTTCGCACCAGAGGCAGATGCCTCTTTGATGAGACGAACGGTCTTTTCTACGCTTCCCTTTAAGTCCATCCACACACTGCAAAGAATTAGCAAAAATTGCTGTCAGTTTGGCAAGCTGGCTTACGGTTCGGCCTGTATGGCTGCGACCTTGAACTTGCGGGTGTCGCTATTCGATGGATTCAGGGTGAATGGCATGATGCTCAAGAGACTTTGGGAAAGGTACAAATGAGGTTTAGAAATAGGTATAGGACCTAATCCCTCTTATACCTTTCGTTCACGCGAGCTCTGCTTGCTCTCTCAGGTTCTCTCACTCGGAAAGTCCAGTAATGTTGCTCCCATTCGGTAGGAGATCTAGGGTGTCTTCGGGTGGCGACATGGCATGCGAACCCGCCAAGGGAGAAAAAATTGAATCAATTCCTTAGCCGCATGATGGGGGATCCATCGCTGCCATAGAAGACAGTATTCTGATTATTCTGAAGAAGCAACACACACTGGTGAGAGAACGAGGATATAAATGACCATGACCTTCAATGGCTCGAAGATAAGCGGTCTGAGAGTGGCTTGGTGGTTGAGAAACGTAATGTTCCTCCCAGGGGCGATAAAATGCGTATTCCCTGCGTGGGGAGATGTGGTGATGGTTCAAGCAGTAAATTGAGTTGTTTAGCGCCAAAAACGGCCGCTGGGTTGCAAAGTAGCCCCTGTTTTGGTTCCATGACCGTGTCGTGGCAAGCGTCTCCGTGCCGCGACTGCTCTCATGCCTGCGTCGCAGAACCCGTACATTCGATGGACCAATATTCCCGACGCTGAGCTCACCGTGGACGACGTCAAGCAGATACTCAAACATTTGGCCGACGATGTTTGGGTTGTCGCCGCTTGTTTCGACCGCCTCGTTGACGATGTGTCGTTGCAGCGACAACTCCTCGACCTCGGCCTGCAGCGGAGCGAGGGAGCTCTAGGGAGAAGTCGGGAGGCTGCTCTCTTCAACTTCCAGCCATCCACTGCCGAAGACACCCCCCCTGTTTCCTCCGCAGCTGTTTTGGCAGCACACTTCCAGGGCGTGCCTGCTGATGCGAGGCTTTGCCAGATGCGCTCGGTATTACTGGATAGGCTGGACAGGCTGAACACCTATGAGGAAATTCTCAAGACGGCACCCCTTGGAGGCCGTGATGCGAGCGAAGAGGCGGACGACTGGGAAGACGACCCTTGGGCGGATGAAGGAGGCTCGTCTGCCGCCGAACAGTCATCTGCTTCTGCCACGCCTCAATTTCCCATCTCACCTTCCGAATTTCTGTCAGATGATTTGTGGCGGTCAGCCATATCCTTAACGACGCTTCAGTGGCTTGAGGCCTCACGCACGCTTCTTCAAAGACATTCGGCCAAGCTCTGGAAATACCGTTTCTCAATATTGCGTTGTATACCGGCTCATCTTCATCCCACCGAGTACCGGGATTGGTTGCCTGAGATCGACCCCACCAGTGATACTGAACGGCTTCCTGTGGAAGATAATTGGAGGGCATGCCAAGATTGGTCGGAATCGTCGGAAGCGCAACTAGTATTAACCGAATGCCCTCATATCTCGTTCCCAGAACTATCAATCTCTCAGGATGGCGACCACGAACTCCACACCCATCCCGAACCGCTCTCAGCTGATGAGCTATCCTCGTGGTACAAGCGTCGAGTGGATCACATCATCTCATCTACCGGGATGATTGATGTAGCCTTGGCTATAGTACAACATGGGGCCTCGAGGGGGGTCCCCGCATTGGATGAGCTAGGGGAAGAGCTGAGCCTTCTATCACGACTTGTATATGATGCACCTCAAAGCGTCCAATCCGAAGACGACTGGACATTAGCACGATGGCGGGCCATGGATTCCTCTACCGTCATACGATCATACCTGAAAAACAGCACGCCGGAATCTATTGCTGAAGATATCTCCCGACTAGTATTGCCATATCTATTTGTAATTGAAGCGCGTGCTGAAAGGGCAGGCAACCCCGATCCATCAATCCCGACACGTCTCCTTCATGACTACATTCTTTCTGCACCTCTCTCACTTGTTGCTTCAATTTTCGAGGCGTCTAAACCAACACTTCCCGCATCTCAACGCCTTATTCGTAATGACGAAGATGTTACTCGCCTTGCCTTGGCCTGTCTATATGGCTGCGGGAGTCTTGACGAGTGGCCGACGATGAGCCGTATCTTTGAATGCATGCCCGCTTGGGATATCGCCCAAGACGAAGAAAACGATGGAGACACGGCTGACACGACCATTACATCGCTTAGCGCCTTTGTAACCCCCACGACCTCCCGTGCACAATGTACTCCTGCCGACTTGCTTGTATTTTTCAAACCTCTCCCCATCGCTTCCTTATCCCGTGCCTTGGATATTCTTGACATTCATCTCGAGTCGGGTGAAATACTATCCCGATGGAGCGTTCCCGCCCCATTACGCTGGTTTCTGCAAAGCCACAACGATGTGTCGCAGCAACGGGCTTGGGCGACTCGAATGGCAAGACGGGCCGGAGGCACTTCTGACAAATTGGATACATTGGACGACTGGGAATGGCTGCTCGAAGACATGCTGAAACTCACCAATGAGGGAGAATCTGGGCTTCGCGGTGCCTTTGGCCTTCTCCCAAGGAATGAGGTCATCGGCATATTCCTTGGCGGTTTGTTGAGCTCAGGAAGTACGCTTCGTAGTATAATCCTTGGCTATTACCGCTAACTCCGTGACCGAAGAACTCGATATAGCGCAGTCGCTGTTGAAGGTACTACGAACGAAGCTCTCGTTAGAGCCTCAGACCATCGAAGATATCTGCCTGACTTGTTCGCGCGAATTCTACGACAATGCCGGTTCTGGGAATTACAAGTTCGGTGATATGAAGCTAGCCTACGATTGGTATGTAGTCTATTCCAGGTACGCAGCAATGGTTACTGACTCAGTTATTGAAGTCTCGACTTGCCTTCCCCTTCGCCCCGGATTACCCAAGAAAAGGAATTCATCGAAGCAACTTCTCGGCTTGCATCATTTAACATCACATCTCGCCCAGGAATTCCCATCTCGCCTATCGAAATACGTCTCACCAAGGATCGTCTATCCCTCGTTGCCCAAGTATTGTCCAGCAACGCCGACGCTTACAAACACACCGAGGTTATTTTGGAGCTCGTCCGCAAGCTTGGGTTCCGTTATGATACGGTCGCCGAAGTGAGGACCCTTGCCATGCTGGCGGATAGCGCTCTTCAGGGAGAAGACTTCACCAGGGCGTACGATGCTAATAAGCGGATGATCGACATCCTTCACAACTTTATTGAGTCTACGCCACTCGGAAAGGAAGATGTCCAAGTCAAGCAAGCGTTGGAAGTCTGCTGGGTCGCCTGCTATCAGTTAGGTCGACAGCCCGAGTTCGACGATGTAGAGCAGAAGTTATCCTTACTTGGGTATGCTTTGGAACTATGCCCCAGTGACAAGCTGCACGACATATTGATTTCATGGCGTCGACTGGAGACGGAAGGCTTCGAGGCGCGTCAAGAACGACTAGACATGCGCCACAACGACCCAACCGCAGCATCGGCGAAACGCAAACCAGCAGCAGCTGTATCGTCATATCCAGCAGCATCTCTGCGTGCAAGATTGCAGCGTTTCCATATGCCGACGCCACCCCTTCTCAGCACACCTGATGCTGCAGCACTCGCGACGAGGACATTCAGGAGCGTCGCCGCTAACTTCCCGTTCTCTGTAGGTAGCCGCGGACGTTCCCAAGCCTCGCATCTCGACGACGCCGCAAGTTCGCGGAGCGGGAGTAGGAGACCAGAGGGAGACGATGTGTCTGCCCAAGCGTCACGGGTCTTGTCGAAGGGCATTGGTTGGCTCATCGGGGACGAATGAGTATGATACATACGTTTCTGCAATGCTCTCATGTTAATATTTTTGGTCTGGAAGAAACTGAGGTTTTAAACGACATGCAACGAGAGGTATAATTTTAAGGTGAACATCGCTTTACAATATATAAGGAGTGGAATGATACGACAAGGGGTGTTACATGGGATTTGATATATCCAAGATGAAGTCCTGAGAGGATGTCAAAGAATGGGGGGACACCGTGGATGGATGGGTATGGCCAACAAGGAATAGCGAAGGAATGTAAGAAGATACAATAATAGACGATAAAGTATGCGAAACTATGAAGTTAAGTAGATCTCCGAAAATAATAAACAGGAAGGAAAGTGGGGAGACATGGCACAAACAACACCACCAATACAGATAATACCCACAGGGGAAAACAAATCTAACATCTAAGAAAGTGCACTGCCGAAGCGCGTCGACATCCCGGTGCGCGCTCGAGGTCGGTTTACGATGCCGCTGGCTACTTCCTGAGTTTCGTCGCGACGTTCTCTACCACATACATCGCAGGGACCCTTCTCCGTGCCCGCTTCTCTGAGCTCTTCCACTTCCGCCTTCAAGTCTCGCACCTGTCCCTCCAGCTCCCAGATCTGCCTCTGCCACGCCTGTTTCGCCGTTACAATCTGTTCTTGCAACGATTTAATGATGGTATCTGCATCACCCCGAACGTGCACGCTGCGAATGGCGTCATCCTTGCCTCCACCCTTGCTTGTAGGTGTGACCGAGACCATGGGAAGAAGGGCGGGCGTGACTGGGGAACCGACGGTACCGGCGCTATCTGGACTAAGAATGCCGGAATCTGCCTCAAGCAAGGGCGATCGCTCGCCTAACGCCAGATGATCACGGAAATGGGAGCTAAATATGGTCGACACAGGGCGCAGTTTAAGGGCAGGAAACTCGGTAACATGGGCGGGAGCACTCTGGGGGACGGAATCGGACTGCCAGTTTTTATTTCCCATCCTGGCGTGGAGGAAACCATCATTAACGGGCGAAGGACTCGCCCAGGACGGGGAGTGCGTGTTGATCGATAGGGGAGGCGTGCGGCGGGGATTGTTTTGATACCTGTGCAGCGTGGAGGTGGGACTTGCCTCTGCAGGGTCCTCCAAATTCTCTCTAATATCTATCGGATCAGCTTCCATGAGAGATGGGGTCAACTGGGGGACAGGTATGCGATGCAGCGATGATTTCGGTGGCTTCGCTGCTGATTGATGTATCTGGTAGTTTGAGAGAGTTTCGGAGAGAGAGGGCACAGGGGGAGCCTCTTTGTCCTTGTTGAAGAACTTCATGAACCCGCTCTTCTTGTGCTTCAAGGCCTTGCCGGGCGGAGCCGGGCCAGACACGGGCTGAATAGATGGCTCTGAGTCCCGTCGTTCATATTTCGGGGGATTGTTAGTCACCATGGACTGGAAGGCCTGTTTGGCCCTTGTGCCCGCGCTGATGGAACGAGCCCGAGCCCTGGAACTCGCGTTGTCGCTCTGTCCAGTATCAAAGCTGTTCACAATACTGGCAGTATCTTGTTCGACTTCAGCATCACTCGAAGAATGGGCTAGTCGTGATGAAGGCAGGGTGGATCCGTGATTAACAGTAGCACTGCGAGATCGCTGCGCACGAGCTTCTTCTAAAGAGATCAACGCAAACGTCGGGGAAGCTGAACGTTCTAACCATCCTGGTATATTGGGTGCTCCGGGAAGCGGAGGGGGGTGGGGGGATGAATTGGGCATAGGCGATGTCATATCCGTTGGGAGTCGTGAAGGCAAAGGGGAAGATATCTCCCTGCCGTGTAATGTCGAACTGCGCTTGCGGTTCCTTGGTTCGCGGTGTATAGATGACATGTCTGACGTGTCTGATGATGGCATAGGATGCAGAGCATTGCGACCCATATGAGAACTGGAGGCAGGACCTTCAGTCACAGTAGCAGCAGAATCACTACGGGTTACACCAGGTGTCTCAAAGGCTGAGTGAGGGATAGGATCGCGTGATGAAGTTTGCACATAATTAACGGCGAAATCGGGATTAGCGTAGGGATGAAGGGACTCTTCTCTGTGGTACGAGGGAGAGCTATTGGTGGAGGTGTGGGACCGTAGTCGCACAAGAAGATTAGGTGGATCTAGAATGCTGTCTTGTCGGACGTGATTGCCGGAGTATGGCGAGTGTGTGGCATCGTGAGGTGAGGGAGGAGCAGGGGAAGGCGTACGATACACGATCGGGGAATTTGGGCTAGAAAATTTCATTCGCCCCGGTGAGGGAGAAGAACGGCCGGGAGAAATGAGTATAGTCGACGGTGAACTCACTTGTTGAGTAAGTGCACTGTATTTACGGGATATCTAGCTTCTGTCAATGATATGGGAGAAATAAACTCACCCCAACGCGGATCGTACCCCATGTGGTGCTATGAGTTCTAGAGACGCTTTGCCTTGGCTCTGAGAACGACTGGATTCATCGCTCGCCCTGCCCGTACTTGACGACGATGCACCGAATTTGAAGGTCTTTTTGAGTGCAGATACAGGATCTGTGCTCGTATCGGATTCGTTGGCCTCGTCCAGGTCGTCGTCGACTTCCCAGGGAGCCTTGGAGTGGACTCGCATCTTGGGACCCAGAAGACTCATGCGGGGGATGTCGTCCTCGCCGTCAGAGTTGCGCGGGCTGTGGGTATCGCTATCTTCATCTGGAAAGTCCATGGAAACAGACGAATCATCCTCCATGTCTAACATGCTCGCGGCGGGATCGTCCATTCTGTCGTAGGTATTTCGCGCTTGAGGAAATGACCAATTATTCTGCGTCGCACAACTGCGATTTGAGCTGAAATTGGGATCGTGTTCCGGGAAAGCCATTGGGCGGGGCGAAAAAAAGGGGTGACTATAGACAGAAGGGGTGTCGGTGAACTCTGAGACTGAAGGGCAGCGAGCATGAAAAGGAGCGTGAGCAACGCGTTCGTCGAGGAGACGCCTTAGGCGATGGTCGTCGTGGTCGTCGACTGGCGAGTTGATGGTAAGGGACCTGAGCATCATCTCTGCCTTTCCCGGTTCCAGATCAGGCCCTGTGGTTTTAACAAATAGGTCAAAACGACTTGACACGATTCCGAATTCGGGCCCTTGAAGACGCGCTGGAACTGGAACTTACCGTTTGACGGCAGAATGCATCAATCTTCAGCGCCGCTGTTGAGGACGATGCAGGTGGCACGGAAGGAAGAGGTGAACGTTGCCCAAAGGTGAGTACCAAAGCCCCTGTCCAGTCACGTGCACAACATCCTTTCCTTCTCGCCACCATCCACCATGGACGATAATACTCTCCAGATTCAGATCCTCGTAGCTTCCTCGTCAAATGGACGTGTATCAGGCAAGTCATGGAAGGGACAAAAGTCAGCCACAGTGTTCGTCCATATCTCAGTTCAGTTTCCGTCACCGTTGCTCAATCGCTATATGACAGGCGGTCGCATCTGCCCAACGGTGTAAAGACCAAAAGCTGGCAGGACAGAATGGAACAGGCAAAGAAAGCTCAGGCCATCAAAAGACTGCAACAGGAACTCAAAAACGAGAAACAGGCCGAAATAACACGGTAAGCTGTGCTCCCCAGACGTCGCATATCGTGTTGATCAAATTTCCACCCTACTATAGTCGGAGAGAAATTACGTTGCAACGCAAAAATGCGGCCGAAGAACGACAGCGTCTTGAAGAAGACAAGGCCAAGGTTCGCCGTTACCACCCTCGATGATGATCAGACACTTACATGTAATTAGATGGGTGCTCGTAAGGTAGCTAGGCTACGGAGAAAAGCAGGTCGTACCAAGAAGATCAACGGTTAGCTCATTACCTCACGATACCGTGTTCCTTCACTCCAGGAACGATTGTCCCCAAGATGTGGTACCGAAAATCAGTGTACGATGAAGCGCGATGGGTGGAGCGCGAGATTATCTACAAATGCCCCCGTAGTCAAAACGGCCGCTATATCAATCAGAAAGACAATGGTCACCTGTACATCGTCAGCAAAAAGAAGCATTTAGACAGGGCTTATTGCTCATGTCGTATAACCCGGAGAAAGCAAACGTTCCATTAGTAGACTAGTATATCAGGCACCTGCTCACAAGGCCCAACTCTCATCAACTTCTCCTTCCTTGACAAAGGGTTTATCCAATCCAGCAACCACGCTCTCACACAGTGGACAACTGCTCGCCAACAGATCATCCAGCTCCTTTCTCAACTTCTCCTTCTTCCCTTCGTCCGTTTCCTGACCATTCCGCCTGTCTCCTCCGCCACCCATGACAGGTATCCACCCTGGCGCAGAGACCAGAGAGGCTAAAGCATCAGGGATGATAAGATCGCGTAATTTATCCCCCGCGGAAAGGATATTCCGGCCCAGCGAATTGGCATTTTGTAGCGGGTGTGTGACTAACGTGGTTGCAAAGTTTGCAGAGAGCAGGGTGCGCTGAGTAGTAGGCTGCCGGGCCGGCGCCCCAGTACCACCGAGTTGTGATACTTTGATCAGCTCGTTCTGCAGAGTCAGAATTCGCCGCAATGCATGCGAAGGAAGGTATTCCTTCGCCTGAAATCTAAGTCAGCCATTGCTTCATTAATGGACATAAGGGGCTCACCAAACCGATTAGGCAGTCTGCATGGAAGGTGTGTTGACAAGGGAATACATAGAACTGTCGGGTCAATAGTAGGTGAGAGCAGACAGAACAGACGTCACTGGCTTCGATTGTGATGAATCGGTTTCTCAGCGCCGCGATATCTTGCTTAATTGCTTCCGCTGTCCTCGTGGCCTCATCCATCTCACCCTTCAGGGTTTCGATATGCGCTGAGTAGCCCTCCAAAGCATGGGCTATTTCCTCCTTAAAGTCATCAATCACAACGAAATCTGGGAAGAAGGGTAGAATGTCTTCAATCTTCAAAAGATCCGTGCTTTCCAGGAAACGCATTGCACTAAAAAAGATCAATATCACTTCAGCATGCTACTCCGGATGGGATGACTTACGTCTTGATATCTTTCTTGTCTTGCACAACATAGCGCGCTATCTTGAGCCAGAGTTTCTTGCGAAGTGGTTGATCGTCTTCTGGCATATCCGCATTGATCTGCGCCAACTCAAGGTCGCCTTTCTCCAGAGCCAAATCTACACTATTCTCCCAAAGCCCCATTTTCGAGTATATATGCACGCACGGCTGCATGCGATTAGTCTTCTTGCACAATCTCAGGGCGTAATCCAAATCATAGTACGGTTTTCCCGTGATAGGGTCTGATGGCGCATTCGACAGAAAACGCAAAAGAAGAGCGTCATCTTCGGGGCCCGAAGACGGTGGGGAGGCGAAGAAAGTGATGATGAGGTTGTGAATGGTCGGGGACGTATTGTTCCGTTCGAAGATAACGTGGTTAAGGTATCGAATAGCTTGATTTGGGGATAGTGGATCGCGAGGCGCATGCTGAAGCTGTAAGAGAGACGGAACGAGGCGAAGAGGGTCGAGACTGGGTTGACGGAGCCAGGAATCGATCGTAGCCTTGGGAGCGTGCCGCAGGAGTACGGGACCGAACTTATAATACAATTCAAGGTTGGGCTAGAGCATAAAGGTCAAGTGCCTGCAAAGGTGTGACATGTACTGTCAACCACTAACCTGCCGATTGATGGTGTCAAGAGCCTTCGGCCATTCTTCTTCGAGTATCCAATGTTCAATGACGTGTTCATAGTCGCCGACGATGGTGGCATAGTGGAGGTACATGTCCGTGCGGCCGTGCCCTTGTATGAGCTCGTACACCGTCTTGCGGTCCAAGTTGTTCTTGTATGTATCGAAGAAGTGTTCGAGATCTTCCTCGAGGATGGTCCGCTCGGCCTGGATATTATCGATATCCTGCGTTATGGACTCGGATGCAACCAGGTCGTCGAGTTCGTTGCATTTGCTGAGATAAAATTCGACCAGCCATGTCGCCAGCATCATACGTTGAGTATAATCCTATTAGTACATACAAAACATGAGCATGTACTAAGGCACTGTGAGGTCACAGCACGCACCGTCTTCTTAGTCCGTTCTAGTCTCGAAATGAGGTAGGAGCGCAACGAGTCGCGTTCACCTACATCAATGAACTTTAAGGCGACTTCTTCAAACGAGACGGAACATTGAGCGTAGCACTGAGCAGCTTGGAAGTATTTTTCTTGGTCAAAGAGTGCGTCTCCCTGAGCAGATAGGATACGATTCCGTTGAGTTGCTGTCTGTTCAGTAGATTACTTCTCATCAGTTTCAACGACCAAAATAAGACGGAGAGCTAATCACCTTAGCGTAGCGAAGAGCAACGTCGAACATCCCCTTCTCAAGGTACACCTTCCAGACGTCTCGGTCTTCGTTGCCAACCATGAGCTCAAATAACGACTGGTCGGTATATACCCAGTACGTTTTCCGTACCGGGTCCACCGCCTGGCCTTTGACTTGCTCATTCGGTTTCTGACAGTAGCGTTAGTCGAAGTCAGTGAAATATAGGCATATGTGGAAGACCCACCAGTGGTAGCGCCTCTTCGTAGGTCGTCCTGTCATCCAGATTGCAGATACCGAGGACACGGTCTCTGTACAAGAGTATGAAGTGGAACTCAGTGAGAGATATTGATATGGGGACATCGGGTGAAACGGCAGCAGGGGAGGAAGAGGTGGTTAGTGCAGGATACGGCAGCAGTTGTGCCCCGTCGATGAAGTCATTGGATGCGTCAAAGTTGAGGCTGCCGTGGTATATACCAGGTGCTGTGACATGCATATTAATTTCATGCAGGACAGTGCATAATTGACGAATTGTAACTAACGTACATGTCATCCAAGCCATGCTTTTGGGTAGTGAATTCGCTTGATCAGCCTTGTCCGTGTATAGAAGAAGTTCAGATTGTGGAATGTTCCCGGGGAGCTCCAGGATCTCTTCGCAACATCAGCAAAGAATCTTATCGGAGGGGAGGGGGACGAACTAGGTGCAGTCTCTCGATACGCTGCGAACAAAGACGTAAACACCCGCCCCCCTTCCTCGGAACGTCGGTCTGGAGTACCGGCGAACTGGTATATTCGTGACGGAGTAGTAACGATGACCAAGGCTTGCTTTGATTCCGATGGAGGGTGGAACACGAATTCTATACCTGTTATTGGATGTCTTTCCGGTAGTGTGAACACCGACTGCAGATACCGTTCCTGAGACTTGAAGAAGTCCTCTTCCGCATCAAGGACGGCCTCGTATATCTGCCCGTTTCTTGCACCAATCAGCATCTCCCTAGTGGATGTGCTATGTGACGAGGAAAGCAGCGCCGTTCTATTCCACGCTATGCTTTCAATAATCATCTTGAACCCCTTGAGCTGCCTGGGTTTCTTCCACCCACGAAAGAGGTACC
The DNA here is from genome assembly GCA_029467805.1 of Pleurotus eryngii var. eryngii. Lineage (NCBI taxonomy): Eukaryota > Fungi > Basidiomycota > Agaricomycetes > Agaricales > Pleurotaceae > Pleurotus > Pleurotus eryngii. The sequence goes on from SZVJ01000018.1 coordinate 1,736,904, forward strand.
AGTTCTCCCCTTGAGTCGAAGTGACGATGATATGACGCCCCGAGGGATCCATGAAAATCTTGTGGAGAATAAGTTCGGTCTGTTTCCGTGGTATCTGGATTTTGACGACTTGGTCCGCATGAGATAGCTCAATTTGCACGATAGTATTCGAAGTGAGCGCCATAGCTAAGATGTCGGAGCAGACGGCCATCGACACTAACGGCGCCGAGAAAGAGTACTGAACCCGCCCAAGTTCGAATAGAGGTGGTGCAGCCGCAGCTGGCTCGAGCTGACCGTCTTCCTATGAAAGTGAATGTAAGTCGCGTAGTGTACTACAAATTGTCGGTTAAACGCACGGTGTCACCTAATTCTGCTCCGTCGTCCGCGTCGTATGGTGATGGCTCAAAGCCTTCGTATCGGACCTGCGGTGTCGCCAGCGAGCCATGACCGGGTATATTTGCAGCTGGAGCGGTGGTGTGCTCGACAACTTCGGTAACGTTGAGAACAGTCCTTCACGATCCACAAAATATTCACTTACATTCATCGAACATGGTGAACGGGAGAGCGAAGCGCGTGCGCGTGTAGTTGCATGGCCGGGTCCATTTTGGGCGTAAGTCGAACGGAGATTATCGCCCAAGCTTATCTTATCGCTCTCACAATCGCCAAACATCACCGAGCACTGACCAAGTCCCCATTTAAATGGCGCCCCCATCTTGCTTCAAGACCACCAAACACCCCGCAGAAAAAGGCGGAGTCGCAGATATCGAATCATGTCGCGTCCCATGCCACGTCTGATATTGGTTCGCCACGGTATGTCTCTTCCATCCACCGCCGCTTACTCTGAAACTACACGAATTCAGGTGAAACGGAATGGTCTTTGAACGGGTGAGTGATTTTTTTCTGCTCCATACCATTATACTTGTTGCTGACAATGCGCCAGACGCCATGTATGTCTTGACATCGATGGCTGTCTAGTACCCAGATGTTGACTTCGTGCTGTAGACCGGTCGCTCTGATATCCCATTGACTGCAAGGGGTGAAGAGAGCGTTAAGAAGCAAGCAACGATCCTCGTTGGCGAAGGCAGTATGTCCTTACGTTGTATAGTTTCCCCTTGTGACTCCTGATATGGTGTACTTTCACAGAACTCATAGATCCCAGCAATCTCTGCACCGTCTATGTGTCACCCCGCCAACGCGCCCATAAGACCTTCCACCTGCTCTTTGACGGCCTCCCAAAGCTACCACATCACGTTATATCCGAAGACTGCAGTGAGTAACACTTGCACATAGGGCCGGTATATCACTAAGTAATCCTCAGGGGAGTGGGACTACGGAGAGTACGAGGGGCTTCGCCCGGCCGAGATAAAGGAGAAGAACCCCGACTGGTTCATCTGGAAGGATGGGCGAGTCTGCTGGTCCCTGACGTTGACGTATTCTAATGTTGTGTATTAGAAGCCCAGGTGGCGAGAGCGTTAAGGAAATGCAGGCCCGCGTTGACGGGGTCATCGCAAACGTCCGCGAGTATCATCGCCAATATCACGAAGAAGGGCTGAACACTCGCGACGTGGTCATCGTTGCGCATGGCCATTTCAACCGAGTCTTGATCTCGCGTTGGATTAACTTTCCTCTCTGCCTAGGTTAGTAGGGCGCGTTGATCTCAGGAGCATGGTATCTAAGTTTATACTTTACTTTATAGGTACCCACTTCAATGTCGAAGCGGGAGGAGTGAGCCATTTCCGATGTCCTTTAAAGTTGCTGATACCGATTCTGACCAACCTACTTATTTGTGAATAGGTTGCCGTGCTGAGTTACAACCACAACACCCTCAAGGAACCGGCTTTGAATGCTTTGAATATTTTTGCCGACATAAAGTAGATTAGCGGCTTTGTATATAGCGGACAATTGAGTCAACCTGAGTGCCAAGTTGCACAACGCGACGCGTCTAATAGGCGCCCAAAAATTCATTGCGTGATTTCCACGACTGCACCTCCTTCACCGCTACCTCCGTTATCTCATCCTTCTCCGCTAATAACTTATGGCTGAGGCAGAGCCCCGGAATCACGACCATGCTTCGTTGACTCCATCTCCGGCACAAAGTCGCTCACCGTCGCCTCATGGTGAGGACGAGGCTGCACAGTCAGAAAATGGAGATATCGTAACCCTTACCGACCACGTAGCTGACGCACCCCCAGCAGCAGTGCCAGAACACGAAGTGCCAGGGCCAGTCGACGCCTCCCCGAAATCGGCAGTAAAAACGGCCTCAAAACCTGGTACACCAGCCAAGAAGCCCGTTTTAGCCTCTAAACCGACGACCGGAAAGAACGCAAGTGCCCCGCCAACGCCAACAGTGAAGAAGGTGAGGCGACGAATGCTGCTGCCTGACTACGTGGGCTCATCGTTTAATGAAATCCCCTTGGCGATAATCGCACTCTAGGTGATTAATTCTGGCACTTTTGGAGCGGGTGCTACAAAGCCCGTGGCATCTAAACCTACATCATCTACCACGAAACCACCATCTGCTACTGCTACAGCTCTCAAGAAATCCGTCAGTGTATCCTCTGGAATGGCCAGTAAACCAACAGCGACGAAACCAGTGGCTGCGCCCGCACGACGGGCGTCCATTGTACCCCCGACGACTGGTGCGCCCACTACACGAGCACCGCTGTCTTCCTCGACTTCTGCTCGACCATCGGCGATAAGTGGTTTGAGCGCGACACGTTCTTCTGTCATTTCTCCGACAGGCTCAACGACCTCTGCTAGCTCAGCTGCTCGACCTCGGGCAGCAGTCACCGAAGGTGCGAGGAGGACAGCCCCCACATCGAGGCAAAGCTTGGGCCCCGGATCACGACCATCCTTATCATTGTCGACAACCAAGCCTGCTCCGGGACCTGCCTCTAGGCCAACAAGGACCGCAACTTCAATTTCTTCAATTAGAGAGGTTGAACCCGATAACGGAGCCCTAGAAGCACTCCGAACCCAGGTAATACTGCCTGCTTCCCAAATGAAGGCCGAAGCTAATATTATTATAGCTAAAAGAGGCTGAAGCCTCTTTGGCGTCGAGAACGGAAGCCGTCACCAAGCTTGAAGGGAAGATAACCCAACTGCAGACACAACTGGAAGCAACTCAGGCAGAGGCAGAGGCGAAACGAGTAGCTGCTGAGGAACTAGACCAAGCGAAGGCTGCAGCAGAAGCGAAGTTGACTGAGGAGGCCAAGGCTCTCGAAGCAATAAAGGCATCTCAAGAGGACGTCGGCACCACCTTGACTTCAGTTCGTGAGGAGGTATGTGTGTCCCGATGCTTACTATGCAGCATGAGGTTTATCATTGCTGTTATAGCTTGAAGCAGCGAAGGCATCCAGCGCTACGCAATCCGAACTTGCTCAGAGCCTTCAAGCCCAATTGCAGACACTAGAAGCGGAGCTCAAGAATGCAAAGGAGAGCTTTGACGCTCTCAAGGCTACTCATGATTCCTCATCATCCGATGCTGCAACTGCGGCCGCCGTTGAACACGAAGCACTCCTGAAAGCTCAAGCGACGCTCACTGCAATCGAAGAGGAGCGTGTGGCCCTTAGTGCCGCTCATGCCAAAGCTCTTGCGGACGTAGATGCGAAAATCAGCGACTTGGAAGCCATGGCCGCACGCGTAGAGGATCTAGAGAAGGAGCTGACTGAACTGAAGGCGGAGAAGGAGGAGACTGCGACTAAAATCTCCGAACTCGAGATTGAGATCCTGGAGCTCAAAGAAAGCGTCGAAACTGGAGAGGATGCGCACGCTCAGTTTGGGGTCCGCATCAAGGCGCTCCAGGAGGAGGCCTCTAAAGCTGCCGCAGAGAGCCAGAAGGCGCTGGATGATGCCTTGGCCAATGCGCAACAACAAGCTCGTGCTAGCGAGGATGCGCAGAGGGCCCACGATGACGAGCTCAAGGCCATGGCTGATGTGCAAACTCAGCTGACGGACCAGATTGTGGCTTTGCAGGCTGAGCTTGCTTCTGCTCAAGCTGCCCTTGAGCAAGCCAAAGCGGACGCCTTATCGGTTCAAGAGGGTCATGCCAGCATGTTGAGTCAGCTAGAGGAGAGCCACTCCACGAAGCAGACGGAACTCACAAATGAGATCCAGCGTATCACTGCTGACTTGGAGGTGACCAATCTACCTAATCAATGTCACACAAGTACTCAGTTCGTGTTTAGAGTCAAGAGGCGAAGTACAACGCCAAAGTCGATGCGGTAAAGGCAAAGCACGAAGAATTGCTACAGGAAGCCTTCGAACGTGCCAAGGTAAACCAACACCAACTGAAGACTTCCATGTTACTAACGTCTCTGGCAGTCCGAAGCTGGCGAAGCCCACGGCCAAGACTTGCAGGCTCTTCGCGCAGAATCTCAGGTCACGCTCGAGCAACTTCGCGCTCAAAACCAGAGAGCCATGGTCGATCTTAAGGCCGAGCATGCTAGCTCGCTTCAGGAGCAGGTCTCATCGCTGGAGAAGAAGATTAGTAACCAGGCATTGGAGCTCAAAGCTACGCAAGACGATCTGGCCAAGGCTAAAGCGGCGTTGGAGGCTTCCCGCACCGAAGTCGCGAAACTGACTTCCCAGCGTGACGAGGCTACTTCCGCTATTGCTGCTGCTTCGGCAGATTCTCCGATACAGGCCGAAGAATTAGCGCGTCTAACGAAGGAGCTCTCGCACACCAAGGATGATCTCGCTGCGATGACGGAGATGCTTAGCCTGACCAAGGCTTCCCTCACTGAAGTGTCCAACAACCAAACGAAGGAGCTGGAGGCTGCGGCTCAGGCCCGCGCCGACGAGGTTACGAAGATACATGCCGCCCATGCGGAGGAAGTGACACAGCTTGTCACCCAAAAGTCTGAGTTATCCATGAGACTATCGGACCTTGAGGGCGAGATGGCTACGCTGAAGGCTGCCGCCGCAGCCGAACAGCCCGCGCCGAAGGTGAATGGGAACGGCGCTCCACATACCCCACCCTCGAATGTATCGAAGGAGGACTTGCAACGTCTACACGAGGCGCATAATCTCAAAATGCATGACCTGCAGGCCTCTTACGATAAGGCACTCGAGGGTCTGAAGTTCGAGCTCGAGGCTACACGGGCTAAGGCTGATGAACTCAAGGCTGAGCTCGAACACAAGGGGATGGAAATGCGCTTTTACGAAAACAACCAGGAGGAGAACGAAGATCTCATCACTCGGTATGTCCGATTCTTTGGCGTCAAGAGTTTTATAGGAGCAATGGTGGCACTGGCTGTGGTCTATGGGTTCATATAATTTTCACCCTCGTTTTGCACCGCCCTCATTTCATTTCTATCTTCATCTAATTTATTACCGGGAATAATTTATTGACTTATTTCTTGTTTTGTTTTCCTCTCCCCCATCAATGCCGCATATGGCTATTCTGCACAGATTACAGGCAGAACTGGACGAACTCAAACTCAGGACGAAGTCGGAATCAACTTAAGGCGAACGCGAGGCACAGTGATTCATGAGCGACATCAACACGCCCGAACAACTCGACCGGCATCCTGCTACACAACACGTCGCCTGGCTCCCCTCTCAACGTGTCACTCTCACGGCTTACGCTCGTCCTCAGTCCTCCTGTTATTAATTTCCGTGAATGTTTATGACCTGTTTAACACCCATCACGACCATTCCACCTTGCTAGTCTATCATTGTCACCCTAAACTCCAAATTTACCACTTATGCATCTCTCTGGCCATGCATCTGGATTTTCGTTCCATACCGTTACATTATCTCCCGGATAAGACCATACCCAATACATACCCATCGATGTGTCGAGTGTTAATGATCCACGGGGTCGGGTTCCCGTATTGATTTGATAGTCATTGCTAGTGCGCGCATGAGTTGATCCTTACCCGTCCTCATCACGGCGTTGCGCCTGGCGCGTCGGGGAAAGAGTGGAGTTTGGTGAGCCCCTCTTCAAAGTCGAGTGAGCTCGTCGTCCCATGCGATGCACAGAAATCCCATGAGGCGCCCTGCATCGACTGATTTTCGAACACGAGTGCATCGTACGACGCGTAAAGTCGACGCGGCCGTGAGTGTCAGTGGAATAGAAGCGGTCGGCTAACGCCGATTGGTACGGCCGGAGTCGACCCCAAGAACTATTTTGCTGAAAGTTTCACCTGAGTCCTCTTGTCCTCTTACCCTCACCACCCTCGTCTTCCCCGGTCCCTCCTCCTCCACATCTCCTAGCAATGGCCATCCAAAAAAGAACCTGGCCAGAAGGGCATCAACTGGTCCAACATCGCAGTCGGTGAGTTCTCCATGTCTTCACGTGAAAAGGAACGGAAGTAACATCGGCATGAAGGGGGCATAATGAACATGGTGAATTCAAATCTGTAACAGTTATGGGGGATTATAGCTAATGGTCTGCAATCCGTTCCTTGTCTTTGTGGGGTTGTTGCGGTGTTAGTTTGTGAGCCCGGGGAGCAACTCGCTGCCCCGACTAGTTTTCTGACGATCGCGCTCGCTCTCTAGGAAGTCACGACTTTGGGGCAACCGCTGGAGGTCCTGAAGACTCAGATGGCCGCGAACAGGTCGCAGACAATGCCCCAGGCTGCGAAAACGGTTTGGTCGCGTGGAGGTGTCTTGGGTTTCTACCAGGGATTGATTCCATGGGTATGTCGTCCCACCAATAGGCCCACAGCTTTTCATCAAAATTCCTAGGCATGGATTGAAGCGTCAACGAAGGGAGCCGTCCTTATCTTCACCGCTTCCGAAGTAGAGTCGGCCGTCCTTGACATGGGTGTCGGTCCTGCTGCCGCTGGTCTTCTCGGTGGCATGTCCGGGGGTATCGCACAAGCTTATGCTACTATGGGTTAGATCATTTCCGTGCTCTCCTCCGTTCTAGCATTGATTCGACGCGTTCATAGGTTTCACAACTTGCATGAAGACCGTCGAGATCACCCGTCACAAACAAGCTGTTACTGGTGTTAAGCCTCAGTCAACGTGGGCCGTGTTCGCCGATATCTACCGCAGGGAAGGTCTTGCTGGGGTCAACAAGGGTGTCAATGCTGTTGCTGTCCGTCAATGTACCAACTGGGGTTCACGGTCAGTCTCCATCGCCGATTAGATAGCTATATGGGAGTATGATGCTGATGCTTGCCAAATTAGTATGGGTTTCGCGCGTTTAGCTGAGACTGGTATCAGAAAGATTCGGGGCAAGGGCGACAATGATAAGTTGGGTGCCTTGGACAAGATTCTTGCCTCGTCTGTTGGCGGTGCTCTTGCTACATGGAATCAACCTATTGAGGTTATCCGTGTCGAGGTGAGTGACAGTTATCATTACTTCCTCCCTTTATTAAGCCCTTTCCCCTAGATGCAATCTATGGCAAAATCAGCCAACCGTCCCGTCAACCCTACCATCATGAACACGCTTGCGTACATCTACAAGGAGAACGGCATTAAAGGTCTTTACCGTGGTGTGACACCCCGCATCGGCTTGGGTATCTGGCAGACTATTTGCATGGTTTCCTTCGCAGACTATGTTAAAGCTTGGTACGCCCACCGTTTCACTTGCTATGCTCACTGATTTGCCTCACCTTGCTTAGGGTTAAAACGCGTTAATTGATATACCAGCACTGTCATTTCCATGATGCTATAGAACTACATAGTTATATCGTCTACATTATACACTAGATAGAGGGCATGCTTCGTTTCCGCGTATATATTTGCCGGGTCTCGGTGATGTTTGAACCGGCTGTTCCTGGAATTCGGGGTATTTACCTGTCCCGAAATCAACGTTGACGCCGACCAACTCTCTTTGAAACCTGTACGCCATGAGCACAACAGCGCATCCCCTCCTTGCCAAATATCTGGCACAGCTGGCTGCCCACCCGTTGAGAACCAAGGCAATTACCACAGGTAGGTTTTAACCGTGTTCTCTCTATTGGTCCGAGCCTTAGTGTACCGCGTACGCAGGTTCGCTATGCTTCCTCCAGGAAGTCATTGGCAGCAATATCGCGAAGACCCCCATCCAAAGACCTGCCAAGGGTGCCTCTACGCTCGGGTACCTGCTTGCGCAATCCCACATCGACGCCAAAGCCCTCAAGATGGCCATTTACGGGTTCTTCGTATCCGCACCGCTTGCGCACTACCTCGTAGGCCTCCTCCAGAAGGCATTCGCGGGAAAGACGTCCACGAAGGCGAAAATTGGGCAAATTGTGGCGAATAACTTGTTGATTGCCCCTATAACCACTTCGTGTAAGTCTCATACCGTTTGCCAAGCAAAGCATCGCGCTGAGGATGTGACATTATAGCGTATCTCGCGTCGATGGCCATCATTGCTGGTGCGAGGTCATTCGAAGAGGTTTTGGCTACTGTTAAGGCTGGATTTTTCTCCGTCATTCGCGTCAGTCATCGTTCCATGTTCTCTTAGCGCCAACATGACTCCGACCATGTAAACAGATCTCCTGGGTGGTATCTCCCGTTTCGTTGTTGATTGCTCAGAAGTTCATCCCGATAGAGGTATACTCGCTCTACACTATATTTAACATGGAAACTCACAGTCCTTCTAGCTCTGGGTACCATTCTTCAACAGCATCCAATTCATCCTCGGGGTAAGTAACGTGTTCAACCTCGTGTCGTCTACAACTCATGTTCTCTTCCAAACAGACCGTCTTCAACGTCAAAACCAAGCAAGTCCAGATGGCCAAAGCAAAGGCGAAGCGCGAGGCAGAAGAGAAGGCCGCCAGAGACGAAAAGGACGCGTAAAACCCCGGCAGCTCGCCGTGCCATCTCGTGTGTATGTGGCCAGCACTCGGGGTTGGTCAGATTCGGAATAATCTATTCATCCGCGTATTATAAATAAGTCTTCGACGTAATGTACCAGAACTTGTAGGCATCAACTTGTATCAGAAACGGTTATACAAGGACCGCAGGTCGCCGGGTATTCCTGTAGGTATTGATAACGGACCCGTGGTGGGGTATCAGAGTTTTGCAGCTCAAGGACCTCGGTTTCGAGACGCCAGCCTCCCAGAGAGTACGTCCCTGGCCTGGAGATACGCACTGCTGCTTGTACGGAACACTGTTCCGTCGGTTGCAGAGTGCCTCGAAATGTCATCCGACCGTGATATGGTGGTGGCATATGGGTTCTTCTGCATAGTTAGACACGAGAAGTGAAACGAATTTGAGGAGCCCTCACGTTAATGACTCGAATTTCGAGGGGTCCGAGACGAGCTTCAGCACATATTTGGAAGTGCGAGACAGAGAGTAATTTCGGATGGCAAACTTTACCGGCGCAGAGTATGGGCTAACAAATCCCGTCAGATACAGCGAGTAAATGTAAATGGAGAGAAACCTACGACGAGCTGAAATTGTGTTCAGCGACCACGTTTTTCAGGCAGGGTGACAACAAGTGGATCCGTTTCCGCGTTCCAACTACTTTGACGTATTGAATCTAGCAACTCCTGCTTCTCCCGCCGTGTCTCAGCGTACATGCTCCGAGTAGCTTTCGCCGATTCAGCCGTCTCAATGATTTCATTCAACGAGGCATGCCCGGCTCCGAGGGTAGCGCCTGGAACATAGATGTGTCCGGAGCGATCTTGCGAGTCTATCCTCCAGAAGACGAGAAAGTCGACGGCTGCTGGATCGTACAGCGGAAATATAGATGAATGGGACTGGGATAGAATGTGGGGGAAAGATGAAGCAATAGAGCGCGAAATGGCTTTCCTCCGGCCGCTGTGGATGAAGTGCTTCGTTGCAGCATCGTCTTTGACACTGAGTAGGGCCTTCCAAGAAAATGTAAGGCGAATGGAGTGGTAAATATTGTGAAAGTGGGGTTTACCTCGTTCACATGACTGCATAGGAGGTCAATAGGAGGAGGGGTACTTGGTGAAAGAGTACGGCCAAGAAGCACCTCTGCTAATCTCTGCGAAACAAACTCATAGGTATCTTGAACACCTGTAGAGTTCGCCCAAGGCTTCGCTTGCAAAGTGAGGTTGGCTGATTGTAGCGGGGGCACAGAACCTCTGGACAAACGGTCAGCAATTGCACAGTAGGGGTGCTGAAGAACTACATACAACTCGTCGCCCCAAGACGCTGCGCATTCCCAGGTTGGGCTAATAGCTAGTATCTGTGTGATAGCGAAGGATGTTGTCGGTGTACTGTTGTGCAATTCGAGGTTCAAGCGGTAGAGATGGTCCAGAGTTTGCGAAGGTTCAGACGCGGCAGAAACTTCAAACGAAGGCGTTATCGCGTAACTGCGTGTTACGCGTACCGGATGGAACACACCGTCCGATTCGTTCTGCAACTACTGTGAGGGTGACCGTGAGAAAAGGGACGAAGGGCTTACGCGGTACACAAACAGGAGACACATCTCCTGTTCGCCAACGCCGTCTGCATGGAGGAGGACAGATATTGAAGCGCTGTCTCCTGGCTGTAGAGATGGGTTGTTCGGAAGACGTACGCGACGGGGCTGCTGGGAAGTTATGGAGTTTAACGATCGCAGACAGCCATCTGCATCTGCATAGGCTATAGAACAGGGGTCAGTGGGACTGCATGTCCAATTGGGAGATCTTTACCTTCTTCGACACCTGTCTCTACGCCTTCAAATATCAGCTCATCATCCGGAGATGCAACCACCCATATCTCGTCGACAGGTGTCGATCCCGTATTGGAGAACCACAAGCTCATTGCCTTCTGCTCTCCCTGTGAGAGAACCAAACGGCTATCATCAACGAAATTGATGAACAATTTATGACTGGCTTCGGCGACGTCGACTTTGAGCTGTACGTCAGGCGCGTAGGTAGGGGTGATACGCTGCGCCTGTGTGTCGTGTAGCCTCCGACCTCGGTAGGCAAGCGGTTCCTTGACGGGGAGAAGGCCCAGGAAGTCGTATGTAACATCCGTTATTGTCACTGAAGTAGGTTGGGACGACTTGAGCGCGATGGGTATCTGGGGTGCTTCTTGATAAGTACACATTCTATAAAATCACGTTGCACGCACCGTGTGGATCTCCAAGGGAGCTAAGATAATCTCTGTGACGATTTCAGCTTCGATATGGGTCGATGAGTCCAGGTTCGCTGAGTCTTGCGCAGTTATCGAGAGATTCGAAAGGCTGATCTCCGCATCCAATGGGTTCTCAATAACCACATCCACCCAGAAAGTCTCTGTTCATACTGTTAGCAACACGAAATCAGAGTGACCACCATCAATAACTCCGTACCATTCACGGCGACTTTCTGATTTTTAGCCAGCACGTTATTCGCACCCTGTTCCCGCTGGAACGCCGTCCAATCCTGCTCCCTTCTCTCCCACACATTATCCTCTTCAGCCGAACTATCTCTCGGTAACCGCAACTTCGTCCCCCTCGGACGCACAAGTTTGAACGGCGGGAGAAGATCGTCGAGCTCTAGATTATCCCCTGACACCGTTTTATAATGCTGAAACGAATCACTCGATTCAATTGGGGTGTAGATGGAGCGAGACGAGGAGCATACATACTGCGAAAGCGACCCTAAAATCATCGAGGAAGACCTTGTCTATACTTGGTGTTTTCGGCTCCTCAGCCGGCCCGGGTGGTGGTGGAGCAGGTGTGATCCTCAAGGAACGCGTTCCGCTGAGGAGGCCTAGGAAGTACTTGACAGCAACATGAATCTCGCCGGTCGTATACATCAAACGGCCTGACTAAACGTGAACACAGCGCTTCATACTGCATAGAGATTCCACTTACCCAAAGGATGCTCGATGCCCGCCATAATCAATACAGGCCGTTCCTGATTGACTGGGTCTTTCCCCTCCGACTCCCAAAAGGCGGGGGATAGTGATTTTGGGAGAGGACTCACATACATATCGTGCGCTCGGCGGAGAAAATACATGGTCAACGGTTTCTGATAAACAGTACGGTTCAGTCATTCTAGTCATTAGAGCGGTTCAGAGACACTGCGAAGAGAGATACGTACGATGCCGCATTTCTCCAGCCTATTCGCAGCATAGACATACCAAAGCGCGCCCCGTCTTTTAGCCTGCTTCCTATAGCTCAGGAACGCAGCATGCGCAAGCAACAGCGCAGAGTGCGGCTCTTCTGACTTAGTACACATGAAGCGTCGGTGCGTCAGCTTATCCCATTTCGGCGGTAGATGCAACGAGTACCTACAAGACCCGCAGCCCATATCAGCCACCGCTCGCCTTCCAGGACGTTGTCGAAGAAGTCGGGGCTTCCGATTCCGGTTTCCCATCGGACGGCGTAAGCGAGTGCTCTGACCTGCGCGTACACTGGTGGTTCACCATCTAGCGGACAAAGTACTGATAACGCATGAGAGGCATGCAGTTGTATGGCAGGCGAAGGCGATAGCAACAGCGGCAGGACATCCTGTTAGTACCAGTCAGCTTCCCAACAAGTGCGCAATGGAACAAATCTAACCGATCCCCCTTTGCCTTCTTTCCGCAAGGACTCCCAAACATTCACCGCAAGCTTGAAATCCCCAAGTATAGTCGCGAATTCCGCCAGGCGCCGCTGCTGACTTATGGATGACGAGCCCAACGCGCCGTTCGTCGATCCATTGTACGTATTAGATCTACCGGGGCGAGGATACGGAAGAAGTGGTGTTATGGGTGGGTGCGGGTGAAGGGGAGGGAGATCCAAACAGCCGTCGCGTAGATGAGAATAACCGCGATGGGAGTCGACGATTAGAAGAAAACTAGAAGAACGATGCATGAGATGGTATGAGAGAATGAATGGATAATTCCAGGCTACGCTACGCACAGATTCATTCCAATCTTGCACGCATTTCTCCATGAACGGGACCAAGCTCGCGACAACGAAATCCTTCATGAACTTGGCAGTCTGAGATATATCCTTCTCACCCAGACGCAAGGTGTTCGGCCCACCATGGTAAGAGAACAGAGCTGATCTGGAAGTTGAATTCGGGGAACTAGGTAGGTGCGGGGGCGGCAGACGGGGTAATAAAGCTGGAACAGGTACAGCTGGTGGGGGGGGCTTCGGCAGCTCTAGCGAAAGTAAATAGACCTCAAGCCCATACTGTTTCTTCACTGCATTAAACAACGCTGCTGCCCTGTCGCGTTCCACCTTCAACACGCTATTGCACCACCATCACAAAGTAGCAGCACTTACTCTTCATCAGTGAGTGACGAGTTCTGCGGGTGCACTATCAGCGTATACCGAATAATATTAGTGTCGACCCAGGGGGGAAATTCTAGATGCCGTGCATGGAGATTCGTGATTGCCTGGAGGGGGTTCGGCGCATTGGTTGACGCAGCGAGGATCACTGTAGAGTTGCGCTGAGTAGCCAGAAGAATACACATTCATCATCGTACCGGAGACTGGGTGATTCCATCCTTCCATTCTATTGGGGACATGGTCCCCCTCCGCACACCTCTTCACGTCGTCCCACCACGGCGTCCTGGCATTGTTCGCATCATTCAAGGCCTCCGCATCTTCGACCCACTTCGAGCACTGCTTGCTGATCCGGGCGCGCTGATCCAGTCTATGGTGCGCACGGCGCGCTCCGCCTCGTCCTCTTTGCACGCCGCTTCGATGTCAGCCAGGGCCGAGAACCGCAGCGCAAACGAGGCATGCGGGACTTTGGTTAGCGAGGTAGTCCGTGTGGTCACTAGCGAGTAGGTGAATTCAGCGGTCTGCAAGGGAATGCACGAATCTGGGGAATAGCTACCATTGGGTAGGGGCGAGAATGACTGTAATATTTGGGGCAGAGGTGGCAAGGACGAAGACGCCAAAGTTTCCTCAAGATCGGGCGACGATAGTACACAAACGTGCGGGCTCAAAGACGAGGGTAGCACCGGGGCCATTGGACCTGAAGTTGTCTAGTACCGGGAGCTGGATGGTGAATTGCAGAGTTCCGCCATACAGACGGCGCGTCTACACAGTGAGTCCGAGTGCCTTCGTAATTCCCAAGTCCGCGAATGGAGTTGCGCTCCCACGGTCAGTAATTTAGTGACTGGACTTTTCAGATTCAACTTCTGGAGACTGTATTGTGGTTACTTTACATTCACCATCACCGAAGCCGAGTGCAGAAGGTGCGAGGGAAATGGGTATCTGGGTCCACGGAGTTAGAAATCGCTACCACCGCCAAAATCGCCTCCTCCGTCAAAACCTTCTCCTCCATAGTCACCTCCGCCGCCGAAATCACCGTGATCATTGTCGAACAGTTCGCCGAGGAGCAGCCCTCCGGCTAAACCTCCAACAAGTGGGAGCCCTATGCCGCCTCCTCCGAATCCTCGACGTCGTTGTGGGTACCCGAACGGCCGCTGCATGAACGGACTTGGAGCCGCGTACATAGTTTGGTATCCGCGCGGGGGGAAGGAGTTGTACATTGCTCTCTGCTGCCTCATGCGTTCGGCCAAGTACTATATCCAATTAGTATGCAGGAAGGATGTCCGAATCGGTGGGACTAACCTCTTGTTCTAGTCTATTCCTCTCAGCTATTATCTATTTCACGATCAGTATGTAAATGACTTCGATTTCGTGAGTGACATACCTGCTGCCGCTGCTTCCTTCTTTCAGCAGCTAACTGTAAATGCATGAATTATCAGGGACCGGATTGGACCTCTAGCACGGATAGACGAACCTTCTCTTCTTCTTTCCTCTTAGATTCACGTTCTTCCTTCGTACCGATCAACTTGTCTTTCAATTTTCCAAGCGTACCGCGGTCGCTATCTTTGGTTTTACTGCCGCTCGCCGCCGCCTGACTCGAGGAAGCGTTCCCATTCCACGAATGACGCCTGCTATCTTCTTCATATGACGGTGGGGGTTTCAAAGTATCCCTCTTCTCTGGGTGCTCCTTGAGATACTGCTCATCTTCGTGTGGGTGCACCCATATTGATCGCGGCGGTGTAGCTTTCGTATCCACCTTGAAATTGGCGGGAATGTCAGCACCCCTGAGAGCAGGGAACACTACCACGACTCACATAGAAATGGCGCTGTGTATTTGGATCATATTCTTTCTTCCAGCCTTCTGGTAGAGGTTGTTCCATGATGGGGGTCTGCATCAGAAGGTTTATCGCGCCCGGTTCCTCTTTATACCAGAGAGCGAGTGCAGCTGCATCGGTCTCCGCAGTAACGTCATATTAGCATCAAATAGGGGTAGCCCCTGAAAGAGTTGGACTCTGGACGCAAAGCAGTGCGGCGGTACTGGGAACATTATCAGGGCAGTAGAATACGGCTAGCAACCGACAGAAGGTGCAGAGGAAATGGAATATGCAATTCAAGCTATTATCTTCGGAATATCACGTCTTCAAATCTTGAATCAAGGCCTGAATGGCTCGTAACTTGTCGTCGGTGTTTAGCTGCGGGAACAGCCATCAGTAACTTCATCGAGCATCAGAATGATAGAAATTCTACCTGCAGGAATTCTTGCATTCGCTTTTTGCGTTTAGGGTCGACCGCCTCTTGCAGAGCCACGTCCTCTACAAAAGGGTCAAATACCATATTCCCAGAATCGCTGGGTTCTGTCCTTCGTCGGGCTTGCGTCAGGCTAGCATCGCCTTCGGTATGGGCAGAATCAGCGCGATCCAGTTCGTTACTCTTGGTCTCGGTATTCCATCGTTTCGCATTGGCTTCACCACCCCAGCCCCTGGAGCCGTCCCCCCAACCACTGTAGTCACCATCGCCCCCACTCCAGCTATCCCTATCGACCAGCGACTCCAAGAACTCCTCCAGCCGAAGCACGCTGCCCTTATTCGCGGCCTCGATCCCCCGAATCCAGAACGGGACCATATCATGAACCTGGTCGGCACGTATCTGACTTTCCTTGGCTTTGAACTCTTCGATGGTCAGTGGGGCATCGTCGAGCGAAGCGTTGCCCCAAGCCCCAGCGCCTGCAGCCACCCCCCATTGAACGTCGGAATACCCCGGGATAGGTGTATCCCAGTAGTCTCGCCGTGGCTTGTGGTCGGAGCCACCTGACGTCTGCCAGTGCGCGGATGTCCCGACTTCCCAAGCAGCCTTGTCGGCGCCAGGCTCCCCCCAATCGACGTCCGAAGATTCGCGCTTAATTTCGTTCACTCGTAGTTGACCCTTCGGCGTCCTGCGCGCCCCACTATGATCTGAGACCGCTTTTGTAGTTGAAGCCTGCGCGACAGCGCGTTTTGCGGGAGCGTGTGGCTTGCCTCTCCATCCGCGTTCAGCATCATTTCCTGTAAATCGACCATCGTTTCAGTACTCCTTATCTCTGCAGAACTACAACGACTAGAACAGATAGCACAGACCTCGTTTCTCCGCAACCGCATCATTTACTGCGTTCGACGTTAGGACTTGCTTGGGTGGCATCGTGATTCGTGACCCAAAATTAGGCTGGTCGAAGATCCGATAAAACGCATAATATGTGAAGGCGAAGGTATATAACGGGAACACGCCACCTCCAGGCCACGGCACGTCTTCTTGTGTGCCAGTGTGCCACTTCTTTCGGGTGACAAGACCGTCGATCTTCCATGCAGCAGGCCAAGTGAGTCTGTGAGTTGTGACAGCACAAAGTAGCGGTGACCGAAGCTGAAGTACTGACGCGGATGGCCAAAGCTTCTCGAGCTCTGAGATCTGGTCCCTGGAGCGATGGAAGGATGGAAAATTTAAATTTCGCGTTGGGTCACCTCCGCGGCTCTTGACACAATACCATGAGTATCGGAGCATTACAGTACAATATATATAAGCGCTTTGTCATTCAGTACTCAGAATACAAGAACACAATTTCGCCACTGGGGCAAGCTTACGAAGCTTCTTAATGTACAGTGGTTTCATGATGCTGCTATCTCCGACGGGTCACTTGACCGCCTTTCGCATGGACTCAGACGAGTGTGGTAACCATCCGTCACTTCATCGAGTGCTGTATCGATCCCACACTGGCAATATATAAGGTCAGGAAATACACCATGCTGATTATCAGCATCAGCTTCCTGTGCAGCTTCAGAATCACTAATGGACCCCAGCTTGTACAAAGACTTCAAAACCTCGAGGGGATTCAACTACCACTACCTCGCCGTCGCACCAGCACAAGATCTCCCATACCTTCTCTTCGTGCATGGCTTTCCATCGACGTCATACGACTGGCGACACCAAGTACCCTACTTCAAGGACCTGGGATACGGCCTGATCGTACCTGACTTGCTAGGCTACGGGGGAACCTCTATTCCCACCGACAACGAATCGTACAGGAGCTCTCTCGTCTGTAAGGACCTCGTAGAGCTCCTCGACGCGGAGGGTGCTAAGCGATGTATTGTCGTCGGCCACGATTGGTGAGTAGATTCTGGGCTCCTATTCCCCCTGAGGCTGACCACAATCTCAGGGGCTCGCAGGTTACCGCCAGGTTGGCGGACCTGTACGAAGACCGGTTCATCGCCTTCGCCTTCTTTGCTGTCGGGTACGTGCCCCCGAACCCAGACTTCGACTTGGATCAGGTTCTGGCGCGGACCAAGCAAGTGGTCGGGTTCGAGCTCCTCGGCTACTGGAAGTTCTTCTCAGAGGCAGATGCACCTGCACTCATCGAGAAGAATGTAAGGCGATCTACAATAACATGCGGTCGGGAAATGCTCACCCTAGGCAATATAGTTCGAGTCATTTGATAGCTTGGTGTACGCAGACGACGCTAGTCTGTGGAAGACGGACCTGGCACCAACCGGGGTCTTTCGTTCTTGGATAGAGGCCGGAAAGACGACCACCGTTGGCCCGTGGATTAGCAAGGAGGTAAGGGTGCTAGAGAACCTTCTTTCCCGGCGAAATATCTAATTTGTGTATTGTTCATTCGGTTAGGAACGAAAAATCCACGGCGATATGCTTCTGAAGGGTGGATTGGCGGGGCCAGTCTGTTGGTACAAAGTTGTGACGAGCGGAATCATGAACGACGATGACAAAGGTGCGTCCAGTCGCGTTCGAAACGATATAAACAATCATTTGCTTATGCGGCGGTCGCGCCTAGGTGTCCCAATTCGATCCCCCGCAGTGTCCAAGCCTGTGTTCTTCGGCGCGACGAGCAAGGACGCGGTTTGCATCCCCAAGTTGCAGACACCCGTCACACAGAAAGCGTGCCCGAACCTGATCGTCCGCGAGTTCGATTCAGGGCATTGGGTGCAATTGGAAAAGAAAGACGAGGTTAATAAAGAGCTTGGAGCGTGGTTCACTGCTGTCTTGGCGTGAGCTTCAGCGTAGTCACTCCGTACTTCGAAGATAGTTTCCTCCCGTTGCCTGTAGCCTTTGTGGTGTCCCGTTTTATAACGTTCATAGTTCATGACTCTTTTCCTCGCTATTTCCCGCACCATCCAACTCCCATTCAGCGTGCCTCAGTCTCTCCTACGCGCGACATCGCAGTCCAGAGCGTTGCTAGGGGTCGATGAGAGGGAATCCATAGCTGTATTGTTTCAATGCACTAGTACTGAGGGTACCTCAGGGATAGAACGTGCTGCAAGCTCGTCGAGTTGTCGCTCTTACCGGCTAGAGATGGCCTTTTCGGACGATTAGGGCATTGCCGTGCAATAGTCACTGGAGAGCGCCAATTTACTGCATTTCGCTTTCGTTATAACCTGTCACATCACAGATCTCCAGTATATAAGCTCAAGCAATGTAGTATACTTGTCCACGGAATTGATCATGGACCCCAGCTTATACAAGGATTTCAAGACGTCGAGGGGGTTCAATTATCATTACCTCGCCGTAGCGCCGCAGCAAGATCGCCCATATCTCCTCTTCGTACATGGCTTCCCATCGACATCGTATGACTGGCGACATCAAGTAGCCTACTTCAAGGACCTGGGGTACGGCTTGATCGTCCCCGACATGCTGGGTTATGGAGGAACGTTCATTCCCACCGATCCTGAGGTATACAGAAAGTCCCTCATCTGCAAGGATATCATCGAAGTCCTCGACGAAGAGGGTATTAAGCAATGCATCGTCGTCGGTCATGATTGGTAGCTTCAAGTCTCCCTTTCCCATGGCACTGTCTAATTATCATCTCAGGGGTTCGATAGTTACAGCCAGGTTGGCAGATCTGTATGAAGACCGGTTCATTGCCTTCGCCTTCATTGGTGGGGGATATACAGGCCCTCGCACTGAGTTCAATATGGAACAAGCGTTGGCACTCACCAAGAAAATGGTGGGATATGAGATGATCGGTTACTGGAAGTTCTTCTCGGACCCAGATGCTCCTGAGCTTATTGAGAAGAATGTGAGGGAACCTTCGATCCTGTTGTGGTCTGATCGTGCTCACTCAAGCACCAGTTCGACTCGTTCTTTAGCATGGTGTACGCAGGGGATGCTGCCTTGTGGAAGACTGATTTGGCTCCAACTGGCACTCTTCGTGCTTGGCTCGAGTCCGGAAAGACTACCGCTGTTGGCTCGTGGCTTAGTGAAGAGGTAATACACACTATTGCCTTTCAATTAGATATATTTACATATGAGCATTAGGAACGGCGATTTCACAGTAAGGAGCTTCTTGAGGGCGGGATCGCCGGGCCTCTCTGCTGGTACAAGGTTTTGTTGAGCGGATCCTCGAGCGACGACGACAAAGGTAGGTCTAGCCCTCGTTCGAGCCAAGCGTACGCCATCTTATGCGGTCGTCTTCAGGTGTACCCGTTCGGTCTCCTGCGATCTCGAAGCCTGTTTTCCTTGCCGCGGCAAACAGAGATGTGGTTGCCATCGCTAAGCTGCAGATACACGGTACAACGCAAGCTTGCCCGAACCTCACAGTTCGCGAATTTGACGCGGGGCATTGGCTGCATTTGGAAAAGAAAGACGAGGTAAACCAAGAGCTTGGAGCGTGGCTTGATACCGTCCTGGCCTCAGCGTCTTCATAATTCCCCCGTTGCTTCGGGGCGCATTGACGCAGACTCTCAAGAATGTACCTCATACGTATTCTTTCAAAATAACGCTGTGACATCCTGAGAACGATATACATGTCAATTAACATGCTGAACGAAGAAATACAAGAAGTAGCGGGGACCTAGAATTCGGAATCGGCCTCTCTCTGGACTTCAAAGGCACAACAGAAAATCCCTTGGTCGAAAAGAATGATTCCCTTCCCATCTGGAGCCCACTTAAAACTTCTGGTCTGGAATTGCTCTGCGATCGGATTAGCCGTGTACTCAGAGCAAGGGAGGTCAGCTTACTAGTTGGTACGCCGATGCATTCAGCCATCTCCTCTTCTGCGTCGTTATCGCCGAGCCATTCGTCGCTCCAGGTATATATACTGCGTAATCCGCAACAGAGGGCAAGATTACCTTTGCGGATGGGATTCCACCGTACTTGCAGGACTGGGGACGAATGGAGGAGCACAGAGCGCAACTTCGGCGAGAATTCCTGAGATGGAGTCGGAAAGTCATAAAGGTATACTGCGTTAGGGACATTCTCTATGGACTTGATCAGCACGAGTACGAACTACGAAACAAGGAAGATAGCCAACATACCGTATCGAGCCATCAGTATTGTGCCCGTCTTGTTCCATTCCATTTGCACGATGCCTGCTTTAGGGAGTTTAGAGTGGTCTACTCGGCCGATTGGTATTGTTTGAGGGCCCTGTATCCGTTCATCTACAAGAAGCGAGGAATCAGATACGAGCGAAAGACTCTAGGGAGATATATACATGAAAGAAATCCCCGTCCGTCAGTATCTTCGACCCATTGAGAAGGTTCCTTCCACAAAATCTAGAAGGGAATGTCTCAACAAGTGACTGGTGGATAGCATCAAGAACGGCGTACAACGTTGCTTCCCAGACGGCTTGTTAACTCCAACATCGCTACCGGTCCCCAACTGAGGCTGTCGAGGATGTAGACCTGCGCTTCATGAACATTTATCGACTCGTTACATGCTCCGTATCTTTACCTTGTCATCCCAACCTCCAACTGCCAGGAACATGCCGGTGGGGTGCCATGCAACCCCGCGGATTCCGAAGCCAGGGTCATGGTCTGGGGCGAAAGATCCCAGCAGATCACCATTCAAGGAGAGAATATAGAGTTTATACTGCAGGGTGAGACAAATAAAAATGCGGTCTTTCGAAAGGCAAAGTTCGAACCTCGAGAGGTCCTTCCCATATGGCGAGATGGTTCCCACTGGGAGATAAAGCTAACGAGGATAAAGATGATGTGGGTAACGGGAAATGCTACTTGGGCGATGTTTCAGCCAAGTGAAGTCCAGAGAAGAATCAGACGTACGCGAACTGGCTTGTAGCCCTCAGCTGCGTCGTACAAACCAAGAGAATCTTTCGATTTATGTCGTTCAGCGAGGATTAGGTACCGGCCATCCGCCCGAAAGGTATACCCTAGGCAAGATATGCGTAACGTAAACGTCATGCTGGGCATCAACGTACCTCTGTCGGGGTGAATAGGAAAGTTGAGGTAGCTTGCGCGACCGGTGACCAGTGACCACAGGGTTACTCGAAGCTGGGAGCTGAAAAGATGAGAAGCACGACATCGGCGGTGAGGCGAACAAGCAACGTACGCCCCATTCGGAGAAACAAAGGACAGTTCTTCCATCTGGTGCCCATTCTGCTTTCACTAAACCCTCTGCGCCTGAATCGATGTGCGCCGTCCATTCCTCACCAGCAAGTTTGAATATCTGAACAGTACCGCTCTTTGCACATGCAGCGAAGAGATATTCTGAGTCACAGGACCAGCCAATGTGAGATATCGATTTCTCACTGCCCGTCGACGACGCTTTGCCTTTTGTCGAAGACATGAGCACAGATGTAGCAGACGGAGACGCGTCGATAAGCCATGTTCGCGTTATCTGGAAAGAATCAGCGCGTCTTATGATGAGCCTGTCCTGCACTGCTGTCGCGATAAAGTGCGCGCCAGCGCTGAATTCGACCAGAGAGGACGTTTGCTTGTAAATTTCGGTGAAGTCCATGGTGGTTGTGGTCCTGGAGAAACAGGGGTGGTGGCCAAGAGTTTTCACGTGAGCCAATGTGTGTGTGCGTGTAAATCTGCATTTATATACCGCAAGAAGTATGCTAACGCTACTAAGACGCGGTGTGGGTTGAGTACAGACAAGTAACTACATTCCTGTCCAGAGGACTGAGCCAATCCAAACATTGGAAAGAGCTATGTGTTGTACCCGGTTGATACAGGTGGGGTTGGGCAAGTTGGGGTTGGGCCGTGTTTGGAGTAGTTCCCGAGGCAAGCACAGATGGTGGGCATGGTAGTGGTTGGTCAAGTTGTGATGAGCATAGAGGCATAGCCTTAGCAAGGGGAGTTTAAAGTCGTTCCAGGACTCAGGCGTGGATACACCCACTTTAAGCTCTTTTACCAAGGGAGCACCGACAGTGGCAGACACTGGGAAGTTTTCAGTCCTTCCAGGACTCAGAAGGCGTGAACACTCATTTAAGCTCCTTAAAGAAGGAGCACCCTCTGGCAGGAGACCGTGCTGCCTTCCCTCGTCGTCGTAGTGCAAGAATGGCTGTAGAAGCCTGTGCGTGGCTGACGACGAGCCCCGAGAACTGGCAGTCAACCGTGGGAAACCACGAGATGGTGATGGTTCGAGTTCAAGAGCGGCCTGACACGTGAGCCAATGCCGACGATCGTTCCTCCGGCATCCCAGTGCGCAAGGAGCGGTGAACCAAGTCATTTCTTCTTACTCACGAAATCTCCAGCCTGGAAGTTAAAGATCACTAAGGGTCCTTGTCGAGATTCGGGGGATTGGCTTACATGTGCAACACAGCGATAGAGGCCGACATATATAAGGCCGGCCATTGTCATGCATTCACGCGCGCACTCATTCCATGGATCAACAACCCGATCACGGTGGTTCGCGATCATCGACCATTATGGACGATGATCTCGAGAACGCTTCAAATTCGGCGAGCCCGCTATCAAAGTAGAAGCAGAGATCGTCGATCCCTTCTTGGTTCAGTTCGACGAGGGAGAAGCCGCAAATCCTTTCGTGAGTGGCAGAACGTCTCAAACATAGAATTTTTCTGAACGTGCTTATTTAGAACTGGAGTCGGTTGAAGCGCTGGTATCTTACCTTGGCCAGTGGTCTCCTCGTTCTGAATGCGTGCGTGCCATAAATTTATCGAAGGCGACGTCGCTGACATCACAAAATAGCACCTTTGCAAGTTCAGCGCGTATGTCGTCCCTCATGTACACCGCTCTATTTACTCATGTCGGGCGCTCATAGCCTCTGGCATTGTCCCCCAGCTGATGGAGGAATTCCATCTTGGAGAGACAGTAGGGATATTGACAATATCTCTATTCGTTGCCGGCTATTGCGTGGGCCCGCTTCTCTGGGGACCCCTCAGCGAGGTTAGTACGATGAGAACCCATGATGCATATGTCCTGACATGCTCCGAAGCAATACGGACGGCGACCTATTTTTGTTTGGCCATTCCTCGCGTACACAGTACGTGATTATTCACCAGCCGCGGTCTCCGACATTCTCATCAGCACAATTAGGGATTCCAAGTCGGCTCTGCCCTATCCAAGAATACAGCATCAGTGCTTATTTTCCGTTTCCTTGGTGGCTTCTTCGCCGCTGCCCCTCTCACAAATTCAGGGTAAGAAATTGTCTTTCGGTAAACTCTACCGGTCTTCAAGTTAGTAATCATTTGGGTTTCAGGGCTCTTATTTCTGACGTCTGGGATGCGGAGACGCGGGGAAAAGCCTTGGCAATATTCACCGTCGCTCCGTTTAGTGGTCCCGCGTTAGGACCAACGGTTGCTGGATTTCTTGCCGTTGCAGGTGTATCATGGCGATGGGTGTTCTGGATCCTCACTATCTTTGTAAGTCATTATCTCCCCTTAATATTGTTCGGTCTTCACCGCGCATTTCTTAGGCTGGGCTATGCTGGCTCCTCATCTTTTTCACCATTCCAGAAAACTTATCGGTATGTGGCCTTCCGCCCGACGCAGAATTCTCCATTGAAAACTATCTTCAGGCCCGTTCTCCTCGTAGCCAAGGCAAAACGTTTGCGCAAGGAAACTGGCGACGAGCGATATTATGCTCCGTTGGAAAGAGTCAAACGCACTGCTATGCAAAGTCTGGAACATAC
Source organism: Pleurotus eryngii var. eryngii (assembly GCA_029467805.1). Taxonomy (NCBI): domain Eukaryota; kingdom Fungi; phylum Basidiomycota; class Agaricomycetes; order Agaricales; family Pleurotaceae; genus Pleurotus; species Pleurotus eryngii. Next base: position 1,760,851 of record SZVJ01000018.1, read on the forward strand.
ACTGGCCAGGCCGTTCAAGATGCTCTTCACAGAGCCTATGCTGATCGCGATGACCGTGTACATGAGTGTGGGTCTTTCCTTACGAGGATGTGTAATATTCTGCTGACGCATTAATTCAGTTCGTCTATGGGTGCTTGTACCTTCTGTTCGAAGCGTACCCTGTTGTCTACACCCAAGGACATGGATTCAACCCCGGCATATCCGGACTCATGTTTCTGAGTGTACCCATCGGAGGCTGCACCGCTGTGACACTTGTAAGCTCGTACCCCGCCTGTCATCGGACATTCCTAACGTAGTACGCGTAGTATGTTTTGATCTTTGCACCTCGTTATCGGAAGAAAGCCCTGGAGCTGGCGCCTGCACCCGTACCGCCAGAATTTCGGTTAGAGATGGCGTTAATTGCTGCGCCACTCTACGCCATTTCCTTCTTCTGGTTTGCGTGAGTTTCGGACTTCATTGATAACATTTCAGCATGTTACTCAAAGGATCTACATAGGTGGACCTCGGATCCTAGTATTTCTTACTGGGCACCACTCATGTCTGGCGTTCTTATGGGCTTCTCCATCAGTTGGCTCTTCGTAAGCGCAATTTATCCTGGAAAACTTTCGCGTACTCATCCATTCTTAGCTTCCCCTCTTCACGTATATCATTGATGCCTATATCATGGCCGCCGCGTCTGCCCTTGCCGGCAACACCGTTGTTCGAAGTTTAGCTGGTGCCGGCTTTCCAGTAAGTAGCCTTTAACCAACCTGGAATGAGCATTTTCTAAAGATATCTCGCAGCTTTTCGCCGGCGAAATGTACAAGGCGTTAGGCCCGCAATGGGCCTCATCACTCTTAGGTTTCGTCGCCGTCGCGATGATGCCTATACCTTTCGTCCTTATGAAGTAAGTTGCCACGCCCTCGAACGATGGGTATGGTGTCTGATATCTGCGTAGATACGGACCATATTTAAGGAAAAAGTCAAAGTATGCTCCCACATAAACGCCAGGTTGTTTCGCCTTCACGGACTCGCCATGAATATTACGACCTTCATCCAAATCTAGACTTCGCATTCATAGCATTGCTCTGGTTTAAAACAATCAAATTTTACATTTCACAGTGTACCGTAGCTTACTTACAATATTTCGCTGTGTCATGTCATAATCGCTGTAACAGACAGTTCCTATCTCCTATCGAACCCTATTCGTGAATCGCACGTGGTCTACGGATGTTTCTCCGACGCTCTCAGCGGACCGTCAGTGCACTTCTCTTCCTCCGTCCAACATTCAACACCATGCCTCCGATGGCTTTTACTGGCGTGGTTACAAAAGCTGGCTTCATGAACAAGACAGCGACTGTCACTGTCTCGCGCTGGGTCGTACACAAGTTGACTGGGAAGGTACAAGCCTTGCTTCTTCAAGTTCGTCATGAAACTTATTCTTCTACAGCGTATCGAACGAAGCACCAAATTCTTGACTCACGATCCCAGTAACAGTGAGCTGGCTGATATATATTGCGTACAACCTGCGAAATAAACTAAAATCACGTAGTCCTTCGCAAAGACGATGTTGTCCTTATTCGCAATTGCCCACCAGTATCAGCAAGCAAGCGATTCAAACTAGAGCGCGTCTTGAAAAGTCCTGAGGGCGAACGCGAGAAAGCTCATGCACAGCGAATGCCAACCTCCCCATTGCCTCCACCTCCGCAACCGACACAATCCTCAGCAACTCCATGACCGCGCCGCATGCAGATTTAATGAATGGTGTGGGGCCTAAGCTTTGATTGCTGGTTGGCTAGCTTCTGCTCGCTGTTGCTGCATAGACGTCTGTAACTCAAGCACCTGACGAACGAGGGAGGGTCACGTCTATCTAGAGTATAATAACCAAATCTGTGACTATCTTGACTCACTTCGGTCTTTTTCTTTTCACTCTTCTGCTCGATCTCCTTTATCTGGCTTTCTACGCGTTTGCTGTGTACCAGTCAGCAGGAACGCTGAGAGACAACGCTTTAAATCACGAACATCTCTCCCGTGATGAACTCCAGTCGCGTATCGACATTGCTCTTTGCTTCCGATTGATCTTGCTTTACCAGCACCGGGCCTATTTGCTTATATACGACGCTCTCCGGCTTGAGCTGGTCGAATTCCTAGGGCCAAGCTTCGGACTTGCACGATCAGGATTATATCGAGTTGACCATACCTTCTTGACCAATTGATTCTCGGACAGCTGTGCCTCTAGTCGTTGCCTAGCTTCGACCGCATTCGATAGGTCAAGTTGAAGTTTTTGGAATTCTGAAGTCACCACTTGGAGTTTGGCTTGAAGAGACATTCTAGGATGATGGTATGAAGCTCGCGCGCCTGTATCCGACTCGAGATCCCGATCATGTTACCTTTAGGGGATGCCACTCCGGGTTCACCAATTGCACCATCATCAGTTCAGCCGGCGATGCACATGTGCTACTCGCCCATAATCTCTCAAGGATTTCCGGAGCGGGTGCCCGCTGAGAACGGCTTGAAATTTGAATATGCGATGGAGAAATATTCTCGACGCTATCTACGCTCTGTCTACGATGGTTTCTCCGGTACAGATCGATTGGGCAAAGGTTGACCAGCCTGAGCTGACCCCAGGACGCTTTCCGAGTCGTAGGTCAGTCGTGTACGGCACCAAAGGTGTTGTATCATCAAGTCAGCCTTTGGCGACTGAAGCTGGCCTGGAGATCCTTCGAAAGGGCGGTAACGCAGGTGCGATCTACCCTTTTTCAAGCAGAATCTTGTTTCTAAGGATGCTATAGCTGATGCTGCTGTTGCAACCTCTGCTGCGTTGAATGTTACCGAACCGAGTTGTTGTGGTGTTGGCGGGTAAGCTCTACTTCTGGTGATCATATCCAGAATATACCACCGATAACCTTTCAGTGATGCCTTTTGTTTGTTCTTCGATGCGAAGACCCGCGTCGTGAAAGCCCTGAACGGTTCCGGACATTCCCCTCAAAAGTTAACTTTGGGATACGCAAAGTCAAGGCTTCCAGGGGGGGATCTACGTATCCCCGCGACAGATCTTAACTCAGCCACTGTTCCAGGTTCGCTATGTCATCTGGTGTATAATCCAGTCCATCTTAGCTTACCGTTGTGTGCTAGGTGCTGCTGCCGCATGGGTTGACACCGTCGAAAAGTTCGGTAGTGGCAAACTTTCTGTGGCTGAAGTGCTGGAACCCGCCATAAGACTCGCAGAGGAGGGGTAATGCTTTCGTGTTGATATCCGGCTACTTTGCTAAATCTCTACCAGAGTCCCCGTATCCGAACTCCACGGTTACGCGGTCCGTATTAGTCCCTCGCATCCGCCGTGAATGACTTTTGACTCTCCCCTCGTATCCATAGTGGCAGCGTTCAGAGAAACTTATCCAGAATGCGTCTCCCAATGGCAACGAGATGCTCTTAAACGGCAAGGCACCACTACCAGGTCAAGTCAAGAAGTTCCCCACACTTGGGCAGACCTTCCGTGAGATTGCTACGAAAGGAAAGGATGGATTCTACAAAGGGCGCGTCGCAGAAGCGATTGTAGAGCTCATCCAGAACAAAGGTGGTGTGATGGAATTGGATGATCTAGCGAAACATGAGACGACGTTTGTCGATCCTATCTCGTACACATATGCCGGAGAAGTCACCGTTTACGAGGTGAGTCACCCCAGTATCGTATGATCAAGGCAAGGGTTGAATTGGATGTAATGGGTAGTGTCCCCCAAATGGACAAGGCATAACGGCACTCCTAGCTCTTGGTATCCTTGAACAGCTGCAGGAACAAGGTCTCATCAAACCTCTCTCCCAATTGGAGCACAACTCTGCCGAATATCTTCACGCCGTAGTGGAAGCCATGCGGTTTGTTTTCTCTTGTCTCTTGCACCAAAAAATTACACGACTAAGCCAATTACAGGCTCGCTTTTGCAGGTTTGATCATACATGTCGTGCGAGGAATGGCGCGCTGACGCCCCGTCAATCAATCGATAGATAGTCAATGGTATGTCACCGACCCAGATTTCGGCAAAGTCCCTGTCAAGGAATTGCTGAGCAAGGTAGCCCACTCCCCTTCCATACCGTTGCGACTGAAATGCGGCCGTAGGAATATCTAGCCGCCAGAGCTGCGACTTTCGATTCCAAGAAGGCCAACGATAAATTAGAGCATGTAAGGATCATCACCGTACTGCCTCCTTCATAGGTGGCTGACGGCGGAACAGGGGAAGCCATTCAACTCCTCGGATACTGTTTACTTCACCGGTAAGTGATTTACCGATTTAGTTCCTCAAGGTATAAACGTCTAGTGCGTGGCAGTGACCGATCAATGGGCAATGCATGTAGTTACATTCAGAGTAACTTCGCAGGTACGTTGATTGATGCGTATAAAGATCAGTGAACTTACCCACCTCGCTCCTCGACTCAGGCTTTGGGACGGGCGGTAATTCCGTAGATTCTGCGGTCGATCATCATGATTTAAGCTTCCTTTTTAGCTGTGCCAAAAGGATGTGGTTTCACGTTGCAGAATCGGGGAAGTGGGTTCATCCTCGATGAATCGCACCCAAACAAATTGCAGGCGAGGAGTGTCATTGGGGTGTCGGTGAAATAAACTCATTGGCGGTGTAGGGCGGCAAACGACCTTACCATACAATCATCCCGGCGTTGGCAACTCGAAATGGTGAATTGTTCCTATCGTACGGTGTGATGGGTGGATACATGCAAGTGAGTCATATCCTTTGATTACCGTATTCGCTCGCTCACAATCAATGTCCAGCCTCAAGGACATGTTCAAGTGCTTTTGAACATCTTGCGAGGCTTCACAGTTCAAGATGCCCTGGATGCCCCTAGGTTTTGCATCTCCCCTGGAATGCCCGAAGGCGCTCGCCAGCCAGGAAACGTCGTTGATGCCAACAGCGAGGTTTACTTCGAAGAAGGTATTACCGCGGAGACCATCACGAAGCTTCGGGGTACGTTCTGGCCTGTCAACGGAGAGACTTGAACGGAACCTTATCACCTATCATTCATTTAGATTTGGGCCATGATGCCCGTCCCGTCACTGGGTTTGGGAGAAGCATGATGGGTCGAGGCCAGATCATCCAGAAGGTCAGGAATGACACGGGAGAGCTGGTATGGGCGGCAGGGTCGGACCTTCGAGCAGATGGACACGCAGCGGCGCAGATATGACAGCAGATAAATATGTTCGACGTGGTTGATAATTAACATCGTGTATCTATGTCCAAATCCAGAGTCCTTGTAACGGGATCACATTCTCCGAAGCCGCTCGCTTCCAGCTGGGTTAATGAGAGTCAGATTTACGCACTGTGCAATTGGAGGCCAAGAAGAGCACAGCACACACCTGCTTCTTGCAAGCGGTATTCACGCAAGTCTTTGGTCTTATCAGGCCCTGTAATATGACCCCAGCCTGCGAGGGGAACCACAATTGCTGTGGCATTGTCTCCACCGCCTAGCTCCTGTGCAAATGAGAGAATTCGATCAGCTGCGGTCTTGGGATCCTTGCAGCCACGGGCCAAGTCTACAACTTCGTCATCGGATAGCATCGATGATACACCGTCTGAAACGGCAACAATATACGCCCATTCTGAACCTACTCATCGAATCAATACCATTTTATGGAGCGGGGTCTGTACGTAGTTTTTTCCCCACCTTCTAAGAGTTTGGTTCTTACTTCTGGTTCTGGCGTGACGCCGAACCTTTTGTATTTAAGATCTCCGAGGCTGTTCGAGCCAGGGTTAGCAGATTGAGGAGTGGGGTAAACAAAATGAAGATTACCTGCGAGTGTTTGCCAACGCGCCCATCCAACTAATAATTGATCAGAATGGAGACTGAAGGAGCTGGGCGGAGACATACCGAGATTCACCAAACGAATCAGTGATTAACGCTGAACCCATCATTTTACGCAGGCGTGCAGATTCAACTCGGGAGTCTGCGTGATGGTTCTCAGTCATTGTAAACACTCTCCCGCCGTTGGTCGAACATAACAAGACACGGGTATCTCTGGAGACGGTCGTTGTGGGTATATCGAGTAATGATGATTGGGGTTCAACTCACCCGCAATGAGCCACAGTCAGCGCCGTCTTCTTTGCGGAGAAGAATGGAGCCGCTGGGCTGTCAAGGGTATGTAGAAGAATGAGAGATGCGGTTGCTCCACAACTTTGGGCGATTGGATCCGAAGATAAATTCTTGTCTACCTGTCAAAGTTGTACGTGCTGTGGAAACGAAAAGAATATAAATGATAACATACTTCGTAAAAAGCCAGCGCTGCTCGTGCCTCCAAATCCATCTCAGATGTGTTCTCAACACCGTGGATCCAAGGGGTCATCGGACCACCTCTATATCGTTTGAAGTAACCTCCCACTTCTTTGGTGATCCATGTGTATAGCTCAGGGATCATAGACTTATCTACAGACTCGAACAATCCATGTAGTTCCTGGCGAAGGTATTGAGATACAGCAGACCCTCCATGGCTTCAGAAAGGTGAACAATTGGAACTTTTGCTTAATGAATCGCAAGCTTACCCGTCGTATATTCCTACAAATACAACCTGTCTAGCGTAGAGGTCTCCCACTTTGCTTGGGTCCCAATCTATGCCATGGGCCTTTTTCACACTAATGCGGAGTTCCTCCGGATTCAGAGACAGCGTCGCGAAGGAATAGAAATCTTCTTGATGACTGGCAGCTTTCAGCGTTCACATGCAGGCAGTAGTGGACAGCGATGGGACAAACCCCCTGTTCCCTCTGGAGTTGGCAACACCAATGACTTTGGGCGACGCAAGTGGGATGCGCATAGCTCCCCCTTGAACCACGATGTCAGTATACTGCACCCGTGCCGGTAATGTCCCACATTGACGCACCTGGGGAAGCACATCGAACATAGTCGTGGTAATTTGCGACGAACGGGCTAGCAGTGCATTTGAAACCTGTTTTGGACAATAATCTAAGGGCCATGCGAGTGGTATATGGGCCGCGAATTCAGAGATGCATTGCCCACAATACTGGTCGATGTCGAGGGAGTCGTAACCAAGCAAGAGTTGCCGGACCCGGTAGCGCTGGTGAGCCCTTTGCGATCGACCACCACCAAGTACTGCCTCCAGGACCCTTGGGATACAGATTCCGGGAATATAGTTTGGAAATAATGCTGCCAAATTGACTTCATAGTCGAGCTCGATTCCCCGGTGAGCCAAATCTTCGTTTCCTTTAGCTCATGGCAGCCTCACAGCCTCTGCGTAGTATCAAAGTATCCGCATGTGAACCAAGGGACCTCCTGCTGCCGTGCAGTTCGGTCTTTTGCGTTGCAGTGACCCCCATTGAGGATGTATGGATATAAATTTCCAACTGATATGCCCATATCAGTCAATCGCATCAATACTTTGCCATAAAAAAATATACCCTGTTGCATTTTCACGGTATTCATTATGTGGGTGTACCTGAGCGCTACTGCCCACTCACCACACGACCTTATCTATCGCTCCATGTTCATGCACTAGGTTCCCTTTCCTGTACTTTCGTGTCCTGGCTTTTCCACCTTCTCCGTCTAGATGCCTTCGGGCGACTTCGACCAGAGCACGAAGATCGGCTTAATATTCGTCGTCGTCGCGGCCTGCCTCTCCACTTTCGCCGTCTCATGCTTACTGTTGTATATTGGGGTATCTACCTCCTTCCCCTCATATTCTCGCGCTTGCTAACGCACTACCCAACAGACCTCCGTGATATACAATCATGAGGTCACTCGAGGATGGAAGTCAACCCATGTACATTATTACTTCTTGAATCTCCTAGCATGCGAGGTCGTCCAAGGCATTGGGGGGATTATGACAGTCAAATGGACGATTGACATGGTAAGAGGTGTCGTTGTGGTTTGCGAATATAAACTAATCCTATTGCGTAGGGTGTCACAGAGGGTACCTATTGTACGGCCCAAGGTACCAGGCTCTCTACAGTATCGTTACACAGTTGCTAAACAATATTCAGGAATCTTCCAACAGATGGGCGACGTTGGCGTGGCACTATGGTGAGGTTGCTAGATAATAATCACTTCCTTTGGTCTCTGACGTCTACCAAGCTCTCTAGTAAGCTTAGCATCTCACCTTTCAGCCCAATTATCTTATCAGTCGAGCCAGGCTATCGCTGTGTACACCTTCTGCGTCTTGGCCGTGCGATGGCACCCCCCATTCATTTCGACGATCGTTGTCATCGTATTGATTTGGATTTTCCTGGCTCTCATTACTGGCCTCGCCTCGGCAAAGCACGGAGCGCAAGGCTACTATGGTGACACTAAATATTGTCCGTGATCATACTATGTGTCCAAAAGTTTTATTTCTGATACTCGAACGTATGCAGGGTGCTGGATCACTGATCACTTCGAGGACGAGCGAATAGCGCTAGAGTATTTTTGGATGTGGCTAGCTGCAATGGGCGACATCGTCATCTACGTACTCCTTGCATTCCTTGTCAAAGGTACGTTGTTACCCTGTTACCAGCCCCCATGTTAACCTTCTTCTTCAAAGGTTTCCTTAGTTTCAGCGGGTGCAGCGTGCGATTTCATAGGCCTATCACGCCCGTGGAATCGGACCCTCTTTCCATCGAAAATACTAATAGAAGTAGTACCACTGCGATTGCTGTGCAAATGTTATTGTACGTCCACTAACTTTTGACACTTACGGCATTCAACAACTACATCACAGTTACCCCGCTGTGTATACGATCACTGTGTTCCCCATGACAGTTACTCGATGGATGTCGTTCTCCGGTGCATCTGTTCCATTTGCGGCCACGGCCTTCGCCAGCGTTACATTCTGGTCTTCGGGCTTGTTCAACGTAATTCTGTTCGCCATAACGCGGCCACGCCTCCTTCCAAGTCGTTCTAAAATTAGTTCGTCCCCGAGTGACCACATCGGAATGTCGCTCAAGAGTCCTGTCACACCGGATAGCACACAACGCACCGACGACCGCTTCTCTGATATCGAGGCCAGCGAGCAGACCTCGCACTTCTCACCTCTGGCGTCTCCGGACAAACGTACCGATCGCAGCCTTCCATCCCCTCCCCCTGATTCACCACCGCCTCGCGATTCTGATGGTAGTATGGCATTCGTACCACCTAATCTGCGAATTGATGAAACACAATGACACACTTCGAGCAATGTATCTTTATAATGTACCTCAAGTTCGTATGCTGCAGTTGGAGCATATAATGATGTTTGAGAATGTTGTTATTACTGGAGATTGGTTGCAAAGGAAGTTATGCCTAGTAATGTGAACCTGTAGACTCGGGCGTTACCAAAGTCTGGCTACTTGCACATTTATCCACTGCTCGGCTTAAGGCTGCAGCGCTGCTACGTCCGGCTCCTCGAAGCAACCTGTGAACATGAGATGAGGAATACTGGGTGAACCCCTGTGCCTCCCTCCAATGGAACCATCCTCTTAATCTCTCCAATGAGGTTTTCCCAGGTGTCATCATGCGAACCTCTAGAGTCAGGCTCTGGAGCGACGGCAGTACTCGCGCGGTTAGCGGGGCCTTTGATTTGCAGGCCGCAAGGAAGGAGGCGTACGGAACTTGTAGCATTTGTAGAGTCTGTAGATGCCAGACAGATGTGTGATACTGCTTATATACGATTTAGGTCCAGGGGGGTCAAAGGCATTGGACATGAGAACAAATGATTGCAGATTTTGTTTGGAAATAGATGTCCAAAGTCTACTAAGGCGAATGTCGATGCCATTTACCGATAATGTCTTGCCCCCACTGTTCGGAGACGTTGTCGTGTGCAATGATAGGGATTCTCCTTCATTGTCTGTGATTTTGAATGTTTGAGGCCGGGTTGAGGGGAGATCATTGATCTAGAGGAAAAGTACACTCATTATACCCTCTGGATGGTTGTCAAGCCTTGGGTCTCTACAGCGACTGAGGGAATGACGGGCGCGAGTAGGACGCTGAAGAGATCCGTGATTTGAGAGTAGTCCGACTTGAGAGCAATCTCGCGCAAGCTGGGCATTTCGACTGGTTCTCGTGTATCCCCGACTGCGTCACGCGGGTGTCCCCAAGACCTTTAAAAAGAGCCCTTCGAGTTCGGGCATGGTCGAAAGTGCGTCCGGCACTCCGATAGTACCAAGATCTAGTTCAAGACGAAGGGTACGTAGAGACGAAAAAACCGGGGTACTAAGATTCGCAGCGCAGTTCTTGAGACTGAGATGTCGTAAATAGGGCTGACTGAATAACTCGTCTTGGATTGCGAACTGTATTCTTTCACTGGATAATTTTCGTTCGAGACGAAACAATGGAGCTTCCGCTACGAGCGAGCTGACTAATCCTATCGCTTCGTTGACCATAGGGCTCGCGAACGGGATATCTACTGATCGAATATTTTGGGCTCGCGAGAAACGCCAGCCTAATGAGGTCGGTATCGGTTTCCTTCGGTGCCCGTCGCATGCTTTGGGGTGAACTCCAGCAACGGGATTTCAAGATCGACGGGAGCGCCTAGCACACGTGTGAAGGACTTGCTCTGGGGATTCTGGGGGGGACAGCAGGTATTTACTGAAGCCTGTCGAGTCATTCCGAGCAGTCCATCAGCGCATGCTATTGTAAGGTACTCGGTTCTGACTGTGAGAATCCATAATCCCACGGTCTTCAATCCTCTGATCATCTTGGCCACCGACAATCTCAAAACTTCGACCAGGACCACAGCCAGGATGCCACCAACTCACGCTCTGTTCGAGTCGGCCTCGGGCTATGCGATATTTGAAGTCAAGCTCACCGATGATATTGCCCTCAAGTCGAAGGCTATGCAGGACTCTTTAAAAGATCTATCCAAGTTTGGCAAAATTGTGTCGCTGCTCAGCTTTTCGCCTTACAAAAGTGCTGCTCAGGCATTGGAGAATGCGAACGATATCTCTGAAGGTCCGTTTGATGTGTTACCTTGGACTCAATCTACTAATGATCTTTCAAATACTTCTCAGGTATTGTAAACGAATATCTACATTCCCTCCTCGAGCTCAATATCCCGAAACCCTCAAAAAAGACCACTGTCGTGTTGGCCGTGTCCGATTCTGCATTGGCATCGAGCATCAAGGCAGAGCTGAAAATTCCCTGCGATGTATCCGACGAAGCCCAGGAAATCATCCGAGGAATCCGTCTACACGCATCCAAACTGCTCAAGGGACTCCAACCGGACGACCTAATCAAGGCGCAACTCGGTCTCGGGCACTCCTACTCACGCGCCAAGCTAAAGTTCAACGTTAACCGTATCGACAACATGATTATCCAGGCAATTGCGCTCCTCGATCAGCTCGACAAGGATGTCAACCTTTTTTCGATGCGTATTCGCGAGTGGTACGGATACCACTTCCCCGAACTCGTCAAACTCGTGCCCGACAATCAACAATACGCGAGTATTGCACAATTCGTCGGTGACAAAGATACTCTCAACGAGGAAAAGCTCCCAGACCTCGCTGCGCTCCTGGGAGACGACACCACTATTGCACAAAATATCCTCGATGCTGCCCGTGGATCCATGGGCTCATCACTGTCTGAGATTGACATGTTGAATATCAATACCTTTGCTGGTCGCGTCGTATCCCTGTCAGAATATCGAAAGTCGTTGATATCCTACCTGTCGGAAAAGATGAATTTGGTTGCCCCGAGTTTAACTGCACTGCTAGGCGAACGTGTTGGCGCTAGGCTGATAAGTCATGCTGGTAGTCTCACAAATCTGAGCAAGTACCCGGCTAGTACTGTGCAAATATTGGGAGCTGAGAAGGCCCTGTTCCGTGCCTTGAAGACGAAGGGGAATACACCAAAGGTACGTCTAATAAATTGTTTGCTTATGGATCCCCGATCTCACGTTCACTTAGTATGGACTTCTCTATCACTCCTCGTTCATTGGCCGCGCGGGACCCAAGTTCAAGGGCCGGATATCACGCTTCCTCGCAAACAAATGTTCAATTGCATCGAGGATAGACTGTTTATTCGGGTACGGTTCATGCACTATTTCGGAGTGTCGTTATGAATGCTCATCTACTATAGATGTCCCGACTGCCAAGTACGGTGAAGCGTTGCGTGCCCAAGTGGAGGAACGCCTCAACTTCTTCGAGACTGGAGCCCCGCCATCCAAAAACGCCGATGTCATCCACAAAGTCATGCAGGATCTTGCCCTGGAGGACAACGATCATGACATCGAGATGGGAGACCCCAATTCGGGGCCGGCGTTGACTACATTGGAGGCTACTGTCACAACGAAGGAGAAGAAGAAGAAACGTGGCAGTGAAGAGATGGATGTTGACGAGGAGGATGAGCACACGGTGAAGAAAGTGAAGTTGTCGAAGGAGGAGAAGAAGGCCTTGAAGAAGGCAAAGAAAGAGAAGGCGAAGGAGGGAGGCGAGGTAAGCGACTCTTCACCCTCTCGTCCCTCGTCCCTAACAGTGTCTCAGGCCGAAGCTGGCTCCGAGAAAAAGGAAAAGAAGAGCAAAAAGGAGAAGAAAGAAAGAAAAGCAAGAAGGCGAGCGAGGATTAGCTTCGCGTGTATCTTTTTGTGCTATCTATCTTTTTTGTGCTATATGTCTTTCTTTCCCCCTGGTTCAGCTAATCATGTTGCAGCTGTACATTGTGGTGGTACAAAAAACAGGTGCGTAATCTAAGTGCTTGCGTGCGCCTCCTGCAGGGCCTCAAGTTTGGAAAGCGTTCGCTCAAGAAGGATGATGCCTCCTGTAGTCAGCCGCGGGATGGCTGCCAGAGGATCTTGCTCGCCGTGTGCTTGGCTTGAAATGATATGCGAACGAGCTTGTGTGACGACCTTCTTAAGACGCCCGCAATCAAAGTACATCCATCGAAGTTCAAATTCAAAACCACCAGGCGGTGTTTCCAGAGCATGGCGCACGAAGGCTCTTGTCAAAACGTAGGCCTTCTCGCTGTAAAGCCGGCTACGATGCGAATCTCGGATTAGCCAAGGAACAGAGGTGTGTTGACGAAAACAATCTAACCTGTTCATAGTAGCGTCATCGGTCCCGCGCATCTTCTCAAAGCCTGGTTCGCAATACCAGCTGCAGGGAACAATTAACCATATCGCTATGTCGAGAAACCTATAAAACGTACGGTTCCTTGACTAGCACCAAGCCCTGAATCGAAACGAAGGCTTGCAGCAAAGACGACCGGTTAGCCCTCCATGATTCCGTGCGATCTCCCTGCCAAGTACCAAGTATTGACAAGCAAACTTTACCCTCCTCGTAAAGGTTTCTATATGATCAGGTATAGATTATGCCGTGATACACTACGACAGGCATTACTCACGGATTCACTGCAACAAAAACGGCTGAGAACGGCGCAAAGCGAGATGATATAATTGAAGCCAGAAGACATACCTCGGCCGTTGCCATTCGTCCAGCTATGGAAGTGAGCGATTGGTGGACTGTTTGGAAAGTTGGAGTCTAGTTGCCAATCGATGACAAACGGAGCGTCCTCGTAGGGCGTGTTATCTGGGCCCATTATAAGTGATCGTAGGAGATCTGTGCGGTCCTCGAAAGCACGGACCAAGATAGTGTCTACAGCAGCGTTTGAGGTTAGACGGAGTCTAGTATGAGACAAAGAATGCCAGGCATACCAGGCAGACTGCTCATCAATATCTTATATTCTCGTTGTAATCTGCCGAGGAAGCTCTTCGAAGGCTGAGCGGGAGAAGACGAATAAAATGCATGATCTCGCGGTGTAGAAGAGAGAATCTCGAATCGCTTCCAAAGGGAGTCTTTGTCAAACTTGGTCGCCGCGACGGTCAACGAGTGAGTCATCGGAGGTGTCCATCGATATATCTTCTTGATTGACCTTGGGTTCAGCTGGCGGTGGAATTGGGCTTGCTCCTTCTGTGCCTTCCATGTCTGTATCTGAGTCTGAGTCCGATTCAAATGAAGGCGTGGCATCATGGATCCATTGATCGTCGTCCTCGTCGTCTTCATCGTCGTCCTCGTCATGGTCGTGATCATGGTCATGGTCAAACAGATCCTCAAGCTGTTCCATGGTGTCATATAATTTTGTGAGCCGTACAAGAGGATACGTAGCCTTCGTCCCATTAGGATGCGTAACCTCGACGCTGCCATCTAAAAGTAGCTATCACCACACTGTAAGTCGATGCAAACTGGCGTCTTGAAAGGTGAGGAGACTTACATTCGTCACATGGCCAAGCCAATTCAAGGACCCATTACTTTCCTTACTGTCTTTCATCAGGGCTGGCGGCGTTTATCTTCCGTGGCGTAACGAGGCTTGAGCCAATGGTACACATTTCCTTCCGCCAACCTAAGTTTGAGGCATGCTCGTCGTATAAGGGTGCTTCCATTGCCCAAGGCTCCAATACACCAAGGCGGGGTACATGTGGTGGAACGTGTCCGTTGTTTGCCCTTCAGTGTGAATGAAAACGATGTCGCCTTGTCCTACGCCATATTCGTCTGGCGTGCCAAAGAGCTCTGGATCCGTCGATCCGTGGGGATCTAGCTCGAGGAGAGACACCAGCTCGGTGCTGTTGGTATCGGTGAACAGAACCATGGCTGTCCGCTCAGCTGGATTCACTTTCTGCACAACCACTGGGCGCTCTTGCCCCTCGCCCTTCCAGACGACATAGTCACCTGGCCTGCAATGTACATCAGATGGGCCACTGCCATAAGCAGTTAGTACCTTACCAACAATCGTGATCATCAAACCGGGTAGGGAGCAAGGCCGGTAGATGGTAACACTTCTTGTGTGCCATTCTGCCACAGAACGGTAACCACCGATTGCGTCTCACTGACAACACACCGGCGGACAGTGAAAGAGAAGGTAGGGTCACTGCTGTCTGTATGCGTAGATGTCGGCGCATTCTCTGCGTCTTTCAAGACGACCTGAAAATACGGATCAATTGCTTTACTTCATCCTCATAGCGTGGAATCAATGTCGCTTACCAACTCGCCAGCTGTCATAGGTGTAAAATGGATTCTTAAGATAGGTGAGCTTGTTGAGATCGTCCCCGTACCAATACCGCTGGGGCGCGGTGCGCGACTGCAATTCTGCGGGGGAGAGCTGGAGGAAATGTATATAAATTAATACTATGAGGAATGCACTCCGTAGTGGTGAGAGCTACCGTCTGATTAAGCGCTAACCAAGAGATAGCATATACGACGTGCTGGACATTGAGAACGGTGTCGGGTTCGTTGGGGTCGGGGATACGTGTGAAAATCCTTTGCTTCAAATCTGAAGGCAATATGTCCTAGGAAGAAAGTGTCAATGCGCTACAGTGAGATATGTAACCGCTCCGAGACGGACCTGCCCTATGTCACCGGCCACAAAAGGTGAACGTAGTTCGGAGAAGCTGACTAGTTGGCCTGAACTCGTCTCTACAAGGACTTCGTCGACAACCTATGGGGAATCAAATCGGTGCGCCGGTGGAGGTTATGTGAAGCTCACCTCTATTACCTAGATACTCCGTCAGGATAGTAGTCGTCCTAAGCAACTAGAGACTCACCTCGCCTATCCAATCATTATATACGATGTAACAACCTACATGTGCCTTCCCAGAAGTATCTATGTCGTCGACTGTTCTCCATCCAGGGACGGCTACACCACTAGTAACATGATAGAGTTTGCCCTTGGCCTGAACGCTAAGGACGACGCCTGATTCTATATCGCCAGAAGTGCGCCTACAACAGTCGCCCGGTTGAAAGCTAGGCCGATCCACGAGTTGTAGGATCTGCTCATCAACGACAGCGGGTCCAGATCCAACGTAATGTATGACAATCTTCCCTTCTTCAAGCAGACCGGGTTCATCCCAGTGGGGTGTAGGCATGTCTAGCAAGTCGTCGGTGAGCCATGTTTTCTAAGAGCGCTAGGAGTAAGTGGTGACAGCTTTGTGCGCTGAGGTGGATTGACTATACCAGGACGATAGCCGACTTATCTGCAGGGTCCTTTACGAGATCCAAAGGGTAAACCTGGCAGAACTTTGAGTCAATATTATGAACTGCAGTACGAATTAGCGAACCTTTGGCTTTCTTCTGGTTGTGGCCATTTCCAGGAGATTCGTGACTCGAAGCGAGCCAGTGATCTTCGGACATATAATAAGCGCCCATGATTATGGGTGGCGCTAAAATGCCTTGCTTGAAATCCATGACTGCTCCATTGACCTCGTAGCCTTCCACGCGCAGCAACTCACTCCTCTTCATCTCTCTCCACGACCACCACGTCTGAAATCACAGAATCATAGCATTATGAGGCTTTGGCCTGCCCTCCGGTACACCCTGGTGGCTCTCGTCTTGAGCTCCGTAGCCTCTAGCTACGGCGCACAAGTCGCGTGGTCCTCCAACACAACGACAACCTCAAAGACACTGATCACCGCGCTCAGCGACGACCCGGACTATGAGTCCCTTATAAAGCTCATCATGCGTGCACGTCTTGTCCCGACTCTCAATCGTCTCAACGGAAAGCACGTTATTTGCACCGACAAATGACGCCATTAAGAAACATAAAGGATGGCGCTCTATATTGCAGGACGACGCTACCGACCTCAAGGACAATGTGCAGGAGCAGCTTCGACAGCAGTTGTGGTATCACTTGCTCAATTATTCAATAACTGATCTTCCAAACAACGAACCCAATCCACAAGTGCACAAGACGCTTCACTTTCCCCACACACCGGTAGACCCACCTTCGAAAGAACCACCTCCGTATCCCCCTTGGATGCCGATACCAGGGGGCACCCTGGGGGGCGAACCACAACGACTCCGGGTAGCAGCCCGGGAAGGGCGCGCTTTCGTCGGGGTTGATGCATTTGGCATTGGAGGGGCAGAGATAACCAAGGGCAAAGTAGATGCTGGCAATGGAGTCTTGCTTGGTATAGCGGACGTATTAGAACCGCCTTCCGATCTCGGTACGTTCAAGGTTTATGTCTATTAACGTGAACCCACGCGATCTTCTCTAGCACATGTTGTCTCGCAGCACGCTTTTGTCTCCTACTTTCACAAAGTCCTCACGCCAGAAATCATCCAACTGCTGAACACGACTTCTGAACTCACTCTGTTCCTGCCTGTCGACAAGGCTTGGGACGTGTTGGACGACTACGAACGTATTTACCTAGAAAGCCAGTTCGCGACGGATGATCTCAAGCTGATATTAAACGAGCACGCTGTAGTACAAAAGCACATCGCCTGGTCAGAATCTTCGAACCTGCTCTAAATCTCACCACCCTCAGCGGCTCTCAGCTCGAGGTCGTCGTTTCTCCAGACAAGACAATGGTATCATCAGCGCAACTTATTCAGCCAGACATTTATGCCTCCAATGGTGTTCTTCACCTCGTGGACTCGTTGCTCATACCTCCAGGCACGCTCAAAGTGACACCGGAGAAGTCGTTACTCGCCCTCAACTGCACCACCTTCGTTTCCCTCATCCATTCTATCAATTTGACCCACTTGATCAACTCGACAGATTCCAAATACACAATACTGGCCCTCAGTGACGATACTATCTCCTTGTTAGGAGATGAGGACCTACCAAAAAGAGGTTCGGAGGATTTGAAGAAACTGCTTCAATATCATTTCATTCCTGGGAAGTGGACGCAGAAGAAGCTGAAGGCAGGAATGCTCTTGGAGACAAGTTTGGAAGAGAAAGCGTTAGATGGGGGCAGACAAGTCTTGGAAGTGCAGATTAGTGGAAGTGATAATGGCAAGGCACTGGTGGACCCATCCATCAGCTTCGGCGGCGCGGGGGTCAGTGCCGAACACGGTATGTTGCCCTTCTTCTGTGCAACGTATATATTAATATCCTCACTTTATTGTAGATGCCAACAGTACCTACGTTTACTTTGTTTCTCGGCCGATCCCCCCTCCGACGGATGCCCTTGCTACTGCATTCACCTTCCTCGATTTATCTACCTTTCTGTCGGCTATCTTCTCTACTTCTCTAGCCGAGGTGTTGAAAACGACACCAAGAACCACCCTCCTCATCCCCGACAACTCTGCCTTCAAGCGCCTGGGGATGCTAGTCAGTGCCTACTTCCTCCTCCCTTCGGCCAAAGCAGATCTGGAGAAAGTTATTTTGCATCATACCTTAGATGGCGTAGAATACGCCGAATCCCTACACAACGGATCACAGCGCACATTTGCCTCTCTCGAGGGCAGTGACATCACTCTCCAACGGCACGCAATCAACGACTCGATGTTGATCGCTGCCAGTGGTGGTTGGACGGGCATGCGTTCCGAATTGGTCACCAAGAATATCCTCACGCAGTCCGGAGTTATACACGAACTCACAGACATTCTTATTCCTCGGTCCGTTGACTTGACTATTGGGAAGTTACTCAAGGCAGCCAAGGTCACGACAATGACCACGCTCGTCAACAAAGCGGGGCTGGACTGGGTTTTGAACGGCACCTCTCCTCCAGAGGATTCCCCGTGGGCTGACTTCGGCGCCGTTGGTTGGACATTCCTTTGTCCAACGGATGACGCATTCAAAGGTCACAATGTCACCGAGCTGACGAAGGACGAAGATCTTCTTCGAAGCGTTGTCGCCCAACATCTCATTCCCATGCCGAGTAAACAACGCTTCGATGCCCACGATGACCTCAATAACAATCGACCGTTGGTCATGGACGATTCCGTGACATACTCTACGTTGCAATCGCCCAATGCTGCTTACGGAGATGTCGTCTTCAGACAGCAAGAAGATGGGACATACGTCGTCGGTATCAAAGGTGCACGCGGTACAGAAGGTCGCGATGATTACGGTCGCGTGCTTGCATGGGGCCGGTCAACTATTGGAAGTGGTACCGGCGGCGTGATTTTGATCGACTCGCTCATAGAACCATATCAACCTTCATGGTGGTTCGAGATTGGCGCACCCGTTGGTGTGGGTGTCTTCGGCGTCGGGCTCATCTGCTTGTTTTTCTTCGGGGTTCGGGCTGTATGGAGAAGAGATACCACAGAAGCTACCTATGAGCCTGTCGGTGGATTCGGTCAGGACGATGAAGCTTAGTGTTTCTTATCATAGTGGATAGAAATATATAATATGTATAGAACTTTGCACTCATGTACTAATTTATGACGATCATGGCGATTGGGCGGGTCACCTCGACCAAGAGGGACAATTCACATGTTGCGGGGACAAGGTGACCCTGCCGGGGGGCAGCAGGGCACGCTCCTTTTGGGTAAGCGACCACGCCTGGCCCGGCATTCGCAATTCACGGAGGCCCGAGCTCGATCAATCTGGTTTTCCCCGTAACTTGCCTTTGAACCAGTCGAATCTACGCGACCACGATGGTGAGGGGATCATTCCTTGGTCAAGCGACCTCGTATACCATGCTCGTTGTTGACCCGGTGACCTTCAACCACTACAGAGCAGCGAGGCACCAGCGGCGGAAGAGTTCAGTGGAAACGCGACAACAGAGTCTATCAAGGCTTTTATCGCGGGTGGTTTTGGCGGTGTCTCTGCCGTTCTCGTTGGTTCGTAGAAGCACTGAGCTTTTTTGGTTTTACGTTCTCATGGGCGTCGTTCACAGGTCATCCGTTCGACTTGGCAAAGACTCGGCTGCAGACGGCAGCGCCTGGGGCATACACCGGTGCCGTTGATGTTGTAAAGCAGATTCTGGCGCGGGATGGCTTGCGAGGGTATGTTCGGATATCTGCTGTACGCTTGCGTATTCGCTGAGATTTGGTTGAAAGGATGTACCGGGGGATGGTACCTCCGTTGCTGGGAGTTACACCAATCTTCGCACTGTCATTTTGGGTACCCCCCCTCAGCTAAAGCAGTACTGCGTAGACTCACCACGCTATACAGGCATATGATGCATCAAAGAAACTCATACTGTCAGCTAGACCTAATCGCAAGAGCGACGTCTTGTCGACAGGGGAGCTCGCCGCCGCCGGATTCATGTCAGCCGTGCCAACGACACTGGTTACTGCTCCTGTCGAGCGGGCAAAGGTTCTACTCCAGGTTCGTGGTTCATTCACGCAGATTCCACTCGATTTGAACCTACTATTTCAGATCCAAGGACAAGGAGGATCCGGGCGCCAGTATACCGGCGTGTTGGACGTCATGAAGCATTTATATAAAGAAGGCGGCATGCGGAGTATCTTCCGTGGTTCGTTTGCCACGTTAGCTAGAGATGGACCAGGCAGTGCTGCGTGAGCATTGAACCCAGCAATACCGCAAACACATCCTTACTCTTGTTTAGCTATTTCGCGGCCTACGAAGTAACCAAGAAGGCCTTGACGCCAGCAGGTGCAACACCAGCTGACCTGAATCTCGGCGCCATCATATTCGCTGGTGGAACTGCAGGTGTAGCCATGTGGGCCATCGCCATACCCCCTGATGTACGCACTCCTTTCACTCTGCGTATTTGGTCGCATGGTTGACGATTGACGATTTAGGTGTTGAAATCCCGCCTTCAATCCGCCCCTACGGGTACCTACTCGGGTTTCATGGATTGTGCACGCAAGACGATCGCTCAGGACGGCGTTGCCGCACTGTGGAAAGGTTTTGGCCCTGCCATGGGCAGAGCATTCCCAGCCAATGCAGCTACCTTCGTAAGTCTCTTCATACCACCCATCTAGATGGTCCATTGACTGTTCTTTCCAGCTTGGCGTGGAGGCGTCTCGAAAGCTCCTGGATTCGCTATTCTAAGTTAGACGATATACCCTTGGGAGGCCCAATACAACAAAAGTTCACCTTACTGCGTCGGGGGTTAGACTTGTGTAATCAATGTTCCTTTTGCAATGCTATATTATTTAGTCATACTGTGCAAGACTGCAAGATCTTTGAGGACCCTTCAGGTCACTCAACGAGGGTTGGATGCCACGTGGATCCTGAACTCAACCATTCACCTCAGGTCTCCCTTCAGCTGCCCTCGGTGCCCGCATGGTGGATCTTCACATGTCAAAGGGCTTCATATATAGACGTCCACGTCGGTCAACGGGTCATCGAACTCACTGAAAGATAACAGGTGTGCCCTACGTTCACCGATGCAGATATTGATGTCTTATTGAATGTCACCCAGATATTGTGCCCCTCGATATGCCTGCGGGAGTGATCTTGACAGTGGTGTGCTTAGCGTGGTTGCTCTTGGCAGAATACGCTGAGAGCAAGCCACTCACATGGATATGCAAGCCGCTCGCGTCGTGTGGCTTCATCGTACTCGGCTTACAAGCCCCCCACTTTGACGGGATCCTCTTCTCCGGCCTCTGCCTCGCTTGGATCGGGGATGTCCTCCTTATCCCGGCCGGAGAAGCAACCTTCCAGCTAGGACTAGGAAGTTTCCTACTCGGCCATCTATTTTACGCTATTTCGTTCTATCAAACGAACTTCGTAGCGTTCACAGCTATCGCTGCCCTCCTCCCACTCGCCGCCATCTTCTTCGCGGTCAGCCAAGCTTTGGGGGCCCCATGTTCCCAACGATCTCCAGAAACCAGTCATCGCTTACATGCTTGCCATCAGCGTGATGCTCGACCTTGCCCTTGCCACCCACGATACCACGGTCATAATTGGGGCAGCTCTTTTCTATCTCTCCGACTTCCTCGTCGCTAGAGACCAATTCTTGGCTCCAGGCTTCTCAAACAAGTTGATCGGGCTTCCCTTGTATTATGGTGGACAATTGGTGTTGACTCGTTCGTTGTATTAGTAGAAATCAACAATTTGCAATCTTTTCATTTACGGTAGCCGATCCGATCATTTTTACCACTTAGTTGAACAATCGAACAACGGGCGCTTATTTGCATCTCACTTCTTGACTTCGACGACGTGACAGTTGGTCAAGCATTCAGGTATGGCAAGTCGACCGACGCATCGTGCTACGCACTGACGACGACGACGCTACCAAGATGAGCACCTCCTTGAGCGATACCTCAAAGGTCAAACGACGAGCTCCCTCGCGACCCACGCCGCGCATCACGCGAACTCCATCAGCGTCAGAGTATGTAAGGCCGATGCTGTCGTGGATTTGACTGGAACGTTATACAACAGGATTGCGCGTAATGCGAAGCACTTCGAAACCTGGAGCTCACATCAAGGATGTGAACAAGTCTCATACGTGGACATTCCTCAGGATTTGCTCAGCGACGTGTCGGACGTGTTCAATGTCAAGGAAAGGATACCAATCGACTGGTTGGACGAGGTCAAATCTATTGCAGACTTTTACCTCGTTCAAATGTGTGCTGATTGTTTTGAGTACCATAGAAGGACCGACAACCATATTGGCCCCCCAAGTTCTATGAATTTCTCAAGTCCGCTCATCAAGCCTATCCTTATATGTTTGGAGACAAAGCGATGGATCAAGCAGCGCTCCCCCAACTTTACTCCGAAGTATTGGTAGTGTTCAATGCATGGGCGCGACTTCGCAAAATGAAGATGTCTAAAGAGAAATTCTCCGAGGCAGATTATGCCGGCCACGTGTATGTCGCTCCAAATACTGATCGGAAGTTATGATTAACTGGCTAACAGGTATAATCCAATTCGTGCTCAAGGTGTAGCGGATAACCACGCTAGGTAAGTCTGCTATCAAGCCAAAGATAATCACTAACGCGCGCTACCAAAGATTCCAATGTTCCATTTCTCTACCGCAGCCTTCGGGACGCTCTAATATTGTCCCCGAAGCTGTTCGTATTTTGAACGCGAAGACAGTAATCCCTGACTTCTCAGTCTTCGTACCGGCTCGACGGGTCCGAGATCTCTCGAATTCCGCCAAATCGCCTTTTAAACACATTAAAGCGCCATGTCCAAGTTAATAAATGTGGCGAGGCTAGCAGAGGCAGCTCGTTCCGGTACCAGGCAACACCCGTGTGCTCAGTTACCTGAAACGCCTGGGTTCGAGTTTATCAGTAGCGTCTTTGAAGATAAGAAGCCCACACATCTCATGCTAGACGATGCATATAGGCAAAACCGGATGGCGACAGCTGCCGTTGTTCGCCATTTGCATTCTCTGTGTAATTGATGTGCCCGTTTTTGGCCTCGTATGGGCGACGGGGACAGTCCGTGCGCATGTTGATTGGTGTCAACAGGAAGAAGGCAAACGATTGGTAGGTCCTTGCTGCTGTTCCGTTGATGTCGGAATATTGTAATGTCTGCTATGAATAGGCCGTATTCTCCGCACCGTACTCCAGCAATGCCGATCAAGCAGATGGGGAAGATATCTCGCTCAATCATGACATCTTCCACGATTGGGAATTAGAAAAGGAAGGAGACATTTTACAAGTTTACTTCATCATCAAGAACATCGACACATGGACTTCCAGAAAGTTCCGCCAACGTGTTATCAACGGCGTGCAAACGTTGATGAGTGGCGTCTCGAGCGGCAAAAAACACTACAAGCCATGGAAAAGGGTCGGGGAATTGTCCGTCCTGGCCCCGAAAGCTAAGGAGAATAATGCGAGTACATCTATCTCTGCGTCTTCTTTATCTACTCCTCCGAAGCCAAAGAGTAAAAGGCGGAGATAGCTTGTTTGTTTGTATCCATTGCTATGTTATTGCTGTCTGCTGTGGGTCCTTCTATGCTAGTGCTACATGCATATACATTCGACACATACACGGATTGTACAATAAAGGAATTCATTGCTTAAGGTTCCATGCGTTATAAAGAACATCATTTCCACACTGATGGTACTTTCATTATAACATCTGTCCATAACGATAGGCGGCCCTGCTCCCAATGTTCTATGTATGAAACGCCAGTGCTGCCACGGCGGCCTTGTTCGGTTTTGAGGCGCTTCTCAGCGTCGCACCAGAATAGCACCCAAGAGCCTATTCGCAAGTGTCCTGTGCTGCGTTCGAAGTACCATTTGTTCACTGGGTTGTTGGCCCTGCTCCGCCAGACCAGGTCGCGGCCCTCGCCTTTGCCTTCTTTTCCACCGTTAGGATTGACGGCAGAGGGATGCCCAAGGCCGTAAGATTCATCATGAAGGGCTACCCAAAGGAAGTCAACAGTGCCGTCCCCTTGATGGTTCGGAAGAACGGCGAATTTGTCCAGGTATGATATTGATGCGCCGGTATTCGGACAGCGTTCGTTCGTCACAATGGCTGCGCCGGCATAGTCACCCGCAACAATGACGAAGTCCAAATTTGTCTCCAAACGACTATAGAAAGCTTCTTGGTCTAATGTCCGCTGGAACGACTGTTCCAGAAGCACATTTAACTTCTTCCTATCCACTTGGTCCAGAGTGCGGACAACACGAATGTCCAACCCTCGCCTGAGTAATGTCGGCGTGTGTGGAGTGAGTTTGCGGTTGCCTTGAAGCAAAGCATGAGGAAGGCTTGAGCTTAAGGCAGGCTTGTTCGTAATGAGATTGCCAATTAGTGAACTGGGGGAGCGGTGTGAAACCATGATGGCAGAGGATGATGGAGGCATATAACTGAGGCATGTACGAGCTAGAGCCAGATTAGAGAGTGCTGTGGGGTGCGATTCGCGCCATTGTTTATGGAACGTTTCTTCGATATGGGATGATTCGGAGGTAAGGTTGATGAGCAGATGAGGATACCCCGAACGTGCGTAGGATGGTACACCTCCTTCGCGATTGATGATCATTAGGCGTAAAGGCGTCAGGTCGACATCCTCAGAAGAAGCGGGGTAGCCTTCGTCGGACGTAAAACCTGTGGGATTCATGGTGCCAGCTTCTACCATGCCGCGAGCGAGAGCAGCTATGGCATCATTTGCGTCGATGCGGACCGACCGACAGAACGAATCGAGGGCGAACGGAGGTATAACGGGGATCTCCCCCGCACGAAGAGCAGAACGAAGAGTCATGAGATCAGAAGGAATAGTGTGTGCTTCAGGTAATCGGATAGTTGGATCCCGAAGAGAGGCGTCGTCGTTGGGCTTGGGTCCGAGCCGGACTATTGATCCAAGAATGGGACGGGCTTTAGCACCATGCTTCTCTAGCATGGACACCACTCGCATAGTCTCTTCGATGATTTCGGTTCGGTCATTGTCATCGCCGCGGGAGAGGTTGTCGTTCTCAACAACTATTACGGTCACCAGGCCAAGCTTCTCTAGGAAAACTAAGCCTCGTGCAATGCTGTCGAGCTGTACATCATTGAACGGTCCCTGTACTTTTACGAGCGCGGTGCGTCGAATGACTGGATTAAGGATAGATGCAACAATTGGACTAGGCTTTGGTGGTTCTTCTACGCGGTCGGGTTTCGCCTCGGGGCCAGGAATGGCTACGCCAGGTTGCGTATTTTGTACCTCTTGTGGGACAAGAGGTGTTTTCGGATTTTGTTGGGGCCTAGGGCCGAACGACGCAAGGTACGACTTCGAATCCCTTAAGGACGGGTTTGCACGCAGAATCGACAATATCAAGTCCTAGACGCCGATATAAGTTCCTTGTGAACACATATTCGATGGATACAACGAACATTATGCCCCGATGGCGGCGGCTCATCTAGTTCGACTGGCGGGGTGTCCGCATGCCCGCGTACTGTCTGCAATAGACCACAAGTCAACAAGTGCTCAATGGCTGGCCACCATGTGAAATAAGCATACCGCGTAGAACGCCTTCGCTGTCTGGGTCCGACATGATTTGAGGCCGGCGGCGAGGATGTGGTGGGAGGCGGGAGGATGGGGAACCATAGCTCACGGAGGTTCTGAATGAAGGGAGGTATAGGATGGGCGGTTTTGAGTCATGAGAGGGAAAGGGAAGATGAAGATTTATACTGCATGTGTTGCGTAACTTTTCGGGAGGGGGGCGGCGGCATTATCTGATAAGATTAGTGATGGCTGGTGATAAATCGGGTAGTCTCCTGCCCAATCATCCATGAGCTCCAGTCACTCAATAGGTACCGCTTGGAGGCCGTTCAATCGGACAGAAACCACGCTGCTCAAAAATATCTCAGCCCATATTGCCAGTGGAAGCCCAAGTAATATCCGATGTATCCAAGCTGGCTGGTCACGACGCTCAAATGGCTATAATGACTCAGCCTCAAACTTAGCAGTCCACACAAGATAATCTTAACTCTACATGAAGTCGTACAACACCGGGCCCATCCCAGAGATTCTTCCTTTCTTCCACTGTAGTTAAAACGACAAAACTCGATAGAATCGATGGCCAGGCTGGTATGCACGTGTGAGCCAAAGAACGCGTTTGAGGCAAGTTCAAGCTTCGTACATCAACCAGTAGTATGGCATCCTCACTACACATCCCATGCGCGGGCCCTGACTGGATCCTACATAGTGTTGCGCGATATGGGATATTGGTGACGACTTGCTCCTCGAAGATATTTTTCTCCTTGTATACCGAGGGCTGCTCCGGCATCGGCCCCGAACGAAGCGCCGCTGCTTCATTGAAATCGAAGACAATAACCGATTGACTGTTTGCCCCCGCTGGGAGAAAAGAAACATACTTTTCCCCGTAGACATAGCAAACCCAAACGCTGCCTGGATGAATCCAACTCTTCAACAGCAATGACCCACGTGGACCCCAATTCTCCCAATCAACGACCGTAGCAGCGTCAGCAGAGGTAACACGGTTGAGCAACGTTGCCGCAGGAATGAAGACGGATATCCCACGAGAGTTGTTGCCAACGATGACCCAGAACGTCACGACATACAGCTTTGCTGACCGCGCCAAATAGAATGGAGCCTGCGTTTCGCTGGAAGGCGACCACTGCGGAGCTGGGTCTGATCGAATGGTGATCTCCGTTAGATGCGCACGGTTGCTTAAGGTAGGGAACCTGAACGAGCGAGTGAAATTCGCCTCGTCTACCCTTACTGCGTCACCATTGGCTGCTGAGCGTGTGTCCCATACGTTCATAACCGGTCGCACGTCCTCTTCTACCGGGTCATCTTGCATCAGAACCATCACGACGTAATGATCACCGAGGAATGAGAAGGCTCTCATTGAATCGCCAATTAACTGCAACAAACCATTTGTCAACGATTTGTCTCAAGCAATGTGAAATTTGTACTAACCAACTGGCGCTCACCAGTATGCCAGTTCCATATGACCAGCTCGTTCTCAGCGTCCTCTGCCAAACTATGGAAAAGAATGGCCAATTGCGTTCCCGAAATTTGGATAGTGAGAGAGACAGGGAGATCTCTGCCAACTTTAGTAAAGGCCAAGACGCCAGAGTTTGGTGCTAGTGGATGGGGTTTTCCGGTCGTCAGAGACTTCAAATGTACTTGAAACTCCGTAGTGGCGGCGGCTGACCTGGATTCAAGGATCAGTAGATGCTTAATGGAAGGACATTCCACTCAACGGTTCACTCAACGGCTCATTAGACGACGGTAATTTAGCCACGGGCACGAATAAATCCTGCGACTCGTCCAGCCCGAAATCCCTGGCATCAACATCTACAGGCCCCAGTGTCCACTCCCTCTGCTTGATTTCGCGGCTGCACGACCGAAGGCAGATGAACTTGTATGAGTTATCTGCTAGTTTCTGGGCTAGCACATTTCCATAGAGTTCCCAAAGTCCCCCATCCTCCATGGGGATCCTTACGTCACGCTGCCATCGCATATTGGCCCAATTGCTCTGATATAGACGCAGCATTTTGAGCCTTGCTGCCGACTCAACGCAGCTGGGTGGCCCATCTTCCATATGGGCAATTCCCAGCTCTATGTTGTATTGTAGTTGGGCACTGGAGTCTATTAGAGCACGGAATGTGGCGCAAACCTAGCAGTACAATTCCTCTGTGAGTTATAATCAATATTGAGGAAGCAATCTGACTTGTCTGCATTGTATCAATGACTTCCAGTCGAGCAGACTGAGCGCCGACTCGATAACTTCTCGCGGAATTATGTCAACGAGGCTTGAGCTTGAATCAGTTGTCGTCATAGATGAAGTTCAAGATAGGAATTACAGCCACGATAAGCGCTCGTCGTATTCAATCAGCGCACGTGATGAGATATCCCCGCGTATTGGTAGCGCTCAGACGCGGCTATGCTCTCTGTCCCGACCACCATCTCCACTGAATTCGATGCTGGAACTGCTCCAAGTTTACGCGGACCGCGTTACTGCGGAAATACAGCACTTGGTACTTGGTGATGAGGTCCTCATCGTACGTTACTCGCAATACAGACTGGAAGAGGATCTTTGACTGTCAATTCCGCAGATATACCCGTCGGCGGACTCTGTCATTATGTTCAATGCACGAACTCAAACGTCTGGTGCGAATGGTGGCCTTCTGGGAAGTATTTCCCGGACAACTGCACGCCTCGGATTCCATTACTTGTATATCTGTGGATCCCGCGATGAAGCTCGTATGTGCTCCGAGTCTTTCGTCGGCCCGACAGTCAGATTCACATTCGTTTGCCGTAGCTGATCGCTGCAATGAACACCCGCATAGCTGTGTGGTCCCCCGTACGATCTCGGAACGATACTTGGAGTGTACACTCTTCTCTTACTCATCCAGAAGCGCACACAATAACGACCACGGACATTCGCTCCGGTATGCTGTAAACGCGTGTTAATGGCTATACATTTGTTGAACGAGATTAGGACTGTTGGCCGTTGGTTGTGAACAGAGCCTATCAGTGTATACGTTGATCATGGAGAACGACATGCTCAAATGGTCGCAAAAGTGGTTAACACCGTGATTATTCCGTTTAGTTCAGCTATAAGGATGGTAGCTGACCAGAATGCTCCTCAGTGCTGCCGAGCCATCGCTTGTACGATTTGCTCCGTCGCTCATGTATATGGCAACTGCTTGTAAAGTATGGTTAGGCTTGCGCCAGAGGCTCGACCTGTCTAACGTCCCTTCAGGTCGATAATGCTGTACGAATATACTCAACTACTACAGGTCGTCAAACACAAACGATCCCCCACCCAAGACCAGTAACAGACATGATTTGGAGACACTCTCAAGCATCAAGTCGGTCCGTCACAGCTTCCTATTGCTCCTATGTTAATACCAAAAGACTGAACACATGCCAGCGATGACCTGATTCTCTACACTATCACCTCAGATTCTACACTGCGCGTATTCTTCCCGGTCCTAGACGCACCTCAATATCTTCAACTACATGCTTCAATAGATCTCTACACATCGATACCCTTCTCTGTTGCATGCCAATACCCCCACCCTTCGACTTCCAAGATATTCTGGCTGGATACAGAGATCATGGGAAAGGCGTTAGCGACACTTCTGAATGATATGCCTCAACACGAGGAAGATGCACGGTACCGGCGGCTACAAGATATTCAGAATGAAGGATGGGATTTATTCCTCCGCATTCTTGAAGATGGCTCCATCATAATTACTGCAGTGGCGGTAAGCTAGCATTAACGGGATGTAGTGCGGTCTTGTTGAATGATTGTAGAATATAGATCGTAGGCCGCCTACACTGCTCCGACACTTTACTCTCCAGCAGTCACCTCTCGCGATGCTACCCCATCAAATTTCATATCTGACGCTCTTACCACATCCAACAATCCCATCCCAACTACAACTCATTGTAGCACACCCATTGATGACATTCTCATTATCTCCATTATCTTTCTTCGATGCGCATGCACACGGTCTAAAGCTAGAATCATCAGCTTCGTATGTTGGGGAGGAGGTAAGTGAATCACGTGGAGAAATTGAGAAACTTGTTCGTACTCCGGAGGGTCGAGGAGTAGGGGTTTTGCAAGCCGGAGGTGGCGGAGAGGCTTGGAGATTATCTGAAGGCGGGCGGCGATTGACTAAGAAGGCCACATGGACAAAAGCGGACTACGTTGTAGTCTTGCATTCAGGTATGCCTAAATATGTCGCTTCGATTGCCTTTAATAAGAGCTTCCACATACTTCAGCCAAAACCTTTGTCACATACAACTCGTCGGATTCCGCGCTTACTCTTCACTGTGAACCACCCAGCGTGCTGTATGATCTTCCGCCCATCACGTCCCTGTTTACCATGCCCTCTGAGAATGGCGGGGAGACTATCTTCGCCATAGCATCCGACTCTTCTATCCTTCACATCTTCCTTGGATCAAGTGACTGCTCTCAGCTCCGGCTCGCGTCCCGCACGAGACTTCCACTCCCGCTACCCCCAAATATGATTCTCCCCGTGGATCCCATGGCATGGGGATTAGCACCCTACAAAACCAAAGACTGGATCAAGCGGGACGCGTTGCTCAGCATATCGTCTTGCGGAGAGCTCGCCTTCTGGGTCACGGATGTAGCAACGGACACCGAGGATGAGACTTGGAAATGTACGGGCAAGGTCCGGACGGGCAGGTCGAATATCAGGACGGCGAGGTGTAGTTCTGCTAAGAAGTCCGCGCTTGGTGAGATTCCGTCCCCACGTTACTACGCATTACGTTGTTGAAGGTGCTGAGATAGTCGTACCCACATCCGAGGGTGGCGAAGAACTGACTATCTGGGACTCACACGAGTCTGAATTTGCTTCAGGGCTTGAGTATTCCGGGCATTTTACTACTACCGTGAACGATCTGGATTGGTCTTCCACGCCAGATGCACAATCTATTCTGGCTGTAGGGTTCTTGGACCACGTTGATATCTATTACCAGCAACGAATGACTTACTTCGACGACGCGCCTGGTTGGGCGATATGCCACAGAATAGACCTCAGCGGGTAAGTATCTACCCATAAACATATCTTTCTCATTGCTTGACCAAATATTCCTAGTATGACCCCGTACCCGATCTCAGATTCCATATGGCTTTCGAACGGTTCGCTCCTGGTTGCAACTGGTCGGCATATGTTGTTGTACAGTCAACCGAAGTCGGAGGTTGCATCAGAGAGCTTGTTTGAGTATGTCGCTCGGAATAATGGACCACTAGTAGACCATCATCCTCAGATGGTGCTGCAGTGTTTGTTATGGGGCAAGAGGAATTCCTCAATGCATGGCTACCATTCACTGAGTCGATTTTTAGGGAAAGTTGACATAGTGAAGGACATTGTTGTCAACCTCGCTAAAGACATTGCATCCATAAACTCAAGGACGAAGCAAGTTGGCGATGGCTGGACTACCCTAGCTGTCGATAGATTCCTCGAAAAAGACGAAAATGCAAATACGCGCTTGGTATGTTTGGAAGTCCATTAACGGTATAAAAATTAACATCGTCTCAGGCGACACAGCGCAAGCCTGGGTACTCGTTCCTATTCAATGAAGCCGCCGTAGAAAGACACGATGAGTGAGACCCGATATTCAGGTTTGCCCGATATAGTGCTGAAATTGGTTGCTGTAGCTCGAACGAGGGAGGTTTCTCTCGCCCACTTGTCCTGCAACTGCTCGAGGCTCTGGAGAACAACCCTCTGCCACATTTGACCGCGAATGAAAATGCTCATCTCCTTGTCCTGATCCAAGTCACCTTGGAGGTATGCAGGCGTGATATTTAGGTGATCAATAACTGACATTATATGACAGGTAGATGAACAAAAACGTGCTCTGGATGCTAACGGCCTTCGATATCTAACAACGATGCGGTCATTCTACATTTTGAACCGAAGAGCCTCAGAACCCAATTCTCCTGCTTCGGACAAAGCCTCCGGAATATCTCGTCGAAGGATGCGTCGTAGAGAACGTCTGCGTTTCCGAGACATGATCTGGGCATTCCACAGCGAAAGTCAAGACCTCCTTCTAAACGCTTCGACCGCAGCATGCAATGGGAAGATGTGCTGGTCAGATGCCAGGGCAATTGGGATCGCCCTATGGTTAAATTCAATTGACACACTGGTAAGCTTGATAACCTCTCCTTATGAAAGTATGTGAATAGTGATGATTACAGAAAGCTCAAGTGGAGACGATCGCACGTAATGAGTATATGGTCGGCGACAATCGGGATCCGACCGCTTGCTCGCTCTTCTACTTCGCTCTTGGGAAGGTTAAGCTCGTTCACGGGTTGTGGAGACAGGCCGCTTGGCATAAAGAACAAGCGGTCATGCTGAAGTTTCTTTCGAATGATTTTTCGGAGCCTCGATGGCGAACAGCGGCCCTGAAGAATGCATATGCCCTTCTTGGAAAGCAACGCTTCGGTACGAGCCTACCTAATCATGATTAGGGTGGACCATGCTTATGCCCGCTAGACTACGCTGCCGCCTTCTTCCTACTGGGGGGATGTCTAAAAGATGCTGTCAGCGTCTGTTTGAAACAGCTCGACGATTTCCAGCTAGCAATCGCCCTTGCTCGTATCGGGGAACAGAGTAACGAGGGACCAATTTTGCTTTCCATACTCAACAATACTGTCCTACCAATCGCTTTTGAAAAAGGCAACCGTTGGCTGGCTAGCTGGGCCTTTTGGTTGCTGCATCGGAGAGATTTGGCAGTGCGCATCTTGGTTGTAAGTCGGATCAAGGCTAACCTGGAGCAATCACTGAATGTATATACTAGACACCGCTGGAAGACATAATTTCTAGTCTGGATATCCGAGTCAAGGAAATCGGAGAGCCCCACTACGATGACACTAGTCTAGCTCTTCTCTTCTCACAACTACGATCCAAGACACTTCAAGCAGCGCAAGGAACGAGTGAAATTTCAAGCCGATCTGAGTTCAACTTCGTCCTGCAAATAGCTCGTGTATTCTGCCGAATGGGTAAGTCTTGTCAATATGCTATAGTTTGTTGGTGCTGATTGTCTGCTTAGGATGCCATGTTCTAGGACTTGATCTTGTTCGCTCCTGGTCGTTTGAAAGGCCATCTACGATCATCCGGGAAACACCTATGTCCTCTATGCGGGATGAAGAAAAGGCATCCCGACATTCCATGTTCGCTCTGGAGCCTGCAATGCGCAGAAGGTCTTCAATCATCATCGACATGGACATTCCGTCACTTCCCCCAACTCGGTCCGCATCACCCAGTCGCCGTGCCCCTTCGATGGAGCCCTCTATCCCAGAAGAACCTATACCAATTAAAGACGAAGGCGACTTCCTCGCACGCAAAGCAGGCCTAGGAAGCCTGATGAAGTCCGCCAAACACGATGTCCAAGTTCCCGAGTTCGACATGGGCGCCTTCTTCTGAACAGCGATGTGATACGGACGTGCATATTGATTGAGTATTGATCAGAGAAGTACACGACAATGATTATATGAATTCCAAAGCTGTGAAGATGGAAGGATGTGTGCTAAGTATAGTATCGTTTATCCTTGCACTTCGGCCTCGGTGTCCCTCTTCTTGAGAACGAGGTCCGACCCGACAACGCGTTTCCATACATCGTGGACGTCTTCGACGACGGTCTCAAAGTGAGAAGTGGCATCATATGACTTGGTGACGAAGATGTTGTCGGCTGTCCCGGGAGCAGTGGGTACGTAGATAGGGGTAACAGAAACGAATCTATAAACTAGTTGAGCGGCATCACTTTCGCATGAAGAAGAATGAGAGCTTACTTGTCGTAAATGGGGCCGAGGAGGTTAACCCCAGGAGCTATCTCAAGCTCTGGCTTGTCAGTCTCAACAATGGTAGATACAATGGCGACGTAAACATCCTTGGCGCAGACGTTGTGGGTCGATGAGACCATCGCGATGTAGA
Source organism: Pleurotus eryngii var. eryngii (assembly GCA_029467805.1). Lineage (NCBI taxonomy): Eukaryota > Fungi > Basidiomycota > Agaricomycetes > Agaricales > Pleurotaceae > Pleurotus > Pleurotus eryngii. The sequence continues at coordinate 1,794,235 of SZVJ01000018.1, forward strand.
TATCTAACTCAAAACATTAATAAAAAACAGTCTCGCCGAGACTTGCGTACCGTTGCGACGGTTGACCTGGTTCTGCGGGATGATGATTTGGCAGGAGTCGCTGTCGTCCGTACCGGGGATGGGGTGCTTCAAGATGCAGATCGCACGAACAACCTTGCCCTCTTCGATAACCCTGATCTTACCTCCCTCAGCCTCCTTGCCAGCGCCAAAGTAGCTAGGGTCGCCAATCACTTGTTTGGCCTTAACGGTCTCCCCACCACTCTTTACGCCAACAAATTTGCCATCAGCATCAGTGATAACCTCATCGATGGGCTTGTCAAGCATGTATGTGCCACCATAGATGGCACTGAGACGCGCGAATGATTGCGGGAGTTCGCCTAGGCCGTACAAGGGGTAGATGTAGGGTGACTTGCCGTAGCGAGCCATGGATGATGTGTAGAGCACGATGCGACTGTATGTTTCACGGGCGGGTTTTGTGATGTAACTATTGGGAAATGATGAACAATCATCCATTTGCCGAAATTGGTTTCACGTACTCATCATCGAGGTATAGGGCCATGGCATGACCGATGAAATCCTGGGTACCGGGTTCCAAGCCGAACTTTTCGTAGATGGTCTTCATGCTATCCCTGTCAAGGTTGAGGCCTGTTGCAAGATGAAGTCGCGCGCTTTGTCTAATGTAATAAGTACTGACCTTGATGCGTCGCTGGATCATCATCCCTCCAAGTCTGCAAGAACTCGAAGAACTTCTTCGCGCGACGCTTCTCAAAGAGGCCCATCAACGGACTCTTAACCGCCTCTATCTCCGTACTTGGGACTTTGGAAATTCTGCCATCACGATAGACAAAGCTGCCGGCAATCTGCTTGAATTCTAGGTATCGTGTAACTTCAGTGTGCACCAGGATCTTGGTCATCTCGCCGGACGCGATGATGAACTTTGGGATGAGATCAACGGCATAGTCGCGATCGCGACCAAGCTCGGAGGGAGGAGCCTGATTTGGGCGAAACTTGCGATAAAGCTGCGGGGGCGTGAGCTACGATTACCCGATCTCTAGGCAGTGCATACCTGTGTCAAGTTCAGACTGGCACTGTCACCGCCGTAATAATCGTTTCTGTCCATGTGCAGGACCTTCTTGCCTTCAACAGACAACAAGCCAGACAGGATACATTCTGTGAGGCCAGTACCAAGCACGATGACCTGATAACGGCATCTCAGTCGAATTCTGAGAGAAACATTGTGCACGCACGTCGTATTCTTCATCCATGGTCGTGTCGCGGTCGTTGAGATGTTGGTAAAAGAAGAGATGGTTGCTACCCTGAGGTGCTTTAACTGCGATTATATGCAATGATACCACGTGCGCCCGGCGGCTATGTCAGAAAGTTACACGATTGGCTGAATATACACAGATTGTGGCAAGCAAGCGAAGGGCAGACAAAAAAGAGAGTAAGAAGTGAACGGTGAGTAATAATTAGCGTGCAAGTATCCTAATCGTAAACATCTTTTGAACGTTTTATACGCTCAGAATGTCCGCTGGAATCAACTCCACCAGGGAATTTGCGCTTCGCTGGAGGCCCATATGTGTCACTGGACTTGGATGGGGGACAAGGAGTTGGTGTCTGAAGTGTATCAGAATGATGTTCTTCCTTTATCACTTTCGTCCGCCCCGCTTCTGCAACACGCTTTCGCTTTATTTTAGCTGCCATTCGGTCAAGTTCTTGCCAGGGTCATTAGTAACAGATCATTATAGGATTTACCGTATACATACCAGTCTTTCGGCGACGGTATTGTTCCATCCATGCCCTGTGGGATCTATAGGTGTGCTATTCACGTATATATGAACAATTGTACTTGTATCCAGAGTACGGAAAAGCAGCGGCTTTACCTTGTCGGTGAACAGTTTCCAACGGTCCGCATTAGTGCGGCCGTCCCAATCTCGAGTGTCAGCAATATGGCGAGCCATCAGCTTCAGGTCCTCGTCTCCAAAAGTGATCGGCCGAGCGCGTGTGCTGACTTCCTTTCTGACCGGTGGTGTATCCTCATCGTCGCTTCCATGCGCGTCTGCGTCTGTCAGCTCAGCTTCACTTTCGCTGAACTCTTCTGAATCAGAGGTAGAGTCTTTATAGTTTGGCCGACGGACTGGCGCCGACGACGACGCCGTTTGAACTTTCCCTACTCCTTTGCCGTGATTCTGACCACGCATTCCCCTTTCGTCTTCTTCTGCGTCAAGTATACTCTTTGCATGTGCAAGGATTTTGTCGGCTAGCTCATGGCGTAACGCCCAGTGTGAACCCCATGATGCAGCAGTATGATGTGGAGCCTAGTCAAAAGCAAGGGCCTATGTCACTATACAAGGTAATAGTGGTTGTAACGCAATGTGCTTACTTTCTCTGCTAATTCCTCACACAATTGCATTTTACTTAGCTCAGGCTGTTCCTTGAGCCTCCAAGAGATGAATTGGATGAAGTATTCTCGATCTTCAGGAGTGTACTTATTTCCCCGCGAGGTCTGTATGACATTTGTAGGTGGTGTAGGCTCCCTGGCGGGTGGCTCAGGTATTCTGATATCAGTGACTGGTGCTGGGAGTTTGCTGGAGAACACGGCCGTCGGAGCAGTCAAACTATTTATTGTCTGTCGTCGGCGTGGCGCAGGTGGAAGTTTCGTCATTTCTACGGGCTCATTCTTCACGACTGGTCGGCTAGGCACAGAATGTCGTGGTTTTGGCTTGACCTTTGGGCGTATAGATTGGGAGACTGGTTTCTCAGGGCTGTCTGATTCGATGTCACTGAACGTAGGTTTTCTAGCGCCTCTGACTGGAGGCACAGGAGCATTGGACTTCTTGGCAACAAGTCCGTCAATAGTGTCATGATGATCGAGATAGTAATCTTTCCATGCTTGAGACGGATAGCTGTTCTTCTGGGGAAGTATCAGCGGAACACAATTAAACGGAGAAGGTACGGCAACGAACCCCATTCAACTCCTCGATCGCCTGCCTGTACGTACGCCCCTCCCTCCTACTCCGGTGCAGCGCGTCCACTAAAATATCCCTATCGTCTAGAGAGCCCAACGGTACTGTAGGCCCCGGGTCTGGACGCTGAAAATATTGCATAAACGGCTGAAAAGCGCCCATATTCATGGCACCTCCCATAGCTGCCATGAACTGAGGATGAAATGGCATTTGCCCTGGCTGTGGTTGGTGAGGAAAATTCGGCGCCTCCTGGTTGAAATGACCGCGTCCGTGATCGTTCGGGTTATTTCGATGGTGTAAATCTCCATTGGAGTATCCTTGTGGCTGCTGGGGTTGTTGCTGGGGGTGCATGACATGGTGGGGCGTCCCGTTCGGCGGGTGGCCATCCGATCGATGCACCAGGTGCTGTGGGGGGTATTGGAACCCCATTGGAGCAGGCTCGGGGTACGTATAACTGTTCATTGCGACTAAGTCTGCAGCGAAGGCTTGATACCTGCCAAAAAAACAGAGAAAATTAGCAAAAATGGAGGATTTGAAATAATGGCACACTATTGGGGATGCTCGCTCACCAGCAGCGTTTACGTGTTTCTTGAGTAAAGCTTAATAGATTTTACCCGCGTGCAAGGGCTTTCGGTTAAGGAGCCGTAGCCACGGGTAGCACTACTAACGAAGAAACGAGTCGCGCTGGTTTGGCGCAAGCTTGAGCTTGAGGGAGTCCTGCAGGTGAACGTGAAGGCCGCAGGACGACCCTGAGAAAATCTCCGCGCAGAAATCACAACTCCAACCAGATCAAAACCAAAATGGACAGTAATGATTCACTATGGTAAGACATGAATGATGAATGCGACGATGGTACGGGTGAGAAAAACGTCTTGAGAAGAATAAAATACAAGACTTTGCCACAATAACAATGCAAGCGAACAGCTATCGCAGCTTAAAGTAGTACCGGTGTGAAAAGAAGGACACAATGTGAAGGATCGACGGAAGGCAAGAATATTTAACGTCCATGAAGGTGTGAGTGTGTGCAGGTAGCACCGTACGTGGTAAGTTACTAGTCACGATCCAGCGCTGAAGTCCGTTACCAAATCGTTACCAAAATACCACGCCGTTATGTTATAGATCAATCGTTCAACACCCATCAACGAGGCTGTTTCTAGGGAATGGTTGACTGTATGGTGGATCCCTCCAAGTGGTAAGATTTGGGTTCGAGTATGCATCGATGTACCTGCAGGCCTCTTAGATCAACTCACACACCCAAACAGGAAAACATACTGATTAATGTAATCCGCAGTGGGAAAGTCCTTGGGGTCGCAACCAATGTTAATATTATCCTTCGGCTGGTACACCCGGATCCAGTCCACGCGCATAGTTGCTGGGAAAGTGAGATGCTCGATATCGACATTCCCAAAGTTAGTCGACATGCCCAAATTCGCGATGATGTACTGGCGGCATCAGATCTCATTTAAGTAGAGGTACTCAGGGATATACAGAAATACATACCATAGGCTCCTGAGGCACGGGCCGAGCAGCAATCTTTGCTAGGGGGTCTTCCGCCATACCAGCCTGCTTCAACGTCCACGCCTTCTTGCCGTTTGCTAGCCAAGTTATATACTATGGCATCGTCAGTTCAAAAGTGGCCAAACCCAATGATTTAGCAGAACATACCGCGCCATCGAAACCAGGCTTGTACTCGAAACCATATACAGAGAAACATCCTGTACGGAGCTCATAGCAGTTTTGGTCTATATTATCCTAATAAGAGTTCTGTGCCAGAGCGAAACCAAAAGGGCTCACCCGTCTCAGTCACGCCAGAGGTTGCCTGTTGGTAGACACCGCCGGTATAGGAGTTGAGCTCAGTTATAGTCGGGTCATCGATGATCAAATTGTCCGACGAGTTGAACCACACATATCCGGCGTTGAAAGGCTGCGCACGAATCCATCAGCATCAAAATCGAAAAAATACCACATCCACTTACCCCCCATTGAGCGGACTGAGACACCTGACCTGTTAAAGGCGCCCCCGTGATCTATCGTAAATGTCCGTGAGCCAGCTATACTTGCAATCAGAAAGGTGAGACAGACCTGTGCTTCAAATATATCGATCTCGGGGGCAGAACGCCCGACGTAGGTACCATCAGCATGCACGGGTCCTGGATGGGACTCCCCCTTGCACGTACACCGCGAAAGCTTCTGACCCGGGAGGAAGGATAGCACGCCACCTTGCGACCTATCGCCACCGCTAAGAGCCGCAGGAGGACCGCCGTTCTGTGTCTGGTTCGCTAGGGTTCCCAAGTCACAAGCGTCATATGTGTACGGCCACTAGACACAATGTCGTTAGACATGGAAGCCTTCGGAGTGAGTGGGTGACCTACTGTTCCTTCTAGGCTGGCACCATAGCCGGCACGACCTATGTTACCCATGGTCCACACGGCAGGCCAAAGACCGACAACATTGTTAATACCAGGAAGAACGACGGATGTCTCGATGATCCCACCCGTGAAACAGAACTTATTCCACGTTGAAATTAGCCCTCCTTGGTAATGTAGATCGTGTGTCTCCTTTTGCGACAGTGTGAGCTCCAGAGCACCAGCCTTCGTCGTGACTGCCTCCGGGTCATACCACTCCATGTTATTCGTTTGCCAATAATGAAGGTCGACCGCCTCCCAATATGGATCATCGCCAGGATAGAAAGAGCGACCCTCTGTGTTGAACTCATCGCTGAACACAAGTTGATACTCGACGGATGGGTCATTATAGGAGACTTTGTTGTAGGCGTCCCTGGGCGTCTCGAGGTCAATTAGGCCACGGCTCCCTGGCATGTCGGGAATCTGACATCACGGTTATTGCTTGGTATCCTTTAAAGTGTCCGAACAGGGGAGACTCACCTGCCCGCTTGCATTTATCCCTCCAATGTTGAAGCCACCCATCGTAGATAATGGGTTAGCAGTAAAATGAGAGACAATAGGGTATCCGGCACTATTTTTGCGAATAAGGTTACAGTGTCACCGGAAAGTAGAAAGTCATCAAACACATACAAGAGCGCGAGGAGACCCACACATAAAACCATGATACAACCGAGATTGGCGAGACCTCTCGAAGTGAAAACATGTCCGCCCGCGTCATGCACGCGGTCTCGCCGGGGATCAGGGTTGTGTAGATCATCGTCTGGCTCTGGCTGGTTAGGCGAAATATCTGTGCCCCACAGCGATGGGTCTGGCGACAGAGAATACTAGATAATGAAATCAATTCGACGGTAGCGGCGGCTATGCCATCCGTCTAAAAAACGCCGAAACTCACCTTCTCCGCAATTGAAGGTCCCGTACCAGCTGCCACCCTACTTCCAGAGCCAGAGAAATATCGTGAATCGTTCTGGAGTACACGGAGACCGAGATGTGGTTATTGTTAGCTCCTTACAGCATCGCCGACGACGTACCAAAGATGCATTACTCGACACGGTGCGTATGGATGTCAGCCCTCGCGCCAAACCAGAGTACAAAGGAGGGGGATTCTGCGCCTGCTGTGCCTGCTGCGCCGACAGTGGGAAAAGGCTTGAAGTTGAAGGAGTGTCCAATTGTTGAATGTAATTGCGGCGCTGCGAGTTCTGGCCTGGCGCGGACGCCATTGAGGACGAGTCGGGAGTGTAATAAGGAAGGTGGTGGTTAGAGTAAGAGTTCGTGGCGTACGGCGAGGAGAATGGGTTATTGGCGGGCTTGATGGGATGAGGACAGGATTTGTGGCAACCAGTGACTGATGCTCTGGGAGCTTGTGGGAATCCTGATGGCTATTTTTGTTCCAGGCGGTAACCTTCGCTTGGCTACCGCTGACCCTCACTCGCTCATGATTTCAATTTCCTGCGCCATTTGACAAGCCTAGTATACCCCCGCCACCTTTATTTATCTCTGCTGCAGCCTTCTCCACCCGAGCCAGCGTCGTCAAATGCCCCCCTTCGCCGCCCACCTCCAACCCTCGCTTTTTCGCATCTTCTTCCAATTTCCGAACTCGCATCAGAACGAACTGATTTGCATGCTCCAACGCCGATTGGCCGGCCTCGTTTGAAGGAGAAGGGACTGTCAGTTCCTTTAATAGCTCGGACTTATCCTTTTGGTACTCGAGGCGACTTGCGACGGGATCAGTTGACAGCAGCTGATGAGTCGTTGATTCTGCATGTGCTGGAGGAGTATACGACGTGTCCGCCAGCCATTTGTCTAGTTTGTCCAGCGCATCTTGGGCCTTGCTCGCTTTCTCATGTTTCGATGGTCTTCCGCTCTTTCGCTTGCTTGCCAGAATCACCGATGGTAAGGTCCCAACTGCCTGATAATATTCCCGAGGAAGCACACGGGGGTTCAGGGGATGCAATTCTGACGTCGGTAGAATGTCGAAAACTTCATCCTTCATCAGCTTCTGTATCACGTAGGTCACATATGGTTGCAGTGGAGAAAGTTGCTGCGTGACGAAAAAAGTCGGCATCGCGACCAAGCCCCTCAGCAAATCTAAAAACATATGTCAATTGCACGGGTGATCGGTCTATTTGCGCACCTATCGGTATAGGGATGCGTGTCACCGCATGGATTGGAGGCGCAGTCGAGGTGGGCTGCGCGTAGAAGAATGTATACATTCCAAATAACGATACAACCCGTTTCATTGGTGATTGGGTTTGCATTGTACCCTCTTAGTGCATGCGTTAGTCCCATGGATAAAACTTTGCAGGGTGTCTCACCCATGAATACCCTCAGTGTCACGCCGAGAAACGCTTCCCTTGCCCGGGGGTCAAATGTTTTGAATTGCAGCCACGTCCATCCGTCCCCTTTCCACAGATCTTTGAATAGCTGAAATGGTTTGCTGGAATCGGCATTGTAGCACTGAATGTACTTGTGACTCAAAGTCATCAAGTCATCGCGGATAGCGTTCACATAAAGATTCGACGTGAAATACGCGGGCTGCACCACAATATTTCCGCGACTTGACGAAGGTGCGGGTGGGATGATGGACATGAATTCTTGCAAATTCAAATTAGCCTTCGCGAAGACAATTTAGGTTTCACGTGACCCTTCGCCACCACGAGGCGGCGCCGTCACCAGTGGTCCCACCGTTGTTCTTCAACTCCCTCCACATCGTCGCTGACGATGCCCGGCCTCTTTAGACGCCATAGCAATGTCTCCTGCTTTTTCTGCCAGTCGGCTGTACCACTACCGCAGAATCCAAACAACTTCCGTTGTCCGACATGCCATTGCTGGAACCGTTATGATTCCAAGGGAGAGATCGTGTCATTTGAGCCTGCGATGCAGGACGAATCGCTGAATCGGCGGTCTTTTGCTCGGCGGGGTTAGTGCTGGAACGCTCTGCGTAATTTATAATACTCAAATACTTGTCCAGCTTCTCCCAGTAAAGATCGACTACCAACCATGTATGGCAAGGGTCCTTTCTGTCACGCTTGCCAAACGAACCAAATGCTTATCATCAACCTCTTGGCCAACTATTTACCATCTACCAAGGTACGTCTCAGCTCTGTACGATATGTTCGAAACAATCTAAAGCATTATTAGAGCCCACAATACGACCAGCGCGTCGCCATGTTGCCCGAATACCGAGAGTCCCTGCACGCGCGTTATCCTCCTGTTTGCGAGATGTGCCAGCAGTCAGTTGATGATGAGATCCGTCGCAAGGACAATATGGCGCGCGTTTCGGCGCTCGGAGGCTGGTTGAAGGACAGTAAGGGCAAGGATAAGCAACGGCGTGTTTCAGCATCCGTAGAGCGAGAGAAAGTCAACATCGAGCTATTCATATGGCGCATCAGAGGGTGCCTGTGGGCTGGAACTAGTTTCATTTCTCTTGCATTTAATGGACTGTGTGAGTGACAGAGTATTGATTTCTGCGTCGTTGATTTGCTAATTATATGTTTAGCTGCGAAGGGCTACGCGCTACCCGCATTAATATCCTTCATACGACCAGTCTTTCCCATCTTCATTTTCTTGTCTCTATTTTGGGCGGCTTGGGACCCCACATACGCCTCATTTCGCAGGGCCGAAATACAAGGTCGCGATGTCCGTCTCCGAGGAAAGAGACAGTATAATGTACGTGACTACATTACAATCAAAGATCTCGATGTCTAACTCTACTCAAGATTCTACAAATGACTGCATGGCTATTACGATTCACTACCTCAATTTTGTTGACACTATCATGGTTTAAATCGCATCTGGATTTCCTTCATCTATCTGAACGACCAACCACCTCGACCGCCCAAATGTATTTCGGTACCTCACTCCTCATCGAGTTGTCCGTACGTTCTTGTGTGCCAAACCCTCTCCTTTACGCCGCTGAGCCCATAATATTGTTCAGATAATAATCGCATCTGCTTTTACGCTTCGCTTGCAACGACCCCCAACGATACGCCTCGTGGACTCCAAAGCCCACCTCCATCCAACCGCCTCTTTCTCCGATTCACGCTCGCGCTCCTCCACACCGTTTCCCATCCCATCCTTCGGCGGACGCTCGAGTTCTCAGGCTAGCGCCCGCTCTACTCCCACTCCCGCAGACAGCGATCTTCTAGCCTCCCTCAGCCTTTCCTCAAAGCCGGTCATCACGCCCACTAATCCCATATTCGGGCTTCCATCGCTCCTTAGCTCCACTTCTGGCGCCACATCCCAGAAGGATGCCCACGACGTGGATGCCATGGAAGACGACGATTTCTATGCTAAGGACGATATGGCTATGGACTGGACGCCGATTCATCCGTCTCACACACACCAGAGTGACTCCCGTGCCTCGAGGTACAAGGACAAGCAAAAGGCTGCCGTCGATGACGACGACGGTTCTTGGCTACGGCCGCAACGCTTCTTTGCACCAGAAAAAACCGACTGGTCTGGAAGGGTTATTCGAGCGCGCAAAACTTGTTGATGATGACGCCAACAAATCAAAACCAACGCACAGCACTCACATCTGTATTCCGAAATGGATGTATGCATTGTCCGTTGTGCCTATTGTTCTGGCCTTCCTCGCATGGAAACTGTGGAGAGGGAAACCCCAAATCGAATATTCGTTACCATACCCTTCGTATTCATAACGTAATTCACAGCAGTTCTTGACGCTTTTCAAAACGAGTAAATACATCCCTGTCTTCCACATTATTTATCACTGGTGAATATATGGGAAAAATTTCTACACCTAAATCACCGATATATGCAAGCAAAAATGTCTCTCACTGTAATCAACTGCACGAAATGTGTATACAAGGACTATGTCCAATAGTCGTAGAAAGATCATTTATTAGAACGGAAAGTAATGGACAAGGAAGAAAGATAAGAATAGGCGAAATGTAAGACGAAATGATAAAACTTAGATTCAAATAGCTTCTAGCAATCGAATCTGCCTTGGTATAATATGTATACGCTGATGTGTGGAGCGTGTACGAGGCATGGTATTCCGGCCTTCGCCCACCTCTATCAGGACAAGATTCTTCGTTGCCAAGCGACGTTGATCCTCTAGAACCTGACCGGACCACCATTGTAGTCGTAGGCTTCCGCGTAACCAGTCTGGTGGTGCAACGGCACACCGACGTTGTAGTTGGGGCCGTTCATGCTGGGGCCGTGCGCAAGCTGCTGCATCTGCGGTTGAGGGCTGGGCCCACGAGCGAGATCAGCATAGCCACCAACGGGTGCGAGGTGAGCAGAGCCAAAGTCGTGATCAGAAGCGCTGCCGTGTCCGTGATCAGATGTGGCTCCATATCCTGCGGCGACACCGCGTCCTGCAAGGTTATCGCCGTGATGGTTTGAGCCCGACTGGAATGAAGTGTCCGATGTGACGCGGCGGTGAGCGGGAATGATACCTTCGTCTGGGTTGGTCGGTTGCCAGTCGATTGGCTGCAAACGTTCGTCGAATCTGGAAGAACGAGCCAACTTCCACTTGCGGAAAATAGTCCAGATGATGGCGATACCAGCGATGGATGAAGCGACGACAATGATAACCGTCAGCACCTTGCCGCTGGTTGAGGTAGCGCCGCTCTTTTTGGGAGCCGAAGATTCAGTGGCTTCAGCCTGCGCTTGGGACTGGGTTGCAGTGACTGTGCGTGATGACGGACCAGCAATGGGATCATTAATGAAAGTCAAGTTGAGCGTGTCAGACGTCTGAGGAGGAGCCTGGGTGCTCGTAGGGGGGGCTGTAGTGATGGATGTCGAAGATGCGATGGTGGACGAGACGGTTATGCTCGATTCAGAAGTCGAGCTCACGCTTTCGCTGCTAGAGGAGCTGCTTATAGACGACGATGTCTAGATAAATGATTAATTGAACTTAACAAACTAAATAGTCGCAGCGAACTCATGACGTACCGAAGAAGAGGTTGATGAGACGGAGGACGCTGTGGATGAAGCGGAGGTAGAGATCGAGGAGGCGGAGGGAGTTGCAGAGGCAGAGGAACTGGACTCAGAGAGGCTGGCAGGGTCGCTTCCAGCACCAGCAACTGGACCTGGGGTGTCCCCAACTCTGAAATTGGGAGTTTGCGGCGAACGCTTCTTGAACATGCGTTTGAGGTTCATGTGATCCCTTCGAAGGAGGCCTTCATGGTTAAGATCGCTGGCTTTAACAGAGCCAACGAGGGCGAGGGCGATACCGAGGTAAACAAGAAGTGTGAGGGTGAGTTTGCGGGGTTCTGCGACAAACATGTGGAGGGAAATTGGGATGTGAATTGTGTGGGTGTGGTTTCCGGTTTGGAACGGTGGCTACAAGCCGAGAGACGAAAGGAGGGCTATTGGCGGGCGGGCAAAGGAAAGAATCAGCGTCGAGTAAAGAACAAGAATGAGGACCAGCCAGAAAAGGGTGAAAAGAAAAAGATGGGAAACAGGAATCGAGGCGATGCGAGAAGGTTGATAAAAGAGAATGGCAGATGTCAAGAATGCAGGAGATGGCAACGCACTTGGACTGAAGAGACTGACTACCGAGCAAGGCGCACTTCAAGTACTGAGCCCGGGATATTCAAGAAGGAGGACACGACGGTCCCTGCGCTCGATGGGCGGGAACGAGGGGGAGATGAGGGGGAAAGGTCGTAGTGGACGTCGTGAACAGAGGGGGGATGGTGGGAATCTCAAACTCGCAACCAAGGGAGCAGTTAGCCTCCGACTTTAGTGATTATGTAATTGTTTATTCAATATATAGAAGCCAAAGGTATAATCACAGTGTCAAATAAATGGTCCATTGTCCGGAAAACATCACAATGTACGCCCTCAATTAATTGTGGCTAGAAAGAGACCAACTGTCTAGAGGAACGGAAGGTGGTGTCTTGAAATCTCCATCTGACATGCCCGGCCACTGTGGGTTGAACAACACCTGGAGATTGTGGTTTCCAGCAGGCAAGTCGATGGTTAACACGGTAACGGTAGGATTTGGCTGGTCGGTGGCAAGCGGTGATGCGTTTGCGTCGTTGGACGAACGAGCAGCCGGTGCCGTACCAAGAGTAAAGCCAGAAGATGGGCTTAGGATAGTAACCTTTGTAGTCTTGCCGTTGATTGTCAACGTAGCCGTGCTACCCTCGGTTGCAACGGTCGCATTGGTATGCATCCGCCATTGGATACCAGCCGACGCATTAACTTCATCCTGGATAAGGACTTGCTTGCGTGCGTTTAGGAGCCTGACACCACGCTTGACGGAAGTTCTGAGAGCAAATATAGATCAGCAATCAATCACATCAACGACGATATTAACTCACGCTTGATCGTAGGCACTTGACATATCAGTCACCCAGTATGCGGTAGAATCACTAGGCACATCGAAAACAGTGCTGGAACCTTGCTCTGTGCCTGAGGACTCATGCTTAACCGTCGGGCGGGCGGTGACGAGCTGATTGACGCCGCCAATGACGAGAGTGTTCTGGCCCTCAGTCGCCTTGCGGTAGTACCTCCAACGAGCGGCATCCTGAGCATCGCTGTTGAAGTACTGGGGCGAGTTATAGTCAGCCGAACCGAGATCTCCCGCCCAGCGAGTGCCCATAGCGTCCAAAACGAAGTCACCAACATCGAGATCATTGTGCGTCTGATGACCTTGGTTGGTACCTGCTTTCATGCCCACGAACAGGAGGTTCTGGTCAGTCCAGCTGCTCCTCATCGAAACCCATTGATCGGAGGCGCTGTCGAAGAAGTGGTCGAGCGCCAGACCGTTCCAGAATGCACCAGAGATGCTAGGATCGTACCAAAACATGCTCCATGGCTCTGGGGCATCGTGCTGATCACGTTGGAAGAGAGCGTACTCCGGCTGCTTGTATTGATCGGCATAGAGAAACATGGAGTTGGCGGTGGTGGAGAATTTGTTTGGACCGTGGTCTCCGTAATCGAAGAGGGTGTTGCCGGTCACATACATGTGGTAAAGGCCAGTGAGATGGAAGTTAGGGTTGGTATCGAGGAGACCGTAATGTGAGCCGGTGGCGGTAATGAGAGCCGACGCCATTTCGGCGTGCCCAGTAGTACCAAAGTACCAGTAGTTAGCACCCTCTGACCATGAACCATCTTCCGAAGGTCCAAAGGCACAGTTCTGCTTCGCGTTGTTGACAGTTTGACCGAGGAGCTTAGTGGCAGTTCCCGTAGTATCATCGCCAAGAATTGCGAGCGAAGCCAATGTCAAGCCACCGTTGCATACACAGTTCCAGTTACCCTGGATGTTGGTCCTCCACCAACCAAAGTCTGCGCCGTCGTATGCGGCAGCTCCTTGACTGAGACCGTATGTGATCAAGTTGTCGCGGATTTGGCTGCGTTGATCGTCGGTCCACATGTCATGCAACCAATCGTATGCAATGCCGAAGGCAGCTGAAAGTTCGGCGGCATCGAGGAAATGGGAGGGGTTCCATTTCGTGCTGTTGTTGGGGCCGAAGTCGGAAGATACAGCGTTCTATGATTCCCGATAAATATAACTGATGCACTTCTGAATCTGATACCACCTACCTGGAGCTCAGCCCATGTCCTGTCGACCCAGCGGGTATCCTTAGTCATGCGGTAGGCGTAGGCGAAGGCCTTGATCCTCATTTTGATTTCACGGGCATTATCAAGAATGCCACTGTCCCCGTCCATGAAGTAACGAACAGGCGGGGCATTGAAGTAGGTAGTGGCGTTGCCAAAGATGGTGTCGTTCCAGCTGCTGAGGTAGGGGTCGTTGCGAATAAGGTTAGGTAGTGCTTCCCATTTGTAGGCGGGTGCAAGGAGACGGGGTCGATCCTCGCGAACATTTGTGACCGAAGGATTCGAAGGCTTGAAGGGATCCTCGGGCCATGCTAGGGCGGCGTTGTTGGAGGGCGTAATCGTGGGTTCAGTAAATGCGGCAGTGTTGGTCTATAATAAATCATAAATCCCAAGCGCTTTCTCACATAGAGTCCGTAACTGACCGTAGAAGGGTAGATTGGTCGCATAAACTGGCTGTCTGTCGCGGTGGGGAATAATCCGATCTGGGCTTTTGCGCTCGCGGCAGCGCTGGCAGCTGCCTCGCCGGTCTTGGTGGCGGGACTGCTGCTCCCGCTGCTTGAGCTATCGCTCTTGTTCGAGCTCCTGCTTCCCAACACACCGCCAACGACAGCGCCAATAATGACTAGCACAAGCACGGGAACACCGAACTTGATCCATGGGCTGAGGCCGCGCTTTGCAGCTTTGGGAGGGGATATAAACCCGGTAGATTCGTTATAATAAGGATCGCCAGAACCGTATGGCGACCGAGCCTGATTGTTGTTGTTGTTGTTGTTGATGATGGAGTCGTAAGAGGCCATGGTCGGTGACCAGGAGGAAAACGGCGAAGGTGCGCAGAGGCAAGAAGTTAAAGAACGACGGGGAGATTCGACTCAAAAGGGGGGTGCAACGGGGGAAAAGTGAAACGAGGTGATGGGATGAGAAAAAGGCTGGAGTGCCAAACGGCAAGTCTCTGCCTTCAAGCGGCGTGCGAATGCCAGGCAGCTATTTTTAGCGCCCCTCTTATCTTTAGCAGTGATTATGGCATAATCATACAGCCATTCTCCACGAGCTTATAAATATAAAATACTACGTGTCTGACCGTCGTCAGGCTTCTCGAACAAACACTCCAGCCGCACCCATTCCAGTCCCAATACACATCGAAGTCACCAGAACCTAAGGAGAAGTCATCAGTTAAACGAGGCGGATTTAGATATTCAGCTGACTCACTCGGCCTTTGCGTCGTTCCAGTTCGTTTAGGCCAGTTGCAAGCTGTCGAGCTCCGGTGCAACGTGCTGACGAACCAATCATCAGTGCCAGGCCGTAGTAACAGATGGAATAAACATATCTAATGGATGACCGAGTGCAATCGCTCCCCCGTTCACATTCACCTTCTCACCATCCAGTGCAAGTTCACGAACGCAGTATACAGCTTGAGATGCAAATGCCTCATTGATCTGTAACGAGTGTGTTATTTCCCGACCAAACGGGGATTGTATTCAGCTCACCTCAAACAGATCGACGTCTTCCTTCGTCAAACCGGATTTCTCGAGAGCCGCAGGGATGGCAAAGATGGGGCCGATCCCATAACGCGGGGTGGGACGCCAGCGACCGTTGTTGTGACGTGCTTTGCTATAATTTTCAGACCCAACTCTTCCGCCTTCCGCCTGGTCATCAGCAGCACAGAAGCAGCACCGTCCGTGATTTGGCTGGCGTTTCCGCCTGTCGTGGTACCTTTACCCCACTGGGGGAACGCCGATCGGATCTTCGCTAAATTATCCTTGGTAGTGCCATACCGTATTCCATCGTCTTTGGTGACGATGACCCTCTTGCGGGTACCAGTTGCAGGATCGTTTTGATACACGGTGAACGGAACGATTTCGCCTTGGAAGTAGCCCGCTTTGTCTGCCTTCTCCGCTTTCTGGAAAGACTTGGCGGCGAAATCGTCCTGGTCGTCGCGAGTGATGTTGAAGTCCTCAGCGACGTTCTCGCTCGTCCAACCCATTGGCTTCGGGCAGTCAGCAGCCGCTGGGTGAGCCGCGATCTCTTCGCTGAGCACGGGTCCGCCGTTGTCAGGGCTTGATTCACCATTTGTCAGTAAGCGGAACTATATATCAACAGGATTGATATACAACTTACTTTTGTGACATGCTCTCCACACCAACCGCAAGTCCGATATCTATCTGACCGGTGCGAATTTGATTGGAGATGGTGGTGAGTGCCATAAGACCACTTGAACAGAAACGATTGATGCCCTGCACTGGGACGGTCTCCGGGAAGCCTGCTGCGAGGGCCGCGGCGCGGGCATAGTACACTCCATCTGTGCACAGGACGTTTCCGACGCAGATGTCCCCAATGAGCGAGGGGTCAATGTTTGAGTGGGCAATGGATTGCTATATAATTTACGCATGTTAGGTTCTGCAAACCATAAACACGGCCAGATATACGCACCCTGAACATCTCGAGCATGAGCTCGTCGGTCCTATGAAACTTCTGTCAGCATCTATGCGTATCGAGAAGCAGCACGGCGTACCTTGCATCCTTGAATCCTCCCTTCTTCGCCTTGCATAGGGGCGAGCGAATGGCCATAGTGATAACCACATCGTCGGGGCTCTTCTTCTCCAAAGCGGCCACCCCGCTTGTTCCAGTAATCTGAGCAGCTAATCTCTTGACGCGTTCCATGTTTGACAGAAAGAAAGAAGAGGTTGTAGAAAAGGTTGAGAGTACCTAGGACCTATATAGGCGAACGAAAAGTTTACCAATGTCCCTTAGTGATCCGGCCGTACTCAACTTATAGCCGGTGTGCGAACGAGACGCACTTGTCTTGGGGTTCGGACCCCTTATCATGCGCGGACTCGGAGACTTTGATGTCACGCACACGTGAGACGGCGGTAGCACTTGCCGTAGCATATAGCAGGTTGAGGAGAGTCATGCCAGTCACCCTCGTCGAAAGGCCGAATCCGTCTGAGGTAGCGAGGACGGACTATAGATTCATTGGAGAGTGTCAGTTTTCTCCGGATCACTGATTTCTGACGCTTTAGCGCAGACATCGGGGGTTTGCTATATATACAGCCTCTGCGTCTAGCTCGTGGCTCAAGCCAGACCCGAAAGTAAATCTCACAGATCCAGTATTCCGTGGTATACATCGAGGCAAAAGAAAGCATGATGGTGAGCACGACAGCTAGTAATGCAGATCCTTAGCTTGCCTGCAAACGCAGATGATTTCGGCGCCATGATGGAACGAAGCAAAGCTGCGGGGGTCAAGAGTATGATCATTACAGGCGGAAGCTTCCACGAATCGCGGGAGGCCCTCAAACTTGCAGAGGCATCGGGTGAGCACGAGCACTGGCTACCACAGTATACTCGGTGTTGATTTAGACTTCTTCAGGAATGTAGGCTACAGTCGGATGCCATCCTACGCGATCGGTGAATGTGGACTTGGTGAGGATCAATATTATCGTGCTATAGGACAATAGCATTGACCTCAAGGCTAGATTACGACCGTACCCACTTCGCAGTCCCAGAAGTACAGGAGATACATTTCCGCATGTCACTCTCCCGTCTGTGAAGTTTGTCGATCTTATTGTCTATGGTACTAGGCTCTCAGCTTGGCCTCGCAAGGAAATATCATCTTCCTCTATTCCTTCACTCACGCGCTGCTCACGCTGGCCTAGTATCCATCCTTCGCGAAGAGGGCTTTGGTGAAGATGGTGGCAAAGCCGCCGGAGGCAAGGGAGGCGTAGTGCGCAGTTTCACCGGCACAATCGATGAAGCGGTCGAGTTGGTAAGCCGCAACATTATGAACAACATGATCGTCATTCTCAATCCCGCATTAGATGGCAATGGGATTTCACATAATGTATGTATTTCTGGTAATCTTTGACTATTGTTTCTGGTTGTAACGAACGCAACAGCGTCAACGGATGCGGGCTCAGAACGGAAGATAATCTGAGAGCATCAGCTGTCATAAGGCTAGATAAATTGATGCTGGAAACTGGTAGGTCCCACACCTTCTAGCTTGTCGCATGTCAATTATTCTCCTCGTGTCAGACTCTCCCTGGTGTTCCTGTACATCAACCCATGCCTCAAAGTCACATCTAGCTACCCTCCCTGCGCCTCTCCGCGCCCTGTATTTTCCGCCGAGTGTGAAACCCGAGAGCTTTGTGTGCGGCAAAGCGGTGAAAGGACGGAACGAACTTACTGCTATCGGTGGTATTGCATGGGTCATGCATAAACTGCTTGGTGTTCCATTTGATGAAGTCGTGGAGAGGGCATGGAAAAATACAGTTGATGTATTTGGACTGGATGATGTCGGAATGGAATGATGTCTCGGGCAGCGCCCAAGCTACGGACGGCGGTTTCTCTTGATTCTAACATGAACAGGCCATCACGGAAAACGCAGTGTATGTGACATTGCAATCGCTGCTGTGATTGATTTGCGTATGTTCCCGCAAGACATACGGCGTACAATCGCGCATTGTGTAGAAATGAGTCTTTGCGCCCCTTGGCGACGTCGAACAAGAGGGACTCTGAGGGTGCTTTGAGTCGTTTTTGTGTGGCCCCGACTTCTATGACCGGAAATGGAATAAGACAATAACTCATACGGTCCCTGACCCTATAAAGGTCCCACAATCAATCCTTGGTGTGCCATCTCCCAACAACTACAACAGCATGCCTATTTGAACAGCCCATAGTAATATAACTCTTCCTCCCCCTCCCCCTCGTTCCTTAGACCGCGCTAGTCGCATCCCCCCAGTTATCCCGTCGCTCTTTTTCACGATCCGGTACTCTGCCCTTGCACGAATTTCAGTCATGTCCACGGTCGTTACCACAACCCACGCCAGCGAGGCCCGTCTCCACCTCCTTGCGGACGTAGCCGCTTCACAACTTCCCGTAATCGAGGAATATGTGGACTCAGATTCTGACCAGGCCGGTCCTTGTTCATCATCGTCCTCATCCCGTTCCACAAATTGCAACTTTCGGCTCGAGTCCCCTTCGCGCCGCATCGTTGGCAGTCTTCATATCTCATGCGATCCGTATGCTACCTCACCGTCACCGCCTAAGCCGTTCAAACGGTCGGTGGCGTCCAACAGTCTTTCATCCACACGATCCAAGACCAGGACACGCGGCCACGCAAAGGCCAAAGATCTCGCCGCCCTCAGCCTCGAGAAAAAGATCAAGCAACAGGAGGTGAAGGAACGTGCGTCCAAGATCAGGACGGTAGAGAACTCGCCTGTGAACCAGCAACAGTTACTCGTTCTGCGAATGGTCTATGACCAGATCACGATGTATCCATCAGAGACATGGATGGCAATCATTGCGGTTACAATTCGCAGGTATGTCTGCTGAGTCCAGTTCTGATTCCGATACCTCTTTCGGCCGGGCTCTGATTCATCTCTCACGCAACGTCAGAGCGCTCAAGCAAGTAAAGAACTGGTTCTCAAACGAGAGGCAAAAGCATAACGGAAAAAAAGATGAAGACATTGTACGCATGGTTTCGGGCGAAGGTGAACGCCTACGGCTCCGCTCAGACGCAGTCGACTGTTGCAAGGCTGAGGAGTGGACTGATGCCTTCTTCGAAGAAGTTGTCATGATCCACCACCTCAAGGTCTCGACACTTCTACGACTTGATGAATCCCGTCAGCTCGGGGGAGAACCAGTGATAGACTCCCCCTCACCACGTTCCTAAATTCTGACTCACTTCACGCACTCACTCACTCGCCCTCACTCGCTTGAATGCTCTGACACTATATCCCCGAAACGGACAATCTACAGTATCTCATTTGTATAATTAATGACTTTCGGACGCCAATAGTCTCGCCTAATCACCTATCATAGAAGTAGATACCACTTGCATTAATTATACCGCGGCCTCGCATTCTGTAACAGGTTGTATTTCATGTCTCTAAATCAACACGCTCATAGTCTCCTTGACGCCTGCTGGATCTAAGTCTATCAAACCAATTCATAGAACCAGCCTGTTCAACTTCTCCGTTCCGAAGAACCTGGTATTGCTTCCCTCGCCACTCGACCCGACTCCCGAACATAGCAATAACCCAAATAGGCAACGCTAAAATTTCGCGTGCGCCCCAAGCTATCAAGAACCCCCAGGTACGATCGGAAGGCAGGGGGAATCCCGCGAGAGAAGCGTAAACATCCAAATCGACCGATAACCAAGCAGCGAAATGTAATGGGAAGAACAGCAACATCGGAAACCGGAAAAGGTATTTCGAGCTTGACGCAGCAATCAAGGAGAGAATTATGGATTCCGTGAATGGTTCCAGAAGAGTGGCGGCGAGAACCATGTGTTTGCGTACGCGAATCCAACGGACACGCCTCGTAATGTAATCGCCCACCGACATATTGCCCACAGCGTTGCGCGCTACGTCGCATGAAAGATCATGCCGCAGATCGAGTTCGTGCCAGAGCGCGCTCGCGATCATATTATCTTCAGCAAGGAATCTACCAAATGCTGGCAACCCGCACGGCACGACGCCATGCATCTTGGAGGTAACGGGTCTCAGCGTCCCGTTTACGTGCTCGATATCGGAGCGGCGGTACATATTTGACTTGCCCACTACGCAGGAGTCGATGGCAACGGTGTTGATAGCGGTATACATTTTGGCGTGGTTGGTGTTGAGGAATGCTTCCTCGATCCGTGATCCTAACTTGCGTTCGTTGACGAATGCAAGGGGGACATGATGCACGAGGGCTATCCGTTTGTCCCCCCTTATAGGTGCAGGACGGAGGAGCGCGTCGACGGAACGCGCGAGGGTCCCTGGGTCCGCCGTAATGTTGGAATCGAGCACCCATAGGATGTCATTGGCTGCCATGCGGTATGACTTGACCAAATTATTCACTTTTGGATTGACACCTACAACCTCCTCGCCTACCCGCCAGGTCAGTATCTTACCAAATGCGTGTTCAATGGATTACTAAACATACCGACAATGACCTTTGCGTCGACATTGGGATATTTGGCGATGAGTTCCCTGACCACGGGGAGGGCTTGATCCTCCTCATCCGCGACCGAGAGCAAAATCTCATAATTGGGGTATTCCTGAGTAAAAGTCGACTCGAGGTTTTCGTATAGGTTTGTGTCGAGGCCCTTGAGTGGACGTAAGATGGATACACCCGGTGTGACTTCACGAGGAGCAGTCGCTGAGGGGGACCGCGGGCGCGAGCGGTAGCGCTTGCGGCTTCAAAACGGGTCTCAGTTCTGCGGTTCAGAAGTAAGATCGTGAACATACGCGGTCATGCATCCAAGAAGTCCAATTCCCCATAGAATAGTGTACCAAAGCAAGCCCACAATTGCGAGGGTGGAAAGAAGAAAGTCCCGGTCAATGTCACTTGCATCCATCATGCGATTCGGCAAGTTCACTGAGCATGCCAGTGGGTTGAGTCGTGGTGGGATGAACCCCTGGGTGAATGCGCAGGGCAGAAGAACGATGGGAGATCATGTGACCTCAAATCCTCGATCACACTTGGCACTTGCAAGCTGCTGTAGTGCACTCTGCAGCATACCATATCTTACGGCAACGACCTGTTGCAAATTAGCCCAACCTTCTCTTCGTATTGGATGAGAACCTCGTGCAGCATCAACCATGGCTGACCAAATCTCTGTGCGAGACCGAATCATCAGTTCCGTCTTCTCAAGACGTAACGCAATGGGCTCTCTGGAAGAGACCTACGTCGGGCATGTGAAGATATGGGAGGACGCAGGCCCAGAAGGAGGCGGAAGAAAGCCTCGATATATTTTGCTCTCACGTATGTCTTACTCCTGTGTTCTATTTGCCGAAGCGTGAACGAAGACGGTCTCGTAGAGGCGAGCAATGGAAGCGGCTTCGTCCACAAGTCTAAGCTGAATACGAACGGTTCATTCTCGGTTGGAAAGACGTGGAGGCTTGCTGAGCTGCACGGCATCCAAGTTTTGAACGTATGTCGCACTTCGATCCTTGTCGTTTGCTTGACAATGGTCATCACAACAGCCTCTTGCCTTCAATATAACGATATCCAGGACCTACAGATGGCAGACCGAAAGCCAGGCAGACCAAGCAAACTTCATTAATGCTACAATCCGCTTATTCAGGCAAATTACAAACAATTCCGTTCCGCTGCAACTGGAGGGGATGCAAGATCCAGATGCTGCGTCAGGTAAGGCGACCTTACCTCACATTGCATGGTGAGAGGAAGTGACTATTATTGTCAGCGCCGCGACAACAGGCTCAGAACGGACATATGCGCCCTCCACCACCGAGAGCCGCCTCCCCACCCGCTGGATCGTCGTCACCGTCACGTAGAGTGCCTGTGCAACTTCGCGCCAGGACACCCGAAACAGACCGGGACCCTCCATCTACGAATCATGATATGACTTCCTCACAAAGAATATCGAACACGGTAGCCCGTCCTCAACCTCCACCAGATCGGAACGAGTCGCCGTCCAGGATGTCACCAGCACCAGCACCAACCGCCACCCCCGCCAGTCGTACGAGAGAATTACCCGTTCCTCGAGTGAGGCCGCCATCCCCTACGCAATCCATACCTAGTACACTTCGTCCCGGAAGGGCGAGGCGACCTTCCAATGCAAACTCCACGTCAAGTCAGGTACCTTCGTTAAACCTACCGACGCCAACCACACTGCGACCCCATGATCTATCTACCTCCCCTACACCGTCGCAAAGCCCAATCAATGGCAGCCTTTCCGCTCGAACGCCCCATGAGGCACCTCACACTCCCTCATCAGCATACCCTCCCTCTCCACATCGATCACGACCTGCATCGCCTGCTGTTGAACCCCCGAAGAGGAACACGCCCTCTCCGAGACCCGTTATTGTAACTGAACCACAACCCATGCGGCAAATCAACCCTAGAGTGTCGTTCTACGATCCAGCTAATCAGGCGATGCTAGATAGACTTGTGGCTGATGGTGAGCAAGATGGCGACGGAGAGGACGAAACCGTACAAGCCACACTTGCGAATGTGGAGGAAATGCTGGAAGGGTATGAATGGGCCAGTGATGATGTTATTGATAGAAAGACTGCCAGAGGCGCCGCCGACCTCATCGAAGCGCGGTTGTTGGATGAACTCATGGCATTGGAAAAAGTTCGACCTTACCCTCAATAGATGGATCGCATCATTGACGAAGCACATTTAGGCTAACATTCACTCATTCCTGGAGTCTGACGATCGCATAGACCTTGTTGTTAAATACATGGACGATGCGCTGACAGAATTGGATGCCATGGATAGCCTTCTATCGTCGTACAAGATCCATTTGAACGTAAGCACCCCCCATGCTATTCCAGAGAATGCACTAACAGTCACGTAACACAGGCTGTTGGTGATGATATATCATACATCCAATCTCAAGGCCGTGGATTGCAAGTGCAGACACAAAATCAGCGTGTTCTACTTGGCGAGCTTGAGAACCTAGTCGTACGAACCACTGCTTCGTCTCATTCTCCACCTCTTTACTGATCATACGTCCCAGCAAACCGTTCAAGTTGATAGACAGGCTCTCTTGATTCTCACCCAAGAATCGTTGGAGAAGCCATCTAGTATCGAGCGATTGGAAGAGGCGGCGGCAGAGCTATACAAAGCATTGCAAGCCGGCCGAGAAACAGGTGTGTGATAATGCTTAGTGTTCTGTGTGTGCTAAAGGATTGGCCTAGATATGGCTGCGACGATGGAGAGATTGGAAGAGTATCGAACATACAACTCGCAATTCTGTAAACGCGTTCTCGGCTTCCTAAGCATAATGTTCACTGCTCAGGTAAACCTCTCCGTTCGCACTGCTTCTGTGTTTTCTTATGTATCCGCCTGGCCATTTAGTCCAAACTACTTCTCGGCGATAAGAATGGGATATCCAAGCCCGATCGACGTGGTCGACCTACCCTACTTCCTCACAAGAGCATGGAGGATTACCTGGGCCGCTACGCAGGCTTGATGCTGTATCTCAAGGAAATGGACGACATTATGTACGGCAAGCTGTGCGGCGTAAGTCTGGTCTCTCAATTCACTTCGGTCATTCTGTATAACGATTTGATATAGGCGTACTTTTCTGCTGCCAGCGAGCTGCATGCTGAGCAAATGAAAGCCCTGATGTCAATATATCTTGCATACGTCAGGAAGGCTCCTGAAGAGGACCAGGAAATCAGTGAGTCCACCGCCTGGTAGAAAGATTTCGAAGTTAATAGACATATTAAGCTCTAGGAACCTCAAACACCGGCGGCAACATCAAAGCTTCCTCGGGCATGCGTCGGGCTGGCACCCTCATAAGGTCACCTCTCGACTCCCGCCATCGCGACAAAGAAAAGACCGCCGATGGCGACCTGCGCGCATCCGAGGCCTTCTCTTTCCTGCTGGAAGAAATCACGCCCATGATCTACCGCGAGAACGATTTCATCACGGACTTCCTCCAGATCAACGACGCCGCGCTGACGTTCGCTGATTATATGGGGTTGGATAATTACTTCAGACGGCAGGCGGGGCGGTCGGCGGGGCTGAGCATGGGGACGATGAAGCTCGTGAGGGGGGCTATGGATCTGATATTCGGCTTCCTTGCGGGCGAGCTGAAGGCGTGGCTGGACCAGGCATTGCTGAAGGATCATATGTCAGTTTCGATCTCCTTCACGTTCTCGATCACCACTGACGCTGTCAATTCATAGGGAGCTGTTTGGTGTTCTGGCATGTCTAGAACGCTGTCGAATCGACGCGAACGAGCGGAATAACGCATTCCTTTCGAATCTCTTCGACAAAGCACACATGCGTCTGAAGGCCAGCCTTGATCGTCACATCGTATGTCCTTCCTTCCCACTCAAGGCTACCGCTAACATCCAAGGATCTTCGCTTAGAACGATCAAATTCGGTCTATTGAGCAGACGAAATTGACCAGTAAGAAACGAAGAGGCGTCGCGCCATTTGTTAAGCAGTTCCCTATCTATATCCGACGCGTCGAGCAGCAACTCATCGGAACCGATGACCTCGAGATCCGAAGCAGCGTCGATGATGCATACGACAAAATCGTGCAGGCCATGTTCGACTCTTTGAAGCAAATGGCGAAAATGGACGGCGAGGGCGAAGATAAAGGCCAGCTCAACTACCATGTCATCCTCATCGGTGCGTTTCGGCTTCTTTGCTGAAATGAAATGATGTATCTGACTGGACTGCTAATTTTAATTTTGGTGCGCAGAGAATATGCATCATTTCGTGGCCGAGACGTCGCAGATGGAAATCGGATCGGTGAACGGGTTCTCTCGCAGGGCAGAGACGATGTACGACGAGAACTTGAATGCCTATGTCAAGATCGTCCTCCGACGACCGTTCGCGAAGATTATCGTAAGCTCCCCACCCACTTTACTGAGGTCCGCGATCTCATTGGCCCGCAGGACTACTTCGAGGGCATCGAGCGACTTCTTAAAATGACCGCACCTTCGGATATCCCATCCAACTCGTCGTACAACAAATCGGCGCTGAAGAAGGTGGTCAAGGAATATACCTCCAAGGACATTCGAAAACAGATCGACGCGCTATTTAAACGGGTGGAGAAACATTTTACCGAAGCTTCCGACGCAAAAGCGTCCGTGGAAGAGGCCGGTGGCATCCCACCAGGGACTGTCATGGTCGGTGTGTGGAAGGCCTGTGAAGACGAAGTCCTCAGGATCACGGACCTTTTCAACAAACGCATTGCGCAATGCTACACGGATACGGGCGTCACGCTCGAGTACACCCTCGGAGACGTCGAGTCTGCGTTCAAGAGGCACGGTATCTAGTACTCTACGAGAATAGATAGACAATAAACCGTTTAATGATTGATTTGCGGCTCTGGGAAGGCGGGGGGAGTAGTAGAGGAAAGGGGGTTGGGAAGAGGTGCTTCTGATGGCGTTTGGATGGAACTCGAGGATGCAGTGGCGCTGGGTGTGCTAGCAGCTGTCTGCGATCCTTGAATAGCACCCATCACAGCAGGGCCATACGTCTTCCATAATCCCATCACTGAATCCAAAGCCGCGGGCCGTTGTGCTTGTTGCTGTTGCCCGGGGACGCCGTTGACAGGAGCAGAAGCCGGTGACTTGTTGAGCAGGCTCAGGATGAACTCCCAGACTGTGTTGAGGCGCGTTTGGACGAAGCCGAGTGCGTTGCGTTGCGCGGATACGATGCCAGCATCGAGGTCTGCTTCATTTTTGATGAAGAAGGGCTGCAGGTAGACGTTGTATATGTAGGTCGAGCCCTGGCGATTGATAAGGTGTTACCAAGTGTGCAAATGGAGGAGGTGCGGGCTGAGACGTACCTCCGTTTGAGGCAACGCGAGGAAAAGCAAGAAGATGGTTTTAGCCTCCCAGTAGAACGGAAACCTGGCAGCAAAGCATGAGGTTGCTGAGTGAATTGATTGTGAAATGCGATGGGACGTACCAGCTCACGAACCACTCTGCGAGATGCTCGAAAGCGAGGAATGCGCTGAGAACCACCCAGTACGTGGACCAACGCTGAAGCTCAGCCCGCGGGGGTGGTGTCTGGCTTATGACCTTGTACGTCGAGTAACATGGCAGCAAGAATGCGAACCAGGCGCTGCAGAATAAGCTTCAATGTGAAAAACATGGGAAGTGAGTCGTGTGACGAACGCTAGTGCTTGCGATATGAGGAAGATGAACATCTTTTATCGATGGCGACTGAAGGAAAGACTTATAAATACGGGAATTCCGACGTGTCGAGGACGTGGTTGAGGACGAAGCAGCAGCTCTCGGTGATGGAAGTGCAAAGGTGGAAGCGACTGACAGCTGAATTTGGCGGGCTGATTGCCGAGGAGACAGGGCCGCGCCGGCGCCGGTATGGGTCGCACGCCGGGCCACTGGGAATTGGCTCCGTCCTTGTTCCGCTCCGTCCCCATGTCGTGAGGCGGACTGCTGGTGAATCTCGGGCAAACTGGTAGAGCGCATACGCATGATCACATCCACGAACGTTCTCAACCCGTATTCTTGGTCGCAGCTGTGAGATTCGGAGCTATTTGGGGCCATCTACAGCAGCTGCAGGGTGAGTCAGGATGCGCGCTGCATATTCCATCCGTGGTTAGAAGTCAGGCAAGCAGCGTGCCGTGCAGATATAGATTACTCAGTGGGAATCCAAGTGCCTTTTCATTGGTGAACGTGAACAGCCCCCTGGCCAGGCGAGAGGAGAACAGAACTGCAAGCCAGTAGCATTCCTGTAGTACAAGCATTGGCTGTCGAAGGTCATCTGGTCTGGCCAGGATCCTGTTTGGATCCTACAGCGAGGCACATACGGTATAATTCCGACGAGCGAGCCAACCAGCGCTTAGGGCCTTGGGCATTGCATCTGTTTATCCATGTACTGATCAGTTCCCTTAACTCTTACTCTCGTGCTTCTTCCTTCTTCTCACTCGAATCTGAGGACTTGACCGCCAGGTCGACCTCTCCTCGACCCCAGTCGTTGTCCCCCACGATGGAGCCAAACGCCAGCGGGAGCACAGTCAAGAAGCAGGAGGATTCCCCCGAAGACAGCAAGCCCCCAAAGCAGGACGTCAAGCCCGTGGTCAAGACCTTGAATCGGGTTCCCAGTATGTCGCCCATTATGTTTCCCGCGGAGGGTTCTCTGATAAGTCCTCTTCTTGATCTTTCAAGGGGCCTGTGTAAGTCGATCTGTGTTACGCTCGTTCCGCGACGCGACTCTCATCTGTGCGCTCTCCATTAGAATGCGTGTAGGAAACAGAAAATGCGATGCGAGGGGGCAGACAATCCCCCCTGTCGTCGGTGCCGGCACGCTGGATTGGAGTGTCTCTTTGAAAAGCCATCGAGGGAAGCAACTTTAACTGGCGAGGCGGGCCTTGAGTACGTTGTACTAGCACAATCGGTAATAACCTAACATATCACATCCCCCAGGCGCATTCGAAGCCTAGAGGCTCATGTCGCCGATATTCGACATACCCAGACGTCGATGCACAACATATTGTCGGAAATTGTCAGTCACCTACGCAATGGCGCTTACCATGCCCGCTCGCCATCTGCGTACCCACAATCATATCACAATCAATCCCCCAGCATGCACTCTCCTTCACTGGCTACCCCGCCTGCTGGCCATCAACATATCAATGATATGTCGGGCAGTAGCTCTTCCAGTTCGTTCTCTTCTACTCACAGCGCTACGATCACTCAATCACAGCGTCAAGCTCGCGGCCCCATGAGCAGTCAGTCGTACCAGAGCCCGCAAACAGGCCCCATTTCGCCAACCGTCGAGTATCACCCTCCACAGATACCTCCGTCGTCTTACGCGTATCAAACGGCTCCACAACAACAACAACCCTACCCCGCCAACGCCGCCAACAATAATGCTTCCGGCAATCAGGGACAGGTCCTGCCACCATTCTCAAGCATTTCGACTACTATGGGTCCCCCTGCACCCCAACAAAGTAACGTGCGATATAATCCCGGTGACAGCGGTCGTCCACCCAGACCTCATTCGTCAGCCACTAAACGACATGCACCACCCTCGTCCAATGTCACTAGTGCTGACTCATCTGATGCGGAAGACGATGACAATGGGGAGCTACCTGCATCTGGGTTGGTCGCACCATGGGAAGTTCTAAGGGGACTAGCCGATGTCGCTATTCGCCGTGCCGCTAAGGTAATAATCTTTCCTCACAGAACAGAAGCATCCACTCAATGATACATCTTCAGGATGCCGGTGAAAGTAGTGAACCTCAGAGTCGTACCAGAACGCCGTCACCCGATCGACAAATGCGACCAGCAAAGCGCAGAAAAATACGACATAAAGGGCCGAGCTTCCCTGATGGTATGTTGACATTCATGTGAACATATAAGGAACATCCTTTATTAAATATCTTATATCTTACAGTGGTCACTAAGAACATTATCAGTGAACACGATGCAAAAGAACTATTCCGCATGTCGGCGTTTTGCTCCCTCCGCCGCTTCTTACTCTAATGGATATTATAGTTTCTACCACGGCTGCTCGACTTTCTTGCCTGTGTTCGATGCCAATACGGATACGTATGAGGCGCTTCACGAACGGTCACCATTTGCCGTTGACTGCATCTGCATGGTAGCAGCTAAGGTTCGCGACGGTGGCGGTTAGTCTTGTGGTGATGATATATACGTGGCCAAACATCTCATCGTCCTGAATTTGCAGGTAAACCAAGCGAAGCATACATCAAATGCCTCGATGAAGTCCAGAAGATATCTTGCGCGACTTTGTTTTCTCCAGTTACCCGCCACGAAGCAGTTCAGGCTATGAGTCAGTCCAAGTTAAGTTATTGCGCCGTCATGTTGTTTATATTTTTTGTAGTTCTAGTGTCTGGGTGGTCTGATAATGGCTGGCTAAGCGGAGGTCATGCCATTAGGATGGCCATGGAATTATGTGAGTAGATTAAGCTCAACCTAGGGACTGAATTCGCTGACACTTTACAGCTATGCACAAGGCCTGGCCGCGATTATACCGGCGAATGCAGACCAACAAAGTGAACACGGTGGAAGACCGCAATCTGGTCATCGCATCGCGAACGTGGTTCTGCCTCTACCTCTTCGAGCATCAGTACGTAGCTTCTGCATCGGTGGCCTAACTTCAAGCTCATTCATGCAGACTCTCGTACGGTACCGGACGACCAGCGGTGTTGAAAGACGACGAAAGCATCGCGGGGTGCCGCATGATGCTGCAACACCCACTGGCCATCGAAGACGATATGCGACTGGTCTCAACGGTCGAGCTGATGGCTTTACGAGAACGCCTGAACAACCAAATCATTAACCCAGATGGGCCTCTCAACGAAGCTGCTTTTGCTGCCCTCCGTGACGGCAGCACCCAATTTCAAACTTGGTTTGCCACCTGGGACCAAGCATTTTCCCAAAAATACGAAGACGCTGGTGCGTATATTTTAATCTTCTGATGTTCGTACCTGACGAAGCATCACATACAGCTTTTTACCGTCAAAGTTTGCAAATTCAGCAAGTTCATGCGGAGCTTTTCCACAACGCCACAGCGCTTCGAGGTATCAATGGACCTGACGATGTTCAGAAAATGCCCCCCGTTCAACGTGAATTGGCAATGAGGTCCATCCAAATCGCTCGCCAGGGTCTCGATATTACTGTCAATTCACCTTCATATAGGGAGGGTATGAAATATGGTCAGTCTTCACATTAATTGTAATGTGAGCGCCTGCTCATCGGAACGTAGCTGTTCATTATACCCATGCAACTGCCACCTTTACTGCATCGTTTCTGCTGCGTTTATCTCGGCTCTTGTGAGTTCATTTTCCTTGTCAGTACGATGAGATTACCCACGCTTGATGTAGTCCAAATGAGTGCAATGTTCAAGAAATTCGAAGTCAAGTCGAACGCCTCGCGGAATTAATGTCCCAGAGTAGGGCTTCTTTCCATCTGTTCCTGTCCGCGGTATTAACGACTTCTTCCGTAGTACCGGCTAAACGCTATGCCCTAACCCTACAAGTCATGTTGAAGCGTGCCAAAAAGCGGAAGGATTCGCAATCGCTCTCGCCCAAGGCTACCCGTGATCCCCAACAACGAATGCCAGTGCGTGTTGATCACTCGAGCGGAGTTCCTATTCAGCATCGGCCAGTCGAGAATTTTTCGCCAACGTACGAACATGCCGCGTATCCTCCCGAGATGCAGGCGCAACAGCACATGCATCAATCGCATCATCATGCTCATCATCACCCTGATGCCGTGAACCAGATACATAGTCATCACACCCATCCAATGCACGGACAGCCTCAGCTTCCCATGACTGCTGATGCCGATAATATTTGGCGCTCCTTCAATATGACCTCGAACGAACAGCTGCCTGTCTGGGTGTCCGATCAGACGCTTGGCGGCAACGCATTCACGCAGAGCGGGATGGACGCTTTCCTTTTGCCCACGGAATACCTACCCGGTCCAACCATCTGGTAAATATGAACGAATCCACAAGTATATGCCTGTTGTAAAACGTCTTGTTTTCTAATATTCAGCTGTGTATAGTCTGTAGTACCCATTGATTCTCTTTATGCAATTCACTTCCTGTATACACACCCATTTACTGGATATCGCATACCCCTATCTTTGTTTCTGATACTGTTTTGAAACTGTAACCGTGGGAACTTTGATCCTTGCAAGCCTAAAGACGAGTCATGATTCCCTGCTATATTTCGGACCACCACAAACTAGAGCATTTTCGTCGCTACCATTTGCCCTTTGAAGACTCTCGTTCACAAGAATGGCCCCCATAACGCGTCGGGCATCTAAGCTCAATCACGAAGTCATCGTTATTCACGACTCGGACTCAGAGCCAGAAGACGCAGAACACCAAACAAAGAAACGGAAGCTCGTTGGCACTGCTGCAGTGGGTACGTGTAAAAATGGCCATTACCCTCGATGCCTCGTGTTGAACGCATGTCTGCTTGAATTGGGTTCTCGTCGGCAGTTTCTGCCCCTTTGTCCCCTGACTCTGATATGCATAGCGACCATGACTACGATATGGCACAGATTGCAAGCTCCTCGTCCTTGTCGTCTACTAGGGAGTCAATCGTGACCCCTCCTATGCCACCCATTCGAAATATCGTGAAGAACGCGTTTTTGAAAGGGCGACGGCGCTTTAAAGCTGATCTCGCAGACATGGTAGAGGAATGCGCGAATGGCTTTGTGTTAGATGGCTTAAAACTCGAGCGTAAGCAACGAACGACCATTTGGTCATATCACTGACTGAGCGGGGTGATGATACGTTGTTTGTGGCCTTTCCAGATTGTAGCGCGGGGGAGGATGAGGGCTCATTCGAGCTTACAATTAAAGACATAGAGAATAAGATAGGCCTACTCCAACTCAATGTCTTCGTCTCAGGTTTGCCATTCATCCCATCAAATCCACATTCATGTTGAAATCCTCTAGATACCTCAGATTACCCCTCTAGCCATTCGGTCTTCGCAGCATCGTCTACTCACAACCTACCTGACTCTGTGCAGGGTGCCATTGAGTCTGTAGCTGATTTCTCTCCTCAACCCATCGAATCCATGATCTCGAAATTACTCTCTACGCTCTCGAGGAGATTTCAACGCGTGAAAGATCAGGACGATCACGAAATGTCTGACGCTGAGGAAGGTAGCGACGATGAGGATGAGTACGAAGGTTATGAAAGCTTCGATGACGATAGGTTCTCCAATACTCGCAAAGCGGAAGCTCGACCACATGCTCCTTTGGCTCGGGTTCATAAGTAGCCACTTCCCATCTATTCCACCTATCATTACTCAACTCAGGTAGGGACTTCATCGAGACAGTGGCTGCCGGATACCGACCTGGCTTCACTCGTTTTCTTGGTGGCGACTACTGCATTAGCATATCCCTGCCTATCATCGCCTTGACCGAGATGATTCCCCCTCGCGCGCTCATGGCCTGGGACCGACGTTTACTTGCTCGCCGGCAGCATTTAACCCTTTTGATGTCTGGCTTTCATGGACATTATCCGCCTCTTGCAGCTGATGGACGCTACTACACGGAAGCTACGAACTCGGGTACCTCGATAGCTTTCAGGGTAGGCTTATCGAGTACATATAAAGCCAGTGCTAAGGAGGCAAAAGAAGCTTTCCGTACTTTTGGCCTAGTCTCGAATGGTGATGAGGTCCTCCGGTTCGCTTAATCATGTGTTGACTTGTATCTTCAGATATCCAGGAATCAACTACAACGGAACCTAATGAAGAAGCAAAAGAGGATGGCCGATTTGAAACTTTTAGCTTGAGCACACCGTTGGATACTTTGATGAATACCTACTTCTTGAAGATTATCCAATCGAGACGCAAGTTTGCGTTGGGTTGGGCCGCCGCGGAATTGCTCTGTTCGTTGGCGGAACAGAAACAACTTTCGCCTGAGGACGTATATCAAGGCAATTATGAGGTACGGCTTCATGAAATTCACGATCCGGGGATTGATCCATTGTTTATAGGCCATCCTAGCGGAAGATGAAGAAGAGCGAAACCTGGGAAAGACCTATGTGCTTCCAGATGATCCGTTGGCAGACTTAAATCCGACAGAAGAGTTCAATCTACCTCTAGTCGCATTCTCTTACCTTCTTCGCCGAATCCAGGTCAGTGTGCTGTCATCTCGTCGTTGCTCATTGCCAACGCAGAGTAGTTTATTTCACGCTATTGCGTGGTGTGCCACAACAAGACGAGGGCCCAATTTGAAGCCCTGAAGCCGTATGTATGCGATTCGAAGTTGTGCTCGTATCAATACTACGCATATAACCAAGGGCCGTCTCTCGAGGTTAAGATACATATATACCCCATGAGTGTTTCTCATCTTCTTTCAGTACGAGATAATCCACAATGCGGAAATGGTGGACCTTCTGGTTGCACTTGCTTACTCGGCGGCGGCGGAAGGAGTAATGGACGATCCTTTGCCAATTGGCATGGCGTTACGAATAGCAATACCAACGCGTACGGTGCCAGGTGCTCGGTTAGCTCAGATGCCTTCACTTCAAGTCACCGCGACGGAGGAAACGCTGACCCCGGACGAGGATGGTCTCTACGATTTCGACCAGCTCTCAAAGCATAAGGTATGCTGAAACGCTGTTCCGCTGCAGTCTACGTTTAACTTCGTCATATAGATGAGAATGGCGATAGCGGAGCTCATCAATTCTTTGCCTCCAGTGAGTGTACAGCGTTAACTCACAGCACCCACTGACGGTGGTCACTGTTCAGATTGAGAAAATGAAGAAGCATTTGCTACAGAAACCCCAACCTGGGTCTTCCAAACCAAAGCTGAAGGACCTTGACCCCGCCATTCTCCCCGCTGCATGGTCTGTTCTCAGATGGTGAGCATCGTCTCTTAGGGTTTTGCTCAGTTTCTACACGGAGCATCAGGTGTGTGGCATCCTGTACGGCTCATTTAGAGGAGCTCAAAGGCGACAATATCGTCGGCAACATTGGTGAGTCATACCCTCTCTGATATCACACTAGGGTTTATTCGTTATAGACCCATCCTGGCGGCAATTCCGTTTCAGTGTCGGTGCACCTGACGCGGAAGCGAAATTCAAAACTGCCATCCATGCAGCGCAAGGACGG
Source organism: Pleurotus eryngii var. eryngii (assembly GCA_029467805.1). Lineage (NCBI taxonomy): Eukaryota > Fungi > Basidiomycota > Agaricomycetes > Agaricales > Pleurotaceae > Pleurotus > Pleurotus eryngii. Next base: position 1,828,185 of record SZVJ01000018.1, read on the forward strand.
TGCAAAAACGCGAAGAAGTTTCCTACTCTCTATGTTCGACTTTTCTCTCTCGATCAATTGCATGATCTCACTGATAACTATTCGGCAGGCTTTCCACGGCTCCCCCTTGAAGAACTGGCATTCCGTGAGTCTGACCACCGTATGATAGGATGCTCTTATGTATGTTATTGTAGATAATTCGACATGGCCTATGGTACAAAGAGGTCACCCACGGACGAGCTTATGGTCATGGTGATTATCGACGATGGTGCCCCTTGAAGCTATTACTCAAGATCCCTAGGTGTCTACTTGGCGAAGGACGGTTCCATATCCATGGGGTATGGCCAGCCGACCGCCACTGCCTGGAGGAATAGCGAAATCCTTCCTTCGAGTTGCATTGCTTTGGCAGAAGTCGTGAACGTCCCAAAGGAGTTCGTCAGCCATAACCCGTATTATGTCGTCCAAGATACGAACTGGATCATGTGGTATGACAATCCACAACGATCATACGATGCACGCCTGACATACATCAAGTCGCTACCTTCTAGTGAAAGGAAACCTTCGTGCGGACGAAGAATCTCCTCCCGAATCCGATGCACCCTCTGCTAATGCCCCTCCTCAAGCCGCCAGTGCTGTGGCACCCAATGTTCCAATAGATCCGGAAGCCGCTGTTACTCTCAATAACAAGGCAATAATCATCCCCGAACCCACATTTCAAATTGAACGACTCGTGGCTGCTCGTCGAGACGAACATGTAGAAGAAGAGAACGATGAAGAAGACCAGGAGATTTTCAATTGGGAAGCCGAACCGGCTGCTTTAACCCAAGGCTCAGGTTCACAACGTAGGCAATGGTCTCCTACTCTTTATTCGTTGGCTCAACGACAGAGATTAGCCGTGCCCGACTGGACACCAAATCGGGATTATGTCCGCCAAGCCGTAGCAAACCTAATGCCCCCTCCTCTTGAGGCATTGACGGCTGCAACTACGGCAGTCCAAAGAGAATTACGTGACATGCTGAAAGAACAAATGGCGGCGAGTAGGAGACCAGGAGGCCTCCGTGAACTGGGTTGGTTCTTGCCAAGCTTGGGCGAGGATGAAGGCGATGAAGGTGGAGGAATTATGGATAACCTGTTTCAATGGATTGTTGAACTACAATCTTTCGACGAGAGCTTGCCCCTCACCGAGGAGATGAAGTCAAAGTAGGTTTTGCTTTACTGAACCATCCCAACGTGAAACTGACACCTTCTGAGGGGAATCAATTCTTTGATCTTTGAGATCCGATTTCCCCCAAACTTCCCCCATTCCCCTCCCTTCTTTAGACTACTGACTCCTAGACTTTTGGGTTTTTCTCAAGGCGGGGGCGGTCACATTACACTCGGTCAGCTCCCAAGCATTTGACAGGGGCTTCTGGGCTGACGGACGATATTGAAGGTGGTTCCATATGCATGGATCTCTTGACCGCGGATGGTGAGTAACTTCTCTACATTGACGGTAGGATCTTTAAGCTGAGAAACTATCAGGATGGCTACCTAGTTACAGGTAGGTAGCCATTCAATAATGTTTATCTAGATGGCGAGCTTAACCTCCCTAGCATTTCTTCTGTGCTGCTGCAAATCAGGCTTGCGATATCCAATTTGGAGCCCTTTCCTGCGAAGCTAGCTCGAGATTGGGATAGGTACGTAGTTGAGCTCTAAGCTCTAACGTAGAGTGGTAGCTGAAGCTGCTTTACCCAGACCTTACGGTATATTGGAAGCCCTCGACGGATATAAACGTGCGGCGATGACGCATGGGTGGAAGGTATTCAATTCTACTCATCGTTATGACACTAGGCTAAGAGTTCATGATGTCTAGATTCCTCAAGGTTTGGATAGACTGGCGCGTTGATATCCTCGCTGTGCAGAGGAGTCGTGAATATCTAGAGCTCTATACACGATACTACAGCAGAAAGCTTGTGCCTTTCCAATGGTTCAAGAACAGATCTACAGTAGACCAGTCGAACGCATTTGCTTCCTTCAGGGCCGATGACAGGTTCTTCGTTTTGGATAAATCCAGTCGGCAACGAACGCCCCTACCATTCATTGAATTCTCGAAGAATGCAATAAGTTTTATAGCCGGATTCGTCTCAGGTGAATGTCCAGATCCCTTCAGCCGGAGCACCCACTCTCGCATAGATATGGACTTGATCTCAGGATGAGTTTTGGTCGCGAGATGGCTTGCAATGTGAGGCACCACGTCAATCCATGGGGTGGGAGAAGGATGGGAGATGTGGAATGTGCCATGACCTTCGCGGTAGTTCATGCAAACGTCGACGATCGTTTGTGCAACAGTGTCAACGGGCGTCCACGATAGAGAGGGTACCCAATCAGTTGGTATGACACCTAGCTCTTGGCAACCTTTCAACAGAGCTGGGACGCTATCAGACGAGTTCCAGATGCCATGAACGCTATCGCCCGCGATTTGACCGATCCGGAAGGACAACGTAGGTAGACCACGCTCTTCCGCAGCCACGGCTAGTATCCGTTCACTGACAAATTTAGCACGGGCATATCCATGAGGCATGCAAACCATAGGGTCAGCCAATGGTGCTTCGGGTACCATACCGGTCGTATATGCGCCTACGGTCGATATTGAGGACGTGAAAGCAACCCGTGGAGTGTGTTTTCTTGGGGAGGAGAGTGCAAAGTCGACTAGATTGCGAACACCCTTTATGTGGACAGGCTCAAATGTACTGAGTGACCAGTTGAAGTTGAGAGACCAAGCGTTCTAAAAGAATCTGTCAATACAGTGCCGCAGTATTGATACACGCATCCCTTACGTGAATAACTAGAGTCGTGGAAGCGAGGATGGATTTATAGATAGTGTCTGGTAAGCCAAATTCCGGCTGATTGAGCTCGACATCGTGGAATTCAAGCCGGCCTGCTGTGACTTCTTTCCGGAGCCCCTCGGCATTTAGTTGCCGTTCTGCGAAGACCTTCTCTTGACGCTGCTTAGACGAATAGGATCCTTTCCTGTTCAGCGCGTACACTTTGACGACGAATGGCTGAGCTAGCAACGAACTGAGTAGGTACGTTCCCAGGGATCCGGTGGAGCCGGTCAGGACTACCACTTCACCATCAGTATCTTGTCCATCTAGGCCCTCGTGCGTCGGGAATTCCTTCGTGTATTTTGCGACCATTTCGTTGATCATCCGTGTATGCTCTTCGGCCGACTCTTGCCCCGTTTCTCCCAAGTAACCGGTTTCCAGTAGTAAAGCGAGAGCATTAGCCATTTGCTCTGTCGTCGTATTGGAAAACACGAAGTTCTGAGGCACATTGCCGACGACATCCTTTGTCCTATCATCTTTCTTGAGCGAGGAAAGCAAAGAATTCCGCACGAATATTGCCTTCAATGAGTCCATTCCAAGTTCGAAGACGTCTTCGGTTGGCTGAACGACCTTGTTCATAGTTTCGTTCACCAATTGGGCGAAATAGACAGTAAATGTGTTAGCGGTGAGAGCTTCTGGTAAAGGGGGGCTTTTCACAGAAGCTGCATCCTCCATGGCAGCGTATAGTTCGTCGATCTGGTCTTTGTATAACTCGAGGACGAGTTTGCGCTTTAGACTCCCTTTATCTGTGCGTGGCAGCTCGACGTCGGGCGAGGCGACCAGGAGCATTTCTTTCCATATGCGAGAGTGGGTTGGATTAACGGAATTCGCATTTTCTACGGAAGGCCAGATATCATCACGAAACTTGGCAAGCCTTTCCATATCCCGCGGGTCGGACGCAGCCTCCGAAGTAGGCACTATGAGGACACCATTCTGGGCTCGCCCGGATCCAAACACAATGGCATTCTGTACAAGACGGTCGGCTTCGATTGGCACTTCGATGGCGCGTGACAGGGTCTTCTCTCCATTGGACAATACGATGACGTCGTCGACGCGACCACAATGTTTTAGTAGTCTTGGGTGTGTAGGGTGTCGTTGGTATAGGTCCGAAGTGGCATATCCTTCGACGCCGCCAATGGTCACATTGACGACTCCGGGTTTCCACCCATCTTTTGCAAAGATAATTAACTCGAAGGGTCCCTCGTCCGGTGTCGGGCCGTGCGACTGCAGTTCGGTATCGAGGTCAGGCCTGATCTCGTGGTAATTCCAGTCTTCCGGTGTCCGCCCCTCTGGTTCCAGTACACTCATTTGCCCGGTTTCAGTTGAACCAAGGTTAGGCGTGATGTGCACGCCCTCCCCTACGAGGAGATCCCCAAAGTGGGGAGGGACTGGGGCACCCACGAAGAACCACGTCCTCCTGCCCTTCATCACATCCATCCCGCCGGGAAGGTTGGTAATCTCCTCGATGACGGACGGGACGCCAGCAACGATGTCGGGTGATATTTGGTTACAGATGTCTGCGATTGCAGATGCCGTGACCGGCTTGGATGGATCCGGAAATATCACTTTCCATCCCAACCATAGTAGAGACGCGCGAATCAATGAGAAGCCTGAGCCATGGAACATAGGCAGGGTGGATAGGAAAGAGGAACCGAAGTATTTTCCGACATATTTGTCTGGGTAGAAGGTTTGGTGCCAAAAGAAGCGAGTCGACCAAGCTACGGGTTTTGGGAGACCCGTGGAACCGCTGGTATGCAAGATAACTCCAGGGTTATCACATTCGTCTGCGTACTTCAAGTTGAAAGGGAAGGGTTTTCTGTCCTCGAGGACTTGGCCAGGAAGGGAAGCAGGATCGAAGATAGGTATATTGCCAACTTCTGCCACTGCTGCCTCGGCTGCGAACTTGTGGTATGAATCAGCTAGCAACGCCACGCTGCCGGTCAACCTAAGTAGGTTGACGATTGCAGCATGGGAGTTCCGCGTTGAGATCATCAGAGGGGTGATGCCGCATTTATGCAGAGCATATATTGTCACCATGTAGGCAACATCGCTGCGTGCCAACACCCCGACGACTTTGACAGGGTCCGAAGAAGCACGTCGTGCACCTATTTGAGCGTCGAATTTCCATGCAGCTTTGTCTACCGCGTGGGTGAAGTAGCCCCATGTTACGTCGACGAATTGCTTGGTGCCTGGTTGAGGATATGTCAGAATCACCCGATTTGGCTCTTCGCTGGCTCGGTAGTCGATTGCAGACGGAATTAGAACGGGGAATCCCGGAATATTGGAGAGAGCTTGTCTGTGGGATGCAGATAGCTTTCCGGGCATCTAAGTACAAGGTGCCGAGCTCATCAGCCAAAGGGATATCATTTGCTTGACAACAGACTCACCACTTCAACGGAAAAAGCTGATGGCTTGTCTCATCAACTCAAGCTCTCCTTTATTGCACCGGCATATATGTGGGATGATATTACTGAATAGCAGCGGAAACAGTGTGGACTCTTTGATTTCCGCAGAGCGCACAAACACCTCCGTTGCGTAAGTTCGCGATTACAAGTGGGTTGCTGATTGGCACAGTGTCGTTAATGTCGTGCGTAAGGAGATATCAACGGTCTCACCTGTAGGGTGGAGGAAGGGAACCAAACAAATATTTACCTCCAAGAACCATGCTTATTTGGCTTGACCAAACAAGGGGCCCGCGCTTCTTCAACCTTCTTTCTCCTCGACCGGCGACATTCGTCAAGGCGATTCTGCCATGAATAACGACAATGGAACCTCTCGAGATACTCAAGACAGTTTACCGAACCCTTTTGAACAATATATGGACTCTAGTCCTGTTGTTCAGCAGCCAAATAACCTCGGGATTTACGTACACGTACCGGGAACTGAGCCGACGAACAGGCCTCTGAGTAGAATCGATGAAGAGCGGAAAACGCCTGTGACAGAAGTAGCCCCGGATCTCAACGCTCCCTCAGATACTACTTCGGCTGCTGTCCCAGGCGAGGAACCGAAGGACCGGGTCGCGATGGATGAAGCTACTACTGACGCACCCGCTACTGCACCCACCAGACCGAAGGCGGGACGATTAGCTTCCGTAGCTTCGTTGAGACCCATACGCTCTTTGCTGATACATCGTCGGCGCTCTTCTGCCGTTGCCAGAAACATTGAAGGTTGTTGGAGTACCCAAAGCTTTCGACTTGAATTGGCACTCATACACTAGGTAGACGTGAATATCCGCCGAACCTTCATCCTCAAACTAGCAAAGGCGTTACTTCACTACGGCGCCCCATCCCATCGAATCGAATCCCAATTACAGGCTGCATCAGAAATCCTAGACGCCCAAGCAGGTTAGATTTTCCAAGTCAAGGCATTGCTACCGCTACTAACAATACGCAGAATTTGTACATCTTCCGAATATCCTCATCGTCACTATACGGAATGGCGAAACCAAGTCCAGTAGAACTCACTTCGTCCGCGCTAGAGGACGCGTCGCCTTGTCTTCTCTCCACAAAGTTCACCTCATATATCGGGACGTTCTTCATGATACCATTACCGCGGGTGAAGGAACAGTGGCACTAAAAGAGTTGTTAAGAAGACCTCCCATCTACCCTCTGGCTGCTCGATGCTTTCTCGCCTTTCTATGTGCCTCGATTATCTGTGCTCTATCTTTCGGTGGCTCGATCATCGACATGTGGATCAGTGGCCTCTGTGCGTCTCTTCTTCAATACTTGGGTTTGACCGCAGCCAACAAAAGTGCAATGTACGCCAATGTATACGAGTAAGGACCAGTAAGTTTTCGCGTACGTTCTGGTGCTGACTCCACTGTAGGATATCTGTATCCATTGTCGTCGCGTTCGTTGCAAGAGGCCTGAGTAGCATCAACGGGAATTTGTTCTGCTATAGTGCGATTTCTTCTGCGGGAATTGTGGTCATTTTACCTGGCTTCACCATTCGTAAGCAAAGGCAACCATGGTGGTCCAGCCAACTCTGACGATAATGAACAGTGATCAGCGCTTTGGAATTGATGTCAAAGAATATTTTCTGCGGTTCCGTTAGGGTCGTGTATGCAATCATCTATACCCTCTTCCTAGTGCGTACATTTTCGACCGTACTGTCAAGCCACTGACATCCGCAGGGATTTGGTCTCACCATTGGCTCCGACTTCTACCTATTGGTCGACCGGCGGGCTCGTCGGGGATATTATCGCAACGCTCTGCCTACCAATCTGACATATTCCGAAGGGCACTTCTCTTTCTTCGATAGCGGAAATACCTCTCAAGTAATTAGCGGTGTCCTCGGTATCGGTGAGATGCTGGAGCAAGAGCATGTCTTCAAAGGTAACACTACTGTAGCCTTTGTCCATTGGCTCTCACACATCGACGCGTTCTCCTTCAAGGATGCTATCGGGACGACTCTTGGCCTTGGTATAGACAGCCCTTCCCCTGGTGGACCATGCTCTTTCTGGTACCCTTGTACTCGATCTGTTCGTCCCTCTCGAATCTGCAATCCTATCGTAGCATACAACTCCCGGTCATGGTCATCTTTTCCTGCTGCTCTTACACTGCCAACAAAGCTGCTGCACTCGCTGTACCTGGTCGGACCGACTTGTCTTCTGCTGCTGGAGCTTTCGCTATCGGTGTTTTAGGCAACCTCTACTCGCGGATCATCGGTGGGACTGCTTTTACTTCTATGGTCACGGGCGTCTTGTTCCTGGTCCCGGTGAGCAACGGTTGGTTCCTCCAAAGCATCGACAGCAAACTCACAAACTCGTAAGAGTGCCATTGCCCAAGGAGGAGGATTGGCTCAGAACTTTCATAGTTCGGCGGAACAGTACTACTCCGGCTTTACTCTGGCACTGCGCATGATCTCCGTCGCGTCTGGTGTCACCATCGGTCTCTTCGTCAGCCAGGTCCTGGTATATACGTTAGGGAGAAGGAAAAACGTCGCCCATTTTGCATTCTAAAAGTCATGTATTGCTTGTCACACTTTCATTGCAACGGAAATAAACCCATGTCGAAATACATATAGAGTATTCTACATTATGGAAGGAGGCCTAGACGAATAACTATACGCGAGTATACAATACGTGCACCAATAACCAAACAAAGTCCGCTATGATAACAATTTGGTGAGGTCTTCCATCCGCCTCGCCAGAATCTCTGATTTGCTAAAGCCATTTTGACCAAGCGTGACGTCGGCTAGTTTGGTTTTCTTGGCTTGAACTTCTAGTAATCGTGCTTCGATTGAATTCTCAATGATGAATCTTATGGTTGTGACTGGTCGCGTCTGGCCTAGTCGATGCTACACTGCATTCAGACCCAGGCCAACTATAGAAGTGCAGATAACTTACAATACGATCTACGGCTTGATTCTCTACGGCAGGGTTCCTTTCAACAATATGTGAGCGTCTTTCCGGCACCTAGAAGATGATGAACGTACCAATAGGGATCCATCAGATATACCCGTTGAGCGGCGGTCAAGTTAAGGCCGACACCACCCGCTTTGAGACTGACCAAGAGGACCTCGCAAGCTGGGTCGAACTTCAATGCATCCATGGCACGAGACCTGTCTTCTCGCTTCATGGTGCCGTCGAGCCGATCGTACTTTATCCCAGCCATCTCGAGAGCATCCTCAATCCTAATTACAATCAGAACAAGAGCGGGCCTTCTAACGCAAAACGCTTACTTATCGAGCATACTTGTCCACTGGGAGCTAAACGGATCGATATTAGACTTCGCAAATACCGCACGGATTAGAATGCCTTACAAAACAACTGTCTTGATGCCGCCTTCATCAACACAATTGCCTTGCTGATCAATCATCTGAACTTCGATGGATGAATGGTCGTAATTTGCTGAGTTCGGGTTCGCCCGAGAGAAGCCCAACAAATCCTGCATGAGCGCCTTGATTTTCGTGGATGGATGGAAAGACTCCAGTGTCGCCTTCTGTCGTTTCTCCCGCTTCGTGGACTTCTTCTTTGTAGATGCGGATGGCGCATCGATATTCAGGGAATCGGGTTTGATTTCCACGGCGTCCTGAGGATTTAAGCTGGTTTGGCAAGCTGAGCACGAGCGAGTGGTCTGTGGTGGTACATTGGGCCAGCCAGGACAAATGGAGTTACGGTAACATTCAATGCAGAATAGATGCAAGCACCGAGAGAGGACGGGCTGTGGATTCGTTGGACTGTTTTGTCTTGTAGGGACGCGGGACTGGGCGCCCTTTGGTTTCCTACCTCTCTTGACAGTACTTCCATTCTCTGCTTCGGCTGTTTCAGCCTGGGCTAGATAGGTCGCTGAGCACAGCTCTGTGCCGCACTCTACACATTGAGCCGTTGAGGAGTCTCTAAGCATAGAGAAGATGGCAGCGGCGCGCGCGGGGTTGATACCTTCTTTACTGATCGCAGCAACGATGTCTTCGTAGGACGCAGAACTGTCGGATGATTTGTTCTGCACGAGCTCGAGGTGATCGCATATTTGACGAAGCCGAAGGATTCTTTGCAGGATACCCACGTAGTTCTTCATGACTTCGTTTTTATCCGTCATCTCTTGGAATTCGGCTTGAGATTGATGGAAGAACTGGTCGTAGATAGCCTTCTCCTGTTCGTCAAATCTGAGGTACCGCAGCTCATCTCGTCTCGGTGGCAGGGAGAGCACTTTCTGCCCGTCGGGGGTGCGAGTCTCTTTGGTACGTCGAAGGGTGACGAACTTCATGATGGTCTGTAGACGGGCAATACCGAGCGGTTGGCCAAATTTCGCCGGTCCGCCAATGTATTGCGTCCATGCCGTTTTGTCGTCGAACGGAGTAAGACGTAGGAACTTGATTAAGGCAAAACACGTCGTCCAATTTGTTTTGGACGGGGGTACCAGTAAGGCACAGCCTTCTGTCCGCAACAAGATCGCACGAGGCTCTGCTTCCAACTGTGGATGTTTCCTTGATACAGCTGGAGAAAATTATTCATTGTCAGGAATTGATCAACACTCGAAGAGACGTACTGAGCCTCGTCGAGGACCACCCTGAACCAATGAACACTTTGGAGGGCGCTACTGGTTTCCGTTGCGTTTGCCGTACACCTCTTCTTGCGTTTCAAACCTGACTTCTTGGGCTTCGGCAACCTCAATATTTGATTCCCATTGTCGTCGACGTCGACACCTCCGCAATCACTACTTGGGCCATCATCGTCTTCATCCTCAGCGTCCGCGTTAGCTAGACTTTTACTTTGCTTTGAGTATTCTGAAGCTAGAGTGGCGTAGGTGGTGATCACTGCATCAAAATCGGACAAGAAGGCGGGGTCTGGGCGTCGTGCGTTACCGTGATAAATATACACCCGCAGGGACGACCCGGAGTGGACTTGGGCCTTGGATTCGTTTTGACCGAACTGCGGTGTACTCTGCGAGGGCGTCGAAGAGCCTGAGGACGCGGAGGGTAAAGGAGGAGGGGCACAACCAGAGGAGCCTCCAACTATTGTAACGTCACCTTTCCAATGATCTTTGAATTGGTCTTCCCAGTTTGATACGGTGGACAAGGGGCAGAGGATTAGCGTCGCCCGGCTGCGCACCTTGATGCGGCATGCTCTAGCGTATTCCGAATCCTTTTTCTCCTGATTCCGCGCGGCCTTCGCTTGGGCTTTGCTAGAACTTGCGCCGTTATTCTCAGGCATGCCCCAAACGGATCCTGCAAATTCGGACGCATCGGGGGCCATGTGACCGGATGGAGGTGCGACAGGTGTTAGGGGCTCGGCTGCGAAAGCCCTGGACGCGGAAAGAGTGGCCGCAATAAGAGAGACGCACGTAATGGTCTTACCAAGCCCCATCTGACATGAGGATTCAAATCAGTCAGTACAAGTGACAAAGTGACAAAAGAGGGGAAAGAAGACGAACATCGTCTGCCAATATCGATCCCTTACTTTCCTTGGGCTCTTGGTAGACTTGTTCCTTAGTCACTACGTGGATCCACACGAGATGGCCTGACATGGGATCCATTTCTTTCCTCCAGAGAGAGGCAAACTCATTGCCTGCAGGTTTCTCGTGTTCACGGTCTAGTAAGAAGGTGAGGGCCTTCTTCTGGTGAGGATAAAGTTTAGTAGCGACGTCCGAAGCTGTCAATAGAAATTAGTCACCAGACCACTTTGATGTGAAGCGTTTCGATAACGTACTAGCGTCCGTCTCCACAAGCTCGTCGCCGTCCTTCATACTTTTAAACAGCTCCTCCACTTGACTCCGTTGAACCTCAACACTCTTTGCCGCCACCGATGGCGACCCCCATCGGCCAACATTGTTGACAGAACCGTAGCCTAGTTTATTAAGAAATGCTTGATTGAATCCTCCAGGAGGTGGGTTGTGAGGGTTGAAGTAAGGGTATTTAGAAACGTGCAGGAGATCGAATGAAGGGCTGGGATGATCTAACATAAGCCTGCAGTCCGCGAAGAATTTCGCGACATGGGGTATATTTCCCTTTGGCGTACAGACGAGCATCTGAAGGGGGAGGATGGGAAGCTAATGCAGCGTAAGGGAGAGTTTTTTTGTTTTTTGTTTGATGGACTCACTGGTCGTGCAACCTTGCGCACTTGTGCTTCGATTCGGATCAGGCCTTTATAAAGCATGGGTCCAACGACACAGGTAGCCTTCTGCTCTACCACGCCAAACATTTCGCCCGGCAGCAGCTCACCATTCGCTGCTTTCACATCTAGCGTCCTGATTTGTATTGTCTCCTTCTTATCTGGGCTGGGGGGTTCATAACGGAGTCTGACACTCGCCCATTCATTCTCTTGCCCATTGGGCGCAATTACGTAGGCAATGGGAGACAAGACAAGAGCATTTGCATGGACTTGGCCAATGCATACGGGTGTCTTTGGAGAGAGATCGTCGGGTAGTGGTGTATTCGCATGGAGGGGATGAGAGGGCGGAGGGGAGGGCGAATTGGTCAAATCTATTACTTGAGGATCTGAAACGGCTGGCGCGAGAGGCCTAGGTGACAACGCGGACGGTATTGCTGGCATAGACATTGAGTTGCGAACAGGATTGTGGACCTCTTGGCGCTGTTGTGCTGCGTAAAATGGAGACACAGTAGCTGTAGCAGACATCGGAGTGTATGGTTGGTAGAAAGGGGAACCATTAGGAGAAATATGGGAAGAACTCTGTGCAACACGGTTGCCGTTGGGTTCAGCCGCATAGCCAGAATGAGCGTTTGAAGAGGCAAATCCGCCGTGGTTCGTAGGTGAAGATCGAAAATTGTTTGCGGGCGGAAAGGACATGGCTGAGGGCTGCATTGAGTCGGTGCGCTCGATTCGAGGGCGTTTGGCATATCGTTTCTGGCCGTAAGGATCGTGATAGGCGTCGTCGTCATCAAGAGTGAGATCTATGTGGTTTGCTTGGGAAGAGCCCGAGTCGGAGCTGAGGGAGAGCTTTGAAAGGGAGGGCGCCGCGACGAGGGACGACGAGGAGGCCATTGTCGCGAACGACGGCAGTGATGGTTGGGAGGAAGAAGAGCAGGAGGGCGATGGCGAAGGTCAGCGCGATAAATAACCCAATTTGCAATACCTCAAAGGCTCGGAAGCGGTAAACATCACATGACTCATAGCTCGCAGGCCACATTGCTAGAACTCGCCGAACAGCCAAACCATTGTGTTATTATGATTATCGTACTGATTGTTATGCTAGATAAAAAGGTTGATAGTCCGTATCCCCTGATCCCGGCAAGGCCACTGTACAGTCGAGCAGGCAGACGTGTCCTGGTGACCCGCCGGGGCTCGGTCTTGCGTGTTTGTCAGACTGCAGCATCGGAATATGGCTGTCTGGCACCATCGCGACGCTGACAAAGTGCGGCTGACTTAGGTCCAACCCATGGCATAATACGCCTTCCTTGCTGCCGCCTCCTTTGCCGCCTGCTTATTCCCACCAGAGCCCATACCTTTCAGTATTCCATTGACTTTGAACCAAGGATGACCGAAGTCAGATATAGCATTGCAAGTCTCACCGGAATCGACTCACCGAGGCACTGCGCAATCCATTGCCCGGAATGGTTTGGTCCAGCATGTTCAATGGTATATGTGACAGAGACACCCCGGCGAGAAGCAGCCTGGTGAAAGGATGGCAAGAAAGGGAGATTAGGTTGGGCCGGTGTCAAAGGATTTCCTATGGACGGGGCCGGATCGAGTGGTTTTCGAGAAGGCTGTGACGCAAAGAATACTTGTGGGCTTGCTAATTCGGATTTCCTTGCCTTCTTGTGAGGAGGTGAGTCCTTGGCAGTGTGGTTTCGTGGCGGACAAATCGTTGTTTCAGCATCAGGGTCGTCGCCAGTCTGCAGTAATTGTTCAATCCATTCTTCAATCGATTCGAGCCCGCTGGAGATGAATGCTGCGCCTGTGAACGCTCGGAACACGGTTTGCACCGTCTACGCGGTGTCAGATGTATTTTTGCGCCGCAAAGATATATGCGTACCTCTTCTGCGTGTAACTCGTCGCGTGAATTTGGATGGCATCGTATGTTTTCTACCATACCGTACATCTGAGCCCATTCCACTTCATGCAATAGCTGGGCTAGTTCAACCTTCACAATTGCAAGAAGTTGTTATTGTATTGAAGTACTCCAAGCGCATTGAAGATACTCACCTCTATTTCTTCCGCATCACGACGCGGTTTCTGCTTGTACAAAATGCCTGTGATGACCAGACCAATCACTGATTTCCCAAGTACGGCAAGACGTTCATTATCGCAGAGCCGGTCTTCAACATCGCCCACTGGTTTCCGTAGTGATTTGTGTGTATATGCTTCCAGTAGAAGCTCACAATCCACCTTCGGGAGTTTGGGTGGCGCACCGACGTTGAGTCCGACATCATGATTGGGTGGGTCCGAAAGCGCGTCTGGTCGTGGGCGTTTGCGACTAGGCAGTGTCTCGCCTGTGTTAGTGGCAGAAGATGCAGTGATGTTCATCTTTCGGCTTCATACATGGAACAGGATGCAATGGAAGTTGGACGGAAGTACAATCGGAGTGGCCTCAACGAGTACAAATATTTGCGAAGCAGAAGCACTTTGGTATTGACACATAGAGTGCGGGTAAAGTACGGCAGGTGCTAAGATACATATGTTATCTGCAAATTGTCATCATATTGCACTGAATGTTAGTCTCTTGCTAGGGGTGATTGACGGGCATTGTCTAAGTGGATGGATTTCCAAGGGCTTTTTCACTCTTGACCGACCTAGCGTATATAGTTCGCAAGATGTCGACGACACCAGCCTTGGTGGGATCCTCGTCAAGACGAGCAATTTCTACGGCGATTCTGAGAGGTGGATTGAATCAGTACCCACGAATTGAATAAAAAGGTTAGTTGTCTTACCTACGAGACCCAAGGTTAACAACCGGGCAATCCTTGACTAGATGGTATGTCTGTTGATCACAAACAGGACATTGAAATGGTTTCATGTGCTTCTTTGGCTTTGGCCTACTGAGCTCTGGTTTGTGCATTACTATCTGGCTAGTGCTGGGGAAGACTGAGGAGTGATGTGTTGGGATAGGTGGTGCAACGGCCGCGGCTAGAGCGTTTGCGGCATAATGTATTGTAGGCACAACGGGATGGTGGTGGCTCGTAGATGATGAATTAGCAGCTGAGTGTCGGGCTGGCTGCTTATCAAGCAGGGCGAGCGGTTGACCGTATAGGAGATGAACGTCGCCCCGTCGAGCAAGTGTTTCGTCGATAGCCTTGATTGCAGCTCTCTACGGAAGGTCAGAAGGGTGGTAAGTAAAAGGTTCGATGAAGTAACTGACCCTGACTTCGATATCGTCGTCGTCGTCATCGGTCATCAACGCCAACCTGAATGCAACGAGATCCTGCGAGTTTCTTGTCATCTCACATTCGCCTCCGTTGCCTGCGTGATTCGTGTGACAGAGACTACACACTTCGCCCGCTGCATACGGAACATACTGAGGTTGAGAGATCGAGGGTCCTGGTGAGCGGGTCTTCGCTTTCCGTTTCTTGCCTTCTGTCTTCTTAGGTTCCTCATACGTGGTCTCAATTTCGTCATCATCCGAAGACGACGACGTCGACGACGCCGACGAAATTGCAGCACCGTAATCTGAACCATCGGACAGATTCTTGGATGCCTTCTTCTTCGACTTCACGGGGGTCGGAGGATTCTCCCGATACGCATCAGGCTGTGGATAGGTTAGGTGGCTCGTTGGGATAGGGCAAATATGTTGAACATACCCCTGCTACATTAGTTGCCTTCCGACGCACACCACGCCCCGACGCCTTTTCAACAACTCGCGCGGAGGCTTGTTCAGCCGCTATCTTCTGCAAAGTAAGCGACCACGAATTGTCATTCCCATCCGTTTCCTGGACCTCTTCCAAGCTGTCTTTGTCCGCGGACCAGATCTTGGCAAATTCAAAGGAAAACCCGCCCTCGGGTTTCTTTTCAACTACCTGAGTCTCCTTCTCCGTCCGCTCAATCAGTTTGTCAATGTCAGCATCCGAGTCTAGAAGAAAAGGTTAGAATTATAGTTAGACCCCCTCCATTAACGATGAACGGACATGTGACATCCTTGGAAGCTCCTTCGCTGTCGTCAAAGAGAGCCTTGGCTCCATATGTGAGAATAGAATGTATGTCTTCTCCGGCAGAATCGTCGTCTTCCATCTTCTTGACAATAAGATGTTCCAGGGCGAGTTTCTTCTTGCCCATTTGCATGATGCGCTCTAATCAAAATGGTAAACATTAATCTGACGGTGCAGTCAAACGGGGTGTCGCTTACCTTCCGCCGAGTCCTTAACCATCAACTTGAAGACTAACACTGTTTTCTGTTGTCCGAAACGATGTGAACGAGCAATAGCCTTGCATCAAGTTAGGGACTGTGCTAAATGTGTATAGATGAAAAAACTTACTTGCAGATCCTACCGAAAGTCGTCAGCTTCAGCAGCACATGGACGGGCGAGTACAAACCTGGTGAGGATTGAAATCTGGGTCAAATATAATAACTGTGTCTGCACTCTAGACACAGCATCAGTTCGGGTGTTGGTAAATTTGAGGGAACGAATCTTAGTAAGCACGTACATATAGGTTGATCCCAACGCCCTATAGCCGCAGTCAATATGTTGCAACTGAAGATACACGATACTTAAACACTTACCCCTGCGCGCGTCGATAGGAGGAAGATAAAGTATTCCGAATCAGGTTTATTGAATTCGTCCATATTCTTCTGTCTGTCCCGAGATTTGGTATTGCCGTCCTAGTTATCAAAGCGACCGTGAGCTGGTTTGTACCCACTACCCAACCCCAACTTACGAGTCTCAGACACTTGTACCCTTCACCAACCACGAAATCCTCAATGACATCAAGGGCTATCACAAACTGCATGGTACACTAGTTGGTATTGTTCATTCGCAGTGCTATGGCAGGGACTTGCCTGGCTGAATAGAAGTATGCGGTGGCCCCGCGCTTTAAGTTTTTGAAGGAGCTGCTTCAATAGTCGGAACTTTGCACTTGCGTCGATCAATTTCTCGTGCGTTGCTTGAGGGGTGAGGTTGGTTGGTTCGATGTCACTCGCACATATATAAGGATGTTGTAGACACCTATTCAATTTTGAATGACACATAAATCATGGACACGACGAAGCACTTACTTTCGCATTTCCATGAGCAAATTCGTCAGCCGACTTTTCTTGGCAGAAACGGCGGCAGAAGGCCCGTTGACCGTGAGGCCCTTCAAGATATCGAGGTTGTGACCTGTTTATGTTCAGCGTGAAGTCGGGCCCGTTGCGTATACTCTTACTCAAGATAGATCGATAAATCTCCTTCTGCAGGGGCGTCATTGACACAGGGACGATGACTTCGTTCTAGAAATTCGTAAGGGAAGCGTAGCGCAACATTTGTTATGAAATCACCTTAGGAGGGAGCTCGAGAACTTCGCTCTTGATACGGCGGAGGAAATACGGCCGGAGTTTTGTGTGCAGCTCTTTGACAAGCTCATCGGTCAGTTCGGCGTACTCCTTTTCAAGAGCTCCAAGGTCGTTCCATTCGATGGGATCCAGAAAGTTCATGAGATTGAACAATTCACGAATGTTGTTATTCAATGGTGTCTGAAAATAATGAGGGCCAGTGTATGAAGTAATGAGATCGACATACTCCCGTCATGATAATCCTGTGTATCGTGTTCAACTCTGTCAACTTGCGGAAAAGAAGGCTGGCGTCGCTTTTCACTGAGCTAGCGTGAGTTTTGACATGTCAAATAACAACATCGAGACGCACATCTTTGACCCTCGTCGACAATCAAGACCTGTAATAGACATGTCATTGGCAGCGCTCCACCAGAAATGAAGTCGCAGGCACTCACTTCCCAGCGAGGTTGCTTCTTGAAAATGGGTCCGAAATCCTTGGGGCTGATGACAGCTTCGTAAGTAGTCACAAGAACGTGAAACTTGGCATCTGTGTATCTGCTGGTATTGACGTCTTTGTGAAAGAGTTCGTACTTCTTGATGACATCCCTAGCACGCGCCTCCCCGTACCAAGGGACAACTCTGAGGTTCGGTGCCCAACGCTCGAATTCGCGGACCCAATTTGGTAAAGTAGAATTAGGAACAACCACTAGGGCAGGCGAGGCATCAAATTTATCGACAATATGGCCGAGGAAGCTTGCGATTTGGACGGTTTTACCCTGTTGGACTGTTAGTATGATGTATGCAATAAAGCGCCAGAAGCTAACCAATCCCTATGGGAGGGAAATCATCTTCGTATCAGTAAAGGGTAGGAATGAACATGGTAGTTAACATACCATTTCATCAGCCAAAATGCAGTGTTGGCCATTCCACCAGTTACTACACAACCAGTTGAACCCGTCTTGCTATTACCAAATCTCAGAGATCACTCTACCCAAGTGAAATTCAACTCACTTGGAAATCCATAAGTTTGAGAGAAGGATCCTGCCCTATGTCGAGTGTCTTGACAACGTCCCGATGATGCTTCATATACCCGTTGTGTTCCCAACCTTTGCCATTGCGATCGAGTACGGATTTGGTGCCTTTCTTAATGAATACGGTCCTGGAAGCAATGAATCGTTTGACCGCGTTTACGAAAGCGGACCAAGAAGCATCCTCAGGACGAGGCGGCGAGTCCCAAGTGGCTGACAGCCGTCGCTTAGCAATATTGAAAGGTGAAGTAATAGGGTGCTTACCATCATCGTAGCCTAGATCTGACCATTTAAAGAAACCAAAGACGACACGCTTGATATCATCCATAGAAAATGTCTGTCCGGTCCGCTCCTCCCATTCTTCAAGCGTTTCGGAGTCCTTCTCTGGAGGGTTGTTACCATGTTTAAATACCTCATTAAACACCGCTAGCGATTCCTCGTTCTCTTCCCCATTCATTCCAGCGTCTTCATCGTCTTCATCTCCGGATTTGACGAGGCGACGTCGAGACTTCTTGGCTTTTGACTTCTGAGCGTGCCTAAGGTACATGGGGCTCCATATGACGAGGTCCAGAACGCGATCAACTGTCGACCAAAGAGGTGGGATATACTGTTCGGCATTTACAAGGTATCCAGGAGATGAGGTGTGTGTGCTCCGTACCCGGTTTAGAAGACGAGGCGCGAGATTCCTCAGGGGTTTTCAGAGCAGACGGGCCGTCCACCTTCTGAGCTTCCTCAACAGTTTTTCCGACCCCCAAAGGCTCCTGGAGTAGATCTACCTTCGTCCCACCAGCCAGGAAGTTCTTGAGCTTGGAGAAGTGGGTGGAAGCTAGCCACATATGCGGCACCCACTGAACGCGTTTGTAGCTTCGATCGACCCACTTGACAAGATATTCCCGTGGGAGCGATGCTTTAGCATTCGGAGATTCGTCAGAAGGACGAGGGGGCTCCACTGCGTTGGGAGGGTACGGTCGCCAAGCAAGGACATGTTCCACTTTGTCCTGGAACGACAAGCAGTCTGCACACCTCCAATGTTCATCTTGCAACCAGGTTGCGACTTCCACGACACTCGCGTCAGCATCGAGGTCGGGCGGCCGGGCAAGATGTTCATAGTGAGCGAGTCGCTTACAAAGGGCGCATCGGAAGAGGAGTCGATCGGAAATCCCCTGATCGGCCGGTTTGGTCGCGACTTTTGGCACGTCTTCCATGGTCACGTCTTCATCAACAACGGGCTTTGAGTCTTGCGCCTGAGCCCCTTCGAGGGTTTGTTTATTCAAGCTTGGATCAGCCTCCAGGGCTGTGTCCATGCAGCCCATGCAGATGCCCCCTTTCATGCATGAGCTACATATAAATTCTGTTGTTTGCTGCGGTTCCAACCCTGGTTTTTTCTTTGGTTCGTCTGGATGTGACTTTGGCTGCCCATCCTTGTCGTATACATCGTCGTGTGCTTGAGTGCTGCGCCATTCTTCGCGATCACGTTCCCGAGCAGCTTTCAGTATTTCATCCCTTTGAGCGCTGGAAAGGCAGCGCCAGTGAACAGAGATGGGGCACTTCAAACTATTGGCGGTGTAAGAAGGTGATCCATGTAAGTAAATCCTATACTTACCACCGTACCCATCCTCCAAGATGTGTTAGCTTCTCCTCTTCATCACCAGACTCTTCTTCGAGGTCGTCATCTTTTCTCTTCCGCTTGCCCTTTGTCTTCTTTCGTTTCAAATTGTTCAAGAGGATATGAGCTGGCTGGCGATGACATTTCTCACAGAAGTCGCGATGCTTCCTGAGGGGCGCGGTCTCTTCGTCGGAGCAGGGGTCGTAGTCAAGGTCTTCCACAGAACGGAAACTACCGTACGCAGGTCGAGACGCCTTTCTAAGCTTGGGCTTTTTCAATCTTGAAGAACGCGGTGCTTCGGAGCCGCTGTCCACGTCCATCCCGTCGGAATCCTCATAGTTCGCTGTATCGAACCCCCTAGTTTTCCGGGTTCGCGTAGAACGGCGTTTCGGCTGATCCTCCTCACTTTCTTCACTCTTCCAGTCATTGTCGATGCTCGAGTCGCGTGTAATATCTTGCGCTCTCGTCTTGCGAGGGCTGAAGGGGAGCGCCTTCGCGGCCCTTGTTCGAAGGATTCTACGAGGTGGCCGCAAGCTCTGCTCATATTCGTCGTCACTGTCTTCAATCTCCTCGCTCGAAACTTCATTCAGTTTGCTGCGGGATGAACTACCTGAGATCATGCAGTAGGCAGTAGAACTCTTGCGTTTATTGACTGTGACTTCCTTTCGCAGCCGAGATGTTGGGTGCACATCCTTGCCTGAAGGATCGAAGTCCTCAAATTCCCCGCGTCCTTTGCGTTTCACTACAAGACGTCACTATCACATAGGAACCCTTGGAAATTTAGTGAATCTTACAATAAGATGCGACCACCTCCGGAAGCTGTTCCCGCAAACCCTCTGCAGGGAACTATGGGCGCGTCAGGCTATATTTTCACTTCAGAGGCAAAAGAACGCACTCTGGACGCGAAGCCTTGCTTCCAACGCGCGTAATAGTAAAGAACATGGTCGATCTCGTGCTCCCCAATGATTTCGTCCAGCTCAAAAAGTTGCTGGCCTGAGTAGTTGATTGGAACTTCGTTCAGGGGCCGGTACGTGCTCTGTACCTCTGGCGCTAAGACGGGGATATCGATGTGCCAGTCGAGGTTGGTGTGTGATGGCTGTAATTTAGCCTTGCGTGCATCGTTCGCGACGACTCCCAGAGAAGAAGGTGCGGGAGAAAGAGCACTGAGGGACCTCACCATATCTCCCCCCAAAAGTATACGAAAAGGGATGATGTGCGACGAGAGCAAGGGGTGTCCATCTGTGTCCATTGCCTTACGCGTTAGTGATCCACCACGTGAGAGCGTGACAGTCCAGAGTAACGCAGAGAAACTAAGCACAAGGCCTGCCAGACAAGGCTCAGAAGTACTACACATATATATTTAAGAGCAATATTGATCCTTTGACCCGCCTATACATTGTCTGAGGAAAAAATTAGCCTAGTGCCTGTAGCCACTCAAAGCACTGATCCGCCAGGTGCTCTCCATGTTCTGGTTGATTGAATCAAAATTAGTAGTTGGTCGTTCACAAAGGTGAGGACTCACCAATACAGTACGCATGTGGGATACCGTGGTGGCCATGCGCCACGCGAGCGGACCCTTCGTCGGGCTGGAAAGAGTGCAGGATCACATCCTTCGAGTCGCCTACCCAGTCGTCTGATTGAGCAAAGTACATCCATACTTTGAGGTTGTTTCGCTTAAGAAGTTGTGTGTCAAGATCCCGTACTAGCTTCATCTCGTCGTCGGCCATAGACAATGTCGCAAGAATGGAAGATGGAGACCGCAAAAGTCCTTCAAGGACAGACCTTTGATGCGCGGGCCAAGAGCGGAAGATCCAGGACAATATGCAGGACAAGGGGATAACCCGAAGGATGTTTGCAATTCGGGATATCGTCACAGACCAGGGGAACACCCACTTGCTCAGTATCGTCAGCCACACCTTTGGGACTTGCTAGAGAAAACACACGGAGAGGGCCCGGCCATTCGGGGACGATGCGATATCAGTTATTGTTGGAAAGAGCAGGAATACCCCAGAGATTGTGTCAGGCCTGGCTTTCAGTATCTGAGCAGCATTGGTTTAGGCACTGAAGGAGCGATGGGTTGAGACTACTTACCTGGAGAGTTATCCAGGAACCTACGCTATGCCCCACAACGGTAACAGGGATATCAGGCCCATATTCAACCTTGATTGCATCGAAAGCTTCTATAGCACTCTGTATCTGCAGTAAAAGCCGGTGACACCCCGGCGAAGTATGGAAACCAGGAGTATGCCCGGCGTGACTATGGGCTAGAATCGACATTCGACGGTCCTTTGAGTAAAGTGTAGAAAGGAAGGGAATATAGAAGTCGAGTAAACCAGGATTTCCTTGTACGGATGGGTGAGATATAGAGGAATCAGTCAAGGACTGGGGTTAACTCACCAGGTATGAAAAGGATCACTTTGCTTGGGACATCTTCAACTGAAGACCACCAATGCGCGTGCACGGCACCAATTGGTTGTGCATGCTGGAATACTGCGTCCTCGTGGTCGGCGACACGAGTATTTGCGCGCAGGCGATGTACGGGCCTCAGAAACGAAGGCAGAACGCGTGCGGCAGATCGGGCCATTCTCAGATACCCGACTTCGCAGTTGCTCTCGCCTCTTCACCCAAATATGGCAGCATACTAAGCGCTGATAATTGACCTAACAGTGAGCGCCTAATGCATCGTGACCGTGTCTTGACATCGACGAGCTCGATGTCCAGAGCCCCTCCCTTCCCTACTCGACGTGCGCGCTCTCCTTCACTAACAAATGGAAACGCCCAGCAATCATCTACAAAGCCGCTGCAAATTGGTCGGCTACCGTCACGGCCGACCACACCTAGTAACGGGTCGAACCATTATGTCAAAGGACCAACTGGCTCGCCTAATAGTAGTAGCTCCGGACCTTCGCGACCTCAAAGGTCAGAGTTCAGAAGTCGACAATCAGGGGTGTCCGACGTGCCCTCGGACTACTCTCGCGACTATTACAGAGACAGCATGAGCACCACACGATCCGACGTCTCAACACCACACCGGCCTCGTCCAGGCACATCAACGAGCAACACGCCAGGTGGCCCGCGGCCACCACCTCCCCAGAGTGCAAGGGGCCTAACAGAAGATGAAACAACTTCACCGACTTTGGCCTCAGCCATTTCTGCATTCCAGTTTGCAGGCGTGCGCAAGCGCGCCATGACAAATGGGAGCGATGACCTAAATTACGAGAGGGAACGGCAGCAAGAATTTGAGGAGGACAAGGCAAGGCAAAAAACGAATACGAGATAAGATGCCTGGTCGGCAGCCAACCAGTGCTCGGACTGGAGAGATAGATGGTGTGTCCTGATCGCGCGTCAGAGATCGGGACCCCGTTGGCTTATATCCTGCTTGCCATAGCTGTGTTGGATCAAGTAAAGGATGGCTGGGAGTTCATGGTCGATCCCGACGTAAGGTCCCTGCTTTCTCGATGTATCGCTTCTCATGCTGTTGTTAGTTCAACACTGTCGATCTTGCTTTGCAACTTCTGGATGAAACTAATGTAGGAAAAGATATGGAATCGTTTCGTAGAACGAAACATATGCTTGCAAAGGCCTTAAAGGGCTCCGTGGACAGTATGTGACCTTATATTGAACCTCTTAATAACCTCCAACCCCGTGCTCATGAAGTGCTTGCTCCTAGAGCATTACAAGCAATTCGCCGACTCTCTGCCTCATCACGCAGCACTCCTCACGCACCTTACAGCAACCCAGTCGCAGATAAGGGAGACCCGAACGTTGTTGCAAGAGGCCAAAGAGTCATTGGGCAACAAGCGGTCCGACCTAGTACAACTATGGTCTAGGGGTCAGACCTTGGAGGAAATGATGCGTCTTCTTGATCAAATGTTCTCCCAAGTCTTGCCTTCCAGTTGTGAACTTGTCGCTTACCAATGGCGTTTAGTGAACACCTGAAAGCTGTTCCCGATCTCCTGGAAACATTGATTTCTGAGAAGAGGCTACTTCAAGCATCTGTTCTCCTTGTTCGAAGCCTAAAGATGATTAACAAGGCAGACATGCAAGAAATTGGGGCTGTCTCCGACCTACGAAGCTACCTGGTTGCACAGGAAACGGTCAGGTCACCACCCCGTTGTTCTTCTTATGCTCATGTTATGTGAAGGCGTTGAGGGACATTTTGGTGGATGAACTTCACGGACATCTGTACCTCAAGTCATTTTGGTGTGAATCGCGGTGGGCCGCATACGTTCCCAACCAAGATGTCCGCCGTGAGTAGGTTCCACGACTAACACATGGATGTGCTGATCTTCTCCTGTCTGTTCCAAGTACCAAAGGTCGAGTTCGACGAAAATCCGGACAATACTTCCCCTCCCGGAACACAGACAGACGCGGCGGCCCCCGGCCCCTCGCGCATGCGAAGGTATCTCAACGACCTCGCCGTACGTCCAAACGACCCTCCACTGGACACCAACGAACCCAATATTCGCGGCGCTCGCACCTCGGCTTCATTGTCCACGATGGCCAACCTCGTTCCTGGTGCCGTGTCCCAATCCTCACAAACTAACCCTGAGGCCGACTCATTCATATACATGGAAACCGTGATGGAATCCCTAGCCGTTCTAGGGAAACTTGGGAATGCACTTGACAACGTTGCCCAGCGGCTGCCGACGGAGGTGTATTCGCTCGTGGAAGCTACTTTAGACGAAGTCAGCGAACGAGCGGAGTTTGGGCGTCGCCTTTCCATGCGAGTGATACCAGCATCTAGCATCGCCCAGGTCGACGGGGTGTATCTCCTCTCGAATGACTTATCAAGAGTCGATTCCGTGCTGAATACAGGTTCCGTCGTGGACGCGTCTGCGCTGAGGCTAGCGGGTCTAGAGTCATCTGCACGCCATTTAGACCACGAAATCTTGAAAGACTTCTTTTGGACTGTCTACTCTAAATTACACGCTGTAGCGCAGGGATTAAGGGTTGTCTACGAGGTTGCCAACAGGATTGGGTCGGTATGTAAAAGACAGATGACGTCCTGACCAACACTCAAACAAAGTTGATAGCGGCGGGATTTCAAGGATGCCTCGGGTGCGAAGGCTGGATCACTATTTCCATTGTCTGAAATATGGACGGCCGTCCAATCAGAGGTACGTTCTTCGTCGCCTATAATCCCGTTACTTGTTGACCTGCTGTCGCAGGTACGGACGTTGATTTCAGACTACATCACGGACGAGGAGCAGGGCACAACATCTGGGCGCAATCCTGTCTCTTCCATCAACGAGATACTCCGTGATGGGAGGTTCAATCGGGACAAAACTAAGGTTCGAAATACTGGTTATTCTAACACAGGCCTTTTCACCCGTTTTGCAGACTATTTTTCGCTTTGTCGATACAGATTTGAAATCGACCATTAAAACACTGAAACCACACGAAGACGGTTTGATGGCAACGATCAAAGACACCATGCCAGGACTCGTTCAGGGCTCGGCGGATAATCCTACGCAGTCCATGGTTTCCAGTGTTGTCTCGGATGAACGATTGCTAGGGACAGGGCAGCGTCACAGAATCCTCATCCATCCGGATGCATTCCACGTCACCATTCTTTTCCGTCCTACTCTTTGCTTCTTGGATCGCGTAGCTGAGGTTCTACCGTTCGGCGCGGGAAGCCTCAACGGCATCGAGTGAAGTTTTAGATGACTTCGTACTCAAAGTTTATTTGCCCCAGCTGGAAGAAAAAGTCTCGAACTTATTCCATCAAATCGTCATTGGTAAGATGGCTGTATCTACGTACCTTTTTCAGTAGCTTAACATCATCGTAGGACCCGAAGCCTTCCAGCCTGACCCTTTCTCCGCACGTTTGTCGAACGAGCCACTTCTGAAGGTGCCCATATCCTCTTATATTCCTCTCGAAGCCATTCTGACGTAGTAACTATAGGCCAGCGTGCAGCTCATGGCACTCATCAATTCACTATGTACCATGCTGCAAACTTCTCCGTTCCACCGAGAAAATTATACGCGTCTCATCCTCGGCGTCATCATCCAGTTCTACCAACGGTGTAGTGACCGGTTCCAGGACTTGGTTTCCGTGGCACCCCCTACAGAAATGCAACTAGAACCGAAGCTTGCGTTGGCTGCCCAATGGGCCCAACGATCCGAACTGGCTCCGTGTCTGAATGATTTGGTCCAATGCTTAGTAAGTTCATCTTGGAATAGTTGATCCCTTTCATAATATTATGTCAAGGACCTGGAGGGAAAAAATCAACTATGTCGACAGGAGATAAAATTGGAACTGGGATTCTTGGGACAAGCTGATATATGTCAAGGTGACCTGATACAGTCCCTCAGGAGTGTTGCATCATTATGCACACTGCACCGAAGTGTTGTAAGTCTTGATCCCTGAGTGCGGTTTTTCCTTAACTGACGCGTCGCGTAGATGTGGTTTGGCACCGCTCTTACTGCACTGAAAGCGAAAACTGAGGGTGCCCCGATGTCCCCTCAGAATTTGGAGCCATTGAGTGCTATGACTCCTTTCACGCCACTGCTGCCTGTGCTGTCACCGATCTCGTCGGATGACAGCTTGAAGCTGGCGTTATCAAAGGAAATGGCATTGTAAGTGATCGAATCCTTTGGTAAACGAGGCGCTGATACCGCTCCAAGACGATTCCAAGCTTTACTCAAGACGTATGAACAACTAGCAGAGCTCGTTCTCTACACCATACGTATTGACATACGGTGTCGCGTCATGCATCACCTCAGCGCAGCGTTCCAGAATGTATCTACCGATTCTACCTCAATGTCTAATCAACACCTGACTCCTTCTAGGGGAATTACGACTTGGAACTTGAATCGACGCAACCCGATTCTAGTATTGCAAAACTTAACGCCGAACTAACACAATTCGAGGAGATGGTATCCTCTCGACTATCTAAGGAGGCCCACAAGTGTGTCTTTTACGATGTTCTAGTTATCTGTTTGGCTAACTGTCACTAACAGTTTCGTATTCTCCGGTCTGAGCTCTCTATTAGAGCACCTTCTAGTTTCCAACGCACGTCACCTGCGGAAGGTCAACTCGTTCGGCATCAGGAAAATGTTGCGGAATATACAAGCTCTGCAACAGAATATCAAGGCTATAACGTTCGATGGCCAAGTCGTTGATTTCAGTCGACCCAAGCAATACTATTCCTTGTTCAGCCTATCCCCACAGGTTCGGAGCATTCTTTGCCCGGAATTACGAACACACTTACAAGTATGTTTACAGAACATGCTTGAGAGCATTCGGCAGAAAGCCGTATTCAGCTTCGAAGAGTACCAGACAATGCTAAACCTCCAATGTGGAGTTGTGACCGCAGATGGCGAGGCCGGCATTGCCAGGGCCCTCGATAGGAATTATGGCATGTACATGATTGAGTTACACGGGCTAGAGATTGGATCATGATATCAGTGGGAAGGAGGGTCGCTTTTTGTTGCATTTATTATGTTTTCGCATTATTTCTGGACTTTTCCGTTGGCTGCTTGTATTCTTCGGCCTGCATTATCCAAGCGATATCCCCATCGTCAACTTCTGACATGAAAGGTGCCTTGAAGCGTTCTGAGGACCAGGCCAGCGGGGAAGACGATACAAAGAACTTCGATGGCTGCTTCTGGATCAGTATAGGGATTCTGGAGAGAAGTTCCCGGTAACGCCGTCGCAGCCATCTTGGAGTTGGAGGACTGTCTACGTGGACGGGGGCTGCGTGGCGAGAAGTGTTTCTCTGTCTCCGAGTACCCCTCTTTAGGTTCGGATCTTGAGCAGCGAGGGCTTCAATTTCTTCAAATAGTTGCGACCCATGGAAACCAAATGTCGAGCATTCTTCGCCGTTATACGTTGGTGAAGGAGATATATATATAGAGGTGGCCGAACTTTTTTTCCACTCTGATACGAAGTAGCGCCATCGAAAATTGAGCTCCCGACGGTTGCTCAGAGGGCCCAATAGTCTTGCCTCCTCTGATTTTGGATCAGCTCGGGGAGACAGCAGAGGGGGGAAGCGAAGCGCGCGTTCCGAAAGTGGTTTGACGCGAGAGTAAGACGAGGTCAGAAGGGTCTTCAATTCCGGAGAATAAGTTGGTGGTCGTGAATCTGGTTTACCCGGAAACATTGGCTCGGGCGGAGGGGCGTGGTGATCCGTTAACAGAGGCTGCCAACACGTTAATTCCCTCATTAGCGCAGCACGATGGTATCATAAGAACACACTTCCATGAGCTCCCAGCGGAGTTTCCCCTTCCTGCCATAAGCGACATCGAGGATATGTGCAAAAGCCTTATTGCTGCCGCTGGTAGCAGCCTTGACTCCTCGAATGTCCTGTAATTCCTCTGTTAATCCGAAGAGGGTAGCGCACGTCAAACAACAAACCTTGTATATTCGTTTAACACGACAGTGGGCTGTTACCGGTTGGGCTAATGCTGAGCGTATGTCGTCCGAAGCCTTGATACGGTAGAATTGTCTGACATGGTTCATGAGACTCCTTTCTTCTAGAAGGGGTGTGATACGACGCACCTGAGGTAAATATGAGGCAGCTGGCGCACTGCGCGCAGATAATCCCTGTAAAGGCTCGTCGGCGACCGAGACATGATCGTGGTGGCAGTGGAACGGAGGTGCACAAGCGCCTATTAAGCGCCTATCTATAAATAGCACACTCATAGGTTTCTCCGTTCCGACGTTATCATCTCTGCGGTAATCAAGTTCTATGCGAGTATGCGAAGCCAGGATTTTCCGCTGCTCCACATATTTTCGTCTCTATGTGCCGTCGATTATCCGCATCATAACATATATAATACGATGGAGCCTGTCAGATTGATGTAGCTCCCCGACGACCAACATGAAGTACTTTATTTTAGCCACTGTTCTGCTAGGCGTCTCATCCTGGGGTGTCCGCGCCCAACAACCTGTAAGCTCGTGTAGTGCAACTATTTTCTGAGCACTATTCTGATATGTACCTCTGTCAGTTTTATGCTCAATGTGTGTCCAACTTCATTAACGCCGATACGCGACTTTTCTTATGTAACGCCATCACAAGGTGGAGGTATTGGGTGGTGTGAGTACCACCGTTGTGCTTATGACTTCGGGCTTACTCTCAACCAGCCGGCGCTGCTGCCTGCGTGGCCGGAGCCTCGTGTAACAAACTCAACGATTGTAAGCGCTGTTGTTGGATCCCCCTCAAAGATTAATGAACGCTGTCCCTAGATTATTCACAATGTCTTCCCGGTGCGGCGGCGCCGTCTCAGACAACTACAACCTCTGCACCAGGCGGTAGCAGCACGCCTGCTCCTTCAGGAGGTATTACTTCCTTCCTAGGCGGTTGTCAATATGGCTGGATACGACTTCTCATCGGTATGTGCGCGATGCCAGCTGACTCGAAGCACACGCTCTTAAACGCCTTCACAATTCACACAGAAAACGGACGGGTCGTTTGAAAATGATTCTGCTGATCCTCCAACGGGTCAGTTCTCGCACTTCGCTGCACAAGGCGCGAATATATTCAGAATTCGTACGTGGCCACCTATTTCCTACCAGGTCTTTATTTACCCATCCCTTGGCTAGCCTTTGGTATTATCAATTTTATATGATGTTGGCACCAAGTTAATCAACACTTATAGCGTGGCAATTGATGACACCCACCGTCGGTGGCACAATCGATCCTCAATTCTTCTCTCGATATGATGCTACCGTTCAGACGGCTCTCAGGCAGTCTAGCAACCCATTCGTCATCCTCGACGTAGTATGTAGACTTCCCCGCTCTTTGGTAGTAAGCGCACTGATTTATGACACTCAGCACAACTACGCCCGATGGAACGGAGCTATCATCGCCCAAGGCGGACCCACCAACGAGCAGTTCGCCAGCTTGTGGTCTCAGCTCGCCGCGAAATACAAGGACAACTCCAAAATCATCGTCAGTCATTCCGGCTTGCTACCATCCATCACCCTAAACTTTAATCCCCTAGTTTGGCATCATGAACGAACCACACGACGTACCATCAATCTCCACATGGGTTACATCCGCACAAGCTGCCGTTAATGCCATTCGTGCAGCTGGTGCCACATCCCAGTTCATTCTCATTCCCGGATCCAGCTGGTCGAGCGCCGAAGCCCTCCCTACTGAAGCAGGCCCGGCATTGCTCGGAGTGGCAGATCCTATCGGCGATAAGTCCAAGATAATTTTCGACGGTACTTTAGCTCTCGGCAAAAATAATGCCTCTGCTAAATTTCCCATGCAGTCCACAAATACCTTGACTTCGACAACAGTGGAACTCACACTGAATGCAGCACCGTGTGTGCACCTCTCACATTTATTATTCCCTCTTACTCAACAGTCGCCAGAACAACATCCAAGTATTCACCAACTTGGTCACTTTCCTCCAGAACAACGGAAACCGACAAGCTCTCCTTAGTGAGACCGGTGGAGGCAACACCGCTTCCTGCGAGACTGCGTATGTCCCCTCACCTCTTCTCTCGACTGATCATTGATATTCACTACCTATACCTTAAAGTGTCAATGAAGAGCTCGCATTCGTGAAGTCCCACTTCCCGACGCTTGCTGGATTCACAGTCTGGAGCGCCGGTTCCTTCGATACGTCCTACGAATTGACCGTCACACCGAACCCGGACGGCTCCGATCAACCCGTATGGGTCGCTGGTGGTGAGTTTCCTCTGAACCTACAACCCAACCTAGCGTCTGATCCTTCTGAATAGTCCGACCAAACCTTCCTTGATTTCTTTTAAAGATATAGTATATAATTCGCGTAAATCATAATGTACTCCGATCGCGACTCTTGCGTTGTATATATTACCGCGTCCTCGCTCAGTTCCACGAATCGTTTCCGTCTCGATAAAGCGTCTGTTGTCGCAAACGATCCAACGTTCACTCGTCATATCCCTACTGATTAGTGAATTTGGCCCGTTATGAACGAGGAAGTAAGCTTGTGCTTCCTAATCCGAAATTTGATCATCTGACTCAGCCCCTACAAATCCATTCTACTGCACCTCTTTCCTCAACGTTCAACACCCATCTTCATAATGGTACGGACGATTGCACAGGTTCTAGAAGACCTTGCTGATGCATGCACGATATACCTAGTAGCCTCCTAAGTGGAGAGATCCTAATTCAAGTGGCTTAGGACGGGCGATCATCAACAGAAAGATAAAGGATGCACGACATATGCAAGAGTCGGGATTAGTGAGCTCAAACCGTTTGTTTTTGAGTAGCTCGCATACTTACTATGGATGTGAAGTATACCACCGATATCGATCCAACGTCTCGCCTGAAGTCTGTAACGCAAGAGAAGGACCTTGACGAATTCTTCAGCACTGCACAGTTGGCCGGGACCGAGTTCACTGCCGGTGCGTCTGTTCTCCCTTCTTACACTTCAATCATCTAACCTATGTAATAGAGAGAAATAATGTCAAAATAATACAATCGTCTACTGGATCCAGTCGCAATCCATATCTACTCAGCGAACAAGAAGAAAAGAACACCCTACAGCGGCAACGAGAGAACAGGGGGAGACTAAGAGTGCCTAGGAGGCCGGACTGGAAAAAGGGGATGACCACGGCACAGTTAGATCGGCAGGAGAAAGATGCGTTCTTAGAATGGAGGAGAGGTCTTGCGGGGTGAGTGATTTCAGCTACTGAATTTGAGGTGTATGTCAGACCGCAGATCAGCCTTCAGGAACGAGATGGCTTCCTCCTTACCCCGTTCGAGCGCAATATCGAAGTATGGCGGCAGCTATGGAGAGTGGTCGAACGGTCCCACCTTGTCGTTCAGATTGTGGATGCACGAAATCCGTTGCGGTTCCGCTGCGAAGATTTGGAGTCATATGTTCTCGATATAGAAGGGTCGGAAGGTGAAAGCGGGAGTGGCAAAGGGAAGAGGCGCAATCTCTTGCTCATCAACAAAGCCGACCTTCTTACAGCACGGCAAAGGTAGATCCTCTCTCTGGTGATCGCGTATTCCGATCTGACAGTAAGATCCAGACGTCTATGGGCAGACTACTTTGACACACATGGCATCACATACGCCTTCTTCTCGGCAGCGAACGCTGCAGCCATCCAACAGGCTCGAAGAGATGCTCTTGATGTCGCCGGTTCTAACTACCTAGATATATCCTCAGAAAGCGAGCTGAAAGATGTTACCGAAGGTGCTGATGAGCCTGATTTGGTAGAAGACGATGTATCGGAGTCGGAGTCAGACGCAACTGAATCCGAAGACGAGCACTACTTTTCGGCTGAGGAGGACATGACAGATGGACAGGAATCAAGGGCACGAGTTTTATCAGTCCTCGAACTCGAAGAGTTGTTCATAAAGTCCAGCCCCGATCTAACAGGTAAGTACTATTCGTTCATTACTAAATATATCTAACATCTCTCTTTTTTTCAAGAGTTTAAAGATTTAGAAGGAAAGCCTCCTTCGAAACTCGTGGTGGGGCTAGTGGGGTATCCTAATGTCGGAAAATCCAGCACAATCAACTCTCTGCTAGGTGAAAAGAAAGTCAGCGTATCGTCAACACCTGGAAAGACGAAGCACTTCCAAACGATACACCTTTCAGATCGCATCGTTCTATGCGATTGTCCCGGTTTGGTCTTCCCTCAGTTCGCCACGACACAGGCGGACCTCGTATGCGATGGTGTTCTGCCAATTGACCAATTGCGAGAATACACGGGTCCAGTGTCGTTGGTGGCCGATCGTATCCCAAAGAGATTCTTGGGGCCGTCTATGGTCTGTCAATCAAAACGCAAAATACAGACGAGGGTGGCAACGGCAAGGTCAAGGCCGAAGATCTGTTGATTTCATATGCCAGTAAGCAAAATCTCTTCATATTATTATGCTAGTCTGATGATTCTTCAGTCGGTCGCGGTTTTATGCGCTCGGGTCAAGGCAATCCTGATGAAGCCCGCGCTGCTCGATACATCCTCAAAGACTATGTCAACGCTAAAATCCTATATTCCCACCCACCGCCAGACATCTCTTCCGACGCGTTCAACGAGAAAGCATACCAACTTGCCATGACTCGCGCGGCCGAGAAGAAGCATGCGCCCACTACTCGCGTAGGAAAGAACGCTGATACTTTCGTTGCATTGGCGCCGAATAGTGCCATCAAGAATCAAGGTGGCCTGAAAACTCAAAACTTGGATAACAACTTCTTTGAAAACCAAGGGTCACTTTTATCCCGTCCCCTCGTACAAAGTTCCCTTCGAAACGGTAGCGAGTTCTCGAGAGGGAAAGCATTTCCTCATCAGAATTCCGTGACCAACGATGGTACACCATTAGATGCTCGGCAGGCGAGGCTCCTGGCACTCGCAGGTGTTGCCAATGAGGTTGGAAAGGGGAAGAAGCATCACAAAAAGATAAAACGGGTAAAGCAACGTAGTGGTAAAGGCTACGATTAGATTGTACATCCTTGTTGTTGCCTATTTACTACCGCCCCTATCGTATATCTCAATTGGGTCTCATATATGCGAGCTCTTGGCATCCAAGCTCTCCTTGTTCCACTACCACCATGGTCAACAACGACTCCTGCCCGCGACGCCACGTCTGCGCGAAATTGGTGACAGTCAATAAAGGACGCAAAGAAGGTGGGTGTCCGACGCGTATATTCACACAATTTGATGTCAGGAACGCGTCCCAGTGATTGTGCTCAGCATCAACAAACCCGTTACCATTGGTCGTCATCCCAAGCTCTGGTATGCCCCGTATCCGTATCATGCCAACCGAGACTTACTGCGAACAGTACCTATGTTATTCCAGATGCTTTTGTCTCAAACCTTCATTGCAAACTATATGCGTAAGTCGCGTTACGTGAGTCGAAGAAAACTGCAACAAGAGAATTAGTGTACGTTCCGGTACAGGGGGTATAATAGTATCATGTCAGGTATGCTTTGAACTACTATGGTGGCGCATATACTTATGGGGCATCAAGGACTTGTCAACAAATGGCCTCGTCCTTAACGGTCATATGATTCGACGAACTTCTGTCATACTGATGCATGGGGACATTTTGGAGATCCCATCTTCTCTCAGTACGAGCGCTCAACTCTGTGCTAGGTGTCCCCTCGCTCATACCGTAAATCAGCATTCAAATGTCTGCATATTTGGGCCGAACCTAACGACAAAGGCAACATATTCGACCCCACCCCACCCCTACAACCAGCCCAGAAGGTACGGTCTCCATATTGATCGCTATCGTTTCTCACATTTTCTAGCGAGTCGGTGATTACGTCGTAACGTCTCACTGTCTGGGTAGTGGGAGCTTTGCGACCGTCCATCTGGCCGTGAACAAGCATAAGCATCGGCAGGTCGCTTGCAAAACTATCAAGGCGAGGAAAGGTCATGAACTCAGTCAAGTTTGGAAGGAAGTCAAGATACTCTTGTCATTGAATCATGTAAACTTACTTTCCTCGTCCTTGGATCCATGTTGATCATCCTCCTAGCCTAACATCAATCGTGTCTATGATGTTGATCAAAACGGAAACTTCTTGTTCGAAGCTCGAACGCTCCGTGTTGCCGTTACTAACGTTGACCTTCCTTTCCAGGTATATATTTCTAGAGCTATGCACAGGCGGGGATCTCTTCACCTACATCATCGGCCATCAGGAGACTGAAAATCGGTTATGTGAGGGCGAAGCAAAATACATCATGTTCCAGCTGTTGAAGGGATTGACATACCTTCACGATAAATTGATATCACATCGAGGTATGGAGTATCTAATTATTGTCAAAATGATTACGCTAACCCTTTCATGTTAACTAGATATCAAGGTACGTACACTCAATTTCGTACGCAAATATAAGTTGAACCTCTAGACTAGCCTGAGAATATCCTACTTTACACCCCTGGTCCCTATCCACGCATACAGATTGCTGATTTCGGTCTTGCTCGACCCAAGGCCTACCAAGAGACTCTGAATGTCTGTGGTACAGTCTCTTATCTTCCTCCAGAAGGCATCCTCGCTCTGGACAACAAGCATTTGGGATACGTCGGGTAGCCAGAACCTCCCTCGCGGTTTTGTGCTTCTGCTAACACTGTTACACGTAGGATGCCGTCGGATTGCTGGAGTGCTGGTGTTATCCTCTTTATAATGCTATCGTAAGTTTTCGTAGGACTTGGGTCTCCCGCTGTTCCTGACGTTGAAACCACAGCGGATTTCATCCTTTTGACTACGATTCGTCATCCGATTCTGACTGGCTGGAAGTTGTGCCTGATTCCCAAGAACCCGACCTACAACAGGATACACAGTGCTCTCAGATCTCGCAAAGCTATGCTAGGAATGAAAACCGCGTCAAGCAGAGGATTCTTTCCGGAGAAATAGAATTCAAGGACTCCGTTTGGAGGAATCTGCCCCGTGGTCAATTTCTTAGATCATTCATATACCAGATCTGCCCTGACGCCTTCGTTTATTAGCAAGAGACCTGGTTGGCCGACTACTAATAAGGAGCCCTCTCAATCGTGGAACCGTCTATTCATCAATGCAAAGTGCTTGGATTGCGGACGACCTCCCTGCTCTGGAAGCCGCCTATTTTGACCGCGTTCTTGCTAGACCTTGACACACTCTGCTTCTGGCCCTTGGCATTGTAACTTACTCCTTGTTGATGGCTATCCACTTCTGCTTGCCGTGCGTGCTGTCGACCTTTACCTACGCGAATGGAAAGCCATGGACCGTACCGGACAACTTGACCGCGCCATGAAGGCTGGAACGTCCCGCGCTTACTTATGCTAAGCTTACAATGTTATACAGTTTTCTACGGATATCCGTACACTGGTCACGTTATATCTTACCGCTCACATACAATTTCGATGGAGATAATCAAGCCTTCAAGAAGTTGGCGTGGACTAGAGAAATGAATTAATCCGTGAAGTACAGTGTTGTGGATGCTTACAATGGATATGGTCTGCCGCGAAAGTCGATATCTGGCACCAATCTCAGCAAGTACATTAAGGAATGGGCGGCAAAATTGCTCACGAAGTAGTAGCTGTGATCGTACCCCTCATGACTTCGAACTCTAACTTTGAGTTCATCGTGGCCGGCATCCCTGGCCGCTTTCAGGAAGTTCTCTGGCAACAATTGCCCTTGCTTATAGAAGTTATCACCAGTGCCCTAATTTGAAAGAAGTCGGTCGATGGCAATCAGCGAACGTCTGCATTATTTTACTCACGTAGTCAATAAGAATATGAACAGAATCAGTAGTCTTTGCAATAAGCTCGGTAGCATCATATTGTGCTTTCGCCTCTTCAATACCGTTTTGGAGATAACCCTTGAAGGCTTTCTCTCCCCATGGGCAGTTCGTCGGGTTGCATATGGGCGAAAACGCTGATGCAGACCTGTATTGCTTGCTCTTGGAGGCTAGATACAATGTCAGAGCGCCATGGCCTCCCATAGAGTGGCCGAAGATAGATTGTCGTTTGAAATCCTAACATAGGAGTCAGGGGGCGACATTGGAGAAGGGAAATTTATCCCACAATTGGGAGCCTGGCAGCTTCGATTACCTGGGGTAGCTCAATGGTTACATGAGTGAGCATATTGTAGTGTTTCGAATACTTTGGATTGGTCGAGTTCAGATAGAAGCCGGCACCTATGGGATGTTAGTTTCGTCGATGAGGGCGATGAAGCACCGTTCAAGTACCGGTCCCGAAGTCCCAGTCATCGTCTTCGCCTTCTATTCCAGCCCCACGTGGAGACGTGTCGGGGAAGAGCAAAGCTATGCCTGCTTCAGAGGCGTACCCAAGGAAGCTACCCTTCTGTGCCCTGAAGGTCCGTATACCGATATGGTAAGAGATTGTTGGCTACGTGAAGCTGATCTGCCTTTACCCATTGTCTTCCGTACACGTAAGGCCGGAGAGATAAACTAGCATAGGGACCTTCTCATTCGCCGCATTCGGGGGAAGGAAGATATTGAAGTTGGCGGACAATCCACCTAGTGCAGCGGACTGTCGCGATCATCGATTTCAGTATTTCTTGGACGCGATTCATTACAAAGTGGACTATTTACTTTGAATTTATACTTTGTGAGTTCGCCAGCAAAAGCCTTGTTTGACGACACCTTTTCTAGAGCAGCAGCCATGAACGACAGATGATATCGATGAGATGGAGGAGTGAGAGAGCAACGGTCGGACCAACTCAAGATATTGATTCTTAGTCACGTGTGGTGAGTGAACATTTCCCAGCTTTGGGAAGGCGTCGGTTCACGCGCCGTTGTATGTTTTTCAAAGTTGCGTTGCGTTGCGCCTGCCGAGGAGATCTCGTGGACAAACTGGCATCGGTGCATGAAGGGCGAAGCCCCTGAATGAACTTGATCGCTGTTCGTTAATTGGGCGCTTAGCTACTAGAAGGTCTTTATGCCCAACCTCCATGGCGCAGACGAGCAGTCCTCGTTCCTTTTCATCAATGCCTGCATAATAATAGCGGTCAGCGCGTTTATTTACAGGAAGAGCAGACAGATCGAGGCCGAGGTGAGTTTACGTTATTTTCTTTTGAAAGGCCACTATTCTTACAACCAAAGAGTTGGCCGCGATTCCGACTATTGGATGGACATTCCCCCCCTTGTCATATATAACAGCTATCATCTATACCTTTGACGCGAATAGGCTCATTCATGAAGGCTACGTCAAGGTAAGGGGGTTGCTTGCGAGCGGCACACTCTGAACGCGTTCAAAGTACCCGGAAGGTGTATACAAGATCGCAGGACTCACCGGTTGGAATATCTTTGTCCGTGACAAGAGATTAATAGAGGAAATGCGCATGCACTCAAATAACGAGCTGAGCTTGGGTGATGCTGCCATAGACGTGAGTGCGTCCGTTGGATATCGTACACATTAATAAGATTCCCATTAGCTAGTAACGACACCCCACACCTTCTCGTTGGACTCGGACCCACTGCATAACACCTACAAGAGAGAACTGGTGGAAATGCGGCTCACGCGAACTCTTATTGATCTAGTGCCACTTGTACACGAAGAAATAACCCAATACTTCGCTGCGCAAGAGCCGCTGCTCGGCGACAACAAGGAATGGGCCACATTCTCACCGTTGGATATGTCGGTTGATATCACGACTCTCGTATGGAGTCGTGTACTCGGTGGTCTGTCCCTTAGTACGTGCTATGATGCCCAACCAGTAGCATACTATTTATCTCGCATTGAAGGTCAGAACCAAAAATTCATAGCTAGCTTTAGGTCACTCCTGCGTATAACTCTCTCGATGCCGCTACTAGCATGGTGTCTACCCAGGACGCTCGTTCGGCAAGTGATCAACCGGTTAAATTGCAATCCTTGCTAAAGTAACAACCGATAGTCTGATATACCGTATGCTTTTCCGGCTGAAGATATCGGCCCATCTGAAGTCACTCCTGGATGGAAAGGATGTATCGGAGTCACGTAGCTTACCGGAAGGACAAAATATCTGCTCATGGATGCTTCTCGATGAATTCAAGCCATCCTCAATAGACGTATTAGAGATGATAGAAGTTCTAGCTTTATCCGGCGTATCGTCCCTGACATCAGTGAGCTTCTTTGTTGCATCATAATATCCCGCGTGTGCTTATAGATGGCATAGGTGTTCGCTGAAATATTGCATCACCTTGCGAAGCACCGGAATTACAATGACTTTTTACACGAGGAGGTGCGCAAGATAACCAGGATGGATGGGTGGTCCAGAAACGCTATCGAGGAGATGTCCTTCGTGGATAGTTTCGTTAAAGAGAGTATGCGGAGGGAGAACATTCGCTCCGGTCAGTTGCCCGATTCTCTATCCGTAACTTTTATTCATTCAATATGATACATGCAGCTAGCATGATGAGGAAGGTCGTCAAGCCCTTTGCCTTCTCAAATGGACTGCAAATACCCGTAGGAACAATCATCTCCGTCCCTTCAAGGAGCGTACACATGGACCCCGAACGCTATTCACGCCCAAACGACTTCGAGGGCTTCCGTTTCGTAACTTACGAAGAAAACTTGCCAACCACATCAATACAAGACATGCTCATTAGCACTAACTCGGATTTCTTCGTCTGGGGGCATGGGCGCGAAGCTTGTCCTGGCCGATTCTTCGCTGCCACCGTTCTCAAGCTCCTCGTTGCGTACATTGTGTCCCACTACGACGTCCAACTCCCTAAGGGGAAGGAACGGTCACGGAAACCGCGATGGATAGAGGGAAACCTCGTGTCCGACTTCCGGTCCAAGATCATGCTCCGGAAGCGGCAGAGGCATCAGTGAAGGCGAAGGTGAAATGTGCAGACACTGAAGTAAGGTGGTATGATATAATAGATACGGGAATAATCATTATTTACTAGGACTTGGATATGTTTGTGAGAGATGGTACTACATAGCATTGTCCACGGATATGCAAGTGAAATGCGATGGATTAGTGAATGCGATGGATTAGTGAATGCGATGGATAGCTACGAGCTGGTTCTATAAGGAAGATGGGAAAGCTGGTTTGATGGTTGGCTTGAATATGGGTATTGGGTGAGCCTCCGTATTGAAGACGTGGTCTTTCAAAAGCTTCGTAAGGAGTCTGGCGAGCGTAAGAGCTTCGTGAGCTCACCTTTTAACGATATCACACTCGAGTCCGAGAACGTAAGATACAGATACTTCAGAGTTTCGCTCTGCGATGGTTTAGTTAACGTTAGCCCACGGGAACTGGGGAAGACGGGGCAGCTCACCATAAAGAACGTCTCCTGCTTATCTAGGTACCTCACTGGGAGGTTATCCACGTCTAAGACGGTGGCATAACCGCCTTTCGGTAAGCGACAGTGCTTTTCTATGGCGCTGAATATTCTCCAGGCGTAGTCGCGGTATCGAGTGTCTCCTGTCAAACGCCAGGCAAGGAAGACAGATTCCACCGTTTCGGGGCTACCGTACCAATACCGTTAGGGCGACGTCCGGAATAGATGAAAATATGAATAGAGTACCGTAGCATATAGCGAGCGTCGTAGGAGGCGGGTCCTCCTCTCCTATGGAAGGGATTAGGATATGCAGGGGCTAGGGGAAGAAAGACTCACTGAGCACCCTTTATGTACCAGTCTCTGTCGCCAGTGGTTGGTTGCTCAGTATGGAACATGGCTATCTCTGGCGAAAGACCACTAACACGTCGATTCAGCATAAATCGTACGGTTCGCATGGGAATTGCATACGTTTCGGAATCATGGGTGTGTACACATGTTTCTAGAAGCTCCACGCCTGTGTTCCAGTCGCGTTGTCCTTGAGGCGTCAGTTCCTCCATACGCGGAGGCACGGAAACCCTCCCATCAATGGCGCCAGCGGTTGTTGCCCCAAGCATCAACGAACCTGCGAGGAAGCATACGAGATGGTCTTGTTTATGAGATAACGTATAAGAGCTATTTATGGTATCTTTAGTGCCATATTCGAGGACGGCGAAGATTACTTGGAGGCTCACCCTCCAGAAGGGAGCAGTTCCGCTATGTATGTCATATGCTTCGTGGGCGTTTTGTGGACTAGCTTGTCGTGAAGGCCTTGCATGGAGTCATGATACATCTTTGGTATCGGGAATGAACGAAGCATCTATCTCACGGTCTACAAAGGATGCTTACCTCCTTGTATATTGGTTCTGTTCTGTTCTGCATAACAGATTAATATGGTCGATAATAATCGACGTGAAGCCTTACGGTCTGCAAGTACTGCTTACTAAAGAGAACGGGTAAGCGCAGAAGAAATATTTATAGCACACGTGGACTTGCAGCAGATATTCGTAGTAAGAGTCGCCTCGAGAGCCTAGACGGATTTCTGACTGAGTAAAAGTGCCAGTGTTCGCGCTAGAAGAGAGTCAATACGGGCACAGAACACAGCATCGATATACATACTCCATGGTTATAGGAACAAGGTGATGCGGAGGCAAAGCCTTATGGATAACGTCCATCACTTTCTCCGCTTTACACCAATAGTCCTGATTTCCCGTAAGTTCGGCGAGATAACGAAACTCTAGCTGCAAGGTCGCGGCTTCCGCAGTGCTGACTTGCCATGCGGACCACTGATCGGGGACGCCCACACGCCTCCCAAGGTCGGCCATTGGCAGAGGCAAACCTGACATTGTTGAGAAGGCCGTTAATAGACGAGAACCCAAGTCATCTGCGCGTTCCAAGAAGAGCTGATCCTGGGAAAGGTGGTACGCAGAGAGGAGGCCCCCAAGCACGCGGATGGTTGTCTGATTGTTGTAATATTAAGTGTGGGGGATTTAGGAACCGAAACAGGCGAATAACGCACTTCAAATGTGTTGAAGTTACCCTGCCGCTCGAATGTGAGCGTGCTTTTTATCCATTGCCGGGCGCGGCTGTACTCTGCTTTGAGAGACATTATTTGCATCGTGTCGATGGCGTCGACGACGGTGTACCCAATGCCGCCGCTCAAGGAGAGATTTGATCCACGATGGCTCATTGGGTGGTATTCATCGTCTCCCATAGCATCCTGTTCTGTATCCCGATTTATTGGTATCAACGCTCACATAAAGGGGGATGTAGAACCGACCATAACTATTCCAAGCATGCTAATGGTAGGTCTAAGTCAATGGGACGTAGATGTTGTGCAGTTAGACGCACCCTGAAAGCGTCTACTATGGCTTCCTGCTTCGGCACATCAGCTTCCAAGTATGTTGTCTCCAATCCAGTGCCAGTGTCTTCATCGGTTTCTAACGGAAACCTTGCTTCATTTCTCGACGAGAACAGAGACTTGGCACGGCAGGGGTGTGAGTGCAAAGACTGTACTCTCAATAGCACAAACGAACGCACCAGATAGCATAGTGTCACCAAACCAGACAATATAAGAGCATATACCACCTTCGTCGGGCGCGGAATCCGCCGCCAGAATCGCCGCGACATCTAGAGACATACACATACTGACGTGAGCAACTGCAAGTGCTGGCGCACCCAATAATACTTCCGAGTCTACGTACATGGTCACGGTAATTGTATGCTTTGAATCCTGGCTCTCTGCGACCACCTTCAACGTGGTATGGGTCCATATATGTGGTGACGATGGTGGGGAAGAGAAAACGAACCTTGAGCGCAGAACGTCGCTGACGAGCGTCCACGGTGGCAACGGCGCTTGTCACGCTGTGTGATCGGCTGCGATCGATGTTCGGCGCTTATGCGACTCGCGTATGAGCCAGGGATTCATCAAGCCATCCCTATATTGGAGGAGATGCGACATCAATACCGGAGGATATGGTGTACTCCATTCTCTCCGCTCTCTCTCGAGTCGACGTGAATATTCCTATGGAATACGGCGAGGGTTTTGATTCGGCATTCTATCGCCTTCAAGCTGAAATTCTCGCCCAAACTGATGTCCGTCGCTTTTTCTGCTGGTCAGAGTCAATGCTGCAAATTTCCTTCGATTCGAGCGGCGTCATGCTCAGCCTCTATCCAACACCTGGCGCATCTCCATCCGATTCCCAGAATGTTGTGCTCGCGCTGATGGGTGAACTATCTGAACCTACAACAAGACTCCACAGGTCGAGTATACTATGTCGGTGTCTTGCTACGTCTCTTCCACGGAAAACATATTTACCGGAGGGAGTATACCAACCGTGACAAAGGTTCAAGCAGTACGAGGAGTCTGAAATGGTGGCGGAGGTAGGCTCTCGATGGGTTTACATTAATTATTGTCCGTGTTTGGCGTGCTGGGCAGAGGCCCGGTGCATGGCCTTCATATTGCTACTCTGTTTGACGTCCGAGATGTTACACCATAGGAGCCTCGACCCGTTGGCACGACGGAAGCAATTCCGAGTCCAAGCTGACCGTCACTTACCAACTACAGACTACAAGCTAACTCACGGCATATTCATCCTTGCGCCACTAGTCACTAGTCACCTACTGCTCCGCATAGTGACCTTCGCGCCACACTAGACCTCCAACTTAGCGGCCTGCGCCGCCGCGTAGAAGTGCACCGTCTAAGTTTGGATTCTGGCAGCGTTCAGGTTATATAGCCTTGGGCAAGGCACCATGGCGGCTCTCCTTGGGTCTGCCCTCCAAGTCAATCCTCATCATGCTCAGACTCCGGTTCATTCGTCCCTGCGTCGCTCTCTTCCTCCTTTTAGCCGCTCTCGTTTCCGGTCTATGCGACTGTACCGCAAGTACGTTTAACTCGTTCGCTGACTGGCACACACGTTAGTTGAATTTAACATGGTTATCGACGTATGTACAGAAGTCGGGAAGAAGACCATCGGCAATGCCTACAATTCGACCCAGTCTACGGATGCGGTTAACGAAGCGAAGAGATTGGATACGGCTAAGCAGCAAGTCGGGTAAGGCAATATTCAATCACACTTATAGTCAAATAATGAACATAAATCCGCAGACTCGGCGTAAAAAACCCATACCCTCATTACTTCGGAAACGGGGAGGTGAATTACACTGTCCATCAGCCACGAAAGCATCCCCTGAACCATATCCCCTTTCTTGCTAGGGACTAGCGTTCACCGTAGCAGGATGCGTGAAGCCCAACCTGCGGGAGTTCCCCATCCTCGTCGGCTCGCTGTACTCCAACGCATCCAAGTCCCAAGGTGCAGACCGCGTCGTATACACCAAGTCAGGCACATTCTGTGGTAAGCTACTCTATCTTCTCCTCCAGCCATTATTACAGCCCCAGTCCAACTGTCCAATGGCTGATGTCTGATTTACAACAGGATGCATGACACACACAAACGCACCCAATGCATCCAGCTTCATACTATGCCATTGATGTATTATGCATATGATATCAATATCGTTGCTGTTGCGCGTTGTACATGGTACCTCCAAGATTAATCGACGTTCTATAAAAACATAACCAAGTAGTGTGTTGCTTTCGCATCACCTTTCCGGGGGCTTGCCATGGTCGCCGCTCGCCCGCCGTGACTCGACCTGATGACTACTCTCATCTTCATTCGTGTTGCGACTAGTTGAAGGCGAAGGTTCATTCTCGCCCGGATGTTTGACAACCGAACAAGACGGTCCACCAGAAGCCTCCTCTCCTTCTCCCGCCGATCCCTCTACACCTTCCTTGCCTTCCTGTCCGAGTGTGTCCTTCACCACCGCCCCCTTCCCCGCGGCCGACTCACCCTTCCCACTCGGCCCCTCCTCCTGCCCCGCCAGTTTCGGCTGCCCTTCCACCTCCCCCGCCAGCATATCCGCCACCGCCAAATAAAACGTCGCCGGCCGAAACTTTATCTCTTTGCCAACTATCTCTGCCCACTTATACCGCGCGGTGTTAATCCACCCCACGAGATCGAGGTGGTTCACGTCCTCCAGCGTGCCCAGATACGTTCCCTAGAGTGTTATGATAATAATAATAATGAATGCAAGTGCAGACGTAAATGTGTGCATTTAGCAAAGCAGGTCAGACGAAAGTGATGGAGAACGCACCCATTTCGCCGATTCAATAGACACAAGCCCATCATTCGGCCCTTCCTTCTCCAGCACCACCGAGTGGGGGTACTTCCACGTATCAATAAACCCCGGATTATACGTCGCGCCCCAGCTGAAATACTTAACCCCCGGCACATCCGGTGTCTCCTCATTGAACTTGCGCATAGCCTCAATCGTTAAGCACTCGAACGCCTTGCCGTCACCTCCTCCATTCGGGAGGAGATCAAGGAGTGAGAGCACGGAGGGCATGCGCGTGCCGACAGTCGAGAGGAAGTGGTCGGCGAAGAAGGAACCGCGGTGCGGGGAGGCGATGGTGGTAACCGAGAGTACGTCAAATTTGCGGTGTTTCAGGCGTGATGTTAGGTATCGACAATCGATTCCGCCCTACACCAAACATTAGGCATTAGACATTTAAGCATACACGTTCCCCTTCGGGCGGAAAGGTGATCTCACCATACTGTGACCTGCGGTGAGTTAGAATACAAGCGGTATATGAATGATGTGGGGGATGCCACACCTATGAGATGCACGCTGCGCCCGGGGTATGTTTGCGATATCTTCTCCTCAAGGACTTTGGCGCGCTCTATTGGACTGCTGGTCGCAGGCACGCGAGTGATGAGGACCTCGGCGCCATTGGCTTCTAGAACTTCCTTGATGCCTCGC
The DNA here is from genome assembly GCA_029467805.1 of Pleurotus eryngii var. eryngii. NCBI lineage: Eukaryota > Fungi > Basidiomycota > Agaricomycetes > Agaricales > Pleurotaceae > Pleurotus > Pleurotus eryngii. The sequence continues at coordinate 1,872,540 of SZVJ01000018.1, forward strand.
CAATGCGTAACTTCTAACGGAGCAATAGCAGGACCCAGCTTGACTGAATCGAAGCCCAAGAGACCGTGACAAAATACTAGCGGGTTCTTCGGGGTGCGATCTGTAATGGAGATGTTGAACGCGAGGGCAGCGAAATCAGGCATGTACGTACATTTGCGGGAAAGATGTGACCGTTCCTGCTGCAGCGTGTGTGCTCTATCTTCTTCCTCCAGCAACGCGTCCACATTCTCCTTGTTTTGTAGCTGGAACCACCACCACCACCCCGTGGGACTGGCTGGCCGTGTGGGTGGACTCGATTTCGCTGAAACGGAGCCAGACTGACTATGACCACTAGGTTCGCGTTCTCTCAGCGAAAGACGGCGCAGGGAATTAAGAGAAGAGCCCTTGGGCGGCGAATTCAAAACTACTGGGGGTAAATCATTGGGATTAGCTAGCGGTGGAATATCTACGCGCTGATCGCTCTCTGACGGAGGGGGAGAGAGCGACGCGGTGGGTAATGTAGAACGGGTGAGACTATCGAAGAAGGGCGGGGGTCGCGTAATAGTAGAGGCTGGTCTGAATGATTCGGGGAGGCGTGCTATTGGGGGAAACTTGGGCAGGGATTCGGAGAGTGCTTCCTGAAGTGCCGCGAGGTTAGGGGGAGGAGTGCCGGGGGCAGAGGGCGCCGAGCTGGAAGGAGATGGAGATGATCTGGGTGCAGGAATGTCGGAATGCGAGCGAATGTGGCGGTTCTTCTTCTTGGGCGCGGGCCAGTCGCCCAACCACCGTAGCACGGGTGCACTGGGCGATGGTCTCTGTATCCGCGCATCGTCCTCATGGGGCAGCTCCTCATGTATCGTCCTTTTCGGCGACTTTGAGAAGAACCTGTCTATGCCAAACGACATGAAAGTGGTTTCGGCGACAGTGGTTGTTGAGATGCTGGATGGTAGCCTCAAGCTCGGTAGCGCTCGTGCGAGCGCCATGGGGGACTGCTTCGTGGTTGGCGGCGGCGATGGGCGCTGTTCTGGTGCATCTACGTTGTCTATGGACGAGCGGGAGGAGGAGGACGAGGAGGAGAGGAGGATTTCGAGTCGTTGGGTCAAGGTGGTCCGTTCATTGGAGGAGAGCATGTGTGACCGTGACGTCACGCCTCTTTGCAGCGAACTTGTCAGTAAATGGGACCGCCATCGCTGCCATCCATAATCGCAAGTCGTCCAGCTCTCATAGATGGTCAGTAAACCGGCGCATTGCTGAGGTGACACTGGAATATAGTTTCTGCAGTTGAAACCACGCCAGAGCAGTTACAGGCTACCTACAAGCTAGGCGAGGCGTCCACGCCTGCAAAGTGAGTGGCGCATCTGGCTCGCTCTTGGGGGAGCTGAACTGAAACGTGCACAGAACGGCCGTGTTTATATGTGCTCACGGCGGTGCGTGATGCTCTGGCTGGGCTAGGCTAGTGTGATTGTTTTAAAAGGACCTTACAGGATGCTCGCGGTTGTTCCCCACAAAGGAGAGGCTGCTTGCGCACAAAAAGCGGGAGCACAACAGTGAGAGCGAAGAGAATATTATTACATGGAACGAATAGAGCTTGTAGCAGCAGTGGATTATTGGATAAGCGTATGGATAATGAGTTCGCGTGCAAACAGGGCCAAAGTTGTTCTCTGCATCAAACGCCTGTCGGCACAACAGGGAAAAGCTTCACACCTTGACGTTGACCTCGACGTTCTCCTCCTCAAATTCTCAATCAAAGGCAGGCCCCTCCTCATCGTACCGAACGCTGGCCTCCTCGTACTTCCTCCTCCCCCGCTCCCTCTCGTCTGCAAAATTTCCGTTTCAGGGCTAACCACTTTAATCCTTTACCTCGCCCAATATCTCTTTTCGCCATACCGTCCCTCTTTGGTACGAGGACTCGCAGAATGTCCTTCTTCTCCAGGAAGAAGTCCCATGCCGCCACGCCAACGGCCCCGTCCCAAGTCACTGTGGCCCAAACACCCACACAGGCTTTGGCCCAGCTCTCTGCGAGTGCCAGCAAAGATAGTGGCAATGCACCCCAGCATCAATCTGGTAGTTTACGGGACACAAATCCGCTTGATGGGTGAGTATCTCCTGCTCCATCGTCTCCCCTTCTCGTGTTATTTATGGCGAAAAGACCTGCTAGCGTCAACGGCAATACGGCCGTTCCTCCAAGTGTCCAGCAGCAGCCACGGGCGCAAATACGGGGGAACAGCCCAAATAACCCACCCCAGCCGACGCAACCAAACGGCCCACCACCGGTGCAGCAGCAGCCCCCATCGTCCCAGTCATCGACGCCGAGACCGGCGTATCCATGGTCTGCCCGACGACTACAACTTCCTCCGCCGGTCGTCATCAATAAACCTGGTGTAGTACCGCCGACTTCACCCTCACCCTCGCCGTTTCCACGATACGGCCACTCTCTCCCGGCCACAGCGACACCCTCAGGCGATCTCTTCCTTTTCGGCGGTCTCGTCCATGAACTCCCCCGAAACGACCTATACCTCTTCTCCACTCGTGATCTCTCAGCCACTCTTCTCCAAACCGGTGGCGAACTTCCTTCCGCACGAGTGGGCCACGCTAGTGCCCTCGTAAGCTCTGTGCTCATCGTATGGGGCGGTGACACAAAAGCCGACCCAAAATCAAAACCTACGGATAAGCAGGACGACGGACTGTATCTCCTCAATCTCGGTGTGTACATGTTCGATTCCTTCATACACACACTAATACATTGGGTCTAGTGTCACGAGAATGGACTCGGGTCACCGTGCACGGACCTGCCCCCGTTGGGCGTTATGGTCATGCTGTAGCGATGATCGGCTCAAAATTCTTCGTATTTGGTGGTCAAGTCGACAGAGACTTCCTAAACGACCTCTGGGCATTCGATCTAAACTCATGTGAATATCCTCACGTTATGTCAATCCTCATTCCTCATCTCTGATCCATTGCATAATTCAGTGCGGACGAAGGCAACCTGGGAGCTCTTCGATCCTGTCACTGCGGACAGACCAGCTCCCAGAACCGGGCATGTCTGTGTTACCCATGGTGATCGAATTCTGATGTGGGTATTCTATTCCATTTAGAGTTCTATGTGTTCAATCTGATTATTGATTATTGATGATGATGCGTGTTGCTAGATTCGGGGGCACTGATGGGCAGTATCACTACAATGACACTTGGGCGTTTGACATGAATACGCGGACGTGGAGCGAGCTACAGTGTATTGGGTTTATTCCGTCGCCGCGGGAGGGCCACGCGGCGGCGTTGGTGGATGATGTGATGTACGTCTTTGGTGGACGGGGGGTCGATGGAAAGGATCTTGGAGACCTTGCAGCGTTCAAGATAACCAGTATGTCCAACGTCATTTATGAGCTATATATGTCTTGAATGCCGCTCTTTCACCAGATCAAAGGTGGTATATGTTCCAGAACATGGGGCCGTCACCCAGCGGCCGATCCGGACATGCTATGGCTTCAATGGGGACTAGGGTACTTGTCTTGGGTGGTGAATCATTTACTCCAGCGAGGTCTGACGACGCCAGCGTTATCCATGTCCTGGACACAAGTGCGTGCTCATATGCTCCTATGCTAAGTCACGATTATTTATTCTTATTCATCAATCTCCCACAGAGCATATCAAGTACCCTGATTCTAATAAACCGCCACCAAACGGCGCCCAACCTAATACTCAAGCGCCACGAAAGAGTAGTATCACGCAGGCATCGCCTAATGGGGGGCAGATGGCTAATGGCGCGCGATCGGTGTCGCCAAATGGACCGATGGAGGAGGAAGTTCGGCGGGGCATGTCGCCAGCTAATGGGCGACCTACCACGAAGCCCATCAACGGTGTGGCGCAGCCGCCTTTCCCAGTGAATGGCAAAGGTAAGGGACCCATGCGACCCAGACGAGAGGATGATGATACGAATGGTACGGACGATGGGTTTGAATCCGCCACCACAGAATCATACATCCGCGAACGAGCCATGTCGCCGGAGCAGCTTTCCCAATCTAGCCACACCCGAGCTAAGAGTCCGCCTACAGTTGCTAGTAGGGCGGTTTCACCAGCGAATGGCAGCCAGGATTACGGCAATGGGCATGTGCCGAACATCACTGGGGTGTCGATGGGTATAGCAGCACGGAGTGCGTCGCCTCTGACTGTCGATCGCAGCAAGCCGCCGCCGGATGCGTTCTATCAGCCACCCAATGGTTCGCCCACAGCCAACGCTTTCAATCGGCCCGGTACCGCCAACAGCACAGTCGGAGGTGCAGGCGCACCAGTGGACACAACGCGGGATGCGAACACTAAAGAGGAGCTGGACGCTGCGAAGAAGAAAATGGCATGGATGAAGGAGGCGTTGCGGCAGGCGTCCCGGTCTGGGTTTATATACGAAGTCAGTGATGCTTCGCCTTCTGAGGTGGCGAATGAAACCCTGGACGACTCGGCCGACGCGAAGCGGGCGGAGATGGTGCTGCAGTTTAAGCAGTTCAAGGCACATATACAGGTGGGTGGTCGTGCTCTGAGCTTGCGTTTGCTTTTCATTGATGGGTGTTGGTGCAGACCGTGCTTATGGAGCAAGCAAAGCAAGCATCGGATCGGCTGGCTGAGGCTGAGCGCAAGAGGGCTGGTGCGACGGAAGAAGCGGCGTACTATCGGACGAAGCTGGCGGCGTTGGAGTCGTCGAACGAAGTGGAGTTCGCGCAGGCTGAGCGGGAGCGCGTAGTAAACTTGGAGCGGCAGATGTCGGCGCTTATGGAGGAGCGCTGGAACCAAGATAGGAAGCTGAACGAGCTGAACGATTCCTTGGCATTGCAGACGACGCTGTGCGAACACGCGGAGGCCCGGGCTTCTGATGCTACCAAGCGTGCGGAGAAGCTCAATGAAGCGCACATGCGATTGGTCGAGCAGACGGGTAGCCTGCAGGAACTGAACGATCGCCTCGATGCTCAGCTGCGCGATCACACTGAGAAACTCTTGTCTCAGACTTCGCTGTATGAGCAGAAGGCTGCCGATGAATCGAACTTGCTCGCGCAGATCGAGGAACTGAAGCTGTCGCGCGATCAGCATGTTCGGGCTTTGGAACAAGCGCGAGCGGCGGTGCAAGCTGCCTCGGCGCGCAATGGCGAGGCAGATGCGCAACAACAACGCTCTCGTGAACATATAAACACACTAGAGGCCGACCTCGCCGAACTTCGTGGGGAGCTCGAGTCGCGCACAACGGAGGTAGAGTCGATGCGCGCGCAACTCACTGAGGTAGAGAACTCGTGGGCCAAATCGCGAGAAGAGGCAGATGCTTATCGGGCGCTGACGACCGGTAGTCTGGGAGAGATACTTGACTCACATCGCGACTTAAAATCCGACGAGGATCGCCTAGTCCGTGGGCATATGGAGAAAGTCCAAGCCATGGAGACGGAGACCTCCTCTCTACGCCAGATGCTAAAGGAAACTACGGCTCGCGTCGAGGATATCCAAACGCAACTCGCGGCGGAACGGCGGCAGAACCGCGAGATCGAGATCGAACGCTCACAACTTCGGTCACAAATTAACGGCCTTCGCTCTCAGCTATCCAACGCCATGCACACCAGCGCTTCCCTTGGTCGCGATATCTCCGACAAAGAGCGTGAGTCGATGGAACAGACGAAAGCTGCATCGGATGCCCTTCTTCGTCTCAATATGCTGCGTGGATACCTTTCGGAGAATGGCATTTTGCTCGACGATGATATGCGTCCACAGTACAATGGCAACTCTGCCCCAGAGACTATCGCAGACCTCGAACAACAACTCGCAGAACTCACGCGCCACCACGAGGAGGCTCAACGTGAAGTAGCTCAGATTTCGCATCAAAAGAGAGATGCGGAGGACCAAATCAACAGCCTTATATCGGAGCTTGACCACCTCAGAACCAATAGCCACTCTCCTTCACGAACCAACGAAGCAGAAGCGCGGGCTGCTGACTTGGAGCGTAAACTGGAGGAGACGGAGCGTGGCTACAAAGTTAGAATGCTGCAAATGGAAGAGGACTATCAGCTCGCTGTCCGCTATGTCAAGTATGTCCATTTTATGTTTCGTGGTTCCTTGTTCCCTAACAATTTGCCTTCAAGGGGAACTGAAAAGATGATGCGGAGAATGCGGGACGAAGTCACAAAGCAGAAAAAAAACCAATGCCGAGCTACAGGCTGATCTTGACGCTGCTCGTGGTGTCAAGACTCCAGATTCTGCTGCCAGGGTGCGGGGACTCAACGGACGCACAACTCCATCTTCAGACGAAGGCTCAGAAATCATTCGAGGTCAACTTATCGACTCGCAACGACAAGTGCAAAGGCTTCACACTGAGAACAAAGAGCTGCGAAATCGCTTGGATATTCTGGAGAGGGACCTTGAAACTCTCCGTGACAGCCTCGTCGTATCACAGCGAGAGTCCGACGATCGGCTGAGCCAGATCGAAGAACTGCAGCATGAAGTCGAGCGCCTACAGAACTCCCTGCTTGTTGCACGAGGCGGCAGCGAAGAAACGACACTGGAGAAATTGAGCAACGACAACATAACCTTGCGGCGAGAGAATGAGCAACTGTCCCACAAGATCGGACTACTGCTTGAAGTTGATCAACCCACTTTTGGCCAAGGCAGACCAATGTCCGGACGCCGCGCAAGCACCTCAAGTTCCGAGAATGCTCTCGCTTTCGAGCATCTTTCCAGCGAATTGGACGATTGGCAACGGCAGTTGGCGAGTTCAATGAGCAATCGCCGACCACTAAGCGACTTCAATGACTCTGACCACATGTCTTCCGGATTTGAACGAACTCGATCACCACGGTCATGATCTCTATTTTGTATCCTTGCTTAATACTTTTGTATATATACCCTTTCGCATTTGTTGCTCATCACGCTCGTTTGGATTTCTATCTCTGTTGGTGCTCATCCCGCTCTCCTTTCAATTGCTGATATTGTCATCGTATATATATATCTATTTGCTTATGGGCAGTTGTGCCACTGCCGATTATTATCGATCATCCTCATCCATAATATCATCCGGTTTGCCTGCATTTTGATAATTGGGAGGTAAAGTGAAAACATTGTGTTAGTTAGCTATAACTATGAGCCAGCAGCTTGTTGAGTCCATGCGATCGCCTTTGCTTTGACATGGTCAGCACCCTCTTCGTCGCCAATTCTCCGCTCGAGTTCCAACCACTTTTTGAAGAACGATCTGTCGGACTTAGGTAAGAGGCTAGGCTATCAACATCAGAAGTCTAGTGCTTACTTGGCTTTGTGGCTGGTCATCTTGATTGCCAAAACACGCTCGAAGATGTTTCTGACGCTTTGCATATCTTGTTGCCCAGCCTCCATGTCGATGTATATCGACCACATATCCCATCGCTTGGGATGTGAGTCTACTATCCCCTCAAAGATGGTTTTGCCACGCTCAGCATCCCCAAGTCTGTACTCCAGTTGAGCGAAGCGCGATATAGTTTTGATGTCTATCGGATTGTCAATATTTGAACAAACTAACTACAAAAGACATACGTTTTCGTTTTTCCAAGCTTTGCAAGCTACGAGGAAGTAGATTTCTCGCGGACTCGACTTCCCCTCGGCGGAGATAATATTCTCCGAACAACGTCCACACCTTTGAGCTGTGGCCAAACTTCTTGCTTGTGCGCTTGTATTGTTCTTCAGCCCTCTGGAGAAATGTAAGCATTGGATAGTGTCAGAGAAATTGGACCTCTTACTTGAACTTTGTCTGATTGGTCCAATATGGCGGCCAGACGAAGATGTATAGTCTTCGAGTCGTTGTGTCTGGCGGCATCCTTGAACGTAGCCTCCAAAGAAGTATCCGTGCCGTAGATATTCTCCAAATTGAGCAGCGCTATCCATACGTTCAATTTCTCCTGCTCTTCGCGGAAGTTGATTGTTGCTAGAGCACGTTTGGCAATTTCTCTGGCTTTGTCTGTCTCGGATAGTTGCAGCTGGAAGGACATATACTGTATCCATAGGAACGATGAATTGGGGGAGCCAAGTAAGACACGCTCGAAATCGGCATTCGACTCGGGAGTCTTCGTGTGCATATCTGCCGTTAGATCATGTTCTATCTGCTTTTTTTGCCGTTTCCGCTTTTTTGTTTGATCCTCGGCCTGGTCTTCGTCGGACGATGAATCGTCATCGCTCCCATCGTTGGCGTCGAAGTCGGCAACCGACCATTGGAAACCTCCTTGTAACTGTAGAGTAGGAACAGGGAGCGTAGAGAGGGAGGATTGTTGCTGCGAGGTGGAAGGCTGGACTAGATCATGAGAATCGATTTGCATGTTATCATCGTCATCGTCTGAAGGCGCTTCGTCCTCATCCTCAGCATCTGGGTTGTTATCGTCTGCCTCTTCGTTCGCATTCAGGGTCATTGCATCAGAGTCATCCTGCTCATCGGCACCGTCAAATGTCTCGTTTGGTTCTACGGCGTCTGGCCCATCATTGTCGCTGTTCATGACTTCGTCATCCGCAAAGTAAGAGGGTTTTATGCCCAAAGATATACGACCTTTCGAGGTGTCTAAGACGAGAGCCTTCACTCGGTCCCCTTCGCGGAATCCTCGAAGGGCCACCGTTACATCAGCATCTTTATTGTCTGAAAGCTAAACGGCAGTGAGAAAGATGGGGGCGTCAGCAGCGAGAAGAGAGCGAACCTGAGTTTTATGGCAAAGGCCAGATAGCTTAGAGTCTTGTATCTGGATGAAAAGGCCGTAATCCTCGATCTTCTTCACTGTCCCCTCAACTTTCTGGCCAACATTAAAGTCCGCTAGAGTGAGAGCGGATCTGGCCTTGCTCAAGTCTCCAGACCGGAAGGTCATCTCCACACGCTTGTCTTCGGCATTGATGCTGCAAACAAACCATAAGCATCACATGACAGAGGAACAGGAGAAGCACAAGCCTCAGGATTCGACCTTTCACCACTTGATTTAGGTTGAAGCGAGGTTGCCAATCCTTCACGAACTGGAAACAATTATTGCCTGACTTAACAAGGCGCATGAAGAACTTACCTCGTCAAACAATTCCTTGATTTGCACTCGAGCATCGACGTGCCTACCAATGCTGACGAACAGACCGTGTGGGGTGATGCTCTTAACGAAACCTCGAACCGAGTCCCCATGTTTCAAGTCAGACGCATTTATGATTTCACGATCCGTTATGAGAGGGTGGTCGTCAGGGTCGAGTTTTGAAGCCCGGGTCGACAATGCTACTTGTTTCTTGTCGGTGGCGATCTCAACAACTGCGGCTTTGACGACGCTGTTGACGTCCGGAATCGGTACGCCGGCATCGTAGTCGTCGCAAGTGTCCGTAGGATGTAAGATACCTCCAAGATGTGAGCCGAATTTGAACAAGGCACCGTTGCGAGTATGCCGCGTTACTCGACCTGTGACAATTTGGCCGACAGTGACGGTGTCTAGAGAGACTTTGCTTTTACCCAAGGCGACCTTCGACTTTGGCTTATTCGCCACAATGACAAGACCCTTCTCTAGACTTCTCGTGACCACCACTAGTTCCTCAAGCTTCTCTCCTCGTTTCGCGGCAGTTTGAACCTCAGCGACAGAGACACCGCGATGGTTGGCAAGGTTTTTTAGTGAGAGGAGGGCCTTGACCTTCGTCGGCTGCAAGATGAGGATAGCGTTGTCTTTGTGAATATCTGAGATGATGCCTTCTACTGTGTCTCCGATCTCCACTGCGTCGATGTTCACTGTGATGAATTCTGAGGTAGAGGCCGCCTGACGGATACTGGCCACGATACGAGACGTTCCAAGGTCGGTAGATAGTATCCGAACTTTCACGACCTTGCCTATAGGGTACGCATCCGCCAGAGAAGGGAACTTGCTTTCACTGGAGAATTACATTAATGCCGCTACACTACAGCAAGACACGTCGCCATCACATACCTAACTTCTCTAAGAGGGACAACAGCCTTGAGATTGTTGTAGAACTCCACCAACAGCTGCTTTTCAGAAACCTTGAAAACGACTGCATGTACCACCATACCGGCTTGAGCGCCTTCGGGTTTTGAAATGATAGGCAGGGTGGAATCAACCAGCGTCTTTTTGGCAGTCAACGAGATACGATTCCGTTCTGGATCAACGTGGAGAATCTATCACTTCGTCAGATGATCGAATGGAGGAGATGAGTAAAACACTCACTCGACATTTAATGCTTGCGCCCGCTTTGAACTTCTTTGCGGGATGCTTCAACATTATATCTGCATAATGGTTAGGCCACACTACGCCATCGAACTTCCCTGAGAGCGAGACGAAGAGACCATTGTCGGTGAGCTTCTTGATGGTGCCCTTGATGACCTCGCCGACCTCGACTTCTCCGACATGGAAGAATCTCTGGGCGATGATGGAAGGCTTCAGGCTCAGTTGGAGGACGCCGTCGAAAGCGAAGTATCCTGTTACGCGAGCTGGATGTACAGAGCCGACTTTGAAGGGTCCTGAGGAAGGTGGGAGGGATGTGATGTGGTCGTCTGATACATGCGAGATCTGCAATAGAGTTATGACAAAATAGAGTGAATCAGTGGGCGTCACATACATGTACAAAACCCCCAAGACCAGGTTGAATTTCTACAAACAGTCCTCGCTCGTTCTCGACTTGCGTGACTTTAACCGATTCTAGTATTGTCCCCACCGGATAGGCGTCTTGCACTGTAGATAGCTCGCTGCCTTCTTCACGTTTTATCTGCCTCGGATTGAGAGAGACGACATGAGGATTCAGCGAAAGGGCGAATCGGGGTGGTGTAGTTGAGTAGTCGTACAATACTCTCGCTTTGAGTCGTTTCCCGATTTTGTAGGTATGATCGGGTTCAAGATGAAGTTGCTCGGCAGTGCCGTCGAAGAAACCTAGTAATTGAAGGTTAAGGCCACTAGGATGTGCGGCCGTCACAAGTGCTTGTACAAGTGTCCCAGGTAGGACAGAAGTAACGTTAGAGACTTCGGTGAGCTATTGGGACGTTAGCTGAATGAAACGGTGTAGATATCTTGTGGTGAACGAACCAGCGTAGTGGTGTATATTCGAGGATCTAACGTAACTTTGCAAGTTCGTCCCTTCGCAGCGCCCTCGGAAACAGATACGTTGAGCAGGCGTCCAATATGAAACTGGGTTGTGTCGTTCGGGCGGTGCTTCTTGACATCTTTGAATGACAAAAAGCCGGGGACGTCAGGAACACCTAAAGCAAGGACATAACCGTGGTCTTCGACGCTTTGCACTGAAGCAGTGATCGTCTGAACAATAGATGTTAGGTCTCATGGCTGCATCAGGTTAATCGGACTTATACACACATAGCCTGGCTTGAGGTCACCTTTCTGAACACCTTGATTGACGCGTTCCGGAACCAGAGTCAACTCTACCCGTCGGCTTGTCCTAACCACATCATCTCTACTCTTCCCAATAGCCGAGACGTCGCCAACACCAGACGCATGCACGGCAGTTACCACTGCTCGGACATACTCTCCTACTGTGAATATCTCTGCGAGATCTGGTACCCGAGACGAAGGTGATTCATTCTCCCCATCTACATCGTCCTCTGGTTCCTCATCCGACTCGGCATGCCCTTCCAGGAGACTCGTCAATTGTGATGAAATATGGGTGATCGGGACGTGTGCGAAGAGTTGGTTCGGAAGTGATACAATGAGAGCAAGCGGTTGTATTGATACAATTTGTCCAAGAATCTTCATCCCAATATTGATTCGCTATGGACATGATTCAGCATACGGGTTGCAAGGAAGCACAGTCTGCGCACCTTATAGTTCAAGTGCTCTATCCGTATTCTGTCCCCCTTCTCAGCTTGCCCCGATGCAGAAGTACCTTTTGTAGTGGATTTCCGCTTCTTAGATTTTTTGGCCGCAGCATTTTCCTATACAGCGATCAAGTAATTAACTACTTCATGGATTACAACGGCTGTTTCGCGCACCTCAAAGAGTGCTTCGTCGGCCTCCTTGACCGCTTCCGCTCGCAGCGTCTTGACCTCTAGAGCCGATAATGAGGTCCCTCCTCCGCGAGGAAAGTCAACCTCCTCAGAAATCAGAGTAGATGCTGCAGGGGGTACCGCTTTTGTGGTAGGCTTCTCCGTCTTAGACTTTTTGGATTTCCTGTCATCGTTAGAAGTGTCATTAGTTCGTTTCTTGGCCGCCATCAGTAAACAGTGGGCCGTCGGCGGGCGGAGAGGATTATTAGAACGGTCGCGTTAATGGACTTCAACTCCAGGATTTTTTTGCATATGATCGGGCTTTGGCACACGTGAGGCAGATCTTGATTCGCCTCAGAGGTTAATTACGTGAGCAGTTTCGTCCTTCCCGTTGACCGTCAAGCTTGTACTCAAGTCGAAATAATGGGTGAGTGTCTGGGCCAGTGACTTTTTAGTTGAATGCTAACGTTCGATGTAGATTATCAGGTATGTTTCGAAGAATTCTTGGCCTTGGTCCCTTTGTAACCGGTGTTGTTTCGTAGAATCGTGTTGGTTCCAAGTTCGGTGGAGGTGGTGTTGCAGGTGCCTCGGAAACGAATGTCGACAGGCGTGAACGATTGAGAAAGCTTGCCTTGGAAACTATCGATCTCGCGAAGGTACGTCCCCTTCACCTTATGGTTCAGCCGTTTTTACAGTCACTCTTTCAATCAGGACCCGTATATTCTACGCAACCATCTCGGTTCTCTCGAATGTCGTCTCTGCCTGACTCTCCACACCAACGAAGGCTCCTATCTCGCCCACACCCAAGGCAAAAAGCACCAAACCAACCTCGCGCGTCGCGCCGCTCGAGATGCCAAAGACTCGCAGTTGATGATCGCTCCGACGCAGAGCAACATCCAAAGAAAAGTTTTCTTAAAGATTGGGCGGCCGGGGTACCGAGTCACCAAGGTCAGGGATAACGACACAGGGAAGGAGGGTATGATGGTCCAGGTGCACTTGCCGCAAATCAAGTCTGGAGTCGTCCCTAGAAGACGCTTTATGAGTGCATGGGAGCAAAAACGCGAGCCGCCCAACAAAGCATACCAGTACCTTATCGTGAGTTTCTTTTGTGTCTACGTTCAGAGAGTCGTTCGCTAAATGGAGGGTATATAGGTCGCAGCGGAACCATACGAGACTATAGCTTTCCGTATCCCTGCTCGCGAGATTGAGGATGAGGCTGACGACGCTGGCTATTGGAATTGGTCGCATTGGGATCCTGATACCAAGCAGTACAGCTTCCAATTTATGTTCCGTATGAATTACTGACGACCTGCTTAGTTACTTGTGTTTATTACTGATGCAATCATGTTTTCTTGTAGTTTCTGGCCTCTCCAGCACAATGCTATTGCCATTTGACTTGATGCTAATGGCAGCGCAAGGCGTCCGTGTGGGTGACGATTTTTGGGGTATACATAAGTGTGAGCTGCGGTCGGCATCTCTGTCCCTTAACAACGAAACCTATATAACCAGAACAAACAACGCCAGTCGGCCCACCCTAGGGGATTGTATCCTTTTCATCTACAACAGGAAGGACCGTGGGGTTCGCTTCATGCTGGCGAGAGTGTTCTCTATTCGCGATACTCAGGTACGTATCTGCGTTTGTAGATCAAGTGAGTATGCGACCAGCGTCACGGTATATATGACTCACTCCAAAATAGGCCGACGACGGAGACGACGACAAATCGAAGGTGTGGTGGCACAATCCAGAAGTTGATTATCTGGGTGGGAAGGAAAACACACCTAATGTTGTCAAATTGATGTTCAGGTTAGTCGCACAGACAGGTATAGTAGTAGGGAACAATGGGAGTACCAATTTCGTAGCAGAGTTGGGACGTAGGCCTGCAGTAAGAATTGGTTTATTGGGACACGTCCGCGTGTGAGGAGCATGATGAGACGTACAGACGTAATTCGGGGAATTGCGTCGTGCGGTTTCCCTTCAAGGATTGACATGGCACCAAAGAAGAATGGGATGGAAGCTAGCGCCATTCCATCGCCAATTGTTCACGACGAAGGGGATTGAACGCACCAGGTGTGAGCAATGCTTGATCAAGCCACACCTGAGGATGGAGCGCATGAGACCAGAGTATGACACGTATCTCATGAGTACGCACTCTGTATATGACGGCTTTCGTGGGACTGGCGAATTGGATGCGACCGAGGAATTGATACCATTTTGTGAGTGTAGGTCCGAAAAGACAGCCTTTTGACAAGCATCAGTGCTTGCATAATTGTTCACTTCAACGGATGTACGCACCTCCGTAGAACGTCAATCTCGCAGTCCGACTGAGCTATACCGCGGTGTTCCATCATTCATAACCAACAAAGATTGTAGCAGCGCGTGGGTCCCAAGTTGGCGGTGAGGTGAAGTAAGGTCGGGCCTGCTCAAAATTACCATCCCAAAGGGTGAAATTCGTGTCGATTCCTCACATCATGATCTGATAGCCCGCGTCGTTCAACGGCCTGCTGTGCGATGAAGTCGCCCGCACCGAATAGGATTCCCCCAGTGAGACATTGGGCCAACATGGGCCTCCGAATGAGCGCAGAGCTATAGAATCGTGTTCAGTTCTGGGATTCATGAGATAGGGCCGAAGCTTTTACTTGTATGCTCGGAGAAGAGAGGCCATGAGTGCTGGAGTTGACCGTCGCGGACAACGAGTTCGTCGGAGTAAATGATGATCCAAATCGGCTACGTAGATTTAGATTAGATTAGTCGCGGTGCACAACGTGCTAACCTCTCAAACACCGCGCGCCAGGATGTCGGGCACCATAAATCTCAATGGTAAAAAACTACTCTATAGAGGGACTCACAAAAGACGCGGTGGCTATCGCCAAGATGCTCGCAGAAAAGGCAAGGCTTCACGACGAAGAAGAAGCAGCAGTCAGGGATCTGAGCGAAGAAGACGATAAGGAGATCCAGATGCAGGTGAGGCTACCAGCTAGCATCCGAACATATGCTGATATCAGAATATCCACAGATCCACGCCCAACTCATCCTCCCCGATTTCATCATTCACGCTGAGTACATGGCATTCACCGCGAATTCTCTTCATTTGCTGGGTGCCAAGCTATGGCAGACGAGCCTGCAGTACCAGCCCAAGCCCTTCGCTACATACGTGCAGATCTTCACCATTCTCCCCGAACCAAAGTTGAACCCATTCCTCCGGAGATACTTGCAGGACAAGGATCTCGTACAGGGGCTTGGGAATCAAATCGGACGTGCGTTCATTGATGGCATTCCATGGAGAAAGCCTAGTGGACCAGGCCACTTATGCACGTTGCTCATGAATATGCTCATGTGGTGTGATCCGAGTCTGGGGGACGATGGAAAGGCGTGTATAGACACGGCCGTGAGGAAGGGGCTGTTCAAAAAGACAAAGGCATTACAAGAAACGAAGGGGTTCGAAAACATCGACGAACTCCAACGCGTAGAGATCGCGCGCTGCAATGGGATGCTCAATGCCATCGAAGAGTTACCGGACAATTTGTACGTGACATCGACGCGTCAATATCTACTTAGGCAATTGGATGGTTGTGGCAATCTGGAATGTGGAGAACAAGCGACGTTGACTTGCTCGAGGTGCAAGGGCACTAGGTGTTGCGGCCGCGATTGTCATGGAAGGAACATAAGCTGTTTTGCTTCGCTCCTTCGTTCTGAGGAGAAATGTTTATATAGGCGCCGAGATAAGATAAGATAACGAATTATTGTGCATGCAAGTTGAAGTGATCGCCGCCTTGTCTCTCTCGACATGAACGGCCACAACGTTCAAATTCAAAAGCCGCAAGGCCAACGCTCCTCCCTCTTCGCTCGCCTCTTCTCCTCTTCCCACCACAACCTCCCCTCCTCCTCCATGTACCCGAAACCCCCTCCAATTGCTCAGAGCTTCCTGGACGATCCTGCATTCTCTCAGGATCCAACTCTGCATCCGCTGCACTCCCCTGTGCCCCCTCCTCCATCAACATGGGCGATGCGCAATGCTTCGGCGACGACGATACCGAATTTTGACCCTTTGTCAGTGCCACCAGGCCACCCAATGTTGAAGCAGGATCTACAGGCGACGATCCCGGCGCGCCGACCACCTTTGCCACCAATCACAGTGTCGACGTACCTTCCAGGCTCGGATTACGACAGTGGCGCGCCTCGTCTCCCTCTCCAGCCACCGAACACACCTCAAGCTGACGGCCCGGTATTTACAATACGCCATATGCAGCCGCATCAGACGCTCCGCAGTGACGATCAGCTGCGTGAGCCAAATGTAACTTTCCCGTTCAAGGCTACTGAGCCCTCGAACTCTATTCCGACCACACTACCACCACATAGTATGTCCCCATTCGAGTCTTCTTCATCCAGTGACTCCAGTCCTTCCACAACGCCTCCCTCGTCTGCCAACTCTCATATACTACCGAGCACGTCGGACACGGCAATAGCGCAGCAGACAGAAGAGAAGAGGAAGCGGACGTTCTCATTCTTTCGACGTAAATCAGCTGCCCCCCCACCCCCACCACCGATGCCATCGAAACTCGCTAAGGCACATAAACCACCTTCACCCACCAAGGCCAAATCACCCATAGCCGAGGTAGAACAACCTCCCGCTCCTGAAGTACCGCGTCCGGGGAAAACGAGGTCTACAACAATGCCCGAGCTGCATAAAGCAGATGTCCAACCTGTCCCCCTTCCACGTTCAGCCAGCGCACCATCAGATATGTCGTCTCCCAAGCCGATCCAAGTCCGTAGCCTCGATCGGATTGATGAACTCGACGAAACCAATCCATTTGGCTCTCATCTACATCACGGTGGTCCTTACGAAGCGATATCTCGTCTCATTACGAGCAAGCAGAAACATGTAAGCTCTTTCTCATCGATGCGCGCAATCCTTGTGGTTAATGTCATTCCCAGCCCGATCTGAACGGTGGGCCCAATGTTCCACATATGGTCAGTCCTTATCTCACCGTCGTCACGTCGGGGCATTGTCTGATATTTTTGGCCTTAGGCTGGTCATCGTAATGGGTCTCACCAAGTCTCGGCATCCATGTCAATTCCTCAATCCACGCCTATGTCGCTTAACATCAAACCCGGCCAAGTCATTCCAAGGGACTATGCATATGGTGTCAATCCATATCTTGGTCCCAACCCTAGTTACTTGGGTTCCCAGCGTCCTCCTGCTAATTTTGATCGAAACGTTCACGGTGCGGCCTCCGATCCGGGGCATGGTCAGAATTCAGGTCCTTCCTATCATAATGCGTTCCTCCACCCGTTTCCCAGTGGCGACGCTGCCGTATCTTCTGGCAATGCACAAGGTTTCAATCAAGGCCGGGTCTTGCAGCAACAACCGCAGCCGTCGTCGTACCTTTCTCAATCGCACCTCTCGCCTCAGCAACCTCCACAGCCCCCCAAAACTGCACCTCTCCGCAAACCTTCCCCTCCGCACCAAGCTCAGTCCGCTCCCCCGCAGCAAACGGCATCATTCCTTCAGCCACCATCACACCCCGGGGACCGTGTCGAATTCGACCCGTACGCTTCCTATTCGCCTACCGCTCGTCCACGCGCCCTTGATGACGCGCCCCCACTGCCGTTATCAATTCCTGTTCCTCAAGAGCGAATGGAATCAGCGCCACAAAATCCTCAGCAGACCGCAACACCGGCCGTCAAATCTATTCCACTGCGTAACTCGCCTCCGCCTCCGCAACAACAGCCTCCCAGCTACGAAGCATCCGGACCACAGCAGGGTTCAAATCCGTACCTTCGGGACCTCGATGTCAAACATCCACCATCGAACTCCTCGAATAATCTTCCATTGCCTATCGAATCCAGTCAGCAACGCAGGGCCTCTTCAGTGCCTAATAATTCGGCCCCCGAGCTGGGCCTTAAGGGCGGCGCCAATGGCACTATATCTGCAGAAAGTGTGGCTAGTCAACAAGTTACGGTCAAAGAAAGTAGTACTCCTAGTAGCGGACGAAGCAGCCTTGACGATCAAGAACCTGAAAACTCCCGCAATGGGCACTCCCGTGAAGGTCTCGCTGCAAATCAGCCAACGGCGCATCCGATAACCCCTCCGAATATGCCACCCATGGAAATCAATGGAGGTCCACGTCCCCCAGATTCCCTGGCACCTCCTACCGAGTTCATGATGCCTCGTGGTATTCCTGGCGTTCCGTCAAGCTCAGCATCCAGTGTTCGAACAGGTATATCCCGTGGAAACAGAGGTCCCCCGCCCAGAGTATCTCATCTACCCAAGAAGCTTGTGATGCCCGCTCCATTGCAGCAACAATCGAATCAAGGCGGCTTTACAGGAAACTCGTACCAGCCGTCACATTCGAATACGCCGTCTCAAAGATATCAGCAACAACCAAGATATCCCCCGCCCATGCCTCACTATCCTGGTCCCCAACACGCTGCGCCGATGTCATCCCCGCATGGATACCTTTCTCGGGAATTAGATGATGTATCTCCCCCACCTCGGCCAGGCGGTGAACGTCATATGCCCCAATCGTTGGATGAGAACGTCTATTACCGTGAATATGCCCCGCGACCGGGGCCCACCCCTCTTGATCAAGCTGGTCCTTCTGTCGTCCCTGAGCAGTACCGCCAGCAGGTTTACTTCCAGAACGCGCCACCGATGCCACCGATGCCAAACCAGCATCGTGGTCGTCAGCCGCCATTCCAGCCTGAAGGGTACAATCCTCGTGGTGTTCCTCCTTCACGGAGTCTGTCGCCTCGCGCGCAAGAGATACCGATGACGACGGATAGGAAAGTACTGAGGAAGCGTAGTAAGGTTGGAAGCAGCGAGTCAATACCTAGGCCAGAGATGTATCAGCCAGCAGATGCGGTGAAGGAGATGAGCGTCAAAGAGAAGGCAAAGAGGGACAAGAGGGAGAAGGAGAGGGAGAAGGTTGAGGCCAAAGAACAAGAGAGGATGGCCAAAGAGAGGGAAAAGAACGAGGCTAGGGAGAGAAAAGAGAGAGAAAAGCAGATCAAGGAGAGGGAGAGGGCGTTGAAGGGGAAAGTCCAGGTGAAGGTGGCAGAGCCGAAAGCGGGTCAGAAAATACCGAAGAGGGTGCTCAGCAAGAGGAGAAACGATATGTAGTTCCCCCCGTCCGCACGGCCAGTCGGTCAGTTTTCATTTTCTCAGACTCATTTCGTCTTGGAACTGTCTATTCCTATTCATTCAGCTGCGTTTTTATCTTGTCATATGTTCTCCATACACGTTCCTCCCGCATCGCACACTGCACGCTCATTGTACATAACCACATACACATACACGAACATCCCGGATCCCCATCCTGTGCTATATCCCATAGATTGTATTTATATGCTCGCATACTCGCATACTCAAGTACCCACATCCATAGAAGCACTCAAATTACGTTCGCTTCCTAACATGTGCGCAAACCTAAGAAACGTTCATTATCTAACAAGGATGGGCCATGTGGAACAAACGGTAAGCGAATGGGGTGCACTGAGAAAGGCCGGTGTTTGGATTCCGGCGAAGTACTTCGTATACGCGTAGCCATAGATAAGATAAGTCAGCTGGAGACGTCAAAGTATCCACTTCTGCGCTTCTAGTGCCCGGTCATCACTTCTTTCTAAGGTCGATCCATGTGAGTCATCGTAACTTCCGAAAACGTTGAGGAGAGGAAGGACGAGCAGCGTGCGGATGAAGGGGGCACCATGTGTGCATTGTCAGATTAACTGAATAGGCCAGAAGAGGCCTTGACAACAAGAATGTGCGGATCGCTGCCCCAGCGCATACAAAAGCGAGCCGCGGATGGAACAAAATAGCAAGTCGCAACATGCAGTTCGCGTTCTTGAATATTTTCTTCGCCCTCGGCGTCTTGTTGAGCGTACAGGCAGCAATTGTCGAGCGCCAGACGGGGGTGCGTTCGTGCAACTGTGCTGGTGAGTGGGACACACATCGCTGTTGTGCAAGCGCGGCATTGAGCCATGGCTCCGTTATCCAGGAAGGAGTTTCACTACAACGGATGTAACGAACGCCATCCGCGGCGCTAGGGCTGGGGGATCTGGGTAAATTATTATTCCATTAGCCTGGCGAAATCTGCTGAAGGCGAGTTACTAGTAATTACCCGCACGTATACAACAACTTCGAGGTTCGTCCAAGTAGTCCGCATTAATGGTCCTTCGGCTGATAGTCGCTATGCAGGGCTTTTCGTTTAGCTGCACGCCGACTTTCTTCGAGTTCCCAGTCTTCCGGGGATCGGTCTACAGTGGCGGCAGCCCAGGTGCAGACCGTGTTATCTATGACCAGAGCGGTCGTTTCTGCGGTAGGTAGTGGTCCGGCATAGAAGATTGTGCTCTCCGCTGAGTCTTGAATAGCTTGCCTAACGCACACGGGAGCACCGACGACAAATGGCTTCGTAGAATGTAGTTTCTGAAAAGGATCGCAGTCACGAAATTCAATAGCGCTGTCCCCTTATTTGTCGCTATTTACCAAAAGCTTTGGAGTGGATGGCAGTCCGTATATAAGCGCCATGAAGACAATCGTCTCCAAGTTCCATTCCCCCTTTCCCATCACCCCATCAAGTATGGCCTCAACTGCTGCATCAGAAGCTGAATTGAGAAACGAAATCGCCCGTTTAACCGGTATACACCACCTTCTACACCAAAATCAAAATCTGCAGCTAATTGATTCAAAGCATCGATAAGCTATCACAAGGCTGGTCAGCCCAGCGCTCCAAGCTCAACAGCTTACTCAAGAAGCAACGCCTATGTCAACCCGCACTATCAAGTTCCTCAAGCTACCAAGCATATCCGACCAACATACTCCGTGTCTCATCCTACCCCAAGTTCTACTCTGTCAGTCTCGAATCAACCCAAGGAAGTCGTTCTAGGTGGTGTCGCTTTCAAATCGTCGGGACGATCCTTAGTTCGCAAAGGCCGTAAGTACATATTGTAGCAGTGAATATTTTCCCTTACTGTTGTTCCACAGTTCCGACCCCACCACCTCCCGCAAAATTCGTTAATTCCAAGAAGCCAGGACATGTACCGCCTCCAATCAAAGCGAGGCCTATACCCCGTCGCCGAGCTCCACCTGGCAATCGGAACCGTAATCTGACTCTGAACAACACTAAACGCCCTTACCAGTCTGTTCAACACCTCTACCAATGGAACTCAACACCTAAATCGTACTTGCACAGATCCCGACGCAACTCGAAACGAGCAAAGAAGTACGTCAATAAGCCATGTCCTCGGTTCACGACAACAGGTACGTCCAAGCCCTTTGTTGAGCAAGTAAGGCTACCTAGCCCGATTTTTTACCTAACGCGTTCCTTCTCGTTAATGCAGGGTCTTGTAATCGCGGTTTAACTTGCATGTATCAGCACGACCCAGCCAAGATCGCCATCTGTTGGAACTTCCTTCAAGGTAGTTGCACCAACACTGCATCAAGTTGTCACCTCTCGCACGACCCCATCCCGGAACGTACCCCGATCTGTGTTCATTTCCTCAACAAAGGGCGCTGCACCAGAGAAAAACTGTCCTTTCCCGCACGTCAATGTTGGTGCGCGTGAAGGTATATGTCGAGATTTTGCTGTCCTCGGCTTTTGCGAAAAGGGCCTGGATTGCGACAAGCAGCATGTCAGAGAGTGCCCCGATTTCGCGGAGCAAGGTAGCTGCACGACCAAGAGATGCAAGCTTCCGCACGTCATTAGGGCCAACCGCAACCGCAAAGTTGATGGCAGTATCCCAAAGCCTGGACCCGCCGCCGTCTCTGTTGTTGCTTCTACTGCTGCCACTGATCCTGATCTTAGTCCTCCGCATCTCACAGCAGAGAAAGCTCAGCTTGGTGACGAGTTCATCTCTCTCACCTTCAATGAAAGCGAGAGCAGTGATGAAGAACCCGAAGATGACTCTGAAGAAGCATCTGAGGGCGATGAGCCCGACGATACTGAAATGCAAGAAGATTAGCGTACATGATGATGTCGTATCTTAGTTGTGAAAATTGAATATGCTCTTGGAATTCATTCGCAGTGGACGTTACTTGAAAATCAGACCAATTGTTGCATCACAATTGGCTCCTGAACAGTGGCCGGTCATGTGACTGATCGTACTCCACGCGACGAGAGCAGCGATGAACTCTGGCCAACACCACCACATCCTCCATGCCAGCAGATATCGCCGCTGTCCGCACTGAAATCAAGGAATGGGAACGGTCTTTTAAAGAAACAAATGGAAGAGATGCGTCTATCGATGATATCAAGGAGCTTCCGCACATTGGTAGTGACAAGTGTTCCTTTGAATGCATATCTGACACTAACTCTTTTGCCAGCGGAGAAGTATAAGCTGTACAAGAGGCTGAGAAAGGTAGAAGCGCAGGCTTCTCAGCCCGTGAAAGCATCTACAAGTCGTTCAAGCCCCCCTTCAACCCCTCCGAGAGGCAAACCCCGGGATCCCTCCACATTAGAGGCACCATTACTCGTTCATTCACGTCACGCAGAGACGACCGCGCCCTTGACGTCGTTCAACCCCTTTTCTCCTCAAAAGAAGAAGCAGAAACCGAAGGAACACGTACCTACCCCACCCCAACGCTCCGATGCAAGCAAACACCTGCCTAATCCGTTCGCTACGCCCGTCAAGGGTCAAGGGAGAAGCACCGTCCTTCGACCAGAGCGAGACCTTACCCCTGAACCGTACCCGTTGATCAATCCTCTGGCACACCCGGAGCAGCAGCCAGCCCCGAACACCGCCATCTCTCGCGCTCGAAAGCGGCTGCGTGGAGAACCCGTGTCTCCATCCCCAAACAAACACAAGAGACGACGCGCTAACCCCGAAGTCCAAACATTTCTTTCATTCAAACCATTGGGACATCCTTCTACGTTGCATGGAACCAAACGCCCATCGGTATCAGACGACGAGGACAGTGACGCGGAGCAAGTGAGGAATCTGTCTTTCGTGGGTGAATCCCCAGTTAAGCAGCCATCTGGAGGCAAGTCATTCAAATCGCTCTTCGAGGACATGGCGCCCCTCCGTCTAGACACGAAGGGGAAGGGGAAGGCAGTTTCAAAGAACACCGTCATTTTCAGCGATCTCCCTAAGCTCGATGCCTATCCTAAACCGACGAACACAAAACCTAATAAGCTCACTTTCACGGAGGCCTCTCATCCCCTCAAGGCAGGCCCGTCGAAGCCCGTCGAGCAAGCATCCAAGGGGAATGCGAGGAAGAAGCGTCGATTAAGTGTATCTGGCGATCACACTGGTCACGATTCGAGAGTCGAATCGGAGAATGGTCCTAACTTATCGGAGGTCACAGTAAACGGCACTCAACATGCCATCAAGCTAATACCACCGTCGCCACCGCCTGCTGATCCATATGCCTCCAAACGTTATAAACAGAACACGAAGAGCGGCAAAGATAAAGCTGCCGCTAATAACCGGAAAAAATCAAAGAAATCTGAGATGGACGATAATGAGAGTAGTGATGGCTCTGATGAGTGGGATACCTTGCAGTCTCAGATTCGCATCGTCAATCCTAGAGCTGTGGCTCAGCAACGTACTGGAGATAACTTAGATATGGACTTGGAGCGGGACATAGAGGATCCTATCCTCGCATTGCCGCGTCATGTTGACACGCTACCTGGAGGACTTGCAGACGAACTGGTTGATCAGTCGACGACGCTTCTATCCACCCCACTGGCGAAACTCGCAGGTTTGTCTATTAATTCAGCCTACCCTTCGAAGGAACGTGGGTCGAACGAAGGACAGTTGGTCCGGGGATTGCTATATGGGCGACCAGCAAAGGGTCGTCTCTATGATCCGCGTAGAGGAGGCGAGATATGGGGTGTTGGGAGAGGGCGATGAAGGCGATGAAGATGGAGAAGACGATTTTGCTTGGGTTGGGGAGCAGCACCGGTGTCGACAGAGGACGGCACGGATTGACGTCGAAAGCTGAGGCAGTTACAGAGGAAGATGATGATTGGGAAGGCGAACCAGTTCCTTGGGAGGTCGGAGAGTTGTAACTTGCCAGCGCACTATTAATTCATTTCGGACTTCTGGGCACTGATTGGGCTCCCCGGTTAGCTTACACTGCAGTGTAGATGCGAACTTTCGACACATCAACCTTTTGACGGCTTCATGGTGCGCATGATGTGCCTTGGCCTTTTGCTGCATCCTCACACAGCATATTCCCTCCCAGGTTGTCACCAGCTTTTTTCCAGTTATCATTATGCTCATACACGCCTTGTTTGATGATCTAACCGACCCCGTGTCCTTCTACCCTTCTCGCCGTGCCTATCTTTTACCGCTCATAGCTCTTGGGACGCCATGAACAGTGGTTGCCGTGGTTGGATCACCCATCATGCATACACCCAGCGGGACTTGTACTTGTACGACGCGTGTGGGCTCCCGAAGGCGCTTAGAGCATTGCCCGGCTGCCCAAGCATCATGTAACCTCGCTGTTACCGGGCACGAGAGAAACATACACCATCGTATGTTGACCAGCGCCTAGAAGTTCCACAGTGTTTCTAGCTGTGCGGCACGCAGTGGATGCTCGAAATCAATATCTGTATCAGATTTTAATTTCTTGCGATCATCCTCGTTCAGTGAACGTGTCGTCTCACATTCGACAGGGCAATGTGTTTACGCGACATCCTTGAAACAACGTCGACAGGGCCCACTCCCCGGGCCTCATACCGAAGGAGACGTCAGAACTCAGAAGGTAGCTAGTAAACCAGCTCAACCCATAGTCACATCACCTCCTCCAGATCATCCTATTTCGCAACCTCCCCGCGTGTCCTGCCTCGCCGCCTCCCACCTGCGGAGAAGGAGCAAGGCAAGCATCATGTATGCCGCGAGGAGAAAGATGTGCTTCAAAAGCGCGAAGTCCAAGGCAACGAATGACTAACTATATGTCCTCGAACTCCGTCGTC
Source organism: Pleurotus eryngii var. eryngii (assembly GCA_029467805.1). Taxonomy (NCBI): domain Eukaryota; kingdom Fungi; phylum Basidiomycota; class Agaricomycetes; order Agaricales; family Pleurotaceae; genus Pleurotus; species Pleurotus eryngii. The sequence goes on from SZVJ01000018.1 coordinate 1,897,372, forward strand.
TCTGACGTTCTCTCCGCATTGCATTCCATCACACACACCAAGCGGAACACTCCCCATCGTCAGGACAGCACCGCCGGCAGCAGCTTCCTTCGCCGTAGAGATAGTACTATTTCAGTCGCTTCGTCAGTCAAGTCGACCACCAGCATCGCCAGTATCAAGAGCATCGCACGTTCACTCTTCAGACACAAACAGGAAGACATGGAGCCAGTCACTAAGGTAAAGGGCAAAGGAAAGGGCAAAGGAAAGAAGAGAGGTTCCGTGAACAATCCGGTGAACGCACAGCAAGCTGTCATTGCTGCTCGTGCTGCTGAGAACAACAAGTTCTATCAGTCCCAGTCCCCCATTACCGTCGTTCTGAGGGACCCGGTTGTGCTGGAGAAGCTGCTGGAGGGTATCCTTGACTCGACTGCCGGTAAACGAACGGTGTCCAGATTGGCACGAGCATGCAAGGCCTTCTCGGAACCGGCATTGAATGTACTTTGGAGAGACTTGTACTCTTTTATTCCATTGATAGGGATGTTCCCTTCTCCCCTCCTCCGCCGACCCAAGAAGCCTGGCCTTGGTTTGGTACGTTCAAAATATTCTGCTTACCATGGGTGGGATTCTAATCGCACCTCAGACTAAGGTGCCTGAGCAAGCCGACTGGGAGAAGGTTATTCTCTACGGAGACAAGGTTCGACGCATCACATACGATGAGTCGGCGAACAACGTCTCGACTACGGTGTTCCCCATTTTCGAGGAGTATCGTCCCAGGTGAGCTATTGTCGCAGCACGAGCCACGAAAAGGTCGCTAATTCGATGGATTAGGACATATCTTCTTCCCAGTCTCCGTCACTTAACCTGGCGCGCGGAGACGCCCGTCGGTCTGGATCGTTGCTTGATGTTCCTCAGTCCCGAGCTCCAGAGTTTGAACCTCGAGATTGGAACGAGGTTCCCTCAACTCAGCTCCTTCCTGAAGGACGTCTCCGATCGTACACGTCTGACATCATTCTCGTTTGCATCACCAACCCCCCTTCCTGACGACTTCACGGAGCTCCTGGCTCCTCAAACTGGCCTACATCGCGTGAACCTCGTGGCGCCAGGTGCCCTCTCCCCCGGTGCCGGCAGATGGCTCGGAGCCCTTCCACACCTCAGAAGCTTGCAGCTTGACTTGACGGGCCGCTCAGTGATAGCTGTCGAAGGATTCTTCGACATGATGCGTCCACGTTCTGGGGATTCTACTCCAGACTCGATCGGTTCGATAGACAGCGGGGTCTTCTCAGCAGATGAACTCGACTTCTCCGAGATCCGCAAGTCCGCGCTGAGGCTAACAGGCGACTTGCACTCGAAAGGAGCGTTTGCCAAGCTACGTCTGCTTCAGCTTACTGGGGAGGTCTCAAACATGGCCGTATTCTTGAAGCACTTGTCGAGCCGCTTAGCCCATCTTGAACTCGCAATCGAGGACCCACCCGACCGGGCAGACTGGCAAGACCTTTGCGCCGTTCTTTGCGAGCATTTCGGTCGTAGTCTTCATTCACTGAAGATCACTGCTACTGGCAGTTCGAAGTTCGCCGATCTCGTGCGGTCCACCACAAAGCTGGTATCCGGCGGAACCCATCTGCCTCTCGAATTCTTGTCGGCGCTTCCCGCTCTCAGGCGGCTAGAAATCGATCTCCCTGAATCCACGATATTCCATGCTGCTGACCTCTCCCACCTCGCCGTCGTTTGTCCCGGTCTTGAGGAGCTCAGACTATGCCCAACGGCGATCTTCCCTTCACAAACAGGCGCGCCGAAAATTACTCTCGAGGATATTGCACCGCTTCTACGCGCTTGCAGGAATCTCCATACCTTGTCTGTTGTCGTGAACGCTCAAGGTGGTAGCCAACAAGTCCTTCACCAACGAGACGTCTCGTCCGCATCCCTCCAACGATTACACATTGGCCATTCCTGGATACAGGACCCACTGCAAGTCGCTATCCTCCTCAGTCATTTTGCCTCCAGATGCGACACTCTTCGATGGTTTCATGAGCGCAACCGACCAGGGTACATCGAAGCCAACGATCTGGGTTGGCAGAAAGTAGCCGAAGCGCTCCCATTCTTACAAGACGTCCGGGAAATGGAGAGACAGGCTGTCGTGGTATCAGTAGTGGCACAGGAACCAGAGAAACCAGAGACGGACGAGAAGGGTGTTGATGCGACTGTGTCCACAAGGAGCCAAGGCGTCAGCGCCCCGCCCAACGACGTTTGAACTGTCCGTGCAAGCCTCGCCGACACTCGTTGAGGCATGTGTTGAGGCACTAGTGGAGCAAGTTTCTACATCCGTCGACGCAACCACTCCTACATCCGAAGCGAGTGTCGATGCGGTTGTAGAAACATCGGAGAGCTCTGTCGGCGCCGTTGTATCCACTGCTGAAATTGCCATTGACGCTGTCCCCGAAGTGGAAGTCGTACCCGAGGTCGACACCGCACCTGAGGTCAAACCTGCTACCATCCCGGAGGATGTCGTCGATGTCAGCGTCGTTTCCTCACCAACCTCTCCAACCTCCGTTTCCAACCACATCGACCCATCTGCATTTACACTCTCAAAAGTGGTGGAGGCCCTTTTCTCTTCCAGCAATCACAGCGAAACCACCCAACCAACTCCATCAGAAAAGAACTATGCCCGACCTTCATCATATGATCTATTCTTCTATGCAACCTCCGCCCTCATCTACTATCCACTCTTCCTCCCTTGAAAATTATCGATATGTCTATGTCAGCACTCCACCGAAAGGGTCGCGCTAGCAACGAGGAAGAAATGTCAGAAAAACAGGCCACCTCAGACCCTGCTCCCAATTATGATGGTACACCTATGGACAGTATGCCCGGCGTTATGACCCCTCCTCAAGTCCGTCCATAATCTATTGTTATTATGATTACCATGTCACTTACGTCTACTATTCTGTTTCCCTTTCCATTTGTGCTGGCACCGTACCAGGTTGTTGAAATACATGATCCCTTAACTTATTATACCCCGAAATTTGATAAAGTAAACGAGCAGGCTCCTGCAGCAGAACTTCAAGTTGAACGCGCGTCAGGAGAAGTCCTGGTTGGGAAGTGGATTAGACAGGGGCTTCCTCTGAATCAAACAAGCGCAAAGATCACTGCGACGCGCGTTGGACTGTCTCGATCACTGAAAGTACCTCAATTTATCATGTCTGACAACAGGAGACAAGAAAAGGACTTCTCACCGGAGGTGGACGCTTTACTGCCAGAAGCCGAGAAGCTCATCAAGGTGAGTTTCAGCGCCCTTTACTTCCTGAGTTTCTAGCTGACAAGGACGAAGGCAGGGAAGCTTCAAGAGGGTCTCGACAAGCTCTTTGTCCTCGAGAAACAGACGCGAAATGTACGGTGATCTCAACTAGTGTACTTGCTATCTAGCTAACTAGCTTATAGGCAGCCGATCTTGCATCGACTTCACGACTGGTTTCCGCGATTGTTCAGCACTGCTACTCTGCGCGGGATTATACATTATTGAATAATAGTATCTCGGTTCTAGCCAAGAAGCATGGACAAACTGAAGGGCGCAGTGCAGATGATGACCGAGAAGGTCATGGAGTGGCTGGAGGACATCAAGACGCGAGAAGGGGTTGACAAATGGCTGGAATTACTAGAAACACTGCGCGGCGTAACGGAAGGCAAGGTCAGTGTTGCCTTGGATATGTCTCACTTCGTTGCTTAATATCTGAACAGATATACCTCGAAACACCGCGCGCTCGAGTGACCTTGTTGTTGTCTCACCACCATGAAGTTCTTTCAAATGACCCAAAGGCCACACCCGAGAATGCTAAGAAGTCGCTTCGCACGGCCGCTGAGCTTCTCTCCGAGCTCCAGGTGGAGACTTACTCGTCAATGGAACGTAGGGAGAAGACAGAGTTTATTCTTGAGCAGATGAGATTACTTGTCGCTGTCGCACGCCAGAAAGATGCGGAGGCGGGGAAAGAGGGAAAGGATTCGCTGTCTGGTGGTGACCCCGAATGGACCAAAGTGAGAGTTGGAGGTCGCAAGATCAATGAAGAATTCTTGAAGGAGAAGGAGAACGAAGTAGGTAATATAACCTTTCTGGTATATTCATTGCTCATTAGTACACCACAGGACCTTAAGCTCAAGTTCTACGACCTTATGATACAACACGCTCTACACCATAGCTCGTACCTAGACGTTGCCAAATATTATCAGAAAGTATGGGAAACCCCGTCCATCAAGGAGGACGTGACTGACAAAGGCCGAATCGTGAGTGCGGCTTCCTCATCTCAATGTTGAATCTCATTCCCCTTATCTACGCAGGCACTTGAGCATATTACATACTATGTCGTCCTCGCGCCACATAACAACGAGCAGGCTGGTATGCTGCACGGTCTTTACATTGACCCAGCACTAAAGCCGCTGGAACTACACTAGTATGTCTCAACGTACTGGTCCCGTCGCGTGTTCTAACTTCAACACAGTAACCTCGTCAAATCCTTCCACACCCATGAACTTATGAGGTGGCCAGGTATCGAATTGCTATATGGCTCTTTCCTACGGCAAACCCCTGTCTTCAGTCAGGAGAAACGATGGGAAGACCTGCATACACGAGTGATTGAGCACGTACGAGTTCTTTCTTACTGACGCTCGCCATTATCTCACCGTATCATAGAACATCCGCATCATAGCAGAATACTACTCACGTATCACCATTCCCCGTCTAATGTCCCTCCTTGATCTCACTACCCAACAAACTGAAGAAACCCTCTCGCGACTAGTAGTCTCCGGCACCATCTGGGCACGGATAGACCGACCAGCTGGCATCATAAATTTCCGAGCGAGGCGAACTGCCGAAGATGTGATGAACGATTGGAGTTCGGACATGCAGAGACTGCTGGGGCTCGTGGAGAAGACATGGATGGGAATGAACGCCGCCCAGGCAGCGCAGTCTCGTGTTGCAAAATCGTAATATATAGGCCCTTGTTTCCTTCACTTTACATCATCGTAATATCTTCCAGCAACCGAATATTGATGGCACAATTCGAGGCGTGAAGGGCGGTACAACTCGCGTTACAGGGTAAGTACAGGACAATATCCAATGTGTGGTTAATAGATGCAGTTCTATCTAGATGTGTGGCTGTCTGCAACGCGAAGCGCAGTTATCCAGAGGCAAGGTATCATCGAGAGAACATCTACGAATGCATGAGTAGATCAAAGCTTGGCTCTCACAGCCCTATCCGCACGGGCCTTGTCTCTAAGAATTCTTCTGAGTAGTTTGCCGCTCGGGCTTTTGGGTATCACATCTATGAACTCAACTCCTCCGTCCAGCCGCTTGTACTTCACTTTGTTGTCTGCGACGTACTATCAAGGGGATTAGCGGACGATCCTCCGAAGAGTGACAAGACCCTTACCTTGATTATCTCAGCCTTGACCTTCTCAGCTTCTTTGGGGTCCTGAACACGAACAGCAACATCGGTGCTGGGTACGACGTAAGCCATTGGGATCTCTCCACTGTAATCATCCAGAAGCGGGATCACGGCCACGTCCGCGACGTATGGATGCCCGAGAAGATGTCCTAAACGGGCTTCTTCAGCTTCTTGGAACACATGAGGGTAAGTTGACAACCTTCTAGTTCAGCTGGTGGCACTTGGAAGCCCCTGACCTTGATCAATTCCTTGAATCGCCGTCAGCAAACCAGCCGATGTATATTGAAGTGAACAAACCTTTAACCTGTCTACAACGAACATCTCGCCTTTTTCGTCAAAGTAAACTTCGTCGCCAGTGTGCACCCATCTAAACATTGTCAATACCAGACGAGCACGATATTATTCAAAGGATTCATACCCGTCCACAAAGGTTTCTTTAGTCCTGAGAGGGTTTTTTAGTCTATAGAAAGTACTGAGGCAGAGTGAGGTGACTCACGCTTGTTCGTTGTTGTGATACCTCAACGCCATGTTCGGGCCAGTGATGACCAACTCTCCCAGTTCACCAAACACCACCAAGTGTGCCATCCTGTTTTATCACTTTCGCGGCGCAGCCAGGCATCAATATCCCCACGGAGCCGTTTCCAAGGCGCTGCGACGAAGGCGTCGACGTGACGGCGGTAGCAGTCTCTGTCATTCCGTAACCTTGGCTAACGATCGCATTGGTGAGGACTTTCGACACTTGCAAAGGTAAGCTCTATCGAGAGTGGGGCGGCACCACTCCATGTAGCCTTGACGTGGCTCAAATCGTAATTTTTCACGGCGGGATGCTATCCAACCATGTTAGACGTCTTTTGAGAGTGGATGTGCGGTATAGGCTTACCTTGGAAATCAAAACGAGCATCGGCGGGACAATCCTGTTGGTAAATGATGTCAGTATGATGATAGAAGAAACGAGTACAAGGCAAATACATTAGGTCGGTGATTCGATAACGAACAACGCTACCCAGGAAGTCCGTGAAGTTGAATTTTGGGATCACAACTATCGACATCTATATAAAAGTGAGACTCGGCGGACATGAAAAACAAAAGGGGTCCTCACCGCGCAGAATAAAGCGAAATGAAGCTTCGCAACGGTATTAACATTGATGTGCATGCTAGATATCGGTGGACTTACGTTGACAATGAGACCATAGATGTCTGTGAGGAATTCAGTCAGTCTCAACGGCTAGGTGGCGACACCGCGATACTCACGGAAGAAAGGCAACACAGCCGTGCATACACCCCCAACAGCGAACCTAGCCTCTTCCGGAGGAATCGTAGGGTCGTTGATTGCATGGTGAACGGCGACCTGCACTACGTTCGCGATAACAGCGAAGTGGGAAATTGCGACTGCCTGTTAAATCGATATCATTTAGTTGTGCACACAATAACGACAATATGTCACATACCTTGGGCTTGCCCGTTGTACCGCTGGAGAAACACAGGAAAGCGAGTTTCGTTTTGGCTTCCCCCGCTTTGAGACGACGCTCAACAAATGAGACGGGCTGTCTCAAGCCAAATTTGATCATCTCGGGGACGGTCTTATACGGAGACCCTGGTGCAGAGTCCAAGACAATGACACGATCTTGGGGAATACCTGCCACGGTGGCAGCCTCGGCGGCGATTCCGAGAGAGCCTGGGTGGGCAAAAATAATAGTAGAGCCGCTGATTTGCAGCTGGTAGACCAGTTCATCGGTCGTGTATGAAGGGTTGGCGGTGCTGACGCCAGAGATGAGGTATAGTAAAGGGGGTTACAAGCGAGACACTCACGACACGGTCGCTCCAAGGCGGTGAGCAGCCCAGACAAGGACAGGATAGTCTGAGCGAGAGAGAGGTTAATTCTCCGACTATTCAACGTATAGAGTCGGCTACGTACCAACGTGGTTGCTGCTGAATACGCAAACTTCCCCGCCATTTAGTACGACCGTTTCCTCTGTCAACACAAGATAAAAGAACGCACCAACATCATTCTCTCCGATGCTATACTGGATCTTCAAAGCATTGGCAAGACCGTTACTCCGTGCTCGCAACTAGACGCGCGTATGGATGAGTAACGGCGTCAAACAGACAGAAGAAACATATGCACCTCCTCAAAGCCAACTTTCGTTCCTGTGACATCGTCGATCAACCACGGTGTTCCATGGGGCCTAACGGGGCGTGTGGGATGATGTGAGTCTAGGATGAACTGAGGGATGGTCAGGTCATCCGGGATATAAGGTGTCGGTGGGCCACGGAAGATGGTCATCGCAGGAAGGTGGGGGGTGGATGGGGAGAGCCAAGGAACGTATCGGACGTACCTATATTTACGGGTGCGGGGGGTAAATGATTGAAATATTGTCCCTGGCGGGATATGTTCCCTACCGACCGAACACCGAACCGGTAGAACAAGTTACCGGGCCGCCTGATTGATAGCGACTCTGAGTCTGAGTTCTGACGGAGCCAAGAATGCAGACGTCCTCTTGGAATCATCTCCATAATCATCTCCATCCATTGGTTGAGACGACCGGATACGAGCGCCAGTGTAAGCTTCTTGGACGGATTTGATGAGGCGTCCACAAGTACACGACATGCGCCGCACTCCGCCAACCTCAAGCGAGGTCGGCAATCGCACGAGCGGAGGCTCTTGCGATCAAACTGCTGAACAAGGATATGATTTAGTCTTCGTAACTTCGTAGGTTCCCCCTATCTTCGGTAACAACAACCTAATCTGAGTTCAGCGCGAAGCAAAGCCTTCGCCGAATGGCGACAAATCAGCGCACCTCGAATTGAATTTTGACGCTTCTGTGACTCCGAATATTGACCAATCCAATGTTACCAGCGCTACAGCTTCCGGAGGTCGCGGCGTTTGTCGTCGACACACCGAAAATCGTGATGACGAACTGTGGCTGCATCAAAGCTAGAAGTAAGTGTCGGCTCAAAGACACCTAGCCTACCACGATGTCTTCGGGTTGCCGTCTCGGAAGAGTCGATGTACGTCTTACATCGTTCGCAAGCTTTCGGGCTTCAACAAAGCGGTGCTTTGGGAGGTACGACGAAGTCTACGAGGAGGTTCAGCGCCTCTGTAGATTGTGGCATTCCTGTCGAGATGTGCAGTCGTCTACCGCATCCAGATGTAAGCTTCTCTGGGCAAGCTCAAAGTCTGTGAGTCGTTGAAAGGGCACGCGTAACTGCAGTCACGGTAAGCCCTCCTCGGTCGACTCAAAGTTCCTACCAACTTTGCAGTCGTTTTCTATTCGCTTAGGGGCTTCTGAAGGAAGTTGAGCCAATGGTGACCTTCTGGTGATCCCTGACCCAAAGCTTGCGGCTCGGAGGAGCCACTGGTTGCCCAACCTGGGGTGATCAAAGCACGATGTATTGAGGTGTGTGTGCGTGTCGTCAGATGTTTGTTTGTATACGATAAATAAAAGGCTTGAACAGGAGTTTAATCCGCAACCTTCACACTGGGTGCGTGTGAGCATATCTTGCGGCAAAATATTGAGAAGGAATGAAAGAGATAATCCAAATAGAGTAAACATTTCCCACATCCTGTTAACTGAAACATATTCCGGAAATCTTTCTCAAATGGTAGCATAGAATATTGTAAAAGAAATGTTACTTTATCCTGTATATCTTTCCATATATGTTCCTTATATTCATTGACTATGTATGTAGTAATCTTCCTCAAATTATAGCAAATATATGCTAAATGAGTTCCAAGAGTTGTTGTGCAGACCATATAAATGTTGTTCTAACTAATTTACCATTAATACTTGCCAGAGAATTGCGAATGCAATTTCAGTAACTTGTAGCATAGAAAGCAAACAATATTTAAAATAACAACACCCATATCTTACAAAAATCACTTGCTTATCCTACACTCCAGTATATGAATGAAAGTCTAGATAAGGTCCACTATACTATAGTACATGTTTCACGATGATTTATCTGAATACTTCGAGAGAATATAGTTCAAAGTGATCCAGACTACTGTTCACATATTCTAGTCCATAATCTGAAAACAATATTGAACATATATTCAAAATGATATATGTTATAATATTCAAGAAACATGGAAAGATTATTCAAAATAAATGCTGGAATAAAGTACAAGGTCAAGATAATTGTGCCAGTAATTCTGAGAACAATCTGGCAAATATCACCAGCAAATATCTCTGGCAAATCTGGTAAATTTCACTGGCAAATCCGGGAAATATCTCTGGCAAATCCGGCAAATATCTCTGACAAATCTGGCAAATATCTCTGGCAAATCTGGTAAATTTCACTGGCAAATCCGGCAAATACTTGATCGCTCAGACCCCTGCCGCACTCAATTCTGGACTACACATATTATTTTATTACTTGGAGATAATAGTAACCAATAAGTAACAAAGTAGTATCGTACATCCAACATCGGAGAGGGAGAGCACGTATGAAGCTGGGTGAAATATGACAGCATGGCCAGGTAGCGGGGAAACGAGACAGAGCAGGGCAGAACAGAACACGCGAAGCAACACATACATAAGTGTGGGATAGACACTGGGAGGTGACAAAAGGGCACTGGATGAAATAGAGGTGGGTGCGACGAGTGGGATATATATTGACTATGGTTTACGATGAGATAAGACCTATATAAGTGCTCCTCCTCCTTGTAGGCTCGTTTGAGGAGAAATGATGGCCTTGACGCCATGTTTGCCAAGCGGGGAGCATCCAGCCGTACCATTGGTATCAACCAGGGGATTCAAGCCGCGACGACGCCGGCTATCCCAATGGCACCCTGTGTGTCGGTCAGAAAATCTCGACTCGAGGTTCCGTTCCATCCACGGTGTCAGGCAACCTGCTCAGCGCGCTGCTGAGGATTCCAAGGCCGAATGATGGAAGTGTCATATGAGAAATCCGGGCCCTCGTTCGCCATGGTGACCACAGACGGTGACGCCGCAAGGGCAGAGGATTCATAAGCGATGGAAAGGTAGTCACGGGAGTCGCAGGAGCTGAGCGGGCAGTATCCAACGGGCTTGATGGCGTTACGCTGGCTTGGAGTGGGAATTAATGATGATTCGCTGATACTCGAGACAGACGATAATGGTAGCAGTGGGGTCGAAGCTGGCTCTGTACCGATAGGCGACGGACCAGGTAACGAACTTTCCGTCGGTTCCGTAGCGGAGAATGGTATTGACGATGGGGTTGGCACTGTTATTGGCTCCGACGATGGCGAGAAAGAGGGCGTTACTTCGTCCAGAGTGATCGACAGCAGAGATGAGATAGATGGAGGGAGAGACGGCGGCAGTGGTACGTTAGCCGGATCGAGGAGATCGTCTCCTTCAGACTCTGTCGTGACCATGGTTGGGACTTCAAACGGCGACGGCAATATACTTTCCATTTCTGCCTCCTCTGGTGACTCATCCGAGAGCACCAACTCCTTCTCAATCTGTTCTTCTTCCGCAATGTCAGGCTCGACGTCGAGTTCTATATCTGAGTCTAAATGCAAAGACGACGAGGCCTGAGCTCGGAAGGAATTTCCCTGGGCTCAATGGCGGTGAGATATTCAGTGCCAGGCTCTGAGGGACAAAGTTCTGCAGTGATGTATTCTGACGGCTCAGATGCCGTAGCGTAGTCCGTAGATGCAGCCTCGTCCGCAGTACCATATTCAGATTCGGAAGGAATGTTAGGAAGCGACTCGAAGGCCGTCGAAGCTGGAGACGCGGCCGTGACGTACGAGCCACTACCTTCCGATGCAGAAGCGAAGATGTCTGAGGAGGGTGCTGAGGATGGTGGGACTTCAGATAATCCGCTGCTTGACGCCGTAGAATAGCTGTACGTCAAGTAGGAATTCAAGGTGAGAGCCGACATATCTGAGGAGTGGCAGACATCATAGCCAGTGTCGTCGGAAGATCGAGTGCCAGACTGAGTGTAGGAAGAGCTAGACATGGTGTTACTAGAATTTTCCTTGTCAGAGGCTTCGTCTGAGCTGTACGGGAAGCCAGAGGAATTCGACCTCGAGTTCGACCTCCCTGTTCGCCTTGACAAAGCGCTTGACCTAGTCAACGGCGTACGAGTCAATCCCGACGAGTCCGAATCATGCGAATCACCAAGGTAAGAGGCGGAGTCTGTACGGCGGTACGACATTGTGCACGAAACGACATTCGTGTCCGAATTACCAGAAGTGAGACCAGAAGTGAGACCCGTCATGGTGTTGGTGGCCGTGAAGCCGGTAGACGTAAAGCCGGTAGTTGTCCTATCCCTACCTGTCGATGTCAATGGTGTACAACGACGTAGTCCGAGTATCTCTGGTTCCTGAACCAGCGGAAAAAGAAGGCCTCATCAGAAAGGTCAGTCGACGATCCATGAGGAGTCGAACTACCACGAGCGCTCCCGTAACAAAGACATCTTTGCCAAGGGACGAACCACTTTACAAAGTCACTGGGGAACCACCAAGAATAATGCGACTCGCAAACCCAAGACCTCGAACCACCGCGAGACGGAGCAATAACTCGAGGGTCGCCACGATGGATGTATCCCTGCCCTAAAATCGCAGTGTCGTCGACAGTTCCCGTGTGATGAGTCGAAATGAACGAATTGGTTCTGGAGAAGGTAGACAATGGATCGAGAGCCAACACTGGACGAGCTGGATTTGGTGTCGATGGAAAGGATCGTTCGCATGGAGCCAGTTGGCGACTGAGTCCGAGACGGCAGAGTGGCCGGAAGTAGTTCGCTGGATATGCGGTGAACCCACTTCGACCGCTCGTGAACACTTTCGGCCGAGGACAAAATGATACAAGTACATGAGAGTCCTCATCTGCTCGTAGCTACTGACGACGAGCTTGAAGAGGTCTTCTACACAGGGACCAAGGCTTAGGTGAAGGCCTAGGGGATGAGGAAATCGGTTATGATTGAAGTGAAGATTCAGGCGCATCGTGGCCTGATGCAGATTAATCATTACATAACTTAGTTGCCAGCGATGGTGCGGTATGTTGCCAATTTTCCCAAAGCGGAGATCGGGACTCGGAATGGTCAGTTGCCGAGTCGGAAGTGCCGACTTTCCCAAAGTAGAAGAAAGTGCCGAGTCTCAAATGCCGACTCTCGCAACGAGGGGTAGGGATTGGATGATTTAATTTAAGTAGAACACGGTTTTTGAACAGAACATAAATTGACCCAAACGATATTACATTGGCGCGTACAGAATTATCAAGAGATGTTTAGGTGGTTGCTGAAATGAAGTAAAGTAACACGCCTAATAATCCGGCGACATAGTGCGCCACGATGGCAAATAGGAAAAGGTTAAACACAAAAGGGTGCTCGTCAACCAAGCTACCGATGGTTTCTCCAAAAGAAGCAACACCATTTTCATCTTCGACATCAGCTTCGTCCTCGGCTCTCACCAGACGACAGACAACAACACCTATATTTCGGAGGGTGAGATTGAGCAGGGAATGGGAAATTTAAAGATCTACCATCTTCAATTGTCACTGCGAGGACGAATAAGCCCACTGAGTCTCCGAGGGGGACGGGTAGCACGGACATTGTGATGGGTAGATGTTAGAGTGGGAGGATAGTACGAGGGGGGGCGAAAATGGGCGAGAGAATGACAGTATGGGAGAGGGTGGTTGTGTTATTGTGCGGGTGTGCGGGCGTGCGGGTGAGTGCGGTTATAAGAAGTGTGTGGTAGTTGGTTGAGTGTGAGTGTTGCTACGGGGCTTCTTATATAGAGCTCCTGATAGAACAAACTATAGAGGCACCAAACGATGTGAAAGAGTGAAGAATAACTGCTTTGTGCTCTAATGGCACTGACATTGTTGTGGCACTGGTGAGCAAACCATAGTTAACTGAAAGAGGGACCAAGCGATGTGAAAGAGTGAAGGATAAAGCTGCTTTGTGCTCTAATGGTACTGGTGCGATTCATTGCTTTGAGGAAGTGTCGCCATTGATGATTATCCGACAAAGGTTCCTAGTATTCAAAAAATCCATAAGTTCCCGAACAATCGGCAAAATGGAACGATTGTTGAGTCCTTGCGGCGTTGAAGCTTTGAAAATTTGAAGAATAGCAGATTCATCTCGCTGTGCCTCGGAACGTTGGGCGGGGATGATTGGTTGCACCCACAGAGACGGCGCGAGGGGTGCACGTTATCGTAGATCGTGAACACAAAGAGGTTTCGGTTCGGAGTTGCGACTTGCCAATTTTCCCAAAACGGATATTGGATCAATTGCCAAGCCCCGAGCCCCGACTTTCAACCCAAAATAGAAAATTGGTGTCGTGGAAGGATGCTATCGCTGGTGCCAGAGGACATGCCGTCGCAGTTCCGAGCGTGATGTTCGCGGCGAGAAGGTGTGAATAAGCATGGCGGGAAGTGAAGAGAAAAGAAAAGAGAGACGAACATTGCATGCTCAAAGTCCGGAGCCCGCGATGGCCTAAGTATATCAAGTAATCGACCGTATGTACCACGATTTGTGTTTGCCAGGTTTGCCACCTCTTGCCACTGAGTTCTGACGTACGAACGGGATGCATACGATGAACACAGGGGAACGAAAGGAGGAGCGACGAGCGGAAGGTTGAAAGTGAGTAGGTACTGCGCGCACAAAGCCGACGGCGACTAACCTACTATTGGTGCCGTTATCGACGACTTCAAAAACAGGAACGCAAATGCAGACCCACACTCCCAAAACACCAGAGACTCGCACACCGACACCGACGCCAGCGCAGGTGCAGACGCAGCGCTAGCAGCGTGAACGGCGTTCAAGGTCTGGAGCGGGACAAAAAAAAAAAAGAGTCTAATGGACGGGGCAGGCGGAGAACGAAAGAGTCAGAACGCACGACGCAACGCCGACGTGGACGAGGACGACAACGGCAACGATGATGACATCGGGGATATGAACGCGAACGAGGAGAGGAGAGGAGAGAAAAAGAGGAACGCCAGGTCACTGCACCACGGCGGCACGGCGAGCGAGTGAACGACAACAACAGGGAACGCAAACGGAAAACGGCAGGAACGACTTGCAGATGTCGTCGAGGACGACTTGGAACGGGAGCGATTGTGCGACGATGTAGCCGACTCGCGATCGTTTGGATTTGCAGTGGGAAATTTCGTTGCTCGGTCCACGTACTGCGAGAAGGAAAAGGCCAGCAGAATAATGAAACGAGGTGCAGCGACGGGACGACACGAGCCAATCGACACGGCGCAAAGGGCGCAAACAAAGGGCAAAGGGAACATGGACAGAAACAGAAACAGAAGACGAAACCAAACGATAGAAGCGCGGAGAAGGCGAACAGAGGACGCAAGTGAGACGAATAGTAGATAACGACAGCGGGGGAAGGGTAGAGCTGGACACGTACCGAGTGTGCGTTGCGGGCAAGCCTGCCAGCACGCGCTGCGTAGACTTGCTGAGTATCAGATAACTTCGGGTCTTAGTTCTAGGGAGCCATAACCGATGACGACGTTTATAGCAGATAGGGCAAGTAAAAAGCTGACGAACAAATGGGTTAGAATGGGAGGGCAGACACCCGACCAAAGCCAACGCACGACGCAGTCAAAGGGAAAGCAGGGGGGAGAAGGGAGCAGGAGGAAGTGAGTACGTACATTTCGGTCAACATGCTAATGGCGAACCGAGGTGGGCTCGTATCAGCGCCATCGAGACTTAGTGGCGCGCGACCCGCAGTGTATCCACCATAGGTAACCCGTTAAGCATCAAAATTGTAACAACATCAGATAGACACGCAATAAATTGGTTTGCAATGGGGAATAGCTTGCCTGCGCGGCCGTCGAGACGAAGGATGCCGGAATAAACGCTACCGGTTCCAGGTTCGTACGGCGGATGAATGCGCGCATTGGCCAACGATGTGCGACCGCCAGACGGGTCAGAGTATTGCTCGTTTCGTCAAGTCCCCGCGAGGGCGTTATTCGCAAACTCTTCAGAGGATTCGCAGGGCCGGCGCAGAAGGAACCTCGAATTTGCTCCTGTTAAAGGTCAGCACGACAGCGATCGATACGCTAAACGAACCTACCATCCCGGCAATCGAAATCGATATGACAGCATGCGTCATGCGTGCCCTGACTCTGAGCTTCGGCTGGAGGAATCTCGTTCGAAATAGCACCGTATCGCGTGCCTGGGCCGGAGAACTTACCGCTCGGGACGGAAATTGATGGAATCACGGAAGCCATTGTTTTGAGGGGCGGTGGGTAGGTTTGTTGCAGAATGATAGAATGAAGGATGGGGATGTGGTTCGAGCAAGCAAGCACCGGGATACTAGGCACGGCGGGAAACACAAAGTTCGGCGCTTAGATCGTCAGCTTCAGGGAAGCGTAAGCGCCCAAGAGAGATCCTTGCGACTTGCGATCACGATGACTGAACGGGGAGGTAAGGATAGTACTCTGGCCTTTCGAAAAATCACTTCATAGTAGAACTCGAAGAAATGGAACGAGTGATGTGAAGGAACAACGTGAGTTGAGTTTTCGTATTTCGAGTTCGCGCTCCTGGTTCTGATGTCTGGACGAGAAGCGGGAGGCTTATTGTCGTGTTGATGGTCCCTATGTCTTGCTACACTCCCATCTTCATTCATCCTTGGCTCTCCCTTCTTCCTAGCGTTCGGAGTGGCGGCGTTCAGACGTCTGCGACATCACTCGACGCGCACTTGGAATTCCTCCCGTAATCGCCCCGCCGCAACTGCTAGCGGGCACCGCTTTCAGCCAACTCGAACCTTTGACGACCCGCCAGGCACCGAACGTGTCCCCTCTCCTATGCAAGCGTGCTGCGTGATAGGGTTGGGATCCCTTTCGGAGATGTAGGCCAACCGGGCGCTGCTGAGAGCCTTAGGGGGCTGGAAGGGGGTTGAACGTTGGCATCGTCGCCCTCTGCATCCTGGTAAGTTCGCGCTCCATCTGACTCGAGTCAGCGCTCACCGACGCTACTGTGCTTCGCAGAGTCCCACGAACGCCCAAGAGCAATTGCTCCTAGATCCTACGCTACTGCTGTAACGATGCGGACCCTGCGGCAACAAATGAGGGGGGACATTGATGTTCCTATGAAAGCATGGCGACTTGCACACCTTCGCATTTTTTTTCCAGTATGTTGTCCCTCTGCCTCCCCCTCCTCGATGCGCAGTCGTATTCGACGAACGGCGATGCACCCCCCCCCCCCCCCCCCCCCCCAAGTTCCTGCGTATTCGCAGCCGTCTCTGTCCCGGCAACAATCTTTAGGATCAAGGCCGGTAGACGCGATGGCGTGTCGACTGCGGCGCTCGATTGGCAGCGTGCCCACTGTCTTCGATGTTCGGGGTTTGGATTCTCTTCCACGTGCTTGGTCCCGATCCTAGTGCAAGATAGGCCTTCATGTGCCTGTGCCCGTGCTGGTCCGTCCATTCCTCGTCCTCGGTTCCGATGCCAGTGCCAGATGAATGCCAGATGAGCCCCTTCTATACTTGAGCAGCACAAGTTAGAGCGCCCCTTTCCCGTCCTCGATTCTGGTGCCAGTGCCAGATGGGCTCCTTCTATGCCTGCGCCTGTGCCCGTGCGTCCCGTCCTCGGATCCGCCCAGCAATTTGGGTACGTGGGTGTGGGCCGTTGGAATTAAGGTGGACCGTGGGCTGAGTGAACGAGGGCCGTGGAGGGAGGTTTATCGTCTATGATCGCGAAGTTCAGTGATACCCAGTAGACGATGCTCGCAGCTCACCTGGGGCATGGATCGGATATGCAATGAGACTATGAGACTCCGAGCAAACAACTTCTGCCTCCAGAAGTGTACGTCGCCGCTGTGTCGAGTCACCCAACGGCGTATACTAGGTTGCGCTCTCAATCATCAACGTCAATCATCAACGTTTTTGAGCGGTTTCTTCTCGCAGTCGAGGGCGCATGGTACACTCCTTCAGCATTTGAAGCTTGAATAGCTCACTGATGAACCTGATGAGATAGAGACCTTCACGCATGGCAAAGGGAGGGGCGGCGAAGACAATGGTGGGCGCGTTTTTCGACTCTTCTTAAATCCTGACTGTGGGAACTCGGCATACATTGCCGGGCACATAAGCGGAAATCGGAAGCCATCTGTCGGCGATACTCGTCAACGAGTCGCTCGTATTGTAGCTCATAATATTTAGAACGATGACAACGGAACAACTCGGCAGAGTAGAGTAGAGTTTGGTATGACACATCGCAGTGTCCATGGTACATGGCGAAGCGGACACGTGTCCCGATGGCGAACTGCGCGACTGCTAGTACTACGGACCCAGCATGTATACGATGATCACCTCGACCTCGGGTCACATACGTACCGAGGCAATGGACATACAGTATATGGTTCGTCACCTAGCACGTACATTAATTCATCACTCATATTCGTTCTTTGCTACGTACTACCATGTACTAACATCATATGACTGATCCAACAGATGCAGGTCAGGGCTACGTAAGTTATAGATGTGGACAAAAAGTCCTGCTCGAGTGACATTACTTGGGGGATCGATGGTAAATATAAGTCCAAGCTCGCACAATATCGTCGGGACTATGACATGGACAGGGATGCAGTTTGGAAAGGGGGAGGATGCTTGAAAGCAGCCCCTGGCACGTGGTGGACACTGTCGAAAATCGATATCGATGCGCAAGTGCGACTGTGCTGTGAATCCCGCCCAATCGGCCATCAGATCCTTGTGGTTGAAGTGGATGTAGAATGAGGTAAACAACTTGATATGTTCGCGATCATCTTCTGGTAAGGAGAGGTCAGAAGACAGCATGTATACATCCTGAGTGATTCTGCAATGATGACGGTGTTGTTTCCAGTCGTGACGCTGGCACTTGACCGAGCAGTAATACACTGACGAGCATCCGCCGCAAATCTGTAATAATTTTTTGCTGCGACGCGTCGTTGCCTTGCACTTCCATGAGGTTAGCGATATAACGTTTCCAGAGATAGATTTCACTCACAGCATTGCATCTAGGCCGGATAAGGTCCTTTGCGACGAGCCTGTGTAGCAAACGCTGCTCCGCAATATACCGGATATTGATGTTGGTTGATTTGCGGTAGTCTGGTGAGGACAGTACCTCCAAGACAATGCGAAGAAATGGAAGACGCATGCATTGTGTTACCACTTGAATGACAACGTAATCCAGCGGGGTAAGCCTAGTCCCTTCAGCCCCCCCAGAGTCTCCAAAGCCTTCTTCGATGAGCGCAAAAAGAGAATGCACCCCTTCCCTTCGACCACGCGTTGCCAGCATGAGAATGTCGAGGCAACATTCGAACCCAGATTCGGTGTAAACATCCTCAGACGGTGCGGAGTCAAAGAACACCATTGCGTGCATTATCAGCCGCATGCGTTTATAGCGAGAGATACAGTACGACTCTGAGAGGGGGGTTGAGACGACGGCGCGCCGGATCAGCTCGACCAACTTGAGAACAAAACTCCTTCTAGGTTGGTCCACTCTTGAAGACGAAGGAAGAACATGTTTCAGCGTAGCCAATGCACTTGATAGGAGCTGTGGGTCTGGCTTCGGATCGAGGGAAGTGTAGGCAAGGTTTGCAATTGCCTCGATCAGATTGACGATTGGGACTCCACGGAGGTGCTCATTAGAAGAATGGCATTGCCAAGCATCGACTGCCAGAGGCAGAAACATGCCCACGGTATCAGATGGACGACGAGTGGCCGCAAGGGTGATGGCTGTCTTTGAACAGGATCGAGGAGATAGAAACGTATAGATAAAGTTCGTCGTAACCTCGAAGCGATGTTGCATGGACGGAATGAAACGTTCTTTCTGCAGACCGAGGCATGGGAAAGGAGTGGCATCGCATGATTCAATGAGCTGCTTGGTCAGGGCGATAATGGCGGGTAGATTCTGAGTCAACCGCAACATGAACATCCTATAATGGATGCCGTTAGATGCAGGGGACGAAAGGTTTCGGTTAAGAATCGTCGTGACACGAGTGAGTATCTTCGCTGCTGGAATATTATTGCCTTTGTTGCGCAAAGTATTTGGCGACAAATGCAGGCCAAAGACTCGCGTTGTTGGATTAGCAGTTCGAGCGGCGCAACGACGCCGTTGAAAGCGAACTAGACGACGTCGATTCGCCATACGCGTTGGGCTTGGGCTGAGCCGCGACATATCGTTGTGAGGGGGGATGGGAATCAGAACTAGAACATCCAAGCGGTAAAAAAGAGTGACAGACAAAGGCCTTTGTTATGGGTGGGCCCTCGATCAATGCACGCGCCACAAAAATACACCCAAATCCAGAAGTCGTTCATCACGCAGGCTCTCGAGGACAGAACCCCCAGTTTCCCCAATTCCAGCCCATTTCGCGGCGAAATAACATCATAATCAACTCCATATTAATTCAGAGGTAGGGTTCAGAGTGTTGTTCTACATGGTTATGATACAGAATACCGGAGAAGTACATTGTGTACCTGCTGCCTTCGCTAGTCGTCTCCTCTCGTACTCAACCGGACTTCTGTTTAGAGGGTGCGGCCTTCGGGAACTTGGCAGGCAAGGGCCTCTCGTGCTTGGATTGCACATGCCGAAAACGATTTATGATGCTAAGATGCATTATCAGATGAATTGAAGGGGCTGCAGTGATATACGAAGGCTTACTCTTGAATTGTAGGTGGAAAGCTGAGTGTGATTTCTGGTTTCACTTTAAGCTGTCTCAACTCGTATTTATCGAGGGTTTGGAGGAACTTCAAGCTGTAAAAATTGCGGGGGAGACCATGAGCTGGATTGGAAGGGGATTCATCCGAGCGTCCTCGAATCCTGCGATGGGGAAATGCCCCCCGTCTGGGGCGACCATCAGAGTTGAACCGCGTCGACATATGGAGAGCATCGAGACCACGAAGCCAATTGCTGAGTTCAACGGACGTACTCCGCCAAAATGGATGCTTGATGACATGGACCCGACCGTGCGCCTTATCGAGTTCGGTTTCATCTCCACTCATAGCTCCGTACAGCATTGTAGACAACAACTTAACGAACAGAGCCATATTGGGATAATCCTGGTAGGCAATGACTGCGTCTTGTCGGCGTTGAAGGAGCTGGATGTTAAGTTCTTTTAGTTAAAAAGACTGTTATTAATGCGCGGTGACCCTTACATTTCGTCGGTGGGCCTTCCTTGCTTTGATCTTAGTTGCTTCCCTCTCGACCTGTTCAGCCTCGGAGTCAGTGGACTCATACTCTGCCAATTCCGCCTGATATTTCTTGCGCAAGGTACCTAGGTGGTGGGAGGCAGCTACCCTGATGATTGATTCGTCCGTGCGGGAACCAGGATATCAGCGAAGGAACTCTTCTACAAATATGTCGAGCGCACGCTTATTCCACGGAGTGGCTGAAGATGGGCCATCAAGTTGCAGGAGCCAGTTATTAACTGTGGGTCCACTCTTCGGTCTCTTCTGGGAGAAGTGCTTGAGGTCCTTTGCCGAAGGGATACGATCCACAATGCTGTGCTTCTTCAGTTGTAAAAGGGTATGAGCGAGGGATCGTATGTTGCGCTGTGCCCAGGAAGTTAGATCACCGGAATCAAAACATGAAGATGGCTTGATTACCTTCATGTATATATTCTCAGCGTCGTGATACTTTCTACGCGTGCTGGAGGGGATCGAGGACGCGGAGGGCTTCGACCGTTGAGGAGAAGATTGTGGCGAAAAATGTTCATCCAGAATGTGTAGACCGAGGATAAAATCTTTACGAGAGACGGGGGTCTCCTAGATGAATATTAGCTTTATAAGCCTCAAAGTGGATTGTAGATTCTTACCATGGGCCCTGATGCGAATTCGCCATACAAAGCTTCCTATGGGGAAATCTGAGACATTGGTATGCGGATGGAGTCTCACTTCAACTCACAAACATTGGGTTGTTGAACTGGGGGTCGTTCTCTACGTCTTCCTGGTCCCTGTTTGTTCCACCTTCATTGTCGTTGTCTTCGTCGCCGTCGCCTTCATCTTCCATATCGCCGCTTGTGCCATCTTCGCCGTCACTGTCTTCCTCGCTATCATCGTCCCCTTCATCTTTGTTGCCGCCATCGTCACTGTCGCTGCCGTCGTCACTGTCGCTGCCGTCGTCACTGTTGCCGCCATCGTCACTGTTGCCGCCATCGTCACTGTCGCCGCCATCATCACTGTCGCTGCCATCGTCACTGTCGCCGCCATCGTTACTGTCGCCGCCGTGGCCGCCATCGTCCTCGTCACTGTCGCCGCCATTGTCACTGTCGCCGCCATCGTTACTGTCGCCGCCATGGCCGCCATCGTCCTCGTCACTGCTGCTCATGTCCTCCTCGTCCTCCTCCTCGTTATCTTCGTCCTCCTTGTCATACTCATCCTCCTCCTCGTTATCTTCCTCCTCCTTGTCATCCTCCTCCTCCTCCTCTTCGACACTGGTATCCCCGTCGTGGGCACTATACTTGCCGTTGCGGTCGGCGCTGCTATCCTGTCTGTCTTTCTCATCGTCACCACTAGTGCCATCCTGGCTGCCCTTCAAGACATCGTCGTCACTGGCTTTGTCGTTGTCGGTGCCTAGGGTGTCGCCGAGGGTGTCGCCGTTATCGCCATGTCCTTCTGCATCCCTGTCTATTCCAAACCATTGTCCCTCGTCACCTATAGGCAAGGCCATTTCAACATCCACAGGCAACTCTGTTTGGATCGTCCTCATACGACAAGGGGCCATAAGCTGTTGGGGTCTGATCTTGTACGCGAATGGTCAGTGTCGGCCAGCCAAAATTCGCCCAAAAGGATGTACAGTGTGAACGTTTGTGCCCCGAATCCGGACATCCCTCCCTTGATGAGCACCATCTTCAGCATCAAAGTGCGCCCGTTTGTGAGGACGGGCAGGGGAAGATCCAGGAGGCGATGAATGTCGGTCACGCTTCCCGAGACGGAGTAGGGGAGACGACGATCCGTGGCGACCACTATGCAGGGCCCGAGCTTCACTGCCCATCGCCTGGGTTGTGGCATCTTCTTCGCCTGGTCCTTCATCGATTCCGTCTGTAAAGTGGACGCATCGCTTAGGAGAGTGACCGAACGATGAGAGCGGTTGAGCGGGTCTGCGACCAGGCACCCTTGTGGCATCGTCAGCCGGTCGGATTGTGGTGTTGTCACTGTTGTGTCCTGCATCCAGAATGTGGCGTCGTCGAGAACTCAGAACATGGATACATAGCGAAAGCTTACCTTCTAATTCCAGGCATCCTTCCCCTGTGACGCTGTCCCGGCATGTATTATCATCAATCTGTGCAGCATTCCTGGAGGTATCGTCGCTGTCGTATCCAATGTCTAGAACATGATTGTGGACGTCGTCTCTAACATCTGGAACGTGACATCGTTCATCACCCAGAACATGGATTCATAGCGAACACTCACCCTCGATGTCGTCTCCAGCGTCTCCAGCGTGGTTGTCGGTGTCAGCATCTAAAGTATGGCGTCGTTAATCACCTGAGGCAGAGATGCATAACGAACACTCACCCTCGGTGTCCTTGCCAGCGTTCAAATCGTAGTTGTCTGTATCATCTGCGGCATCTAGAGCACGGCGCCATTAATCACTCGTAACCTGGATTCGTGGCAAACACTCACTCTCAGTGTCGTTTCCAGCGTCTCCAGCGTGGGTGTCAGTTTCGTCTGCGGCATCTAGAGCACGGCGCCGTTAATCACTCAGAACATGGGTCCACAACGAACACTCACCCTCCGTGTCGTCTTCAGCGTTCAAATCATAGTTGTCTGTATCGTCTGCGGCATCTAGAGCACGGCGCCGTTAATCACTCGGAACATGGGTCCACAACGAACACTCACCCTCCGTGTCGTCTTCAGCATTCAAATCGTAGTTGTCTGTATCGTCTGCGGCATCTAGAGCACAGCGCCGTTAATCACTCGTAACCTGGATTCGTGGCAAACCCTCACTCTCGGTGTCGTTTCCAGCGTCTCCAGCGTGGGTGTCGGTTTCGTCTGCGGCATCTAGAGCACGGCGCCGTTAATCACTCGGAACACGGGTCCACAACGAACACTCACCCTCCGTGTCGTCTTCAGCGTTCAAATCGTAGTTGTCTGTATCGTCTGCGGCATCTAGAGCCAGCGCCGTTAATCACTCGTAACCTGGATTCGTGGCAAACACTCACTCTCGGTGTCGTTTCCAGTGTCTCCAGCGTGGGTGTCGGTTTCGTCTGCGGCATCTAGAGCACAGCGTCGTTAATCACTCAGAACATAGGTCCACAACGAACGCTCACCCTCGGTGTCGTCGTCTCCAGCGTGGTTGTCTGTGTCGTCTAGAGAGTGGTTGCCGGTGTCTTCAACATCTAGAGCGCGGCGTCATTACGTCGTTAGTTACTCAACACACGGGTCTAAGGCTAAGGCTAACGCACCCTTTAATTCCAGGCATACTTCCTCTTCCTCGGAGAGTCCGCCAACGGTTCTCGCACCATATCCAAAGGCACTGTCTACAGCACAGAATTATCGACTAGAAAACGGAGACATACAGATGGAATTACCTTTCATTGTTCCCTGAGGGTACTTCTCATAGACGTGCTGTTCGTCTATGATGGGGTCAAGTTCGTCAATTGGGGCGTAGTCCATATTGTCCAAAGCCACACTGCCGTCCATGCCATCTTGAACAGCGAAATCTATGCCATGCCGTCACTTGATCATTAGTCGAAATGTAGACCATGGCATGGAAACCCACTATTTGGTGTCCCAGGGTAGACAGCCTCGTCGCAGTCATATTCTTCGGAGGTTCCACGGTCAACCTTCTCCAGCATCGCGTCGACCTCGACCTCGTCATGGTCAGAGGTTCTATGGCTGGCAATCTCAGGTGTCAAATACGTGACGACAGCATCATCTTCAGTGTGTGAAATCAGCGACTAGAAGAAGAAAAAAGTAGAAACGTGAACTTACCGCTTGGGTCATGATACCTGCGGGAGCGCTTGTAGGGAAGGAATGATTCAGGTGATGGCTTCCGAGTATGCTTTCTTCCCTTTAAGAGAGTACCTGCTACTGCAAGCTCAGCAGTGCGGACGAAGCAATATCATCAGGCTTACTACTCATAATTTGGTCTGCCAGAGGGAGGCAACGGCCTTTGTTGGATAATTCAGGAGGGGATCTCGTACGATGACGCTTTCTCGCCTCTTGAAGCGCAGAGCTTTCAGATTCGCCGCTCGTGGTACGACTGAATGCAGCTGCAGTGAGAGATGTGCCAAAGGGAATGGTGGTCATAACGTATGACGGTCCCGCAAGGGCAAGAATATGTAGGCCATATGTGCTTTGTGGTCTTTGTCTGCACTCTTTCGGTGATGATTTCTTTGTGCTGTACCTGCTAATTCCTGGACGTTCAATTTGCCAGGTTTGAGATGATCGATTATCTAAAAAGTGGAAAGTCAGGCAAAATGGGACGCGATGTCTGATCTAGTACCGTACTGCGTTTGAGTGCGCACTGTAGCCTATACGTATACGCTCGATCATCCGGTCGTCGCCTTGGTATGTAGAGTTGCCGGTCAAGCCTTCAAATCTCAAAGCTTCAAGCTTCAAGTGGTAAGTACAGAGACAGTTCGGTGATCTCTTAGTTCTTAGTAATTCGTGACACGTGACACCTGTGACGAAAAGTTCAAGTTCGGCGGCAAGTTTATGGAGTTCCTGCCATGATCGATATAAGTATATATATGCCTGCATGCCTACATCTAATTAGTGTACTGAAGTTTGTGGTAAAGATAGATCAGGGGCGAAATTCGCTACGCAAGTGAGCATCTTGGATGAAGCTTTGAAAGCCATGGTCGTCGTTCGTTACAGCCAAGCGCGCCCAAGTCATATACGCAAAATAGGCAATATACCTCAGCAGAAAGCATAGCAAAAGCGAGCACAAGGCCCAAATGATCTTCCTTCATCTTGGGTTCTCTTCGAGACAATCTCGGGTCGCTTGATGGTCTACCTTTATCCAGCTTGCGAGGAAATCAGATTTGAGAGTGCCGAATAGCGTTGGCGGCCATGTCCCGAGAGCGTCAAACAGCGACGGGTGCGACCATGTCCTGAGAGTGTCGAAGGGCGACGGGCGTGACCATGTTCCCAGAGTGTCGAACAGCGTTGTGCTTGGCCATGTTGTGCTGAAATCGGGCCTCTTCCAGGGATAGCCAAGATATGTGAAGAGAGAGAGAGGAAAAGTGAGCCTGATGGGATCAATTTCCAGTGGATCGGGTAGCGGATTAGTGGAACCAGTCGCCGTCTGCACTGAAGGGGCCTGTCGGTTAGCAGGACTGGTAATGACATGCGGGATGGGAGTCCCCCCGGGTTCAAGGGGTAGTGGATCAAACAGATTGGCAGGAGTGCGGGAGTGATCAGTGGAGTCCATAGGATGAGAGGGGGGTTCTGGTTCAACCGAGGATTGAGGGCCCCTGGGCAGAACTGAGGATACCTGGTCAGCGTCGGTGGTTTTCTATCAAGGCGATGTGCTTACTATTTTCTACCTCCCTTTCCATAATTCTCTTGACAGCTGCGGTCGTGGCGAAGCCAGACATATCGTCCATTGTTTTGTGAAGGTTTGTCTCGATGACCTCCATTCGTCGGGTGAGGGATTCCTACGCAACGTATGGGAATTAGTGCCAATCATTGGGTAGGTCAATATCATACCATATCCTTTACAACGATTGCGATCTTCTTAGCGTCGTTAGAGAGACGACTGTTTACTTTGGCAATGGCGTTGTCAGTCTGCTCAAACTTTAAGTAGTACTGTTCAGATACTGCCTGTCTGTGGGATAATTAGGGAACCGTTGCAATGATCCCTGGCAACACTTACTTTGCAGCGGTGCCAGCCTTTGATTCTAGCCAGTCAATGACCTTACGTTCTAGACGAAATTGGTCAGGTTTGGAAGCTTTAAGGATGGATCCAAATGCCGCCGAACTCACCGTCATCTTTATCGGCAAAAATGCTCGCCATTGAGATTTCAGCTTCGTCCAAGTTCAGAACCCTCCCTATATATACCATCGCGGCTTGGCCCATTGCGTGGCCCACTGCGTGCTTTGTGACTCGGACATGGTCAAACCATCCCCGAAGTTCAACCTCCAGACCAGAGTAGAGTTGCATTTCATCCGCTAAATACCTATAACTCTAGCAAACGGCGGATAGTGAGTACTTGAAGAGGTACAGCATGCACCTGCCTGTTTCGGTTGTTTCTGCCGGAGACATACCCTTCCGGCTAATTTGCCGCCTCAAGGCAAGTCGACTTGCCACGACTTGTCCAGACTGGCAATCTTGCTTTGTGTGACCAATAGCAACATGGTAAGCGATGCGTACCACCTTCGACGTGTACCACCTTTGTTAAAGACTACTGAATACTATACCATATAGCTCTTTGTATCTTGGTGCACGATAGTTGCTTCTCGGTGATCGTCCGACTCAATGTTTCATAGTTGAAGGTTCTTCCTCGAGCCAGTCCACTGAGACGCGTCGCCCGGGCAATACGAAAGCCTTCGCCCAGTCGATGCAAGATCGCCCGTGAAATGCCTAAGCGGCTTTTGCCCATTCGGTGCGAGATCGAAAGCATTGACGACAGCGACTCTGAATATGCCGTGTCTGATGGCGAGTCAATCACTGTCACACAACCCCGCCTTACTCGAGCTGTCCGCCGCGAGCAAATTCCTCGATACGAGACTGAAAGCATCGGTGGCAGCGAGTCTGACTATGCCAAGTCCGATGGCGAGTCGATCACTGTCGCACAACCCTGCCTTGGTCGAGCTATCCGCCGCCAGCAAATTCCTCGATACAAGACCGAAAGCCTCGATGGCAGCGAGTCCGAGTATGTTGTGTCCGATGGCGAGTCGATCATCGTCGCCCAACCCCGGCGTGTTGGTAGTCGCCAGCACAAACCTCACAAAGCCACAGATGAGGAGGCGGGCTTCAAATCCGTTGAGCAGGTACTTGCAGTTCACAGTTGTAATCGCGTCAGGTACTGAAGTCAGCCCACAGTCTATGCCAATGGAGTAGAGGTCATTGAAATTTTAAATTTTCTACCAATTTTCCAGAATTACGTGTTTTCATATAGTCACCTTATTCGTCATTAAATACTAAGTGAAATACTGTCAGTATATGTATATGTTCCATTGACCATTTTTCGACGCTTGGATATCGACAGCAGTTAACGGTCAATGTGCCGCTTGGACTTCAGTGACTTTTGATTTGCCGTCATCAGGTTGAACGACTCAGACTCTATCTTTACGCCTCGATCGCACAGGGTAACAACACACAACAGGACTTTTGTTCCAGCGTCGGCCAGCCCATCAATACCTTCTGGAGGCAATGCGACGCATCTTTGACATTGGGCATTCGGGAAACTGGGCCAAACTGCTGCCGGATTTGGCCTACGCTACTGGTACTGCGGAGGTGTCACATAAATATTGTATATCGGGTCTAGTGCACGCAATAATAAGCTATATAGAGTACGGTTGTCCGATATTAACAATCTATGCCTTAGCTTTCCCCTTGCCATTGCTTTTCCTCCGTGCTTGTCGACCGACCGTATTGTTGGTTACCCAGCCCAGCATACCCCCACTATACGCCAAACGGTATTCTTTACCATTGATTAACTCGACATCCCCTACCGCCATGCTTACCCACTCGGCCCGGCCATCAGGACCGAACCCGTTAATACGCCAAATCTGGATGGTATTCTGTCCATCGACCACATGGAGAAGGAACTGTCCTATGCTAGCCATGTGTCGGGCTGGCAACTCTGGAGGGTAACGTAGTTCAGAAGGGCCACACGAAGTATACGATTCAAGGTAAAAGTCTTCGTTATAAACCTTTCGGCGCTTCGGGAGTTGGGTGAAGTCGGGCATTGCGTAATTAGATGGTTCGTTGGTTCGTTGGGATGATGAGGACGCCCCGATGAGGACGGGCTGACGCTCAATGGAAGCCAAAGTAGCGCGGCAAGTATAGAAGGTTGGAAGGGCACGATGATCTGTGGTCGCTTCACGATGTAAACGAGGAGGGTTCCTTGCGGCAATTGGTTGATCATGAACTCGAAAAAAACATGATAGTCATGATGGTAACTTACTGAGCACCAGTGCCAATGTCACCCTCCTCGTCTTGGTACGTAAAGTGGCCACTGAAGATGATAATCAAAAGATCGTATAACCAATGGGAATGCTCACACACCTTCTTACGGGAGTCAGAGCCCTTACGCGGCGAGCATGCTTAGAGGCCCAGCGAACTTCCACATTGGGAGGTTTACGAGAGGAATAAGGTAGGCAGTATTTAAATGTGTGTCCATCTGTCGATAATATGGTTGACGTTGGCGCGATTACGGCTTCCATGGCTCCAGAGGGCGGCGGCACGGAGTGGGGGGTAGGAGAAGGCTTTGTACCGCAAGTCGTGGTTTGACCATCCTTTCACAGCAACTGGCATGCCTGTGTCGTAGCGTCACCTGATTCTAAGTCTTGCTTTGTTCCCCTACTACGATATAATGGGTCCCAACCAACCTTAAGTTACGCTTGCTCCCAATCCTTCCCTTCTCCTGCCTCCTTGTAATCACTGTGAAACTCGAACGCGAAGTTGAAATGCCCAATCCTAACGAAATGTGAGCAGTCAAATTGTCTTCCCTTTGCTCCCAGTGATTTATTTCAACCTGACATGTAGCGAACTCCGTTCCCTGTCCGGGTCTGGTTTCGTTTTCTCCACCACCTTGGCCACTGTGGAGCTCAAGCTTTCTTTGCTAAACACCTTCCTCCCCATGCAATGTTCGCCAGCTAAAGTTGTCATTGTTGGTGCTGGATTGGCCCATGGACGTATGTGTTTCCTCGATCTCTTTCACGATCAGTTCATTTCCTGACTCTCGGAGATTCAGCCATCCTCATGATTGGAATGGTAGACTCGTCCAGTCCCATTTTCGCCCTTAGCCTCCACCATTGTCAACTCAAAGATGTCGGTTTCAACACTGTAAGCATCTCTTCCCTGTTTTAGCGACAAGTGTGTAACCCCTTCCCTTGTAGATGACGAGGTCACTCTCGTCCGAGTGCATCGTCGATGTGCCTTTTGGCTCCGATGCCTCTCGTAGCTTGTGTGGCATTCAGCTACCCACCTACATCTACTTCAATGTGACCTTTCAACATGAAGAAGACTATCACGCCTTGCGTCATTATCTCTGCTCACCGCCCTCCATCAGGCTCGGGGCTCCGGGTAACGGAGACCCTCTTGTTAATGCATTCGCACAGTTTGCTCAATTCGGTCAGCCTACTGGGCATGGGTCGTACTTCGACGCTAGGGTTCTCGTCTATTTCACCACCATGTGCGTAGTGTATACAGTTTTGAGTATCTTATAGAGCTCGGTACATTCCTTTCTCTCACCAACTTTCTTCTACCTTACGCATGTAATAAATGTATCGGTGACATGAAATTCAGTCGCGTACTTGGAGTATCAGCTTGCACAGCATTGATCATCCAATTGTGACATGTCCACAAAGCAGGGAATCTGGAAGATTCGTGGCTTTCTCTATCCCTGAACACGTTGTCCACGTAATCAATCCCACGGCTCCCACTGTCATCAGTAATCGTCGTGGTACCCGCCTCCCAACTCCTCACATTCTCATCAGTCGCTCGCAGTCGGACTCGGATGTTTTGCTTCCAACTTTGAGGCCGTTGTCATCTGCGAAAGCCCTGTCCCTGAATGAGGCTCCATTCGTATGTGGTGGTAAGTCGCTGTTAAAACTGTACCCGATATTAGTTGACTGCAGCAGTCTCACCAGGAAGTATGCAACTCCTTCGTTTAGGAACTGTTAAGTGGGTGGTTATCTCGATCCGCTTCTTACTTGCCATCTGATATGTGCAGAGGCCCGTATGTACCACTTCACGATCCGTTGTACGAGCCGCTGACCGTACGCACAGAGGCATGTGTAAGCCATTGCACCATCATGATGTTGATCATGCCATGGAAATGATCATCTACTCCAATGGAGTGTCTCCTCGCGACATCAGGGTAGGTTCTAGCAACCCTAGCTGCACGCAGAATTGTTGTTTTTTCCTTCCCGCCTGGCCAATATTCATCCAGCATCGACGCTGGAATGTTTTACTGGCCATTGCAACTCTTGCTCTCCTGGGATTGGATGTTCTGATTCCCTCCGTCCCCCAGCCCTGTCATTCAGCGTGTTTGGCCCCCATCTTCGGACGCTTTATCCTACCCCTTCTTTGTCTTTGGGCGTGACAATCATGTGATCATGTCCCATATAAACGCGTTCCAGCGTTACTCTTTATACTACGAATCTCTTCCCTCAACGCTTGACTGAATGTCTTCTTACATCCGAAACTCGATCTGGTGAGCATCAGATCTTTCATGATCATTCAGTTCTTCCTGAATATACTTAGGGCTCGAATCTGCCCCACCAATTTTATGTACAATATCGACTTCGAGTCACTGTTGTTGACGCACGTCGTAGTTTCCGGCAAGGCGCTCCCAGACCCGACCACTGTTGAAATCCACTGTGTTGATTGCTCCGGAAAGGAGTGTATCCACTACATTGGTAGTCTCTCGGCTGACTTGGCAAGCTCATCTTTCCTTGCTGTCCCATTGACCCGCTAACGTCCCACTAGACAACGAGTATCAACACGTGCTTCCATATGTTCGCAGATAAGGCATACTCTATACATATCAAAGGGCCTAGGTAAGCCATTTTACATTGGCGCAACTGAGGTGACACTGACTCCTTGCGAAGCGAGATTGCCTTGGCGGGGGTTAAGCTAAGTCAGACAATACCTGTATATGTTGTGGCCTCTTTTCCTGACTTCAGCGACTTCACAGATGTTAGGAACAGCGACGAGATTACTGGGCACTGGCCAGGACGTACAGGCTCGCCGGACCCATGTTCAGTGCCTTCTTCGAGCGCTGTGCTTGAGAATTGCCCTGGACACGCTAAGGTTGCATCCACTACGACGAAGAAGAGGGGTACTGTTGACGTCAGGCCCACCTCGATGTCGAAAAGGGTCAAAACTGGGAAGAAGGAGGCTGCATCCACTATGACGAAGCAGAGGGTTGCGAAGAGGAGCGGTGCTGTTGACGTCGAGCCTGCCTCGACGTCGAAAAGGGTTGGGACTGAGAAGGAGGAGGCGTAGCAGCGTTGTGGGCAACCCTTACCTCCCTGTGTCAGTAGTGTACCTGTTCTGTAACTCTGAATTATAGATGGTGCTGCAACATGCCAATCTCCACTCGCGCGTACGTTGCACACGACCTACGTGTATTGCCTATCAAAACCACAGACAACTCCTGGGGCCGATGCTAGGGATAACAAATTCGGAGAGCCTGGAGCCTGGACTGGATCCAGAATCTCCATGAGACGAGCACATGTTCAGCACCTTGTAGCCTCTGTACCCTCGTGACCCGCTGGAGAGGAGTGTCAGTCCAAACTCAAGTTACTATTGGTGACGCCCAAACTCCGACATGGACGAAGAGTATTCTGATCTCAGTGACCTAGAGTCGGACGATTCTGACAACTATCTGATACAAGATGTTGACTGCACGCTGTTTCTTTCTGCAGTGTTACCCCAATTCGCGCATGGGGAGGGTGTCTTGAGGTCTATCAAGGAGCTACCTTCCTGTACCGAATGTCAGGAAGGCGGTGCAGCGGACCTATGTCGATTCAAATGTACGTTTGATTCCCTTCTTTTCTTTACTATTGCCGTCATCCCACCCCTCGTCACAGGTTTATGCCGCGTCTCAAGCTGCGTGCCGCTGGTTCAGGACTTTATGGGAGGACGATATACAAAGTTCGCTCAGCTTGGAACAGAGAAACCCGACTTCATCTACCATCGCGTTTTCTTTCCCCGTATCTCAATAGACCACATTAAACTCCTTCAGGTGTGTCCTTCTTCATGAAACTATGGCACAGGCTGATATATTCGTGCAAGAACTCAATCGCTCCGGTGTTACTACCCATTATTCAAGCAGACCTACAGGCGATGGAAAAATCACCAAGCGTAATTCCTCTGGCGAGGTCGCCAAGTTTCCAGGACAAATGCGGTACGAAGCCGGTCATGTCTATTTTCCTGCCTCTAATGAACGCACCACCCTAGACAAGTGTCTGTGGTCCCTCAGCCTCACTTCTTGGATCTGCACGAGGTGCGGGAGAATGTTTTGCTTGACATGTTTCTTCGATGGACACAAGCAATGCTGTTACGCTGTGCTCCTGTTAACATCCGCGATACATCCAAACGAACTTGCCATTATGGTCAGGGATGTTGCAAAAATTGCCTCCGAATTGCCAACAGAAGAAGCCCATCTACCTTTGCATGGTTCGAGTCGAGAGCTCCCAGTTGTGGCGGGTGCATTGGACTTGGACACTGTGTGGCCCAACAGTTCGCCAATTGCGCTGAGAGGTACCCCCGGGTTACAACTCGACTGGTCCCCCAGTGGATTGGCTGATGCCTTTGGTGACGATGCCTGCATTCTTGAAGACTGTGAGGTGCCAGGCCAATGAATGAAGACAACCATCCGGTCTTTTTTTAAGGGATTGGTAACCTTGAATTCGGGCGATGAAACCTCCGGCTCTATCTTAAAGCTTAAGGTAGGCTATTCGGATGTCGCTTTCGAATGATTTTAACAGCTCCATGCGCAGGATTATCCACCTGATATGACATTCAAGGAGAAATCGCCAAATTTGGCACGAGATTTCCAAATCGCTCTCCCAGGACCCCTGTATACTAGCGATGAAGGGCCTTTGAACTTAGCCAACTTCTTCCCAACGAACTATTTATACAAACCTGATCTAGGTAAGTGCGTTTACACAGGCGTGCGTCCCACGCTTAGCTTGATCCAGGGCCAAAGATGTACGCAGCGATGGCAAGTAGGCAAGATGACATCCATCATGGAAGCACCCGCCTTCATATGGATATGGCGGATGCTGTGAATATCATGGCAAGCAATGGCCGCGCACTGTGGCACATTTTTGCCAGCGAAGACTCTCAGCAACTCAGGAAGTTCATGACGCACCGTTTCAAAGGGCTCGGTCATGACCCAATTCATGCGCAACAAGTTTACTTAACTCCTTGCGACCTGGACGCATTGAAAGCCGAGACTGGGGTAGTGCCATTTACATTTGAGCAATTGCAAGGCGATGTCGTCTTCATCCCTACGGGTTTGCGCCCATCAGGTTTTTGTATCAATTTTCCAGTGGCATTAGCCCTCTAACATCGATTCTAGGTGTCAAACATCACTGCATGCATCAAAATAGCCGTCGACTTTGTTTCCCCTCAAAATTTGGCTAGGTGCTCCTGCGTCGCTCAAGAACTTCGAGCCAGCCAGGCTGCCTCAGAATGCCTAGAATTCACCAATCTTCTGATTCACGCTTGGATGGCTTTACCGGTGCACGAGCGAGTGTTACGGGACAAAGAGACTCGTTCTGTAGCGTATGTGCTCCATTACTCCTTGTCGCTATTGAAGGATCACAACTGCCAGCCCCCCCCCCCCCTCCAGACAACATATGGGTCCACAACGTCAGTGCCCTCGGCCATTAAACCCGTCTTCTGTGCATGAAGGAGAGGAAACGAGTAACCCTTCAACATCGGCAAACCATTCCAACAGTGGGATTTCCAACTCCCAGCTTCCTGACCTCTCCCACCGGCCTATTCACACTAGTATGTCGCAAGCCCAGCAACCCCCCCCCAGATTTCCAGTCGCTGCTACTTGCGGATCTTGGTTCCCCCCAACCGGCTGAACCTGTTGCCTCGCCACCCCACCCCTCAGAACCCTTATTGCAATGCCCCCAGTCTTACCATGACCATCCTCGCAATTCCCCGATCCCACACCCAGTCCCTCATCACCGTCCTGGGTACCCTAGCCATCCTATACTGCAGGGCCTTCTTTCGGATGAGCGCGTTGTCACACTCAGTGGGGTTTTCACTAAATGCTTTGGATGTAGTCGGATCAGTCTAGATAGATCGGACAGTCACCCAAGTTGTTGCAGGCTAGAGGTGTGTTATCGATAGTGATGGCTTTTGGGGGGGATTATACTACGAAGTAGTACAAATAGGGGAAATAGGAGTGAAAAGGGGAAAAAGATCGGAGGTAAGAACAAGAAGTTAAGATAAACTTCCCAACACAACAATACAGACTACTCAACAAGTGAATAATGTGTAGGTAGACACAAACAAATAGTAAACTGACTGGGACAAGTAATACTGAGACGAAGGATAATCCTGACTGAGTATACTAGCAATGGCTCCAATAATACAAAACTGCAATATGACAATTCAACTGATTGAAGCTCTAGGTCAGACGTTTCTGCTAGATCACTTCCAATATTTACTAAACACCTATAGAATCGTTCTATAGTCTAATGCTTAGCCAGCAACGGTCTATATGAAATCAATATAACTGGGGAGCAATTTCTAAAGTATAAAGACTTAGAGGTGTACACAAGACACTTAATCTTATTTCTCTAGCAAGGGTTTCACAGGTCAAAAGTACTCAATTATCAACTAATCAAGTCTATTCTTTACTATGTAACCTAACAGTAATATTCTACTTAATAAAAA
This sequence comes from Pleurotus eryngii var. eryngii, assembly GCA_029467805.1. Classification (NCBI taxonomy): domain Eukaryota; kingdom Fungi; phylum Basidiomycota; class Agaricomycetes; order Agaricales; family Pleurotaceae; genus Pleurotus; species Pleurotus eryngii. The sequence goes on from SZVJ01000018.1 coordinate 1,932,239, forward strand.
GTAGGTACTGCAAAAGGAATGGAGGGAAAAGGATGAGGAATGGAGGAAGGGGAAGGGAATGAAAGTAGAATTCTACAATTCTTCAAATTTCTACAATGCCTATCTACTACAATTTGGGGGTTTATATAGACTACAAGGGGAGGGAGGCTGTGCAGTGCCAAACATCTCAAGGCTATGCTAAATGACTCTATATGACTCCATATGACTCTACATGACTCATATTATCATATGACTCATATTGCCATATGACTCTATATGACTCATATTGCCATATGACTCTATATGACTCATATTGTCATATGACTCATGTTGTCATATGACTCATGTTGTCATATGACTCCATACTTTTGGCAGAGTAGATCCTTAATTTATAATAGCTAAGCCTAATAAATGATGACTCACTGCCTATTGGGGTCTAATCTATACATTCTAGCTTATTCTTCAAATTCCTATGACATCATAGATTATATGAAGTTATTTAACTTAAGCAGAATGTTAGAATAATAATTAGGGGTCCCAGGAGTTGATAGGGGAATAGGGGAAAGAAAGAAATAATGTCTATATCATAATGGGAGGTCCATTTGATTTGATTCAACTTGCCAAAATATGTCTTGGTTTTATAGTAGCATATGAAATAGCTACAAAACACAATATTCATAGTAGCATATGAAATAGCTATAAAACACCAATATTCATGTCACTTACTTCAAATTCCAATTTGAAGTATGACATCTGCAGGCAACATTAAATCAATCGTCCTCGATTGCCAACTACTCATATTTATCTTGTCCACAAGATGAAATGAGTACAATAGCAATCTATAAAAACAAAATGGATGAAAGAAAAAAATGTACAACTACTCGTCGGTTGTTAGGACTACATCAACTTTGTACTCTGTATTGGTAACTCTAGCAACTAGACTTCTTGCAAGCTCGAAGTCTGTCTCCGGAGCATCGTCTACTCCTACCTTTACAAATAAGGCAGTAATATCATGAAAGACGACATGAGAGTAGTGAATCCATACTGCAACAAAAGTTATAAGTCCACCTTTGTCTTCGTGACTTCGAAACGAAATCAATAGCTGGACAAAATGACCAAGCTGATTGATTATTCCCTGAGCGATTCCTACACCTAAACGAGGATGGAAGAGAAGGTCGCTAGCGGATATTGGGGTTCGTTTTGCTTCGATGATGACTTTATAAATCGATCGAGTGGTGACATTTTGCATGGTTTCGATAAGAATGGTGTTTAGATGAGGTGGTGGATTTACCAACTGCACCCACTTTTCCCTATTGACATCATATTGGATATCAAAATTGGGAGGAAGATTGTCGAGGCGTGTGAAGTCGCAATAATTTCTGAGTTCAGAAAGGAGAGCGTCATCGGAATTAAGGGAAAATGGATTTGACGAGAGGCTGGAGTCGTAGGTGATGATATAGCGTGATCTGAAGAAAGCTCCATTTCTGGTGAGGACGGCAGGAATAATAGCAAGTGGAATGTTTTGCATGATTGGTGTGGTAGCCATATTTTTCACAAGTAGTATCGTGGTTTTATTTTATGAACACGTTGTTCAACATGCATATGACGCAAAAGTTATCACGTGAAAAACATGTGGAACTTCTATTTGTGAAAAGGGGTCATATCAATAATCAAACCACAACTATTCGTTTTCTATATTCTGAGTCAAATGAATGTGACTCATATTCTTTGCAACTGATTTGACAGTATTCAACATATTATCCTGACATGCAGGCAACATTGAATTAATGGTAGGCACAATAAATCTTCTTCATGTTCCAATACCAATTCATATTCATTTGTTATGAAATACTATCTTCTGCCTTGGAATGATTCATGACAATTTTCTTCTATATCTTTTTGCAAAGCCGTAGAGTCGGAAAGTAGTTAGATATAAGATTCCTATCACTGGATATTTTATCCAAGTATGAATCGAAGACATACACCTTTAAGGTGTGACCATTTGGTACAGAATGACTCGAGGAGATGAAAGGGAGAATCTAGAAGCATGCCAGGCTAGGGTACTTTAATGTCTTACTATATGACTATTGGCATTCCATAGTCCTATAATGACAAGGGCAATTTCCATCTTCCTTTACTATTTATTTATCTCGGTCATTTATGTCTTTTCTCTGACTAGACTAGCCGTATTTTTGATTGATGTTTCTCTACTAACTTCTGCACAACGACATTTCAATTATATCATTATCTTTCTAGACTGACTGATAGATTTAATATTCCAAATGCAGGCAACATTAAAATGACACTATCTATAATCAAGTTTGAACAGAAAAGAATATAATGAATGAGGTATTACGTGGAAATATGATGTGGAGATATCAATCTATACATCATAAAGCGTAAATTTCCTACGTAAGACACATTCCTTGAAACTTTCCCAACGAGCACGCCATGGTAAGATCAGGTGCCAAGTAATAAACCATACTTGTAACTCTATAACCGAGTTTTCATGGTCTTCATGTAATGACCGATGAAGGCGAACAGCGACTGACACATATTTTCCACACATCACCTTATGTCTGATGATATGACCTATTCCCATTCCTTCCACCCAAATCGTATCTCCAATTCTGACTCTTCTATCAGGAATAAAGAGATGTTGATGTTCACCGTTTCGTATTGCTACCACTTGTTGGGGGTATACGGTGGTGAGGGACTTGGGTACTTTCCTTAAGGTTGGAGGAAAGGTATGTGAGGAAGTTGGAATATCAGGAATAATAGGGTCGTCCATCTTCTGAGGATGTCTCAGTGTGGTTCGATATACTGGTGGAGGTGGCGGTGGAATTGTTGGTGCAGGTGGTATCGATATTAAATGAGTGCGGTTGAAACGAGAGGGCGGTATATCTTTAAGATGGGTAGTGGTGATTATAGTGATATCCGTTTCACTAATTGAGTCGTGCGAGGAGGATGACATGGCTGGTATAAGAACAAGCGGCGTAATATGTTGGCGGTGGGAAGAATTTGAAGTAGTTTCTTTGCATAACCAAACAGATTCTGGTACACTTTTCACAGGCTACCAATTTGGAAGGCAGTCTGGTAGTGCTTGTACTATGCATATCCCAATGTCAAATCATAATTTAAGACTGGGACTGCTTAGTCTTCAGAAGATTATCGTAGAATTTTGTAAGGCGCAAAAGGTAAGAATAACTTCTGGTTCACTTTGAGACTATCGTCTTTATATATGTAAAGTTGATGGTCTCTAAATGATAATGAGCGGTAAATCCACGGAGTCTTTCAATAGCAGAACATTTCGGCTTAATGACGGACTATTCCAGGATCAATAATGGCAGCTGAGTATCAACTTGAATATAAGTCTCTATCAATAATGACATATACTATTCAATTAATATCTCACTGAGATATCAATATCAATCTTCTGTCATCTGACTTCAAACATTATCCAATCAAAAACTCATACTATTAATGAACTAAGACATGATATCTAAGTTCGATAATAAGTAGACAAGATGGAAACAAAAGGTGACTACAAAACTAAGTCCAACATGGTACGTAGCATGCTGTATATGTAGGGGTAACCAAGAAAGAAATAGTCCGTACAAAATATAAGTAGAAAGAAGGGAAATAGTCCATTTAGAAAAGTAGGAAAGGATTGAGTACAAGGTTGTATAAAGTCGAAACCAATGTCCACGCTGAGCGTAATATAGGTAATAAAAGTGAGAAATAATGATGGGGAATAAAAGAAGGAAAGTCCAAATATAAAGGTGTTTTGTGGGGTTTATATAAGTACGAAAGTGCGAAAGGTAGGAGTGACAAAAGAAAAGGAATCAAGGTATAATGAGTTCCTAAATTATAAGGAACTTAAGACAGTCTTGAAGCCATGATGCGACGATGACTTACATTAATAGCAGCAGAAGGATCTCTGCACCAAACGATGGCGCGGCGATTATTCTGTCCATCAAACATATAGTCGGGATCGAGGTATCCATGGTTGAAAAGGCTGCGAACATGTGATGAGAGGAAGTATGAGATTTCGCGTAAATGGCGACAGGTATTTGCCATTCGGATAACCTCTTGATATTCGAAGTATTCGCCGATATGATGTAGGAATTCGTCTTCCTCGGCAGTGAGGAGAGGATTTCGTGGTGGGTTCGATTGGCGTTCCGTCCACGATCGAGACGTTCCAATATCAGGGTGGATACAGTCGCAGGAGAATCCTTGGAGGAATAGGGGAATATGATAGTCAAGAAATCGAAAGAAGGCGCAGTGATGGTAGAAGTAGTGACGCATATCGCCAGGTGCACGTGGACTATCAATAAAATGGCGGAAGCTTGGTGTGAAGACGTAGTAGATGAGATCACGAAAGAATTGAAGGAGATCCATACGAATTCGTCGTAAATAAATCACCTTTACGTTCCATGGGTTTAAAAGCGACGGCGTGATTGTCTGAGATCCAAGGGTTCTTGTAGTGATCAACGTAGTAATCGTAAGGCGCAAGTCGTCCGTAGCTTTCTGGTAGAATGCTGACATTAAAGAAGAGAAGTCGGTTGCCTTCAACGGACTCAAGCGGTTCTTCGTCGTGATTAACGCTACAGAGTTCGCATTCGTTTAATTCGTGGAGGTGTCCTTGTAAGTTCGCGTAAACGTGTCCGATAGTATCCTGAGCTTTCACGATGTATTCTGGCGGTCCTTCGATATTGTGCCACGATTCAGGAAGTAAGATTCCTTGCCTGGATGCTTCGCAAATATCTACGACATACTGCGCAATGTCAGTATCGCCGTCATCCTTCCAGTAGTCGTGGTAGTCGGTAGGTGTTTCGAATCGATTATGCCAATTACGCAGCGGATGGTTATCATAGGTACCTTTATATTTAACCATAGTTCGTACTCGTTCGAAATGAGATCGATTGTCGTGCCAGTATGGATGATTATCCGGAGGTTCGACCATATATTTCGCCTGAGTAGTCGTATAGGTTGGAGCGTTGCTCATGCGTCGAATAACTGTGGTTCCAGCGTCGTTATAATCCCAAGGGTCAGGAGCGTCCGTAATTAGTTCGTACATGAGTTCGCCGGGGTAGATCTGTTGCGTAGTGGAGAAGATACTGGTTGGAATAATATTACGAGTAGGTGGTACACTTGGCGGGTGGTGATAGTCGATAACTGGTGTGTCGAACGATTCGTGGAGTCGTGCCTGCGCTTGAATGGGTGGGTGGAGTATGGAGAATGAGTCGTAGTCGTCCTCATCTTCATCGTCCTTACATTCGTCCGAAGGTTCTATTATTGATAGTGGGGAGTCTGAGGCATATAGGCTGCGGTCAGATTCGTCTACTGACATGTAATCCTGGTCCGATTTAACTGGATCGAAATCGTCGGCCATCATAATGAGTGAGGGGGGGTACTTGAGGCCTGTCCAGTTCGTTTGGATTGCTTTCGCTTCGAGTTCTCGCTCCGGCGTAGGGTATGGAGTCGATGTACGGTAGGTACCATCTGCGATCTGAGTTCCTCGTAGCGCAGCTTCAGTAGGGGGGTGTAAGACGAGTTCGAACGAGCTAGATGATGAGGCTAGGGTATCACCATGATTATAAGGACCATGCAGACGAGGTAGCGGTTTCGGTTCGATAAATTGATTGATAACGATGCGAGGGGGAGTGTGGTCGGTGAATAGTGACATGACCTTAACTGGTTCTTCAGTTTGAACGGACACCTCTACTAATTGAGTACGATCGTCGCCAGATTGTGCAGGAGCGATGTCGAGGGGACACCACGCTCGACTGCGAGCCTAAGGTAGCAGAGTCTGAGGAGGGTGAGTCCATTGCGGCATCAAGGGCAGCAGCGTACTCACTCAGTTCTTCCTCAGTAAATCGAGGTAACGGAGGAGGTTGTTCCAGAGGTTGCGGCGGCGTTTCCAGATTGAGCGTGCGCAGATAGTCGTTTAGTTCATACTCGTTCATGTCATCGACTTCAGCGAGTGTAAGTCCGCTTTCTTGCAAGGCATAATGTTGCGCATGCGTTAGATTATGTCGTAGGCATGTAAGTAGGTCGTGTGGGGGATGTAGACAGTCTTCGGGGTCATAATTTCGATTAGTCCTATCCAATTTGATGAGTTTCAACGGTGTGGGTTGTATAAGGAGTGCTGGATTAATTGTAGAACTTGTAGCGGGTCCAGTAGCTTCGATATCGTGTGGGGGAGTGATCGGCCTACCCAGGAACCTATAAGCTTGCTCTCGAAGCTCCTGGATACGTTTCGACGAAAGCTTTAACGAGTTAGAGCTGTTATAACTATTATCTGGGTCTTCTAAGTGTTCGACACTCTCCAGATCGGGTAGTGAGTGAATCGAATCGGCGTTGAGTGGTATAATGGCTGGTCCAGCAATTTGAGATGCAGCGAGGGGAAGATCGAAAGGTTGGGAAGGAACGGTTGAAGTACTGAAGATGGAGGCGAGGAAACGTTCCTCGATAGTGGTGGGGGGTCGCGCATCGTGCGTTCGTGGTTCACGAGGATCGTCGTCGAGCTCAATGCTCATATCACTGCTAATAGAGTCGCGTCGACTACCAGAATGCGTAGGCGAATATACAGCAGAGGTAGAGTCTGCCATAGATATTTCATCGTCATTAGCTTTCTCCTTTCCATTCTTCCTAGCTATAATAGACGGATAATCTGGTAATTCACCACGGATTAGACGATCTACAGGCATATCAAAAATAGGCCACTGACTGAGATCGATCTCCTCCTGACTATCAGGCACTTCGTCGTCATCAGAATCTTCGAGAATAATGGGCCTAGAGATACGTAGACGAGGGCTTCCAATTCCGAGTCGAGTAGCAACGGGGTTAGCAGCGTGCTGATATCCTTCGGAGGGATGCTCCATACGAGGTGCGACGAATGTATAGAATAGATGTCCACGTTGGATGGGTATTCGTTGTTCATTGCGAAGTGTTTGAGAGACGACGGCCGTGTTGAGCATCACCCCCTGTTGTACTAGGAGGGAATCCATGCCCATACTAGATAGTTCGATCGTGTTGTTCGATGACGCAATTGAGATCACTCGATCGATCAAGGGTCGGTTGGTATGTGCTTGGGCGGCTTCGTCGATAAGTTGCGCATGGTGATGTGCGTCTCGAAACGACGTACGCATGCTGGGAAGGTCGGTAGAGTTCCAATATCGAAATAAATGGTTGGGAGAGGGTGGCCATTGAGTAACGGTAGCTGCGAGACGAGTAAGAGCTTCAGACGAAGGTGTATCGATTGTGGGGTCGATCATGGGGTAATCTTCATGTCCGGGGACAGCGTGAAGCGATCCAGTATACAAAACGACTGGTAGATCTGGCATACCAAATCGATTGCGAAATGGTGTAGTATAAGATTTACGAGACGATTTATGATGTGAGGAGCAGGATGAGGTCTTCTTGCTATCTCTACTTCGTTTATATACAGAATATAAGCCTATAACTTCTAGAAACTTCATGAGTAGTCGTATAGCTGCGTACACAAGCTGCGGAAGGCTTGGTAATGCAAATGCAACGGTTAAAAATAAAGCTAGAGCTGGTTGACACCATAATACTACCTTATGGAATAATTCCATTGAAGTTCTGAGTGAATTAAACCAATTCTGAAGCATACCATATGGATTACAGTTGTACAGGTTTACTTCCATTATGTCGAAGTAGTTCTGTAAAGGATACAGAAGTCGATGGGTATCGCTATACCAAATTCCGTTGTCGTCTCGACCTCCTAGGGATGAAAAAGGTTCTGATTTTCTAGAAACTTCGTCATAAGCCTGGACATTGAATGTATAAGCTTCTGAATGAGTCTCAGAATTTTCTATCTCGTCCTCAATCTCAGATTCTGTATCAGAATCGAAAAATGAGTCATAGGGGTCCTCCTGATAGGGGAAAGGAGTCATTGAAGCTAGTAGTGAAGTCTCTACACGTGCTGGGCGAGTTGCTGTTGGCAATTCTAACTTTCTACCAGGTCTCCCCTGTGTAGGAAAAACTAGGTAGGCACCTGTATCTCGTTGTTCAATGCTGACTTGATTTTCTACTTGCCATGGTCTGCCTAATAATGCTTGGAATGGTACATTTTCACCAATATAAAAATCTGCAATGGTTTCTATATCACCATTTCGTAACCGAACTCCACGGATAAGTCCTTTAAGTTCTTTTGCACCGCTACTAGCCACAATAATTTGTCTTACTGTGTCTGGTTCAATAGGCGATCTAATAAAATCAGGTACAAGATCTGCATTAATAATATTAAGCTGTGATCCAGTGTCTATAATTGATTCTATTGGCGTGGTACTACCATCACAACTCCATTGAGTATAGATCAAATTACCAGCGGTGGTAATATTACTATTTTGTAAATGTACCTGACTAGGTAATGAAGGTGGCGCAACTGAGGTGCTAGATCCAACTAAATGAGCTTTAGCGTTTTGAGTTGCTGATGATCGAACTTGATTCCTAATTTGTGATATTTTAGGTTTGCTTCCGTTTAGGTCCTGATTTGGGAGATTTTCCATTGGCGGTGTTACTAGGTTAGATCCGGTTCCAGATTTGGGATTCTTTCTTTTTAACTGTTCCGAAAAAAGCATCTGAGAGTTCCCTTGATGCACCCAATAACTTACTAAGAGGTACATGGACTGTCATATCTAGTACGTCTCGTATCATTTTCTGAATGTCTGTTTGAATAGATAACTCTGATTGCCGGGGTTGTGCTTTCTGTCGTGGAGGATCTTGAGATGTTGGTTTTGATTCTACCGGTGTGCTTTCTATTTGAGTCAGATCTTTCATAATAATATCCTCATTGGAAGGTGGATGTATACGAGGTGTTCTGACATCAATAGGCTTAATTACTGGTAAATTTGCTGGCCGAAATGTTGTTTGTGTTCTTGATTGATTTATACTTGGCGGTCTTGATCGAGTATTCATGGGTGGTGTGTTCTCCTTATTCACATGTGGTGAGGCTGTTGGCTCTTCAATAGACTGACGTCTAGTAGAAGTAGTCTTTTTCTCTACCCTTTGTGCAGGATAGACGGCTGAAGATTGGACTGGGTAAGATTCATCAAAATCATAATCATCCAAATAGTCTTCTGACATATATTCTTCAGAGTCTAATGCTACGAAGTGTGACTGTAAAGGTTGCTGACGTCTTTTCAAGACATCCACAAGAGGATCGTGGGGTCCAAATGAAAGAACTGTTCCATCTCGAAGTGCGATTTTTCCATTTCCATTTCTAATTATTGTACCTGCTCTGAATAACTCAGTAGCTTTGGAACATCCTCTAATAGTATGTCCAAATTCTCCGCATACATAACACTTCAATGGTTCTGCATTGCCACCTGTAAGAATAGGGGGTCGTGCATTAACTGGAGTAGATGAACGTGGTGCAGAATAATTATAACTTTGTGGTTGATCTGCAAATGAAACTCTAGTCTGTGGTCTTCTGGAAGTAGAACGATTAAGTGCTGGTGGGCTCATAATATCCACAACCATTGGGTCTAATTTAATAGCCTTATAATAGACTACTGCATATCCGGGATCTGAAATGTCCATATTGCTCATTTGTGAAATAAGCTGTTCTACTTCATCCTGATTTTCAGTGTCTTTATAGGATTTAGAATAGCGACCATGTCTTCTGATTTTAGAAGACCTATTCTTCTTCTTATTATCTGCTTCAGAATCACTATCATCTTTTCTAGATGATCTGGAATGGAATTTACGGTGTTCTCGATGTTTCCTAGATTTTCGACGACGGTCGCTATCTGTAGAGTCATCATCAGAGTCATCAGACTCTGTCTGTATATACCAATCTGGTCTCTCAGTATTGATTCCCATAAGACTATACTCAAATCGATTTCGTTCAAGCAAGCCTTCAGCTATACTAGATACTAAATCAATAGGATAAGCTTTTTTAGGAGTCAGAGTCGGATTAGTAGCAAATAACCGTATTTCTATATCCTGTCTGAATTTGCGATGAATTCCTTGCCAAAAATATCCAGCTTCCATTTCTTTGGTAACTTTATCTCTGGACCTAAGCCATCCGGCTTTCGTAAGGAATTCACGTTGATATTCTTTCCATGTAGCAAGATCAATGATTTTGATATGCTGCCATTCTTCAGCTAGTTCTGCTAACTGATCTGGTATATATCTAGTCTCGTCAAGATCTGCATCATAGTACTTGAGTACATCCTTCTCTAATTGTGCCCATTGTCCACGTTGATAACTAGGCAGTGATTCTATGAATAGTCTCACAGGTCTGCTACAATAATCAACCAGTCTTTCACACTTTTCTTGTGGATCAACTAGATTATAGGCTGCACAGAGACGGTTATACTTTCTGATAAATTGTTTGACCAAATCGAAATCTCCTTTAAAACGCTTAGGAGCAGCTTTCTCTCCTGGACCAGGCATCATGTCTGGTGATCTGCCTTTGGCATAATCATAACGTAAATGGGGAGGTTCATCACGGTGTAAACTAACATCAGATAGTTCTGTGAAGTTAGATTCCGGTGAGGAATCAATAGTACGAGTTGGTTCTCTCATCTGAGAGAAATCAATATTTTGACGGGGGGAAGGGAAATTATAAGGATTGGCGGATGTAGATGGAAGAGGGTTGGTGGACATAGTAATGTCTAATAGCGATGATGTGGTAGAAACAATAAGCCAATATTAACGAAGGTAATCCTCTGTCCTGCGGTGGTCACCAATTTTTTCTTGTCACACTCAGTGGGGTTTTCACTAAATGCTTTGGATGTAGTCGGATCAGTCTAGATAGATCGGACAGTCACCCAAGTTGTTGCAGGCTAGAGGTGTGTTATCGATAGTGATGGCTTTTGGGGGGGATTATACTACGAAGTAGTACAAATAGGGGAAATAGGAGTGAAAAGGGGAAAAAGATCGGAGGTAAGAACAAGAAGTTAAGATAAACTTCCCAACACAACAATACAGACTACTCAACAAGTGAATAATGTGTAGGTAGACACAAACAAATAGTAAAACTGACTGGGACAAGTAATACTGAGACGAAGGATAATCCTGACTGAGTATACTAGCAATGGCTCCAATAATACAAAAACTGCAATATGACAATTCAACTGATTGAAGCTCTAGGTCAGACGTTTCTGCTAGATCACTTCCAATATTTACTAAACACCTATAGAATCGTTCTATAGTCTAATGCTTAGCCAGCAACGGTCTATATGAAATCAATATAACTGGGGAGCAATTTCTAAAGTATAAAGACTTAGAGGTGTACACAAGACACTTAATCTTATTTCTCTAGCAAGGGTTTCACAGGTCAAAAGTACTCAATTATCAACTAATCAAGTCTATTCTTTACTATGTAACCTAACAGTAATATTCTACTTAATAAAAAGTAGGTACTGCAAAAGGAATGGAGGGAAAAGGATGAGGAATGGAGGAAGGGGAAGGGAATGAAAGTAGAATTCTACAATTCTTCAAATTTCTACAATGCCTATCTACTACAATTTGGGGGTTTATATAGACTACAAGGGGAGGGAGGCTGTGCAGTGCCAAACATCTCAAGGCTATGCTAAATGACTCTATATGACTCCATATGACTCTACATGACTCATATTATCATATGACTCATATTGCCATATGACTCTATATGACTCATATTGCCATATGACTCTATATGACTCATATTGTCATATGACTCATGTTGTCATATGACTCATGTTGTCATATGACTCCATACTTTTGGCAGAGTAGATCCTTAATTTATAATAGCTAAGCCTAATAAATGATGACTCACTGCCTATTGGGGTCTAATCTATACATTCTAGCTTATTCTTCAAATTCCTATGACATCATAGATTATATGAAGTTATTTAACTTAAGCAGAATGTTAGAATAATAATTAGGGGTCCCAGGAGTTGATAGGGGAATAGGGGAAAGAAAGAAATAATGTCTATATCATAATGGGAGGTCCATTTGATTTGATTCAACTTGCCAAAATATGTCTTGGTTTTATAGTAGCATATGAAATAGCTACAAAACACAATATTCATAGTAGCATATGAAATAGCTATAAAACACCAATATTCATGTCACTTACTTCAAATTCCAATTTGAAGTATGACAGCGTAGAAAATGGGTACTTCGATACCAACCATATACAATCGGCAGTCTCTCAGCCCCAGCCCACACGGACAGATATCGCACAACATGATCCATTGACATCCACGCGATTTGAATGTCGTGAACCTGACTATGGACTACCAGAATCACAGCCTCGTGGTAACCATCGCGTTTCAGAAGCACCGTCAGCCCCCCAAACATCTTATACGATTTCGTCATTCGCTGCGCCTTCTCGAGCCGCATTTCTAAACAACAAGAAAGAGCGCCGCTGCGCAACCTGTCGTTGGCCAGCCTCCGAATGCCGCAGAGCGTTCATGCGCCATTTATGTGACCATCCCAATGGGATCCTCCCGGGACCTCCGCCCCGCAAGCGACGGTTTGCGCAGTGACCAGCTCGCATTGCTACACGTTGCGGGCCGGGTACCATTTGCTACCAAACTGTCGAATATTCCACGCTATATACACACATATATAACAACAGTTTATGAACCCCTTCCTCAGTGCTGTGAATGCCAATATGGTATATACATGTAGACTCGGCGCCCCAGTTGCTCTCTATATCTACCAGTATGACAGTGAAAAGACGGTCCGTCTCCTGAAGGACATCGTAGGACTGATACATAGAAGATGCAGGGGACTTGACGCTGAAACGAAACGTGCCCAAGTTATACCAACAACTCTGTTGAAATCCTTTTGGAAATCGTCCATCTCGAGAATAGGCGACGACAGGACGTTTTCCCCTTGCGCCAGGGTCACAGGACGTATCGTCAGATTGAACGAGACCCCAGAGTGCGATATTCTTTGGTGCTTGTTCTATACGCTTTGTTGACATCGTCGGTGCGGCATGTCTGATAGTTAATTGCGAGATGTGAACAGGTCTTCCGAGCGCGATGGTGATATGGCCTTGAGATCCGTCAAATTCCCAACACCTGCCAACATCGAGTGTATTCTCGATCACAACCGTAGGAAGAGGGACTTCTCTCTGAAAGCCATCCACGCCTACAAACCAGGCCACGAATGCACTCCAAGGCGTGTGTACATGAAGGTTGCTTGTAGGCGACGTAAGCTCTGGAAGTACCCTGGCACCAGTACTACGCGAAGCAACGTTGGGTTGCGAATGAGGCAGTTTTGGCCGAAACCAAAGTTTTGGGCTGAATTGAAAATTCGGGTACGAGAGCGCAGTGGTGATAGGTCGAAAGAGGAGCGGAGATGCCAAAGCGACGACGACGATTAGACCCGCAATGACTATTAGATAGTGGTTGGTGGCCGAACGTTTGCGGCGAGTGGCGAGCCGTTCCATTAAATCACCTGCAGATCGATGGTCAAGCTTTCTATCTTCTTGGTCTTCGGAAGGAAAGCGTTCAATTCCGAATAGTTCGCTTTCCTGGCAGCGCGGATTCATTGACTGGTGACGACGAATGAAAGGAACCTGCGGCTTCATTCAGCCTTCATGGAGCGCCGCATCTTCACACGTGTTCAAACTAGAGCGCCTACCACTACGTACGGGGAAATAACCACCTCGATGCTGGCGGCGGTTGCATCCGTGGATACGTGGTCTGCGCAGGTCGCTGCTACACACTACATAACGAGTCGGGAATCCTCTGTGATTGAGGCTTCATTTTGCACTGCGCTATCCATATCCTTAGCCTGGCGGGTCTGAATCGTTTATAGTACGAGCTTCTTTGGTACCTCATGAATGAAGGACTTGGTCTCGAAAGTAAAGGGCAGATGGAAAATTGATTGAGGCACAAACGGTAACTACACGGTTATTGAAACTTAGCCTTGGGATCTTGATTGAAACAAGCCGCTGGCCATGTAGACGATTACAAATAACAACACCTATTTGCCTATTGGTTAGGAGGAAACCACAGAGTAACGGTGATGCGCACGAAGGATTTGGTAGACAACGGTTCAGCGAGGCTATTCAAGATGCCGATGACGACTTGAGCTACCACCTGCGTCTGGCTGATGGCGATGCTTTGTTCAATACAAGCTTGCCATTCCATGCATTGAGCCACCATCGCAGGAACAGGAGCTGTGCAGCGGTTCGTTGAGTACATTGCCAAACAAATAGATACCTTATGGCCAATCACTGCGGCGCATGAGTACTCGTGGCTATGGAACGTTGTGGGAGGGCGTACCGGCGAACTGCAAACCATACTTTGTCCAAACGTCAACGACAACTGCCCACACCAGGTAGGCAAGACATCCACAGAGAAGGAAGCTTGAGACAAGGGTCTGGCCAAAGCGTACATACCTTGCCAAGTATCAGACTGTCGTTCATTGTGCATCAGAGGACGAGTGACTTACTCTGACCAAGTAATTGGCGGCGGTTTAGATTCAGGATGAACGTGGATGGTCTGGTTGTTCACGGTAAGATGATTTGAATACGGCGCCGGGCATGGTCCGATATTGCCAAGACTGATTGCTTTGCGTGTTGCGGACGGAAGTTCGGTGAGCGCACGGACAAGAGGCAATCGCCGTTGGACAGCTTGAAGCTCGTGGAGCGATGTATACGCCTCTCTCAGCGCTGTAGGATCGTCAGCCAGAAGGCAAATCATAATCCTTGGGGAGTTTACCTGTCAAACGGCGTTGTTTAGGAGGGATTGATGTACCCTGTAAAGATGCACCAGAATCTTCAGGATCTTCAAAGTGTACGTTGGCCATGAAGGAAGAGGTAGAAAGTTGTAGTTAAATTGTCCTGCATTATATGTCAAACTGCTGAAGGCCATAGCATCGGCAATGGTCCAACTTGGAGTGGCAAACCGTCTTGAGCTTGGGCTCAAGGCCTCAAGGCCTCAAGGCGCAGTATCCAAGTTTCCACTTTGGGCAAGCCGGCAAATCAACCGACTTTCCAGTTTGAGAAAATCGGCAAATCAACCGACTTGCCAGTTTGAGTAAATCGGCAAATTCACCGACTTTCCACTTTGGTCAATCATAATGCAAACAGTGTGATCACGTTCCCCTTTCCATGGCCAAGTCACTGACGCGCAGGGCCCGAGACCACTATTCAGTGATTTTATCGGTTGATCACTATGACCACCTCTCGCACAAAGGATGGTCGAACCACGGCGAGTTTATAATGCACGTCCCAGCATTCCAAACTCATCTAACCCCCATCGTCCATTTCCGTGCCACCTTACTGGAGTCATGGAACTAACTGCGCCATCGACAACTTTATCCTTATCGACAGATGGGCGTACATTCAAATACTGCCTACCTTACTCCTCAGAAGGTAAACCTCCCAATGTGGAAGTTCGCTGGGCTTCTAAGCATGCTCGCCGAGGCAGGCCTCTAACTCCCGCAAGAAGGTATGTGCCAAGTATTCCTCCTTAGTTGTACTATGATTTGTTGATTATCGCCTTCAGTGTCCACTTTGCGGATCAAGATATGGGCGAGGAGGCTGCGGTTTTGAATGCTCAGTAAGTTACCATTATCATCACTTTTTCTTCTCGTTCAATAAACTGCCGCAAGGAACTCTCCTAGTTTCTCCCGCCATGGGGCGCCTACAGGTCACCATGGCCTTCCAGCCTTTCATGTTCTGCCCCCTACTTTGGCTTCCATTGAGCGTCAGCCCCCCGTCATCGGGGCGTCCTCATCATCCCAACGAACCAACGAACCATCTAATTACGCAATGCCCGACTTCACCCAACTCCTGAAGCGCCGAAAGGTTTATAACGAAGACTTTACCTTGAATCGTATACTTCGTGTGGCCCTTCTGAACTACGTTACCCTCCAGAGTTGCCAGCCCGACACACGGCTAGCATAGGACAGTTCCTTCTCCATGTGGTCGATGGACAGAATACCATCCAGATTTGGCGTATTAACGGGTTCGGTCCTGATGGCCGGGCCGAGTGGGTAAGCATGGCGGTAGGGGATGTCGAGTTAATCAATGGTAAAGAATACCGTTTGGCGTATAGTGGGGGTATGCTGGGCTGGGTAACCAACAATACGGTCGGTCGACAAGCACGGAGGAAAAGCAATGGCAAGGGGAAAGCTAAGGCATAGATTGTTAATATCGGACAACCGTACTCTATATAGCTTATTATTGCGTGCACTAGACCCGATATACAATATTTATGTGACACCTCCGCAGTACCAGTAGCGTAGGCCAAATCCGGCAGCAGTTTGGCCCAGTTTCCCGAATGCCCAATGTCAAAGATGCGTCGCATTGCCTCCAGAAGGTATTGATGGGCTGGCCGACGCTGGAACAAAAGTCCTGTTGTGTGTTGTTACCCTGTGCGATCGAGGCGTAAAGATAGAGTCTGAGTCGTTCAACCTGATGACGGCAAATCAAAAGTCACTGAAGTCCAAGCGGCACATTGACCGTTAACTGCTGTCGATATCCAAGCGTCGAAAAATGGTCAATGGAACATATACATATACTGACAGTATTTCACTTAGTATTTAATGACGAATAAGGTGACTATATGAAAACACGTAATTCTGGAAAATTGGTAGAAAATTTAAAATTTCAATGACCTCTACTCCATTGGCATAGACTGTGGGCTGACTTCAGTACCTGACGCGATTACAACTGTGAACTGCAAGTACCTGCTCAACGGATTTGAAGCCCGCCTCCTCATCTGTGGCTTTGTGAGGTTTGTGCTGGCGACTACCAACACGCCGGGGTTGGGCGACGATGATCGACTCGCCATCGGACACAACATACTCGGACTCGCTGCCATCGAGGCTTTCGGTCTTGTATCGAGGAATTTGCTGGCGGCGGATAGCTCGACCAAGGCAGGGTTGTGCGACAGTGATCGACTCGCCATCGGACTTGGCATAGTCAGACTCGCTGCCACCGATGCTTTCAGTCTCGTATCGAGGAATTTGCTCGCGGCGGACAGCTCGAGTAAGGCGGGGTTGTGTGACAGTGATTGACTCGCCATCAGACACGGCATATTCAGAGTCGCTGTCGTCAATGCTTTCGATCTCGCACCGAATGGGCAAAAGCCGCTTAGGCATTTCACGGGCGATCTTGCATCGACTGGGCGAAGGCTTTCGTATTGCCCGGGCGACGCGTCTCAGTGGACTGGCTCGAGGAAGAACCTTCAACTATGAAACATTGAGTCGGACGATCACCGAGAAGCAACTATCGTGCACCAAGATACAAAGAGCTATATGGTATAGTATTCAGTAGTCTTTAACAAAGGTGGTACACGTCGAAGGTGGTACGCATCGCTTACCATGTTGCTATTGGTCACACAAAGCAAGATTGCCAGTCTGGACAAGTCGTGGCAAGTCGACTTGCCTTGAGGCGGCAAATTAGCCGGAAGGGTATGTCTCCGGCAGAAACAACCGAAACAGGCAGGTGCATGCTGTACCTCTTCAAGTACTCACTATCCGCCGTTTGCTAGAGTTATAGGTATTTAGCGGATGAAATGCAACTCTACTCTGGTCTGGAGGTTGAACTTCGGGGATGGTTTGACCATGTCCGAGTCACAAAGCACGCAGTGGGCCACGCAATGGGCCAAGCCGCGATGGTATATATAGGGAGGGTTCTGAACTTGGACGAAGCTGAAATCTCAATGGCGAGCATTTTTGCCGATAAAGATGACGGTGAGTTCGGCGGCATTTGGATCCATCCTTAAAGCTTCCAAACCTGACCAATTTCGTCTAGAACGTAAGGTCATTGACTGGCTAGAATCAAAGGCTGGCACCGCTGCAAAGTAAGTGTTGCCAGGGATCATTGCAACGGTTCCCTAATTATCCCACAGACAGGCAGTATCTGAACAGTACTACTTAAAGTTTGAGCAGACTGACAACGCCATTGCCAAAGTAAACAGTCGTCTCTCTAACGACGCTAAGAAGATCGCAATCGTTGTAAAGGATATGGTATGATATTGACCTACCCAATGATTGGCACTAATTCCCATACGTTGCGTAGGAATCCCTCACCCGACGAATGGAGGTCATCGAGACAAACCTTCACAAAACAATGGACGATATGTCTGGCTTCGCCACGACCGCAGCTGTCAAGAGAATTATGGAAAGGGAGGTAGAAAATAGTAAGCACATCGCCTTGATAGAAAACCACCGACGCTGACCAGGTATCCTCAGTTCTGCCCAGGGGCCCTCAATCCTCGGTTGAACCAGAACCCCCCTCTCATCCTATGGACTCCACTGATCACTCCCGCACTCCTGCCAATCTGTTTGATCCACTACCCCTTGAACCCGGGGGGACTCCCATCCCGCATGTCATTACCAGTCCTGCTAACCGACAGGCCCCTTCAGTGCAGACGGCGACTGGTTCCACTAATCCGCTACCCGATCCACTGGAAATTGATCCCATCAGGCTCACTTTTCCTCTCTCTCTCTTCACATATCTTGGCTATCCCTGGAAGAGGCCCGATTTCAGCACAACATGGCCAAGCACAACGCTGTTCGACACTCTGGGAACATGGTCACGCCCGTCGCCCTTCGACACTCTCAGGACATGGTCGCACCCGTCGCTGTTTGACGCTCTCGGGACATGGCCGCCAACGCTATTCGGCACTCTCAAATCTGATTTCCTCGCAAGCTGGATAAAGGTAGACCATCAAGCGACCCGAGATTGTCTCGAAGAGAACCCAAGATGAAGGAAGATCATTTGGGCCTTGTGCTCGCTTTTGCTATGCTTTCTGCTGAGGTATATTGCCTATTTTGCGTATATGACTTGGGCGCGCTTGGCTGTAACGAACGACGACCATGGCTTTCAAAGCTTCATCCAAGATGCTCACTTGCGTAGCGAATTTCGCCCCTGATCTATCTTTACCACAAACTTCAGTACACTAATTAGATGTAGGCATGCAGGCATATATATACTTATATCGATCATGGCAGGAACTCCATAAACTTGCCGCCGAACTTGAACTTTTCGTCACAGGTGTCACGTGTCACGAATTACTAAGAACTAAGAGATCACCGAACTGTCTCTGTACTTACCACTTGAAGCTTGAAGCTTTGAGATTTGAAGGCTTGACCGGCAACTCTACATACCAAGGCGACGACCGGATGATCGAGCGTATACGTATAGGCTACAGTGCGCACTCAAACGCAGTACGGTACTAGATCAGACATCGCGTCCCATTTTGCCTGACTTTCCACTTTTAGATAATCGATCATCTCAAACCTGGCAAATTGAACGTCCAGGAATTAGCAGGTACAGCACAAAGAAATCATCACCGAAAGAGTGCAGACAAAGACCACAAAGCACATATGGCCTACATATTCTTGCCCTTGCGGGACCGTCATACGTTATGACCACCATTCCCTTTGGCACATCTCTCACTGCAGCTGCATTCAGTCGTACCACGAGCGGCGAATCTGAAAGCTCTGCGCTTCAAGAGGCGAGAAAGCGTCATCGTACGAGATCCCCTCCTGAATTATCCAACAAAGGCCGTTGCCTCCCTCTGGCAGACCAAATTATGAGTAGTAAGCCTGATGATATTGCTTCGTCCGCACTGCTGAGCTTGCAGTAGCAGGTACTCTCTTAAAGGGAAGAAAGCATACTCGGAAGCCATCACCTGAATCATTCCTTCCCTACAAGCGCTCCCGCAGGTATCATGACCCAAGCGGTAAGTTCACGTTTCTACTTTTTTCTTCTTCTAGTCGCTGATTTCACACACTGAAGATGATGCTGTCGTCACGTATTTGACACCTGAGATTGCCAGCCATAGAACCTCTGACCATGACGAGGTCGAGGTCGACGCGATGCTGGAGAAGGTTGACCGTGGAACCTCCGAAGAATATGACTGCGACGAGGCTGTCTACCCTGGGACACCAAATAGTGGGTTTCCATGCCATGGTCTACATTTCGACTAATGATCAAGTGATGGCATGGCATAGATTTCGCTGTTCAAGATGGCATGGACGGCAGTGTGGCTTTGGACAATATGGACTACGCCCCAATTGACGAACTTGACCCCATCATAGACGAACAGCACGTCTACGAGAAGTACCCTCAGGGAACAATGAAAGGTAATTCCATCTGTATGTCTCCGTTTTCTAGTCGATAATTCTGTGCTGTAGACAGTGCCTTTGGATATGGTGCGAGAACCGTTGGCGGACTCTCCGAGGAAGAGGAAGTATGCCTGGAATTAAAGGGTGCGTTAGCCTTAGCCTTAGACCCGTGTGTTGAGTAACTAACGACGTAATGACGCCGCGCTCTAGATGTTGAAGACACCGGCAACCACTCTCTAGACGACACAGACAACCACGCTGGAGACGACGACACCGAGGGTGAGCGTTCGTTGTGGACCTATGTTCTGAGTGATTAACGACGCTGTGCTCTAGATGCCGCAGACGAAACCGACACCCACGCTGGAGACACTGGAAACGACACCGAGAGTGAGTGTTTGCCACGAATCCAGGTTACGAGTGATTAACGGCGCTGGCTCTAGATGCCGCAGACGATACAGACAACTACGATTTGAACGCTGAAGACGACACGGAGGGTGAGTGTTCGTTGTGGACCCATGTTCCGAGTGATTAACGGCGCCGTGCTCTAGATGCCGCAGACGATACAGACAACTATGATTTGAACGCTGAAGACGACACGGAGGGTGAGTGTTCGTTGTGGACCCATGTTCCGAGTGATTAACGGCGCCGTGCTCTAGATGCCGCAGACGAAACTGACACCCACGCTGGAGACGCTGGAAACGACACTGAGAGTGAGTGTTTGCCACGAATCCAGGTTACGAGTGATTAATGGCGCCGTGCTCTAGATGCCGCAGATGATACAGACAACTACGATTTGAACGCTGGCAAGGACACCGAGGGTGAGTGTTCGTTATGCATCTCTGCCTCAGGTGATTAACGACGCCATACTTTAGATGCTGACACCGACAACCACGCTGGAGACGCTGGAGACGACATCGAGGGTGAGTGTTCGCTATGAATCCATGTTCTGGGTGATGAACGATGTCACGTTCCAGATGTTAGAGACGACGTCCACAATCATGTTCTAGACATTGGATACGACAGCGACGATACCTCCAGGAATGCTGCACAGATTGATGATAATACATGCCGGGACAGCGTCACAGGGGAAGGATGCCTGGAATTAGAAGGTAAGCTTTCGCTATGTATCCATGTTCTGAGTTCTCGACGACGCCACATTCTGGATGCAGGACACAACAGTGACAACACCACAATCCGACCGGCTGACGATGCCACAAGGGTGCCTGGTCGCAGACCCGCTCAACCGCTCTCATCGTTCGGTCACTCTCCTAAGCGATGCGTCCACTTTACAGACGGAATCGATGAAGGACCAGGCGAAGAAGATGCCACAACCCAGGCGATGGGCAGTGAAGCTCGGGCCCTGCATAGTGGTCGCCACGGATCGTCGTCTCCCCTACTCCGTCTCGGGAAGCGTGACCGACATTCATCGCCTCCTGGATCTTCCCCTGCCCGTCCTCACAAACGGGCGCACTTTGATGCTGAAGATGGTGCTCATCAAGGGAGGGATGTCCGGATTCGGGGCACAAACGTTCACACTGTACATCCTTTTGGGCGAATTTTGGCTGGCCGACACTGACCATTCGCGTACAAGATCAGACCCCAACAGCTTATGGCCCCTTGTCGTATGAGGACGATCCAAACAGAGTTGCCTGTGGATGTTGAAATGGCCTTGCCTATAGGTGACGAGGGACAATGGTTTGGAATAGACAGGGATGCAGAAGGACATGGCGATAACGGCGACACCCTCGGCGACACCCTAGGCACCGACAACGACAAAGCCAGTGACGACGATGTCTTGAAGGGCAGCCAGGATGGCACTAGTGGTGACGATGAGAAAGACAGACAGGATAGCAGCGCCGACCGCAACGGCAAGTATAGTGCCCACGACGGGGATACCAGTGTCGAAGAGGAGGAGGAGGAGGAGGATGACAAGGAGGAGGAAGATAACGAGGAGGAGGATGAGTATGACAAGGAGGACGAAGATAACGAGGAGGAGGACGAGGAGGACATGAGCAGCAGTGACGAGGACGATGGCGGCCATGGCGGCGACAGTAACGATGGCGGCGACAGTGACAATGGCGGCGACAGTGACGAGGACGATGGCGGCCACGGCGGCGACAGTAACGATGGCGGCGACAGTGACGATGGCAGCGACAGTGATGATGGCGGCGACAGTGACGATGGCGGCAACAGTGACGATGGCGGCAACAGTGATGACGGCAGCGACAGTGACGACGGCAGCGACAGTGACGATGGCGGCAACAAAGATGAAGGGGACGATGATAGCGAGGAAGACAGTGACGGCGAAGATGGCACAAGCGGCGATATGGAAGATGAAGGCGACGGCGACGAAGACAACGACAATGAAGGTGGAACAAACAGGGACCAGGAAGACGTAGAGAACGACCCCCAGTTCAACAACCCAATGTTTGTGAGTTGAAGTGAGACTCCATCCGCATACCAATGTCTCAGATTTCCCCATAGGAAGCTTTGTATGGCGAATTCGCATCAGGGCCCATGGTAAGAATCTACAATCCACTTTGAGGCTTATAAAGCTAATATTCATCTAGGAGACCCCCGTCTCTCGTAAAGATTTTATCCTCGGTCTACACATTCTGGATGAACATTTTTCGCCACAATCTTCTCCTCAACGGTCGAAGCCCTCCGCGTCCTCGATCCCCTCCAGCACGCGTAGAAAGTATCACGACGCTGAGAATATATACATGAAGGTAATCAAGCCATCTTCATGTTTTGATTCCGGTGATCTAACTTCCTGGGCACAGCGCAACATACGATCCCTCGCTCATACCCTTTTACAACTGAAGAAGCACAGCATTGTGGATCGTATCCCTTCGGCAAAGGACCTCAAGCACTTCTCCCAGAAGAGACCGAAGAGTGGACCCACAGTTAATAACTGGCTCCTGCAACTTGATGGCCCATCTTCAGCCACTCCGTGGAATAAGCGTGCGCTCGACATATTTGTAGAAGAGTTCCTTCGCTGATATCCTGGTTCCCGCACGGACGAATCAATCATCAGGGTAGCTGCCTCCCACCACCTAGGTACCTTGCGCAAGAAATATCAGGCGGAATTGGCAGAGTATGAGTCCACTGACTCCGAGGCTGAACAGGTCGAGAGGGAAGCAACTAAGATCAAAGCAAGGAAGGCCCACCGACGAAATGTAAGGGTCACCGCGCATTAATAACAGTCTTTTTAACTAAAAGAACTTAACATCCAGCTCCTTCAACGCCGACAAGACGCAGTCATTGCCTACCAGGATTATCCCAATATGGCTCTGTTCGTTAAGTTGTTGTCTACAATGCCGTACGGAGCTATGAGTGAAGATGAAACCGAACTCGATAAGGCGCACGGTCGGGTCCATGTCGTCAAGCATCCATTTTGGCGGAGTACGTCCGTTGAACTCAGCAATTGGCTTCGTGGTCTCGATGCTCTCCATATGTCGACGTGGTTCAACTCTGATGGTCGCCCCAGACGGGGGGCATTTCCCCATCGCAGGATTTGAGGACGCTTGGATGAATCCCCTTCCAATCCAGCTCATGGTCTCCCCCGCAATTTTTACAGCTTGAAGTTCCTCCAAACCCTCGATAAATATGAGTTGAGACAGCTTAAAGTGAAACCAGAAATCACACTCAGCTTTCCACCTACAATTCAAGAGTAAGCCTTCGTATATCACTGCAGCCCCTTCAATTCATCTGATAATGCATCTTAGCATCATAAATCGTTTTCGGCATGTGCAATCCAAGCACGAGAGGCCCTTGCCTGCCAAGTTCCCGAAGGCCGCACCCTCTAAACAGAAGTCCGGTTGAGTACGAGAGGAGACGACTAGCGAAGGCAGCAGGTACACAATGTACTTCTCCGGTATTCTGTATCATAACCATGTAGAACAACACTCTGAACCCTACCTCTGAATTAATATGAAGTTGATTATGATGTTATTTCGCCGCGAAATGGGCTGGAATTGGGGAAACTGGGGGTTCTGTCCTCCGAATGCACGTGAGGAAAATGTCAACGGGTCCTGCGGAGCATCCATGGTCGTCTTGCCCGTTCAAATCATTTTGGCGATTTTCTACTTTCCATCGCGTCTATTCATGTATTTCCAATTAACTTCCTCAATCGTCGTTAAATTCACTTGGCGTCACGCTCTTAACATCATCTCCGTAGAGGTCAAGACTCAACGTGTTGGGTAAATGCTGTACACAGATCATAGACTCTGGACCAGCTCTTTCTGCGTCCTTCCTAGACACATTGCTTATAGACCGCTGCTGTTGTTATACTCCTCGTGAAACTGACACCTGTACGCGCGTTGTAGCCACTGTCGCAAATATGCCAGGTGGTCAAATGCGCGTGGCCCGCTACTGTGCTCGCATCTGTTCGCTCCTTCTTGCCCAACATCCCATTGTCCTATCAAGATGTATGCGATGATGTTTTTCCTTCGTTACTTGTCTTTCTCTTTGTCTTCGTGGTATGGAGTTCGGCTTCTGCCGAGCTGCAGTTGGAATAGATATGCATGTATGTTCCTGCGTGGTATGAATGGTTCGACAAGCAAGATGGCGGCGGCTAGTTGAATTGCCATGTAATGTTGTCTGTTGCACACTAGGTCAACCTGCCTTGTCGCCCAAGGAAAAAAAAGTTTATCTACTTGATATTTGCAGGTTTTCACCTTGCGGTGAGTTGGTTGGCTCTTCCGGGCCCTCGCGCTCGAGAATAACCCTCAGTAGTCCATTCTCCATGCCGCAGGTGATGTGATTGGCCTGGAAGAGCGAAGTTAGTATGTGGGCCATGCGCAGATGATGTAGTACATTTTGTTTGCCTACTCGAAGTGATCCTTCGTAAATTCGACGCAGATTTGCGGGGGGCGTTCTGGATTATCTGCCTTCTCAGCAAAAATATGTAATCTCAGATCGTCGTAAAAGATCTCGACTTCATCAGGTGCGAAACCTGGAAGCTCGATATTGACGACGTTGTTGTTTTCTCCTTCGTGACGACGTAATCTGTGGATCAAATTAGAGCCTTCATGCAGTAATCCACGCAGTTCCTCACATAGGCCTCTCCGAACGCCATATGTGTGCTCCTTGATGAGACGCTAACGACGTTGAAGTATTCTTGTCGAGTTCTGGCTTTTCCGGCCCGTATCTGGGTGCTTGCGTACACTCTTCGTCGATGATGGTTTCGGGCGAAGGATCGGCTGTGGCTAAGATCGTTGCTGCCGTTTCGTTTCGTTCCGCCTGTGCCTTGCTTTCCGCATCATCGGATGCGCCTTGTCGAGGATTTACGGAAGACGTTCCAATAGATGAAGCGCAATTGTCGAACGGTGACTGATGCAATTTGGTTGATGCGATGCCTAATACTTTCGAGGAACCGTGCCTTTGCCCATTTCCCGCCGGGCCGAGTTTGATTCTTGAAGTATGTGTTAATCATCTACGTGGGGTTGGTCTTCATAACACTAGGGATATGAGCTACTTACGATCTTTTCGTTTCCATCTACTCTTCCATAACGTACTGTCCATTCTCCGTACAGCTTTTCCTGCCACGCAGCTTGGTTAGGAGTGTTGGGTTCCTCGATGAAGTCTTCAAGAAACTTCAGTTGTTCAGGCGTGGCCTAGTCTTGCTTAGTCTTCGAGCGCGTGATCATGACGGTGTAGAGTTGCTACTTCAAGCTTCAAGAAGATGTGGATGTTGGTATAACCCTAAGCCACGTGCGTATGACGTCTTGCAAACCCCTACCCTGAACGCGCGCGGGATTGCCAGGAGCTTGAGTTCGCGCACAGGAACATGCACTTCCCGACAGGTGTTATTCCTACAACCGAGCATACAAAACTTTGACAGACATATATGGAAACTATTTAGGTGAAGGTAGTAAATATGGATCCGCGGGCCGCGCCAGCGGTAGCTCGCTTCGAAGTGCTAGGGCGAGGATTCAGTGTATATTCCTAGACTAGGTAGATGGATGCTAGCTATTACTTGCGTAGAATCTATGAGCGCTAGGGGCGCATATGAGTTCTCATCGATATGCATCCAGTGTGTACACCGTAGTGGGCTCGGAGAATTAGGCGCGCGCCACGTCAGCGAGCCTCGAGTTGATGGAAGTTGAACTACCTTCACCAAATTACGGTCGTAAATCATCAAATCTCCACCAAAAGTGCCGCTTTCTTGGCGCAAACCAACTACGGCAAGCAAAATATACACTTCCCATGACTCAGAATTATGGAAAAGAGGCCCGTTCAGCCAGAAAAAAAACACGACCGAGCCTCCAAAGTACGCAGAATTTGGTTGGCTTTGTTTGCACGGGCATTGAACCCTTTAGAGCATGATTGCTCGCTACGCTCGCAACAAGCGTCTGGAGTTCAGTTGTGTATTGCACCCTTTTTCACTTGGAGGGGAAATCTTGCTCCAACTTGCACCGAAATGCTTCCGCCGGGACAAGAACTTGCATTTTGTCCATCAGGAGGGTCAGTAAGCCGATCAATCATCTTATATCGTATGCTGCTTACCGACAATCCTTTATCATTGTGCGCTTGCAGGTTAGCGCGTATGAGCACTACGGTCCCGGGCTTCAGACTTTCCTATTGTGCACTTGGGTGGATGAGACGCCGGTTTGCATCATAAATGGCGTGTCGGACCAGCTTGTGCGTCGCACTGGCAAAGTGGGCCGCTTTGTAGTCACTTAGAAGATGGGTGCTGTAAAGAGTCCCAACAGTAACGCCTGCATACCTTAAGCCTCAGATCCGTGGGGAGAGCGGTACGCACCATTTGCTCCTCCTGTATTTCTAGGGATTTCTTGGCAGTCTTTGGGCCACGTGATGATGATATGTCGAGAAATACAGTTTTTTTATATTCCTCTCGCACATGTCGGTTACAAGCGGCTCTACGCAAAACTCGGAGGCACTGACGCTGTTCACCAGCAGTATAACATCAAGTATCCTGGCGAACGGCCTTCCAGGGAATTTCTTGGAGACGAGGTCATTTGCAGGCGCCAGTGATCAGTCTTCTCAATGGGATCAAACTTCATTCACGCACACCTCTCCCCCTGGGTCTGGTCGTCCCTTGCTGGTGGACGTTCCTCGATTCGTCCAGGAAGACCCAAATGACCCCTACAGTTCCATAATCACCATTATCGCTCAGAGTATTGAGGCTCATCGTATCGATACCCTTTTCGCACAAGCCCTCATTGGTCTCATCACGACCCTCCGATCCAGCGAATCACAATTAGCTGGCCGTGAAGAGACATTTGCCTCGCCTTCGAGGTAACATTTCCTAGCAACCGTGTGTTAGGAACCGTGTTTGATGATCTCTTCTCACCGTTTCAGTGTCACCGTCTCAGCGCCAAGCGCCCTTGCTCCACAAGACTCACTTTCAACCTGTGCCCCGCACTCGGCTCCGTGGGTCAAGGAGGACCCTCCTCACCATCATGACCATCGGTCTACTGGTCTTTTCAAAGCTTGTCTTCAGCGTTTCAATCACTTCTTGGGTACCCTGCGAGGTCGATAAAGTTGGTTACATCATTGGTTAACTGTTAGCACGAGCTCATCTGAGGTCTGTATACAGCCTCTCAGACTGTAGCCCTGCAAAGTTCACCAATGTTGCCGCTTGCGTTCTTTAGGATTAACCATCTTTTTGAATTACACTTGGAATCACATGTATATATGTTGCCGCTATCATCCAATCGCTCTCTTAGTTACATTGCCTGCTATCTATCAACATGCTATGTTCATTTGCCATTGTCACCTGCTTTGCTTCCTCTTTGTCATCTTATACATCGCTGTTTTGATACCTCCCCCCCATACCAGAGTGTTCTCATTCAGAGGTCTGGTCCCGACCCTTTTAGATCGGAGGATGCCTTCTTGATTGCAGGCACAGTTATTCGGTCCTGTGCACCCACAGATCGAGGCCACGTCCCAGTAATCTCTGTTGCGAACATCTGCAATGTGAGAGAAGTTTTGTTGCCCGACATCTTCGCCTTCAGCTTTGCCCTCTTCGCCTTTTCATTCCGCATCCGGATTGTCTTGCGCTGGAGCTTGCAGAACGACGACAAGCACTCAAGACATCGTCCTTCCGAACACGATTCTGCCTAGCGAACGCAAACACAACCAGGCGATAAACTGATATCAGCGCAAACACACAGGTACGTCAACGACCATTACCCACCTATACCCCATCACTGATCCGAATCGAAACCCTCATCGCTGTCCCTTCTTCAACCAACTACAGCCACTCGTCGTCACCCACTCGCTCCGTCACCCAGGACCAAGACCTCCCCTCCCCTCCCCTCCCCTAGGCTTCACCCCTCCCATCTCTCTCCCATCCCTTCCTCCCCTCCCTCTACTCGAACGTCTCGTCCTTCTGCCTGCGAATCAAGACCAGCTGCATAATTAGTATCAATGCACACCAATACTGACGCGACCAAATGAGCAGCCCGAGTCACCGATGCTTGCCGCAAACCGTCGACCTTTGCGCATGCAGCAGCAAGCTCCCGTCCCGACGACATACGCCGCGGCGGCCAAGTCTGGCCCTCCTGGGCAGCCCAAACCCGCTCAACAATTACTCACTACAGAGGCAGCATCCCGCCTTCACGTTTCCAGGTCAGGCGGACGAACGGCTCCACATAAGGCTGGCTCCCAAATATTCACTCATACCCTGTACTACAGAAGCTTCAAGGACATGCCGATCGCTCTCCGCAGGTACGCAGCGACGTCAGTGGTTTGAACGTAACTGATACTTTCCAAACGTGGCCGTGAGCTACACCCTATACGACAACGAGCTCTTGCCCGATCATTCAACGAAGCTCGAGGACTCACGGGACAAACTAGTGCAACAGCCTATCTACGATGAAAATCGGACGCAGGTTCGCCCTTGGGAGCAGTACGAAAAAACTTCGGCCAGGAATTGTTGTCCTTGGACGAGCGATCAATAGTAAGTCTGATCACTGGTTCAGGCCACGGCTGCTAACTGCGTCGGTATTGGGTGCTCGTACCAGATGCCGGACCGACAAGTCAACGATTTCCTTCAGCTGCTTGAAATCATTGGTCTTGACATCGCCTAGCATAGTGACACTGTACACGATATAGTGTCGATATTTGTCTTCGCTAACTCGGTCTCGTAACCGCCGTGCTGCAGGGCATTGGTTCACTAAACCACATGGATGCCAACAAAGACGAAGGCAAAGACAAAGCTTACATAAGCCCTTTCCTTGAGAACCAAACATGTCCGACTGCTCTCAGGTAGGTTCAACACCTTCACTCCGGGAAGATGTCAAGTGCATTTTCCAGAAGAAAAGCCCTCAAATATGTTCGCCATCACCAAATCCCAATGCCTAATGGCCAGACACCGTCCAGTATCTGCTTTTCACCTCCAGGAGACAGAGTTGCCATCGCAGCAGGATCTACTGTTGTGTTCTATGCAACATCGTCAGGACATCATCTTCATCAGTTCTCGGGTTCAGCGAACGTCACAACAATGCAATGGCTAAGAGATGATTGGCTCTACGTGGGGTTCGATGACGGTGAACTGCTGACTTACCGTCCTAATGACAATGCTGAGGTATTTTCTCTCTACTTCTGCCATTGCGTATACTGACCATATGTTGTACAAGTTGCTGGCAATTGAAGGACTTACAATTTTGGAAGAAGAGACGCCAGTCACTCGATTTGATGTACATTCAGAGAATCAAAGCCTTGTGGCTGCTGGCGGCGGCATTATACGCGTGTGGGCCCGGCCTACAGGTGTGTGTCTTGCATTCCTTGTGGGCGGATTCACGGAGCGGCTGAACAACATATCCCAGAGGCCGACACCTGGAAGCCTAGAGCGATCCAACCTCCTGGTGTGAAGCCTTCGTCCCAGCGAGAGGCATTCGTTCTTGTTGCTTGGGTTGATGCATATATTCTGATAGTTTACCGTCACCATGGCGCAATGCAAGTAATATCCCATGCGCTTTTTCGCTACTCTAATCCTTGTTATAGGCTCTGGGACCCTGTCGCGCATTCCATCATTGCAGAGATTGGTATAGAGGATCCCATGTAGGTTGCCTTCTCACATCAAGTTAACCTTGACATCACTCACAACTCTTAGACTTTCCGCCGATGTATCCCCCGATCGTCGACTTTTGGTTGTTTCTACCTCCGAACGATACAAAGTCTTCGAGATATCATCAGGTAGCCTGGACACAAGCTTTCCTTCCCCAGTCGTGGCAGAGGAACCCCGAGTGATGAGGCCGGTTATTTTTTATCCATAGTGGCAGGTCTATCCTCGGGGGGCGATGGGGCTCGGCTGCCATGTTTTATGTAGAGTCTGGTTCCCGTCAACAAACCCTTCCAGCACCAGGTGCGCAGTTTTTTTCGTCGGTAGGGAATCAATGCTGATCAGGGTTGGGGCTAGGTCACGGATGCGTCCGCCTTCTTGCAGTGTGTCCTATGTAGCCTGGATCAAATTTGTGAAACTAACGTTCGCGCAGTCCCACCATACGAGCGCAGCAGACTCGTTTCAGATTGCCATCGCAGGGGATGGTCTGGTAGGGCTTTGGTCCACGAACGGTCCTCGGCCGCTTTCCCAATGGCAAGTTGTTTGTGCCATCATGATTGCTCTGGCGGGAGTTGCGGCCGTTATCCAGTGTTCACAAGGTACATATAATCCAACCTGGTCGTTTAATACCAATGGAGATACTGCATATTGATATACAACGTATCCATGTTCTTCCTCTTGCTAGTGAAATATTTATGTCCATGAAGTGAGCAATTTGGTTGTATATTAAGACAGTACATTTCAGGGCACATCGATTGTTCCCGCTACAGCTGGAGCCGACATAGCCGTCGGCGTAGTTGGGTTCGCACTCGACGACGTAGACGAAGACGACGCAGGCAAATCGATCAGAATCAATGGCGACGGTGAGCCCAATTCATCTTTATCTGTCAGACTCTACGTCCTCGTCACCCCTGCTCCATTGCTTCCCGTCGCCGCTGCCGCGATCCTCCCGGTCCCCCCGCTGTTGAAATGGACGCCTAGGATGCGGCTTCGTTGCCCAACATCTTCGCCTTCGCCCTCTTCACCTTTTCGTTCCGCATCAGGATCGTCTTGCGCTGGTCCACAATGTGCGATTTCGCCACATCAACATATATGAACGTCACCATCGCCATCACCACCAGGCGTTGGCATCCCCATCATCATCGCTACGGGAGTACCTCCGATGAACGTTAAATGAGAGTATCGGGCGTAATACCTGCCGTGAAACAGCTTGGGATGGTCTGACGAAGCAGAGGCCATGCGCAACATAGCGAAAGTGATGAAGACGGCCCTTAGCGAGATCGATGGTTCTGTGTCAGTCGACGATGCCATCTTCATGGCCCAACCTGCTATGCTTTCCCCCTTCACGATGGCGTTCAAGCTGGATCTCGAACGTAGAAAGACACCTGTCATCCGGCTCAGTATCTTCTCAGTCTGCCTGCTCATAATGTTCCCAACACGCGGCAGCAGCAACCTCCCATCCCGACGACATACGCCGCGGCGGCCAAGTCTGGCCCTCCTGGGCAGCCCAAACCAGCTCAACAACCAAAGACAACGGGAACCCCGCCTGCTGCCAGACCTAACACCAAGTTCCCAAAGTTCGACAGTTTGGCAACGTCCTTGAACAGACGTAGTAGCGAAACAGAAGGAAAATGATGGCATTCTTGAATTCGAGGCGGAACACCGCCTCTTTCGGAAGGGTGAAGGTCGCAACTAGGTCCAACGTATACATTGGTCTCTGGGATCCTGAGGAGTAATGTGGTTGAATATCATGTTACGATGTTGGGCTGCAAGGTCCAGGAGCGATTTTCTACTTTGGGAAAATCGGGACTCGGGGGCTCGGCAAACTCAATTTTGGGAATATTGGCTAGTTACCGAAACCTCTTTGTCTCCACGATCTACGATAACACTCTTGTGGGCGCCGGCAATCTCCCCGCCCAACGTCGCAAGGCACAACGAGGTGAATTGGCTGGCCCTAGGCCTCAAGGCCTCAAGCTTCAAAGCTTCAACAACGCAAGGAGTCCTCAATCGTTTCATTTTGCCGATTGCCCAGGGATTTTCTGAATACTAGGAACCTTTGTCGGATAATGATCAATCCTCAAAAGCAGTAAATCGAACCCGGTGCTACAATTAGAGCACAAAGCAGTCACTCCTTTGCTCTTTCACATCGCTTGGTCCATCTTTCAACATTCAACGTTTGGTCCTCTTTTAGTTATCTATGGTTGGTTCTATCAGGAGCTAGGTATAAGAAGCCCCGTAGCAGCACTCACACCCCATCAACTACCACACCCACATACACTACCGCACAATCACACAACTACCCTCGCCCATACCATCATTCTCATACTCAATCTCACCCATTTCACCCACCCGTGCTATTCTCCCACTTTGATATCCATTATCAACAATGTCTTTTCCACCCGTCTCCCTCGACGATCTAGCAGGTGTATTCGTCCTCGCAATGGCAATTGAAGATGGTAGATCTTTAAATTTCCCATTCCCTGCTCAATCTCACCCTCCGAAATATAGGTGTTGTTGTCTGTCGTCTGGTGAGAGCCGAGGACGAAGCTGATGTCGAAGATGAAAATGGTGTTGCTTCTTTTGGAGAAACCATCGGTAGCTTGGTTGACGAGCACCCTTTTGTGTTTAACCTTTTCCTATTTGCCATCGTGGCGCACTATGTCGCCGGATTATTAGGCGTGTTACTTTACTTCATTTCAGCAACCACCTAAACATCTCTTGATAATTCTGTATGCGCCAATGTAATATCGTTTGGGTCAATTTATGTTCTGTTCAAAAACTGTGTTCTACTTAAATTAAATCATCCAATCCCTACCCCTTGTTGCGAGAGTCGGCATTTGAGACTCGGCACTTTCTTCTACTTTGGGAAAGTCGGCACTTCCGACTCGGCAACTGACCATTCCGAGTCCCGATCTCCGCTTTGGGAAAATTGGCAACATACCGCACCATCGCTGGCAACTAAGTTATGTAATGATTAATCTGCATCAGGCCACGATGCGCCTGAATCTTCACTTCAATCATAACCGATTTCCTCATCCCCTAGGCCTTCACCTAAGCCTTGGTCCCTGTGTAGAAGACCTCTTCAAGCTTGTCGTCAGTAGCTACGAGCAGATGAGGACTCTCATGTACTTGTACCATTTTGTCCTCGGCCGAAAGTGTTCACGAGCGGTCGAAGTGGGTTCACCGCATATCCAGCGAACTACTTCCGGCCACTCTGCCGTCTCGGACTCAGTCGCCAACTGGCTCCATGCGAACGATCCTTTCCATCGACACCAAATCCAGCTCGTCCAGCGTTGGCTCTCGATCCATTGTCTACCTTCTCCAGAACCAATTCGTTCATTTCGACTCATCACACGGGAACTGTCGACGACACTGCGATTTTAGGGCAGGGATACGTCCATCGTGGCGACCCTCGAGTTATTGCTCCGTCTCGCGGTGGTTCGAGGTCTTGGGTTTGCGAGTCGCATTATTCTTGGTGGTTCCCCAGTGACTTTGTAAAGTGGTTCGTCCCTTGGCAAAGATGTCTTTGTTACGGGAGCGCTCGTGGTAGTTCGACTCCTCATGGATCGTCGACTGACCTTTCTGATGAGGCCTTCTTTTCCGCTGGTTCAGGAACCAGAGATACTCGGACTACGTCGTTGTACACCATTGACATCGACAGGTAGGGATAGGACAACTACCGGCTTTACGTCTACCGGCTTCACGGCCACCAACACCACGACGGGTCTCACTTCTGGTCTCACTTCTGGTAATTCGGACACGAATGTCGTTTCGTGCACAATGTCGTACCGCCGTACAGACTCCGCCTCTTACCTTGGTGATTCGCATGATTCGGACTCGTCGGGATTGACTCGTACGCCGTTGACTAGGTCAAGCGCTTTGTCAAGGCGAACAGGGAGGTCGAACTCGAGGTCGAATTCCTCTGGCTTCCCGTACAGCTCAGACGAAGCCTCTGACAAGGAAAATTCTAGTAACACCATGTCTAGCTCTTCCTACACTCAGTCTGGCACTCGATCTTCCGACGACACTGGCTATGATGTCTGCCACTCCTCAGATATGTCGGCTCTCACCTTGAATTCCTACTTGACGTACAGCTATTCTACGGCGTCAAGCAGCGGATTATCTGAAGTCCCACCATCCTCAGCACCCTCCTCAGACATCTTCGCTTCTGCATCGGAAGGTAGTGGCTCGTACGTCACGGCCGCGTCTCCAGCTTCGACGGCCTTCGAGTCGCTTCCTAACATTCCTTCCGAATCTGAATATGGTACTGCGGACGAGGCTGCATCTACGGACTACGCTACGGCATCTGAGCCGTCAGAATACATCACTGCAGAACTTTGTCCCTCAGAGCCTGGCACTGAATATCTCACCGCCATTGAGCCCAGGGAAATTCCTTCCGAGCTCAGGCCTCGTCGTCTTTGCATTTAGACTCAGATATAGAACTCGACGTCGAGCCTGACATTGCGGAAGAAGAACAGATTGAGAAGGAGTTGGTGCTCTCGGATGAGTCACCAGAGGAGGCAGAAATGGAAAGTATATTGCCGTCGCCGTTTGAAGTCCCAACCATGGTCACGACAGAGTCTGAAGGAGACGATCTCCTCGATCCGGCTAACGTACCACTGCCGCCGTCTCTCCCTCCATCTATCTCATCTCTGCTGTCGATCACTCTGGACGAAGTAACGCCCTCTTTCTCGCCATCGTCGGAGCCAATAACAGTGCCAACCCCATCGTCAATACCATTCTCCGCTACGGAACCGACGGAAAGTTCGTTACCTGGTCCGTCGCCTATCGGTACAGAGCCAGCTTCGACCCCACTGCTACCATTATCGTCTGTCTCGAGTATCAGCGAATCATCATTAATTCCCACTCCAAGCCAGCGTAACGCCATCAAGCCCGTTGGATACTGCCCGCTCAGCTCCTGCGACTCCCGTGACTACCTTTCCATCGCTTATGAATCCTCTGCCCTTGCGGCGTCACCGTCTGTGGTCACCATGGCGAACGAGGGCCCGGATTTCTCATATGACACTTCCATCATTCGGCCTTGGAATCCTCAGCAGCGCGCTGAGCAGGTTGCCTGACACCGTGGATGGAACGGAACCTCGAGTCGAGATTTCTGACCGACACACAGGGTGCCATTGGGATAGCCGGCGTCGTCGCGGCTTGAATCCCCTGGTTGATACCAATGGTACGGCTGGATGCTCCCCGCTTGGCAAACATGGCGTCAAGGCCATCATTTCTCCTCAAACGAGCCTACAAGGAGGAGGAGCACTTATATAGGTCTTATCTCATCGTAAACCATAGTCAATATATATCCCACTCGTCGCACCCACCTCTATTTCATCCAGTGCCCTTTTGTCACCTCCCAGTGTCTATCCCACACTTATGTATGTGTTGCTTCGCGTGTTCTGTTCTGCCCTGCTCTGTCTCGTTTCCCCGCTACCTGGCCATGCTGTCATATTTCACCCAGCTTCATACGTGCTCTCCCTCTCCGATGTTGGATGTACGATACTACTTTGTTACTTATTGGTTACTATTATCTCCAAGTAATAAAATAATATATGTAGTCCAGAATTGAGTGCGGCAGGGGTCTGAGCGATCAAGTATTTGCCGGATTTGCCAGTGAAATTTACCAGATTTGCCAGAGATATTTGCCAGATTTGTCAGAGATATTTGCCGGATTTGCCAGAGATATTTCCCGGATTTGCCAGTGAAATTTACCAGATTTGCCAGAGATATTTGCTGGTGATATTTGCCAGATTGTTCTCAGAATTACTGGCACAATTATCTTGACCTTGTACTTTATTCCAGCATTTATTTTGAATAATCTTTCCATGTTTCTTGAATATTATAACATATATCATTTTGAATATATGTTCAATATTGTTTTCAGATTATGGACTAGAATATGTGAACAGTAGTCTGGATCACTTTGAACTATATTCTCTCGAAGTATTCAGATAAATCATCGTGAAACATGTACTATAGTATAGTGGACCTTATCTAGACTTTCATTCATATACTGGAGTGTAGGATAAGCAAGTGATTTTTGTAAGATATGGGTGTTGTTATTTTAAATATTGTTTGCTTTCTATGCTACAAGTTACTGAAATTGCATTCGCAATTCTCTGGCAAGTATTAATGGTAAATTAGTTAGAACAACATTTATATGGTCTGCACAACAACTCTTGGAACTCATTTAGCATATATTTGCTATAATTTGAGGAAGATTACTACATACATAGTCAATGAATATAAGGAACATATATGGAAAGATATACAGGATAAAGTAACATTTCTTTTACAATATTCTATGCTACCATTTGAGAAAGATTTCCGGAATATGTTTCAGTTAACAGGATGTGGGAAATGTTTACTCTATTTGGATTATCTCTTTCATTCCTTCTCAATATTTTGCCGCAAGATATGCTCACACGCACCCAGTGTCAAGGCACACTGAATGTTCAACAAGGACGAACTGCGAAGCATCACGTGATGTCAGAAGTCCGTGTTCATGGGCGTCAAAGTTCAAGGTGGTGCTTCTGCACAGTCGTGTTGTACACGACCGCAGCAGCAGCCTACTCTCAAATACCAGACCGTCTGAACTTGGATCTTCTCGTCAGCCATAACAATGGACCAGTTGCGCGCCGCCATCTTCTATCGACATTCTCCGGCGATTTTCACTAGCACGGCAGCTGCACTTGCCTTTCTGACGTTCTTATCAGCAACACCATCGTTCCTCCCATTGGTGTTCTTGGTGGCGACAACTCAAGTTTATGCGCGGTTAATCCTGTATCGAAGGTTCCGCATTCTACGCGCCACCATGCTGTGGTTTGGGATAACCATTGGAATGTCTATTGGACAAATCATGCCCTCGTTGCACGCCTTGATGACCCCTGGCACGTCAATCGGTGTCCTATTGTGCCTATCCTCTGTATCGTCGCTGATCGCTTTGTTGATCGTATTCGTCGATGTCCGAGTTTGCCTGCAGCTGAACTCGCCGTGGTCTCAGATGACCATATTCCCAGCCCTTTGGGCATCCATCTGGTCCTCCATATCCTACGCTAGCCCTTTCGGTCGCCTGGCGGTCTGGAGTCCAATTGTCAGTGTGGACCAATACCGATGGTTATTGCCTTGGGTAGGCCCGGCAGGTATCGATTGGATAGTTGGAGCGTGGGCTGCTGTCTTGTCGCAAGCCTTTGGCATTTGGCTGATGGGCCCGGATAAGCATGAGGAGCCCCCCCTTCTCGTTGAAGTCGAGTCACAAGATAATTCCTCTAGTAAATCGACATCCCGTGCCGCTATATACCTTGTTGGCCTGCTTGGTCTATCCACCATCCCATCCTTCATCTTGGATTCAACGCCGCTGCCGATCGAGTCCTCACGAACCACCCCCTTGTCTGTAGGGTGTGTCATACCGTCCTACCACCGCTACAAGCACCGCCATCTCGTGCTTCACGATTTCATTGAAGAAAGCAAGAAGCTCGCCTCGGCGCACATCATTTTATGGCCAGAAGGCGCGGTTTCATTCCGCGACTCTGAAGAACGGGATGAGGCTTTCAAGGACATCAGCTCGTTGGTGAGCCGGGCCCACGTCGCGGTATCGTTCGAAGAATTCTACAGCGAGGCCCACAATCCCAGAGTCAGTCACCGACGAACGGGTATGGCTCTGATTGCTCCCAATGATCCCATACCTCGCTTCGTATACTACAAGCGCCATTTGGTTCCGAGTAAGTTCCTCCGTATATTGTCAGCGACATTGTATTAACTATGTCATGCAGTCGCGGAATCGTTTTCGATGACACATTCAGACGAACCGCCGGCTATGTACACGATGCTGTTGCCAACGCCGCCAGGCTATAACAAGACTGACTGGGCACCTCCACCTTCTTATACTCGCCCTATCGACCTCACCGCATCAATATGTCTTGACTTCTCGGCCCCGTCGCCCTTCACTAACCTTGGCTCTCGTCCGGGGCTGATCCTCGGCCCTGCGCGGACGTGGCATAGGACGGTTGGATTGGCCATGTGGGAGCAGGCGAAGCAGCGCGCGGCCGAAGTGGGGGGTACCTTGCTCTGGTGTGACGGGGGTGAAGGCGGCGTCAGTGGCGTAGCGGGGCATGGGTTGACGGAAGTGACACAAGTAGGCGAAGGGTCCTGGAAACGCGATATCGGAATCCCATACCCACTGCGTAGGCGACGCACGTTGTACGCATTTGCGGGTGATGTCCCCGTGCTCGTGTTCTTTTACGTCGTCGTCGGGCTTGGGATGGCCAGATCGGTACGAAAGTTGCCTACCCTTTCTATCAGCTTCCCTCGCTTCACCGAACTAAAGCGCAACATCCGCGCAATGATTCGAGCGCGGCAAGGTGATCCCGAACAGCAGCCGCTTCTCGTGTAAAGTAGTTGTCTTCTGTCTTCTTTTTGCTTTTATTTTGGGCTCCATCTGTGTACTTCAATGTATCTCCAATGCAATGGTCATACCCTCAGCCTGGAAACGCGTGTTCACAAAACACATCTGCGGGGTGAACATGAGGTGGACACGCCTTCTCCACACTGATTGTGGGCCGCAGCCTGATTGTCATTCATTGAAAATCGCAAGAGTCTGCGCAGTTGCTCTGCACAGGTCCTGAAGAAACGGGGACTTGTCTGATTCGCGACGTCTACACACAAGAGACTTTTGCAGTCGAGATTCGCACAAAGCCTTCGCGGCTTGCGCAACTCGACTGCTTTCCGCCCGACCACTCTCTTCGCAAAGCCACGAAGGGACAGCGCCGTCGGCGACGACGACACCGACGACTTCCAGAGGATCAGCAGAGACGACTTCACCAGTTCTATCAGCAGCGCACTTCCGGCCAGCGGTAGTTCCAGCACCGTCGACCATCATCGCGCTTCTCCTCCGCCATCACCCCCGCACACCGTCTTCTCCAGGCTCGCCAACGTCTCCCGTCTCTCGCTGCACCCTTTGCTTCCGGGAAAACCACGAAGGCGCGCCAAACTTCCATTCCTCTCGCGGAGTTCAGCGCCAGACGAGCAGGACGATCCCGAATTCGTTGCAGATCTTGTAGCAGAATTTCCAGCGCCTCCGACCTTCATCCCGACCCCAGTCTCCTCGACATTCAGTACCATCCCGCCGCCGCCAGCAAGCGTTCCGTTTGAGAGCTCGTCGCCCACTGCAAGCTTTGATCCTTTCGATACCGAACACAGAGACAGCAGCAGACGCGAACTCTTCAGCTTCCATTCCTCTAATCCACCAGAGACGCCTCTCTCGGAAGTCGCACCATCAATTGCAAGCAAATCTTCCTCATTCCGACGATTTGCCAGTCTCACAGCGACTGTCATACGAACATCATTCCACACGCCAATTTCAGAGATCTCGACAAGTTATTCTCCTTCAACCAAACTTCGCTCACGACCAGCCTCAGCTCCGCCAGCATCTGGGCCGTATATTCCTTTCGACCACTTTGCAGCCCCACGGACGTTGCCAATCTTCGAATTCACGCTCGCAGAAGAACCTGAAGAAGCACCTGCGCCTCGTTACGAGTTAGTTAGTCCCTTGGATCTTACCGCATCCCCTTCGCCATTTCTCACTGCAGAGTCACTTGGTGGTATCTCCGCACGCACTTCATTTACCCCCCCTTCACCATCGTGGCTAAGTAGGAACGTAGGCAACTTCGGAACTTCTGACTTCTCGCCGATCTCACCAGAGGCACACCAATCACCACTCCAGTCAGTTTCGCTACCGCCCCTCCCCATTCCCCCACTCATTACGATCTCTTCGGCCGACTCTCCACCTCTGTCTCCGCTAGAGATTTCTGGAGTACATACCGAGCAACAACTCATCCTCTCGACGCCTAGCACCCTTGTCTCCACTTCCATCTCTCGCCAACCCTCCATCTCGTCTGTCTCTCAAGCCTCGACCAGGTCGCGCCGTTCCACCCGAGATCTACGCGAGAAAGAGAATCAGTGCCCCAAGGTATGTTGTCAGACGCCTCTGCGACCTATATTTAGTGAGCTGACATGTTCTCGGACATGCGTTAAGGGTGTGTCGCGATTGCTTTCGATAAAACGTTCCGGATCTTTCTCTACAGCACATAATATTGGCCTATCTGCATCCTCGTTCATCAACTCCGATCGGAACTGCAGCCTCGTCCCATATATAAGCTTACATACAAAATTCCCGCGAGCAGCCCCCCCATCATCACTAGCTCCCGCCTCGCCTAACACACGTTTCCTCGCTTCTTATACCACCCCTCCCCCATACCTCCCAGAAATCTTCATTCCATCTGTAGAGCCGTCCACACCACCTAACTTCGATCTCAAACTCCCATCCCTCCCTGAGGGATTTAAGCTTGTCCTTGACACACTCTGTAAAGAAGCAAGTTTCTTTACATCGCCAATTTCTAACATGGATTTCGCTGGGAAGCGCAACGATGTCGTAGACATTGGTGGAGATTGGGATTACTCCGATCGACAATGGTTCCAAAATCCTCCATCACATCCTCCGGTGAGTGAGCTGCATCTCATTTACGATGCTGCTTATTTAGACTTTCGCAGCCTCCCCCAGTCGCAGAGCCTATGCCTCCATATGTACCCTCTCCCCAGGTGATAGAGCTTAACAAAGACTTCGAAATAGCTCTTGACGCCGCACCTAACGTTCTATACGGAAAATATAAACAATATGGTCAGGTATGACCCCCTTCTCTTTGCTGCGATCACGAAGAAGAATTAACAACATGCTCAGCTAGGTGTCCTGGGGTGGTGCGCAGAGTTCAGCGAACTTATTGACGCATTGAAGGAGCTGGGGTTCTCCGGCAATATGTTTGTCACCACTCGACAAAGCGCGCTGAAAGCCTGCGAGGATATCCTCAAGCTGAAGCTCGATATCCGAATGCAGATCATAGTGATGTATTTATCTTCCCAGGTTGCTCGACTGCGACGCTTTCTGGATGGCGAGAAGCAGTGGGACGACTATCCTGCTACGGAGTTCCCCATGGACCCGCGAAACGGTTGATCTCCCTATACGCATGCGCACGCACAATACGATGACCAAAGACTAAAGCCGTGACTTGTATCTAGTAGATTATGATTTTCGGTTTCTCCTTCGCATTGTTTCGGTTTCCCTTCATGTTTTCTTGTACTTTACATATGTTTTGTAGTTCTGGTGCATGCTGTTCCCTTCATGGTCATGATCAATTCACAGTACAATTTGCATTTGTATCAATTTATATCACTCAGCATCTAATAGTATGTCGTCAGTAAGTTCCCTTGATGCCGGCGCTCGATTTTGGACGTTGATAGTCATTGGTGGGGTCCGTGAGTCTTGGACCAAATGGTATTCTGTGGTATTGTAGAGGCCCGCCATGGCATTTCCCGCTCTGAATACGCGAATATGATAATCGATACTGAGAGCACATGGAAATCGATGAATGCTGTGGGCAACTGGACGATTTGGGGAAGGATCCCTACACTGGTATCGCGTCGCACCAGAGCTACAGTAGCTGTATTGAGATTGAATTCTTGCGCTTGTATCCTTCCTGGTGATTTGATCCGTATCTTATCTCCACATCTGCCTCGAATGCTCTGGAGTGATTCGTTGTCCAGCTTATGGGGGCGATAGAACTCGGGCCGAGATGGGCTGGGAGAGAGTATATAAGAGTGACAAGGATTACCCTCGATTTTCTAAACCCCTCGAAATCAATTATCATGCCTGTGAGTTGACAATAAGCTGATCCTTGCATGCCCTGATGTTGACACCGTATTTGATTCAGGCCAACTGCGAGACCAAGAACACTTCCGGCCAGTGCGACTACCCCAACTGTGCTTGCGACCAACCACCCAAGAACAAGAACAACGGGTGTGGTTCTTCTGCGTGTGGCTGCGGCGCCAGGTGGGAACCGTTATGTATACCCATACGGATATTATTCTAATGGTTACGTTTGTGACAACAGCTGCCAGTGCAAGCCCGGTGAATGCAAGTGCTGAACGAGATCCCAGCCTCCAGGATAAGGCCTAGGACAAAAGCATGATGATCCCCATGTACTAAATTTATCAATTGAATATGTAACTCACAGAAAGTGCCCCTCCTGAGATGAATGCCTTAGCTGGTCGCTGAGAATGGATCCTCTGTCTGATCCATAATTGGACCACCCAGTAACACATCTGCGTCCTCCATCTGAGATAAATCACCATTAACCTCCAACCCTAAGCCGTCTGGCCCCAATCCCGACATGTCTAGCTCCATGCCGTCCGGC
Source organism: Pleurotus eryngii var. eryngii (assembly GCA_029467805.1). Classification (NCBI taxonomy): domain Eukaryota; kingdom Fungi; phylum Basidiomycota; class Agaricomycetes; order Agaricales; family Pleurotaceae; genus Pleurotus; species Pleurotus eryngii. The sequence continues at coordinate 1,974,566 of SZVJ01000018.1, forward strand.
ACCAGCCCATCCAAACTAACGTCCATAGGCTTCAGCGACGCGTCCAAATCGTCCGCCGTTTCCTCGACTGGACCCTCGGATGGCTGCAGTGCTACCGTGAGTTGTGGTTTTGGAGAAGGTAGCTTCGACGGTGGTTCAGACTCCTTCGGCGGTGCAGTTGATACTTCGCGTGTTGCTGCGACATTTTCGTCCTGTTCCTCATCATCCCCTTCCACGACCTCAGGTTCATCCGGCAAAGGAGCCAATGGCTCGTCCATTCCCCCTTCATCATCGCTGAATTGCTGGTTATGGTAGATTCAGATTAGAAAACATATGAAGTCTGATTCTGGGGACCGCACACCTGAATCTTCTCGGTTTTCGCCCATTTGTATATCTTCAACCCAGAAGACGCATTCCCGATCGGCGTAGTCCATACTTTCTCCCAGCATGGCACTGGCTGCATGAGTTGTCGTCGCGCAGCCTCTGTCGTCGCTGCATTGACCCCGATCCTTCGCCGTGTCGCCATGGTTAGGTATTGGTTGGAGCCTTGGAGGCACGAAAGTTTAATTCAAGCGCCCGAAACTCCCACCTAGAATTGAAGGACTAAGGGGAGGTCACCATATCGTGTAAGTGTTAAGTTACTTCGGCATAAACAGCTGATTTGCTCTGCCCAGCATCCATCTGCGGGCTGTATTCATTTTCTGAGTCGCCACACGAGTTGATTTCGGTCGAGGGTGTCTCAGGCACCAACGTAACGGTGATTAACGACTGTCAACAGCGTCAACAAACGCTGGCTCTACCTCATTCAGCTCTAGCTCAGGATAAATAGACCGCGGGTGGAGCAAAACAAATTAAGCACCGCCCAACCGAGTACGTACTTTCTGTCTTTGCAAACCTAGCATAGATTCTAAGAGGTGCCCAAGATCGAAGCTATTGTTTCATCTAAACAGAGCTAGGTTATCCTAGACGAGCGCTGAGCGCTGAACCATACGGTGCGAGGTAGTGAGTCACAAGTTAAGCGTTGTTATTGCCAGCAACCCTGCGGATGGAAGTAACGAGGGGAAGCAGCGAACGTTCCCTGTTTCAAGCAGGTTTCCTACTGTGAACGGTGGTCAACGCTGTGTATAGCGCTCATTGTGCTTCTAGGATCGTGCACGTAACGCCAAGGACATCTGTACGGAGGACAGTTGTTCGAACTGGAAAAAGCATATGGTCAACATCACAAAATCAATCCACTGCAGAATTCGTGTATCAAAGGGAGGTCGATGCTCAGAGCCTCATTCAGACACCCATCATCTTCTCTCTCCAAGCAACAATGAAGTTCAGCCTCTGTTCCATCCCCGCTCTCGCCGTCGCGGCCCCTGCCGTCCTCGCCGACGACTGGCGATGTGACAGCGTCTGGAACGACGGTGGTCTCAAGCGACTGTCGTTCCAGTTCTACAGCTACTGCGAGAGCCGTTGGGGACAATGCTTCCTCGACGCTATCCGTGGCAAGGGTCTGGCCGTGCACAACTGGCAATGCTGGGACTTGGGCAACGGCTGGTGGCAAGCGGACTTCTCCACCACGGCTGGCCTAGCCTGGCAAGCGAACAACGCCATCCAGAGTGTCACTGGCTCGTGGCGCGGGTGCTGGCCCAATGCCTAATGGATGTTCTAGTTCAATCAATGGAAGAGGAGAGACTCACAACTTGTAGGGTCAACCGCATCTTGATCGAGTTGTTCACCGTAGGAAAGGTGTTGGTGATAGATATAGAGGAGTTGGCGATGGTAGATGCCAGGATTAGTCGATTTAATCGCACTAAATGCATTCTGTTATTTGTGGTCTGAACATCTGTTTCTTCGTGCAGCACGTTTGTGAGAGATCTGTTAGTTTGAGCCCGCCAGGTTGACCGTTGCGTCTCTGCCCTCTGTTATCACGTTAAGTTCGCGTTGGTCGAATATTGTATGGCTCCTCGACTTGTCGAAACAATTCACAAGTTGTCATGTTGTGAGCAGCCAGTTACCCGACCATTCAACGACCAATGGGCGCCCTCGCTCCAACACCGTATCTTGACTTACTACGAAACATCGTTGAAGTAAGGGTACTTATAGGGATAAGCAAGACGGAGAATGAAAGGAAGATTATTGGACGTATCACAATCAATTGACTTCTTCTGCCCATCGAAGGACATCAACTTGGTCTATAGCCTCCCGGTCTGGCGGTTTCCCGCTTGATTGGGCCGCATACCCTATGGAATTTTGTCTTGAATTTGGTATATTAGAAGCGCTGGGCGTCGGCTACTCCTATTGTTTAACCCCAAAATTCAACGAAGAGTTCGGTACTTACTTCGCTATTTGCGACGCGTGTTTGAGTAGAGAAGTGTGCAACTGCGCGCAATTCGGCAAGCTTGGCCTCTAACGAGTCACACTTTCTGGAATCCGGTTTGCTAGACCTAGTGTCGGAGGGGGAATAATCTGCTTACGAGTGAAGCGTTACGGTTTCTTCGCGCCTAAGCTCAATTTGCCGTTTCATCATACCCTCTAAGCTTGCTCGGGCCTTTATAAACGGATAAGATGGTGATGATTGGCGGACAGGATATGCCAACCTGAATAGGCCGCAGCTCGTTCGCAGCAAACATTATGTTTTGGGCCATAACATCTATCCATTCTGCGTGTCTGCCCCATTCTGGAGGCACGTCTGCATTGGTGGACGCCGGAGCGAGCAAAGACTTTGTCATGGTTGAGTATGTGACAAGTAGTGAACGAAGCGCCGACCGTAAAGCCGGTCTTCGATCTGGAAACAGTTTCAACGGAAGGCTTTGGCTGCGTGCCATTGTAGTTCTCACCGACGCTGGGATCTTCCGGGTACAGCTGAAGCCCTCCTATCTCTCCCAGAGACGGCATACTGTCCTTCAGCTAGGCGCTGGGATTCACAGGCTGTCCTTCTTCAATGGAAGCTCCAAAAGGACTCACGGGCCACCGTTCGCCGTAGACTTCGTAGTATGGATCCGGTTCGTCAATTATCCAGTCCACACGAGGCTTTTCGAGTTGTGTCAACGGCCATTCTGGTATATCAGTCTGGTCGCGGAGCACGTCGTACTGGCTGGCATTCTGGTCATCAGGAGCGCGTTCTTTGAGCAATGCCAATAGGTTCAGATTATGCGACGTATATTTCACATAATGCGATGGCGGTGAAGGAAAGGGATTTCGAAGTTCAGCCTCCTCATCGTCCATTCTGCGTGAGATTTCTGAAACGAGTGAGTGGTTGTCGCTAGCCTGGGAGTGTGTTGAAGGGTCGCTGGGCTTGAACTTACTTTCTCACGAGGAGTACACCCGAACAAGTTCAAGTTCCTCCCGCTTCCAGTGGGCGGATCGCATAGGCGTGGATATATAAAGAGACCAAGAATGCGATATCGCGGTTTGAACCCTTTCTGCTCTTCGACCACGTCCACCATCGCAAATTCACCCTTATCTCGCGTCCGTGTGAGAATTCTCATAACCGCGACCCACTAGCATGACAGAGTTTACATCAACTTCGAGAGCACCTTTGCCGGAGATTCCTGATGACCTCAGTATTCCCCAATTCATGCTGGATTACAAGCATCCATGCATGCCGTACAGGCCGGAAAATGTTCCGTGGCTGACTGAGGACCACAGCGGGCGGAGCATTGGATTTCAAGAGGTGCGTTTTCCACCCATGCGGAGTTCGTATGGCACCTAATAACGCATCAGATCAAATCTCGGACACATGGCCTCGCCAATGCCATGAGCATCAAATGGAATATAAGTAAGTTGTGCGGCCCCTGCGCGTCTCTGTCAGCACCAACGCTCAAAATTCAACTTAGGGCAGAATGATGTCGGTGAGCTCGGTGGTGCATTTCTATCTTCCCTACGCGATTCTCACACGTCTTCTCCGAAGTGTGCATTTTCAGTCCGAACCACACAGGTAAATACATGGAATAGTTTCTCCTTGAGATCCACGAGCTGAATCTCTGCCATAGATTATCCTATCTGTGTATGGGCGACCCATACACTCGGCGCCATTATAACGTGAGATGCTTCTCGTCGGTCCGCTACTACTTGTTGAGGATCTGAGAATTTTCTTCAGTCCCGCGAATCCGGGATATACAGCTGATGAACTAGTTCACCAGTTGCGAACCACCAAAGCAGCCCTTATATTTGTTCATTCCGATGCCTTGGGTACCGTTCTGACAGCTGCAAGGCGCGCGCGTATTCCGGAAGATAGAATCGTACTTTTGCACAACCCTCAGAAGCCCATTGTTCCTCATGGCGCAGAGAATGTCAACGACCTTGTGACATTTGGCTTGGGTCATGACACGAAATATATGGAGAAACGATTCAAGAAAGGGGAATCAAAACGCCATTTGGCCTTCCTCAGTTTCTCTAGCGGTACCACTGGCAAGCCAAAGGTTTCCTCACATTTCGTCCTCACACACTTCTGCATACTAATGGTGATGTCTAGGCCGTTTCGATACCACATTACAGCGTCATTGCGAACATCATCCAAGTAGCCGCCCACTATTCCGTCGCTTCGAAGACCTCTGAACCATGTCCCTTTAGTCCTGGAGACGTTGCTACCGCCGGTAAGTGCTTACACAATGTTGCTTTCACACTAATGACCTCATCTCCGGCAGTCCTACCTTTCTTCCGTACGTCCGAAAGTTCATTAACGTCCATTTGTTCATCTTGCTTCTTCAGATATTTATGGCCTCGTCGTTAACGTAAGCCGGTCGTGTTATTTCCACTTGACGGCATTCCTCATTCACAAGACCCATGTAGATGCACTTCATGCTATTTGCCGGCGTAAGCAACATGTCAATCGAAACAAGAGTAGTCGCTGATACACGGACACAGCTTAACCTAGTCGTCATTCCCAAGTTCAGCTTCACAGACTTTCTGGGAAGTATAGTGCGACATCGGATCACGCATCTTCTGTGAGTGACATTTCGCGCCATGGCAAATTGTATATCACTAAAAAACTACTAGACTTGTCCCACCACAGATTGTTCTAATGTGTAAGGCAAGTGTCTGGACAGATGGGTGAGTTCTCGCGCTAATGTATTGGTTTCAGCACCCGGCAATGAAGGGCGTTGATCTAAGCCACGTTAGATGGACCGTCTGTGGCGCGGCCCCGCTCTCTGGAGAACTGGTGAAACAAGTCATCAAGGTCTTGCCCAACGCTAGTATCGGCCAAGGTTACGGTATGTTTCAAGTTAGGTGCCTATTCCCATTGTCTTGAAAATTCTGTTTATAATCCAGGCCTCACGGAGACATGTACCTCCATTGCCATGTATCCGCCAGAGCAACGGATAGGAACCATTGGCAGCGCTGGCACGCTGATACCAGGGGTTAGAGCCCGTATTGTCAAGGCTGATGGCTCGCTGGGTAAAGCTGGCGAAGTCGGCGAACTTGTCGTGACGGGCCCGTCCATGTCTCTCGGATACCCTGATAACGCCCAAGCGTATGTCACTTGCATCTTCTCGCGGTGATTTTGTACTGATCATCCCCTGTTTTAGAACGAAGGAAACATTCATAGACGGATGGGTCCGTACAGGAGACGAAGTGATGATCAACGAGAATAGTGAACTGTTTGTACTGGATCGTGTCAAGGTACTGCAGAAAGATGGTTTATCATTGAGGCGGATGAATTTGACGGCCTATTCTTAGGAAATACTCAAAGTTCGAGGATACCAAGTAGCACCCGCCGAACTGGAAGGACATCTTCTCATGCATCCATACGTCACCGACGCTTGCGTAGTCAGGTATCAATCGGAACACACCTGACAACGAGCCCTTATTGATGAGCCCTTTATCTACAGCGTACTGGATGAATATAGCGGAGAGCTTCCCTTGGCTTACGTCGTCCTCGACAAGTCGGTGAAAGAACATGCTAAAGACCACAAGAGCGCTGCGAGGTTGAGGAATGAAATTGCCAAAGTCAGAACGTTGTTCTTGACAATGCTCGACTTTTTACTGATCCTTGCCTGCAATAGCACGTCTCGGATACGAAAGTGCAATACAAATGGCTTGCGGGAGGCGTTGAATTCATCGATGCGATCCCGAAGAATCCTAGTGGTAAAGTATGTTATTCGGTTGATACTGGCTTCCGGTGATCGTGATGATTGATTTATGATTAATCAATTGTTCACAGATCCTTCGACGCGTCCTCCGGGACAAAGCCAGAGCCGCTAGAGCTAACGTACGTGCACCGCTACAAGCGAAATTGTAATACCCCACGTCGTGTCCCGCAAACATCTCGGTGGGGCGGGCGGGCGTTGTACCAACACATGCAAGTTTTCTTATACCCGGAAGCAGACGTCCTTTCTCATGCGGTAGTATGGATAACTAGGCTTTGGGACTTGGAAGATTGGATATCTCATCGAGAAGTCGATAATCAGGATAACAAGATAATGTGCTCCACTCCTCACCTCGTATGTAGTAGGTGACGAAGAGATAAAAAGACTTGTCTGGTTTTGAAGAGATTCGTGGGAGTGCACACAGTTCAACCTGGGAAACATCAGTGATTGGAACTGCGGAGGTAAATTTACCTACGTTGTGGTAGCTGAGACAACCTGAACAATCACACGAGAGGTCTTTGTACGCCTTGATGATGCGAGCTAGTTGAGCGGCTGGATAGAGGATCCTCGGGTCTTGGGACTGGTCCAAGCCACAGCTAGCCAGGACATCTGGGAAGTCCGACTTTATGACGACGATGGAGTATGCGTCTATTGGCCGTAGGAGCTTTATGATGAGTTCAAGCGATCTGCTTCTAACTACCACAGAATATTTTGGCCTACAAATTAACGGATTAACCCATGGACTGCAAAAGCGCTGATCATACTCTGCGCACCGACAAAATTCCAATAGATCTTCGCAGACGTCGTGTAACTGCTGCATGAACATTCCATGCCTAACTAGGCGACGAATGGCATGTCGGTTTGAGATAAACGTGTCTATGGCAGCGAGGCGTCGGCGTATCGAGATAGAAAGAGCAGCACCGATGACTTGTTTGCCGAGCCAGTACAGCACTTGACTCAGGTCTGCTCCTATACTAGAGACGCTTACGGTGTCCGTGAGAGAAGTACACGGTGTGAACGCCCGCAAGCTATCGTCGCTGAACGGAAACCAGGTACTTGCACTCCTGGCGTGGTTGTAGGAGTCCATTGCGAGTGAAGGGAAGGCAGATTAGTCGGCATTATGGGCATTGTTCCCAGAGGACGATGGCTCTGGTCCATTTTCGCTGCAGGCTGTACCATATTTCGTGATCCGGGCCCAGTGGCCGTTCCGTTCCGTTGAGCAGAGCGCCAAAGGAGTATGTCGTTGTTTGGCAAGTCACCTTTTCTGATCGCGTCAAGGAAGCGCCCAAACAGACTGTACACTGCGACCATGGTCAGAAGAATTGCGTCGCAGGTTCACAAGCAGGTCTCGCGCTTGATGCGCGCAGACTTCATTAGGAAGGAACCAGTATGGTACAAGGCCGTCTTGGACTACCCCCCGCTGCCTTTGCCGCCAAAAGCACCTCCGGAACGTAGCGACTACGATTTGGCACCGCGAAAACAGTCTTCCTCGTCAAAGATGAGGCCGGTGACACCAAAGCCATTGCCAATACACTACCTGGAGGATGACATCCGCCGTCAATTCTACCGTGACCATCCCTTTGAGGCTTTTCGCCCAAAGTCGCTGGTGGAGGGGGAAACCATACAGACCCCTCACTCTATGCGAGGGGAGCAATGGACAAGACTGCGGCAGAGGGGACGAAATCCTTCTCCAGAAGAGTATGTCATATCTTGGCCCCCGTAATATCCTACTGACAGCAGTGATTACTAGCGCAATCGACTTCGTTATAAACCTTTACCGTTTCCATAACGTCCCTCTTAGCGAGGCGTATTCCCGCTCTGTGGCTCAGTTCCGTGCATTGCAATCGGGGCGGCACGTCGCCGCTACGTACGCTTCATTAGAAGCTGACCACCTTGGAGCCATTTTCGGGCCCTCGGAAATTGAGCACGGGTTCATGAAGGAAAAGAAGAGTCTAGAGACTTGGGAGAGACGCGAAGAGCTGGACGAGGGTGCAATGGCAGCACGAAAGCGATGGAAGTCTATCTTCGAACGACAAAATGGTGGTACATGGTCGCGTGGTGCGGAGTACGTGCGACTTTGGAAAGACGGTATCAGGCCTACCTATGCTCCTGTCCTGACGGAGCCGGAACAGTCCGTCTCCCCTTCTCCAGAAGACATTGCGGCCAGCCCAGATTTCATGCAAACTCTCACTCGTCGATAGTTCTGTCTACTTCGAATACGTCTAGGGCTTTTATATTCCATTTATTCAAAATAATATCCTCCAGAACGAAAATAATTAATAAGATAGCGACTACAGTAAGTACAGAACTGTCCAACGAAGGTTTTGGTTAACGTGTGTGGTCAGTAAAAAATGTGGTGATCTATAACAGTAAAAGTCTCGTATATACCATGAAAGATGCGTAAAAAAATCATGTCGACAAGCTTGCAAGATCAGTGGGCAGTCGTTACACCGTGTATTTGGTCCAATATTCGGTTGGTCGGCCATTATGATCCAATATGATAGTTGATTCTCGAGGTGGATCCGGAAGTGGATTAGATCTCGAGGCTGGTGGCATACTGAGGGTGTCTGATGATGTGTAAGATTGCGGGTAAGAATGCGTATGTGGGTATTGCTGTGGATGATGTTGGTATTGAGCACCATGGGGTGCAGCGTAAATGATGGGAGCTGGACCGTTCGGCATAGAATTGTAAATGTGGCCTGGATGATGTTGAAACGGTGTAGGAACCATGAACGCGGTATGGCTGGATCCGTGTACAGCGCCATGGGTGGTGGCTTCCGTCACCATGTACGAGGTAGCAGAGGCAATAGAAGATGGAGCTGGAGCAAGATTGTTCGGGTCAGACCCGTACATACTTCTCGCTTTCCACAGCCGATCCATCTCCCAAGCTTCTCGAGCCCGAAGAGCATTCAGGTCGGCAGTAGGAGGAAGTTCAGAAGTTGGGCGGGTAGATGTAGAGTTGGCTCGTTCCAGGCGTCGACTCGACGACGATGTAGCGTGTTGGAGCTTGGTACCCTCGGGCGGAGAGTGTTTTGCGATCAGCTTTGCGGTCCTTCTCGTCACCATCCCGCCGTCTGCTTGATCTCCCATCTTTACGAAAAGATGAAGTATCTGTGCCAACATTTACTTCAAGGCTGTATGTTTTAGCATGGCGAGAGGAATGGGAAGAACCGTGGCCTTCCTGCGCAGACCTGTGTCTAGATGGCCGCTTGTCCTTGTCATGGTGGGAGGATGAGCTACTCTCTTTCGAGGGCTTCTCTTTCTCCAGGCGGCGTTTCTCCCTGCGACTATCGCGTTCGCTGTCCTTCTCTCTAGATTTATCCTTGCTCCTCTCTTTTTCCTTCTCCCTCTCCCTCTCTCGCTCTTTCTCCTTCTCCTTCTCTCTAGCCCGTTCCCTCTCCTTCCGCTCCTTCTCCTTTTCTCTCTCCTTCTCTTTCTCTCTTTCTCTCTCCTTCTCCTTCTCTCTTTCTCGCTCCTTCTCTCGTGCCCTCTCTTTCTCCCGCTGACGTTCCTTCTCTTTCTCCTTCTGTCTTTCCCTCTCCTTCTCTCTGGCTCGCTCCCTCTCCCTCTCAGCCTCTCTTTCTCTACGACGTTCCTCTCTCTCCCGTTCCTTCTCCTTCTCCTTCTCCCTTTCCCTCTCCCTCTCCCTCTCCTTCTCGCGCTCCTTCTCCTTCTCCTTCTCTCGCTCCTTCTCCCTATCCCTATCCTTAGGCTTGGACTTAGACTGTCGATCACGGCTTCCATCCTTAGATCGGCTCTCACGTTTCGACTCTACGACTTCCCACTGCTCTCCACCGCCCTGGATGGTATCAGTCGATGTATACACGTTACCTGAGGCACTCCTCACTAGCTTGAATGTCTCAGTCTCGCGTGTAGCTTGACTTGACTGCTGATCGGGACCATCAGGGTGTACCTCACGCGTCAGCGGGGATCCCTCAGAAGAGGAGCGGAGAGCAATAGGTGGCGGGGCTATTGACGGGGGCATAGACATCTCGGGGTTGTATGGCGTGCCAGGGTTAGCCAACATGGAGACACTGGACAGCGGCGAATCGCTATAATCAAACTGGGAGGGGATGGTCATCGGGGAGCCAACCATAAGAGAACCATTCATGAATGGGGGAGAGGGGAAGGGGATTTGTGCTGGCGTGCCGGGAGAGGGCGATGGAATGGTGGGTAACGATACTGTACTGCTAAATTGTGGTGGTTCTTGATAAGGCGAATGTTTAGGTGGCAACTCCTTGTCGGGAGTCGGCGGCGGACCAGGCGACGGCGCTGGTATTGGAAGAAGGAGTGGCGAAGGCTGATCTGGGGAAACTGTGGAGAGCGAAGGGGCGGAGAGACCAGAGTTGGTCGGCTGATCTACAGGGAGAGACATAAAAGCGGGAGAAGGAGCGGGTGGCGGTGATGTTGCAGTAGAATTATGTTGGTGGTGGTGGCTATCGGATTCATATTTTTCGGGAGGGAGTGGCGCGTCCCGCTGCACGGGAGTGTTGGTTTCCGAGCTGGGGGCATCGGGATTAGTTATCGTTAGCCTTCCCCAGTATGGCATGTCTATGGAGGCTAACGAGGTACGATCGCCTGTAGGTTTCTTGGAGTTGGCGTTAACAGGAGGTTCTGGGTCTAGTGCCTCGTGCTCTACAGGAGGGGGGACACGTTTAGCGGGCTCTGTGTGCCGTCGAGGATCTATTGGAGGTCTCTCAGGTGACGCCTGCCGGCCCACGATGAATGACTTCCGTGCATCAGCTCCGTTAGACGTTGTGCCATTGTTGTCGGCCTCGTGTTTGTCCATCCGACCTTTGAGAATACTGAACTTCTTGGCAATCCTGCCTAAGACACTGCCTCGCTTTGCTTTCTTCCCAGAAACCTGGGATGCGGAAGATGGGGGTAGACCGGGGGTGTTTAAGTTGGACGTGCGGCGCGAAAGTTCCATGCCATGCGGCGGGGGTTCGGCCTGTATTGGTGGATGTTCCGTCGGCGTCGTCGGGAGAGATATGGCATTTCGTTCGGGCTCGTCTGGGGGCGGAGCTCCTCCGCTGAAGATGCTGCCTACGGTAGGAGCTCGTCGTTTGCTCAGCTTCCGAGGCAGTCGTATCGAGTCGTGATCTGGAACGTGTAGATGCACTGCGGAGGTTGATTGTGACAGTGGCGAGGGAACGACGCTTCTATGGCGACTTTGACTTGTACCCATGCTGGACAGTCGTGAACGCGATTGGTTACGATTCTGAGGGAGAGACAGATACGGGGAAATAATTAAACCGAACAGCGGTGACAAGTAGTGGATTACTCACCTCGTGCATGTCGACAGACACAGGTCCATTCCCTAAACCGATGTCGTATGGCGACTGATGGTGCCAGTTCGTCCCCCACGGATCACTGACATCAAGCATATCCACATTGTCATGCGCAGTCTGAGATGTCTTGCGAGATCGTTTACCAGCCGTCTCTTCAACCTTGGTTTGTGAAGAGTTTGGAGTGGGAAGGGGGGAGCCAGAGGGTGTTCTGCTGGGACCGGCGCGGTATTCGTCGATCTGCTCCTGCTGAGTGGACGAAAAGGCCATCGGGGGAAACGAGGGGGAGAACACCGACGGGGGGCGCGCCGAGCGCTGTCGGTGAGACGGCGGTATAAGGTGGTAGTTTCTGTACCATCGTGGTCCGACTGGATTGTGTATGGGGAAACGAACTTTGTGGGACATGGAGCCGTTTGACCAGCTGTCTTTGTTGTACCATGCCGGGAGTTCTGTTAAAGGGTCGGGTACGAGGGAACTCCCCGTGGCGTTGAAATTTGATTGAAGCTCCATCGCCTTGTCCTTCTGTTCCTCCACGAGTTCGTTCGCCTCCTGTATCAGGCGCTCAGCGGCCGCGCTCGCGTTTTGTGGAGGAGGAGATGGTGGTTGTAGTGGAGGTTCGGGCCCTGAAGGATTTTGGGCTGCAACGTTTCCGGGGTTGCTGCCCGATCGTTTGAGGGACTTGCGGGACCAAAGTGAGCGAGTTTTTGAATTCCTTTTGCTCAATTTACGCTCAAGGTCCTTTCTCTCCATATTTTGATAGAAGGCCTTCAGTTCATGAGGTGAGGCTGCCTGCCGTGGGCCTTGCGTCTGGTTCAGATTTCCAACTTGAACATATGTTTTTCAGTGGAAACGTAGGCTTGGCGTACCATCTCATACGGCTCTGCCTCAAGCAGAGGGTTGATATTGTGCAAGGCCATTCTGCCGTCGCTGTCGCTGGGGGACACGCAATTCGGGCGCAAGAAAGATTTCCAGCAGCAGCACGCCCAGCTCTACAACAACGCGGTCAACTTGCACGCGTGAGACCGCTGGGCGCGGCCACCGGTGTCCCTCCGAGCGTCTATTCCGCCTACCACTTGTGTACCCCATCCAACTCAATCAATGAAACCACATGGCAGCCGCGAAAGCAGCAGCCGAGCTGGGGAGTTTGACATATGCCCTCAGCTTCAGACCAAGAACCCCAGCCCAGGCTTTCAAATTCAAGTTCACGCTAGGCTGGCACGCAGCCATTCACAAAGCAAGGTCCACTGTTGTTCAGAAAGACTCCGGCGTCGGAATACGACTTCCAAAGGGACGTCAGTTTCTAGTAGAGGGCAGAATGGGCAGGGCTGCAGACCTCTAATCCAGCATATGGACATATCTATATCGGGTAATCAACGCATCGCAATAAATTTCTCTTCAATTCATTACATCCATGTCGCTTCGAATCCTCCTTTTGGGTAGCGGAGGAAGGGAACATGCCCTAGCGTGGAAGCTGTCTCAATCACCATATGTCGAAAAAATATTTGTCTGTCCAGGAAATGGGGGGACGGCAAATCTCTCAAAAACGATGAATCTTGACCATATCTCTGCTGGTGATTTTGCCGCACTGATAGAGTTCTCGGTGAGGCATCAGGTGCGGCTTCAGTTTATTCTTGGAAAACTTCAAACTCACCAGGATCAGATTGCCCTCGTTGTACCAGGGCCGGAACAGCCCCTGGTCGATGGTGTTGAGACGCACTTCAGGAAAGGTATTCCAGATGTGCATCCTCTCTGCAATTCTTGAATCGCAATTGTGTAGTGGGCATCCCGGTATTTGGTCCGAACTGTCTGGCGGCTCGGATGGAGGGGTCCAAGGCTTTCTCGAAAGATTTCATGGAACGTCACTCCATCCCCACCGCCAATTTCGAAGTCTTCGCCTCTCATCAAATCGAGCAAGCTATTGCATATGTCAAGTCATGCAATCACAAAGTTGTCCTGAAAGCGAGTGGCCTGGCTGGAGGAAAGGGTGTCCTTCTCCCGAATTCAGTCGAGGAGGCCATATCTGGACTGCAGGAAATTATGGTCGATAGTGCCTTTGGTTCAGCAGGTTACTTGATCTTCCACATCCGAACATCCCGTCATTCTGACATACGATTAACTCAGGGGATCTCGTTGTCGTAGAAGAGCGCCTAGAAGGACCTGAACTCTCCGTCTTAGCCATTACCGATGGGTACACGATAGTCCCGCTCCCAGCAGCGCAGGATCACAAACGTATCGGCGAAGGTGACACCGGGCTTAATACCGGTGGAATGGGCGCCTACTCCCCTGCGCCCGTCGCCACACCTGTAGTCATGGAGGAGATTATGAGCAAGGCCCTAAAACCTACCATTGATGGTATGCGGAAAGAAGGTTAGGGAAACAGTGTATATTCTTGCCATTGGGCCGCGATAACCTGATGTCGTATCATAGGCTTCCCATTCGTGGGTGTGCTGTTCACCGGATTCATGCTCACGGCGTCGGGCCCGAAGGTGCTTGAGTACAATGTCAGATTCGGTGACCCGGAGACGGAGGCGATCTTGCTCCTACTAAGCGAGGATGTCGACCTGTCCTCCGTCTTCATGGCAAGTACAGCCCTGTCTAACTATGCGCATGTATTCATGAATGATCCTTAGGCATGCGTTGAACATCGCCTTGACTCCGTGACACTCACATTCAAGCCTGGATTCGCTGTTTCAGTGATCCTTGCTTCCCAAGGGTACCCTGGCGGTTATGAAAAGGGCAAGACGATCGAAATTGCGCCCATACAATCACCAGGTACGGCGCATAATCATGTTTTACTTGCGCCATTGTCTTAGATTGTTCAGACGTTGTTGTCTTCCACGCTGGAACTACAATAGCTGGAGATAAACTTGTCACCTCTGGTGGCCGCGTCATCGCTGTCTCGGCATATAGCCCAACCTTGCAGGGCGCTCTCGACGCAGCGTATGCTGGTGTTGAGGCAGTTTCATTCGAAGGGAAAACATATAGGCGGGATATCGCACATAGGTAGGCCCCTGGTGTTACCCTACTTCATTACTCGACTGCTCATTCTATGGCTGTTTATGCAGCGCTCTAAGTGCGGCCAGTGGAAGCAAGCCACCCACAGCCTTAACCTATGCTGCTGCCGGCGTATCAGTCGACGCTGGCAACTCGTTAGTTGAACAGATCAAGCCCTTCGTCCGGTCCACCCGACGTACAGGCGCTGACGCTGAGCTTGGTGGGTTCGGAGGAGTCTTTGACCTCAAGGCTACTGGATTCCGGGACCCGGTCCTCGTAAGCGGCACAGACGGGGTTGGGACGAAGCTGCGCGTAGCACTGGAGGCTGACTTCCATGATTCCGTTGGTAGGGCAATATATTTTCCCGACTACGCTTTCCTACTAAAGGTCAAATTCATTCACAGGTATTGACCTCGTGGCAATGTCGGTAAACGACCTATTGGTCCAGGGAGCCGAACCACTCTACTTCCTCGACTATTACGCCTGCTCGAAGTTGCGTGTCGACGTCGCAGCCAGGGTGATACAAGGTATTGCAAACGGCTGCTTACAGGCTGGATGTGCTCTAATCGGTGGTGAGACGGCTGAGATGCCTGGGATGTACGCTGCTGGTGGGTTGCTGCACCCAAAAGCCTATTCACTTCACTCACCTTTCCCTAGATGATTATGACTTGGCTGGGTTCGCTGTGGGTGCCGTGGAGCGGGACGAAATCCTTCCCAGCACTAATATCGCGCCTGGCGACGTTGTCCTTGGTATCTCCTCATCGGGTGTACACTCGAACGGTTTCTCCCTCGTCCGGAAGATCGTGGGTCTGTCAGGGGTTACGTATTCATCACTGTGTCCTTGGGACAGCACTACAACTTTGGGACTTGCCCTGTTGGAACCCACTCGCATATATATCAAACAGGTGCTTCCTGCTGTCCGCTCTCGACTCATCAAGGGCATGTCGCATATCACCGGAGGCGGCTTCATCGAAAACATCCCAAGGGTGTTACCGAAAGGCCTGGGCTGCTATATTGATGCATCGACATGGGAGCTCCCACCTGTATTTCGTTTCTTGATGAAGCATGGTGCCGTGGAACCGTTGGAGATGGCGAGGACGTTCAACAACGGTCTGGGGCTGATCGTTATCGTCGCCCCGAATGACGTGGACGCAGCTATCAGGATATTGCAGGCGAACGGCGATGCGCAGGTCTACGAAGTCGGCGAGGTCACCTCAACACCTGGTGTCGAGATGAGGAATGTCAGTTCTTGGTCGAATTGAATAACGTAGCACGAGGCAATCAGTAGGTAGTGATATTGTAATGAGTTTTGTATACAAGAGACACCAAATCAATGCAGACAACCTGCGCGAGACATAGCGATATATATATAGATAATGTGTTTGTTGTGCGGATGTGGTGAGGCGATGGCAGATATGAGACAACAGGGAGGAGAAATGGAGGGCATGACCAGTGGTAATCGACAAGATCGCAAGGTGCGACAAAGACAGGAAGCGAAAGTGTCAAGCGGTTCTACCGAGGAGTGAAAAGAGACGAAACGGAGAGAATGCAAGAGGACGAGAGAGCGATAGATATCAATATGCTATACTTAACGTACGTGATGGTGGAAGGGGGAAATGGGCATGAGTCGATCGTAATGGCATGAACGGAGGCAAGAAGAGGAAGACACCGACAAGAGTCTAATGAGACGGCCAGCTGAGAGAGAAAAAGTAGCCAGGAAAGCAGGATAGGGCTAATAACGTGTAGGGACAGTCCTAATCATCAGATGGAGTGGAGATGTGTGGCAGGCAACTGTACATAGAGTGACATTCATACTTTTTGGTTTAAGCCGAGACGGAGATCTCTTTTGGAGAGACGTCGCTAGCGTTGGCGACTGCAGCGAAGGAGATAGGTAGCTTGGTGGACACAGGAGAGGGATCATGATTAGCTGCGCCGTTTACGCCATTAACGCCGTCCGTCCCATTGATGCGGATTCCGGTGGACTCCTATGGTGGTTCAGAAATTTCCGTCCAAGATAATGGATTAATTATTAACCTGGATCTTGGCGGCCTTGGCCGAGTCTGGGGACGTGCCGCGAGTACTTGATTCCCTTGTGCTGTTCTGACGTACAGGCGCTGGTGCCTGAAGTACTTGCGCGGCGGTCGGCCCATTGAAGCCATTGATGTGTAATATGCCGTTCGCGCCGGGACTACGAGACGGCGGCGTTACTGAGCCAGCAAGGACGGGAAATTCATCGGCGTTTGGGACACGCTGTAGCTGCCTCGGTCCCTTTTTTGTGTTAGCAATGGATTGATTGGTCTTCAGGCCTTGAAAACGTGGTCGACCACTATCGGCAGAGATAGATCGCTCGATTCCATTGGGACCGCCGGATTGTGCACCATCCTGAATCAAGTCGTAAGTTTTTTATCAGTCGTGAGGAAGCAGACGCTTACATCACGAACGGACATTGCTCCGAACTTTTGTTCCAAGCTGCCACTGATATGACCTCTTGGACCACGGTGACCACCGCGTCCAGAGTTCTGTGCTGGTAAATGTTGGTTTTGAGGCTCAAGAATGTGTGGGAAGCGACAGTCGTCCCTAATAACCAAGAGTGAGTCACGAACAAAAAGACAACGGTTAGACAGGGATTCACCCATTCTTGCACCGACCAGCTGGGAAGAAGAAACAAGGTGGTTTGCGGCTGGCAAAGGAACCGCGTCTGCCATTCCCTCTCCTTGGATTTCCTGAACCGTCGCGGTACGGTTGCATGTAAGGTTCGGGTGCAGCAGACTTAGCGGCTCCATTAACGTCCGGTCCCGGTGCTGGCACAATGCTTGGTAGAGGAGGATACTGACTCGCGGCTTCTGAGTGTACGGGAAATGGCTGAGCGGACGATGGTCCATTGTATATCACTGGAGGGGATTGAAGGCCGTGAGGAGCGTGAACGGGAGGTGGAGGAGGAATGGCCATGGGAACCGGTGCTGTGTTCTGGTGGTATGCGGCAGGAGGCATAGGTCCATAGGGAAGAGGTGGGGGTGCTCCTTGCGGACTAAAGTGCGTTTGCGCGGGGGAGAGGACTTCGGAGCCTGATCTTGCATGCATCATGGGGTGCATGGGCGCAGCGGAAGGCGACATGGGTGCCATCTGGGGTACACCATTGGGAGACTGAGGTCCGTAATAATTGAGCGGGTAGGGAGCTGGGGCCATCGGATCGTATGGTGCAGGATATTGTGCTGGAGGCGGCATTGGTCCTTGGAAGTACTGCCCTTGTGGATGCAAAAACATGCAGGAGGCACCATAGCGGCAAGCGGGGAAGTATCTACAAGGGATAAATCGTGCAATGTCGGCGGGGGGCAAGTTGCGCACATCCCCATTTGCGCCTTCATGGCCTGACGCTGGAGGTTGATAATATACCGCACCCTCGGGAAGAGGAGGGGGCACTGAGTTGAGGGTGGGGAAATACGTGTACACTTCCGTCGGCGGGTAGTAATTTTGGGGGTCCATACCGTTGGGCAGCGTCTGTCCGTTTTGTTGAGGGTAATTAGCAGCGGCCATGTCTCTCGCTTCGGCGGCACTGCGGAGTAGGTTGAGTATAGCTTCGTCGGTTGTGTAGTGCTCTGGGGGTCCTTGACTGGATCTATTTCTTGGATCGGCGCCTGCAATGGGTGTCCTCGTCAAGAAATTCGGTGTGAGTGATAGGTTAATAAGAGAAAGTTACCTTCGCCCAACAGTAGCTTCACGATTTCGACATGGCCATTTTTCACTGCTTCGATCAAGGGCGTGCACCCAGTATGGTCTTTACCGATATGGTCGCAATTACGTGGAAGGGTGAGGTGAGGGGTGGTCAGAGTGGAAGCTGGGGCAGGTAAATGGCAAGCACCTCTGATCTCAATATCGATTTCATTTGCCTCGAGCAAGAGGGATTTTACTTCGGGGAGGTTTCCTTCAGAGCAGGCCTTCCAGAGCGTCGAGACCATTATAATTTATGGGGGTACGAGGAGGAGACGGGGCGGGGACGGTGGGACAAGGGAGTGGAAGCTGACAGGATGGTGGTGGTTCGAGAACAAGCGTTGTGACCGAGGCTCCTGGCTTCACTTGGGTCCGGATGTACGCTTGATTTTCTGCACTCATTTTTTCCTTACTCAAGGCACGTGAGAGGGATCGATCTTGCTCGATTAGGCAATCCCGATCGTTTCCTATGGCCGTCGGCAACTCAAGCCGGTTGCCACAAGAACATCTCACCGCCTTTTCTGCCGGAAGGTGCTCCCTGAGAATCTCTTTCAACAACCGGCGTCCTTGGGAAATGGTCCCGCTCGCAAATAATAATTACGGTAACCCGAGGACACGATACTCTCGATGATGGTAGTCTACTCCGTGTATTCTAAACCGGTACCGACCAGTGGGTATGGGTTTACCCAGACAGTACTTCGGGGCCCGGGGGAAGTCCGTCTCATATATCATAACTGATATATTACACCTCACTCAAGACCAACCTTCTTCACCAGTCGCCATTTGGGCCCGCCAGCTTTCGGGGGTAGTTCGAGCTCTCGCGACGGCGGCATCGCCATTAGGTCCGACACCGCAGTTCGGACATCTTTGCCTTCGTACAGGACGTTGTAAATCTGTGATACAAGCTCACGTCAGATGCACACGTATACACTTCCAGCATCTAATCACTCACACTTGTGGCTATCGGTGCTTTAACATCCAGCTCTTCGATGATATTTTTAACTGCCTTCACCGTTGAAACTCCTTCTGCCACGCTCCCAAGCGTATCTATTATTGTCTCTAATGACTCCCCTTGCCCAAGCCGGTAGCCTACCGTGTAATTTCGACTCGTTGGTGAGCTGCACGTAAGGAAGAGGTCACCAACACCAGCTAAGCCCAAGAAGGTCAAGGGTTCCGCGCCAAACGCTGTTCCGATGCATGTCATTTCTGCCAGACCCCTTGTGATCATCACTGGTGAGTAAGATGAATCAGTCTTGCTGTGTCACGGAAATAAAAGAGTTGCTACGTGTTCACTCACTTGCTCGCGTGTTATTCTCATACCCAAGGCCATCAGACATCCCCGCAGCAAGAGCGTACACGTTTTTCAAGGCACCAGCTAACTCGAGGCCTATGGGATCACCGCCGGTGTAACTAGACATCGCATTATTAGTAGTAACCCACGCGACTTACGAGTGCGACACGTACCAGCGGAACCATGGTTGATGGAAGACCTGAGTTGCCTTCTCCGCTTCCGAGATTGTGAACGATGCGACAGAAACTGATGTCGGGCGTCGTCTGACAACTGGGTTGGATGAGGAACGCCCATCGTAACGCAAATCATCACATACTCTCTTTCGCAAATGAAGGGCCAGACTAACAATGGAAAGAAGTGAGCAACGAAACAGCAACGATAGACGCCGCTCACAATAAACGTAGCTGCTCGGGCGATATGTTCCCCGCAAGTGTCGGCGATGATTTCCAAGGTTAGAGCATCGGTTCCCATCTCTATACCCTTGTTGACAAATATGAGCAGCGGAAGTTTGTTCTCATCAAGTCTGGGTCGAAGTAACTTCAAGTTCTCCCTAGGCACCATATATTAGTGGTCACGGAGAGAAGCACCGATACTCATACGCACCTCAAGCCCTGCGTAGGGATGGCAAATAATAGAACGTCCATCTCGCTGAGGAAGTCAGCAGTGGGGAGATCGGGGCCGATTGCTTTTATATTTTCGGAGAACGAGTGCTCCTTGAGGAATTGAGGATTGCGGTGGAACTTGTTGAAGTGTTCGACGATGCTCGCGTCACGCGACCACATGTACACATCGTGGTCAGAGTCCCCCAGATGGTCTGCCAGGCAGCTCCCAAAGTTTCCAGCACCGAAGATGACTACTCTGGATTTATCCGGTGAAAGGGTCATGGTAGATTTTGAAGAGAAGAATGTAGTGGGTGGTGGTGTGAACGGTAGGAGTTGTGGACGGCGAAATGTCGTTCGCGAAAGAAAAGGGCTTGAATTTACGGCAAGCTTTGAGAACACGGGTATCCTCAGCATGCGGGAGGCGCTTTTTCAGATGACCTGCATGGAGGACACGAGACAAGCTACAAGGAGCACTGCTAGGGCCAACCCCATTAGCGCTCGGCTGACATAAGCAGGGACCTAGAAATGCTGAGTCCCACTTTGGCAAATCCTTTCCAGCGACTCCCAACCTACGTGTATTCATTCTGGCTCTTACAGCGAACTAATTTCTCATAATTACACTCCTTGACCGAATCCAATAGACAATGCCCGTGCAGGACAGGACACACGAGTTCAGGGCTTGCGTCGATTCCATACGAAACAGGTCTTTGCCTCCACGCCACGGCGAAGCAAAGCAACGCCTTTTGAACCAGGCAAATGGGCGGACGGGTGGCAGCAAGAGCGATTTCGCGCGCATGGCCTCTGCGATAGGAAAGGATATCAGCAGCACGACGATAAAGCTAGGGAAGCTCGCGCAGCGTGCGTCAACCTCGTCAATACAGCCTGTATTGTTCTTAACTGACTGCGGCACCAGTGGCGAAGCGGAAGACACTATTCGATGACCGGCCAGTGGAAATTAGTGTGCGTGGTAAACCAGATTCTCGAATGATCAGCTAACTGAAGGAGTTTGGTTACAGGAACTAACGTTCATAATCAAGCAAGACATTGCGAGCATAAACAAGCAGATTGCTTCTCTGCAGGCATACATCAAGCAACGGAAGGCACAATCTACATCCGTTGAAGGGAAGCAAATTGACGAGCATAACCATAATGTGGTGATGCTATTGCAGAGCAAACTCGCAACGACGAGCATGAGCTTCAAAGATGTTTTGGAAGTACGGACGCAGGTGTGTATTCCTCTGCTATTCCGTGTCGCATCAACGCAAACGCTTTGTCTCAGAACATGAAGGAGTCTAAAGACCGCACGGAGCAGTTCATGTATTCCGCCGCATCCGCTGCCAACCAAGCCCCAACCAGTGCGTATTCCCTCCCCGCTAGCTCTCTTGGTAATTCTCATGGGAATCGCTTATCTAGACTCCGTGTTGTTCCAGCAACACAATGACCCTATGGGCGATGGCAGCTCGTTCCGCCAGGACTCCAAAGGCAAAGGACGTGCTGTGTCGAATGGTGATGTCCTCGCCCTCGATCTCGGTTCGGCGGAGGAAGGGACAGGTGGGCGGCAGAACGGCGGAGCATTTATGCAGATGGAACTTGTAGAGCAGCAGGTGTGTAACCGGCATTTCCTATGTTATCAACGCCATGCTGACATGGCGATAGGACTCCTACATCCAATCACGGTCAACAGCTATAGAGTCTATAGAATCGACCATCGCCGAGCTCGGGCAGATCTTTACACAATTAGCGAATATGGTTGCCGAACAACGAGAAACTGTTCAACGTATAGACGCCGATACCATGGACATTGCATCGAATGTCAGCGGAGCACAACGGGAGCTGTTGAAGTACTACGCCAGTATTTCGAGCAACCGATGGTTGATGTTGAAGGTGTTCGGAGTGTTGATAGTCTTCGTGAGTATTCCTCTCTGCTCTGCTTTGACCTTCGCTGATCCTCCTTCGAAGTTCCTCGTCTTCATCCTTGTTTCTGGTTAATTGTGTCGCGCCTACTTTCGGCTGACTGGCATCAGTTTGACCATTGGACCTTTACTTATTGCCTAGGATTATATGCAGTGTAGGCTTTTCAACGCAATTGAAACATGAGTAGTTACATATGCTCGCCCATTATAATAGTTCACCGTGCTATTTGGCTTTCACCTCGTTGACTATTGGAGCAATGTCAGAGGATATATGATACTTTTAATCCACAAGCGCATCAAGCAACGGGTATGGCGTTGACACCGGTACCCATACTCCTCGACCTCGTTTTCCGTTGCTTCGAGTGTTTCGCCCCTCCTCGATGAACCTCATCTTCAACGGTGTCGCCAACCGTCCAAGTATGTTTTATCATAGGCTTCTGTTCCGTACCGGATGTAGAGGAGTATCTTTGTGGATTTAGATGGACAGTCGTCTCGACATTACCGCTTCCCTTGCTTCCCTTCTCTCCGTGTTTCTGCTACAAGTCACAGACAATACATTAGCTGCGACGCGAGATAGAATACCGAGAACGTACCCGTTGCTGAGAGAGCTCTTTATTTCGTGTCCGCAATTTCGTCAGACGTTGCTCACTCTTCCCACCTCCGCCAGCTGTTAGCTCAACATTTATCCGCCGACCGTCTAAATCAGATTGATGCAGTTTGAGGGCCTGTTGCAGCCCGCTTTTCTGCGAGAACTCGAGGAATGCACATCCTTTGGATTTATGCGAAGCATTGGCGTTCTTCGATGGTTTGGGTGTCAGCAGCCTCACTGACGGCGGAGGTTCTGTAAAAAAAAATGGCTCAGTGAGAGGCTTCAAGGACGAAGACTAGAACCTCCCCACCACATGCTGCGAAGTGCTTTTGTATGGCCTCCAGAGATGTCGTGTATTTCAAGTTTCCTGGTCACTGCCATGAGCATGACAAAAGCTAGATTTCGAGGGCAGCATACCGACAAAGAGGATAAATCTTTGCTTTATAGATGATTTGTCCGTCTTCTCAGCCTCGATAGCCTCAGACCCGCCCTCAGCTTCGAGAGCAGGCTTCTTGGCTCGCTTTCGGGGGACCTGACCTTCCATTGCCACCTCGCTCTCCTCCCTGCTACGTTTCCTCTTCTTCGGGTTCTGAGCCGCCACTTTGCTCTTGCCCTTAGAATCATCCTTTGCTGTCTTTGCCTTGCGGACGCCCTCGCGAGGCCGAGCCGTGCTCTCATCCTTCCGCCGAACATCCGAAGCCTCCACTTCACCCAGCTCAATTGCAGCCTCATCCTGGTTCTCCTGGATAGGGATGTCATTAACCATTTCGCTGTCGATTCCATCTTTGCTTTTCCCGTGCTTGCTGCGCTCTCGAAATGCGAGCGACTTCTTCTGCTTCTTGGTGAGCTTGGGAGTTGTAGTCATTGGAGAAGCAGGCCCGTAGGTAAGGAGTGTGTTGTAAGCGTGTTGTAAGCGAGGCCGCAGAAAGATCGAAGTTGCAAGTAAGGATGCAGGCTCCTATGATCATCCGAAACCAAAACCCACGTGCTTATCTGGTACTTTACTTCCTGGTTATCGTTTCAAGGCAATGGAAAAATTAGGAGCACTTCGGATCATCAAATTATCACGGTGGTATATCCAAAGATGTACAGAAAATAGTAACATTCAAGCGTCGTCGCCGAAGGAAAGAAGTGTCTTTTTCTGTTTCTTTTTCTTCTTGCTCCCGCTTTCTTTCGTAGTGTCACTCTGGCTCCCAGCTTTCCTCTTCAAAGACATCGACAAGTCCTTGATCGAACTCCCTTGCTTCTTCGTTGAGAACGACAGACTTTGGGTGGTGGTCTTGGGCTTTGCAGAAGGTGTAGACGAAGAAGGTTCCTCGTTTGAGTCGGTAGGAGGATTAGGGATGTCTTCTTTCAACGGGGGCAGTCCCTTCTCTGATAAGGCATTTAGTACCACCAGGCGATCCTGGCACTACTCGTCGAAGGAGCAGATATTTACCCTTCCGCCGAATATTATCTGCTTCACGTTCTGTAAGATGCTTCCCTTCCTTCAACACAACCACCGTAGGCTTCTCGTCGTTCCCATCTTCATCTGCGCTCCCTAAGTCATTGTCAGGTCGTTCCGGAATAGGTGGTCTTTCGCGGGGACGGCGAGGTATGGGTGGGCGCCCTGAGCCGTCATCTGGCTCGAACTCTGGCTCTGATTCCTCGTCAGATTCGGTATATTTTCCAGAGTACTTGTTCTGGAGTTTCCTTAGGAAATTGGGAGTGTTCTGCGAGTAAGCAAGTCGCGAGGAGAGCTGATGGCGGTTTGGTTCCTTCGGGGCCATGCTGGTGCTAAGCGCTGGTCCATGAATCAGTCGTGCCTAACATGCATAAGCAACGGACCTAGGCGCTAACCAAGCGCTTTGCCATTTGTGTCACTTGTCTCTCGACCCACTCTAACACAACACTTACCGTCCAGTTCCCCTCATACACCGGTCAAAATGGGTGGCGGAGACTTGAATATGAAGAAGTCCTGGCATCCGCTGCTCCTGAAGAATCAGGAGCAGGTGTGGCTTAAGGAAAAGCAAGCGGTGTGCAATGCAGTTATCATTACTGAGTGCTATTGTCTTACTCATGGTGTTTGTAGCTCGAGGAGAAGAAGAAGCTGGATCAGCTTCGTAAGGAAAAGGAGGAAGAGCGGCAACTCCAGGAACTTCAACGGCTGCAGGAGGAGCAAACTGGTAAAAAGCGGACAGAGCGGCTGGATTGGATGTATACAACGCCTGCGACTGGGAGTACACAGAATCCTAACGACCTAGAGGATTATCTTCTGGGAAAGAAACGCGTTGACAAGATGTTGACTGCTGATGATAATGCCAAGGTGCGTCCACTAATTCTACCAATTACGAGCTCTATTAACATGGGCATTTAGATTGGTGCTTCACATAAGAACTTCATTGCCAGCCAGAATGCTAACAACATTCGAGACATTGCTGCTAAAGTCCGAGAAGACCCACTGCTTGCTATCAAGCGACAAGAGCAAGAATCGTACAAAGCTCTCATGTCGAACCCCCTTCGCCTTCGTGCGATGCAGGAGCGAAATGGTATCAAACCAAAGAAGGACAAGAAGAGGAGCAAGGAAGAGAGGCGGAAAGAGAAAGAAGAACGTAGGCGGTTAAGGCATGAACAACACCGACCCTCGAGGTCTGCGAGCCCCCGACGACGTTCATCGTCCCGCGATTCGTACTCCCGTTCATGTCGCTCTCCTTCACCTCCTCGACATTCTAGCTCACGGTACGCAGAGCGAAGTCCTCGACGTGGGCGCTCTCGTAGTCGCTCACTGTATCGCAGAGACCGTAGTCCTGGACCTACAAGGCAGGACCTCCAACCCTATCCTAGGTCCGATGAATCCGACGATGTTGAACTCGATCGTCACCGAAATAGAAGTCCTAGGCAACGTCGCCAAAGCAGTCCTGGATATTCTAAACGACCGCGGAGTCCTAGTCTCATTGCTCGCAGGCTTAGCCGCAGTCCTTGTGGAAAGCGAGCCCGTATGAGCCCTCCTCATGCCCGACCACCACCCGCGAACAATGCCGAACAGGACCGTGCCGCCCGATTAGCTGCTATGTCTTCGAACGCACAATCAATGAGTGTGGACCGACAGAAGCGACTTACCGAGCTCTTGGAGAAGGAAAAGGCTGAGTTGGAGGCTGAGAATGCAGCCCGCGCGAGATCGAAAGGTATGGGCAATTTCCTTGCCCATGAGCAGAAGAAAGTATTTGGTGGTTCAGGCGATTTAAGTGATAGGATACGCAGGGGACGAGCTGGCCTCGTTGCTGAGGCTGACTAGCCTGATGTTGCAATGATATGTACACTTCCATAGTCTTTCTTCGCTCTGCCTTATATGTTTCTGCATTCCACGTATGTCTAATTAAATGTCTCTATCGCCGACTCGGAAGGCTGTTGTGAAACTGATTATATTGCAACAAGCACTTACACGTCGTGCGAAAGTTTTACTGTTCAAGCACACAAGATAGTTGAGTAGACGTAGCATCGAAGGGATGAAGGGAGCAGCAGAAGGCAGATGCAGAACATCGGAATCATCGGTAGGGTAGGTCAGTCGCAAGCAGCAAATCGGTCAAGTCTAGGAGTCCAGTCACTGAGGGGGAAAGGGAACAGCAGGATTAGACGTCGGCCCAGCCACCTTCGTCGAGTTTGTACGATGCTTCACTTTCTGGACGGTCGGGGCTATCCACTAGTTTTGCGACACGCTCCTCGGCGCGGCCTAGAAGCTGTTCAGACCGAGCATCACGTTAAAAGACTGCTCGCAACCTGACCTTTTCGAAGGAAGAGTCTGGTGGAGGAAGCATGCGAGAGTATGTGCCCGCCGATAGGTTTCAAGGCGCCTCCGGCGACAAACGTCATCGTCGCTCCGGGATCAGCTAGAATGGAAGGACATGGTTTGGTATTAATCTCATTGGGCAATGGAAGATGAGATCTGAAAAAGCACATTGAACCTGGTTCGTCAGAAGAACTGCGATCTAGATGTGACCTTTTCAGTATCTACACCGGTTGAAAGGTGAAATTACTGACGTTGTATTCTTCCGAGAGTTTCGTTAATCTGGAGAGCATCTATACCTAGTTAGTGACGAGATCTTAGCGATAGAATTTGGTGTAGAACCTGGGCGAGCTTTGATTAGAGAATAACATCAGCAAGGAAAAGGAATTGCTGTGAAACAACGTTACTTTCTGTTGACGTTCACTCAACTCCCCCCGACCCGAATAGTCTACACGGAACAGCGCCATAATGCTGTCCACAATCTAATAAGACATGAGTATGAACTGTCGTAGACGTGAAGCTGCTCCAACCAAGAGTCGGAAGTCCTTGTCCTCGGCGAAACGCATGGAGCATTCGTTGATTAATTCCATCTGTAAGAACCCTTCAAGTTAGCAAAGAGGCTCAGGCGAATTATGGTGCTAGATGACTTGGTGTTCGCTATTGAACGCCCGAGCTGATGGGAAAGGATTAGAAGCAGCCTTGTGATGATGTCAATGGTCTCACCGTAGAGGATGTTCTCCAGCGCCAAGCTCCCATCAACGCCAAAGCGTTCTGCAATTGATCTTATTCGATCAGGCCGAAACGTGCCTATAGGGTAGAATTTTTGGAAGTTCGACTTCGGTTAGGCTAAGTGTTTGACAAACCCTCTGTGTCAATATAGGCAACCTAAAGTGAAACTAGTTCGAGCCAAAGCGTATCAGCGGAGGAAATAATCGAACCTTTCCGGAGGCTCCGCCGAGATCTGGTGGTAATTGAGCTACAACGCTCATTGTATGCGCGAGCTGGGTCTTCCCTGTTCGAAACTCGCCGTATACTGCAGGATCATGAACATCAAATACGCTGCGAAGAGAGCCAGACGTACCTTCCGATACTGATTGTGACATGATTCCACCTAGCGCAAATGTCATGAAGGCGTTGGGAGATCACCCAGAAGACGAATTTACCACCAAGAATCACGTCAACGTTCTTACTCCCCGTGCTAATGGTGTTGACTCTTTTACGCTTCTCTTGTATCTCTATGCCGGTCGCAAAGGAAGAACCCTATCATTTGTTTAGCTTGAGGCAGACAACATGGTTGCGGGCTCACGAGGATTTTATGTGCAGCTTCCTGTGGCCAATTTAATGAGTGGGCTCAGTAGTGTCTAAGATATGGCACCTTGATCTTCTCCACTTTGGCTTCCGACATACCCTACAGATCAACAATCAGAGGCGTCTAGGACTCAGGTTGCGAACGTTCAACCTTGATCTTGAGTAGTTGACGACGCGTCGTCATGTTCACGCCGGACACGGTGTGTATTGCTGCTGACTGTCACGGTTGTGAGCATGTTGTGAAGATCTATCCTTTACCTGGAGTGAACTCACCTTCAACTTCACGATGTCTTGGACGTTGATACCCTGGTATCCATATGACTTCAATATATGCGCTCAAGTAAGGTTATATGGCCCTCACATGTTGCTGCAGCTCATCAACAGTATCAAAATTGGGTACCTGCATGTGCATACGATGAGCTGTACCCTAAGAAGTATGCGATGCCAAGTACCTCATCCTCGTCCGGTTGTGGACTCTGCGCCCTTGACTCAGAGACAGAGGCTTGAGAAGGTGCGCGTCTGGGAGGCATACTGAATTCTGGCTATAGATAGATGGGCGTGAACGACGGTGGTGCAGGTGAAAGGATCAAGTTACTTCCCCGCAAGTTGGACCAAGCTGCACATGACTTTGGCGTGATCGCGAGGAACCCCCTGATAGCCCCTAACAAGACTTGTCCCCAACGAATCCTGAAGGGCTAGGAGACTTTGCAGATAGGCTATACAATCTTCAGTAAAACTTCAAATATGTAGCAAACTAGCAACCAACGGAGTCCATACACAACACAGTCCATGTGTAAATAAGAGGAAGAGAAAGTGAGCCGATCCAAAAGTTCACCATGCTATACCTCAAGGAGCATTGAACACGAGGTGACGACCATCGGAGAAGTGCGACTTCAAGTTTCCCTGGGAGGCCCACTGAAATTGTGATGTTAGATAACTCATGTACTCAAAGCAGCAGCAGCAGAAGAGAAACTTGTTAGATTATGGCAATCTAGGCGGTACAGGGGTCAGGGGCACGTGACCACGTAGATAGTTTTTGTGCGTGTACTATTCTTTTCTTCATGCGTTTGCTGGAGTCCCAGACAAACGCAATACACTCAATTAATCGGATATCGCGCGACCATCAGCAGCTTATTCTAACAAAACTAACATTGATGAAGCCACCATCACCGTGACTGGTGGATTCTCCCAACTTGAAATTGTAGATTTCGTCTGAGGTCAAGCAAAACCCTGATTATTTTGCGATAAATAATGTCATATCTGGCGAATACTGACAGTACTATTTCAAGTTTTGAACAGGCGTCGGTGCTGGGCCTCGGTCTTCCTCTCCCCGACGACGCTGCTTCTTGTCTCGACTTACTGGAGCGTGGCCTCAACACCAGCAACGTTCGTCCCAAAAATAATGCGGAAATTGGCCGATTGTGCCATATGGCTTGCGTTCCACATGGTACCCAGCCGGCAGCCAATTAAATGGAGGAATGGGTGACTTCCCGCAGGATTTGAAGACGAGTTCGCATCTTCAAGCTGCAAGAAGCCGATATGCCGGACGCCACCATCAGCATTTTCGAGGTCCGTGCGAGGAGGGTTCCCCTCCTCAGACTCAAAGACATTTGACGCTCCGCGCATCGGCGTTAAACCTGAATCGGGGAGTGGTTGCATGCGCGCACTTACTCTATTAAGGAATTTCTATTACACATACCAATTCTTGGGCCAATTCCACCAGCCGTACTCACCGGGTGGACGTTGCGTTACGGTTTGAAGAAGACAAACTGAAATTTCCGAAGGACAGGTTTCAATCTCCGCCTTCATGGGCTTGAAGACGATTTTGTCTTCAGATTCTTATGGGAAGTCACCCAGTATGCTCTCTAGCGCATTTCAACCTTCGTTGGATGTGGCCGACACCGTGGGGGATTGATTGTACCTTGCCATGTGGAGGAGGAGGAGCGACAGTTTAAAAGCCTCGTTATGAGAGCTCCCGGAAGCTTCTGGTAGGAGCGCCGTTGAACTCCCCTCAATCAACATGGTCTTTCGTCTTTCGCTGGCTGTTACCCTTGCGGCGCTTTCTGTGACTGCGGTCCAGGCGAAGTTCGACAGAGACATTCCCGACACCTTCTCGAGCATGGCCTCCTGCGTTGATGAACCTCCAACCTTCTCCTGTGAGAACACAGCGCCGATCCATAACGCATGCTGTTCACCGAGGCCAGGAGGATTGGTCTTGCAAACGCAGTTCTGGAGTACGTGGACGGGCTTAGAGCGA
Source organism: Pleurotus eryngii var. eryngii (assembly GCA_029467805.1). Taxonomy (NCBI): domain Eukaryota; kingdom Fungi; phylum Basidiomycota; class Agaricomycetes; order Agaricales; family Pleurotaceae; genus Pleurotus; species Pleurotus eryngii. The sequence continues at coordinate 2,004,335 of SZVJ01000018.1, forward strand.
AAAGGACAGTTGCTCCCCAAGAAAAGCTGGACAATCCATGGCTTGTGGCCGGATAACTGTGACGGGTGCGTGTGTATATTTTGATGTTATGTCTTGTGGCTGAATTTAGACACATAAGATCATTTGAGCAGTATTGCGATCTATCAAGACAATTTGATCCTACTCCTTCTCCTGCCGTTTTGCCAGATGGAACAGTTGTGCCCGCATGGAAAGGTCCAGGGATCGACACTTTCGTTGCCCAGTTCGGACGGCAAGATCTACTTGATTTCAGTGAGATATCCGTTTTCGTCTGGTTGGATCTCAAGTCTAACTCATTTCATAGTGCAAAAATATTGGATCAACCAGGGTGCGCCTAACGTCGACTTCTGGGGTCACGAGGTGAGTGGGAGCAGATCCACACTGAACATCTCGTAACGAGCTGCGCAATAGTTTTCCAAGCACGCAACCTGCACTTCTACTTTTGATGTAGCTTGCTACCAATCATACAAAAAGCATCAAGATGTCGTAAACTTCTTTGATGCTGTCGTGCGGGCCTTCCACAGATACCCTACTTTTAGCATGCTTGCCTCGTAAGTCTGCGAGTTCGCCTTTTTCGCCTTGCAATCACTTATTTCAAACATTGGATACTCTAGCGCTGGTATTGTACCCTCGAATGAAACCGCTTACAGCCTCGACAGTATCCGGAAGGCTCTGGTGTCACAGACTGGCGCCATACCCTTCCTTGGATGTCAGGCTAACGGCACTGTACTGACGGAGGTTTGGTACTTCAGTCACGTTTTCGGAACGGTATGTGATATATTACCCCTCAGTACTTGAAATTTCAATACTGCCTAGGAACAATTTGGAACGTACAAGAACGTTGATTCAACGACTAATTCTACCTGTTCGAAGACTGCCGGGATCTGGTACTATGAACGAACTAAATCATCCGAACGTGAGGTCCGGGCGTAAATACCCGTATGTATATGTATATATTTTACTACTGGCAGAACATACCGTTGTTTGAAATTTTTGGTATTCTTGCTGCGTTGTTGCCTCAGGCGGGACTTGAACATATGGTACGCGAGGCCTGATTAAGTTCGCACATGACTGACGCGACCGCGGTTGAACATTCGCACAAATAAAGACAAATAATATACAGGGGCCCTCAAAGTCAAATTCAGTCGCGTTGTTGCTTCTCACCACCAACGAAGATCTCCGACCATGACAATAACACTCGACCTCCACAGCTCGGCGGAGCACCCACAAACCAGGCGCGCCATTAGCGACCTCTCGCTGGCCGTCGCGAAGAGCAAAAAGATCGTGGTGGTTACTGGAGCGGGTATATCGTGTTCATGCGGGATTCCGGTATGTATGGCGCGTTTTATGCTGGAGGAGTAGTTGCTTAACTGTGTCGCATTCTGAACATAGGATTTTCGGTCTTCTGGTGGACTGTATGCGCTTGTCAAACAAAAATATCCCGACATTGTATTGAAAGGCCGTGACTTATTCGATGCCTCACTCTTCCGTGACCAACGATCAACAGCCGTATTTTATACGTTTATTTCGCGGCTTAAACGCTCCATAGATAGGGTGGCTCCATCACGCACGCATCGATTCCTTAAGACTCTCGACTCGAAAAAGAAACTACTGCGTTCATATACCCAGAATATCGACGGGCTCGAGGAAAAAGCCGGGTTGCTGAGTAGCTCAAGCTACGAGGCGAAGTCATCTGGCAAAGGGAAAGCTAAGATAAAGACTAAGGATGTCCGCAACGTCCAGTTACACGGTGATATTCATCAAGTTCGATGTGTCTCCTGTTCAGCCGAATATGCTTGTGCAGAAGAGCATCTGGACGTGTTTGACAATGGCACGCCACCGGAATGCCCCGAGTGTGCCACACGGTGTAAGTCATCTCATCTAACAATGTCATTCGCGTCAGTGGTTAATTAGGACTTCTAGGTGAAGCCCGAAAGGCTCGTTCTGCCCGTGCCACGAGGGTTGGATCGCTCAGGCCTGCCATCGTTCTTTACGACGAACCTCATCCGCTCGGGGATGACATCGGCATGATTCAAGCTGCAGATGTAGCTCGAAAACCTGACATATTGATCATCATGGGAACTTCTCTGAAGGTTCATGGGCTCAAGAAACTTGTCAAGGACTTCGCAAAGGCCGTTCATTCTATCGAGCCTTCGACGAGCGCCACGGGGGCGAAGAAGATGGCGGGGAAAGTTATCTTCGTCAACAAGACCGCGCCTGGATCGGAATGGGCAGATATCATCGACTACCATGTCGCTGGGGAGACAGATGACTGGTGCGAGCGAGTGGAGGCGGATTGGAGGAAGTCGAGGCCGCAGGATTGGGAGGTCCAGCAAACATTAGACGGAGATATCAATAAGAGCGGAGGTTTCAAGGTCGCAAAGGAGTTGACAACTGTCAAGAAGGTCAAAGGTACAGCAAAGTCGTCGTTGGTAAATAGAACACATGCTAATCAGCTTCCCGACCTTCTAGACTGCAAGAAGAAACCGCAGGTTAAGGAGAATATCGCTCCTTCGGCGTCGACAGATATGGTCCTCAGCACACCGGACGTCGTCGCTTCCAAAACGAACGCCTCTCCTTTGTCACCCAGCAAACGTCGGGGTGGAGCATCACACTATGGCGATGGGGAATCTAGCCCATCGAAACGAAGGGTATCGGACAAAGCCCAACACACCTTACCCTCTGAGGAGAGAGGTCTGTTGTTCGGAGACCATACAAACGTCGACGCAGCTGATACACTTGACCTGAGCATGGAGTTTGTTGGAACAGAGGATGGGGACATCTCGATGATGAGCCTGAAGGAAGAGCCCACTCGTCTGACAAGACAGAAGTCGCTGACATCGAAACCCATGAAGACAATTCCCACCGTCAAGGCCGTCCCAGCCAGACGGCGAGGACGAACAGTGGTCTGATATATCTGCCTCATCTCCTTAGGATTCCCAACTGTACAATTATTTGTATCATTATTGTCTGTATACAAGCTACTAGGACTGCAGCCCAGCATATGTTTCGTGTCAAAATGAATGAAGACACGAAGGGATGTGGACAAGCAATACGAACGAAATAATTTAGACACAACAAATGAGAACAAAATCAATCAGTGATAAGCTCGGATACGCTCCAGTCCTCGAAACTGCCGTCTGGAAGGTAACGGCGTATGATGAGGGGGATTTTTCGTTGGGATAGTTCTTTTATGGCGATTTCGAGAGCGTCCGTTTCACCGTCCAGGGGAACAAGTACAGGGGCGTTCATGCTGAAGGGATAGTCGAAATCGCATTCAAGCTGGGGCAGTCGTTGGGATAAAGAATAACGCACCTTATTTGAAGAGCCCTGGTGCCCAGTATTCGAGCACGCTCGTATTTTGTGAGGTAAGGTGTCGTGATTCGCACTTTGTTAGGTTTGCCTTTCTCCAGTCAGTCCGGCACCTCCTCCCCCTCCACTTGTTTCTTGCGGCCCGTCTCCACCTGCCATCTCCTGGTCGTGTTCTCCACCATTTACGCCATTGACTTGGGCCCCCTCGACGCCATTCGCGCCTTCTTCACCTTCACGGCCTGGTTCGCCCTCACCGAGGTCGTTGGCGAGAAGATCATATTGCTCATCCTAGCAGCGTCGATCGAGACGAAAAGATCGACATTGATTGAATTCGGGTTACATCCATGAAACGTCGAAGTACATACGATGGCATCTTCTTGGTACCTAAATGGACCTTATGTGAATATGGAGGCTTGTCAAGGGGTAGAAGGGAAAATGACGCACCCAGGGCCGTCGTAGTCGTAGTCGTCCCCTGCCCCACCGCCTCCGTAGCCGTCGTCGGACATGACCTACTGTAATCCGAACAAATGGTTGACTTGAAGGAGAGTCAAAGTAAAAGAGTCAGGCGTTGGCTGGCTGGTTGTCGGAATTTGAAATTATGGGCGCTTCTTCCATGATCCTTCTTCTCCGCCTCAGCCATTCTGTTGGTATCACCCATTCTATGTGAATCGCCACTCTGGACGTTCTTTGGGAATTTTCCTCTCCTGACAAAGTGAGGAAGAAGTTGATTTACTTGCTTTGTATCACAATTTCCGTGGTCCTCTATGCAACTCGTGTTAGGCGATCCTGGGTAGTTCAGCAGAAACACCGTCTCATCGAACATTGAGGGCAGTTTCAAATTACTGCCTCCAACGTTTTATCTTGGTGGTAAAATTTTCCTGCAAAAGCTCATTCCTTTTTCGGAAGGCCGATTCCCCGAAACGGTGACATGACAGCAAGGTAACGAGTGGCCATCGTCTTGGATCGTCGCTGGCCCACCCCGAGGTCGCTGCTGTCTTGCGATATCTCCTCGCACTGGCAGCTCACACGTCGGGCGTCACAACACGTGGCGCGATGCTCGTATTTTATCCCAACTTTGGCACCATTTCTCCGATTAATATATTATTTCTCAACATATAGTCAGAGATATTTCCCCACAACGGCTTTTCTGCCGATTTCCCTTCCCTTCCTTCTCTACCTCCGACCACCACCACCACCATCTCCCATCGCCCCATTCTATCCCCCGCCCTCGTCCACCCCCCAAATTCCTCACACCAATGCCCCACTATTCTCCCCAAGTCGGCCACTGGGGCAATCGCTTCCAGTCACTGCCGCTGTCGTCTCCTTCATCATCTCCCGTTACTCAGACCCCGCCCGTAAATGTCGGCGACGCAGAATCGGACGCGTCGTCTGGCAGGGAGGGTGAACAGAGCTGCAACAATCCAACTATATTTGTCGGAAGGTATGCGGGCGCGTCCCATATATCTGGATTACTGACAATGCCGCAGTCTGCCGACGAACACGGACGAGAAGGAGCTTCGTTTCTCGTTACAGGTACATCTGACCCAGTATGCAAAGGTCATGTATGTCAAGATCCACCACGGCAAAGACGGCGGCATCTGTGCCTTCGTTCAATTTGAGGTTGGTCCAAGACGGGTATATTAACCGTCTTTTATGCTGATATATGCGCCGTAATCCACCTCAGAATGTGGACTCTGCCGCTGTATTCCTTGACACTCTCAGGGCTAATTCCCAGAGGCTCTTCCTGGGCCGTCGTCTGCGCTTTGAGATCGCTCATGCGCACAGGACCCTACTCGTTTCCTACAGGTTCGTATTGTTAGCTCTTGCTTACGCGATCCTTTATGTTCTTTTTTATTTAGGGTTCCTAATATGCAAGACACCGTGTCCGTATCGAGCGAATCTCACGACCTTCCTTTTTCAATGACGATCCGCAAGAATGCAAGGTGAGCAAGTAGCCATTGTATACACTCCCCCTCTGACTATTACAAAGCCCTCCTGTTGTGTTCAATGGAATCGCATCGGAAGAATCTCTACATGACGTCTCAGGGTTGCACTTCCAACCCGTCATCTGTACCGCGGAGGTCAGTTGACCGTTTATGCAGCCATAAAGGCATCAATTCAAACCCTTTTCAGGTTATTCACCAATTAGCGACCCACTTTGGACCGTTAGAAACGCCTTGAGTTGTACAAACAAGCGTCTTCTGGTCATGGTAGGCTCGTCAATGTGTTATTTTAGGCGCATATAACTAAGATACACACTCCGTTCCAGGAGTCGACAGCGAAAGGACATACCCCCATCCTCACGACGCACCCCGTCTCCCAACCATGGACCCGAGGTGCTGGGAGATTAAGTTCCAAAGCCGAAGCGATTGCGTTACTGCCTTGAACGTAGCGGCATCTATTTTGATCTCAATCATCAGATGCTAAAATAACGCACAGGCCCTCCTGACGATACCTTTCATAACAGTCACATGGGCGCATCATCGTGCTCAACAATCCGACCCCTTGCGAAGCGCCGTCCTAGCTGGACCTCACAATGACGATCAGCCCTCTGACGGTATCAAGGGCGATACTTCCCCCTCTCCTGCAAATAAGGAGGAAAGCTTTGACTGGAGCACGGATGCACCTAGCGAAGGTCATCTTTTCAGCGCAAACAGATTGAACGTTGAAGACGACGAAAGGTATTTACTTTTCCACGCCGTTATGTATTCAGCTAGAATCTTCTAGCACGCCTCGTGCAATCATCGCTCCTCTAGTTCCCTCGAAACCCCAGGTTCAAGGCGCCAAGAATGACGCGCCTAACGGTGTGGGGACGTCGCCTGTGTCTCCGAACGAGTCTGAATTTCCATCAATACCGTCTAGCGCAGAGCCACTCCTCGGCTTCCCGAATTGGCATGACAACAACCCTCGCATGGGTTGCGGCTTTGAAGAAGGTTTCTCGCAGAGAGATTTTGACAGGTCCGCGTTGTATATTCCAAACATATTGGTTCATGGACCCGAAGCATGGTCGGAATACAAACTCGAAGACTACTTTTCTACCTTTGGTAGGATTAAGGATGTGAAAGTCATAAGGCCTCGTACGTCCTTCCAATTCCATGATCATCCTGTTGGCTCTAATACCTCGCAGCGAATGCCCCGACTGGGTATGCTATAGTCTCCTTCGAGAACATCGAATCGGCAGCGTATGCGAAGAACAAACAAGTGAGTGAACCCTTGTAGCAATTGGAGTATGTATTCAAAGCCTCACGATAGGAAAGATTCGGTCGTATTCAATACCGCCACGTCAGTCGAGGTGGCAGAGGCAGAGGCAGAGGCGGAAGGGGGGTTCGAGCTTATATGAGTAACTACCGTCGCTTTGATGGTTACAGGCGAGACGACCGAGACCCTTCAGCACCACCTCACGACTTTGGGGGCGTCCAATGCGTGGCCAGCGACGCTCTGATTCCCAACATCGCTGCTCTCAACATCTCCACCGACGCTGAATCCCCTGACGCAAGTCTGAACGTGGAGGTAGATGACCATCGCGAACCTTGCAGCGATTCTCCAGGCCAACAGAAGCCAGATTCCCCCAAGAAGATTACATCGACCGAAGGCGAAGGGGTTGCCACCCCTGGCGGTTTACCTCCATTCCAACCGTCGGTCCCCACCGCCCCGTCAATGCCCACCATCCCCGGCGCACAACCTTACTCAATGACTGCTCCATACTTCCATCCAGGACCCTGGGGAGTACCCCAGATGCATCATATGCAGTATGGCATGCCGTACTATTCTGGATACCACGTGGTCCCCCCAGGCTCTGCTGGGCCACATTCGGATGCTAACTCCGCTCCCTATCCGACTCCTTATTGGCCTGGGATATATGGGGTATGTCTTATGCCTTGTTAGATTGACCATAGCTGACGAGACCGGTTATAGCCCTTTATTTCCCACCCAACCTACTCTCAACAACGCGACCACACGGACGCTGGGCAGCCCGTTTATCCATCTCCTCCTGTGCCCGCCATCGGCCACTTTCAAGACGAACATCGAGGGCTAATCCCGTTTTACCCTCAAGAAGCGTTGAGTCAATACATGACTCAATATTTTCCCGATGAACAAACCCCCTCCAATAGCGAAGCAAATCGGCAGCCTTGCCCGTCCCCGGCGCAAGCTATCCCTGGACACGCACCGGCTCGACACACAGCGCCTTGGGCCCACTTCACCCCCATGGCGCCGTATCCATATCAACCCTTTGGACCTCAACAGGGTCGACGACCGTGGGCTCCTCCCATGGCAGGTGGCCAACGCAGAGATGCAGGTATGAACTATAACAGGAATGGGCGGTCTCTTCTTCAGAACAGGTATCGGGGTAACGGTAACATGGGAGAGTCTGCCCTGGCTGGGGAGTGGAATTGTTTCTCTTCAAATTAATTTCCCATTTTCTCGACAATTTTACCAAGAAAAATCATTCATTCCATCATACTCATTTCTGATTCATTTCCATTGACATTTTTCATTGACATTCGTTCATCGCTACATCCCTCATGTTTTCCTCAGTTTTCACGCCGTGCTCTCGTCATTCGCACGATCATTCATGGATCCATCTGACACCGTTTGCGTAGACATCCTACCTACACCATCATGTTCCCAAAATTTCGAGTTCCTACATAACTCCCAACCCCTGTTAACCCTTTTGCTCCTATCACTACTTGCTCTGAAATCGTGCATGCAAGTACCCTTTTAATCCACACTTCCAGGCTCGAAATTGTCGCGGGATGGCACAATAGTCATGGATATTGAATCACTATAAATTGTACGACTGCTCAAGAAGACAAGGAAGTTGAAGGAAGTCGAAGATAGTGGGATGCTTCGATCAATGCCTGGACACATTAGAATTCCCACACGACTGATGCAGTGATCTTAACACCAATTTCGAAGTCGCATCGCATCCAAGTGCAGGCTGGCGGGCTAGGCTAGCGGTGGCCTATCTGTGCTGTGTTCAGGACGGCCGGTAACAATGAGGATCCCGGGAGTCTCAGACAAGTTTGAGAACATCGTCAAGTGGCGTAGTGTCAACAAGCGCTGATGGTGATGGGGAACGGTGTTGATATCTTCCCGCAAGGGTGTTACTTATGTTAAACCTGGTTATGATGCATGGGCCATAGACCCACACTTCCGCCACCGACATAACAAACCTCTGCCAGCGGGTCAGGGACTTCGAGCGTCCATGATCTGATGTCGAAACGTTGATGATTCAAATTCAAATTACCTTGATAGTTAGACGGAGATCGACAAACTTGAAGTGTGGGCAAACACGACGATGTCGATGAAATGCCCGTCGATGTAGCATGTTGATAACGGGGGTTGCAGGCCTCCGTGGGCCATCCAGGAAGTAGTAATATGTTCTAGAACTGAGGATTCTTGCTTGGTTCTTCCTTGGGGTTGTAGGTCCACCGCGTGAGGCCGCGTGACAAACGTCTTATTCTTGTCTTATTCAACGCGACATAAATAGGGCCTCCGTACGTACGAGTACCCTCGCTTCAGCCACCGAGCCTGCACCTCATGTTCCGGGATCCCATGTCATGCCATCCATTGATGTAAGGAACCACTGCTTGAAGTTGATTGAGGTAGACAGAAGGAACGTTCAAGCCGGTGTTTGGAATATTGGTGTCTACGCTATTTTGATTTTGATTTTTGCATGCATGGTGTATGTAAGTAGTAATTGAGTAACCAGTATACAATGGGTGGGCACGATGTCCTTTATACACGAAAAAGGGAGGGGGGGATTGTTATTTACAAGGGAATGGTGGTATGATTCGTCAATGATGTGGTATAGCAAGCATTCTTGGTGATACATCGATGCACAAGGAAAGTCATTTATACGTCTGAGGTGTTCATGTTCGCGTGATCATAGCGCAATTAGGCTGGAAGGAGTGTAGATGGGGATGAGCGGAAAAGGGGTTGGACCAGCACGAAAGAAGGTAAGGTAGTTCGAAGTACTGAATGTGGCGAGGTCAACGCGATAAATAGAGTTGGATTTGTACGGTGGAGGCAGGCATGGGTTCTAGTGGGGGATCAAACTTAATTAAAACGAGCCACACGGAGGGTAGAAGCTGGGCACAAACTCACGGCATAAAAGATCGTCGCAGGTCATTGTGTTAGAGAAATAGACAAAAGGCATAGAGACGCCCTTGTTCGCCGAAAACCAGCGGAAACAGGTCGTGTTTTGTTACATATGTTCAGATAGGTAGAGGAGGGGGGATGGTCATCGCTTATTGCCGGTATAACCACGACAGGTACACACTGCCAACGCCTGCAATGAATACCCGAGCGCGAAGCCGGCACACCTAAAGTGGGTTTAATTGAGCAGAAGATCGACTATAGCAACTGCGCAGATGCACGCACCGTCTCTGCAACTTCTGCATCTCGGAAGTGGACATGGAGATCACCATCTGGCATCCGCGTTATCTGGTTCACTTCGCCGAAGCTCTGTAAATGAAATCCGATTTCGATCAGTACGTCTATCACGTGGACGGAGTAAGGACACTGACCTCACACCATCGCCTGAACGCTTCGAACTTGCGAGATTCATTCGGCCCTACGCCACTTGCGACTAGCTTTTTCTTCTTCGACTCTCGAGTAACCATGCGGCCCATCGGGCCTCGATAGCTGCCCGAGGTATAGGCTACATGCGGTCTCGTCATATCAGATGCTGGGCCGGAAATCTCATCCCTGGCATCATCAGACACGCGGTGGCTTCTATATCGGTTCTTCGATTTCGGCGCAAATGGTGCTCGTCCTGACAGACTGTTCTCGGTCTCCACTTGGTAAGATGAGCCGACACCGGAAGCGGTGGGTGGGCGACTCCGAGATAGCGTAGACAGGGCTCCCCCGGTTTTGAAGATCATACTCGGTGATGCGGTCGATTGCAGCGAGTCTACGAGCGATAGCTTTTGGAACGACATCTCGACGGTCGTTGGCGCAGTCGAGGTCTGGGTGATACACGAGGATATGCTGGGACGAGAGGGCGTAAATGTAGATTCTGTGATTGAACTTGTTTTCCCCGGTGATGACGGAGAGCCGAAGTGCCCCATAACGCTGGGGCGCCATTTGGACATACCTGGAGAAGAGAGCTTTGGGGAGGAGGTTGTATGGCCAGATATGCTCAGCGTCGACAGGCTGGCAGCGCGGGAGTGTTGATTGTGCGGGTGTAATGTGTCGTGTCGGGGAAAGATGGGTTTTCGGGAGGGAGTTACGGGGATAGCGTTAGAGGCGCGAGAGATTGAACGCGAGGGCGAGGCTGAGCGAAAGGAGAGGAGACCACGGAAGGAGGAGGCGGGGAGGAAAGAGGAGGACCTGTGGATTTTGGGCGTTGTGGGAGCCTTTGTATAGATGCATATTTAGCATGAACATGTTACGGGATCAATGATACAATCAAAACCCACCTCGAAAGGTGTGAGATCAACACCAACATGCGCTGGAATGTCATCATCTTGGACAAGATCATAACTATTCACGGTGTTGTCATCATCGCTGGCTTCTTCTGTCGTTTGACGCTGGGCCAAGTCTGGGTAGGCCAAGTATGCGTTCGGCGGCGTCCCAGAGCTTGGCTGTGTGGGGTCAAAGCCAAGAATGCCTAGAGGCTCGCCGAGCGTCACATGGGGCTGTGTTTGCTGCTCCTTTATCCAGCGGTCGAGCAGACTGGAGCGTCGTCGTCGGGGTGGGTGTGAGATGTCGATGGGGTCGTGAGCGGATATCATCGCGGTTTCGGTTGTTGTTGGTATCTGGGAGCTGATTCTTTGAATCAGACGCGTCTATAGGATGAAAGGTGAGTATATGCGTGTACTAGGCCGCGTCGCGAATGTGCTCACCGTCGGGTATGTGGTCGCAAACAGTGGGGGCGGTAAAAGTACAGGCGTACAGGGAGATTACTTTGTCGGGGACATGGGAGATGGTGGTGGAGAGGAAGAGAGAGAGGTAAAGGATGAAGAGAGAACGAACTGTGATCATGCGATTGCCATTTTGAGCTTGTTGATTTAACATAACCGCCTCGAGGTGGCCCATTACCCCATCCACCTCAGGGCTCCCAAATGGCCACACTGGTTGCTGTTCGGCTTCTCGCGCGGCAAATACTGCAGCATCTAGGATTACAGGCAACTATGCTATCGATACATTTCTCTGGCTACTCGCTTCAGGAATCAGCGACGAGACCGCGAAAATCCCGTCGACGCACCAGAATTCGAATTATTACGGCCCAGCTTCTTCGACCGCGTGTTCGCCAGTCAGCTTCCCAAGTGCACGAGAAACGATTCCCTTAAATAGCTTGGCTGACGACGTCTTCTCGTATCGCGACAGTAGCGCGAAATGCTCCGTTCCGTTGGTCGTTGCCGACTTCTCTGCATCATGCTCGGCTGATGCGTCTAGCAATGTCACCAGCTCCGTGTCTACGGGGAGGCTGCCGAGGAAGGTCAGCTGCTCCCGCCTCGCCATGTCTTCCCCTCCGCCTGTCGAGAACACATTACTAATTTCACCACAGCAGGGGCATACGTAACCGCTCATGTTCTCGATGAGCCCCAGAACCGGCAGATTCACGGCGCGCGTGAAGCTTAGACATTTCATGGCATCGAGCAGCGCTACAGCCTGCGGGGTCGTCACGATGACCGAGGACAGTTGCGCATGTACAGGGCCAAGGTGTTCCAACAAGGATAGATGCTCGTCAGAAGTCCCTAAATGAGGTGTCTTTGCAATGAGGTGATGAAATATATGGTTGTCAGAGTCCGTGGCGTACCTGGAGGCGTATCGATTACCAGATAGTCTAGTTCGCCCCATCTCACGTCGCTCAGAAATTGTCTAATCATGCCGTTCTTCTTCGGGCCTCTCCAAACTACCGAGTCTCCCTTGTTCTTTAATAAGAACCCCACACTCATGCATGCCAGCCGGGCTGAGGGGCCATCAGCATACACAGGGACCCAGCCATCGCTGCTTTGATGCACGCCGTGCCCATCAACGCCCAACATTCGGGGTATAGATGGCCCGGTGAGGTCGACATCGAGAATTCCGACTCGAGCAGTGGGTGAAGACGCATATAGATTGAGGGCGAGCTGTGTGGTGACTGAGGACTTCCCAACGCCGCCCTTGCCAGAGAGCACAATGATTATGTTCTTGACTGAGCGCAGACGCTTTGTAACCCCTGTTTCTTGAGGGTCGTTCGCCATGGCGGTCGAGGAGGAGCACTGGAGTCCGTACGGCCGATCATGCTGATCAATATAGAAAGCGGAAGGCACGTGGAGGGCAGAATCGCCGCGCGATTGTTTACTTCTAGGGAACAAGACAAACAGTCGTCGGGATGTACTCGATCATTCCAAGCGCGTCCGACTCCAGCGATCACAAGACCACCATGCACGCAAGCACGTCCCTCAAAGCAGCCGCTCACTGTCTCAACGGACACTGGGCTGAAGGCCCTTGTGAGTCTCTATTTCCACTGCTCAAGACACTCTGCTCAAGGAGGCAAGAGGCAAGAGGCTGCACCGGTACTACGCGTCGTCGGCGAAGCCAGAGCATGTCCGTACAAGCACTATGCTTCCTACTCCGCGCATAGACTATCGGGCCATAGTACAGAATGCCGACAGCAAGGCACGCAATGCCCTCCAACGAAAAGCACCTCTTCCGCAAGACGGAATCACAAAAATAGCAAGTTTGTACAGGGAACACACGGATATTTCTGCGACGCTGAATTCGAAACGGAACGAGCGGTCATCCGTTGGGCAGAGGATACAGAGGGCTGCGAAAGACCAGGAGGCCAAGGGTGTGCTATTGGAGGAGGCGAAAACCCTGAAAGAAGACATAGCTCAATTGGAGGACAAATTGTCTGTTGTCGCAGAGCAGCTCCTTCACCTTGCACTCATGGTCCCAAACGATACGCACCCCGAAACACCCATAGGCCCAGAACCCGCCGCCAAAGTGATACATATGCACAAGGCCCAGAATCTCGAAATGAATCCTGCTCTCGACCACGTATCCACCACGAAGGCCCTCGAGCTTGTTGACTTTGATTCAGGCTCCCTTGCAACGGGTTCATCGTGGTATTACCTCCAGAATGAAGCCGCTCTCCTGGAAATTGCGCTAACCAATTACGCACTTACTGTCGCCATGGATCATGGGTTCACCCCGGTTCTCACACCCGACGTCGTGCGTTCAGATATTGCCAGTCGATGTGGCTTCCAACCGCGCGACCACTCTGACCCCCCTGTATCGCAAGTCTACCACATCGAATCCGGGGCTTCGTCTCCCCAGTTGATACTTTCTGGAACTGCAGAAATCCCGCTGGCCGCAATGTTCGCGAATAAAATATTTCCGGCGCACTTTCTCCCGAAGAAAGTCATTGGCCTCGGGAGGGCGTTTCGCGCGGAGGCTGGCGCGAGAGGTGCTGATACGAGGGGTTTGTACAGAGTTCATCAGTTCTCTAAGGTTGAGTTATTCGCGGTCACGACACCCGACAAAAGTCTGGCCATGATGGAGGAAATGAAACGGATTCAGATGGACATATGTTCCTCTCTCGACATGCCATTCAGGTGAGTCCTTCCCAAGCGTGCGTTCTAATATTCGCCCATTTCATTCTAGGGTCCTTGATATGCCTTCTGAGGAACTCGGGGCCAGCGCGTATCGTAAGTACGACATTGAGTCCTGGATGCCTGGAAGAGGCGGCTGGGGAGAAATATCATCCCTGTCGAACTGTACAGACTACCAAGCGCGGCGTCTGCACATCCGATACCGACCGAATGCAGACCCCAATATCAGCAAAGGAGGTTCGCCACCAACAACCCAAAATGACACAGCACCTGCTCTTCCATTTGCTCATACGCTGAACGGAACTGCGGCAGCTATTCCAAGGCTGATAGTAGCTCTCCTCGAAAACGGCGTCGAACTGGACGGCCAGGGCAAGATATTAGCTGTGCACCTACCTCGCTGTTTGGAGCCTTACTGGCTCGCTCGCTCTGTTATGCCCAACACGAAAATCCAATGGCGATGACGCCCTCCGAGACATGCTTGGTTACATATACTCTACAACATAGGTGCTCCATTTATTCCCCAATAGATATCACTTCAGATACGATACGATACATCGACGTTTGCTCCGTTAACGTTTGGTTGGGCCTATGGCGACCTCATCGGCGAATGGATCAGCAAATGGATCGTCTTGCCCTGCTTGGGGTCTTATGGCAACAGTCGCTTCGACATCGGGGTCGTCAGAGACATCGACATAATCCTTCCTTGGTCTCCTCGATGACGACGCATTATGTGTCTCCTCGTCTGACGAAACGTAGTCACTGAAATCTGATAACGACCCCCGAAAGTTGTACGGCTCTTCGTCAGAACCGTCTTCACCCTGGCCTGAAGGCTTCATCGGTGGTGGCAAATTGGCCGCGGAGCCGCCGATTGCCCCGAAGTTTAAATCCTGCAAGTCGGGGTGAATGTTGGAGTTGTCGACCTGCTTAGCCCGCTTGATTGCAGCCCTTTGTTTCTCTTGCAATTTGAAGACTTCGCTCTCCCCTGTCATTTGAGGAGCCACCTCGTTGGCAGCAGTTTCGTCCGCCGCCGGTGGTTGTTTTTCGGCCAGGCAGAGTTGGTCGTACATCTCCAACGCGCCTATTATCCGTTCGTTGGTCTCGATCAACGTTCCGATCAGTTCCTCGTTCTCCACCAGCTACGCAAGTGGTTAGGGAGAAGGGACAGGGAACAGCATCGGCAAATACCTGAATATATCGGACCACGGGCTTTCTCGCTACTTTGGCCTTTTCCAGGCACTCCTGGACTCGTTCGTTGGTGGAGATGCTGTCCTTCTCCGTATTAACCAGCTGTTCGAAGATCTCATGAGTCATGCATTTTGGAGATAGCATTGCCCGGCTTACCACTATCGCATTGATGAGGTTACTAGTTGCCTGTGAGGCTTCAACGATACTGGATAAAACTTTTGGTTTATCCTGCCTACCTGTTAGCTGTGTGTCCGATAGAGTTCCTTGAGTCTTACTTTCTCAAAGTCAAAGGCCGGCCTTCTCGGCCTGTTCTGCCTCAATCTTTCCTCCTCTTTCTGCTGTCTCTCCTTCTCTTTCGCCTCTTTCGCCTCCTTCTTAGCACGTTTCCGGCGCGTTGCCTCCGATTCTTGATTCGGTAGTCCTAGCGAGGTCACCACATTATCTATAGTCTGCTCCTGTGTAATTCGGTGTTGCTTGCACTGTCTGTATAGCCCGGCTACGTGTGCCATCTGGGGGTCTGACTTGTATTGCTGTTCCCAGCTTGCGAGGACGAGGAGAACCTTCTTCTTTACCCTTGGATCACCAGAGGGATCAGCGGTTATTTGCTTGAGTGCATCGGTGAGCATGTCGTCGGCGAAAGAAGCTAAATCATGTGCGTCTTTTATCGTCGTGTGCTTCTAGAGGTAGTGTAGCGCACCTTGGAATTTATGACCGCAATTCTCGACGAGCGCTTTTAGGAGCTGCGGATTCAAATATCTACGTTATCCACTGCACACCATCCTTGTAAACCACGATCACGCACGACCATGGCACGATACTGCCGATGAGGGCCTCCATGCTTAAGTTTCTTGCGCAGCGCTCTAGATGCTTCCGTTGTACTACAGTTCGTCGTGTAAGTATGCATCCCGGAATAGATACAACAAGCGTAGGCACCCTGCTCCTTGGAGATTAATTGAGTCTACAAGCTCTGGAATCCTATTTCACATCCCACTTATTAGAACAGCCTCTCGGAAAGCATTGGAAATTAAGCACGCACCCATCATATGCTTCCTCCTCGTAGCTGCTTCCGGTGAGTATCTCCACCCAGTCGGTGATGGAGGACTGAAACAAGACATCTGAGTGTCAATGACTGTGTTTTTATCGCAGGATGGCTACGAACATGCGGCTTCTCTCGACTGAATGCCTGTTTGGCGAAACTTATCGCGGACATCGTGGACGGGATGAAGGAGGAATTGCATTCTATATTGCGGAAGGACTAAGTTCAAGGCGTGACTCTACGTCACATTTCTCCGAAACAGAAATTATCGAAAGTACAGTAAACAGAGCGCAAGAAGGACGTGCTATGTAACTGCAAAGGCTGTGGGCGGAAGATTGCGATGTTGGAACAAATACAGGTATTTCGTTTAGTGATACAATTTGGTAGTGTAAGGGCAAGCGAGAAAAGCGGAAGTTTCGTCCAAGGGAGAATGAGAAGCTGGGGCAGGTGACCAAGGTAAGTCAAGAGAAACCAAGGAGAAGATGGTAGTGGGGTTATGGAGGGGTTTCTAGGACGCCGTTGCTGGCTTGAGGCCGGCCATGCAGACCCGGGACCTGTTGATGTGGACTGGCAATCGATCCGACGGGGCTTTCCAGATACAACCTGATCAAGATGGTCTCCAGTGCAGCCACGCTGACGGCAGGATAGGCGAAATTACGAGCGTGTTCGCGCACGGAGTTGAAAAGTGTGGACATGTTGTCCCAGCGATCTTGCCGAGTGGCATTGGAGTCGACGTGAGTATGCTGAGGGTACGGCTGATGGGCGGGCTGCTGGTAAGTCGCCTGTTGAGGCTGGTAGGATGATTGGCTGGGCAATGGTGCAAGCGCAGATACGGCTGCAGGATATGTGGCGGCAGGCTGTTGGATATTGGATGGACCTGCGATGGCATTATGATTGTGGACCGGAGCATGGTTCTGAACTGGTGGTGGGGGTAGTGGGGCAGGAGCGTTCTGGGGATCTGGCGCCGGAGTAGGAGAGAGGGTGTTGCTGGCATCATCTTGAGGCCGGAAGTGCTTCCGCGAGCGTTCTTTCTCCTCAGTGGTAGCTGCTTTACGTCCACGTCTTGTAAACGGTAGATTCGCTAGACCAACCTCGTGCGAATGCTGGGACATGTCTGGCAAGTGGCTCAACATCTCACCGGCCTCGTCGACGAAACACGATACTCACAGCAAGCGCGCACGACGTCCGAATCGAAATATGTCTTGTAACTGTGATACGGTCAATCTCAGCAGCACCTGCACGGTGAAGGTCAGCCTTGCCTGATAGAAGCTGGACATCCTTGTCCCTCAAGCTGGATTCAGGTATCAGCTCGTATGTCCGCACTTGAGCGGGATCACCACTCACCTTCCGACTTGGAACCTTGCGCACTCTATCTGGGTGCTTCTTGACATACTTCTTGCGGCCGCTGCGGGAATGCCTCGCACAGACGAGTTTCGTATGCTCTCTGAATCTTGGGGGGATCGCCTTGCTGCCGTGGGTGTCCCCCTTCACGAACTCGACCATCTGTGTCTCCTCCTCCTGCACGCGCCAGGCATGGAAGGCGTCGATGTTAGGGAACACCAGTGTGTATCCGTCGTCTGCATCGCCTGAGCCATACGGTTGCTTAGTAGGAGTGGTAGACGACGGACCAGGCGAAAGGGCCGTGGGACCATTCGTCGACTGATTTGAGGGAAAAGTGGCGGGCTGGCTGGTAAAATGAGACGCTGAATCTGGCGGCGCGCCATTTATGTTGTTTGTCGTGCCCTTGTGCTGCATGAGATGGGGCGGGAGCGGCTGGGTCATGGCGAGCTCGCCCAACCTGAAATGCTGGAAGCTCATCGTCGCGAACGATGAGGAATATTTGGGACAATTTCGGGCGAGATTAGCTAGATTCGCAGTGAATTCCCTGAGTTTTGAGGTTAATATTCCGGACGGACGAGAAAAACTTTAGGAAGGAAATTGCAACGTTTCAGCAACTTTCCCTTCTGTCACACTCTTCGTGTCACGCTCGTTACCCATATCTGGTTACAACCATGACCTCTTCCCTACGAAATTCGATCCACAGGCGCAACCACAAGGAAAGGTCCCAACTAGCCCACCGTTCAAAGCTAGGATTTCTTGAAAAGCACAAGGACTATGTCAAGCGTGCAAGGGACTACCACTCGAAGCAGGACAGGCTTACAAGACTGCGCCAGAAGGCTTCAGAGAGAAACAAGGATGAATTCTACTTTTCCATGAACAAGGAGAAGACGCGGGTTAGTAGATTAACGAGGTTCGAAGAAATAATATCTGATGTTTTGATCGCAGGGGGGTGTTCACATCAAAGAACGGGGAAATGTAGCTTTGCCTACAGATATGGTCAAAGTACTCAAAACTCAGGACGAGAACTACGTCCGTACCGCACGTGCGGCTGGGCTAAAAGTATGTTCATCATACAGCATACTGTAACAATAACTTACTATGGATTGTATAGAAAATAGACAAGATTAAAGGCCAATTGACTGCAATGGTCGATCTATTAAAGCCAAACCCTGGTCAAGACGACATGGCTACCAACGATCAACTTGACGCTGTCGATCTGGATACGCTACGCGACGCGGGACTAATTCAACCCAGTACCTCCAAACGGAAGAAATCCACAAAACATATTGTATTCGTTGATAACGAGGCCGAGGGTATGCAACTGCGGCCCGTGTTCCCCTGATTAAGTCTAAACTGTCCCCCAGCTCGTAAATTGCTTAGCAGCGAAAAGCAACAACCCTCGCCGTCGACTTCGAAGGTCGTATCGGAGTCAAGCACACATATTGATCTAGGGTGGAAGGCACCCGCAGTCGAATCAAAAAAGCGTCGGCATTCACAGCCTCAACCCGCTGATGCCCGGGCGTCCAAGGGCGAAGCCGATGAAGAACCAACTGAATCAACATCAGCTCGCAAGAAACTCCTTCTGGAGCTCCGTGCCCGACTACACCGAGACAAAATGCTGCGGTATACGCAACGAGAGTTCGAAATGCAGCGGCTGATGATGGGTAAAGGGACGCGGCAAAAGATACAGGGGACGGAGAAAGTCGGGGAGGCTGACAGTGACGAGGAGGATGACCCACGGAGTAGGAAAGGGGGCAGAGGGGTCGTAGACGAGCAGGCGTACAAACCCAGGGTGTACAAATGGCGGAGGGAGCGGAAACGATAGCATATTCACTGTACATCATCCAAACGTGCAAGATCTAGTCCATGTAGCTGACATGATCGTCAAATAAAATGAGTCTACGGTATGAATGCTAGCACGGTAACGATTGTTGGTGCGTAGGAGTGTACATGCGTGAAGATTGAATGAAGAGGTCCACGAGATACAAGATAGCAAATAAATTCCTGATAGATCGATGTACGACGATGGTTCACAGCACGCCGACAACGCCCACTGTCACTGCCGACAGCACCGAGATTACCATTGCCACTGAGTTAGAGGCTGACATGGCAGTTGCGCCATTGCCGCTACCGCGCCCACTCCCGGAAGATGATGACGATGATGTGCTAGAATTAGCTGTTACCGGTTGGGCAATTGGGGTTGTGGGTGCGTATGTGACGCCATTGATGTCGGCCGCTACTTGAAATACGGAACCTCCGCCGAACTCGTAGAACTGAGGGGAAGAGATGATTAAGTATACGTATAGCAAAACCGGTGAACGCGCATCTCACATCGACAAGGAGGAAGGTTGGTGGGCGTCCTTGGACAGTTCTGCACGTATCGACGTGAGCCCCCAATGAGCCAGCGCCAGTCGCAGCGTTCGTGACATTAGCATTGTCGGGATCTGGTGCGGGGAGACCGGAGACGAGCTTGTTGAGGAAGTGGTTGATCAGGAACATCTGTGTAGAAGTATCTCCTTTTGTTCTGTTGACCGTGCAGTCGAAGAGATCGGGGTTGACGAGGTTGAATGCAGTTTCCCAGATATTCGTGAACTCTACATACGAGACGGGATGTTATTTACCAAAGTGTTGATATACAAGTTAGACGGACGTACCATCAATAAGGTAGGGAATCGAAGGATCCGCGCCATTGTCCAAGTAACTGACCAGACGTTTGCCCGAGTCGATCATATTTCCGAGAGTCGGCCATCCCGAAGCAGGCAATGTGGAAGTCTCAGGAGCAAAAGAGATGCCATCCAAATTGGCCGCCTTGTAAGCCAGGTCAAATGAAGCGGCGGGTGAATTATCAATGTTGACGATCAAAATAGACACAACTGTGGCAGGTCGATCAGAGCCAGTTCTTCAAGATAATCACAGGAGTAGCATTACCTTCATTGGGATTGCCGTCCATCCATGACTTGACTGATGACGGTGGTGAGCGTCCAAGCAACGCGAGGGAATGCCAATATTTCTCTAACCTTTGCTAAGGTAATCTTGTAGCAGACCGGAGTCGGCTATGGCCTTAAATAGAATTGATCAGGCGCATCTTGTGGTGAATGACAAGGCAAACCCTACACATATTGAATGGCAAAGCCGTAGGGCCCCACCTTGGTTGTGAACTTGCAGTTGCAGCATACGAACGCCATCATTAAGTTGCTGCGTGACTAGTTGTTTCGTTCAGTAAATGGGACGAAAGTGCCAGGAACAAAACAGTACCATCATGATCCTGATTGACAAACACTGCAAACAAGTCAGCGGGCTACACGAGGCATTGGAGAAAAATGGCTGACCATTGTTTGTTGCTCCAACGGCGTATGAATCGTGGGCACCAACAAAGGACACGCTCCCATAACTCCTCTCGCATAGCTGCGCAGCATCAGCATCCACTCATCGTCCGAGCAGAGAGAACACACACCTCAGCATGGCCATTGCACACCGTCGCCCGAGTCGACAACGATGAAGCCTGTGCAGCCAGAGAAAACAAGGAGCTTGCGACCAGCGCAAGTGAACAGTAGAATCTGGCCTGACAGTGCATTTTGAAGCAGGTGATAAAGCAATAACGATCTTGAAAGAAAAGAGAAAGAGAGGACGAGTCGTGAGGGCAGTGAGCAAGCTCTATTTAGTGGATGAAGGAACCAAGAAGGTGAGAGTAGAGCAGAAACCAGGCAGAGGCGAAATGATCATCCGCCCCATGTCAGCCCCCTCGTTCCAAATGGGGATGATGAAGTCTCCGGCTTGCAGTGTTACCCCTGTTCCCGGTCTCAGAATTCGCTTGCTTCTCAACAATCATGTCGAAGAAGGTCGTGCTCGTTACTGGATGCTCGACGGGTGGAATTGGTTATGCCTTGCAAGTATCCGTGTCGCTTCATATTACCTGATCTTACTGAATCCTTCTCCCAGGTGCGAGGAATTTGCTGCCCGAGGGTGTAAGGTCTATGCAACTTCGCGTGATGTGGAGAAGATTGCAGCCTTCAAGGAGGAGACCATCGAACGCCTAGCATTAGATGTGACCAGCGACGACGACATTCAACGTGTCGTCCAACATATACATCTGGCTGAGGGCAAGCTCGACGTCGTAGTTAACAATGCCGGCGGAATCTGCGTTGGTGCGTATGCGTCCCGCCGGGGGTCGCGTACCGTCGTGCTCAGCTTCTACAGGTGCCTTGCTGGACATACCGTTGGAGAAGGTCAGGCAGACTTTCGAAACCAATGTGTTTGCTGCCCTTCGCGTCGCCAAGGCTGTCATGCCGACTATGGCGGAGAGAAAGAGCGGAACTATCGTGAACATCGGCTCTGTTGTGGGCGAAATGTAAGCTGCGCGCGTCAAGCCCTATTTGCTCTGTAATTGACATGTCGCATGACAGTCCTACCCCATGGAATGGCATTTATTCCGCCTCCAAATCAGCGCTCCATACGCTGACAGAAGTTCTCTCCATGGAGGCCGAACCTTTCAACGTCAATGTGATGCTGGTATCGCCCGGTGCCGTCAAGTCCAACATCGCGAACAATTCTGCCGCAAGTTTCCAGATGCCCGAAGACTCGCTCTACAAAGATTTCATCAAGAACATTTATTACCGGATGAATGTGAGCCAGTCGGGGAATTCGATGCCTACCGGGAAGTTCGTGGCCAAAGTCGTGTCGAACGCCTTGCGACCGAAACCTCCAGGGTATTTAACTTTAGGAGGCAATGCGAGCACTTTCTCGTTCTTCAAATGGCTTCCAAGGGCTTGGGTATTGTGGTTTATGTGGAAGATCTACTCGAAGCGACTTTAGCTTTTAGTTCGCACGAGCGTCTATTTACTTTATTCGTACATGTTTACTATTTAGCTCATTGTTCGGTCGTCCTTCTGAAATGTCTCGCTATCCCGACTACCTCTCGCCAAACCCAACGCCCACCAAGCTCTCCAAGTCGCAGAAATCCCGTGCGCGTCGAGAGCCATCTGGCGTGTTCTCACTATTCCAGGCCCCGCAAATCCAACAGTTCAAAGAGGCCTTTCAGCTCATCGACCATGACAAGGACGGCTGGGTGAACGAGGGGGATCTGAAGGAGATCTTCGCGAGTCTCGGTAGGTGTGCTTCCAAGTGTAGCTGAATAAGCTCTTACAGGTTCCCAGGTATATCACCTTCCAAGCAAATGATGGACGAATTGCTCAGCGCACGTCCGGGAGCGCATGCTCGTTCATCGTCATATAACGACGACTCTTCCTCGGAGCGAGGGATTAACTTCACGATGTTCCTGACGATGATGAGCGAACGGTTGTTGATTTCGATACCGAAGCCGAGCTACTAAGTGCGTTGAGTCCTTTGACGAGAACGATAGTGGTATGGTCAAGGTGGATGAGATGAGGAAGTGGTTAGGCGAGATTGGTGAAAGGATGGACCAGCGGGAGGTGCGTCATCTCTTGCTTCCGTAGATTGGGTGCTTGAGATTTACCATGAGCAGATCGACAGGTTCTTGAAAGGTCCGTTTACGGACCGACAAGGAAACTTCAACTATCGCGAATGGGTTAAGGTTCTTCGCGTTAATGGAGATGAAGAGGAGAACGAAGGGCAGGCGCAGATTATATAATTACAACCCCCCCGCGCATATTGTACATTTACTAATTTGACCATGGTATGTCTTCATCGTCCGCTTGCTCCCAATAACTAATTCGCCAGCTTTCAGTGTATTTATCGCATTATATCCATTCCCCTTTGAGAGCGTCTCGAGGAAATTCATCTTGATCTAGGGCAAGCTCCCTGAAGACTTCGCCAATGCTCTCAGAAGCCTCGCTCTCCTCCAATTGCTCCAACACTATGAATTGTCAGGTCTAGCGGAGGTCAAACTAACTCGATGCGTACCTTCGCCACGTCCGCCACCTAGGCTTGTCTCTACTCCTTCCTCCCCACTTCGGGACGCAATCAGTAGCAGTTCGGCACCTTCACGTTCCAGGAGCTCAATGGTCTGACAATCGACGAACCGCAATCCATAAGATTCCCTGCCCTTGGTTCCTTGACCAAAGACAGACTTCATGATACTCTCAGGATAATCAACTTGCTTCGAAGAAGATGGCGTCCTCACGCCACCAGTATTCGGGGCAAGTGGATTCTTGACCTGTAGGACAAAACGACGAGGCCCTCTGAATACCCAGGGCCTCTTGTACCTCCCCCATTTTCTCTGGATGGGAAATGAAGAATCCCAAGTGCGTCTCAGCTTTCGATGGAACTGACGGTTCGTTGTTGACGATCGCATAAACACCTCTGGCCACCAGACGAGATGCTTCCTTGTGTCTCGTACCTTTCCCCCAGGCAATCAATCTCAAGTTGTAAGTCTGAGCGTACAGCTCCGCCCACCTCTAGTTTTGGTTTCATACGACTTCGCTCCCAATCCCTTTTCAAGCAAGTGCAAGTCATCCCCAACAGCCGTCACTGCTGCCCAGAATACACGCTCGCGCCTACTGGTGCCTTCGGGATGCGGCAATGCCTTCTTTCCGATAGTAATTAGGCGGTAGTGTTTCTCGAATGTATCCAGGGCGGCCTTTGCGGGAACGGCATCGGTGCCCTCTTGCAGGACCGCCATGTCGTCGTAGTTGTCGTCGTCGTCTCTATCGAGTTTGGGTTTCTCGCTGTCGAGGACACTGAATTTTGGCGGCCTTGGGATCAGTAGCATGTGCAACCTTTGCACGTCATCAATAGAGTGTGCTTCCTCCATCTCGACGCGAGGTCGGTAGAAGAAGTAAATATGGCCGCGCTCAATGGTTCCTGAACTCGGCGTTAGATCCATTGAATGCTTACGAAAACAAATAGTCAATAACCTGTATGGCGAATGACTGAAACGGTAGACTTGTCGTCTTCTTCGTCTTCTTCTGCCTTATTCTTCTTAGTTGGCGGTTCTACTGCGCTCTCGAGCTCATTGGCATTATCGACTTGGCGTTTGTCCCCAACCTTCACTTCATCATCATCCTCAACTTTGGTCTGCGTTGTTCCATCCGATTCGTCCTTCTCTTTGTCCTGTTTCAGAGCAGCTTGTCGGCGAGTAACGGGCATGATAGCAATTGTTTTTGCAGAGTTCTGGGCAAGCTCTACAGTGATGTCACATTTTAGTGTATTTGGCTTGGTTTGAGTCCTGGCGTGTCCAAACGCGGTCACGATGTTGAGCGCTAAAATTATGGTTCTCATCTTACCACGAATTGTTCAAGTCAAGACTCGTTTTCGTGCCGCGTCCCTTGCTTTCAACCTTCGCCAAACGAGAAGAATGGGATACGATATGTCGCTTGACTTGAGCTTCGAGAACGAGGTCATAGACGACTCCGAGCCGGAAAGAGAGGAAATGAGGAGACTGGCGCGTCGCACCTTGTCACGGTCTCCTGGGAAGCCCGATAAAGGCAGGGCCCGAATGATGATGGTTGGTGATGTGTCGGACGTTGAGATTGAACTGGGCGGGGATAGGGTGCTGAGCGAGGAAGTGATTGAAATCTCCAGTGAGCTATAAAGAGCTGTGCCTTATTGGTTGATGCGACAGAAGACTCCCACTCAGGTTCCGACGAGGACAGACTCCCTGCGCTGCGAACGGAGACCGTGATGGTGGACTCGAGTAACTTACCTGGACTTCATTCTGCTACCAAGAAGATAGGAGCACCTGCCCCGCGGTCTTTTGGTGCTTCCTCATCATATTTCAGACGCTCAGGATCGCCTGTCGCCAACGAACCCGAACCCGTTAAAGTCGAGATAGACCAAGACGGAAGGTCCCAAAGACCAGAAATTCAGGATGAAGACGAAGACGAAGAGCCGAAGCCCAGTTTAGCCCGTTTCGCGTACGCTTCAGGTACTGCTTCTAATGGAGTCTACGTACCTAAACGAAGCCTTTCATCTCGCGCCGCAAGTACTATATCAGATGTCCCTGCCCCAACGACGAAGGCTTCCAAGACTGGGAAGAAGGGGACAAAGGCTCCTTCTATGAAGAGCCAACTAGAGACTCGATTTACCGACTCCCAATTGAGCCTCATCCTTGTCTGCGTCTGTTGTGAGTCAAAATGGACGACCAGGAAGAGCTCGCCACAGAAACTAGCGCATATTAAATCGTGCGCGAAGAAAAAGTCTTTTACGGACGAAACGGTTTGCTCATTGATGGCCGTTGCATTATCCAAGATTCCTCCGAAAGAACCGGACCCACCCGAAGTCGACGAATTCGAGAAGGCTGCCCCGACCAAAACGTATCTTGAAGGCGTCCTCCACGATGCCACAAAGAAGAAAGGAAGGCAAGTCAAGGTTACGGAAACTGTTCGAAGCGTTACCGAGACGCGGAGCGATATCCTTTGCAAAGCGCAAGCCGTTCTAGGAAGAAACGGTAAGCAACGCGTTGACGACGGACTCGAAGTCGACGACTACACGAAGGCGCCGCGAGCTGGTCCTAGCAAACAACCACTCATGCGTAAGGACACTGAACCGCAGACATTGTCAGACGACGAACTAGACGAAACCGACACTATGGATGCTTTCCCAGCGACGCAAGCCTTTGCCGCCTCTAAATTTGCAACGGCAACTCGTACCACATCTCTCTTCCATCTCGCGGAACAAGATGACTCTTACTCTGACGGCGACATCTCTGAATTGGAGCCCCAATTCGCACCGTCAAAAGTCGCGAATCGAAGGCGCAGTCCAGCTCGCACTTCTGGTTCACCATCAACCAACAAGCGAAGAACTGCTACCTTCGATGAACCAGAAGGATTGATGGTATGTGTCGTTTAGCATCGAAGTAGAAGACACCTCATTAATGTACTAGAAACCAACGACACGTTCCGAAATCATCAGCAGGCTGGATCAGGCGATATTTCAAGCAAACCTAAACGGCTATGCCTTGCCTCGATCAGAGATGAAAGTCCCTGATCTCCATTCCGCTCGGACTATTGCTACGGAGTTGGGTAACCTGATAGCGACCGAGGACATTAGACACGAGGACTCACTACATGACTATGCTTTGACTACCGATGATGCTTATCTGCATTACGACCCAGGCGTTTCCTCAGCTCTCACTCCCATTCATTCCCCTTGGCGCCGTCAGAACGGACAATCCAAATCGAATGGATCACCTCCGCACAAACTGCCCACCAGTCCTCGCTCACCTCCCAAATCGCCCCGCAAACGTGCGCCCAAGGCGACCAGCGAAACGCCTCGGCGGAAGGGTAAAGCACGAGCTGAAGAGGTATTCGGTGATGCGTGGCGCCAGCAACTCAATGACGCTATTGTAAATAACTCGGCACTGCACCTCCGCATTCTACGTTATGAGGTAGGTAGGTTCTATGTAAACAATTATAATGTTTTGAACGCGTCCGCTCAGCCCGTCCATTTTGATGAATTTGTGAACTTGATGGTCGACAAGCCGACTACCAACTCACGCACTGCATTGAGACTCTTTTTAGACGAACGCGTAAGTCTCCGCCAACATCCTGTACAACTGATCCACTCACATCTACCATAGGCAATCAGTTTCTACGGTGCGACTGTTAGGAAGCGACGCTGAACCTTGTTATTTCCTCGAGAACTATTTTATTCGACTAAATTATCAGAGATACTAGTTTGTACGACTGGGGAAGAAGGAACACGAATTCATGTACATACCAATAAAAATGGTCCTAGTGTAGTATCTATAAAGCGACCCTCGGATAGTCCAGCGACTTCGATGACACCACCAACCAGATGTAAACTACCAGCAACCAGTACTTGAGTTTGCTTTGTATCGGACTCGCGGTCCACTTGCCGGATGATGTTTACGGCGTGTTCTATAGAAGGAAGGACGTGAATGTTGAATTTCGGGAACTCTGGGACGAGCGAGGTCCAGGCTGCCTCGAGCATTCTTTGGGTCTTCAGCTGCACTAGGTCATCGTTCGAGATGGCATGCGATGTAAGGTCTGTTCTCATACGTCAATGCTTTACCGAGACGGGTTCAAAACTAAAGTACTTACCACCTTTGAAACCACCATCAGCGTATGTCACGTTCGTGCAGAAAATTACGTGATCGAATAGATGAGTTGCGTCCGAGTCGTTTTGATCGTGAAGCTTTAGCTGGGCCGCTGCTTTAGCTAGAATTCCTCCAAGGAACGTATCGCCTGATCGCCCGCTTGTGCAATTGAATACCAGAATCCGAGTGGGCGGACTCCTGACGTTAAAGAACTCGTGTAAGAACCTATTAGGCAGCCCGCGATACGGTACTCACGAGAGCCCAATACCCACGCCAGGGCTAACAAACCATTGAATGCAGCAGTCCAAACTCTCTGTCGTATGTGCGCCATCGATGAACCAGGTCGTCGTCTCATATTTGGGGTCTTGAATGGTCTGGCAACGTCCGGGCCACCGAGCTTTCTCAAGACCCCCAATGAAAGCCGGAGATAGGGAGCCATCCTTTGGTAAAGGCACTCCCCGGGATTCGAGGAACTCTCGCACAATGTGAACAGCAAGGTTAGCATTCTGAATTTGGTGCACGCCGGCGAGGCCTGATCGCGGATAGAGGGCATCAGAAATGGAAGTATTGAATTTTGATAGACTTGGCGTACCAAGCTTGATGTCGGCTAGTTCTGGGGTAGACGGGACGACGACAAATTTAGATGCCTACGATAAGATATGAGAAATGATATTGAAAGAAGGTGAACCCCGGACCTTGAGTTCTTCTGCACGCTGTCGTAGCATCGTTAAACCCTCTTCAGGTTGATTGACCGTGAATGCGGGGGCCCCTTCCTGTATACAGTTAGCCGTGAGATGCAACAGACTGCATGAACAAACCTTAAATATGCCACCCTTCTGCCATGCTATTTCCGACAATGTCTTGCCAAGAACAAATACATGATCGATTCCGAGGGAAGTCACCCCGGCAACAACTGGTTTTGGGACCAGGTTCGTGCAGTCATATTTACCACCGACACCGACTTCGAGCACAGTAGCGTCTACCTGTTCAGTATAAATGAGAGAGCAGGATAACAATACGGGGCAACTCACCTTGAGGTTAATAAACGCGTGAAAAGCAACTAATGTCAAGAATCTAAAGTACATTGGTTTCGGAGGGGTATCGGGGTTGGCTCGCTATTCGACACGGTTTATACTTCGCGAGGGGAGTTGCGAACGGGACTCACGACATCGTTTGCCTCGAGCTTATCCCATACATCGAAGAAATATTTAGCGAAAGCCTCCTCCGATATAGGCTGCCCATTTATCCGAATTCTCTCCCGAACCGCGACCAAGTGCGGGGAGGTAAAGAGACCTATAAATGTCAAGTTATTGGCACCGCATTATATCCCCGCTGCCAGCACATACCTATTGACCATCTAGGCATTGATTGGCGCAGCAAAGAGTCGCAAAAGGCACTTGTCGAGCCCTTCCCCTTGGTCCCGGTGATATGTATAATATTTAGTTTGTTCAAGTCCTCGGGCTGGTAGGAAAATGGTCATTGAGCTAGCAAGGAAGCGCAGCGGAGGAGCTCACATACTGCATATCCAATTCTTCTGAGATACTCCTGCATCTCTGGAATCGCGTGCTCCGGCATCCTAGAGCCAGAGGCGCGTACTGCCTCCAGCGTTGCTGCATTTGACTGTAGCGAGTTCAAATGCTCGATGGCAGACTGGTATGTTCTCTGTGAGGACATTCTGCGGGTATTCGAGGGCCAGACGAGGTGGTAAAGGGGTCGTAGGAGACGGAATGAAGAGAACCTCAGCATCCGCCAACTCTGCACCATGCATTATTTTGAGGCGCGATAACAAGTTTGGCACAAGGTATTGTTTCCTTTTTGGGTTATGACAGGGGCTGTGGTTCGACTCTGGTCCACTGACACCGCGTCCACGCGAACACTTAGTACTTGACTCTTAACCACAACCTCATCAGACGCGTTCACGCGTTGTTCTCTTTCCAATCTTTCCTTTCCCTTCTCTGTATATATGTGCTATTATGGACGCCTACTTCGTCGTGAAGAAGCCTTCCGCGCTGCGCGCCTCATACGAGAAGAAGTCTGACACCAACAAGAACAAGAAACCTTATGCCCGCGGCAAGCACCGTCAATCTGCACGCGACGAAACGAGCATCACAACGCCTAACCAAGTCGAGGAACTATCTACCCGCGAGCTGAACAAGCTCGTTTTGAGCACTCTTTCGCACGAATCCAATCCAGTCACTCTTTCGGATATCTATGAACGAACTGGTAACCCCCCTGTCACCCATTAATGCACCTCCGGATTTACCATCTTTGACAGAACACATCGTATCCGCTGCCACTGGTCATCAACGAGGTGATGGTCGTGCCAATGGTCCCCAGAAAACCTACTTTGAGCACCGCACGAAGAAATTGTCCGAGCAGAAAGTAGCTGCAGCTGGGAACGCGTCGAGTGAGCCTCAAGTCATGCGCAACGTCCTAGTATACATCAACGGTTACTTGAGCAATACCACCGACATTGAGATGAAGAGAATTGTGGTTCGGGCCGGTGGCGACGCTTTGTGAGTTGTGTTATCTCCTATTGAGCTGCTCTTGCCGCGTAACACGCTGTTCATGTACTCTTGCTCACTTATCTGCTGGCTGCTCCAGGTTAACGCCATCGGGTGCCACTCATATTCTTACTTCTCAGCAGCTGAGTGGGTCGAAGACGCACAAACATCTGACAGCGAAATCTCGAAACCATGTGCACATCGTGAAGCCGGAATGGGTGACTGATAGCATCAAGGCAGGCAAGAAGCTCAAAGAGATGGATTACGCCGTTATCAAACCCATGAACACGCAGACATTGACGAGTATGCTACGAAAGCAGTGATATACACAAGTTTCGCAAGCAACTATTTATCCCGCATGTTCTTGATTCTTATCTTTACACACATCTGTACGTGAGTCGTTCATCGAGTGTGTTCTCGACAGCCTAGATTGTATTGTATTCACCAGCAACGGGGTTCGGGATTATTATTTACCGATGACCCCGAGCCAAATTCAAGCTGTTGCTTCATGTTCTTTTGTTAAGTTGGTAACATGTCGTGAGACGCGGGCCTGAATGCCCTTGATGTTTTACTTTGCTACCTCTAGATACGTGCACAACTCAATCCCAAGTCTGCGCAGAGCCTCCACGCCAGTCAAAAGGTGTCGTACCGACTTGCATCAGTATTTGATTTCCCTTGGCTGGAACTATAGATCTTTGCCACGGAGCAACTTCCTTATAGCGCCGATAATTCTGGAACAGACTCATACTCGTGGACCGGTCACTTTTGACCCATGGGAGATTGACCACCAAGCCAAGACCCCGTCTTCATATTCAACCAATTTGATAGAGCCTGGTATGTAAAGTTGGATTTGCAGAAGCGAAGCACCTCCATTTCAGGGCCTTCTGGGCTCAAGCCTTCAGATTCCCCCTCAAGCCACTGAGCAAAGGATCCGTCAGTAAAATCGTCGCATGGTTGTTAAATATCGGCGAAATGCCTACCAATGCGACTATCTGGGCTCAAAGCATACCACGCATTATTCACCATAAAGTCCTTTAGAATTTATTTGCCTGCATGCTTACTTCCTGAATCCACGCTTCGCTTCTTCTTGTTCGGCAGCAGCGGCAACGTCTGTCCCGTGTCAAGTCTTCCACGATAGCCAGCGATAGCCTATGATAGGAAGTGGTTGCACTGCAATGCTGTATACCTTTCTATTTCTCTTTTGAAGCTCGTGGCTCACCTCCATCCACAGTGCCGTGCGACAACATATCTCGGCACAGGGGCAATGCCGAGAGAAGCCCGCTGACCCACTATAACGCCAAGACAAAGCGCCAAGCCATGTCCTCACAATTGCCAAGTCATCTTAGGGACTGCCAAATATGTCATCCGATCCGATCTTTGGCTTGGGTCAATTGTCTATGCTGAGTCCACTTGGAAGCTAGTGACATGGATTAAGCCAAGCGAACTATCTTGCTTAAGCATTTGCTATTTCTGCTAGAAGTGCTATCAGCGAACTTCTCTGCATGCCTTCGGTCCCGTTTACTGCTTCGTAGGGCTTCGTAGGGCTTTGAAGCGAAGCGAACTTGGAGAGAGGGATATAATAACTCCACCGAATAAGTTATCAAACCCATTACCACTATCCTGGTGTGGGGTAAATTAGACTCGCCTGTTTCTATTCCACCAACCGCTCCTCATTTCTAGGAACGACAGCGAAAACTCACATGCCTGATGCCTATATCTGTCGAAGTCCAACTTTATTTAGTTTTCTCCGAGACGGAAGCCCGGAGCCAGAAGTAAGGAAACAGTGGGAGCGGGTTGGAAATTCAGAGAGACGCTTTAACGCCAATTGGTATGAACGGTGCCTACACAGGTCTGAGAGAGGCCCCGACCCTTTCTGACCTCTTGGTCATCGCACTACCAGTTCCGTATAGAGCTTCCCATTGACCCCGAATCGATTTCCAGTCAAGTTCTGGAGAACATACGACGCCAGTCTTGTGAAGGCCTAGCTCTTCCATTTCTTGGAAACTGGTTCCTCGGTGCGACTCGTTCTACGAAATACTCAGGTCGCGTGTAATACTGAATGGTGACTGGATGCTTACAGGGGATCTGTCGAATCTCATCGGGTGCCTGCTAACGCACCAGCTTCCTTTCCAAGTACGTTTATGATGGCTTTCTGCTTGTCACGCGACTCATGGCGTCACCCAGACATATCTCGCGACCTACTTTGTATTTGTGGACTTAACATTAGTAGTCCAATACTTCTATTACTACCGAAAGGCGTCATTGGCCATGGCCACGGCCATTCGAACTCGACCTCGGGCAACATCGACTTTAAGCCAGCGTTCCATTGACCGTGCAGCCCCTCGGTATCGGACACTTTCGAAGAAAAAAAAAAAGACAATACTAAGAGTATTGGAAGACTATCCAGACCGGTCTATCAGGATCCAGAGTAATAGGCAGGGTACCAAGTTGTTCAAGCGAAAGAAAACGAGCTGGGGCGGGAAGGGGATCACTGCATCGCACCAGTGGGTGGTAGGCCTAAGAGTGTCCCAAATGGCGGAAATTCGGTTGAACATCCGAGAGAACGATGAGAGCTGCCAGCCTGCAGTGTTGCTAGACCGGGAAGTAAATTCGTGCAGAAAGCGCAAGTGTGAGGCTGAGCTTGGTCCAACTGGTGCGCCAATTTCGTGCAGGCTGTTTACGAGGTGTACGAAAATAACGACGGGTCTGACGAACATAGAATGAATGCCAAGCCAGGGCTGTGTTGGTTCGAGCCGGTTCGTTATTGAGGAGGTTGGGACTGGATTATGTCATCCAATCGCCAAGAGTACTTGAGACGATCTTAGGATTGCTTGGCAAGTGCCGCCTTTAAATCAGCAATGTCCAACTTCAATTCGCAAGTCTCTACACAAACCCCGTTGCCGCCATTCTTCTTCACCAAGCACCACCATCTCCCATACATGACCGCCTCCCTCCCGCCCCCGTCCCCGACGACGAACTCCCCGCCCTCCGACTCTCAGAGCCCCCAGTCCCCTAAATCGGACTCGCCGGAGTCGTCGAACAGCGTTACGAAGTCCACGGAGCCACAGCCCGCTCACAAATGTCTCTGGATGGAATGCACGCAGTCCTTCTCTGATCCCGAAGCCCTTTACAATCATCTGTGCAACGACCACATCGGTCGCAAGAGTACAAACAACCTCTGCCTCACTTGCAAGTGGAAGGATTGCGGCACAACCTGCGCTAAGCGTGATCACATCACCAGCCATCTAAGAGGTATTTCATCTTTCCGTTTCTTCGAGGCCATTTGGCTCACTCCGAACTCAATGAATTGACAGTACACACACCACTAAAGCCGCATGTTTGCGAGGTGATTATCAGTGACGGTTGCATGTGCTTCTTTACTTATCGTCAATGTAGATATGCAAAAAGTCGTTCAAGCGGCCCCAGGATCTGAAGAAGCACGAGAAGATACACACAGAGGAACACCATGCGCAGCACAAGCACTCCAAGGCAATCACTGTCGTCGACCCTATCTACGTCCAGCGTGTAAGGGGAGACTCTATCAAGAATGATTCTCGGTCGAAGCTCTCTACTATGCCTCGAGTCCCTGTTGCTCGCGCCAAGTCGCAATCCTCTTCCGCGTCTGACGGTAAGCGTGATCTCTCGCCCTATGTGTTCATTATCCAATGATCGTGTACTGATTAGGTTCTCATTTCGGTATATTGCCCTCTCCTTCTCCAGAACTCGCACATCATCATTCTCCGACGCATGATGCCTTTCTGCACCATCAGGTCCCAGCTTGGGAAGTTCTACGTCCGGACGCAGGCTCCGTGCCTACGGGCTCAAAACGTTCTCATGACTACGCGGTCGACGACTTCTTTACTGACATGAAGAAGCGCCGCGTTATGCCATCGTACGACTCTCGTCCGTACTTTATCCTTGAATCAGTCTCCTCTTAACTAACTTGGTATCCACAGAGATGGCTGAACGACTAAATAACCTTGCCTATGCGCAGCATGTAGCCAATGCCCATCGCCAACAATTTAATCCTCGTTCTGTTTCTCTCGACATTCGCACTCCAGAAGAACTCGCAGCTGTCAATGAATTCCTCCTTACACTCGGACGTGACGTAGCTTCGGGCTCCCGTTACCATTCCTCCTCCTCTCCAACTACTTCTACCGGCTTCTCAGACTCATACTTTGATGCTTCGACCCTAGGACAGCTCGGCTTAACCGGCATGCCAGGTCTGCCGGGGTCGGAGTCGTTCCCGAGCGACAATGGCTACACAGGACCTGCTAGCCATGGCTTCGGATCCAACTCTTATCATCCCCCAACATCACGTTCCTCACATCCATCAGTTCAACCCAGCCCATATGTGTATCCTGCGATGCATGATCCTTCTTCGCTCACGTATCCACCCGCAAACGATTATCCGTCGAGTGCTCGGCGTATCTCGTCTAAATTTGGCCCTCCAAGTTCTTCATTTTCAGGGCAAAATTACCATCACCCAACTCCTCCATTGGAGTCTGGGTCTCCTCACTCTGCGGTCTCTACCCCTGTCAACTCGACCCCTCCTCAGATCCCGATGACAGTCCCGGATAATGCGGCGGCATTCGACTACATGCGCGTCTCGAGAGGTGCTGCTCCCGTCGCACATTTGGCGCCAGTGGACTATATGGGCAAATCCATGCGCACTATCGTGCCCCTCAAATCTGTACCGTCGTCTCGAGCAGAACCTGTCGAATCCAAATTGCCGAAGTCATCTCACCCTGGCCCACCTGCCAAACTCACGCCAGCGTTTGCGTTTTCGTCATCATCGAAATCCGGCTCGTTATATCCGCTCCTTACGTCCGGTGATGCTGAGTTCAAGTTGCCACCGCTCAAGTATCGTTCGCCGTCGCCCGAGTCCAGTGTGTCCACGCCTTCGACCACGCACTCGCCATCTCCACCTCCGCAGTCAACCACACTTCCTGGGATACGTTCCATTGCATCTCCAACCCTTTCCGCTCGGCGATCGCCAGAACAGTCGGAAGAACTCGCTCGGAAAATTGGACGAATAGAACTTGAGAGTAGAACTCGTGAAATCCCATTGGACGAACGCAAGAGCCACGCAGAGCTGATCCGAAATCTGCTCGTTGCAATCAACACGGATTTCAAGGAACGTTATGAGTCGCTGAACACCCATTCCCGACCTTCCCATACTCATCATATTAAGGACGTGGAAATGGCTACTACGTAGGACTTCTGTATTGTAACAATGTGCACGCTATATTCAGTTTTCCATCTTGCTATGACATTTATACGTCTATTATTTTATACAAGTTCACTGTTGCTACCATAGTCGCCATGTAAGATGCAGTGTACAATTATGGATTATCAACCATATAGCGCCATGATGATGCGTGAACGAAATCCATAAATATCATACATCAGTACTACGTAGCGTCAATGTCCATCAGGTTCTTGGCTTGAGCGTCAGCTTAATTTTTGGTGGACCACTAGCCGATGGAGTTGAAGGCACCCCGTCCTCCTTTGCGGACATAGGCGGGCTTGTTGCAAGTGGAGAAGAGACTGCAGCAGCGTGAAAGCCGAACGGCGTACTCCCTGGACCTCTGTTGAAGTTTAGCCCAGGTATAGTCGCCGAACCTGGCGGTGGTGGACTACCCGCGGACGCTGGGGTCACGGGTACGGGTGGCGTGCCGTTGCTGAATTCAGCCCATCGAGGACATTTCCTATTGGTCTCTGCAACGTTCATTAGATCTGTGGGACAACGAGAAGGGAAATATGTCGAAGGCTCACTCATATGGCCCATTTGTCCGCAATGCCCGCATCGCCGCTGTTAAATTAAATCAATCAGTGTGTATTCTACCACACGACATGCGGATTTTTTTCACCGTTGTATCTGGCTTCAAAGGCCGGCTCAGTTGTAGAGGTGTACCGCCCTCCTTAATGATCTTGGCGTTCTTCCTATGTAGCCGACGCTCTTGGTTCTTCTTCATGCGAGCTATCTCTTCTTCCAGTCTAATGACGAGCCAAAAGGGTCAGCAAACATGCAAAGAAAATCTGACTGCGATGATTTGGCTTACCTCTTCTTGGCTCGCTTGTCCTTGTCTGCGTCGCCTGTAGGCGCTAAGCTATCCGCCATGGTTTGTTCTTCTTCGAGAAGTTGTCGACCACGAATGTATGCTCGGATGACTGCAGGGTCGCGGATGATCTCCGTTTGCCACTCGCCGTCGATCTAGAAAACGTGAACACGGGAATAAGCGACGCCCACAGCTATTAGTTGCCAGTTCTCACCAGACGCCTGATACGTAGAACCTTGCGACTTCCATCTGGACCCATACTCATCTCTCTGTCCCTGTCGACAGAGGAAGCTCTGCTGTAGGGAGGGGAGGATAGACCGGCGAGCATGGGCGACATCCCAGGCGAGAAAGCCCTGCTTCCATCCCTCCTCATGTTGTGCTGAGCTTGTATTCGTTTTGTCTCGTCTCGATCCCTTCTGATGTCTTCCTCCGTGAGTTGCGGTTCATCCTTACGGCTGAGCGAGTCGAACTGAGCCTTCCAAATCCGCTCGATTTCTGATTTGTATATTTGCTGTTGTTCGGCGACGTTGTACCGATGAGCAGATTTCGGACGATTTTCTGCCTCAGCTGTGAATGAAATCAGGATCTAGTCACTCGCCACCATCAACACTAAGAACTAACCGAGCTTCTGTTCATAGTCTTCACCAGCCTTGACGAATATATCCTTCATGGAGATTCGGATAAAACTGAAAGCTTCTCCACGACCAGTGGGGTCTCCTTCCCCATGAAGCCTAAGCATAGCCTTAGCCTGTGTTGCGAACAAGAAGTTCTTGGTTGTAATCCATGGAGCAAGTTGCTGTTCAACCGACAGTTTCGTCTCGTCGTCGTCGGTCGTATCGGCTACACCACTATACCCGGAGTCTTGCAAGTGGCGCTGACCAACTTGCATGCTTTCGGTAAGTACCACTTGCTCTGGACCCACCATCTTGAGCATCTCTGGGTCGTTTGGCAACGTCCAATTAGGTTTCAGTCGCCAAAAGCCTTGGTGAGGGCCGCGCCGGTGATACTCCATGAATTCCTTGGGCGGAGGGTAAGCCATGGAGATTTGCGAATACAAGATACATGGTACCTTCAAGCGTTGCCTCATTTGAAGCTCATTTTGATCGGGGAAATATTTCATGAGCCTAGAAATCTTGAGTCGTTCGCCTGGGCTTTTTTTGAGTAGCTTGAAGGCGATGATTTGTAGACGAAATTTGAGGGTGTTAGTGATCTTGCGGGAATGAGGGCCAGGAACCTCAGTGACGGGATACGTTTGGCCAACCACGAAAAGATTCTTTATCTCCCTCAGGTAATACTTCGTCTCACCCTTAACGGTATTCCTAAATAATATCAACTTCAGGGTAACTCGTGGAAAACGTAAAAACGAAAGTAGATACCTCACGACAAGAAAGTCGGTGGGATACGGCTTCTGCCGAAACAGTGGAGCACGAACCAGGTTGTTGTACATAGCAGGGATGGTCTGACCAGGGTAGACATAGCCAAATTTCATGAAAGGAGATTCGTCCTGGGGCTCGAGGACGAACGGGATTCCTAGGTCGAACTAGATTGTCTGAATTAGCAATTGTACGTTACAAGAAGCGTGATTGATGTACCTTTGGAACATGTTCGTCTTTCTCGTCTTTCTTACGGTAGTAGTTGACCAACGCGCTCCCCATGCCAAAGTTTGATATAATTGGCGGGTGCTCTTCCTGCTACAATTGGTCAAAGGATGGGGCGTGGCAGGACCGGCTCACCGAATATTCCCATAAGACGAAGTTGGACGTATCTCGAAGACTGAGGTCACTGGTCCTGTGCATGACCTCTCCAATATTAGCGCCCTTGCCCAACTTCCTACCAGAATTATCCTTCTTCTTCTTGGCTGTCCTAACTTTGCCGAAGTGAAGTTCGATATTTGCAGGAAATTGGAGGGCAGGCCGATGGAAAGAACGAGCTTCTTGTTTCGAAAGCCGTGTCTTGTACTGTAGTTAAAATGTTAGGTGATGACAATGGAGGTAGAGATAGCCCACGCACGAAGGGTAGTTGAAGTTTCTGAGCAGGGTACGCATGTTCGACGACCAACTGACTGAATGTTTGACGAACGCGATGCTTGGCGCCATCTTTCGATACTTCGTACAAGTGATCGTTCGATAAATTGAACTTGTCTCGTTGCCCGGCATCCAATCTGGCGCGCTTGCGAGGTCTCAAAGAATCTACAGCAGCAATGCTTAGCCGTAGAAAATCATGACATATCTATACCCACCAGCTCGATCTTCCGGAACCACATCATCTTCATGATTGAACTCCAATTGAGTGAAGTCCCTGAACGGCGCTCGAGGGCTCCATATGATACTCTGTGTCCAAGCCCCAGACTCCAGGACTTTATTGATAGGTGTCGTCAGACTGCGCTCGGTTGTCTGGGAGTGTTGACTGGCTGGCGCTGGGTCGTACATAATTTGGTCTTCCCAGTTCGATAATAGCACCAGGTCAAATGTGCGGTCATGGAGGGGCAGAGAGACTGGTAGATTTGATTTGTCGCGTTCCTACTGAGGTCAAGATGTGGTTTTTGTTAATGGGGATGAACATACTTCAAGAGCCTTCAATAGGTCGCTCTCCACATTCCCCGATGAAACCTCTTCGGCTCGCTTGGTCTCTTCCTGGCGTTTCGACGTCCCAACAACTGATTCCAGAAAACCCTTGGTCACTTCCTTTCTCCGTGGATATATAGTCTCGACTGTACATGCTCAGGATTTACGAGTTCATCTAAAGCGAAGCACTCACCAAGAAAAGGGCGCCTCGATAAACGCGACTTTCGAGCCGTGTATCCCTTGAATAGGTCACTGAAGTCTAGGATTTTACCTTTCTCAAACGAGGGGAAGCGTTCGTATACAGTCTTGGGCCGTTCTATGAGACGCTTCACAATTCGCGTGCGTTTCTGCTTCGGTCGAAAGCCACCAGGAGAATGGACCTCGATCTTGACCGGGTTCGCAACTTCTTCTTCCCTCAGTTCTCGGTCTACTTCATCTTCCCAGTCGTCTCCTTCTTCCGCACCGACTGCGCCTTCATCCTCGGTCCATTTGCTGTTGTAGATCTGCTCTGAGCTGAGCGCAGATACTCCGCGTATACCAAGCTGACTTTGCAACCCTGACCCACTAGGCAAGGACAATTCACCCAGCAGATGGTTCAAGGAGAAGCCGGAGAGCGCAGAGATTGCTTCGTTCTCGTCGTTGTGCGCCATCAAAAGTGTTGGAGTGGTTAGAGGCCAACTTGCCTAGGGAGACGGCTGCCACAGGAGAGCGTGACGTCCCTGGCCGGGACCAATAGTCACGCAGAGCCACGCAACTTATAGCACTATGGGCGTCTAATTACTGACGCGATTACCAAGTTTGAAATCACCGCCGTTCACCCTTACCGCGTACCACCATCCACGCATACAGGCCACCTCATCGACGACAATGGCCACGGACAAAGAGGCAGCGCGCAAACTAGAGGTAAACTCTTGTCTCCTTGCCGTTATCTTCATGCTCGACGGTGAATGTAGGAATTTCGGAGGTCTGTTACGAACAAAGGCGAAGACATTGTGTTCAAGGTCTTCCCGAACAAGGTGCGTGGTTGTCCTTGCGACAACTGCAACGAGCTTCTGACGTCTCATAG
This sequence comes from Pleurotus eryngii var. eryngii, assembly GCA_029467805.1. Classification (NCBI taxonomy): domain Eukaryota; kingdom Fungi; phylum Basidiomycota; class Agaricomycetes; order Agaricales; family Pleurotaceae; genus Pleurotus; species Pleurotus eryngii. The sequence continues at coordinate 2,043,946 of SZVJ01000018.1, forward strand.
ATAATGTATGTGTCTTATTGGCTACGTGAAACTCAGCAGTAACTTTGTTGCAGAGAATTGCATCAAATAATACAGACCTACTCGAATGCAGATTCGCCCTTTAACATGTCGCACTCCAGGAAGACCGATACTACAATTTATCCTCCCCCTTCAAACCCTGACGCAGAAGATCTTCACAACAAGAAGAGGAGACGTACAGCAGACGGCAGCGCTGAGAACGGTGATGTGCACCACATATCGCATCCGAAACACCCAGACCTTGTTCATTCCAACCAACATATAACCTCGCTCCACGAAACTGTGAAGAAAGAGTGTGATCAATTGGCTGATTTGTGTGTAAGTATTTTGTCGCTCTGTAGGCATACGGACTACTACGCCCTAACTAACCCGGGTACCTCTCAAGGATCAAGTTAAACTATGGGTCAACCTCACCATGCCAAAGTAAGCATTATATTGTACTAGACAATCACTTTACTCATAATTTACAGGATTGAAGAGTATGTCCTTTCTTACAATATGATCAGAATGTTGATGTAAAGAAATTATGGCATCAGCGGTGATAACTTTGGTATGTAAATTAAGAGGTCACGTATTTTCTCATTCCGAATCATCTCCTAGGTGTACAAGTGCAGGAAGGTAGCTATGTTTCAAGACGTGGATGCACACTTCACTAATTCCTCCTGTGTAGAGGTATTGGCGGAATTGATGCGAGCCCAGGATAGCGCGTACAATGTCCGTGACGCAGCGCGACAAGACCATCTCCAAAGAGCCAAGATTTGCTCAAAGCTCGTTAAATATCCGCATATCGAGGACTACGCAGTACGTTCATACCACTTGATATCGATACAACATTTAAGTGCTTTATTAGGCCTCTCTGCGAGAACACGACGAGAAGCAACTCTACTTTATCCGCCAACACCTTATTGATATCCGAAACATCTACGCAGTACTGACTGACCTAATCCACAAGAACATCTATAAGGTACTAAATTATTCAGCTCGTTATTTTTTTTCAGAGAACTAACATAGCCAGATACGGGCGCCCAAAGGCAACAACGGCATGGGACTCTATTGATTCTACACTTCTACAACAGCTATGGCGATTCTCTACAATACCTTTGCCATTGATTGAACAACGCAATGTTACGACCCTCAAACGGAGATAGTTTTGAAGATGTTGAATCCGTCCGACGCAGTACTGACTACGGCTCCGGGAATCTGGGGATGCCAATGCACTTCTTTGATGTCTTTTTGACCCTGGTGCACGAATAAGAGCTGAGGTGGCACTTGTTGAGTGTCGTTGGCTTCGTTGGTAGCGGTATTCATCTCGTCTTCGTCTGGTTCGACGGCTAGGTCCCAAAGCGTTACTTGATCGTCCGCGCCAGACGCAGCGAAGATAGAGTCTTCTGTTGGATGCCATTCGATGGATGTAATAGGAGCGGAGTGCCAGTTGAAAGACGCTACTGCGGCGGGAGCAGGACTAAAGGGGCTGGGTCATTTTATATTGGGAAGAGGGGAAGATAAGGTGCGTACCCAGTTGCTTTCACGTTTCGCAAGTCCCAGACTTTGATGCCTCCCTCATCTCCGCCGCTCAAAAGTAAGTAATTGGTGGCTTTGTTCCAGCTTATGACGTTGACATCACTTGGGTGTGCTGCCATGATCGCGGCGACGCTCTGTCTGTTCTTGATTCGTACATCCCATACGCGCACGCTTTGATCGGCCGAGCATGAGGCAAAGACTGTCGGTTCAGATGGACTCCACTGCAAGTCCTCGACGCTTGATGTATGTGAAGCGAACGGTTGCGGCAAGGTGGTAAAACCCGATTGGGCGGTGGTTGTTAGGTATATTTTCGAGTGTATATCGCCGGTCAAGAGTCGAAGCGAAGATGCATTTGCGCCACCTGATGACGCCCAGTCCATGGCGAAGCCCTCCGCTCGGCCATGCGAACCTACGGTATACGCTGGGGCAGAGGTCCGCGATTTAGGGAGGGCATAGCCAGGGACATCCAAAGACTCTATTAGCGGACGGATGTCCCATATGTGGACCTTTCCTGTTTCTGACCATGTCGCCGTGTAGTACGGCTGGGAAACAGGGGGGAGGGGTAATGAGGCAGGGAGGGGTTGCGCGCGAACACGATTCACGCCTCCCATGTGCGGTATTGATCGGTATTCGAGTATCGGGTCTTCGTCCAGATTTTCGTCATCATCATTGTCGTCGTCGTCCTCATCGGAATCATCTGTAGACTTTATACTCCACTGACATAATCCCGACAGGGCATTCCGACTCACCTCCATCTTTCTGTGTTTTGTGCAATGACGTTAGCTTGTACACCAATACTTCGTTGTTTTTCGCGACATCGGCCTGAGTTCCTGATACAAGATACGCGGTGACAGGGAATCGTTGTCGTTCGTCTCCAAGATTATCGCGCAGCACGTCAAAGGATAGACACGGCCAGTTTACGTTCAGCGAATGTCGCATCAGGTATACCGAATCGTCCGCCTCTAAAATTTCATCGGCGCCGAGAGTATGTCTCCCCGGGATATATACAGACGGTCCAGGCGGCTGTTCTCCGCTTTCCTCAATCGCAGGGAGCGCCTCGTCCACATCCATACCTAAACAGACTCAGAATGAGTGGTATATTGTACGATGAGGACTGGATCGCACCTTCCTCGCCCTCAGCAGCCTCAGCGTCTACCACCTCTCCGTCGCTCTCGATCTCATCTTCCCAAGCATCTTCGAACTCCCCCATCTCGTCATTCTCGGATTTGTGGTTCGGCGCACTCCCCGATGGACGTTTTGAGGCCTGTTCACTGCTTGCATTGACTACTTGTGTCGCCGATCGCTTCGACATTTTTGGGAGAGAGAAAGTAAAATGTGATCACGTGTTTGCTAATCATCATGGATCGGCTTTGGAAATTTCACAGTGCAATCGCTGCGCAAGTCCAATCGATCATATGAATCCTTGGATGCAACGATAAAGATGCGCAGCACTTCAAGAGGCGTTTTGGTCAGTGAGGACACGTTGATGTCGACGCAGCGGTGACGCTGCCTGATACTTCGAAGGCATTTAAATGCAAGAACGATGGCGAGGTAGAATAACATAAAAAACCCCGTCTTCCTCAGTTCAGTCTAGCAACCTCGTTACACACCATGCCTGCGATTTACGTCCCCAGAGCGTTTGTGTATGTCCTTGGTAGCGTGCTCTCGACGATCTGGGTTGTCACCTACCAGGATTTACTCGTAATGAGGTATCGCAAGTCTTCTGGCGTCGAACAACCGAGAAGTAAGTCGAGAGATACCCTGACTCAGCTAGTGATTTCTGACACATTATTGTATCAGTGTTTGCAGACAAGTCCGAGGCGGAAGCTTCGCCGGCAGCAAACAACTTTAACCTTGCCCAGCGTAAGTTGAATGCCTTTAGACCACGCGTTTGCCAGCTGACCGTATGGTACATATCAGTACAGTCTCAGAAGCCTCCCTACGCTTCTCATCACGTATGGAACTCTCGTTTCAAAACTTCTGGCCATTAGTAACCTCACAATGTAGCGCGCTACTCACGGGAATCGATTCACCCGTGTGGGCAATTATAGGATTATTCATCTGGTCCATATCATCCGCAGTGTATACCCATGGGTATGTGGTCACCGGGAAATCGACCGAGGTACGTGCCATTGACGGTCTAAAGAAACTAAGCCGAACGATTCAATTCGCAGAAGACTCACGTGGCTGGGCTCCTTACCACGCTCATTTTTATTGGTAAATGTCTTGCTCATCTTCCGCAGCACTTGGTCTAATTCTTCGAAGCTTTCCTTTGCAACGCTAGCTACTACGTCATGTTGAGGATGATCTTTGGTGACTTCTAACATACTTGCACGTTCTAGCAACTTCTGGACTCTTCTAGAATACATTTCTTTGTGGCTGATTAATCCGACGGCAAATGTCAGCCGCGTGACACATCCTGAGCTGGCGATTGGCTGTTGGTTGTTAGAAACGGAGGCTGTTGTCACGTTTGGGCCACGTCCTCTGTCGCCGCTGTGCAAGGATAGGTGATAGACCTGCCAGGGTCCGGGTCGCTGAAGGCAGCCGGAGTGACGCGTCGGCTTTCCTAAAATTTGTTTTATACCAGACTTCTTCAGCTTGAATCAACATTGCAACCGCTACATCTATCTTTTTTCAAGATCTTCCCTAGCACTTTCGACTGAAATGACCATTACTCTTCCCGAAAAGTAAGTAATTAGCTCTGCTCTGCGAGAAGGCCCAGTAGACTGACGTGAAGTGTCTTGCAGCTTCGAATACGTTACTGCCGGCCTGGCGTCAACAGTATGGGTCCTTTTGTACCAGACCATGACCGTGTCGAGGCACCGTAAGGCTGCAGGCGTGAAGTACCCTCAAGGTGACGATCACGCCATAGTGCATGACCGGCTAAATAGCTCATAATCTTGTCATAGCGTACGCGGACAAGGCTGAGGCTGAAGCTTCCCTTGCGGCCAAGAAGTTCAATTGCGCACAACGTAAGTTGTTGAACGAGGACCCGTTGGTATTCGTTGGCTGACATTATTGATCACCTAGGCGCCCACCAAAACACACTTGAGAGCATCCCTCCTCTTTACGTGTCGTGCGTAGCCTCGCCCTTTATTTTGGCCATCACGTTCTAAGCTTATTTCTAGTGCTCTCATTACCGCCCTCAAGTACCCAATCCCCGCCGCCGTTGGTCTTGGTCTCTGGTCGATCTCTCGCATCGCTTATACCGCGGGCTACACCTCTGGGGACCCCGCTAAGGTGAGTATCCCTAAAAGCGCGACAACGAACTTGTCGTTGACAGAGTCCTTAGAGGAACACTCGGGGAGCTTGGCTCGGCTCGCTGTCTACTTTCGGTAGGTCCCCCTGGTCTGCTCATCGATTATCTTTTGCTGATTTTTCTTTCTTTTCAGGCTTCCTGCTCACCTCGACCTACCTCGTTGGCCACACTCTCGTTGCGAAGCACTTTTAATCGCGTACCTACATATAATTGTGCATAAACACCTAATCTAATATATGCATCATTCCTAAATTAGAAAAGTGGCCATAGTAGTTGACTAGTTCAGCCAGCCCCTGAGTTCAGAGACCACCTCGACTTCTATACAAACCTGCATGTACATGGGCCACAACCTCGACAATGCCTAAAGCTACTCGACCATCGTTGCCAACGTCGTTGACGGATTTCGCCTTGCCGGCGTCCTCGTCGACCGCCCTCGCGTCGCCGTCGCCGTTAGACGACATCCCCCCATTGCTGCAACGTTTCCGACGCCCCAGTCTGCTCTCGACGAAGGGTGGCTACTTCAGCGATGGACGTCTTCACAGTCCCCTGGCCTCATCTTTCACTTTACACCCCCCTACCCGCAGACGGTTGAACCAGAATGCCATGCAGGAGGACGGCGAGAGCGACAAAGAGCGCATGCTTACTGACAGCTCACCGTCCAGTAGCTCAGAGAATACTACGCCACCACTTGGGGGCCCTGAAGGGGAAACCCGACACTCACGCAAGAAACTGAAGCATCCAGCCACTCCCCCACGTAAATCATCCACGGGAACTGAGATTCAAGACTTCCCAACCCGCAACCACCACCGCCGATTGTCATTTCCAGTAAGCTGTATTCTACATCCCCCAGACCTTTGTTCAATGGATGTTAATTCGTAGGTAAAGCAACCACGCATACTGAGGATTCGGGCTGAATCCCGGCCACTTGAATCCGAGGTTCAATCGGAAGCCGCATTCCAGCGCCTCGTGGCTTCGTGCTCGGAGCTGCCAACTCAACCCCGCACGCCTAGGAATGCCCATGATCGCGGTAGATACCCCGAGGAAGCGGGGCACGAAGAGGACACACAACACGAGCCTGAGAGCGACGACGAAGACGAGGGCGAAGACCCCACGTTTACTTTCGTTCCTCGCGGCTCTGAACCGATTAACATCAACAAACCGTTTACACCCTCCGGGAGTGTGGCAGGAAGTATAGCAGGTTCTATCAATGGTGATGATATATCAATTTGCGGGAGCCCTGGAACGGTAGCAATGGATATTGATATCGTGCGTCTAAATAATGCATTCTACATTCGCAATTTGGCCGAATTGTGCGTTTCAGCCAATGGCGTCCCCGTCGTTCACCAACACTAGCCAGTGGCGGTATACCCCACCTCCGACAAGCAGTGCCGTGCGTTCAAACAAACGGAAATGTGAGGCTACCGTCCTTGATATCAAAATTTCTGACCAAAGTATTGCTAGTTTCAGTGGACGACCGTTTTGATCCCTATCCCTCCTCTGCTAAGCGACGCGCCGTCTCACCCTCCATGTCGCATCTGAGAGAACATGGCAACATTGGCTCACCGCTCAGCACCCGCCCCAGCACACGATTACCAATTGCTGTCCCCATCTCGATCCCAGCCTCTACCGTCAGCTCTGCTGCGTCTTCCCCCACAATCGCCAGTTCCTTTGCTTCTTCATACCCACGACCAATGAGCATCACATCGAGCCCCACTCTCAGGGCAACCATGGGGCTGGCCAGTCCTATTCTTAGGCCCTTCCCGCGCTCGAAACCTCTGGAAGGCGACGAACGCGAGATAGAAGGAGCTGGAGAGGCCGTTGGCGGCCTGACACTTTCATAGCAAGCAGGACATCTGCTTCGCTTTCATGACTGACATAGCAGTGCAAGTCACACATGCATAATCGTGCGTTTTGTCCCATTCCTAAGAGCCTACGAAAGATATTTACGGTACAAAGACGACTATTTGCTCGACCCACTTGCGTATCCATCTTGATTTTCCAGCATCTTGCATTGTATCACCCCGCTCGTAAACAATACCATACTTACAACTGTATCACATCTTGCCAGTAGCCTTTGTACTCGATGCCTTTACTGCATTGTCGACGATCTTGCCCAACGAAAGTACTGCCTCTTCTTCGAGGGTGCGTCCGACGACCTGGATAGATATCGGGGCATTGGCGAATACCGCAGGATCATCTATTGGCACCGCCGCAATCAGCAATGGAAGTCCAACCAGAGATATCAGAACGCACATAGGTCATAGTTAATCTGATCTCTGTCACTCAAAAATTCGTGCGCCGGTTTCTTGACATCGATTGTCGGGTCGACTTTGGAGATTGGGATCACCATCGTTGTATAATCAAGCAAGTTCCATATCATGGTGTAATCGGCGTTTCTGTAGAGAAGACATGTGTTGTTTAAGTTATCAGCGCTGAACGGTTATCCTTGATGCGAGTGCCAGAAAGACGCACTTATTTTTGCCATGAGGTGGTGCGACGTAGGCAGCTGCAGGGGAGATGATGGCATCGACGGGTCGTCCTGTGCCGGTCGTTCCAGCAGTTTGCTGCCAATGAGCTAGGTATTCTTCTCGAAGCTCTCTCTTCCGCTTCTGCGTCTGCCAAAGCTGATAGGCAGATATCCCAGCCTTACCCGGACGGAAGGACGCCTCCGTCCCAGCAACATCCGGGTCAGGGCTCATGGTGCTTATAACAGGCTCGCCCGTAGGGGACGTCGTAACAGCATAATCTTCGGCTGCACCAGCTGCCCAGACAGCCCTCTTCGTCATTGACGATGCATCTCAGATCTACTCCCGACGTGCAAAAGATGCCGAAGAGAGACTTACGAGTGTTTCGTAGATTTCGCCGTGTTTGTGAGGCACCCAGTCGATCACTGGGGTGCGTTTCAATGCCAAGGAATAATGTATATGTGCATGTATGCGGATGGTAACGAGGGCTCACCTGTGTGGCCTGCAGCGACAAGTGCCTTCTTTGTCGTTTCGAGCCCACGGATTATGGGTGGGTGCGGCACGGTGAGCCCGTCGTTCCAGAGGATCGCGAAGCATAGATTCTTTCCCTTGTTATGTTCAATGAGATCATATTCTTCAGAGCTCCATCGCTTTCGAAGGGCGAGAGGATCCTTAAGCCACGGTTGGGCCTCGATCACCGATTGTGTGAAAGCTTTAAGGCCGGCGACGCTGTTGGATATAGGACCGAGGACAGAAAGGACAGAATCTTGTCCCTCCATCGAATTAACGCATCCGCCATATGGGATGCGATTATACGACGGTCGTAAACCGTAGACGCCACAGAATGCAGAGGGAATTCGTACGGAACTATTGGGCGGGGGTTTAGTTATTTCAAAGGTACGATCGTTTAGCTTTGCTTACCCTCCAATATCTGAACCGACGCCTTATTCCTAGGATCAATCTGACAGCTAATTCGCATGGAGGGTAAACATACCTAGCGGGCTACCTCTCAGAGCTACGAATGAGTTCATAAGCAGTAGTCACTAGTAAATCATGCTAAAAACGACAAACCGACAAGTGCTCCTTCGCCCCCCGACGATCCCCCGCTGGTTAAGGATCGGTTATGAGGGTTAGAAGTTCTACCAAATATATGATTGAAGGTCTCTGGCCACTACCCACGCAGTTCAGAACCTAGAGAGAGATGTCGATGAAGATTGATAGCTTACCATCAGGGTTTGAGGTATGTTTGTCTTGACAAATGGGACTGCGCCGAGCTCGAGCAGTATATCAACAAGAACCGCGTTCTTGGTCGCATACTTTCCTAGCCAGGAGACGTAACCTATCGCGATGTCGGTCAATATTCTCCAGCACGAATCGGTAACACATTACCCATGGACGCTTCAATACCCTCAATATTGATTTGATCCTTCAAGGAGACGGGGAGACCGTGAAGCGGTCCGACGGCTTTCCCCGTCGTCTTAAGGTGTTCGTCTAACGCAGCCGCCCGAGCTAGAGCTTTATCGACAAATATCTCGGTCAGACAGTTCGTCTATTCGGCATTTAAGCAACGCGATCATTTCGTCTGTATGTGAAGGAAACTCACCAACTGGTGTGCGATAATAGCTCTCTTGTAGAATGCTGTGGTCACTTCCACCGCGTCCCAGGATCCACTGGCCAATCTAGGCAACAATACCTCGACATTCGACCTAGTTATCTCCAGTTCCCTTGCACTCAATAAGCCACAAGTTTCCGGAATAGATGTCACGTCAAGGGCCTTTGTATCAGGCAGCTCGATGAGCCATTTAGGGGGAACGGTCGCCTTTTGTCTCTCTTGTTTCTCTTTGACGAGAGCTTGCCAGGTTGTAGAATAACCAGGGGCGGCCGCCATGATAGTAAGTAGATAAGATAGCGGGGTACTGGTCTTATCGCGGCGCTGATGGCGAGTTCTAGATAGAGATTTGTATTCTCATGGCCGCTGACCGTGACTGCTCATGTGTACAATTGGTTGTGCCAGTAACTTTCGTGTCATGATGTGTCACGGTGTGACCGCGTCGCCGAGTGCGTGCGCAATTCCCGACTGTGACACGCATCCTCCTCCTTCCCCACATACCCTCATCCTCGTTCCCTAATCTCGGCTTCGAAGCAATGCCACCACTTCCAGATATCGAATACGGCGATACAGATCCATTGAACCGCGACGCTTTCTACGAACAACCACAGTCTCAGCCTGCGTAGGTACCAGCTTCCGTGTGCTTGCGACGATTGCTATGCTCATCTAATACTTCTGAATTTTATTGTTGTCTTCGACCCCGCCATACCCGCAATCTGAACTCGTCCCGGCGCGCAGTCCCACTCGTTCTATCTATGCTCTCACACGAAGTGAGATAACGAAAGGCCTCGCCAACCGATTCGTACACTCGCGGACGTACATATTCCTGTACCTTGGCATGGCGGCCTTGTCAGTCACGACAGTAGCTCTGAGCTTGGCGGATGGGTGTCCGGGGCTAGCGTTCTACATATTGGAAATAATAATCAATACAGCAATGATACTGGAAGTCGGAATTCGGTTCGTCGCCCTTGGACAGGTGCGTGGCGTATCCTGTATGGTGTCTCGGGATTATACCTATCTAATTGGCGGACCCTTTCCCTGCAGCAATTCTGGAAATCACCGTTCAACGTTGTCGACCTAATCCTAACGCTATTTTGCGCCCTGACGTTGATGGTGCTAGCCTTCGCAAAGTGCGGAGCGGGAAGTAAGGAAGAGGAAATTTTCGACACGTTGTTGTTGGTCGCTCGTAACGTCCTCCAATTCGGCCGCCTAGCAGCAGTCATGAGACAGTGCGCCGGCCATTCCCAAATATTACTGCTCCACAGTTTGATTTAACAACCTTGATTTTACCGCAGATCGGGGCAGTCCATCTTTTCCCGTCCAAAACCCATTGATATCAATGCTGCGAGACGTGCAGGCTACAGCCTTGACCTCGATATTGATAGTGACCACGAGGAGGAGGATGAGCTTGCGCGACCGTTGGTTGGCGGGAATCCGGTCCTGTTTGATGTGGGAGCGGAACAACGGCCAAACGAGGCGCAGCGAGGCGCGTTCACACCCATGCCGAAAGCTGTGAACGCAGCGCGCGATCGAGACGATGAGGATGTGTGGGCTTCGATGGGGTGATGTGTTTCGCACACTGCGGTGTTATTTATTAAGTATCAGTCTCGCGTACCATTCATGCATCTATAGTAGTTCACTGCATATATCGCCGTTAGGAATGAAAGCACGACATACTTGTCTGATAGCCTCCATGGAACAGGAAGCCGGTACGTTGTGTATTAGGTTATGTTGCGTAACGATCATACTTCCTGAATCGTCCATGTCTGCTGTCAATGCGAGCCTCAAGGCCTCAGGTACGTTACCCCAAAGTTGCCCTGATATCCTAACGACAAGCGCGACATTCATATGACATGCCCGGAAAGTTGGTCGTCTTGGATAAACCTATTTGCCATGGCGAGGCCACGTATATTGTTACTTCCAGAACTGCGTAGTACCGTATATAGATGCGCGTGCTCTGCAAACAACCTGAGAACTTCATAAATGATGGCAGATCGAGTCAACTATGGTTACCAAGCCCCAATTAGTGCTCAAGTTACCTCCGAGGGCCCGATCTCACGCACTAGGGGCACATTGTCCTGGACACGGAGTGTGCTTTCCATGTAAAAATATAGACGGAGACGCGGGTAGCCACGACGGCACGAAAAATGTGGACTTACGTTAGCGAGATTTTTTGCATTCTGTATATGAGGATCAATGCATGAAACGGTCGGACTGGCATGCTGCCATCTCAGGAAGCAAGGCGACAATCATACGTCTGATGATCAGTGACGTATGGGGATGCAATTGACCGTGGGACTATTATGGGGGTCCATAGATCATACTGCTCGGCGCGTTTGATCAAGTTCCAGGTCCGTCATTTTCTGTGTCTGTTTTTTCCACCCGTACCATCATCTCCTCCTCCTCCTCAACTCCCGACGCCTGAATATGCGACAAGGCCCTGCTTGACCACGTCCATATCACTTCCACCCTCATTTTGATTTTTTTTGTATGTCTGTCTCCTCGCGCCAATCTTCCTCAGCTTCCAAATGGTGGTCTCTGTCTTCGAAAACCGCCGCCGCCTCCAGCTCGAAGCAGACGAATCCCCCCAAGGATGCCCCCAGCAGCGCCAAAGTTGCTTCGGGCTCCAAGTTCAACACTTTGGCCTCCGCGATAGGTTTCAAGTCGAAGAAACACCCTGTGCTGGCCATACAGGAGCCCCCATATCTTCCGAGGACCTCCAGCTTCCAGAATGTCTCACCGGTCATTGAGCTTCCGCCTCAGAATGAAAGGAAGTACATGAACAGGCCCCCTTCGAAATCGGTCTCATCGACCAAGTCCCCCGTGGAATCTATTGGGCCAGTCACCCCGGTGGAACACCACAACCCCCACCGTCAGTCTCTTTTGACCCTTTCTGATCAAGACCCATTTGCGTCGTACGGGATGAACGCCGTCGCTGATCCAAACCGACTGTCAGTATACTCCGGTTCATCCGGTTCAGACTATATGTCGAAGAAGGCCGGCATGCAGCGCACTTCGTGCGCCTCTTCCGCGTTTTCTTCAGCAGGGGACCAGCAGCTGTCACCGGGAGCACGGTGGCAAGAGCCTCCCCCGGCTCTCAAGCTCAAGCCTCGGCGAGTGAAAATCTATCACCTGCTTCGCCTTAACTGATTGCATCAACAGTCGCTCTCAGGGCAGTTTACATCGAAAGGTGTCCATTTTATCAGCGGAGAGTACTCTGACCTCCGCTTGGGAGAGTCTCACTCATTCTGCTAAATGTCCTACCTCTCCATCACCTGTCACTCCGTCTGACCCCCATCGACTCAGCCAACCTCCTCCCAATCCTCTCCCACGTCCTCCGATGCGTGCCAGAGGAATGACTGATACGGGAATGAGGCAACCTTCGTTTCTTCCAAGTGCGCCGTCGTCCTCTTCCTCGGTATCAACATCGTCACTCGTTCCGTCACCATCTCGACGCATATCCCCTACTTTTTCACCGCCGACCTCTGCTCTTCGACGGAAGCAATCTTCGACTCGCGTGGGAGGTCCCCCTCCAAGCGCACCTCCAACACATGATTTGCCGTTGCCCCCTGCGCTTGTCGACGGTGCAACTGCCGACGACGATTCCGATATCCTGCCCGACATCTCCACTTCTTCTACATCCTCATCTGGTCTTTCTTTCGCATCATCCATCTCCTCGAACAGAGACGCCTATTTTGCACACTCGAGTAAACCTTCATTGGAAGAAGAGCCGGGTCATTCATCTTCCCGTCAGAAAAAGAGAAAACAGTATCAGGCTGAAGAAATTATCCGACCACCTATTGTAGCCCCACAACCTTCGCCTTCTCCCCTTTCGTCGCCCCAAACTCTCAAGCGTGCGCTTTCTCATCAGTCACTAATCAAGCGCCGAACAAGTGCGAGTTCAGTAGCTTCAGGTTCCGCGACAGATGCTCCACTTGAGAAAGCTCCCCGAAAGCAGCGCTCGTATCCTCGAATACCAGTTCCTCCGCTTCCGCAATCCCTCAGACATGTAACCTCCTTTGGGCCAACAGCTCCCCTTCCTTCGGCACCGACATCAACGCAGAGAACGTCCAGTTCACATGGGGTGCCTCCAACCCGAGGTCGGTTATTTTCAGGCCCCACCTTGAGAAGGCCGTCAACGTCGCAGTGCACTCCTGTGGATGATGATGTACGGTCAGTATTTAGCTTGCCGTTGGAACAGGAAAGAATGCAAGGATTGTCCTTGTCGCGGAACATGCCGTCTACATCATCAGCTGCCCAATCCACGAGTCCTCCAAGGTCGTCGTGGGATTGCAATTCCATCGACGAGCCTGCTAGTCCGGCCACTTCGTCGGTAGCGGACTATACTCCAAGACGGATTAAATCGCCAGCAGAGTTATTGAAGATAGAGGCGAGCGTGCATGAGGCCGGGTTGTCGTATGTGCGGTCAAGGGGATTGTCACTCACGTCGGTGTCAACGACAATGTCGGATGATGACTATTCCATTTCTGCTCCCCATTCACCGCCCACTTCGGTCCATCTCCTTCCGATTCTTCCTCCGCATACAGGGTCTCCATTACGGAGTGCGTCAATGATTAACAATGCGCCTCAAGTTCCTCGTCTTCAAGTGCGACCGTCCACATCGCAGGCAACAATATCCCCTCCGTCCTCTCCAACCTCCGCTTCATCACCACGGAGTCATTTATTCTTCCCTTCGACTTCTTCTTTCCAGCCTGTGACGAACAGTTTGCCCCCTCCTCCTCGACCGAGGCCGATACGTCCCTCCACTGCCCCTCTTGCTCCTCCACCCGAGACGCCCGTGTCTGCTTCCACCTTCGTTCATACTCCGCGCATTATCCCCCTCGCCCCACCTCCACGAAGGAAGGTCTCTGTGCCAAAGCTATCTTATGAGAGAATATTGCAGCGGCGATCGCTATTACGAAAATCTTCTTTCTTGGAGATAGACGATGATATCGACAAGGATGAGCCCGATGGTATTGAAGACAGTTTTTTGGACCTTGCCCGTGAATCATTCGATACTGTTCGCACAATAGATGAATAATGCCCTCTTTTGCCGCATCTATGTCTGGCGTTCACACTCGTTCTGTTTATTCTTATCTATGTTTCTTAATTGTCCGCGAGTCCTCATTGAATACTTACTTTCGTTTTCTCCGCATTTACATACTTACGCATTTTCCATTCTCAATTGCAGTTTCGACGTGTTTTTTTTAGTTGCTTTCCCCTTGTTCACATACAGTCGACTGGTGTGTCATCTTGCATACTTCATCTTGATCGCCAGCTGCACATATTATTAAATAATCCCAATTTATGGGTGGAATAGGGTATTCCTCGTACACAAATGGAAAATTCCGCTGAAAAGTAAAAGTACATCCTAATCCGTCTCGTCCGTATGGTATCCCGCCCGTCTCATGGCACCTAGTCTGTGGCGAGCGGCACCGAGTTCTTTCTCCAACTTGAGAATCTCCACCTGCTGCTCCATCTCCCTCGTCTTGAATTCAAGTACGGCCATGTTCTTGTAGTCGACGTATTCTTCTTCCGACTGCCGTGCAGATACGGCTTTGACTTGTCGTACAAGTGCTTTGCATGATTCTGTAACGCCTTTGGCCGCTAGCTCCAAACGCTCTTGGGTCTTCGACATTAAGTTCGCCTTGACACGCGATGCAGCAACGAGCTGGGCGGTCGCCGCCGCTACTTCGTTTGATGCAACGATGAGCTGCTCTAGCGAGTGTGTACCTGATAAGACACCATCGGCACTCTCGATGAGCAAATTGGTGGCAAAAGCGACAGCCTTGGCGGCAGAAATAAGACCCTCAGTCCATCTGTTGTTCCGCTTGTAGAATTGTTGTATTGAGCTAGATCCTTTGCCTTGAGCGACGATTTCCTTCTGCGATTCTGTAGCGGCTTGTATCAACCGGGCAATAGCACTGGTGATAGCCATGGCAGAGGATAGGATCGAGTCGTGGACTTGGAGATCAACAGCGCTGAAGCGCGAGGAATCTCGGGGACGAGCCATGAGTTCTTGGAGTCGCTTCGTAGCCGCTTCGATTGCTTGGGCGGCACTGTTCATTTCTTGTTCGACGATGTCGCCAATGTCACCATTTGCTCGTGCAAGGGCACCACCCTTGGTTCCTTTCGGTATGATGGCCTCCACGACTTCCGACAGCTTGGTCAGGGCACCCCTGACTTCACCATTGTTGCGCATGGCTGCATCAGAACGTTGCTTGGGTTGCAAAAGATCCATCTTGTAGGATTGCAGGTTCAAGAAGAAACGTAGCCCAACATCTCCAGCAGTCTTAGCAACGCCGACCAAACGGTCCGAGGCATCATCATCACTGGCTAGCCTTGTAATGCCTTTGGTGTTGATTAACACGTCGGACAACGATTGCGCCAGCTCGTTGGCACCCTTGATGACATCTACATGCTCGCCTCCAGGATCACCGGAAAGATACAAGAGGTAAACGGTCGCAAACTCGTTTGCGTTATTGATGGACTTCTCGATCATCGACAAAGTATATTCTGGCGTAGAGTTTAGGTTGCCGGCTTGTGTCGGTGACTCTAACTCGTAGATAGCATCGTCCACCTTCTGCACGCATGCCTGGAGGATAGAATCTGTACTTACAGCTTAGTGAGCGTCACAATGATAGAAATGTAGACAATACCTATGATCTGATTAAGCTTCTTCCTGTTGTCCAAAATGAGAGTGTCGATCTGGGCATTTGTAGTTTCATCCACTATTCCTTGGTTCTTTTCGGGTGCATTAGCGATAGAACTTGAAGAGTTGCATTGGCACCCACCTGTTGGGCTTCGGAGAGCTGTTGGAGCGTGGCATCCATGCCCTCTTGGAGGATCAAGATTTCTTGGTCCTTCTCATCCTTCAGGCGCTCCATTTCAGCAGTAGCGTCGTCGAATTTAGTTAGTAGGTCATCAATTTGCATTTGCTTGGTCTATCTAACGTCAAGAATCACAGATGCGGGATAAGGTCGTCACAACTCACCCTCAGCGAATCCTCCAATTCGCTTATTTGACGGTTGTACTTGCTGAGAACTGATGATACTTCCGAGCTCTTGGAACGAGAGGCATCTTCTGCGCGTTCGTTGGCGAAGTTCAACTCACGGCGTAAGCGATCTATCTCTTCCTTGTGTGATGACTTCTGCCTGTCGATATCGAACCTCGCTCTGTCGCGTTCTCGTAGCATATCTGCTAGCTCCAGGTTCTTCGCCTTAAGGTCACGTTCCATCCGCTCCATGCGATCGACAGCCTCCTGAGCTGAATTGGCCTTCAGTTGTAGTTGCTTGAATTTCGATAACATGTCCAAATGTTCCGTGCGAAGTTGACTGTACAACTTGGCGAGAGCTTCGTACTTGCTACGCCATAGGTTGATTTGCTCTTGCATTTGCTTAAGCAAGTCGTCCTTCGTCGACAATTGGGAGTTGACATTAAGCGATATACTATTGAGCTCGCCCTCCAATGCTTTCACTCGCTACAATGCTAGGTAAGCAGGAAGCCAGAGGTAGGTGGGGTGTGGCTTACTCGGTCATATTGCTCTAGCAGTATTTGATCTCGTTCGTATTGACCCCTCATCGCAAGTAGTTCTCTTTCGAGGTCTCCGGCCTGTTGCTGCGCTGCTTGGTTGTGATACATCATCTGTTGCTGCATTAGCTGCTCCTGCGCTAGACGTTCGCGCTCAGCTTGCTCCCGTTGCCGTCGTTCGAATTCCATTTGCTGCTGCTGTTGAAGTTCTAGTCGCTGTTGTTCCTCCGCCTGGCGTTGTGCTTGAAGTGCCGCCTGCTTGTCTTCATACTCTTTCAGCATTCGAGCTTGTTCGTCAATCTCAGCAGCGCTGGGTGCCGGAGCCGATGGTGGTGGAGATGGCGACCTCACGGCGGTCTTCGGTCTAGCTGGTAGATCTGGGGCGTCGCCGCCATCCAAGAGGTTGGGCGGTTCCTAGAACTGGCGTAAGTGTCTGTTAATATACATTATGAGGGGAGCGCACATGTCCTAACTTCGGAACATTGATCAAGCCTGTCAAATACTTGAGATTGGAGCATTCGTAGTAGAATTTTCTGAGGTTATAATGCTGGCCGGCATATCGCTCCCGTAACGGTTCCAAAGCATCCAAATCATTCGTGCCTATATCCAGCCAAAGTCAAATCTAGGCAAATAATCGAACAGGGAACTTACGTCTGTGCATCGCCCTAAGCATGCTCGTAATGAAACGGTATATCCCCCAACTCTCCTTGACCAATGGAACTAAAGCCGAGATACGGCACTCGTTGTTCGTCGAATGTCGGAAGTGAGAGAATATCATCTTCTGGAATGATTCGATCTGATCCTGGAGGGACATCAAGTCTGATATCGTTTCGTACCTATAGAAGTTTAGCGTTTGCATGCAGGTAGGGCATCTAATCTACATACCCTTCATTAGGATCGTCGATACCCTTTAGAGTAACGTATTCCTCGTATTCAAAGAGTCCGTTGAATTCAGGCCGTAGACGATGGAACTTTAGCTTGGCGAGTATAAATTGAACGTAAGATCGTATCAGAGGCCCATATCCTTTTAATTGTTGTCAGCTATAAATACCGACGCGAATGAGATCAACCGACCTCGCTGGCCATCAGTACCGACCGTCCGCGCGCACGTTTCCAACCAAGCTGTTTGGCCATGGGCTTCCTTGATGGTCTAAAGTGACGGGATAAGCTGTGCTAGAGTGAAAAGTCAATTAAAGACTCACAATTGGATGTCCCTCTTGCAACACTTTGTGAACCGTGATCAAAGCTTTGAATGTCTGGACTTCGTCTGCCAGTATAGGTTGGACGCGAAGTCCACTCCAGAATGATATCGACGAATGATAGTCCCATGTAAACACAATGCACTCTTGGACCGTTTGTTAATATTACTAGCAAAGAGCGAAGTCCGACACTTACTGCGGACGTGTTTCTGCTTTGGCGCAGTCTCTTCTGGACTGGTGGCCTTCTTGATGTTTATAACGAGCTCATGCTCTGCCTTGTCCTTGTCCACAGGCCTGGTGGGGTAATGCATCTCATCGCCATCTATGTCATATGTTGGATTCTGACGCATCCGACCGCCGTTCAGCCTGGCGCGGAGATATCAGCATGAGCAGAACCACAGCGACAAAGTCTGCGTACATTTCAGCGATAGTTTAAGATACAAGCAGCTGTAGATGACGGAGATGGGAGGAGAGACGAAAGAGGTTCTAGGGCAGTGAACAGGAAACTAGAACAGTAGATGCCGTGGGAATCTCAGTAGTAGTCATGCTTCCTTGGCTCCGCTTTCGATCTTTGAGGCCAGGAAATATTGGGTGCACGCCGTGGCGGGCATTCCACAACACCGCAAAGCCCGATTTTCTCCGTCGCGCACGTATTAACGTCCCAGCACTGTATAAACCGCGTCAGGAGTCATGGCTTACGCCAACTATGATACTGCTAGGGATCATGCCTTTCTTCACGTTCGCGCTAGGAACCTGGCAAATGCAACGGCTCAAATGGAAGATCAATCTAATTGACGAGTTGGAGGAAAAGCTGCAGCTGGCCCCGTTGACTCTCCCAAAACGTATAAAGTGAGTGCTATGCTGATGAAACGAAGAGCATATTCACGGTCATGATTGCAGTCTTTCAGTACTTCCGGAATTTATCTGGCGAAAAGTGAAGATATCAGGCAGATGGGATCATGCCCACACGATGCTCCTGACTCTTCGTGTCCGAGAGGGCATTCACGGCGTGCATGTGGTGACGCCCTTGATTCGAAGCGACGGCACGACATTAATCGTCGACCGGGGATTCATCTCGAACGACCATATTCAAGACTTTCTTGCTCTAGAGGACCCAGGGGAAGTCGAACTCCTCGGCATGTTGCGGACGGCGCAACCCCGAAATTCATTCACTCCGGATAATAAACCAGATGCAGGGGAATGGTATTGGACAGATGTTGACGCCATGGCGCAGTACGCAGGTGGTGAAGAAGCCGACGTCCAGCCTGTGTTTATTGAGGAGGTCTTCGGTATGTCGAACTCAATCTTTAACTGAACCGTGAATTCACAGCTCTTCCAGAGGGACATGCTGGCGAAGCCGCGTTGATGCTAGCCAAGGGCATCCCCATTGGCCGTCCGCCGACAGTCACCCTCCGTAACGCACATCTGTCTTACGTGCTAACTTGGTACGATTTCGCGCCCGGGGTTATCCTGTCTCTGACCTTCTCCCAGGTACCTACTTTCTGGACTGACAACCTTCATGTTTGCTCGGCTCGTTATCGCGAAGAAGCGATTTCCTGGCAAACAGCTGCCCCGATTCTGAACCTACTCCTATCCTCCCTCTATGAAATCACACCACCCTCGTCTGTATCACATACCTCGGCATACACCGACCACGAATGCCATTGTCCGTCATCCCATGTGAAGTTCGAGGGATCCTTCGATAACCCTCAGAGGCTACCTGCGACGTTTCCGTGCTTGCTTGCTTTGTTTCGTTAGGTGGGCGTCACCGCTCATGCGGATCTACGGTTAGATTAGCGAACATGTCGGAGGCGTAACCGAGTATATAAACCTCGTAGCTTTGGAAATCTTAACCCCCACTGTCATAAACATTTCCTCAGCTCAACGCACCATGCCTATTCAGCCACTCTATATACATCCTCAGGTTCGAAAGACCTACGCACCTCGTCGCACGAGTAGCCAGCCCCATGCCCGCTCTTCCTCCTACCCGTTAGAAGCGAAATGCTCCATAATACAAGCTGCGAAGCAGTTTGAGGCCAATGTACGGATGGGTGTAAAGTTGCATACTTCCTCATCTCATCGTTGAGAAAGCCCCACATCTGGTAAAGTGGATCTTCCGTCATAACACCACCCACACTGATATTCGTGCTATTAAAAGTTGTAGGCATCTGCAGGGCCCGGCTGTTAACAATCTGGGCTCAACTCGTGGATGCCCCAGAAGCAATCTGAAGCGATGATGGTGGAGTCAATGCACCTCGTGCCCGCCATTACCGAGGGATTTTCGATAAGGTCGCTATCAGCCCTTCTCAGCGTCTCCCATAACAGAGGGACCGTAGGCACTTCGCCGACGAAGACAATGACTACGGCGTTATTAGAGACGTCTGATATCTAATAATTGTTATTGTCACATCTGCGGTTGATTTCTGTAGCTGGCATAATGTCGATACGTAATTCGAGGCCACATACGTGGCATCCTTCCGAAAAGCAATATGTAACGATAGATGCAGTTCATGATTTTCGATGTGTGTTTGGCGCAATGTCACCGTTTCGCAGACAACAGAAGTCTAGTCTTTGACATCGCAGAAGATTGGTAGGATCCCTGTATCATTAGCATTAGTTATCACAAATAAGTTTGTCGACGTTCATCGCTCACTCCGAACAAGAGTGTGTGATTCAAGTAATGAAACAATTGGTAGAGTTCGCTCCGGAGCCCGTACTGCCCCACCGGCTCTGTCTTTGGCAGATATTTGTGGTATTCCTCGTAGAAGCCCCCGGGGATACCGCCGAACATTCGCCCAATAGCTAGACTGACCAAGCTCAGGCATCAGCAAAGCCAGCGGCCGGCTACGAAATAGGTTTGCTCACTCTGCTTCGTTATGCCCGTAAAAGGAAGCTGGATCGAATATTACAGGTTCTCCAGTTGATCTATCGGTTCCGGTATTCCCACTCTACTAGATGAATCAGAGATGGTCAAATAGGTGTATCCGACCGGGAATTAACTCGCCCATAAATCGCCATGGAGAAGAACGGGAGGAACACTGATGGATCCTGTTCGTTAACGGGTTATTACACCACCTACTCAAACCGTAAGGGCATCCATACCCAGTAGTCTCGGTATAACCCTTGCGGATAATTACATCTCATGCTGTAGGAATCATGATAGTACTGACCTTTCACGTACTTCTTCTACCGCCTCGCAGAGGCCAGCATATTTCCCCTTCTTGCGTAATTGTCTGGCCAGATCACCTACCATTGCGCTGTAGCACGCCTCCCATGTCTCAAACCAACCGTTCTCGAGACGCGTAGCGCCACAGTACGTTGGCACACCAAAGCCAAAGCCTGACGAGCTCTTATACGCATGCAACTCCTGTGCTAACCTCTGCCCTAGTTTTCGAGATGCTGAGTCTGTTAAGTGGGTCAAGTCTTTGTATTGGGATATGAAGTGGGGTCGGCCGGTGGTTGACTCCTTGCCAGAAGCAAGGACCCTGGGTGCCAGACCCGGGGACGCTGCGTCCATTGCCTTCAGAGATTCAGCTTCTCCCTCATATTGTTCAGCCTCCCCTGGAGAGCCAACCTTGATGAAATACTGGGATCCAGACGAAGATTCTATCCGTGGCATGCTTCCACTGAATTCTGCCTTGGGATCAATAGATTCGAGCTCATCCAAGACGACCTTTGGAAGACGTTGACCAGGCATAGTGGGACGAGGAAGGAAGTCGGGCGCTTAGAACTGTGTCAACCGCTGACTAAGGGGTCTCACTTCTGACCACTGCGTCGCCCTTTTCTCTCTTACCAGCACCTTGGACGTCGCGCAGGTGCTCCACACTACGGACTCACCACCATTTCTGAGCAAAAAGGCTGTGCATCGTCGCGCGCACCTTGGACGGTTACTGTATCCCCACTATTTGTCGTAGTTCTAGATTATGAGCCAAGGTATACCATTGCGCTATTCCATATATCTGCTCAACACCCGTGTTAATCTTGCCTGGAGATTTTCCCTCTCAAAATGAACAAGACCCGTACGCGTATGACGACCCCAACTTTGGCATGGACGACGATGAGGAATTCGAGGAGATAACCCAAGAGGATTGTTGGACTGTCATTTCAAGTTTCTTCGCGGAACGGGGTCTCGTCAGACAGCAACTCGACTCGTTCGATGAATTCGTTCAGAATACCATGCAGGAGCTGGTTGACGAAAATGCAGACCTCATCCTCGACCAAGCAGACCAGTATTCGGGCCATGACTCTGATATGACTCGCCGTTATGAGATCAAGTTTGGCCAAATCTACCTCTCGCGTCCTACTGTAACAGAAGCAGATGGCTCCGTGGTCCCAGTGTTTCCTCAAGAGGCTCGACTCAGGAATCTCACATACTCTGCCCCCCTCTACATTGAAATGCGAAAAAAGGTCATGATCGGGCGGGAAGACCCAGACGTGCCAGGGGAAATAACTTGGGTGCAGGAGCATGGGGAGAGGGCTGAAGATGCTACCAAAGTCTGGATAGGCAAGGTGCGTGTGTGACAGTCCGTTTGGAATCTCCAGCAAACGATAGGCCAGGTTCCCATCATGCTTCGGTCGACTTTCTGCATCCTTCGCGACTTACAAGACCAAGACTTGTACGATCTCAACGAATGCCCATATGACTCCGGAGGATACTTCATCATCAATGGTTCCGAGAAGGTTCTCATTGCGCAGGAGCGAATGGCTACGAATCATGTATACGTCTTTGCCAAGGCCCAGCCATCGCCGATCAACTTCCTGGCAGAAATTCGTAGTGCAGTCGAGAAGGGAGGAAAGACGATCAGTCAGTTCCAAGTGAAGATGTTCCACAGAAGCCAGGAGAAGACTGTGAGTTCAATTCTCATCCCATGACAATTAGCGACGTGACAATATCTCCGTCCCTCAACAGTCGGGCAATGTCATGAAAGCTACCATCCCTTACATCAAGGTCGACATACCTATCTGGGTTGTCTTCCGTGGCCTTGGTGTTATCTCTGACCGCGATATCCTCGAGCACATATGTTACGACATGCAGGACGTGCAAATGCTGGAGATGTTGAAGCCATGTATTGAAGACGGTTTCGTTATTCAAGACCGTGAAGTGGCTCTTGATTTCATCGGTAATCGAGGTACAACCACTGGTCTTTCGCGTGATCGCCGTATACGGTACGCCCAGGAGATCCTACAGAAAGAGATGCTACCCCACGTTTCCATGGCGGAAGGCTCCGAGTCGAAGAAGGCATATTTCTTCGGCTACATGATTCATCGCCTACTGTTGGCTGCAATGGAGCGTCGCGAACTTGACGATCGTGATCATTTCGGCAAGAAGCGTCTCGATCTTGCTGGACCTCTTCTGTCCAATCTGTTCCGAATGCTGTTCCGCAAGCTCACCAAAGATGTGTACCGTTACTTGCAGAAGGTAACTTGCCTTGTCATCGTGGCGTCCATTTTGCTCACCTTGCACGAAGTGCGTGGAAACGCATAAGGAATTCAACCTCACCTTGGCCGTCAAACATCAGACAATCACCAACGGTCTAAAATATTCTCTGGCAACAGGGAACTGGGGAGATCAGAAGAAGTCGATGTCCTCGAAAGCGGGCGTGTCTCAGGTGCTCAATCGCTACACTTACGCTTCGACGCTTTCCCATCTGCGTCGCTGCAACACGCCGCTGGGTCGTGAAGGGAAGATCGCCAAACCTCGTCAACTGCACAATACTCATTGGGGTATGGTGTGTCCGGCAGAAACCCCCGAAGGACAAGCGTGTGGCCTGGTCAAGAATCTCGCTCTCATGTCGTGCATCTCTGTCGGCTCTATATCTGCGCCTGTCATAGAATTCCTGGAGGAGTGGGGCTTGGAGTCCCTCGAAGAGAACGCGCATTCATCTATACCGTGTACGAAGGTCTTCGTCAATGGTGTTTGGATGGGTGTACATAGGGACCCGGCTAATCTCGTCAAAACGCTGAAGAAGCTTCGCAGGAAAGATGACATCAGTCCCGAAGTCTCTGTCGTGCGAGACATCCGTGAAAAGGAGCTTAGGGTGTACACCGACGCCGGGCGTGTTTGCAGGCCGCTGTTCATCGTCGAGAACCATCAATTGCTCCTGCAGAAGAAGCATATCCGCTGGCTAAACCAAACCGTTGATGATGCGGGCGAGCCATTCAAGTGGGACGGACTCATCAGGAGTGGTGTTATAGAGATGTTAGATGCCGAAGAGGAGGAGACGGTTATGATTTCCATGACCCCGGAGGATCTAGAGAACTCCCGATTGCAGCACGCTGGTGTTGATACGAGGGTGAACGATGGAGAGTTTGACCCCGCCGCTCGTTTGAAGGCGAGCACCCACGCGCACACATGGACTCATTGCGAAATTCACCCAAGTATGATACTTGGTATTTGCGCGAGTATCATTCCCTTCCCCGATCACAATCAGGTATGTCGTTTATCGTTAAGACGCATGCATGCTCGCCTCATGCAGTTTGTTCGTAGTCTCCTCGTAATACTTACCAATCCGCCATGGGTAAACAAGCTATGGGCATCTTCCTGACCAATTTCCTCATCCGAATGGATACCATGGCCAACATCTTGTACTATCCTCAGAAACCGCTGGCGACCACTCGCTCCATGGAATATCTCAAGTTCCGAGAGCTACCTGCGGGTCAAAATGCTATCGTAGCCATTTTATGCTACAGCGGGTACAACCAGGAAGATTCTGTTATTATGAACCAAAGCTCGGTCGATCGTGGTCTATTCCGGAGTATGTATTACCGCAGTTACATGGATCTCGAAAAGAAGTCTGGAATCCAGCAGTTGGAAGAATTCGAGAAGCCTTCTCGTGACAACACACTTCGCATGAAACATGGCACGTATGACAAACTCGAGAATGACGGCCTCATCGCTCCTGGAACTGGAGTCGTTGGTGAAGACATTATTATCGGCAAAACGGCGCCTATCCCTCCGGACAGTGAAGAACTTGGTCAGAGAACTCGCACTCATACACGAAGAGACGTGTCGACTCCGTTGAAGAGTACGGAGAATGGTATTGTGGATCAAGTCCTTATCACCACCAACCACGAGGGTCAGAAGTTCGTCAAATCAGAGTTCGTTCTACACGTATCCCCCAGATTGGCGATAAGTTTGCCTCGCGTCACGGGCAGAAGGGGTACCATTGGCATAACATACAGACAAGAGGACATGCCCTTCACATGCGAAGGAATTGTTCCAGATATCATCATTAACCCCCACGCCATTCCCTCACGTATGACAATCGGCCATCTTGTCGAATGTCTTCTTTCCAAGGTGGCCACTCTTATCGGGAACGAAGGTGACGCTACTCCATTCACCGATCTTACGGTCGAGTCCGTTTCCGCCTTCTTGAGGCAGAAAGGCTATCAGTCCCGTGGTCTGGAAGTGATGTACCATGGTCACACTGGCAGGAAGCTCCAAGCGCAGGTATATCTCGGCCCAACCTACTACCAACGCCTGAAGCACATGGTGGACGACAAAATCCATTCGCGCGCTCGTGGACCAGTGCAAATCCTCACTCGTCAACCAGTCGAGGGAAGAAGTCGAGATGGTGGTTTGCGTTTCGGAGAGATGGAGCGTGATTGCATGATTTCGCATGGTATCGCTGGTTTCCTGAAGGAACGTCTCTTCGAAGCCAGTGATGCTTATCGTCTACACGTTTGTGATATGTATGTATTCCTGTGGTTGCATTACGGTAGACTTCTAACTGCTTTTCCTAGCTGTGGTCTGACTGCTATCGCGAATCTTGTGAGTACATCTTCTCCGTCCCACATGATACTCATACTGACGACCCTTGTAGAAAAAACAAACATTCGAGGTATGCCGTCACCGTACCGCACATCTTCCTGCCTGCTAACATTGTTTCCTAGTGTCGTGCTTGCAAGAACAAGACGGCATGTTCACAGCTTTACATTCCGTATGCGGCCAAGCTCCTCTTCCAGGTAGCTATCTTGAGAGACGTCTTCGAAACATAACTGACGTTTTCGCCTTCTAGGAATTGCAAAGCATGAACATCGCTGCTCGTCTCTACACTGTGTCATCTGGTCGTATCCGAGATTAAAGGGCCCATAGGTCCATGCTTTCGCGCTTTATGCTGTATCTTATCGCAATGCAAATATAATGTCTATCTGTTGTAGTGGGCAGATGAGTGGAATGAGAAGATATACACTAGTCGTTACGGTCCCTCGAAGCCCCGTTCCCTATAAGTCCCTGTCGTTCCTGGGCATCGCCAGGAAGATTTTCGCTCGACTGCAGTTTTATTCGCCCTTGCTTCTTGCTTTCATCCTCGTCATCGCTACCGGCATCTTCATCACCAATCTCGAAGACAACATGATCGTCGCGTAATGGAGCGGGGCCACCTCTTCTATCACCGACTAGAGTAGCGTTGTCGTCGTCATCTTCATCGCGAGCGTGCGTACGGCTTTCTAGTGCTTCGAGATCGTAGTCTTCGGCATCTTCCTCGTCCTGCGCCAGTTCATCCGACATAGACAATGTAAAGGGAGGGTAAGTTAGTTGCTTAGGACGGTGCGCGAAAGAACTTATCTTCTGTTGTTTTCTGATGGCCTCCAGAGGTATGCAATTGCGGAGAAGCCAACGAGATACAGCAGTGCAAGCCAGCCATCGAGTAGCCACCATCTGGATTTCCAGGACTGGGCAGCATAATCTAAAACCAAATAAACGAAAGTGAAGGTTGGCAAGTAATGAGATAGCTCACCTTCCGCCATACGGCCTGAAAATGACATGGATGAGACAACGAAGAATACAGCAATCACTATCACTATGATGATGAGGATGTGATTGAGTCGCTCAAACATCTTCAGCTTATAGCGTTGCTTCCGGGCGCGAAGTTGGGTAATCGTAGCTACGATTCTCTCAGTCGATGACCAAGGAACGAGAAAAAGGAAACACACCGTTCAGAGCATACATGATCCATAGAAGGAATCCACTGAGTGTAAACGCTAGCGGGATTATGAAAATCAAAAGAACAAAGGCGGATGTCGATTCCAGCTCGAGCTCCACGATGCCAACAGCGTATAAAACTGAAAGACAGCGGGGGATTATGGGTTAGTCCCCTAGGTATGCAAAGGAGATGTAGACAATGCGTACTTCCGAAAACGAAATGAGCGGCGGCCAATAGTTGGCATTTCAACATAGTGCGGCCGAGGCTTTCGCGGACGACACTGAGGCCAAGGGAGACAACCAACAACATGAAGAAGGAGAGTGAGTTTCTTCCGGCATCCAGGATGGCAACTACGAAGGAATATTAGAATTAGACCGTGAAAAGGGAGTTGAGTGACTATATAAGTGTGCTCACCAACTATAAGGAACACAGTTGACGCCGCTCCCTTTCCGTGTGCATTGAGATATCGATAATAAGCTGAAGATTATATCATTGGAGGTTTCATGTTTGGTTGACATGCTTCGCACCGAAATTGGCAACCATTTCAATGACAAGAAGTCCTACAAGACTTGATAGGTAGTACTGTCGGAGTATGTCAGTGACCAGAATGCCCATTGAGTAGTCTACTAACCTGCATAGGAAGTAGTTCGTTGACATGGCGGTAACAGAGCCAACCCCAGCCGGCTGCGAGTGTGGTGTACAAGAGGAGCATTGCGAAATAGAACTAAAGAAACTAAGATCACGTATTCGGAGGGGCGATCCGTTATAGGGCTCACATTGACTTTCGGGTAGTCCGTTGCAGGCAGTTTGCCTTCAAACGTGTTGTGGAAAAGTATCGTGCCTTCATACACTGGATGGAATGGTACACCGGTACCCGATTCGCCCTGAGCCGAGTTTTTCAAAGTAACGGGAACAATGGCTAATGAAGAGTGCAATTAGATTACAGACTTTCTTTCGTACGACCGCGACTGACCTACGCAGTAGAATCCCGTCTTTTTTACGTCATACTTAATGGGCTGCGTGTAGTGATAGACTTCGGTGTGACCATGCTCGTCAACTGGACCGTCTTGACGTGACAATAAAGACCGTCTCTTCCAAGGGGTTATATCGTTTCCAGGCGGCGGTGTCGGGTTGCCTTCAGGATTGTTCCAGAGGCCGCCTGCTGAGCTAGAGGTGGAGGTGGAGCTTGATAGATCGACGCGGGCCGACCAGAAGCTAGTTTCATTGATCGACTTCCCCTGCGGCAGGTTTATGATGAATCTTCCAAGCTGCGAACCGTCGCATAACCCGCCCATAAGTGCATCTGTGGTACAGACATAGACCTTCTACGCCCAAGTCGCCTGTAAGTCGACGTATGTGTACACGCCAAGGGGACTTACGCGTTCGTCGAGTGCGTCGCTAGGAAACTTCCCGAGGTAGCTCGAATCCGACCATTCATACATGACCATGGCTAGTTGCCCCTGGGATGTGCCCTGGAAGGTAACTTTGAAAGTCTTGTGAAGGCGGTCCAATACATTGGAGGAACTGGCGCACCATTGATGTACGCGCTATCGCCGCCGTACATCCCACTGCATGCTTGCCGACTATCTGTGCAGAAACGTTGGTTATTACGATGGGCAGTTATGCGGAGACTAGCGCACCCTTGTCCGACACCGGTACCTCGTATGCCGAAGCAACCAGCGCGGCCCCCGCCGCCCAAGAGATTAGAGACCCGAATGAGTGCCATAGGCGACTCGGAGCCATTGTGAAAGGAGTTGAGATGTTGCAGACGTCGTGTCTGGAGAGTGGAAGCAGATTTTGCTACGGCGGCAGCGCACGTCCCTGGCTGCGCGTCAGGCGCCTGCGGGCGCTTAAACAATATAGCACTTGACCTCTTTCATCGCTTCTTCATCTTCACCACTCGGCACCATGCTAGGCGACGATGAGGACGTCTTCGACAGTGTGACCTGGGAATCTCCTGCAGCGCCGAACGTGCCAGAGAACACACCTTCAGGCCCTGGCTTCAGACAAAGCACCGCAACAGACTCGGGAGGCCCTAACGACCCCAAATGGGAGGGATATCTCTTCACCACGGTCAAGGATCCGGTCAAGGAGCTGGCTGAAACGAAGGATGCCTATGTCTCATATCTGGTCTCAGCAAAGGTACGACGAGCAGTGCGTCATGTTCTTGTCCAATCTCATTCGCGTCTAGACGAACTTGCCCATTTATTCCACCCCGAACCCCTCTGCTCGCCGACGCTTCCAAGACTTTGTCTTCTTGCGGGAGAATCTAGTCAAAGATTTCCCTGCATGCGTGATTCCGCCTCTTCCAGACAAGCACCGACTCGGTATGTCCTGCCTTATCTTGTCCATGTCCCCGATATGACGTATTCTCAACAGAATATCTCACCGGTGACAGGTTCAGTCCCGAGTTCATGGAACGACGGCGTTCAGAGTAAGAACTTGACTTGCTGTATCTCCTACGCTACTAAGTCGGCTTCAAGGCTGAATCGGTTTCTTCAGCGTGTCTCTCGCCATCCGACTCTGCAGCGGAGTGCACTCGTTCGCGCCTTCCTCGAATCAACGGAATGGGTCAGTCAATTACGGGTTACATTAAATGGTAGCAGAGCTGATCATCGCGTAGCACGTTCATATGCATCACCATGTCGCCCATCCCCCGGGCCCAGAACCGTCGCCAGGCTTAATTGACAATATCTCCGACACACTCCTCAATGCCTTCACCAAAGTGCGCAAGCCCGACGACCGCTTCCTCGAGATGCGGGAGAACGTAGACAAGTTCGAGGATGGCATCAACGTCTCAGATCGCTTATGGAATAAGATACGAAGTCGCTCTAGTGGTGAGTTTGCTGTTCCACACTTTACGTGCTAATCTGAGGCTGAATGAGATGGAAACCCTGAATCCGCTGAAGACCTTACTGCTGACTATCACGACCTCGCGGTAGCCGTGCAAGGTCTCGGTTTTTTGGAATCAGGTATTACCGATCCTCTGAATCACTTCTCGAATACGTTGCTCGAGTTCTCCGCCCTCCTTCGCCACACGGTACGCACTCAGCTGTGTACTTTAGGTCGCCGCTAACCAGCTTTATGCATGCCTTAGACCCAAACAACAACAGACCCCTTCATTATGCACCTACGATCGTTGCTGGCCTACTCCCATGCTAACCGCGCTGTGTTAAAGCTACGCGACCAGAAACAGCTTGACTTTGAAGAACTATCCGACTATCTGTCAGGAGTTACAACTGAACGCGATAGGCTATCGGCTGTTATTCGTGGCCACGCTGGTAGCACTGGTTTGGGTATTGGCGCGTACCTGAAAGACAGAGTGGACGCTCTTCGTGGGATGGATGATGACCGAAGTAGGGTGGAGAAGATGCGGAAGCTCGATATCAAAATCAAAGAGGTCCGCACTTTCCCCACAGAAGCTACAGCTTGCAGTATCCTAATGTCGCATAGCTTCAAGACGCAGTGACCACTGCTCATGAGACCTTGGATGCCTTCAGTGATGAGACGCTTCGAGAACAATCTGTCTTCCAGTACGCCAAAGAAGCAGAGATGAAGGAGATGCTGGGAGGTCTAGCTGATGGGCAGATTGAGTTCTATAAAGCAGTGAGTGGAACTTTTCAGCCATGCACATTGGCGCCAATTCATTGACGCTGCTTTCCATAGGCAATGGAAGAGTGGGAGAGAATTATACCAATAATACAACGCATACGTGTCGACGTTTAATTATCGTACATCATGTACTTACTCCAGTATCCGAGGTTTTGAGATTTAACATTGAGCGGGTGCACAGCTATAAACGCTCGGCGTGGCTACACAGCTTTGTTGAAGACGGATGTGGTCTCACTTGATATGTTTACAGCCTCACCGCTCTGTGCCTCCGTCCCAGATTAGAGCCACTGCTAAGCAGGTGTATTTAAGCTAGTGTTTTCCTAGCTGAATCCCACTACAAGCGACAATATGGGAGCTTCACTATCGAAGGAAAATGCCCTGCAGTCTCTCAAGAAATACGACACTGTCCTGGTCGTGGATGATTCACTTTCCATGAAGTACGAGAATCGCTGGAAGGAGGTAAGCCACTGTCACCGTCGTTGCACAGCTCAGTAGCTTATAGCTTATAATATACACTGACTGCGCAGGCCCGAAGTGCACTTGCCGAGCTCGCAAGCGTAGCAGCCAAATATGACACTGATGGTCTCACCATCCATTTCCTGAACTCCCTAGTGGTGGGACGCAATATAAAGGTACATTGTCACTTCCGTTACTTCGCTAGAGCGAGTAACTAACCGACGCGATGCAGAGCAGCCGCGACGTCAAGCGTTTGTTCGATGACCAAACCCTTACCTCAGGCACCCCAATAGGTGCTACACTCCAGAAGATAGCCTTGGGGCATATGAAGAGGATTGATGAGGCGAAAGGGTCCCCAAAGGACGGCGATGGCGCGTCGAATGTGCCGCTTGTCAAGCCCTTGAACTTGATTGTGATAACCGATGGAGCCCCCAGTTCGTTTTCCCCTGCCTTCCTCAAATGATCTCGGAACATAGCTCATGTTGTCCAGCCGACGACTTGGAAGCCGTGATCGTGCAAATTGCTAAAGAGCTGGACGTTAGGAATCTCCCTGTCGCGTCCCTCGGGATGCAATTTGTGCAGATCGGCGATGACACAATCGCAACCGAATTCTTGAACCACTTGGACGATAACATTCGGAAGCAATACAACATTCGGGTACCGCATCTCCCTAACGCAACTCATGTTTTTAGTATCCATGTAACACATGCGATTTTTAGGATATAGTGGACACGACCCCTGCTGAGCCCGGCCGGAAGTTGGACCTGGTCAAAATCCTGATAGGCGGCATCAACAGGAGAGTAGATAACAAGGGAGCGGATGCGGTGAAGCAATGAGACTAGCTCTGGTGTCCTTGTGTCTCGCAGTGAGTGGAAGTGGAGCAACCATTTATCCGACGGCCAGCACTCGATAGGATTGTAACGGCCTAGCCAGAGAATGCGGGCATCTATGTCAAATACAGGGCCGCCGCCGAAATCGGGGGTGCTTTCTCTTTCTCAGCATACAGCATGGGCAGCAGTTGGCTCTGAATTCCCATATAAGTCGATATCCAAGCATACGTGACTGTTGTGAGAGGCTAGCAGAGGACGACGCCACAGGTGCGGCCCTTGCAACGTTGTAGACGACAAAGGTATTTGGATCTCGATGCTTGTACACTAAAGGTAAATTACTGAAAGCAACCTTCGGACTGTAGGAGAACAATGCGGTGGAGTTGCAACCACTTTGTCGCGGAGTTGGCTCACAGTAAATGTATTCAGGCTAGGGTCCGCTTTCCCAGAGGTCAAAGCGTTGCTTACCATCCTGTTTTGGAAAGAGTGAGTGCAATACCCATGTTATTGCGTTGCTAATATTCGCAGACGAATACAAGAGCGCACAAGGCGCCCTTTCGATGCAGAGTCTCCGTACTTGACGGGGACGGTGCCCGCTGGTCTGTTTTCATGATACTGCAAGTCCCCGTGTCCAACTTGTAAAGGCGTGTCGCAGTACCAAGTCGCGTTCTTTGTGCTATTCCATTAGTAGGTTCTTTATTTGCAACGTGTCTCCGTCGTTAAATACCTCACATAGGACGATTCAAACCGCTTTACGAAACCTTCCACCTGGTCCTCCCTTCCGCCTTCCACCGGAGTCGTGCACCTTTAGTTGTCCACCAATGTCAGGCTCGGAGTCAAACTCTCTGCCCTCCACCCCATCGTCGGGGTACGACTCCCCTTTACCATCAGTGGCCAATGCAGCGCTCCCGGCACCTGGCCAAAATGCGCGTTCCGGTAGGCCACTCAAAAAGTCGCATGCACGAAAGCAACCACCAGGTCATGTTCCAAGGCCATGCAACGCGTTTATTCTCTTTCGCTGCGACTTCGTCCGTCAGAAAAAAATACCCGCTTCCGTCGAACGCGACCATCGTAATATTTCGCGGATAGCTGGAAAGGTATGGCGAGAGATGAGCGAGACGGAGAAAGCTCCTTGGATGTCCATGGCGGAAAAGGAGAGGGAGAAGCACTCACAGGCGCACCCTGGATATCGCTATGCTCCCGTCGGGCTCAGTGCGTCGTCCCACTCGAAACGAAAGAAGGGGAAGGATACTGTGGAAGGAAGACAAAGGCCATACGCTCCCGACATCGTCATCACACCGTACAGACGTTCGTCGTCTTGTCCGCCACCCGGAGCCGTGCCCGTACCGCCTAACATGGAGACATTGACGCCTAATATGATGTACATTCCACGTATTCGGGACGATCTTGCACGTCGACCTAGCAGGACGATCATGTACCAAATCGCCAAGGAGGATGCGGCATCGATGCCCCCAGCCATCGACTCGCAATCGTACAACAAGCTATCGTACTTGGACGACGTTACTTATCCCGCAAACATGGTCTACGAACCTACTTACGTGTTCGGGAGGATAGAAGCACCTAAAGGACACCCAGGCTGGGACGCCTCCCCCCCGAAACCTTATCTTTGGACTGGTCCTCTGCAAGGCTATCGTGGTAGTGAACAACTTCAACATCACTATGTAAGTCTCAATGTCAAACAATATCTACCAACAATATCTCATCGTACCTCATAGGTCTCTGGCGACTTTAATAATTTCAACACTCCATCTCCTCAAACCTACGTTGCTCCATTGTCGCCGCCCATCTTCACCGATCCTTTTGCCACATCCCAGTCCACAGCTCCCTTGAAGATGGGGTCTGCCTTGAATTCATTAGACAGCCCTAGATGCCTACCTGCCTACCCTATAATGCCGCCCCTAGCAGACGACGCCCTCAGCTTTCTGCTAGCTAATCCAGATCGCGATCCACCATCCCCTTACCATTCCGCTCAACTAGGCGCTGCCGCGAACTACAACCCCCGATGTGACATCGGGTTGCTTCTTCCTAGGCTTTCTATCACTAATGTTCCGGCGGCGGAAGCTAAAGAGAGCTCACAATAGCCTCACAGCACTTACTACTTCTCCTACTATCACGCCTTGTCTACGATTTCTTTATTCCTTCTGGCAAATTTGTACATTACCAATCGCGCTCTTCGTATGCATCGTATCAGCTCTCCGAGTCACTCTAGATTATTTCGTTAGCATTATCTCCTCGTTTAAATACAATAGTAGACAGCACATATGTCAATTTTGAACCGAACTTCGAAACCGCAGTGTTTGCACTTGTGACTCTGATCCCAGTGCCCGCCGGAGAATTGTATGTCACTCCCAAGATCATGTCGCGGCCTCCTCAATCTCCACCATAGATCGCATCTAGTCTGCTTTGCTCGAAACCACTCCAAGTCCCATACCACACGCAGCATGGCAAAGAAAAAGGCCCCGATCCCTGAATCCCACCTCATACTGCCGACCCATTCTACTTCCGAAACCGCATCGATTGTCGACACGCACACGCACATCGCGTCGACGTTCGAGGCGTATCGGCACAAGTACAAGGAAGGGAAATATGAGACCGTCTTCGACTTCATCAAAGGCGTAACAGCGAATCGAAATGTGGACGCTGTCGTGGACGTTTGGTGTGAAGCACCGATACGAAAGTTGTGGAAGGAGTTCGCTGATTCGGCGGTGACTGAGGAAGACAGGATAAAGAATTGGGGTGGCCTGGAATATTGGTTTGTCATGGGTGAATAATGCTCCTTCACATTCTCGAAGTATTGAACGCTGAAGATGGCTACGACAGGTGTGCATCCGTGAGTGCTAGGCTAGCGTGCCGCCTCATCACGGCTGACTTTAGCGTAGCCATGAAGCAAAACACTACACTGACGAAGTGGAAGAAGAGCTGTGTGTATATAATTCAATGGTGTCAGCGCCATCATCTGATCACAACTCCTATGCAGTCTACAGGCCATGGCGCATCCTCGGTGCGTCGGCTGGGGAGAAATGGGCTTGGATTACCATTACGACCTTTCAAAGAGAGACGTCCAACAAGCGGTCTTTACTCGTCAACTCAAGCATGCAGTCCGGCTAGGCAAGCCACTTACCATACATACTCGAGAAGCGAACGAGGATACTGAGCGTATCCTCAAAGAAGAAGTGCCGAAGGACCATAAAGTGAATGCTTTCCACTTCTCAGATTCGAAATATTTACCTAGGTCTCCTAGATCCATATACACTGCTTCACAGATGAACCAGCTTTCGCCCTTCGCCTCCTCGAACACTTCTCTAACCTATACATCGGTGTTACAGGTAAAGAGTTTGCAGGCCTCCATGATAGGTATGGTATATACTCACTTTTCTCTCCAAGG
Source organism: Pleurotus eryngii var. eryngii (assembly GCA_029467805.1). Lineage (NCBI taxonomy): Eukaryota > Fungi > Basidiomycota > Agaricomycetes > Agaricales > Pleurotaceae > Pleurotus > Pleurotus eryngii. The sequence goes on from SZVJ01000018.1 coordinate 2,078,772, forward strand.
CGTGATAACCTACACGAGCAATGATAATACCTCGGGAGCTGTCTACCAGATGTCACAAGGCTCTTCGGATAATCTTCGAATATTGCTGGAGACCGACGCACCGTATATGGTCCCAGCTAACATATACGATACGCTAACAGCTATTAAAGGAAAGCTACCTATATGTCATACCGCTATGATCCCTTGGACAGCTGACTTCGTTGCTAATTTCCTTGGAGGCGAGTGGACCAGTGAGAAAGTCATAAAGATTTCCAGGGAGAATGCACGCTCCGTGTACGGAGTGTAATAATATCGTATTGGTTTGCTAGAGTTTAGTGTGTAGAGAATAAAACCATCTAGACGGCCTCTTAATACCCAATAGCTGTCGTCATAGCAATCAACCCGCCCCCAAGCTTCCTGACCAACAGCCTACCGCCCTCGCTAGAGATTCAGGAAATTCCCCCGAGCCCCCCCCCCCCCCCCCCCCCCCTCAATTTCCTCCTTGTTCATCTCGCACCCTTATCAATTGATCAATTGCTGAGAGTAAATCACTTCACCGGCCCTTTTCCTTTTGGGTCTTTTGCATTGTGAGCCAGGTTCAACTTTTCTTCGGATTCCTGGACAGCCAGTGACAACTAGTAGGGCACATTTAGTTCCGCGGATACATCAGATGAGCTATGCTGACGTTGATGATCCCAGTATTCACAGCCCTAATAAGATGTAACTCTGCCTCATCCGAGGCACCAGAGGTCGTGTGCTGAGCTTCCGCAGGAATCCACGGCGGTGGGTCCTGTCTTATTTATCAAAGGCCGTTAAAATACCATATTACTTGGCTCACGGATTTCTGCGAGGCCGACGGCGCTTTATCGTCCTTGAGTTCAAGTAATATGGCAAACGAAACGTCGTCTAGACTTCCAGCTAAATGGTAACTCGGGCGAGTTAGGGAGTCAACAACTTACCATCTGGATCCAGCTGTCCGAGCTGGGATTCAATCATGCTAAGCTTGATGAGAAACGAGCGGAAGTACTGTCCTAGCGACTTTGGCGAGATAGCGTTCTCTACTCTTCAGACCAGACAGACAACTAAGTAACCAGCGAATCACGAGGGGAGGGAGAACAACGAACTTAGACTCCTTGTCGTATGGTTCCACTTGTATCATTTGCTGCACAGAGAATATAAACCGTTCTAGTGCGACCTGCTCTTTATTTTTAATGACGACAACGACTTTATCGACGGCGCCGAGTAGGAGCTCGTCTTCGAGTGCTTTGACCGCGCCAGAAATATACTCGTTCAGTGCGGGATGTCGGGACTGGAATACCGGCGTGTCGTATTTCTTGCGGCGGATAAAGAGGTCTGGGGGATAGACCTGCCGTACATACAAGATAGTATGAACGGCGACTTCAACTGAAACAGAGACCAGCTGTGAGTAATGGGCACAGAACCCATGGTAGAGCTACGAATTTTACGCACTGAATTCGGTTATTCCAGTGACGGTTTCTGTGTGAAGATGTCAGAGTCAACTACGAGAGTGGAGTTGAGAGTAGACTGACGGGCATACGTTAGAGGAGATTCTGCGTCTGACTCCGCCATCCTTCGTGACTTACAGCATAAAAATACTGGAGATATCTAGGAAGTATCAGGTTCGTAGGTGGTGCTCAAAGTATATGTATCGTCGGCCCAGTTTCAAATCTCGGATGGGCGAAAGCGATTGAGTCCGCTGCTGCTCCAATGTGGTTCTAACCCAGCTGTAACTCGAGCGGAGTCTTTGAGTCACATTAAACTCTACAGACCACGTGACCGTTTCCCACTGAAATGCGATAGAGTGCGATCTGATCATTCCTCTTTCTTTGCTCCTCCAGACAGCCTGCGGAGGCTGGACGTGCACACGGAAATTCACTACATTACTTCAGCGTTAATCGTCTGTAGGATCAAATGTATCTGCGTTCCCGATGACCACAACATCGTCCGTCAACGCCATGCTTCTGCTTCTGCTACGCTTCTTATGCTTAGGTTGTTTGTGCTGTACATGTTCTTCGTGCTCTGTAGATACGACTGGGGCGGATGGCGGTAGCCGTGGTGGCGGTTGTCGAATCTCCGGACACGGGCCAGAGAAATCTCTACCAGTCATACGAGATAGAGTTGAGATGTCTACGAATCGGTGTCGGCATGGTGTTGGCGCAAAATAAGACGATGTTTAGACGTACCAACAGGAATGCGGTTATTTAAACAATAATTTATTCTATCTGGATTGCGCTTATCTTCGACCTTGAATTTATTTTTACATGCTGTACGGTCACGACCGGGTAGCACAAAGGCTAGCAGCTCGTAATTCTCTCCGTACTGCGATAATGCCTGCGGAGGAGCAATGATTGAGTCGGTGTATGTATTCAAATCAAGGGTCTTACGTTGAAAAACAACTCCGTCTCCTCCTTACTCCATCGTGAGCCACGACATTTCTTGCGATATGTTCCCGAATTGATGAACTTGGAGGTATCAGATTCGACAACGTGCGTGTAGGTAGAGGTATCCACGTCTTGAGCCCGATCGACCACAAGCGACTCTTCATCAATAATAGTTTCGCCGTTAGGCCCTATTCGCACTTGAACGTTGAAACGATTGCCAGGTACGTCTTGAGTGTAGTCGAACCCGTCCTCGTCGCCGCCTTGTGCGCCATGCGATCCGACTGATGTTGAAGACGAGGGATCGTTCGGTGCCGCAGCAGTGTTGGGAGGGGGTGCTTCCTCGCCGTCCTCAGTTAACCGTCCGTACTTCTTCAGTTCAGCAAGTTCCTTCATCTTCGCCCGTTTTTGTTTACTCTGCGTTCTCCAATTTGCGTAGTTTTCCTGGATCTCGATGGCTCTGGAACTAATTCGTCCCTGGCCTGTGTCGCTGCAAAGAGACGCCATGGTAATCACAGTGGGGTCAAGCTCTTCGCCGGGGCCTTCGTCTGGATCAAATCGGGGCAGAGACGGACTGCGAACCTTCTTGGGTTGGATCTCCCTCTCTCCCTCCTCGGCTGTTGAAGACTTACGGCGACGGCGGCGAGGAATAGGATCAGAGGCAGCATCTTCATCGTTAGTTGCTGGAGTCTTAGCTTTTCGGCGCCTTTTCTTCACCTTGTCAGCGCCGTCCTCTGTAACAGCCGCTTTGCCTCGATTAGACTGTCGCTTCTGTTTACTACTCCCGGGCTGCTCAGACCTTTGGCCATCTAATGGCGATGTCTGTGGGGCGGTCAAGTCTGGGTTACTTGTTTGAGTGTTGGGACCAGTGTAATTTAATGTAGCAGAGAAGCTAGGTGGCTCTGTATCAACCACATGCAGCGCGTTAGTCGCAAAGTCGTCGAATGCAGTACGATCGGAAGATGGGAGCTGAGAGGTTGGAAGAATTGAAGGAGACGGTCGAGGAATAGTGGTCGGTGTGCTTATAGCGACGCTTGTGGGTGGTGCTGGTCGGGATATACTAATTGGCATACCCGCGGAGGCGATTGTGGGTGGTGTTGGGGTAGTCTGTCGGACACCGCCCGCAGGTATTGCAGCAGCCACCATTGGAGGCATAGAGCCATTTCTGGGCGCTGGGCGCTGAACGGTAGCGAGCGACGGAACAACAGGCGATGGTCGAGGTGGTATAGGCGTCGGGCGGGGTGCAATCGAAATGGAAGGGGGAGCGACTGGAGCGAATGGGCCAGAAACAGGCTGAACCGGTGATACTGAGAAGTGAATAATACCAGGGGGATTCTGGGATAACCCCTGTGTGGTAGATGACGGTATTGACTCGCTGGGCGGTATTGATGGTGGCAGCATGCTCCCGGACGAAACGAGTGGCCGCAAGGGAGTCTCCTTTACGCTGGGGACATGACGGTCATTGCTCGGGGCAATGTCTGAGATTATCGAGGCTTGACGCGAGACGTTGCTGAGCACCGAAGGACCTCGCGCCTTGCCTTTGGCTGCAGGCCTGAAAATGGTTCCACCCTTGTCTGTAGCGCGAAATCAATTAATGCGCAGAGGACGATCAGCGTCGACGACTCACTGACGCGGGTGGTCATGATGGTATGAATACAAGAAGTGAAATGGCTGAAATGGCTTAGTCGCTGAGAGAAGATGGTGTTGAACAACAACCGTCAACAGCGCGTCCTTCAGTACCACCATGAGACCAGCACTCCCCGTCGCGCGAAAGCCAAACTGGGAGCTAGAAAGTGACAAGGCAACCTCTCTGAACCCAGTAGCAGAAAGGTGATGGCGCCCTTGCATGTCCCCCGACCCATGCTGACTTTGAATTTCCCCAGCTACATAACTCTGCAATCACTGCGACAATGTGAGCATATTGGCTGCTGTCGTATCGGACGTGCTCAGGTTGAAATGATATTTAGCCCGGGAATACTGGCTATCTGCCTTTCCAAAATTCTCAAGTAGGTCCAGGGGAAGCAGAGCTCAAGATGTCGTCCCACCACCACATACCATCCAGACTCGAGGCAGATGCGATCTCGAAATTGGGCCCATTATATTTCCCGACACTTTGTTTTACGAAGTGCATTACCTTTCGGTGCTACCCCGGCCCCAGCCTCAACAACTGCCTGTGCTCTCATTGTCAGCTGGATATACCACCACTCCCAGCAGCTCGAGCTCCGCCACCACTCAACCTTATAGTAGTGTTTACACGCCATATAGCGGATACTCAGCAACGCCCACGGCTTCAACGTCGACGTCACCCCCGGCTGCTGCGGCTAGCCAACCCGCACCTTTGCTATCTTCCTTGACTTCGACAACGGTCACCCCTGCCTTGATCCACCAGGTCAACTCCGCAGCGTCCACTAACCCTACACTTGCCAATCTCCTACAGCTAGCAGCCAGCGGCAAAGCTTCTCCTAATCAGTTGAAGACACTTGGTCTCCTCATACAATCTCTCGCTGCGGCGAGCGGAACCCAATATCAGGCCACACCAACAACGGACCCACCAGCTCCTCCCGTTCCAACACCAACACCACCTGTCAAAGAGTTTGATCTAGTCATCGAGTTCCCAGAATGTCCTTATGATCGATTTCTATTCCCCCGAGAACATGTGGTATGTGAAAGGATGACAGACACTGCTGCTCCCTTGTCCTCTTATCAAGACATCTTGATCGCAGTTCCCATCCCCTTTGCCAATTCCACGAATATCACTGCAACTACGAATCCTGCGATTACCCCAGCGTCACAAATATCAACGATGAGGATCAAATCGGCTCCTGCTATGCTTTGGGATACTATATCACGATGGGTAGGCGGCGAAGAGAGCCTCGCCCGTAATCGTCAGTTTCTATCACAGATAGTAAGATACCTCCGGTGTGTATATACCTCTGCTTATACGGAACTTCATATAGAAAACGGACAGGGTGTATCTTGCTCAACGTTTACCAGAAGGCCAGCTCTTGACGACATTACAGACTGTGAGTCCAGCACCCTAGTATTTTGAACGATATTCATCCAGTCGGCTCTTTAGCTGTCTGCTCCAAACTTCACGATGAAGCCTATCAACCCCGCCGCCCCGGGGGCCATAAGACCGAAGAGGAAATATACACCACGAAAGCCAAAGGAGAAAGAAAAAGACCCAGTCCCAAAAGTTGTGCCGCCCTCTTTCCTCGTTTTGTCCCCTCAGCCGCCCCCTACTACTGGGACGGCGCCTGCGCCATATCTTCAGCAAGGTTCTTACTCTACGACGCCCACCTCCCTGTCAAATTCGTCGACGCCACCTGCGGTAGCACCATCGAACGAACCCGGGCCTTCAGCCCCGACGCCAAAAAAGAAAGCGGCAAAACGGAACCGACCAGTTCACCCTCGCATTGCATGCTTCTCGTGTGACGCGACCAATGTTCCTTTGATCATGGGCGGTAGTACGTCTTTCGCGCCTTCTTCGAAAATAGAGAATGTTGACCCTCCTCGCTGTAGGATTTTGCCGTCCATGTGTCGATTCGGGGAAAGCCAATACTGAGATCCCTCAGCCAGTAAGGCAGATTGGGGCAACACCGTCAAGTACATCGACGTCACGAGCATATCATCCTTACACGGCACCCAGCAGTACGCCTTCTACACAAGGTTTCACCAACGCTGTTCCATTTGGGCCACCACCGCCCCCGCCTACATCGTAATAATCCGCATAATGAATATATTATAATTTAGTGGGAAAAGAATGAATAAACAATAAATTGATAGCACGAAAGCGAGAGATGCTGTATAGGTATAATAATGCATGCGATAAATGAATGAAGGTTTAGCCGAAATATTGCAAAGCAGTGAGTGATCAATCGAAGATTCGGAGAATCCACCCTAGCCACCATGCAGTGACAGCTACTTGCACGATTAACATACATAACTCGACCAGGAACGCTGACCACTGGATTACAATGCTGACCCAAACGAAGGGGACGAGAAGCCATCGGAAACCACTATGAGCGATAATCTGAAGACGATAGTTCCGTGATGATGTGATGGCAGCGCGACATTGAAGAAAGCATATTGCAGAAGTTAGGACGAAGAAGATCAGGAAACCCAGCCAATGTCGGAAGGAACGTCGAGGGATGTGCTTGATGGGATAGCGCTTGGCTTCTCCGGTGAACTCGTTGCGGTAGAGGGGGATGATGAGAAAATCTTGGATGTCGACGCCGAGAGTTTTGCCGTAGGTTCGCCAGAATGGAGTGACATTGTCCAACAGGAAAGTCAAGGCGTCCATACCGAATTCCCACACTTGCTGGTATTGGTCTTTGTAGCTTTCCTCCAGCGCAACGATGTAGGAAAGCTACGACGAATTAAGTGCCCCGCTCATACCCAAGAGTGCGTACGACTTACCTCAGGATATACCACAGATGTTTGGGCAAGTGTTTCGTTGTATTCGGCTTTGACATCTGCGTGGAGTGCCTTTACGCTCTGAAGTACCTTCACAACCTCCTGGGCCTTGACGGTGATCTCTTCGTGTTGCACCGTGATATTTTCTAGAGCCCGAGTAAGAGAGGCGATTGGGTGATCTAAAACAGACTTCATGGGCCCAGGTGTCTTCTCCTTGGCGCTGTATATGAACCGTCTGAGAACGTCGCGCTGGCGTAGTACGCGCAAATGTATATCTTCGACAGCCTCCCATCCACGGAGACGACGAGTCGAGCCTGTCACAGCGGCGGGGTCATGTCCGAATGCATCAAGTACATCCTGAGGCAAGCCAACATGGGGGACATCAAGCATGGCTGTGAAGCTGGCGTGAAGAGCGTCTTGTTCCCGAATCGTGTTTGCCACACGATTGAGAGTCTGGCGCACGCGAGTATTCTGAGAATTGAGATCATCCAAGAGTCTATGACGTAGTTAGCAATGGATATAATCGCCACAAGGAAAGAATCTCGCACCTAAGCTTCAGCTCGTACTCTTGGTGCAGCTTTTGCTTGTCCTTCTCCGACTCCTGTTCGACCCTAATCTGTTGCGAAGATGCAGCAGAATGTTGAGGTCTTGGTTGGGGAACCGTAGCTTCCATTCTGGTTGCGACGAGGCCAGGAGGCTCCGCTCCGGTATACGGGATGACTCCTGGTACAATGCGATATCCAACGACAGCGGTACTCGGTGAGGGCCCATCATCGTCCTCTGAGGGCTCCTTAGATGCTGTAGATCGCTGATTAGAGGCTGATACGAATTGTGCAGATATTAGATGGAGGTCTTCGGGGCGACGCTTGGCACGAGGAACAGGTCTGTCTTTTATTTCATCGTCAGACCCTTCCGACAAGGGTTGGCGTGCAGAATGACCATCTTCACTGCCAGGGTTGAGACGTTGACAACGAGTAGACATCCCTCTGAGATGTGATAGGCTTGTAGTGGGAGATATCGAGGGTGGTGGGTTGCCAGAGCTGCTTACTGCACTGTAAATGGATTCACCACTACGTCGAGAACCAACGTCGAGTGAATTCCGCGCCGAACCAGCTACTCCGTCTACAGTAGGAAGTCCCAGTGTACCACAAGGTACAAACGGCATTGGTTTCTCAGAATATTGAGGACTAGATGGATCCTCCAGTATGGTCTCCATGAAAGGCGGATACCGTTGCGCCCGAAAGAATTCCTCCATCACTAGGGCAGGCAGGTGCCACGAGAACCTCTGTCTCTCTTTGGGAGATCGCTGTCTGTCCAGGTGCTTAAGCCAGGTAAGGGGCTCTTCGCGCGAAAGCGCGTCTTTAGTATTGCTGTCGCGCGAAAGCCACCAACGGGAGATATTCAACGGGTTGACGCGATCACCTTCCAACCGATCGTAAACGAGTTTGTATTTGCGTTCTAATTGCTGACTCGTGATGTCGGCCTTCTTCAGCGTGCTATGAGTGACCTTTCCCTTTATCTTACTGATTTTCCGTTTGTAGGCTTCATCACCCTTTCCTGAATCGGAACTGGCAGAGTTGTCTACTTTCTCTTTGCCCTTGCGTTTGGGTAGTGAAAGTGACCATCGCTTATCAACTTTATCCCTATCGTCATCTGATATATCGGCGCCTGCACCCCAGTCGAGTGTGGCTCCATGGTCCGTTGAGGAGGGTACCGGATGAAGCACTACTGGCACAGTGTTGGCGGCGATTGACGGACCAAAATCAACTTCGGAGTTGGTTATTACAGTGGGTTGTGGTGGTGAGGATACCGTCGGCGGCTGATATACCGTTTGACGAGGTGGAGAGGAAACGTCGGGAGGAGTTGGTGATGTCCTTGGAGGATGTGCGGGACGTCCAGATTTGATTCTCGCCTCACGGCGAGCCTTGAGTCTCATTGCCTTCTGTACATCATGGAGAATTTGTGGATCTGAATGATTTGTTTAATTATCCGATGCCTTGTCATAGCTTGCCTACCCACCTTCATGAGCTGCAATGCACAAAGTTAGGGGTAGGCAAAAAAAGGACGGAGTAGAACTCACCTAGATCATATTCGTCCGAGAAGGCTCCGAGGCTAGACGTTCCGCTGGTGTGCGAAGTGAAGCCAGAACTACCCGAAGGCATTCTCGTACGCCGTGCAGGGTCTGCAGCTAACGGGTGGACAGGTCTTCGCGGCTCATTGACAACTACTCTGACACTTCGCTTCCCCATACTACCTCTATCAGGCATCCTATCAGGAGATTCTGTAATCAGTGCGGATTTCCGACCGCCCTGGGAGGCAGAGATTGTCGAAAGCGTCGTGGCATTGTACGGGCGTGACGGTGAGCTGGGCGATTCGGGGTTCTTTGAGGGCCCTGGCTCAAGGCCTGCCATGAAGCGGGGGGTGGCTGGTACTCAAGATGCGGCAGTCCTCAAATCAGGCGGTACGAGGCGGTGGTGGTGGTTCAAGGGCAGCTGCAAATTGCCAGTGATGGCAAGCAGGAAGGCGGGTGTAGTCCCGAAAGGGAAATTCTAAGCGCTCAGAGTGATCGCGTTCCACCCAACCCGGCATCGGTGGAACCACCGTGACTATGGACAGCCGTGAACGTTTGAACATGCGAACCGGTGCTCATATATGGAACTTTTCTTCTTTGATTGGAACATTGAGCACATCGCACCATTGGCACGTTATCATGGAAGCTTACAAACCAGGCAGATTTCACTCATGCGCACCGCGCCGCCGACGCTTCGTGGTATAAAGGTCTCCTCCGAGAAACGGAACTTTTCATCGTGACTATCGAAAGGCAACAAACTCCAACATGCCGCTTCTGAACACGCCCGTACCAGGAGCCCGCGAATTTTATCCGTTAAACGAACCAGAGATTGGAACAGCGCTATCGCAGAAGGTGCGGGGCAGCCCATTCTCGGTGGTTATCCGTTCAATTTAGCCTCTGTCGAAAAGGATGCTCCTCTTCTCTTCCAACCGATTACCATCGGAGGAGTAACCTTCAAGAATAGAATCTTTGTGGTACGTTAGGACTAGTGCAATGTTATTAACATAGGGCGCGCACTCAAGTGCCCCAACAAGTCGCCCATGTGCCAGTACAGTTCCAGCGATGGGCATGCAACTGACTGGCATCTCGTTCACATTGGGGTAATTACTTCCGAAATTACTTCTGTACATTGAAAGGTACACGCATGCACAGGGGTTTGCTACCAGGGGAGCTGGTGCAATCTGCTTGGAGGCTACTGCAGTCGTTCCAGAGGGACGTATATCCCCGCAAGACGCTGTATGTACTCTTTGTCTTGCATGATCCTTCATCACCTTACACTACTGGAATCGAAGGGAATATGGAAAGACAGCCAAATAACGCCGTTGAAGCGTATCGTCGAGTTCTGTCATTCTCAAGGTACCAAGGTCGGTATACAGCTGGCCCACGCGGGCCGTAAAGCTTCTCTCCTTGCTCCCTGGATTGGGCCTGTGCGTACGGCTGCTGCTGACGAAGGCGGATGGCCTGACAAAGGTTAGCGTCCCCCGTGTTGTCATCGAATGAAGTGATTGATGTGTCCGACACTCACAGTATACGCCCCAAGTGCTATCTCCTATGCTAATAATTATCCCCTTCCCAAGGAGGTATCTGAGCGAGATATGCAATATATCGAAGATGCTTTCGCTGACGCCATAGTTCGGTGCGAGAAGGTTGGATGTGAGCTCCTCCTACGCCCCGTCGTAGGCATTCACCTAAGCAACCACCTACATAGTCGATTTCATCGAAATCCACGGAGCGCACGGATATCTTCTTCATTCATTTGTTTCGCCGCTGTCGAATGTACGCAATGATACGTATGGCGGTCAACCACTAGAGAATCGCCTACGCTTCCCTCTTCGGGTGGTCCAACTATGTCGTGCGGCTTGGTCGAAACCCTTATTCGTCAGAATCAGTGCGTCTGACTGGGCAGAGGGACTAGAGAAAGGAGAAGACGGCAACTGGGCGCAGGTATGTGTCACACCCCTTACGACGATCACTCGAAGGCTAACTGTCACTGCCAGTGGGGGATAGAGCAGAGCACCATCTACGTCGGTGAAATGCTAAAGTTGGGCGTGGATCTTGTCGATTGTAGCTCGGGCGGTAACTGGGCGAAGCAGAAGATTCGTTACGAGCATGGATATCAAGTACGGATTTCAGTAGTCTCAATTTCACGCAGATTGACCTGTCTTTAGGTGCCCTTTGCTGCAGCACTAAAGAAGGCTCATCCTTCGTTGTCCATCGGCGCTGTTGGGTTGCTTACAGATCCATTGTTTATCGAAAGGTACCTCCAAGATGGGAAGACTGATGTCGTCTTCCTTGGTCGCGAATTGTTACGAAACCCACACTGGCCACTCGCAGCTGCGAAGGCCTTGGGAACACCAGTGAAGGCGGCCAACCAATATGAAAGAGCATGGTAATATATATAAAGTATGTACAGTATGCAATAAATAGACGCTATGGTAGATACTGAACATCCCGATCAGGTCCATTCCGTCTAATTTTGGAGTCTCGTTAATCGCTGCAAAATATAGCTAGTCATGAAGCGGGTGTGAGGCAAGTAGGACATCAACGGAATATTATGGGTATTTCTTTTACCAGCACGGTCAATCGCTCGTAGACTAGTGCTCGATGGTGCGATTGGCAGGGAGCGCAGATTTGAACGTCGACGCCGCTTAGATCGAAATTGTTGAGTATCATGTCCGCAAGGACTTTGACCATCCAACACGAATGGGGAGAGCTGGCATCCGGGGTGAACTTCCTCCGCCAGTAATCAGCCATATACGATGCGCAGTGGTCGCAGGTTCTACCGCTTTCGGTTTCACTGGCTAGTGGGTCGACGACGATCTGAAGGTGGAAGTTATTGAGAAGCTGTTGCCCACATATCAAACGTCTAGCATCCTCAGGCGACAGACGCAACAGGGACGATCCCCCTCGGCATCGTAGCTCCAGCGCTGGATCGATAGAGCGTAGAAGGCCGCCGGTCGAATGGAAGGTACATCGCATTCTCTTGCGAGAGATATGGCTTCTATGAATGGGTTAATGACCTCAAATGTGCGGTAGATGCATAAGTATCACCTGCTGCGTTGGAGAAGGCGTTCAGGGTCATGGAAGCGGGGCTTGAGGGCCACCGAAACTGCAAGCTTTGGACGGCGGATTCTCTGAGTGCAGGCATGTCGTATTTGGTGGCTATCCGTAAGGCGCCTGCCAGAACGTCGAAAACCCCCGCCTGTGTCGCAAAGCCTCTGCAAGCGCGAGGTCGGTCTAACAGGGCTCGTCCGAGGAATGCAACTTACGAAGGGTCATAGATCCATCGAAATACCATTGACCAGTCCTTCGCTGTGTCTCCTGCCATGACGACCAAAGGACACCCATCTATATTGTCAACTTGAGCAGGTTGAGGGAGTTCAAACATGTCCCATAGTACAGTAGAGTAGCGCAATTTCGATCGATGTACTTTGAATAAAGCGTCTTGAACACGAAATACGATATCCCCGTCTCCGAACCAAAAACGACTATCATGTGAATGTGTGCCAGTGCTATCAGAGCAGCAAACATCGCATTTGGTGGGTCCTAGTCGTCGTCGCTTCGCATACGGCTCTTCGCGTTGCAGGCGTAGTTTGGCGTCCGATTTCGACATGGTGATGGCTTGCAACTGGTAGTGCACAAAGGCAAGCCACGGCCACAGGGATATATCATAAGTCACAGTCGCGTCCTATCACATCACGTGTTGGTCACGGGCATATCATGACAATGATTATGTAATACTCCGGTCCAGTAAATTAAGGTGATAAGATGCTGGCCGACCCTGCCAGGCGCTCCCGATCTCAGCTTCGCCGCAGCCTTGCTCTCAACTTCACTAGCTTCACTCCCCAGTTTTTTGCGACTCGACGATGCGCTCGAGCATGCGTCGACAGCATTTCTGACGAAAACTGCCCTGACTCATGTCGTCAATGGCCCGTATGTCGACGTTTCGTACCACGACTTGGCCTTTCGTATCTAGTCTCTACTTCCCCTGGGGCCTTACCAAGGAACACATTTCGTTGGAGTTTTTATTTCGAGAAACTTACATCAAGTTGTGGCCATACTGGCAACCCTGGCCGCTGGCGCAGCCTACTTCCCCATCGCGCTGGATTCCACTGCATCCCAATTCCACTTCTTTCCCGTCACAAGCATAACGAAGATAGATATGACCAAGCTGCCTAAAGCACAGTCTATCCATAGATTTGTTGCCTCGGATAGTTCGGATGACTGGGAGATCCTCGATGAAAGCCATCGCATGATGATCGAGATCATCCTCCAGGTTCAGCGACGTTCTGGATGTCGATGCCGACCGAAAACTTACCCCGACCGACAACTTCTATCATTGTGGCGGGCACTCCTTACTAGCAACTCGAGTGACTACCCTCCTTTGACGCGAGTTCGATGTGCCGCCCCCATTTACCGCCCTCATCACCAACCCAACTGCGGCAGGGCTCGCAGAATTCATATACGCGCTGCAACTCCAACGTGGCCTCTCAGTCCAATTGCTACCCCCATATCATCCCCCTCCAGCCCGCTGGATTCATTCAGAAAAACCGAAGGCGGTATTAATCCTTGGCTGTGAACCAGATCGCAGCCTTAACAATCTCAAAAAGATGGCCGAAGCATATGCAAAATCGCCGTGGTTGCAGGATCGTTACCTTACTTCCTTCTTGGGTGATGTTTCGGCGGGATGGTCGCCTGCAAGGCTTCAACGCATCTCCCAAAGGCCACGACCTACATCCTCCTCCTCGATGTGCTCAATCTCATCGTGATGCCCACCTTTACTATGGGCGAGGACGATTACGCCGAAGCATTCGGAGAATATCTTTGCAAGGTCTGGTTCGGGCCTGGCTTGAAGTCTGTGGAGAAGTCCGGAGACAAAGCAGCAGTCATACAAGCTATTATCGACGCTAAACTCGATTGGCATGACATTCCTGCTTTGGTCGCCCTGGCGCGACAGCATTTGTCCCTACCTCCTTGGGTGACCGACCAAGATTTGGCGCAGCGTCTGCGGCCCTTGTCTGATAGTCATAACCTAATGATTGAATTGTACAACCGACCTTCGCGCACTCCAGAAGAAGCGATCGACGTCGAGGAGAAGGTTCATTCGCAAGCCACGGATGGTCTCAACAACATTTTTTACACGCCCAGCGGACTTGGTTGGACCAACTACAATATCATTCCAGATACAGACCACGATACTATCGGATATCAACCCATTGCCAGTGAGCGGATCCTAGCGGGGATCCGTCAAGTCTCGCTAGCGCTGTAGATGCGCGAAGAAGTGAGCAAGGTTCCTTGGTGATTTGTGTACATTGTACTCGGTTAACTTAGACGAATAATACTATAATCTAACTTTGAGTGTAATGTGCGTGTGTGGTCAATCATAAGAGCAGAAAACATGGGGCGAAGAACATGCGACGGGGAAAGGTCCATTATGCCTATATGCTGGGAGCAAGCCTGTGGAATGCAATGAATGAACTGATAATGTCGGCATGCTGTTCACGCACCAATCATATTTTATCAGATCGTCCGTGTTAACAATCGATGCTGAGATGAACTCTCTAGCCTCCAACCAAACCCACACCTAAAGCTCACATCATCAATGGCATATACGCAAGCGTAAGAAAGTTGAGACAAACCTTCAAAAAAGCGCCAAGGCCGCTGGTCTGCAGGTCCTTCGCCGAGGTCACATCACCTCTCTTTGCCATCTGCCCTCCCAGCCGCCGGAGTATCGGTAGCGCGCTCTTAAACAAATCCAACTGCGGGTCTAGTTGCCTGCCGATCCCCTCCAATAGAAGTATACTGATCACAGTGTTCACGAAGTCGCCTTCCATCTTCACATGATGCTCCCTAACCGACTTCAAAACATCCCTCAAGATATCCGATATCTTTATCTTTCCCAGAGAGAATGTTTTTCTCTTGACTGAGAGGACAATGTTTTGCATTTTGAGAGCGAACAGTTCGGTGTCGATGACGAGTTCGGGGGTACGACAACGTTCTACCCATAAGCTGGCCTGCTCTATATCCATCAAATTCGGCGATGGCACGGAATAATTCCAGGAAGTTCGCACGGTTCTTGTCATCCAGCGTTGTCACCAGACCTGCGTCTATGAAAACAATCTCAGGAATATATCCTTTCTCGAAAAGCGACTGAAGTTCTGCTCTCCAAGCTACTGGCGTGGAAGTGAGCGAACATAGTTGCGTGACAATGTGGTCAGATTCGGAGAGGTCGTCGGAATGCGGGGAAGGTGGAAGATCAGCGCCAGTGGAAGGGTTGACAGATGGTTTCGGGAAGAGGCCAGTCCAGAGGTTCTTCAGGAGAGCTCCCGTAGACGGAGGTTTGGCAAATTTAATCATGATATTGCCAGGGTGGAGGTCAGAGTGAACGAAATTGTCCAGGAGCAACATATTCTAAAAGGAGGGGAGTTAGAAGGCGGGATATATTGTGGCAAACTTGACAGACCAGAAATGCATCCAAGCCCACAGTTGCGATCTGTTCGTCGAACGGACCTCCACCATTCTTGAGGAAAGCTTCCAGGGGCAACGCGTGCTCATACTCTTCCACCAAAAGTTCTTTGGTCGACCACACCGTTAGTGGTCGGGGGAATGAGATCGGTACTCGCCTGGGCGCGAAATGATTCTCAAATTCCTTCAAGTTCTCTGCTTCATGCCTCAAGTCCAATTGCTGGAACATCATTCCCCCAAACACCTCTACTTCTTCTGGAAAGCGATAGCCACTGCATACCAGGGAAGAGTGCGATGAAGTGGGCGAAGAGGGACATGATGCGTAGATCGCGACTTATCGTTTTGTTGACATGCGGGTGAAGGACCTTGATGGCGACAGAAGCACTGGGGACCGAGGGTGGGAGTTGATTAACATTGTCAAGGATAGCTGCAGCTGCAGGATGCTTGCTGGAGTGGTGCCGACGAGGCCCGAGGTAAGACGGCGGGATGAGGTCCTGCTTGAGGGTTGCCCGGTAGACTTGTGCTATTGCACCCGTTCCAATTGGAGATTCATCAAACTCGTCGAACACATCCTCAAACCTCCGCTGGAAGACGTTCTCTATGGCCTCCTTGGTGTATCGGAAATCATGCGGTTTCCCCTGAGAGTGAAGCATGCTGAGGCGGGTGCATAGCAACGTCGGGAACAAATCCGTCCGAGATCCCGCCCATTGCGCTAGCTGCGAAATGGTTAAATGCCAACGAAGGGGGGGCTAGATCTCACCTTGATAAACGTCGGGCCCGCAGCCTCCATTCGGCTTACAAGAAGCCCGTACCACCAGACCGCGCCCCATCTATCGCCGTAAAGTCGTTTCTCTGGCTTCCCGATCAACAGCATTGGAGTGCATATAATGACCGGCGCGAAGAGTATGAATAGTCGAACGAATCGCTTTGCAGTAAGGATTGGCTCCCATATTCGTGTTCGCAAGATATCCAGTATTCGCCTGAGGATATGCTTATCTGGTTCTGCTGGAGAAAGGATCGTCGGGACTATGGAGTTTCGGCAAGGCACCAGAGCAGGCGAAGCAAATACGTCTGGAGGCTTCTTGGGCTGCGAAGAGAGATAAAGCGCTACGCCGCACGATGCGGGCACAACCCATATGAGAAACGCGTCTGAATCGCCACGGCGGCGGGGTGGCGGGTGAAGAAGGAGGGGTGCGCCAGCCGCGATTGCACACCGACGAGGCACCGACGCGACGCGCTGCATTTGGTAAAGGCAGCAGCAAAGAGGCATCGGGCGCTAAATCTGATCGCGCGGTATGGGCGCCTAACAAGCATTGACGTGACCCACGAGATTATCAACATCAGGGGTGGCCTGGTGATGAGAATCGTGAATATTTCTCGTTTTCTCGAATGGCCCTTCTGGAGCGTCCCGTTTGCTTCTGTATCCTCTCAAGCTCCTCCAAGATCTCACGCACGACGAAGAAATAAGTAAATTTCATCGGAAAGGGCCTCCGATATTGTTTGTCTGTATTGACCTGTGCCTTGTGGGTTACTTCCATTAATTTCGTTCAACTCTTCAACCCGACCAGCCATCTCACCTGGCTCTAGCAGGACGGTCGTGCTCGTCGTGCGCTGCGTCGACCGAGTGAATGGCAACGTCGTATGCCTTCGTCACCCTCGTAACTTCGGACGCTTACCTCCCAGGCGCACTCACCCTCGCCGCCGCCCTCAAGGATGTCCATCCTTCTCCTGTTCTCCCACCAGAGGTCGATTTTGAGACTGTCTGTCTGGTTACGCCCGAAAACGTCGACGTGTCCTCAATAAAGATTCTCCGAAGAGCATTCAACGTCGTCGTCGGTGTCGAAACCATAGTCCAACAGGATGATTCAGGCTTGAGGTTACTAGGTATGCATTTACTTTGCTGCTCGCCCTCCTTTGTGCCAACGAACCCCCCGACGCATATACGGTGAATGGTGCCCTTCTCGCAAGCATGTCGCTGCGATGCTCCACAATTTTCTACGCGTCCAGCCTAGAATTCAAACGCATGACCCCCTTTCGATATCTCGGGCATTGCCTTTCCTTTGTTGCAGTCGCGTCATATCAGACAGTGCAATTGACTCCGTTCTGACCATTTTGCATTCTAGGTCGCCCAGACCTCAACACTGTCCTTACTAAATTACATGTTTTTCCGTCTTATCCAGTATTCAAAAATCGTATTCCTCGACGCCGACGTTTTACCCATTCGTCCACTTTCTCATCTGTTCACTCTTCCTCACGAGTTTGCAGCCGTTCCGGACGTTGGCTGGCCCGATATATTTAACTCTGGGGTCCTCCTCTTAACACCGGGCGAAGCCAAGTTTACCGAACTCAATGAATTATTAAAGACTAAGGGTAGTTGGGACGGCGGTGATCAAGGCCTTCTTAATGAATGGCGCGGAGACGATTGGCATAGGCTCAGCTTCACATATAATACCACTCCGACCGCTGCGTATACGTCCGTGATTCTTCCTCGTTGCCGTCCTAGGTTCTAACTAATCGTCTCGTTGCTTCCCTCAGTTACGCACCAGCTTACGAGCGGTATGGTTCCAAAATCTCAGCTATACACTTTATCGGACCGAACAAACCTTGGAACGCTATTGCTTATCGGCCCCCCCTTCGCTTCTTCTCAATCTTCCGATCCGGGCACCGAAATACAACTAGCATATGACTATAATTCTCTGGTTAACCGATGGTTTGCAGTTTACGACAGGCATTACCGTGTGCCCCAGGATGCTCCCGAACAGAACTTCGACTTCTTCCGAACCCAATCCTCCTGGGGAATGCCTTCTTATGATCCTGGCATGGATACGCACAGTACCTTTGCTACCGATTGGAGCGATGACTTCTCGAATGCTCCCGCAGCTGGTCCTATAGTCGCTTTCCAAAGCACCATTCCCGCCGGTGGTGCTCTTGGATTAGAGGACCTAAGACGAATGGCTATAGAAGGTACAGGTGCGGCGTCATTTTACCCTACGGTTCGAGGGGAAGGAAAATATAGGAGTATGCCTCTCGAGGGCCGACTTGACTTGATGCGCCCTATGCCAAACGTCGATGATAAAACTGGATCTGACGTTTCTGCCCACTCTACGCCGATGGCCCGTTCAATTCCTCTTGATCGGCACGAACGCTGGTCGCCTCCACGCAATGAGCACCTTGCCTACGCCTGGTCCCTAACGAGTACCCGTCTTCCCCGCATCTCCCGCCTCACTCGCTGCCCACGTCGACCCCTGGCTCACTCAGGCCGAGTGATGCAGAAAGTTATTTCCAACAGGTTACGAGGGCACGTCGATCATGGTTGGCGGGAACACCAAATTCAGGATTACGGGGCCCCGCACGATCAGGCACGTCCTGCTGAAGGCCAGACGGAAGAACATTGGGGTGAACAACCTTGGGACCATTACTCGCGACCGGTTCCTGAGGATTACTACCTGTCTGAATCCCAAGGAGGTGAAGATGATGGGCATGTTCACCATGCATCACATCGGACTCACGAACTTCGTGCTAATGACTCTCAAACTCACTTGCGACGACATGAGCATCCTGTTTACGAACATCGAGAACGACGTTTCTTCTCAACATGGTCATCATCCAATTCAGCATTCTCTCCATCATTCTCCTCAGCATAACTCTCCTCAGCATCATTCGCCCCAACATCATTCCCCTCAACACCATTCTCCTCACCACCAGCACCATTCTCCCCAACATGGTTCTCCCAGCACCATCCTGCACAGCACCAATTCCCGCAGTATCATGAGCAACCAGCTGAACATCACCGAGTGGAACGCCCCCGCCCTCCGTCCCCACCTATGCTTCTTTGGAATCCGGCTGTCGAGCCTCCGCCGAAGGACCCGCCCAAAGCAGATGCATTCCCTTCTGACACCTATTTCCCAAATATCTGGGATCAAGGCCCTGGGAAGCAGAACGATCAAGTCCACCACACAGCTATGTCTATGCCAGATCGCGGCGGGTTCTTCCAACCCCTTCCTCCGGCTGAGATCCCTGATACACTGTGGAAGCAAGGCCATTACCGACAGGTCACAGGTGAAAGTGAAGAGGGTGCTCCTCCACCCCAGCCTGATGTGAACAAGGTCAAACAAGTCTTCCCGTGGGAGGAGAAACCGCGACATCTGCCTGGACGTGTCTTCCCCACATCGGAGCCACCCCCTCCTGGTCAGTTCATTCAGCCGTCTTCGCCTCCGGTTTCACCCCCAGTAAAAGAACCCGTTTCACCTCCGCCAGCTCAGCCTGTGGTCCAGTCCCCAGTCCGTTCGCCGGTGTATGGGTTGCCAGCTAACCTCGCGTTTTTCTAATGCCTGGGATACTGTCCCCAGTATTCAACGATATGCTTCGAAGCTAGTTCGTCCCTCCCATTTCTCTCATTCTCAACCTCCTCCGACTTTGGAACCCGTTCGACGACGTCGGGACTCCACCAAAAGCTGGGACGACAGGGCGGCGGAGCAGGGAAGTCAAGCTGACGACGAGGATGAAGGTGACGATGGAAAACAGCAAGGAACCGATTGCTGGTAAATGGGGTGATGATAGCGACCCAGAACTCAGTTCGAGATCGTCCTCGTCGCGTATGAGATCGCGCAGCGGGTCTATCTCTGCCAGTTACATTATCAAGGGAAAGAGGAAGGAATACCGTGTGAGAGGCGTGCAAACGGTTCCGAAGGAGACTAGGAGCCAGGCTGTACAGGTGTCCATCCCGACGGATCCGCCAAGGATTCTGACACCTTCACCAACGGAGAGGACTGAGAGAAGACCTTCACGCTCAAGCGCTGGTATGGGCAAGAGGCAATGGACACCAGCCACGAGCACAAGCACGTTGCCTCCACTTGCGGTTCACGATGTTGGTACCGGGATGGAACTACCTCTAGGCTCTCCAACTGTCTTCCAAACTGGGTCCCCCGCCGAGATTGATGCGCCTACTATTGTCCCGCCTGGTGTGCGATCTCCCCGCGAGTTCCACTTCCCTACGTCGCCGCCGCCAGGTCGCATTACTCCCCGTGGAGCGCAGACCCCCAAAGGCAAAGTGTCGGCTTCTACACAAAGCCCAACAACTGTGCTTTCGCCTGCCGCGACCATTAGACCTGCAGCCGAAAGTCCACAAGCAAGGCCCGCAGTATTGAGCCCGCAGGCCAAGGCGGGTGCGTTGAGAGTGGAGCCTACAAGGGGTGCAGAGATCAAGCCGGCCTCGCCGATATCCAGAAGGCAGTCGAGTTCGTCCACGACATCTACACCGTCGTCAGCCGGACCCGTTTCACCACCAGACACTCAGCAGTCCTCCTTGCCTCCAACTTCGATTCTTTCGCCGTCCACCTCTACATCTACGCTGAGGAAGACGAGCAGAGTTTGGGACCCTGCCAGAGGGGTTGAGTTGTTCAAGAGGAGCTCGGAGGAAGTCCTCGCTAGGTTCTTGAAAATGGGCTCTTGGGAAGACGAGGCTGCTCGCCGATCTCCCACTGATGTCTGATGTCTAAGTTGGTGCCGTTTTCTTGGGTTTGTAGCAGTCGCGGACGTTTACTGCGGCTCGTTAGCAATTTCTCGCCGGGTTTCGGACCTTGATACATTTATACGTTCCATTAACGCTTCTCCCAAAATCTCATGCGCACTTGTCTGTTTTTGTTCCGTTTATGTTCGATGATATACCCTTCAATGTCCGTGTCCTCTCTCCCTCCTCATCATGCTGCTGTCATTCTCATTGCAACTCTTTATATTTCGTTTACAATGCACACCACTGTTGCTCTGCCTCTCTGTCTGTATTCCCCTACGCGAGACATTCCTTATTAGTTGATTTTGCTGCCTTATGCGGACAGTCTACTTACTACCTGTCCGATGACGAAGTGACGTCACCGCTGATCATTCTTTGCCCCACTTGAGGTCTCGGAATCGTATATAAAGGTAACGGAGCGTTTCACGACGCCCAAGAAACTTTCTTTCTTACCACCACAATGGCCGAAACATCACAAATCTTGAACGCGAACGAGCCCCATGGAATTGAGTGAGTGGATTTGCTGTTCTCGAAGAAATTTAAGTACTCAACCCTAGCAGACGCGTGCAGCGAGAAAACCACAGCAGGCGAGGCGCATATGGAGGCGCAAGAGAATGGAGTGGGCAACCAAGTGGGCCACAATGTCGAGGTAGCCCATGAAGCCGCCCAACAAGCAGCTTCTTCTGCTAAGGTGAGCATGATAAAAGTTGATGGAACAATATGCTAAAGGTATTTAGATGCATGGACAGGTATGGACGGGCGAGCCCAATACAGCTGCTGCTCAATTTCGCCATGAAGTCACGGCGAAGACCAACGAAGCGGTTGGACAGGGACAACATGATGTAGAAGAGGCGAAGGCAGTTGGAGCAGGCTACGTCGAACAGGCTAAAACCATGGCAAGCAACGTCCTTGCAACAGCTCAGGTACGATTTGCCCCAAGTCCTTTGGAGACCACGTTCTCATGCAGACTTAGTCATATCTGCCAACTAGCCTTAGCAGAACCGATTCTACAGATGGCTCAGGCAACGGAACCTCTTTCACCGATACAGTAGTGTCAACGGCGAGCACTATTGCGTCTACTGTTCAATCTGGCGCCGCCACAGCCCTTGATTCGGCAAAGGAATTCGCAGCTACGGCGCATCAGGCGGGCGTTGAAGCAGCCGACCCTCATATCGAAAACGCTAAGAACGCCATGCATCCTACCAGTGGAGGCACACAACCACCGGCCTCGTCTACTGGAATTCCGGCCAGCTCAGCTCCGTTACAAGTAGGGAAAGAGACAATTGATACACCTTACGCCACCACGGACCTTGGACCCGCAGTCGGAACGAAGAAGGACTAAGGATGTAGATCATGTGTCACTTGTGACGTAGTTGCCATCTTATTACATTATTCAGTTGGACTCCTTGAAAGCTTACTCCTTTCGAGCAACCGCTGCCTTAGGGGCATAGATACCGACCCTGAACGACCCTTGAACCCATCAGTCTACCAAGTACTCGAGCTCACTCCATGGTGTGTATATCAAATTTGAGCAGGCGCGTTTAGTACTCATATGTGGAGAAAAGGACAATCTTGTAAACCTCGCGAAACAAGGCTTTGACGCCTACAACGGTAGTTCTCAGAGTAAGCAACCCCGTTGGACTGTTGACCACACACTATTCAACATCAATTCACTGTAGATGAGGTATGGTGATTATCGTCCTAGAGCTTACATATCCTGAAGAGGGGCGCGGTAGAACCCAAAAGCCGGAAGAAACGAGTCAGATGCTGAACATACTTCCCCTTCCGCCAGCACGGGCACAGACGCCGATGCTATCAAAGCCCAAATCAAAGAATCTATCCACAAAGGAGCAGAATCCTTGATGGAATCGACGAAAGAGTTCTTACTCGCTGCGCACGAGTCTGGTATGAAGGGTGCACAACCGCATCTTAACCAAGCAAAGCACTCTGCTGGGGATATGGCCGCCCATTCCGCGATGCAGCAGGCGATTGTGGGGTCATCGTTTGGGTCGAGGGATGATTCCGATAGGGATAGGCGCAGCGATAGAAACGATAGAGATGGTAGAGATGAAAGGGATGATAGGGATGATGACAGGAGATCGCATGGTCGTTCTTCTGGTCGAGAGGCTCGCGATTGAGCATCATGTATGATCATCCTTTCTAGAGGGAATATTTAATATTTGATTCCTTCATTTCGTCGGCTAATCTGTTTTTGATCATCTTTCCTGTTATTGCTCTCATTGTACGATCTAGCTTCGACAAAGATCAGCCTCCCATGTTTTCTAATTCTTTGGGTCGAGCTTTCTAGTAGCATCAGCCTAAGGGGCTACAAAACAGGCTATATCATGCAAGATAATATGGTGCGTCTTGATTCAACGACGGAGTATGCGACACCAACTCGACATCGTTTACCATCTACGCTTCTACTGGATCTCGTACAACTTTCATGCGGGTTCGGCCCGCCTTGGTGACGAGAAGCCTTTGTTCTTTTTTACGTCGATGGATAGATTCGCGAACGGAATGAGTGTTTGCTGCCAGGTGGTCGACATGCAGGCTACAGGGACGAGCGGACGAGCGGGGACGTTTCATCCTCCGAGGCGTCGTGACACTCAGTCGATGCTGGTGAACTGACCGTAGCCGTACAATGACCTACAACCATAGACGAGCAATTCAGTCCAGATCGCACCAGTGGTAGGGATGCGATTGCAGTATAAAACCTGCTCGTATTCCATCTGAGTTCTGCATCACGACATCCTTTCATTCCCTGTGCAGTGCACCTTTGTACACTCTTCCTCGTCTTGACGCCCAGTACATCGCGTACCATTTACCACCATCACTATGAACTTCCAGATCCTCGCTTTCGCTCTCGTTCATGTTTTGTCTCTCTTCTCCACTGTCTTAGCGGCGCCCATTGCGAAGCCACGCTCACTCGGTGCGATCATGCACCGGAGACTTTGACGAAGAGTGTTGTTGAAGGTATCATCGGAGGTATCCAACAGGATGACAGGGTGGGGTCGAATATATTCATTTTCATCATATCAAATACTCATTCTACGGTCTCTCCCATAGCACCGCGAGGAATATACCCAGGGTCTCGTCAGAGATGAGAGCCCAAGACCCAGAGTTCAACTGGGTGATCTGCCATCCCGAGCTCGACTACAAATTTGATGGTGAACGCGGCGATGACTGGAGCCACAAACACGAAGAATTCGACCTTGTCATCGGAGGCACCATTGGGTAAATCTACTTCTCCCTCCATCAGAGTGTGATCCCAATTACCCTCTATAGATGTGAAATCTACAACTTCAGGTCCGGCGAATTCACTCGTCACGGAGATGGAGGATTCACCAATGTAAGGGTACATTATTTCAGCTTTGATCGTATCGCTCATTGTCCTTCTTAGTGGGCGTTCAACGGCAACGTACTCACCAGGGACCAATACGGTGCATATGTCGTCTTTGGCGCAAACTAAATAAATCAGGATAGAGGGAGAAGTTGTTTGTATACGAATACTGGGCTTGACGCAGCTCATGTCGTCCTTGGGTTGTTGTAAGGTTATGCAAATATTTACGCTCATTGTTTGGTACCTTCGCTTGAGAGGACAATGGGGCTCCGATTCTGTTAGCTCGCCCTGAGCACGTGCACACTCGAATATAGGGAGCCCCTTTCAAGAAATGTTATTCGGTTGACTTTCATCATGGTACTCCCATCTGTGCTCAACGTCCCAGGCGACGATTAATCGATATTTAATTTAGGATTCTTTCATCAACCTCGCGAAGCAGGGCTTTGAAGCGTACAAGAAGTCGAACGACTCCAATCGTAAGCACCATCGCAGCGGTATTGCATCAACTCAGGATCTCATATCATGGCGCGATCGTAGCGGACGTCTCGAAGACTGGTGGTGCTGAGTTGAACTCACCGGATAACAGGCCACCTCCAGGCTACAATTCAGGAGGATCAAGTGGAGGGTACAATAATGATAACAGCAGTTCAGGCGGTTACGGGGGAGGATATAACAGCGGTAACAACAGCAGCAGCGGTGGTGGTGGAGGCTACAGTTACGGAGGAGGAGGCAGCAACAGTCCCTCGTGTAATGTCTAACGCTCACGATGCTTGATGATAGCGCTGACTCTGCTTCTTTCAGTTAATCACGACGAGGTAGTCCGTAACGCCAATGAGCACGGATCAGGGGATAGCTCGCTGTTCTCTTCGGCGCTGAGCTTCCTTAACAACAACAAGGTATGCAATTACTACGGTCGACGTAATTCCTTCCTGGAACCGTCCTAACCGACGTTCGATCCTTCTAGGATGACCAAAAGAAGCCCGTCGACGGGGATGATGTCCAGCGGGCCCACAAGAAGGTCTACGAAGAGGGCTCCACCGGCGGACTGAGCGCAAACCTCCTCGGCAGTGCCGCTGCCATGCAGGTCTTGAAGAACTTCGTCGGCGGCTCAGAGAAGGCGCCCCAGAAGGAATCCGGGGGCGACTCCACATCGAAGCTCATCAGCATGGCCATGGCAGAAGCCACCAAGCTCTTCGACAAGTCCGGGGGCACGGCATCCGGAAACAAGCAGGATGCTGTCAACGGCGCTGCGATGACCGTTATGAAGCTGATGGTACAGTCCAAGTTCAGTGGCGCTGGGACGACTGGCAGTAAGGATTCGGGAGGATTGGGCCAGTTGATGGGCTTGGTGAGTATCGAGTATCTTAACGTTCGCAGCAAGGTAGATGTTTGCTTACTTGGTCATCTTCTAGGCGTCGAAGTTCATGAAGTAGAGAGAACTCAAGTAGTATCGGATGGAATGGACTATACTCAAATGTACTTTGTGCACATCAGAAATTTGTATCTTGCTTTCGAGGCTTCTTGCCTCTGTACTCTTCGCTGTCATCATGAACAGGAAGTTCCAACGCTTGAAATCGTACAATAAGAACGAGATCCAGGAACGTTTCTTTCCAATGGTACACAGCACAATTTGCGCAGTAGTTCAACGAAAGGGAGAATATATAGTTATAAATACAGACAGGTATAGTGTTTGTACACGATAGGGATATATGAGGGAAACGATACAATGAGCAGAGGGACAAAACAGCAGAGGGAAACAAGTTGCAGATCGAAAACAAAGAAAAGAACGAAGACGAATAGCAGAAAGTAGAGTAGCGATGACAGGGAAACCGGTCATGATCTTGCCTGCACAATCGACGGACCATGCGAGGTGTTGAAATTAAAATCGAACACATTGCCCGTTGACATACGCCCCGAAATCTGGTGAGTCGAATCCAGCAGTGCCAAAGCCACTGAAGCCTTGACTGCTAGGCGTAGTGAACGCAGCAGCATCGCCGAAGATATCGACAATATTCTGCACGGTGAACAGCGGTGACATAGGTTTAGCGTTCTTTGGAGTGTCGATAGAATACGATGTCGGTAATGACATCGTCGAGCCGTTGGGTGTTGTAGGGGTACTTGATGAAGCACTACTGCTGGATGACGATGATACCCTGTGACCGGAGGAGGATGACGCAGAAGAGGAAGCCCGAAAGGGAGAAGCGTAAGGGTGGTGACTTGGTCGGGGCGACCTTTGAGGTGTTGGATGAGATGTGGTCTGACTCTGCGTTCGTGAATATGGGCGTGCGACTGGGGGGCTGCCCGGCACACGTCGAGGAAGCTGTGGGGACTTTCGGCGGCGAGGTGTTGGTATTGATGTTTTGGGTAATGCGTTTACAGGTGGGCTGGTGGGCGCAGCTGATCGCGAGTATTGAGGCGGTGATTGGAACGTAAAAGCTGTTGTCGATGTTGCTGTTGTTGAAGTAGATGTTTTGGAAGGACCAGCGCCTGGGGAAGACATCCATGATTCGTATGGGGGAGGGGGCGGCGAAGGGGATTTTCGAAATGCCCTGTGTGTCGCACGAGGAGCAACAGAGGGATTGAAAGCGGGATGGCGGCCAGGACAAAGGATGGTAGTAATCGCACATGTCGCAGCAGGGCTCGTGTATCTCTGCTGGGGACGGGCGAGTTTTTTGACTGCGGGAGTGGTGCAATTCTACGGCGGCCTTGCTTCTGCGCGCCCTCGCGAACGTTCAGCCTTGCAAATAGATCTGCAAAAGCGTCGACGTCTCTTCGGGAGAGTTTTGCGGTTGAAGTTGGGCGTGTGGTGGGGGCTTGGCGGGCCCATGTTGGTTGCGGGAATGTGAACGCCGCGGGACGAGATGCGGCATCGAGGAAGGTGTGTAATTGGAGGACGTAGGGGGCGGGGTATGCAAACGGCGGTGTTGACGGGTTAAGAGGATCTCGCGCCGGCCGTTGTGGTTGTGAAGCTGTTGCTGCCGGCGTTCCCATCTCGCTATCTACACTACCTGCGCGAGAACTCGAAGTGGCGTTCAGCGACAGTGCCAAGGCCTCAATCCCGTCGCTATCGTCATCGTCGTTCTCTTGCTGCTCCATCATGAGTCGTTCGCCTTCTGGGCGGATGAGGTCCCCCATTGAGTCGCCGAGGGATTCGAAGGAAACGTCGGATGGGAGAGGGTCTGAAGCTCGGAGACGTGCGAGGGGTTTGCCCTCTTTTCGCGCTCGATTGCGGTGGTTTTGGAACTACGGGAGCTCACGTTAGAAAGGCATTTTAGAAGAGGGGCATCTATACTCACCCATACCTCAATCTGACGTTCTGTCATCAAGGATTTCCGTGCCATCAGAGCACGATCCGCCGCTGACGGATAAGCATTGTATACGAAGTATTTCTCGAGAACTGGGACATAATCCTGAACCTAATTGAGTACGCAAATCAAGGGCATGGGCGTAGAGAGGGACCAACATGATTAAATGCCGGCTTTACTTGCTTGTGTTGAGACGGTTTGAGGGCTTCCGTACGGAGTTTTTCGCACTGTCCTTTGGCACGGCGCAAGATTTCAGACTGATAAAAGGATACTTCTCGTATGTATGCTTTGTACACGTATCTTTGGAGCGAGTCGCCGAGCCCAGGAGAAGGTGCTTGCGCGAGTATTGTTGATATATCTCCGGAGTGAAAAATCCGTTCCGAAGCTCGTCGAAGTTGGTCGCATTTAGAGGAAAAGATATCGATCAACGAGGATACAATATATTTCGGGAGCCCGATGGCTTGGAGGCCGGGTTTGAGGTCAGGTAGTGGAGGAAAGACGAACGGGGTTGGAAGGGGTGAGTAGTTGTTGTGAGTGATAGGATTTTGAACCGTTTGGTTGGTCGATGTTTGCGCTGCTCTTCCGCTTATGTCGATACATTGACGGAGCAGACTCGCGATTTCTGGGCTAGCAACAGCCATAGTGGGTGCTGTACGATGTTCCACCCCTTCAGCGTATATAAGGTTTGTCGCTCAGTCCGTGGGAGAAACGAACAATGGGTGGGAAGGGTCTTCGGCATTGCCCGTCCTATTGTTCTGCGGCCTGTAAAGAATCTCTTCAACATTTGTCAGCAACTTCATTCATCTTTCTACCCTCCGCCCTCATCCTCACCTCATGACCATCGACATACAAGCTAGCCTGCACCGTGCGGAAGAAGAGCTGATTTCCTCCGTTGGTGGAGGTAATTTACAGGCACTTAAGGCGTTTGCATCCTCTTGGTCGACCTTGCACGATACTCTCACATCCCAAACTCTTGACACCGAAACCTCAGCACTTGCTTACGCCACTGCAGCCCGTGTTGAGGCTCTTACGTCCAGCTTCATGGAACTTCAGACGGGAATCAGCGCCATTATCAACGATGCTATAAATGACTCGATTGGTCTCTTCAATGAGCTAAGCCTCAGCGATCCTGTTGGAGTCGCGTCGCCACCTTTATGTTCTGCCACCCAGACACACTCGCCCTTGACTTCGCACCCCCCAGGTTCTACGCCTCCTTACATCGCACCTGCCTACAAGTGGCTCCTCAAGAACATACACAACCCGTACCCTACTAAGGAAACGAAAAGCCTTATCGTCCAAGCTACTGGCGCCTCTCTTGCCAATATCGATGCCTGGTTCCTCAATGCCCGCCGTCGTATAGGATGGACATCCATCTCAAAAAAGTACTTCGGTGGTTCAAAAATGGATACTGTTGTCGCAGCTTCTCGTGCACTTGGAAAGATTAAATCCAGACTGTCAGACGACCAAGAGCCGGCCCCTTTGCCAGCTAATATATGGATGGCTTTTGTGGAGATGGAGGACGTGGCGAAACAGTTGTATTCAGAGAAATTTACACGGAGTCGATTGGCAGGGAAGCTTGATGGAATGGTAAAGGACATGACCGACGGCGACAAAGAAAGACGGAGAGAAGAAAGGAGGGAAAAGAAGGTCGCAGAGAAAACAAAAGAAGAACGTGAAAGAGAGGGCAAGCGTAAGCGAGAGACGCAGAGACGCTGGACAGAGGCCAAGGAAGGGTACCCATCCCCGTCGCCCGAGCCAGAATCGTCGAAGCGGAGATTAGAGACCCCAAATTCTGTGGACAGCCAGGATGAAGAAGATGTGACACCACCGCTACCTACCGCGGGCCACAAGCGTGCATCGACGGAAGATTTAAGCGACGAGAGAGAATCAGTGGATGAGAGACCGGCAAAAAGATCTCGGCAAGTCGTCCATATATGTCTACTTGTGTCTACTGATTGCGAACTCTAGAATACTTTCATCGTTAAGTTCGTGCTCATCAGTAGATACTTGCTGCTCCTCCAGTCGACAAAACAGCTTTGAACCGATCCCATTATCTCCCTCATCGACGGCCTGTTCTACACCACCTCCTTCAACTCCTTCCGAAGATACTTCAACTTCCCTTCCTCAGCAGGATGCTCCACCTAAACGGAAGCGCAGACTCTCCGATGCCGATGCGGAGCCGAGACCCAAGCGCCCTATGCCACTGGTCAGACCTAGATTGCAGGTTGTCTCTGACCCTTTCCCCAAATTGGTCTCATCACCGTCACATTCGATTTCATCACCCTCTACGGTTGATAAACCTGCTGCTCTCGACTGGTCTCAGTTCTTCGACCAACATTTCATGGCAGTCACCGATGAAGTAGATACTACTGGTCCCCTAAAAATGGATATGTTCGATTATTCTCAGTTTGCCAACTACGTATCTAGTGGCGAGACGAGCGATAGAACTGATTGGGAGGCACAGTGCGAGCCTTTCAAAAGCAAAGGTCTGTCGTTTTCTACCTTTTTGTACAAGTGCGCTTGCTAACGGCTTGGACCATAGGCCCATTGGACCCGATATCGCAATCATCTAGTCCAGCGATACATGTCCCTTCACTCACCTTTACTGATTTCGATTTACCGGCTCCTGTCTCGGTTCTTCCTGACTTTGAATTGGACTTCTGCGCGACAATGGGTTGGCCATGCGTCGGCAGCATCCAAAGCAAGCCAGCACCGGCCGCTTCTACACCCGAGGACACCGAACTCAACAAATTAGATGGACTGTCGTCCTTGGTGTCGCTTCCACCGTATCAATCTGGCATTTCTTCTACGTCAGAGTCACCTAGCTCTGATGGCGCGGCCTTAGACCCTCTGGGTTCCATCGATTGGTCCTCTATCATCCCCCAGACTATCCCTCCTACGCGCCCAGTTGTATCCACTCCGCTCAATACGGCCTCGATTACACCTGTTACGATCAACCCTACATCTTACCTCGGAAGCAGTGCAGAGTCGAGAGCAGAGAAGCTGCGGAAATATCAAGAGCATCTAGCACAGGCGAGGCGGTTGGAGGCTGAGTTGGCGTTCGTATAGGCCAGCAGGCACCCGGATTTGAGTGTTTCTAGCTGAATGCCGGCCGTCTTCGGCATATCGCCGATTTTGCACGCTGGGGCGGTGACTTGGTGGGTGGACGACTCGTCGCTGCGTTATTACTGGCCATTGGGCGCTGTGCGCTGGACAGTAAGCGGCGATGACATTCGACACCATACAAGGCCAAGCTCCCGGCTGCTACTGCACGCCGAGGTGTTACCAGTCGTGCCATCGTGGAGTGCCCGCCTTTCGGAGGAATGGTTGCGTCGACGAAGTTCTATTTTACGCTTCAAGTTCTTTGTTCATCATATCATTATCACCTTGTACCATTTCTTTTCTCGTTTTCTGTTTTCCTTGTTTTCGTGTTTTCTTGTGCTCTCTTGCTTTGTTCACTTGTTTTCCCTGCTTATACCCTCCACTCGCACTATGTTCTTATACTGAATCTCATACACCCAGGAATCCATGGTTTATATCTCACATGTCATTAATGTACATCTAAAAGTTTACCCAGTAGACTAGTTTTTGCATCCAACGAATGTATAAAGTAGCACAATTGCGGTCAATCGTAACGACTGCTGTCTCTATTATAACATAAGTAGAACAGGACTAGTGTCTTCCTGGCAAACCCACTTCGTCCTCAATGCGCCACTGGCCAACCTCCTTCATCGCATCTGCGTCGCCCGTCTCTAACTGGGGAGAATCCAGCAGCACACTTACCATCTTCCACGGGTCCTTCCCACCACCAAACTTCAACACCTCGTTCTTATACTTCTCTCCCAGCTCTCTGTTCAAAGGGTCGTGTTCGAACACATTACGCCATACTCGTGAAGCGATCGCCCTGTCGAATAAATACGAATAATACGTTGCGCCGTACCCGAAGAGATGTCCGAATTGGGTTTGGAAGGACGTGCCGGGGACGTAGGGGATGAGACCTTGTGTGTTGTGCAAGGAGGCGAGGGCGGAGGTTGATTGAAATGAGGGGGATAGGACGGAGGAGGAGTGGTAGATCTGGTCGAGGGAGGCAAGGAGGATTTGGGAGTACGTGTCGATGGCGTGACAGGGATCTTGATGGTGGTTGCCGGCTTGCTGGAGCGTGGAGGAAGGGGAGGTCGAGGGTGACATGTCGAAGAGAGAAAGGACCGTTGGCGAGTTGAGGAAATGTTCCATTAGTATTGAGGGAAGTTCGACGAAATCAGTAGCACAGCGAGTCCCAGAGACGTTTTGGTATTCGGTACGCCCAATCATGGCTAGAAACGCAAGGGTTAATAAGGCTGAAGTGCTAATATTGGAGGGCGACCTACAGTGCATAGCATGTCCCATCTCATGGAAGAGCGTCAGGACATCATGCCATTCCAGTACGGTGGGTCCACTTGAAGTTGATGGCCGCGCAAACCCACACAATAGCACGACAAGCGGTAATTGGTAAACGCCGTCCTTACCGCGTACTCGATGCCTTTTCGCAGCTTCGAATTCCCTGGATACCTTGACATGCGGTTCAGCAACCTCGTACATACCATCCCCACTTTCATCGTCATCGTCAGTCCTTCTTGAACATCGGACGGTATAATGAGCCGCTCCACCAGCCTTCCCTCTCCTCGCGAACAAGTCAGCATATATCCAACCTACGACGCCAGATTCCTCGTCTACGACTTCGAGTTTGTGGACGTCAGAATGCCAAGTCTCTCCATGGGCTGAATCGGCCGGTCGAAAGGATATACCGTATAGGTGCCGAAAGAGACGGGAGAGACCAGCAAATACCGTGCCGAGGGTCAGCGGGGGAAGGTGTATAGGTGGAGCCGGGGGTTCGGGCGGGCAGTAGAAGTCCCTGTCCCAGGCTTGTATAACGGGGAAGGGAGGGGTATGCAGGTGTGCTTGCTTCCGCTGGCTTAATGTACGGAGAGCACTGCGGGCGTAGGGCCGCGTGTAATCCATCAAAGAATTAAGGAAATAACTAACGTTCTCTGCGAGATCAAATCAATCGGAATGTAGTTAACGTTCGGAGGAAGAGACATACCGGGTGATTTGGCCATTTTGTCGCCTAGCGTCATATGAGCGAAGCTCTCCTTGCCTACGAGTTGTGCAAGCTCGCCACGAGCACGCAATAATCGTTCCAGCAGCTCTATCTGCTGTGGTGTGCTGGAGTTCGCGGCGATATATAATTTTCGTCGGGGTTCTTCGGCGGGCGCAGAACGCATGATCATTTGCGCCTGGAGCGAGTCTGGATATACCATGAGGTCCCGCTGCGTAAACTGCGCCTGAAGCTGCAGCCTAACTCCCATCCCCTTGTCTTTAAGACCATCGAGTTCTGAGGGTTTTATTGCAGCTGGCGGTCGTGCAAAGTTCGCCTCCTTCAAGAACTCCCGACCGAGGACAAGGATTTCGGAGGAGAGGGAAACGAAGCGATTCCGCTGTGAAGGAGGGAGGTTGATAGCAGACTTCTCGAAGTCGTTCCAGAATATTTGAGCCGTGCTATAAGCTTCGGGCCCCAGCGAGTTCACTATTGACTGGTCTGACAGAACCGCCTTCAGAACCTGGGTGAATAGAACACACGTAAGAGAGGATCGATGAATGTATATTCAGGGTGACTACACACTTCATAGAGGCCAACATGAGTATTCAATACATTCATGAACTCGCATAATGTTTCATAGGCTTCGTTGGCCGCATCAACCCAAGCATGATCGGGATGCGCATTTCGCACCAGTTCTGCAAGATCTATGACGCTGCAAAGCATGTCGCTGAGCCGGTCCAGATTCTTGACCACCTTCATCAGCTCATCTCGAGACTGCCTGGCTCGCAGGATGCGATTCGTGAGCATTTGTGCTCGCACGAGAGTGGCTTCTGCGAGGGTGATCAATCCTCGTGGGTGAGCCAGTACCCCGTGTCCAAATAGACCGCTCGGAGTCGAAAACAACGGTTTCTTGAATGTCGCGGATGACGGCTGGTCAAAGACCGCTATGAGAGCCTGGTCATCAGGGGAAGGGGGAAGCGGTGTTGTGGTCGGACGGGCTAGCGTTCTCGATGAAGCAGAGATGTAGCGTGGCGAGTTCTGCTTGGCCACGAGGCAGCCTCTGAATCGAAATAAAGCCTTTGTGGACTTGGAGAGCGCATCTCTGGCTGGCACTGGGAGCATGAATGTCGAGGAAGGCACTCGTCCGAATGAACCCACCTTGGAAAAGTCGCGACCTCGGCCTGATTCCGGCGTCAAATCAGCCCGATCAGGGTCGGCTGATTAAACACTTCTCTGCCATTGGTCGATTGCAAACTCAATTACCTCCAGCAAGAACTTGGATAAAATACGTGACGGAAAGTGGATATTGTCAAAAAAATACCTATGGTACACGGTCTGTGTTATATGATCTATACTATTAGGGGTAACCAGTAAATAACATCCAGATAATGAGGGGGTATTGCAGCGCTCATGAGCCTACTACAGGTGCCGTCGAGGCGCAAACTTCCATACTTATGGCCTTGTTGTCGTCAACACGAGTCGGTGGAGGCGAAGAGACATGCGTGTCTCCATTGACCCCCCCGTTTGCGGAGGGTTGAACCGTATCCACACCGTTCGCTGCTGCGTCTACCCCACCGGGATCATTCGTCGTCGGGGCGTTGGGTATGGGCTCCACGGCATAATACCAGAATTTGCTCCTCTTCCGCCCAGCGACTTGCTCTAACGCAACTTCCGTGGGCTTGACCGCTGCCGCGCCATTTTTCTTCACCTTGATACCATTGGCGTCGTTTGCGGAGGCCATAGATGCTGACGAAATACCGCCAACAGAATTCGTGCTGACCACACTGTCTTCCGTTTTCGCACGCTTATATGGTGGCTCTGGATCGGAAGACGTGCTGGCATGCGCAAGCCGCCTGGTAGATCGCCTTTCACCGCGCCATTCCCAAGCATCTGGTTCTGCTTCACGTTTACCATTGACATTTTTAGCGGCAGTTCTCGTCGAACGCCGTGTCGCTGTCGAGTGCGCAGAGTGACGGGAGCCTTGGCCATTGGGTGTGTCGGACCGAAAGTTCAAGAAATCGTCCTCCTCGAACTCTTCGTCGTAGTTTTCGTCGCCTCGGTCGACATATTCATCAGCATCATCCTAAGTTCCAAAAATAACAAGTCAGCTGCTGCAAAAGCGTCCAAGAAATTCTCAGACTAACGTCACTGACCACATCGTTGCTGTAAACGTAGTCCGGCCGTCTCGTCTGCCGTCTAGTGCGCGTTTCCCGCAGCTCAGAAAGCAAAGTGAAGTTCCTCTTATTTTCAATCCGCTTTCTGACTCTTGAAACTCTCTAAAAACAAATCGTGGGTAAAAGCGGTAGAAAGCCAGATCGTGATAACCAACGGTTAGAAAAATCGATAATCAAGGCCGTCAGTTAAGAAATATGAAAAGATGCAAAGGAAAATACGTACAGCGAGCTCGGTGTCAATTGCTGGTATACGAGCCTCGAGGGCAGCAACGAGGGCGATATGGTTTTGCTCTAGCTTAGACCGTCTTTCGCCTTTCTTGAGCTCCTTTGGTGCAATTTCCTTCAGGCTCTCGAGTATCGCCAGGTATTCCTCTTTAGATGACGATACAGCCTGGAATGTGGCTGACATCTTCCATGGATTCGTTGAGACATAAAGTCGAGGCGAATCTGTGGTAGAACAGAGCTGCTGTGAGTTATGCGGACTTTAACAGAAGTTTAGACGGAACGGCATAGGCCGGCGACATGGCAAGATTTAATAGTTTGGCGTCCCCAGGCAAATACACGCAAATACAAGTTCACGGAGAAAAGGAACGCGCACAGACCATCTATAACCCAGAAACGTTTGCGATGCATATCCTGGCCGATAGGAATCAGTTGTATGCCATCTTGAGTCTTGAAATCGGGGTCGCCATTAGCAGCGGCAGAGTCCTTCTTCTTGTGCTTGTTGTGAACCACGCCCCAGGCGTGGTCAATAGTGGCTTTAATCTCCGGACTGTGACAGAGCTGCAATTCCACGAGTTGGCGTAATATTTTGAGCTATATATCGCGCCAAAGTGCTAAATGTCAGATTGAGCCTCTGGATGGAGGGGAAGACCACACACCTTGAAATCCCAATCGCCGGCGAAGAAACCACCGGGGAGAATATGGAAAGGGTCTACATTTATCTTGAGGGCCTCATCCCAGAACACGGAGCGCTCTGAGGATTTAAAGTATTCAGCCATGACGGTGCTTATTGTGGATGATATATGATCGGCTCTAGACACCCAACGAGGTCGGTTAAACGGCCGGGAACGGTAGACAGACTGTATGGGCATGCACTCACCCGATATTACGCGTTTGCGGTCTCAGATTGCGGATGAAACGCCCTAGGATGTCCACTAGTATGGGACTAGCCTCAGGAGACAACAACGCAGCTTCCAGGCTGAATGAGCCGCAAACACGTTGAGGAGAGTCAGTATGGGGCACTGCATTGTCAAGAATAGAACACTGACTCCATTGGAGACTCGAGCCCTTCCACTTTCCCCCGGAGATTGGTGAACTTGCATATAAAGGAGTAGACGAACATAGTCTCCCATCGGTCTGATGGATGAGTGGCAGTCGATGGTGGACATATGTGAGGCTTCTTCTCTTGCGCAGGAGCAGCGGCCATGTTGTGGCAGGTGCGCGACGCGGGATGATAGCCAGGTGGATGAAGGGAGGAAGCAAGAGTGGTTATATTGGTCACGTTTCCGGTTATTTTCATACTAGCGGGACAAATATGTTACAATAACACTTCAATTCATCCACGCGGTAATATACAGCAAAGCTAAACTGTACACGAGCAAAGGGGGCGCGAAGGAGGACCCGTAGACAAAGAACAGATATATTGCGAAGTGCGACGATGATACAGCGGGTCCGAAGGTACAAAACAGGTCTTAACCAGGCCCAACCTGAAACAAAGTGTGAATATCGACGATGAGCGGCAAGACCATTTGATGCTTACCTTGGGGATATCGTGGTGCTCGCTGAGTAACTCCAGATGTGTATTAAACTCGCTGACGCGGTCCTTGTGCGTCTTATGCGCCAATTTAGCTACCTTTTGGGCCAGCTGAAAGCAATAAATCAGCAAAAGGATAGTAGACAGAAAACACGCCTGGTACTCACCCTTCGTTTCTGGACCTCCTCGAAGCGTTCCTCCGCTTTGGTCTTGCGGCCGTTGCTGCCTGACGCAGCAGGAGAGTTACGGCCGCTGCCTGACGGGGATTGCGATGCCTTGTCCTCTTGGAACAACAGTTCCTTGACCCGCTCGCGCTCTGGGTCTGTAGTCGTCTCCTTCTGTTTCGACTTGGATTTTGATTTCTTCTTCCTGGAGAGGAGTTCAGCAGAGGCCATTGACCAGAGCAGCGAAGATATACTCACTTTTTCACTACTCCACCCTCCGTGACCCCACCCTTGAGCTTGAGGGAGCCCCCAGGACGGAAATCATAATCGGACATGGATGGTCGAGTGCAAGAAGCACATACGTCACGGGGTCACGTCTCGGCAAAGTCACGCCCAATCGCAGTTGTGCCCGACCCAAAATCTTTCTGCCAGACTCCCAAGGCCTTCCTCCTCGTTCTCAACCTTTCAGGCTTTTCGGAGGACCTCGACGGTCTACCCGCCGATTTCAGACGATATGGCCATCCTCAGCTCGCCGTTGCAAGTCATCACCTCGACGCCTCCAGTGACGCGTGGGTTCACTGCGGCTACCGTTGCATTCTCCGCCCTCTACGCCTGGTTACAATGGCATGGCGCTGGGCCAACGCCGTACCTTACTCTGCTGCCGGGATCGAGTTTGTTTTACCCATGGACGCTATTCACGTCTGCATTCGTAGAGACGAACATATTTGAGGTGCGTATCGACCTGTATTGTCAGCCGGGCCCCGCTAACGTATTTTTCAGTTCATCACGACAATGCTGTTTGTTCCAATATCATTGCGCTACTTGGAGCGTATCTGGGGTAGCATAGAGACCATTAAGTTCATCGTCGTCACTATTACCTTCTCCAATATCATCGCCTTCGGGTTCAACTGGATAGAATACTTCGCGTTGCGAAATGCAGACATGCTCTTGTGCGTACTTCCTCTTTTATTTATATGTTAGTATTGATTGATCCGACATCCACAGATACGGAATGCAATATCGCGGTCAAATGGCCCTCCAAATTGGCATACTCGTCGCCTTCACGCAACTCATGCCCGAGCATCAAGTACAAGTTATGGGTGTCTTGAAGGCTCGTGTCAAAGTGAGTATATTGCAATTCAAACCAGGTTAAGCTTGTTAACATAGGCGAGCAGAATCTCCCAATGGCGTACCTTACACTCTCCACCGTTATGTGCATCATTGGTTTTCAATGCCCATGGATCATCATCCAATTCGGATGGTTTGTGAGCTGGATCTACCTGCGCTTCTACAAGAAGAATACTGGAGATGTTACTGGTGGAATTGTCACGTACGGCGATCGAAGCGAGACATTTTCGCTCCTTTCCTGGTTCCCGCCCCTTGTTCAGTACGTTCACCACACCCTCCCAAGTAACTTGACCTTACTTTCAACGCAGCAAGCCCCTCGGCCTCCTTGGCAACACTGTTTATTCACTCGCCAACAAGCTCCACCTTATACCAACAACCCATGGCGATGTTGAAACTGGTATCTATACACAAGTACCTGGAAGCGCACGGGCTGAGGCAGAACGCCGACGGTACGCATTTAAGTTATCTTCGGCACCTGCTTTTGAATACTCACAATACAATCAGTGCAATGGCATTGAAAGCACTTGACCAGCGACTGGCAAACACTGCTTCCGCCTCTATGTCGCCTAACCCACAAACACCGGGGTCGCGACCGCCACCGGTTGCAACTCGCACAGAGTCGAGTGGCAGCGCTGTATCGCATACCAGTGGAACTGACAAGACCCCTTCAGAAGTAGATTCAGTAGACTTAGGAAAAGTGTGAAAGAACACTTCTGCGGAATTCTTTGCTATCATGAGCTGTACATACAGACTTCGATTCCAGGTTTCGGCTTATGTAATGGCATTTATTCGTTCATTCGTTCCACGACAGTCACTGCGAGCCCCATACCTAGCGGTATATACAGAGTGTCGCGTCTTTTGCTCTGAACCTCCATGTCGTCTCGCCCTTCATACTCTAATGGCCATGCTCGGCCTGGAATGGTGGCAGGAGCAAGATCCGGGCTCACACACACACGGACAACATCAATGGCCAAGTTGGACGCAAACGGGTACAACGTCGACCCAGATGAGATGTTCACGAAGTACTCCGTATCTGAAGTCAAGCTCCTGCAGCAGAGACTCCGGTGCGCGGCCTCCCCATTCCAGGTCGCAATCTTGATTTGACGATGCCGCAATTAGGGAAGACGCTGACGCGAAGCAGGAGGAGCTGAGGCTCATGGTTGGGTGCGTAGGCATATCTCGTCCAGCTACTTCGCCAGACAGACTTTATCTCGAAGCGTAGAGAACGATACCGCGACCTTCTCCAAGCGTCTACATCCATAATTTCTATTGCCAGATCATCGACCCGTGTCAAGGCGGCGTTGGAAGAGGCGAAGAATGTTATCCAGTCCCAGAAGCCGCCACCCGAACTAAAGGATGCTTCCCTTCCCGGAAATAAAGGCTAGTACATTTACTACGCGTCCTATTGAATACAGTTAACTGATTATCGACCTGTAGCTGACGCCCACCTTCAGACGCTGCAGTTGCTTTCGGCACATATGAAACTGCTTTTGGATGCCCCGGAGCACCTATGGCGGCTGATCGAGAAGAAACAGCATTTCACTGCTGCTTGGTTGTTTCTTCTATCCCGTGTCGTCTACCGCGCTCTGGTCAATGATGATGAGCAAGATGAAGACGCATGGCAACATCAGGGCATCGACGTTCCGGTGGGCTAACTATGGCAATCTATTTCTTCATTTTTAACAATCATCAAGGAACAATTTCCGTTGGTGCAACGGCAATGGGAGGCCGTCTCCCAGTTTCGGTCACAGATCATTCACCGTAGTACACTGTTTCTTCGCGAAGTGTCAATGCCACCTGAGGTCAGATGATATGGCAGCCTACATACAAGCCAACTTACATTCAGCGTTTTAGGACGCTTGCGCTGCTCTCTTGACCCTTCATCTACTCGATTCAAAACCTCTGGTTGAGACGTTCAACATATTCCTAGCCCAGCGATCGAGAGCACTGCGAACTGCTTCAACTCCTGCTTCCGAAGCGTCCTCCGGCAATGGACACGTACCAGCGATGTCGCGTAAACGCAACACTGTCCCAAAACCATCAGCCGTACACGAATACAAGCAGACGCTACGAGCAGTGCTGTTGTCAATTACAACTACTGTGAAGGCCTCCAGGATTATATACTTTGACAGCCCCAATCAACCGTCATTGCTCACCAGTGTACTTCGGTATATTCAGGCCGATTCTTCAACCTCTCAGCTACCAACCGTGTCGACTAATAGCGAACTCCTCCTCACGACGCACTCCCTATTAACTAGCCTCCCATCGTCAGCCCATCTCCTGCTATTACCCGAGAACCTTCGTTCTTACAAACCTTATGTTGACCTCTCCTCTTCCTCATCGACAATCCCGCAAGCCCCAGTTAACCAAAAGCTTCAAAGTTGGTTTACCAACGCTTGCAATACGTTTGTAAATGGTGCAGGGCAATGGATGGCAAACTTGCAAGAAGTTAAAGAGATTTGGAACGTTCGGACTTTGGTACATAATTGGATACGATCCTTGACGGGGCTGGAGAAGGAGGAATATGGGCAACTGACGCAGCTATTCGATGATATATGCCGTCAACGAGTGCTATCGATCTGGAAGACCTCTTTCTCTGAAACTCAAATGGCCTTCGAGCGCAGTGTTAGCGAGGCCGTGGTGACCGTCAATAAAAATCCCAGCCCGGAGCATCTAGGTGCGATTCCTTCATTTTACTATCCAAGTTTATCTAAATCATAGTGGCCAGATGACCTAGATTCCACTGGTTTTCTATTCCAAGCGCCTCCACTGCCCGTCCTCCATTCTGCGTCTACATCCCTCGAATCATTTCGGAAGTACAAGTCTCGCTTACAACAACAGCTTGAGTATCGCACAGCGTTGCTGGATGAAGTGTTATCCGCATTGGAGAATTGTGCAAAATCGTTGCAACGTGATCTAGCATGCATTCAATCTCGGGACAATGTTGATGCAAAGTGAGTTCTCCATTCCCGTGGCATATATATATGAAGTGGTTGCCACGGTGTCCTGACATCTTTTCAGCCCTTCTGCTCAGCATTTAAGAGCCGTTCATCTTTCTGAGGCAAACGGATTCTGTGAAGGAGTGGTGTCCATTTTGCAAGCTGCTTCGAGTGACGATAATAATGGTGCGCTTTCTTCATTTGTCGCTCTTCGAAGTTGACACTATTTACGCGACAGCGCGCAACGGCTCTGCGTTCATTGCTAGGATATCTGACTGGCTGTCCAACACACCGTCCCTACCCATAGACCTGGGTTGCCAGAGAGAGGAAGCCAACTGTATGTTTCTGACAATACTCATTGGTGCCGAAGACACACCTTCATGTTTGATTTCTAGCGTTCTGTGATAAGTTGCGCACCCTGAGCGATCAACTCGCAGATCAATGGAAACAAGGAATGATACTAGAAGTGATTCGTGATTATCACAGTTCTTCGACATCATCATTTGAATCTGTCGCAGGTCCGTCGCAGTGTTGGGTTTACCCTATGTGTGCATCTGATCGTCCTGACCGTAGTTTGGGCGCCGTCATGTAACCTACTGGATGCACTTCTCGCGCTTCAATCTTTAAGCCATCGCCTCAACGGCTATCGTAAAAAAGAGAGATACCAATCCGCTGGCGGAATGGTTTCGTTCATTCGTCTCTAAGCTTCTGGAAGATGAAGAACGAACACAGCGGCTAGAATACATCGCAGACTTAATGTGCCTACACAAGATTGCGGATTCCCGGTCGGAATGGGGAGACATTCAGGCAAGCCTGTCTCTAGTCATTGCCAACATTCGGACCAAGGTAAGCATCGTTGTCGTTGATTGATTCTAGCCTGACAACCCGCTATCAGTATCTCGATGCTGCCCCGTCGGAACAGATTCTTGACCAGAGTGTCTCTAGCTACCTCTTACGGGTGCAGAATTTGTTAGCGACGTTCCTGCAGCCGCCTCCGGCATTCATTCCTTATGCTGATGGCGAAAAGTTTGGGGGACTTCTTCCGCAAGGCGTCCCGTCGACCGATAAACAATTTCAGCCTGCATTCTCTATCGCGACACCATCGACTCGCTTTGGATTGCTTCTAGTTGGTGGCTCCTAGATAAGTATGGTACGGATTTGCATATCCCGCATACGCCTTCTATTTAGACAATCACTTGCAATCGGCTTCTTCCCCAAGGGGAGCTGTCACCTTAGGACACGTGAGGCCTAGCTACGAATGTTGCCGCATGGAATATGGAATATGATGAATCGAAGGTTCTGCGGTGGCACAATCTATCCGTAGCTGTACCAACGATGGGAGCAACATCAACCATATCCCATCAGGTTTAGATTGACATTCGCTTGGAGACTGCATTTAAACCGACGAGCTCTTGCAGGTTGCATAGTGCCATGCTGGTCATTGCATCCATTTCTCACCCGGATTTCGTTTGACAGCGTTTGCGACCGTGAAACAGGTGGACCGCGTGCGGCTCCAAACTGGATATATACCGCTTCTCTACCCTGACAGCCCGGTTGGCACCGCCCAACAAACTCTGCACCCACTGCAACGACATACCTATGCACCGTGGACGATAGCCCTCGGGCGTCCAGGAAGAGCTTTTGCGAAATATTCAAGCCAGGATGAATGGTGAGTCCCCTTCTCTGCCGGCTCAATATCCCCGGCAACTGATTGACCCGCTTCCGCCGTCATAGCGTCCTCCCCTAACCTTGAGCGTCTCGCGCCCTACTTCTTCGCTCTTCATCTCGCTGGTGGCCATATCGGGCTACCGATTCTCCTCCTTACCTTCATATTCGCAAAGAATGTCGTCCGCCATCCGACCCTCCTTAATTTCTGCATAACGTGGATCATCTTCTCAATATCATACTGCATTCGGTAAGCCGACGCCCTTGCTATTTAGAACATACAGCGGATCTGACATATTATACGTTCATTTCTAGGCTGTATTCATCCATCTACCATAACGTGGCCACAGATAGCTTTGACTGTAAGGTACAGGCGATCATGGTGCATGGAGCACCACCAATGTGTGTTAACTTCACTGTTCGTTCCACATAGCCCAAGTAGACTTATCGCGTTCGTGATCACAGGGCAGCCGTAGCTGGTTTATTCGTCGTCGTACAGGTGCGTCGTTTATTAGCTCGGACTTCTACGAGGTTCTGACTTGGACTAGGTCTTCACTGCGTTATACTTCCCATCCCCTCCATCACCGCTCAAGCCCCGTTGGCCGGCGACACTCTGGCTACTATTCGTATGTCTACAATTCCTCTTCATCACATCCAAAGCTGAACGACATGGGTATAGACACTGATACTCCCTTACGTCGCCTTCTGCATGTTTGCATTACCAACGGCGATCGTAAGTCGTCCGTCACTCTGATTCTAGCAGTCCAAATTGATTCACATATCTCACAGTTGATCGAACAATACCCTGAATCGTTGATATCTCTCAACGCACTGTACTGCACGACAGATAAGGAGCCCTTGTAGGTTTCCTCTGGCCATCGGATTTTGGCGTGGACTAATTGTCTGAACGTAGCCGTCGATTCGGGGTGCCTATGTTCTGCACTGTCATCCTGGTTCTGGTTATTGGTCTGGAGCGTACGTGGAGTCGTATCGTCATCTTTTATCCACAGCTTATCCCTTGATTGGGTTATAGTTGCTATCGGCGTGCGATACTGCCTCATCCGGTCCCGCATTTCAAGGGTGTTCCCGCTGGCGAATCGACAAACGTCGGCGTCTATGTGTGCTCGCGTCGGCATTTTCAATGCTTACTCGATCATTACATTGGGGTACGTCTACTTCCTTTTCACCTGTAGAACGCCAGTTTAAATTCTTTCTTTTGCCAGTGCCGGGATATTCTTTTTGTCGGGTACTGAGAGCCCGTGGCCTTTCATGGTTCAAGCAGCATGTACATTGTTCCATTATTCAAGATTGAACCCGTTTGCTTACTAGCTAATGACAGTGCCTCTAACCGCCGTGATAGTCTTCGGTACGCAAAGGGTTAGTGCAAATGGCTAACCTACTTTACCAACACCTAACGCTTTTCTAGGACTTGTTCATCACATGGTGTTTCTGGAGGAAACATGATGTGCAATCATTTCGGGAGCTCGACAATGATATCCCGACTGGCCGTCCTATGTCTCTGCCAGATATCGAGAGCATGAATATTTCGTCCACAACCATCACACCGGGTTATACGACGGTGTATGGGTCGCAGCACAGCCTGACGTGACCAACGCTTCCAGGTATCGCAATTCGCGGTTATGGAACGCTGCCTTCAGCCATTACGAGCATGGCCCCAGACGCTAAGTCTGAGCTCGGCCGGGAGTGCTTGTGCGTTGGCGCAACGGGATGATGGTCCTTAGTAGCAGCGAGGCAGTCAATTAGTCAATGGGATGTTGTTGTGGGGTATTAATGATAGAAAATGTATTAAACCAAATAGCATGTACAGAGCTGGACGCGATAGGTAGACCTGCAAAACTATGCACCACCACTGAAGAACCATATGAGACGAATGAAACACAAGCCACGAGAGCCACGTACACTAGAATGTTGTTTCTGCAAGTAATCGTTCAGTGAGACCATTCGGTGGTTAGAC
The DNA here is from genome assembly GCA_029467805.1 of Pleurotus eryngii var. eryngii. Lineage (NCBI taxonomy): Eukaryota > Fungi > Basidiomycota > Agaricomycetes > Agaricales > Pleurotaceae > Pleurotus > Pleurotus eryngii. The sequence goes on from SZVJ01000018.1 coordinate 2,123,137, forward strand.
ATTAGGAACACGTACATTGGGATGTGGATGAGCTTGACAAAGTAGCCAATGAATCCCATGATGCCGAACCCAATTGCGACAGCTTTGCAGATCTGCGTGAACTCTGCTCCTTGGTTTAGTCCTTGCCCTCAAGCCATATTTCAATTCTGCAAACCTTTTTGTGAAGGCTTCGTGCAACGAGTGAGGAACTGCAGAAACCAAGAGGTCAGCTGCGAGAATAACTAGAGAATTTGTGGGACAATGTACTTGGTTGCCTTCCCGAACGAACTGTTGAGGAATCTCAATGAATTCACGAAGTTTGTCGGACATGGTAGGGTACAAAGGAGAGTGAGGAATGGCGTTGGGTTTCTGCTGGCGCAGGTTAGTTCACCTTGGTTATGTTTTCCCACGGTCACTGAAACCACGTCGACATTTTCCGCTCGGCGCTCATTCAGCTCGCCACCAAGAACACGCATGGGTATGTTACTGTCAAATCCCTTTGCTGGCACTCAGGCTGATGAATTTTTCGTTTGTGACAGTCTTTCATGCATGAATGTACCTTCGTGTCAGTCTGAGACGCATCGGACGCACAGGCTATGAATTTCACACTGCCCGTTCCGCGAACCATGTCAGAAATATCGCGATTTCAAGACCTACGCCAGAAAATAGGACACAGAATTTCAGGGTGCTGGTAAAGTCGCTGAAGGCCGCTGCATATGCAAAAAATGATATAGCAGACATCCATGCTTCATATAAGGCCCTCGTTAAGGCACGGAATAATCAAAGTCCTAACGAGGACGATACCTCTTCTGCGATTCTCACTCCCGACGACCTCATCACTGTGATCGACTCTCTGGGCTCTTCAAAACGACCAGCCGACGTTTCGATTATCTCGGGAATTGCGGACGATATACCTACCGTCTTCGGGATTCAGCTTACGACGGGTATTCATGATGCATTATTGCGAGCCTTCGTCCGCAATGGTCACATTCAGGCGACGTGCAATTGGTTACAAACCATGTCTCGCAAATCGGGAAACTTGAAACCGTCCAGAAACCAATGGCATTTCTTCCTGGAGAACATTGAGAACGGTACACTCACCGAATCGTTCAAATACGTGCGCAACATAGTTAAGGTCCACATGCCTGCGTCCGGATGCAAGCCCAACAACGAAACCTACAAATTTCTCATCAGGGCACGGTGCGAATCCCTCAAATCTTCCCATTTGCATACCATCGTCTTCAAGCCCTTAGTAGACGATATGAAGAGCGACGGTCTACCCTACGATTCTTCCGTAGCGGCTTTACTTCACAGTTGCTGCGCCGAGCTATGCTTCCCTCGGCAAGGCGTTGAAATTGTCCAGTACTATCTTGCATCATTTCCCGACACGTCCTTCTCGGCGGAGCAGAAAGAGCAGCAATGGAACGAATGGCTATCGTCCATCGCCCGGGTTAGCGGTATCAAGGCTGCTCTCAAATTCTTCAGGGAGCTCGAGAAGGACGGATGTACTGCCTCTCCTTCGACTCTCAAAGCAATAATCCAGCATGCTAGGTCATCCAAGGATATCACCTTTCTTGAACGCGAATTGAATCTCCCTGCCACGGCCTCGCACTGGTCCATCCTCATTACGAATATTTGTCGGTCGGGTAATATGGCTGCCGCTATCGCCACATATAACGACGCCAAGTCTGCTGGTGTCACGATTGATGCTGCCTTGGTCGGTCCCATAATTAGGGTCCTCTGCCAGAGCACATTTCTACCACCCACAGACCAAGCCATCGACCAGGCCTTGGCAGTATACCGCGAGCTTGCGGAGACCTCCCCAATTCAAGTAGAGAATACTGGCACTCAAGACGGCGAAACCTCTGTACGACATTCCCATGGACCAGATACGCAGATCTACTCGACTCTACTCCGAGCCCTTGCCGTTTCCCCGAACACCGAGCATTTCAGCAAAGCTGTCGGCCTCCTCAACGATATGCAAAGCCGTGGTATCTCTCTAGAGGATAGCATCGTCATTACCTCGACGATAGTCTTACTCATGCGAAATTCACGAAACCTCGACCAGGCCTTCAACTTCTACAGGCAGCTTTGCGGTGGCCTTGATGCTAAAGGCTACGCGATTGTTTTGAACGCGTTCTGCAAGCTGTCGTTCAACCCTCGGGATCACGTACCTTCTCTCCCCAGGTACTTTCAGATCGTCAGTGACATGCGACATGCCGGCCACAAGATGACACCGGAAGTCTACACCATCCTTCTCCGCCAACTTGCCATCGTCGGAACACGTCTCCAGCGACCCGATTCACCACTTCCATTGGATATTCTTCCGAGGCTGGTGACTGCCGTCCGACGTGTCCACGATCACATCACCCTCGACGCATCCATTTCGCCTGATGCCCACTTATTAAATCAGCTCATGGACACGTATCAACGCCTAGGGTGTTTCGGTGATGCGTGTCGGGTCTGGGAGATGATGTATCTATCCGGACGATTTGACCACGTTGGTGTCAGCATCATTCTGGATGCATGCGGGCATGCCGGGTCGTGGAAGGTAGCGAAGCAGGTCTGCCTGCAGCTGTCTAGAGACAACTTCCTCTTCAACCAACACAACTGGAACACCTGGATAGAATGCCTGTGCCGTTTAGGCATGCTCAACGAGGCCGTCAAGATCGCATGTTTAGAGATGGGAAAGACCCAAGAAGACATTGCTCCCGACATCGACACAGCTCGAGTCCTCATGTCTTTCGCGCGGAAGTCCGGCCAGCAACTAGAAGTAGCATCTCGGATTGAGCGGTATCTACCAGGACTTTGGGCTAAGCTACCCGATGATATGCGGACAAAGTGATGTATAAACTAGATAGAAACCCCATGTAAGTACAAAATAGAGAGATCGACTTGATAATGATACAATGTGCGTGCGTGGTTGAACATGCTAGAAAGATAAAATTTTCTAGAGTAGAAAGTCTAGTGGAGCAGTGTTCATCATCTAATGTCTACGAGCTATACGAGGACTCAAAAGGGTCATGAAGCCAATTCTTCAACAGAGGGGCAATCGCACTAAGGGGGTAGATGCATCAGAAACAAGGAAGCGACGGCCAAACGCGGTACTTACAATTAGATTGAGATCGCCGTAGGCTATGATGCGTTCGGTTACTAATGTTTCGATGCATCAAAAAAAGGTGGATTCACCATCATCAACTCTGGAAACCGTGGGCCAGAACTTCTTTTCCAATAACCAGGGCGCTGGGTAGGCTGCATCTTGACGAGAATATGGTCTGTGGGTGTCGCACATGAGAAAATAACATGAAACATGTTGACATATATAGCCTACCTCTTCCATTCCTCTTCAGGCAAGGCAATGACATGAACGGGATGAGGAGCGTTCTTCAGAAGGTTGTTATCCTTGGGCATCTTCCCAGTGATAATATCTTCGGCTTCTTGACGAATTTGAATCATGGCATCACAGAACCTCAAGATCTGTTTGAAGGAGTTGCGAGGAAGATATTTGATTTACATACCTATCAATCTCTTCCAAGGTTTCAGATTCGGTGGGCTCTATGAGCATACACGTCGATATAGGCCATGAGCAGGTGGGAGGATGGAAACCATAGTCCTGTATCAGCGATATGAGCTCACTAAGTCTTGTGATGCGTTCTATCGGACCAACCTGAAGGCGTTTCGCGAAGTCGGTGACTTTGAGTCCGGCAGCCTTATCAAACTCGGCGAGATCTATCAACAACTCATGGGCAACCCGGTTATTATCGTTTTTGTAACGTAAGCTATAGTGGCCAGCGAGGCGGTGGGCCATGTAGTTGGCATTTAATAGGGCGACGCGGGAAGAGTCGGCGAGTCCTTGACCACCTAGCATCTTGATATATGCCCAAGAAATAAGATGGATCGAGGAGCTGCCAAACGGCGCGGCTGAGACGGCGTTGATAGCTTTGCTATCCTGTTGTTGGGCGAGGTAAGGATGAGTGGGCAAGAAAGGCGCCAAATGTTCCGCAACACAGATAGGGCTGTTTTAATGTCAGTTACAGCTCAGAATGTCCGAAAGAAACTGTCTTACCCAACACCTGGACCGCCACCGCCGTGAGGACTACAAAGGCATACAATGGGTAACCCTTTACTAATAACGTTAGACCAACAACTTACATCGCAAATGTCTTATGAAGATTCATATGGCAGACGTCTCCACCACAGATAGCAGGATTTGTGGAACCAATTTGGGCATTGAGGTTGGCACCGTCGAGATATACTTGACCACCGTTGTCATGGATTATTTGACAAGCCTTCATCGAGTGGTTAACAACTGGAAGAGACGTCAACGAGAAACATACCGTTTGGACGCCTTCTTCGAATACACCGAAAGTAGAAGGATAGGTAATCTGCAATGCATTAGATTCGAGTAGGAAGAGGAGATTGAGACTAACCATGAAAGCTGCGAGATCGTCCTTGTGTTTCTCAGCCTTTGCCTTGAGATCTTCCAAATCCAAATTACCATTCGCTAGGGCTTTGACAGGAACGACCTTCAATCCGGCCATGACAGCAGACTATTTAAATAGTATTTAGCGGCTATCCACAGGGCGGCAGAACTGGCTCACGGCGGGGTTGGTGCCATGGGCACTGAGAGGGATCAGGCAAATGTTGCGATGTCCCTCGCCGCGAGATTCGTGGTAAGCGCGAATGACGCAGAGACCAGCATATTCACCAGCAGCTCCGGAGTTGGGCTGTAGAGAAGCGGAATGGAAGCCAGTAATCTTGCAAAGATCGTCCTCGAGTTCCTTCAACATTTAAGGTTCAAAAGATGCGGATGGCACTACGTTTCCACCGACTGACCTTAATGACGGTGAGATACCCCTTGACTTGATCGGCGGGAGCAAATGGATGGACGTTGCTGAATTCGGGCCATGTTAGCGGAATCATGCTGCTGGTACTGTTTAACTTCATGGTGCAACTTCCAAGAGGAATCATGCTGTGGACAAGCCCGATATCCTTCGACGCTAAGTGTTCGATGTACCGCATCATTTCTGTCTCCGAGTGGTGTTTGTTGAAAACCGGGTGAGGCAGGGCGTCAGTAGAACGACGCAGGTGGGAAGGGATGGCGACTTTCTCGGGCAAGGCGAGGGACGACCTTTCAGCCGGGGGAAGCGAAGCAGCGGATGCAAAAACGTTGATAAGAGCCATGATATCAATAGGTCCAACGCTTTCATCAAGGGTAACACCAACGTGGCTATCATCTACTAGACGAAGGTTGATGTTCGCGGCCATGGCCGTGGCATGTACGACATCGGATGTACCAGTGACGGCAGATACGTCGAGCGTGAGGGTGTCAAAGAATTCGTTGTTGATCGACTTGTAACCATAGCTCTCGACCGCCATTTTCAATACCTGCGTTAATGCGTGAACCCGCTCAGCGATACGCTTGATGCCTTCGGGGCCGTGGTAAACAGCATACATGGCTGCCATGTTGGCAAGAAGTGCCTGACTCGTACAGATGTTGCTGGTCGCCTTCTCGCGTCGAATGTGTTGTTCGCGTGCTGATGATACGATCACGTGGTAAGCTTTAAGGTTAACTCAATTGAACTGTGAGACGTACTCTGCAAGGCCAAACGGTAGGCAGGACGCCCTGTGGCATCTTTACTTCGTCCAATCAGTCTCCCGGGCATTTTACGTTTTAACTTGTCTGTGACCGCAAAGAAGGCCGCATGGGGACCCCCAAAACCTGCAGGAACACCAAAACGAGCTGAATTTCCCAACACGATGTCGGCACCCCATTCTCCAGGAGGTTTAAGCATCGTCAGAGCAAGAAGGTCCGTGGCGCACACAACCAAGCCCCCAACGGAATGGACGGACTCCGTCAGAGCGCCAAGATCTTTAACAGTGCCGTTAACGTCAGGGTACTGAACGAGAACACCGCAGAGGTTTGCGCGAAGAGCATCATCAGACAGAACCCGATCAATACTTCCTGTGACGATATTGATACCGAATCCCTTTGCACGAGTCTCAAGAACCGCGAGAGTTTGTGGCGAGACCCCAGAATCTACGAAGAAAGCCCGCTTCTTGTGGTTGGAGTTGACGTAGGCCATGACCATTCCTTCGGCAGCAGCGGTAGCTTCATCCAATAGCGATGCGTTCGCGATATCCATAGACGTGAGAGACATGACCATTGTTTGGAAGTTGACGAGAGACTCCAAGCGCCCTAGAAGGCCAATTACGCCGTGAATATGCAGATGGGGAAGTTACGACATACCTTGGGCAACCTCAGGTTGATACGGAGTGTATGGCGTATACCATTGGGGGTTTTCCATGACCTTGGCACTATAAGTGATGTACTCGCAAACAAAGGAGCTGATACTCACGTTGCGCAGAATAACCGGAGGAACCACAGCGTTATGATAACCCATCCCAATATAGCTCTTAAATTTATCGTTCTGCCCACCGAGTGCTTTGGCTCGTCGGTGGAGCTCTGATTCGCTGAGTGGTGGAATTGTCCCGTTGGTCACCGTGTTTTCGACACGAATCTGCTGGGGCACCGTATCAGCAATAAACGCGTCGAAAGAGTCGTATCCCAAAGCCGACAGCATCCGGGATGTCTCATGGTCGTCGGGCCCGATGTGGCGGTCTGGAAAAGTATCCAATGGAGCGAAGAGAGACGAGATTGGCTTCAGCGACGCAAAGTTTCGCGTTCGCCATGGCGTGCGACGAGCCCGGGGTACGACAAAAAGTCTGACGCCTGCAGACCACCGCAGGGCAGACATGGTGGTTGAGGATGAAGAGGAAATGAAGGGATAAGAGTAATATAACTCAGTAAAGAGGAGCTAGGGTCATGCTTAAATGTTCACCGAGCCGTTCACCGAGTAAATTTGCTTATCGGAGTGGTGGAACGATGTTTGATAGGCGATATCTTGCGTAAACCCAATCAATTCTTGGCTCTGAGCGTTCAAGACAACAACGAACATCGCGCTATTCATGCTGCTCGCTGATAAGGATGACGAGCTCAAAGTCCACAGTCGGCGCGCCAATTGCCCGAAACGGGTCAAGAAAAACTTTTTCACTGGCTCGGAGCAACGGCACCCCGCCTTCCCACCGTTTTACCCTGAATTCTCCTTTTATGGCATCAGTGATAGTCCATCAGCGCATGCATATCGAGCAAACGTCAAGACATCGTCCAGCTGCTTCCTGTAGCCGAGATTCAGCATATTATCACGGATTCAATGGGATCCAGACATACGATGGTTCGCTGATCTCCTGCTCAGGAGTTCCGTGTACCCCGTCGCGATTCACTTCGCCTGCTAAAACGCGCAGGGCTGCCTTGGCGGACCGTGCATCTGCTGTTTGGATCTTCTCCTCGTAGTATTGGAGAGTAGAGATAATCCGACCGAGTCTGTCTACTGGTACTTCCAAGGAGTTCGAGCTTCTTCCCAGCAATTGCGGTACTGCGAGCGTTTCCTGAAGGATGATGAGCTTTCGAAAGCATTCTGACGATCTGACTAGTTCATACTAAGTCGCGTGGATTAGTACGTGTATCCCCAGTAGATGCATCAACCTACTATGAACTCGTGTATCAAGCGAGGCGTCGGCAGAAAATGATCTGCTCGATAAAGTGACAGATAGATGCACAAGATGGTCTTCGCGATGGCTCAGTTGATTTCATGAACCCACGATGATAGCTCTACTCACTTCTTTCGATAGTTGCTCAACACCTCCTGTAGTAGCCAAGCTATCTTGCTTTGTCACCAGAAATTCGAGCAATCCACAGAGGGCTCGCCATAACTCGCCCCAATGGTATTCTGAAGGGAATCAGTTAGAGGGACGACATGGGTATGGGTGTGTGGGGTAAATGCGAACCTAACCGAGTTTGCCCAGTCTGTAAATACCATAGGACCCTGTAACAAATCCGAACAGTAATTCTGGACACACAGTCAGCAAAATCCTTTATCCCATGAGAGGCAGCCTACAAATAAGATGCAGTGTCTAATCGTTTATGCAAGTTATGGCGCAGCCAAAGGACACAGCAGTCCAGTATTGAGCACAATGGCGAGGAAGGTGCATTGATTAGCGGTAACAGTGGTTGCCTCTGGCATTTATCAGTCGCCCATCCCAGACCATATTCGTGCCCGTAACACTCACTTGTCGACAAAGTCGAATAGCCTGCGGGACAGAAGAGGTGAGCGACCCCAAAAGGGCTTCGTTCTCCACAAATGCCAGCAGTACACTGAGACACAGATTGGCGTACGCGGCGGCACGAGGTGAGGCGGTCGACGAAGCATGGGTGATGAGATATGAGGAGAGTGTGAGTATGGTTGATGGTAGGCGTTCATGGTTAAGTTTTGATGTACCCGGCACCTCTAGATCTGGCGATAGATAGTCTATTAAGACTGAGTTGAATGTTGGATTTGTCCTTGTGAATTCAAACAGCAGGAGTAACACCGCAGTCGCTTCTATGGGCCTATGTATTAACGCGCTTAGATAACGCTATTACCAGTGGGGTTCAGCACTTACAACGACTTGAATAATTCCCGCGGAGGGTCCAGAGGCTTCGACGCTAGTGCTCTGTCTGGTCGCATGGATACTACCATAGACGCCAGAGTCGATGTGAACGTAGGAGGTGAGTCATCAGAGACCTCCTGGTAAGCTCTGAGACGGCTATCAGCACGCCAAACGGTAGATGCCGTCAAGACACTTACTTGATTGCAGCTTGGAGTGCAAAGTTTGATGCCCAACATATCTGGCGAATGAGATCCTTGTCATCGGCTTGCCGTATGCGCTGCAGATATGGATTGAGTTTCGCTGCATCGGACTTGTGATAGTTGGCGAGCAGAGCAAGCAATAGCGATGCTTCGAATGTGAACTGTTCGGTATCGGGTGTCTTGATAAACTACAAAGACGACGCGTTATATAACGATCGAGATATATGAAAGCAAACGAATTTGGACGGACTGTTACGATAGATGGAAACAAATTACGCCTCAGAAAGTATGCTCCAGGACTCAGCTGCCCGATGCCGCACATATAGATGAGAGCAACCTGTAACGCTTGATGCCTAACTCTTGCTGAACATGTTGAGCAGCACTTCTACGATCAATCGCAATCATGTACGTAACACTCACCAGGAATAAGGGTATCCACTATGGTCTCCTCGATAAACACGACGAAATTCTGACAATATAATGACATTCAACACCACGCCCATTCCGAAGGTATCTGGGTAGGAGACTAACCATAAAGTACTCGTCACTTTGGCCAACACCGCCGGCCATGATTTCCATGACTTCCCAGCCAGACGGGTTCTTATTGAACATACACCTCAAGCTAATTTGCAAAGTCTCTAGACAATGCGCCCGACGCACATCCTCCTTCTGAGCGGCGTTAAACTGCTTCACACATCGTAGGAACATGGTGTTCAGGAGAGGCTTTACAAGCTATGGTCAACCAGTTGCACTGGTCTACACTGACGGCGGTTTGTGACGTACTTTCAAGTAGCCGAGGTAGGTTGCCTTAGAAGGTTCATTTAACTTCTGGAGAAGGAACGTTCGATCAACGTCCAGAGAGAAGAGGTGGGAGAAGAAGGCGTCCTCGGAGTCATTTGGGCTGATCTGCGAAGGCTTCGATCCTTGTAATAGTTTGTCGTAGATGGCTCTGAACTTCGGGGTCAATGAAAATGACCGCCCACCGTTCATCGGCGTCGGCGCGTGGGATGTAGCAACAAGGTACAGAGGTATGGGCGCCTACAATTATTTACCCTAAATCGAAGATGTGATGAAATAGGACCACGGTCATGGAAAGGGTAGACTAGTGTCTATCATCTCAGTAATCCACGCCATCAGAGTTTCGTCACGAAGTTGGACCTCCTTCATGAGATTACAAACACCAACGAAGGCTTTCCTCCCCTTCCTAGCAGCCTCCTTTTCACGATCCCCAGCTACCGACACCGTAACCTCGTCATCATTCCCCTCGACAATACCGGGAAAGCCAAAATGGTCTGCGTCGTGCCGTGGGGCAGCTTCCTCGTACGCGAACGACGCTCGGAACAGACTGCGGATGCACAGGAGAGAAGTCAAGGCCGTGGACGAGGGATCGACACGCGGGGCTTTGTAGGTGATGACAGCATCTCTCGCAGGTGGGAGCGGCCGCGTCGTCGGATTGGGTATGGGGTACTGCGAAGTTGCTGACGGTAGAGTGATGGTGTCGCTCTGTGAGGCATCCTGCGGCGCTGGTTGGGAACTTGCGATGTGGGTGAGACAATGCACTCGGAGGGCCGCGGCGGCCAATGGCTTTTGAGTGCATTTCGACCATTTACAGGGCGAAATATCCTGGGCCTTCAAATGCTCGAGTAGGTGGTCGTATAGCTCCCTTGCTGATTTAAAGGCGGGTGTACCGCACGCCGAGCGGTCCCATCGACATTTGAATTTTTCTGCGACGACAATGTCCTTCCTCCGGTCTACACCTCGAACGACAAATCTTGCAGGGTTGCCCGGGAGTACCATCGCCTGGCCTTGAGGAAAGATCAAGTTGACATTCTTAATAACCTCGGACGCTACAAGGAGGGGGAACCGATCTTGAAACTGCATAAAAATGTCTTTGTAGAGGTTCCAAAACTCTACTTGAGTAAGCTCTCCATCTTGCTTAGCGACGAACATGGTCTTCATCCTACAGTCAGCAGAAGCATTAGTACCGGTCTGATCGAATTATGAGGGATGGAATACTAACCATTCGTAACATCTCTGTGGCTCTGGCATTTCAAGGAGAGCGTCTAGTTCTTCTTTGGTAAGTTCGTGGTCTTTAGTGATTACTGTTGTTGAAGGTGTAGTATGTACGACGCCGGAAACATCATGCGTTAATGTATCAAGTTCGACTTGGTCAGCGAGAAGTATGTTGACGAAGATTTTCAGCACGCCTGAGATCTCCGGACGTAGCAGAAAAGCAGTTGACATTGCCATGTTGGAGAGGTGTGCATATAAAAAGTTTAGACATTCATCCACAAGTCCAATATCTTCCCGAAAGAGCGGAAGATAACGAATTGCCGCGTCGATGGATGGCGCGGAGTCCGACAAGTTAGAGGCATTCGCTGGATTGGATAGTAATATCGAAAGTGCAGAAAAGCACCCCATGATCAAAGAGCGGTCCGAGGATCGTGGTAGAATAGCGTTCAGCCGGGGTATTGGGTTTGGGGATGACTGGGGTCGAAGAACTACACTTGGTCCGATGATTTGCAGTAGGTCCAGTGCGTAAAGGACGAATTCTACATGCGCATCCAACGTGGGATCCAGATTTTCCAGGAGTTTAGTTACCAACGGAAGTGTCGGGACGGTCCACAAAAAGTTCCTGCGCATGAGCTTCGTTGAGACCAACAGACTTGAGAATGTGCAAGCACTCGATTGCATGCCGTCTTTTATTGGCTGCTTGTGGGTTCGGCGCAAATAACGAGGGGGTATCATTAGTGGCTTTGTATCCCTCCTCAGCATACCACTCTGGCCATTCGTAGAGTGCCTCCAAGAGACTCGGGATTCCTTTCACCGTAAAGTACTCGTTGGTAGTGAGCCGAGATATGCGATCCAGAGCCCAGTTAATTTCTTCGTCTATACCGGACTTTGCAGCCAGAAGCATTCTGTTAGAGTGCGTTGGTTCCATGTACCAACCTAAGTAAAAACGTAAACAACTTATTTGAATGAGATTGCGAAAAACATACGTTCATAATCGTCAATGACTGTAGAGGTTGTGCGCGGTTGTGGTTGTGGTTGCTGCTGCTGCTGAGCTGGCCTGTAGTATGCCTGCTGCACCTGAGCGACCCGAGGGGTCAACATTTGAGGATTGATGCTCATGGTGATGGTAGTCGCGCTTCAAGCTCTGCTCCGACGCGTAAATCTGACATCTGACATGTGGGGTCACGGGGTCAAAGAGTCTGATCTTCCTCAAGGTCACGAGGTCCAAACCTCCTTGCTCTCAACGTTCACCACGATGGACACGCCGCAGAATCCCTTCTTTCTGGTTTCACAAAATCTTCGTTCTATTGGGGCTCTAACAGTGGACGCGTATCTCAACAATCTACCCAATGACTGCCTCGCAGACCTGCGAAAGTCCACTCAGGGGAAGAAATCTGAAGGCAGTCATCCGCATGGCATCTCCCCTATCGCCCGCCTGGCACAAGCCTGTAGCCGTGCGTTCAGCCTACCAAATCTCATAAACTACGAACTTCTAGAGAAGAATGACACGACTGGCATTCACTGGAAGTGCATCTTGACAATTAGTCGTCCTGACGGCCAAGCTCGTTCATACCAGACGGAGTTCGTTCATTCACGCAAACAGGATGCTCGAACCGGCGCGGCGAACGTCGCCTTGCGGCTGGGTGCCATCGAATTCATCACTTCCTTCGGTCGTAATTCGGGTTCACAACGTGAACCGCGCGATACTCCTGCCCCTGTGAACGATGGCGCCAAGACCATCAACTACGTCGAGAAAATCGAATCTCTTTGCAAGCAATGGCACAACGAACAGGTCTCTCCCCAATGGACTCAGTTCATGATCGTCGACCAACAGAATCGGGGCTCAGGAGCGGCTAAATATGGTGCTGCGTTACGCGTTCAACTTTCCCCTCATCTACTGCAGGTTTATTCTACCGATGCAACTTTTCTTTCTTATTCGGAGGCCCAAGCCTCATGCGCTCACGAAGCTGTTGACAGTGGTGTGCTGGAGTTCATCCGGTCTGCGAGTAGCGGAACGTCCCAAGAATCGCATCTGGCCAGCATCCCTCCAGCCCCAAACGACCACACGAGCTTACATACCTTCTTTGATGCTCTACCCAAGCCTTTTCCCGACTTCCCAGATCCCCATGCCAAGACTGTTGCTGAGCTCCCGCGTGCTCCTGTAGCCTATGTCAATAACGCTCTTCAGTCATGTCGAGGTGCCCGTTTCAGTGCACAATACATTTGGAATAGTGATTATACCCACAACCGTGAGCACATTGCCGTATATCTCAATTATTTATGACATTGTTCCGTTGCAGTCCACGGATGCCTCCTTCGTGTCAGTCGATCGAAACATACCAGGTCCTATTTGGTGGACCCAATCTTTCACAAACGCAATGACGCTAAGTCGGCCGTTTGTCTGTTGGCTTTTTCTCAGGGTCTCGGTTCGTACATTCGCTCGGTGACGGACGAAATCGAGCGTCAGATTACACCAGCAATGCGCAAAGCCGTGACAGAGCGAGTTCTTTCAACGATATCATCAATGTGTGTCAAAGCATCAAAATTACTCCACGAACCTGTCCAGGCGTATGAATATCGTGTGGACAACGACGGTACGTTGGTCTCTCGTGGAGATGCATTGTATATATAACCGGAACGCATATAGCTGTAGGATGCACGCTGAAACTGCCCCTATTGGTCACTAATGATGCCAAAGCGGGAGGGCAGAAGCTTCAGTTCAAAACATATGTAGCGGACAGCGTCTATGCAAGCAAGGCAGACGCCAAGATTGCAGCTGTATGGCAAGCATTCAATGACGACGACGTCAACTCCGGGTTTCAAATCTCGTCAACAAATCCTACCGTCAATGGACCAAAGGGGAAGCGCAAAGCGGCTGATGCTGAACTGGAGCCAGGTGAACTCGACCCAGAACCATCCACCTGTTCAACCAAAGCTTCCAATCGACGGAAGCGGCGGAAGCTGGCTGTTGGTTTGCACCGCGTGGGCATGCAGAGCGACGATGAGGATGATGGTCAAACTGCACCTTCGAAAGTAAAGGATGTCTCACAGGCTAAGTCGACGCCTAGCGCAGCTGGGCCTTCTCGACCGAAACCATCTACATACAAGTCTCGTTCTGCAATGGATGCAGGGCGACTTGGTGGAGATAGTCAGGCTCGAATTAGGTCCGTTGACGCAAGGCTCCTGAGGCTGACGCCGATTCCCATGTACCCTGCGGGTCCGGTCCCGATGTACCCTCCACCTATGGTCCCATGCTACAACGTCAGTCCGCCGAATTATAGGCCCCCTTTTCCGCATGCACGCAGAGGAGACCCATACGGTGATACAGCCTCGAGACTATGGACGATACCATACCCTCATCCCCATATGCCGAGTATGAGGGAAGATCGTCACTATCAACAACAAATGTACGTCCCGCAGCCTCCACGACCAACGTATATTGGCCCGCCAGCCAGTGCGCCAGCGTATCCAGCCAGTAGACCACAATGTAAGCGTCGAAATCGACCGTGCCTACTTCTACTAACGTCACTACTCCCCACCCGTTATACGATAGTTATGGGTTCAGAAGTGGAAGAGGGCGAGACTAGGGACTGGACTTAACTCCCCCCTACACACGTTATCCTCTGTAAGAATGTTCACTTGTATCCGCCACGTTGTACAAACGCATAAACGGCGGTGCTGGTCAATTGCATCCAGAAATGAAAGTACAATAAAGATGTCTACGCCAACGAAATACCCTACGCGCCTCATGTGTTCATCCTTTCTACCCAAGAAGCACCAAACACATCATCCTGTGGATACATTTGGCGCAGCTGAGAGCTCAGCAACATGCGCCATCTAGACGGATGCGGGTCGACGCCCTCAAAATACGCCCCGAAGTCCTTCTGAAACTTAATACACTGCAAAACAAATTCCGGTGAAGTCAGTGCTATGGGTTGAATGTTTTCTTCCGGGACGACTGAGTACAAGAATGCGTAGGTTAGAACATGCATAGGCGTTGACGGCAGGGTATTTGACGTACATGTCTGAAGTACGCCTTGACTGTTCGCGGTGATGGAGAGCGATGAATAGAAGGGTTGGTGTGTTCCCCGTGACAAGTTATCTATCGCGTTTCGGTCTCTCCACTGTTTGGACATTGTGCAGGTGGGCTGTCGCAACGCGGATCAGATATACGGCTCCATGCATTACCGTATACACATACCTCCCACCCAATGATACAACCGTGGTATTGGTACTTGGCGTGGACGAAGAACATGCCGACGAAATATTTGACCTGCGGATGCTCTAACCGAGAACGCCTTCGGGCTCGGCCTTGGAGGTACTCATCCTGACCTTGTTGGTACGCAGAGGTCAACATCTGTCGAGTTCCATCGGGGTGCAATATCTTGGCCAGAGCGGGGAGTACAATGTAACTATCCAGTGGGGATACAAGGGTGGCTTCCTGCATGAGGAAACGCACCAAACCGGGCTCCCCCGTCATCGCAAGGGCAACGCAAGATGCGGTGTCGACAGCATACTGGATATCGACGGTATATTCTCGTGCACTTTGTGAAGAGTGGTAAATATTGCGGCTTGCTCTGACGAGCATGTCTAGTCCATGTGCCGTAAGGCCCGCCAAATTCCAGGTCTGAATGCCTTGGAACTCGGATAGATCGTTAGATAGGATTGCTTTCGAGTGGGAGTTGAACACGTCGACGTAGAAACCGTCACCATCGGAGAAGGGGATGTGAGCGAGAACTCTTCCGGGGAAGTTCACCGGGAACGCTGTGATACCTATTCTTCTAGCAAGGGATACGAAGATATGGACGAGGGAGATGGGGATCGTCCGCTTGTGCGTGGTCAAGTAGGCATGAGGGAAACTATTCATAGTTAGAGTGAAAGCACCACCTAAATCGACCGATCAGTTATGGAGGATTCAGCGCTCATATACGGATGTAATGCTACCTTCCGCAGGTCCAAACCCTTCGTCACGCATGAAGCGACATATACATTCGCACGTTTCCTTTAGAAACTCAGGCGACGGCGTTGATGGGATTGGAATACCCTGAGATTTGACATATTTGAAATATTTCGTCCCTAATGCATCCAGATGGGAGGCAAGCTGAGACTCGTTCAATAATCAATGCTGCATCACGAAGGAAGTCAGGCCCACTGTGTACGGCGAGACTCCAAAGAATACCGAGAGGGTATTATGACTCTCCGTGAACGAGACCGAAGTCGGTGAAGCTACGAGCCGCTCCCAAACTCCAAGAGCATGAAACTGCGCAATTGTGCGAAGTAAATTCTGTGCCCAGTAGCCCCGAGTGAGTGAGCGCGGCTTGTCATTGCGCACAGGATCCTTGATGATACCCAGGCATTTCTCCGGCATATTGTACTCCACCTCCAGTTCCAAGACATCCCAACACTCGAAATCCAATGGTCCCTCCGTGTTCCAGAAACTCTGCCAGTTGGTGCGTTCACAGACAACATTGTCCAGGCATCGTAGAGTCCTCTTGTCAATTCGTCGTCTCTCGAAGTATTGGGCTTTCCAGTCATGGATATCCGCTGGGATTGGAATCGGCAGGTGTGTATAACGTTTCCGATAATGTGTTTCCCATATTATAGGCGAGGAAGCTACCTGGCGTAGGACAGAGTTCGTCTGGAGGCAGTTTACAAGCGCCTTGACGCTGGCGTCGTCGTGAGCTCGTCTTGTGGGCGGGAGGTGAGACAGAATTTGGACGTAGATGTCGTACGGCAAAGAGACAGTCATGATTCTAAAGCAAGTGGCAAGCGAAAGATGATCTAATCTAAAGGGCGCCTACTACAAACGTCCACGATCGTGCATTGGCAAGGAGTACTGTTACACTAGAAGGAATTGTTATACCAGAAGGAATTCCCGAATCCCAGAAAGAACATTGTCCCAGAAATTCTGAATGGTATCTTCCTCGAATCCATTCTCGTCGTACCCAAAACTAACCCACAACTTCCCAGCAAAGGTATACGCGAACAACAGCATTCCGCCGGGCCGCTGGCGAGATCCCGTCGTTAGCGAATGTAATTGGATGTCCGGGTATGCGCTATGTTTATACATCCCATCTAGGTTGCCAAGGAGCGATAATCCTAAGGTTGCGATCGATGGTGGTTTCGAGGATTTCGGTTTGTTTGATGCAGGCGGTGCTTGCCATGTCCCATTTGCCTTTGCATCGTCTTCCTTCGCCCAGTCTCTGGCACGCTGACCACGTTCAATAGACATTAGTCTGCTTCGAGACACAACCATGCGGCTTTTGGCTGCCTGGGAGCTTTGATCTTTGGCTGAACGCGCCCGATGCCAGAATGTCTTGTCGACATTCGACGAAGGTAAGAACCCGGGTAGCGTGACGTTGAAATATCCGACGGCGAGGAACCAATAGGATTCGTGTAACGATTTGTTTGCGATAAGATAGGGTCTCATGTTGAGAGCAGAGTACATCATCCTGATGAACGAAGTTAAATCGGCGTAGATATGATTGGTCGGCTCGATACCTACATGGGCAGCTCCGGATTCCCTTTATTTAGTCGAATCCAAGCAATGTTGCAGATAGCGAACATAATGCTAGAGATGGAAACGCCTCGAGCCTTACAGAGCTTGAGCATTTTCGCTGTCTCGGTTGCATCGAACGGTACTGTAGGCACGATCGTATGTCGCGACTTGCCTGATGTTCTGGGAAATGCATGTCCCCCCTAATACACAAGGGCTTTTCAGTTAGCTGGGCACGACAATAAATATGAATAGACCTTACAATTGACTTTTCCTGATTCCTCGCGAAGTCGATCTGTTCAACAGCACGTCGGAACCTCCCGCCGACAACAGGTGGAAATCTAGCCTCCATCGACAGGGGAATTACAGAACACTGATCCCACATAACATCAGCCACTAATCAAAGATGCGACACGCTGAGGAATACCTCCTCCGGGATCTGTTTCCATCGCATGGCCCATTCGTCCTGTATGATTGCTACAAGTTCATCATCGGACTTACTGCTTCCAAAGAGGCTAAAGTAGTCGTTGGCGAACTGATGTAGGGCCATCCCATCGCCGAGGAAGTGTGTCGCGCATATGATCCACTCACAGGCCACGTAAGACTCGATTTGTTTGGCGGAGCCTGGATCCGGTGTAAGAGGGGGACTGGGGAGGGACGTGCCAGCATCGTCAGGTACTGAGAAATACAAATATGACAATCGCTGATTGGACAGTGTCCTCGGGCCATTTAAGAAGGAGTCAATCAGGTCTAATTGAGGCCCGTTAGTGATACAGCAAGACATTGAATAGGTGGCGCAAGTTACTCACCGTCTTTGCTACGAGAGCTTGCGTCGAAGTTGTTCCTGGCATCTTCCAAGGCATGTGCTACCGAAGCGGGGGGTGTGAGCCTAAGCAGGCAAGCGTAAGTCGTGGGTCAGAGACCACATGACTTCCTTATCGACATACACGAACTGTATATCGTCGTAATTGCGCATTTCCACACTCGACATGAGGAGGGGATGCCTCATACGAAGGATAGCCCATACAAGAACTGCACGTTCACGGGGTGCCACCCCTTTCGGCGCATGGAAGCCAATATGGAGGTACCTGCTCGTCCGAGGTAGTCAGTAACGCAACCCGTACCGGAAACTCGGAAAGACGTACATGTCGTTCACGCCATTCTCCCGAGATGGGAGGAAATACGACGACTCGCTGTCACTTAGAGACCTCGCGAGCAGGGGCTTAGGGGCAGTCTGTCCGGATAGGTCGATGGGCGTGTTCGGCTGGTTGAACTGCTCATCGGAAGTCAACGGGGGGGGGTAAGGAGAGAGCCGGTAGCAATGGTCATTGTAGTGGATTTGTCGCAGCTGGACGCGGGGCGAGTTCCTTTTGAGTCTCGGCATTTTACAGCACCAAGTGTTCGATCTCGAGACAAGGGTACGGCAGTGTGCGACCGTGAGCAGGGCAGCCTTGTCCGTCAGCCCGAGATTCTGATCATGCTTGATCCATGCTTTGATGCACGTTGTTCCTGAAGAATCTGAATGCCTTCATATCCAGTCCAATGAAATCAACGGCCCCCGAATCAGGACTTCAAAGGATTTGTATCACCACACGCCGGCACCACGATCAAGAGTGTCACTCGGCATGTTGAAATTTGAGATTCAACGTATCATTGGGAGGTATGTAAACCTGTCAGTGCCGGTCACCTGTTAACGTGAGCCGAGTTGCACGTCCGAAACACAACCTCGAGTGTCGTTCCGTAACACTGTTCCTCGAATGTCGCGTCGACTGTGATAGATCGATGATAAAACAAAAGGGGTATGCGTAAAACCAAGTGGAACCATTTTACCACTGCATCAATGGAAATTCTAGGTGTCGCAAAAATAGGGCTTGCACCCTGGGCCTTGGTGGCCCAACAATAATATTTGAAGAACCATGCGTGTGAGATAGGTCCGACGGTACCTGGCCGCAAAGTTATCTCAGTCAGTGTCAGAATTGTCAGCGCGGTCGCGGTTTGGTTCGATGCGTTCCCTGATTAGAGAGGCGAGACCCATGAGTGCACTCGGATATTAAGCGGGAAGCAACGGGAAGCCAACGAAAAGAGGGAAAATTGAGTAAGAGTACAAGCGCGTATGAGGAATGTCCGCGTGAGGTGCTAGAGTGTCCAATCCAAAGCCCGAATCTATGTACAACATAAAAACGATGGGAATTTATTTGTCTTCTTCAAGCTTCTCGGGAGCTTGCCACACGACCGTCTCGACTTCTGATTCCGTCTTTGATGCCGAAGCGCCGGATTCAATATCTGCGGGACGTCGTGGAGCCTTTGCGGCTGTCTCGACGTGTTTTAAACCAAGTGAAGAACCTAGTCGTTGGGCGTTTGTTATGAATGATAATGACGAATACAAAATAGCAGAACTTACAGCGTTCCCGCTAAAATGATTATGATAGATATGCCTCGGTTGCTGTGAAAAACAATCCATCAGAATGGATGGAAATGGAAACTGCTCACTATCACCTACACGGTGAGTATGTCGTTGAAAATCCAAACCCCAAGGAGGGTCTGTAACACCGATCTTGCAGCCTGTTGAACAGCATGATTAGATAGAGCGGCGCGCCGAACGGTACCACTTACGCTAGAGAACATGTGTGTTATCGGGCTGGTGACTTTGATGCTGAGCAAACCGGCGATACAGAGCAGGAAACCAAAAAAGCCCGTTACAAGAGTTCCCCATAGGAAGACATTGCTATTCCAATCTGCGGTTGCCGTTAGTGACTGCAAAATCGCAGGCTCTCCCCGGAATAGCACGAATGGGAGAATCATGATAGCGGAGCCCAGGTTGGTCCAGTAGGCAAGCTGAATAGCGGAGTTGTTACAGTAGGGTAGGGAACTCTTGATGAGGACGGCATGGAACGCAATGAAAAGTGAAGATAGGACACCATAAATGAGCGACACGAGCGAAGGAGTGGCTTTAGTTGGAAGAGACGATGAGGGTGTGACACCGCACAAGAATCCGAATGTGACAAGAATTGCAGCAAGGATGACCTTCTGAGAGGGCACGCTCCTCGTAACAATACTCGACACCAATATTGTAAGAGGAAGATTAAGGCCTCTAGCAATCTATAATACGTCATTTCAGTATTTAAACTCAAGGTTCCCAGATGAACGGCTCAGCGGACCTGGAAGAAGGACGCCTCTACGTCGCGCAGACAGAGGGTGTTGAACACCAGACCGATAATGTTCACTGCAACGACAGGGAACAGTTTCTTGGCGACATCGAGCTCAAGTTTAGGGATTTCAATCCGCTTCGATGCCAAGGCCGATGCATGCAGGAGAACGACTGCAATGATGAGCTGAATGAGAAGGAACATCAGGGGGATGTCTGGCGAGCTATTCAGCACGGCCTTGTTCCTGCATCGATGTCAGCACGAGTCTCTGGGACGCGTACGATTGCGCTTACACAAACACCATCTACGAGCTATGTCAGTACCTTTGCGAGCCACAGAAAATACGCTACTCACCACCAACGCTGCACACATATAGAAACTGACCACCCCCGCAACCTGGAGAACTGTCGCATCGTTGTTCGTCGAGTAGCCTGGCATAATCGCGGTTGGTACTTACAAATCTCCGGTAATTTGTGCCGGTGTGGTATTTATACTGGACGATCCATCCGCCGGGCTGCCCCAAGGTGCATTCCGAGAGCTGAGCCGAGGTTCTGAACCTCCAGGCAACACGGCACTGGGAAGATCACGGTCCCCAGATCCCGTCAAAGTTATTTGTCCCTTGTTTGTCCCTTGTTTCTGATAATTCCAGGAAAGGAAATTCCAATCCTAGGGATCTAGGATCGATTGTGTAGCCCGGCGTTCAATCATGTAAATACCTACGCCAGCCCGGAAATGGGGAAAACAAGGACAGATCTATTTCTCCAAAGTGGCAACTGCTACAACAGGGACCGGCGACGAGTCCCCCCTCCCCCTCCCCCATGTCCACTTCAGAAGAACCTCTGCTAGGCGGCTCGGACTACGACTCGGGCGACAAGTCCCTTCCCGAGTGGCGACCTAGCCGTCTGTCACCATCAAGAACGAGGCGCTACTTCGTGGCCTGCATGTCCTTGGTGTTGGCGGCGCTGGCTGGTTTCTTGTTTTTCCTTTGGACGATGCGGCATGCGCCGGGTCTCTCTATCACCCCGGAGGACATTCCCCCTCCGCTCGTAGTCCTCCCTTCGAATTCTTCACCGATCCTCGAAGTGAATCCCCTGGACCCTTTATTATCTCTGCAAGGGCCTCCCACGGCAAGCTTCAGAGGTATGAGGTCGTCCCCGCGTCCTGAAATATGGCCATTGACTTCCAGCTAGACAACTTGCGACCGGAACTTCAGTATATAACGTCGTGGCCATCAGCAGGCTGGAGTGAGTCCTCACCTGTGCCCTGCCTTACCACGCGCTGACATGCCGTAGCCAACGATGTGATGACTTATGTGCGCAATTATCCCCCGTCTATGTATACCAGCCGAACCTAACATCAAATCATCTACCAGGGAAACCTCATCTACCTTGCCCTAATAACTGACCGCATACCTGTCATTCCTATGTTTACACCGTCTCACATCGGCGGAGCTGTACCACCTATACCATTTGGCGAAGTATTCGACGTGCCACGGCTGCGCAACCTTCTCGACCGGCCTGTCCTTGAATGGCGCGAAGTCAAAGACACAGCAAGCGCGACCGTCGACGATATTGGCTGCTGGAACCTCTGGGAGTCTGTTCAGTATTACGAGCACCGTCCACGTGGTAGTTCAGTGCCTACTCACCTCAAACTTGGTACGTCGCCCCACCCCCCGCTGCTTCCCTAACCCGTTCGCTGACCATTCATTCGCAGACATCTCCTACACTAAAACACCCGACTGGACAAAGCGAATCCCCAACTACGAGCACGACAAAAGCAGCACCTTCTGGAGCCTCGCCAGCCTCGCGTTCCCTGAAACCCGAGCCAAGAATCTCGTCGCACCACTAGAGTCCCCCGAACACCATTTGTCGCTGCCCCCCGATGAACAGATGTTGTGCTTCGACTATTTGTACTATGTTTGTGCTCATGAGGTTGGTGGCGTTGCCTCGTTGCGATGGCGTAGAGGATCGTTGGCTGATCTCGATCTAGGCTTTCGAATGGGACAAGGATTATGGCCCTGCATGGCGATATGTAGGGCAACACATGAGGTGGACCACTGCACTGCAAGGCCTGGCTGATGACTATGTTCGGGCTACTATCGGCGTAACGGACGAGGACGAGCCAACGCCTCCAGTACGTACCTATGTCTCTTTACCTTCTCTGGTGTTGCTTAACATTGCACCTCTTCATCATCTAGTTTATATCCATCCACGTACGACATGGCGACTTTACGGTGTATTGCGGCGATCGCCCGGTCGAGGAGTGTTTTGCTCCAATCTCGGTCATAGCTCGCCGTGTGCAGGAGGTCAAGGACGAACTAAAAACGCGCAAGGGCCTCGATGTCCGCCATGTTATTATGACAAGCGATGAAAGGAATACAACGTGGTGGGATCAGGTGACGGAGCAAGGCTGGCTGCAGGTTAACCATTCGAGGACTGCCGAGCTATACGGGGCCTGGTAAGTGACAATCCAAACCTTGACGCTACTTTGGGGGTGCTCCTTCACGAATCGCATGAGGCTAATGGTTTGATGTCATCCGCAAACGTAAAGGTACCCTGTGCTCATTGACGCCGTGATTCAATCGGGGGGAATGGGGTTCGTCGGAACGGACACATCGACCATGTCAATCCTTGCGCTCCGAAGAGTCCAGTCATGGCGAGATGGCGCGACGAGGATGTTCAAGTGGGGCAGGCCAGATTCGGATGATCATTAATTCTGCCTCACGCATCCATGCGCTTCGATCTACTCTTCATTCATTCAATCATTCATTCAAGGATTTCAAGGGACTTCTTGAGCTATATATACTCATTACATGGACGCAAAACGTAGTGCGACGCGTGAGCTTTGTATAATAGGCGGTGTACATGCCCTTAGCGTATGCATACGTCGTAGATGCATTATTACAAACTTCAAACTATCATTGTACTTCTCTATGAACCCCTAGTGGAACACCTCGAACGGCGGCGTCTCGCGTGCTGCTTGATGTACTCCGGGTGGCTGACACGAACACCTTGGAATGGCCTTCGAGCTGAAGAGCTGAAAGTCACGCGCAAGTAGGCTGGGCTGACGGGCAGGGAGATGCAACGGGAGCCGTGCTACCCCTCCAACAGCTTTGTGTTGGATACGATGATTAAGTTCATGGGCAGTGTGACTATATATAAATCTAAGCAGAAGAGAATCGGTGAGTTAACGACGACGAGGGCGATTCATGACAGAGTAGATGCCCTGTTCAGGGCCAAAGCGAGAGACTATCGCTATCAGATAGTGACGCATTGGGCGTGCGACGCACGAGCTTCAATGTACACTGGTCATATCCTGGGAGGAGGGCCTATACGTCGTAGATACATATTAGTGCTACAAGTATTATTAATTGTCACTGTACTTCGAGTCCATGAAACGGAATATCCGAGTCTGTCATAACTTAGGTCGTTACTCGAGTATCGGGTTCACGACCTCGCTTTGGCTTCGATAGTCGCTTGAAGCCATGCTCGGCTAGAGCGTTGGTGACTGAAATAGCCGAAGGGATGACGACGAGGATCGCAAGGATCTAGCAACGGAGAATGTCAGATGAGGGCCGATGGATCATAGCGGAAGGCGGCATTTACCTGTCCAAATCCCCACTCCTTGACGGCGTCGTCGTCCGACGAGTTGAAGACCATCAACAACTCCGTTGAGACGATGAAATACACGAGCACCATCGCATAGAAGATCAAGATACCAACAAACATGGGATCGAGGTCCTTAGACCAGCGGCGCTTCTTGGAACGGCGGCGTGTGGCTCGCTTGATGGACTCTGGGCTACTGGTACGAGTGTCTTGAGGGAGTTGGTCAGTCGATGAGTTGAAATCAACTCGTAAATGTGTCGGGCGGGCGACGACGGGTAGGTGGTATGCAACGGAAGTTGTGGAGTTTCGGACTTCCGGACTATTCCCTCGCTGTCTTCCTTGGTTTCGTTTCAGATACGACGATCGAAGTTCGTGGGCAGTAACGTAGATATAGACCACAGCGAGGAGGACAGATATTGCGATACCCGCCAACCGGCCAGAACCGAGGGCGGGAGCTCGGATAACGAAGAATACGTATCGCAGGAGGCTAGAGCATTGTGCCTCTGGGCCGAATGTCTTCGCCGTAAGCCTGTATATTTGATGATTGGTGAGAAGGTTGGGCCAACGCCGTAGGGATATACGTACCACATGTAGAGAGTTAGGGCCATAGACACCAGTGTTTGCAACATCGCAACATATTTGACGTGGTAATCCAGGAGTTTCCCCCGTCTTTTTGCTGCATCGGGGTCTTGTTTGTTGTTCTTGGCCTTCTGCCGCGAGTAGCTAGCAAGGGCTACAAAGGCGCCAAAGTTTGCTAGCCTTGGCAGAAGAGTTAATACACGGTACGCAATGTGAATTCTTGCGAGCCCACCAGACAAGGTTTGACACCTGCAATGCCTGGAGCAGGGTCAATTTGCTGGACTTGGCCTGAACTATAGCAGCGATCTGCAGGCCTCCACTAGTGGCGATGAGGGTGTACAGCGCACTCGGTGCATCTTCCCAAGAGCGATCGACGAGGATAACTGTATGAAGTGGTCAGATCAGACGGCAATGGAGTACTAGTGGAGACCCGAACCCAAAAGAAATGTTTGCAGATAGAAACTAATGCGAACCCCGACACCGCTGATATCTGGGTTGTTATTGAATGCGACTGTGCAGTCATTGGCGAACATGATGGTTGGGTGACTGCAAGCCGGTGGCCTTTGCTGGGGAAGCCATTTGGCCTTTAGATACTGTTGAGATTATCTTGAAGATAATGCTGAGGCTGTACGGGCTGTAGAGCTATGCTGGCCGGCATTGTCATGAGACCTGGAGCTTGATGCATCGATGAATACGGTCATAGTGATGGTACGGAACCAAAAGCAGCGGGCGCTTAGCAATCCTCAAGACTCTGACTCGACACCGACGATCGTTCCAACCGCAACATCTTGGTGCAGCATATTTCCCTGCTGTCACCTGCACGAATCTGACATTTCCTTTTCCCCTAGAGTCGATGGAGCGGTAACCCATGCATTTTCACATACTCGGAATTGGGCCAATTGGCTCCCTGATAGCGTACCATTTGCGCCGAGCTCTTCCGCCCAACCATGCCGTTAGTCTCATCCACAAAAACCTTCGCCAGAGCAGGGAATCCATCTCTTCCGGTGGCACAGTATCCGTGGAACGCGACGGCCACGTATCTACGGCCGTAGGCTTCCGCCACGAAGTCTTCGAACAACCTTATATACATGCTCAAACCCAGAATGAGGACCCAAAAGCCACGGAATCACCGTCGTCCAGCCTATACGAGTCGGATGAATTCATAGAGTCACTTATCGTCACCACCAAGGCACACCAGACAGTGCCAGCTATCCGGAGGCTCCTACCACGCATCTCACGCGATTCGACCATTGTCCTTCTGCAAAACGGCATGGGTGTATACGAGAAGCTAGCTTCGGAGATATTTCTCAACACCCGGTTGCGGCCCCATTTCGTCCTGGCCTCCAACACCCACGGTGCGTTCTTCAAGAGCATGCAGAAAGTAGTCCACACCGGTGTAGGTGCCATCGACTTTGGCATTGTCCCCGATATCAATGGCCGCGACTACGAAGCCGGGTTCGCGAATGGCAACAAGCCTCACCCCCACGACATCATCCAAGCTCAGGAGGACCCCGCATTCCCCCACTATCGCACCCTTCGTAACACCGTCGCCGCCCTGCTAATGCTCAAATCCCTCAACACGAGCTGGAAACCCATGGCAGACATACAAGTCGCCATGCGCCGTAAACTCGCCGTCAATGCAGTTATCAACCCCCTCACCGCGTTGATGAACTGCCGCAACGGCGATCTGTTCAAAACCGAGGCTTCTCTGCGCATCATGCAACGCGTTTGCCAAGAAGCAACCGACGCGTACACTGCTCAGTTACGCGCCGAGGCGGAGGACTACCTGAGCAAGCAAGCCTCGCAAGGTGCTGATGCCGAGAACATCTCAGTCGGTACCTTCCCTCGTGGCTTGACGCGTTCTGCGCTACAGTCCGAGTGCCTTCGCGTCGCCGAGGTGACCAAGGGGAATATTTCTTCCATGCTGCATGATGTTCGGCGAGGAAGACGGACGGAAATCGAGTTTTTAAACGGGTACTTGGTTGGCTTGGGCGGGAAGCATAGGGTCGAGATGCCCGCTAATATCATGTTAATGAACCTCATTAAAATGCGTAGTGCTATACCAATAGACCAAATATTACCATACTAATGCACTGGCAAGCACTGAGCGTGCGAATTTATATCG
This sequence comes from Pleurotus eryngii var. eryngii, assembly GCA_029467805.1. NCBI lineage: Eukaryota > Fungi > Basidiomycota > Agaricomycetes > Agaricales > Pleurotaceae > Pleurotus > Pleurotus eryngii. Next base: position 2,149,770 of record SZVJ01000018.1, read on the forward strand.
GCGTCTACCCTATAAATTTGCAGTCCTGCAAGTATGCCTTGCTTCGCCTCCACCATCGTCTAGTACCACAATCTTCTAAATCACCTGCAACGCCCGAGTTTGAGTCTGATCTTTCTTGCCTACGCGCTGATCCATGTACCAAGTCAAGGCCCCTCCTGCCCTCTTCATGGATCATTTCCTCGAGGGGTCTGTTACGGTCATGGAAGAAGAACGCAGCTTGTCCTCTCCCCTGCTTGTCGTCGTTTTGATGGCAGCAGATTTCTGGAGATCCTGTTGCTTCACGTCTCTATAAGAGTTGAGTGCATTTTCCCTTGTTGGAACTTTACGTTGCATTCGTAGTTTGGGGACAGACATTCGAATAATTATGCTGCGAATGTACTTCCGTACGATGAATAAAATCTTCCATCAAAACATATTGTTTGTGCCACGCATGTGACTGACCAACACTTGACTGATCTCGCCGGAAAATATATAACACAAGAAAGTAGTACTTCGTATACATATCTTGTACAAACTATAAAACTACACTACAACATCTCTTTGACTACTAAACCTACCTGACGAAAACAATCAGTACATTGAGTTAATCAAAAGCGCCATCCGCCAGGAGTCGAACCCGAGGGGGAGCCGGGGCCCTTGGGTGGTTTGGGCGACATGGCGAGCATATCTTCCAAGAGGGTCGTTACAATGTCATCTTCCTTTTCTTTAGTGATGGGACCATTTTCTGGCATGTTTTCTCGAATCTTCGCTGGAAGGGAAGGGTATGCGCTCTCAGTGAAGCCCATCTATAATTGTGTATGGTCAACAAAACATCCAGAACTCATAGATATTCAGATAAACGTACATCAGCAAGTCTTTTGGTCATATGAGCGAGAGCTCGCTCTTCGGTGTTTTCAGCACTTGGGCCTGGTCGCGATACAGAGGACGCTCCACGACGATGACTGTGCCCAAGGTGAGTGTTGTGCCTCTTCGGAACGTTGTACATCTCGAATTCGGGGAACCCGCCGCGAGCATTACTAACGGTCTGAACGACGGGAGGCGTCTGAGGCTTGGGCGGTGGTGGAGCGGGCTTTGGTTCCTCTTCGACTTTGCTAGTGCTAGCACCGTGGAGCCTGTAGAGACGATTAGCATACTCGTAACGGAAAGAAAGCGGTGATACTGACTCGGTATTTCCATGCTTTAGGGAAGCCAAACGTTCCTTCTCTTTACGTCGGGCCTCCCGTTCTTGTCTGTAGCGCTCTTTCTCGGCCTTGTAAAGGCTCTTCGCAGCCTCGACATGCGCGCGTGAGTCTTCGCGATCGTGGGTACCGAAGTCGGGGGCCACGTCCCAAGGTGCTGGGCCAGGGGGTCCCCCGAGCGGCCAGCTTGGAGGTGGGTAAGGAGGAGCACCTCCTGGGGACATGGGTGGGTGTGGATCGCCAAAGGGACCCGAGGGAGGAGGCGGAGGAGGAAAAGGGCGGCTATGGTCGTGGCCATGGTGGGGCGGAGGAGGGCCGAACATTCCCATGTCTGGCCACCTTGGCCTGGAATAGGCGAAGCCGAAAGGCTGTAAACCGCCTTGCCAGCTGGGTGCCCACCTATGACGCTGCCATGGGGCATAACCTGACTCTAAGGGTCGGGCGGGGCGAGCAGAAGTTGTGGTGTTCGACGCATCAGCGCTGTTGGTAGTAGCAATACCAGAGGTTGCATCAGCCAGAGACTTGACGATACCACCAACAGCTTCTGCTACGCGCCGACCTGCTTCTTCTTCAGCAGCTCGACCCGTTGCTTCAGCCGAACGTACGAGCTCTTGGGCTGCGTTGGTGATTGCCTCGCGGTGAGCTACCCAATACGCACCATTGGATGCATTCTGAACAATTTGACGAAGGCTCTTAGCGAGTTCCGGGTGCGACGAGAACGCAGACGTCAAGTTGTTGAGCAGCAATGCAACATCATTTGATAGAGATAGGGATTCGATAGATGGAAGGGGGGATCAGGGGCAGAGTCTGTTGGCGGCGTGGTATCTGGTGTGCGTCTGTGTTCCAGGTTGAGCGACTGCGCAAGGACTTTCGGCGTACTCTCTGCTTGGACCGGAGTCACGTCTCCACGAGAAGTGGGAGCCCGAGAACTGCTGGACGGGACATGGAATCCGGACTTGTTGGAAGTAGAGCCATACCTGTTGTAAACGTGAACGGGCTGTTTAGCCGGGGAGTCTTCAGCAAGTAGCGAAACGGTGGAAGACATTCCGTCGCTGTCGCTTCCGAGTGCCTCTGATCTCGGTGGCACTGGAGGCTGGGAGTTTGCTCCGCTCTTGCCTTTGTCTGCACTGGACTTGACGGTGCCGAATTGGCTTGAACTGACCAAAGAGCTTGCGCTGGAGGCTTTATGTTGACTGGGTGGAGCTGGAACGGCCGGCTCACTATCGTCCACAGTTTCAACGTATGCGTGTGGTGTGGTGGAACCGGACATCAGAGGGCCTTTAGGAATGAAGATATTCGGCTGCCAGTCGTCCTCAATCCCAACCGTATACACGAGCCCGTCCGCACCAAAGGTGTTCCTGGCATCTGAGGCCCGTGGCGTCTCCGGAAGGGATTTCTCTTCCATAAGCTGCGCGCTGATGTCCTGCACGATGAACTTGGCCAGTTTGCCTGGTTCATAGGTGGTGAAACGGTAATCCTCGAGCTCCTCTTGCGAGCTCAGGGTGACTTCGTCGCCGTCATTGTCGACATAGGATACGCCGATGTTGTCGAAGGGAATGTTGTAGAGGGATTCAATCTTCTGGGCTAGCGTTTGCCAGTCCGGCCAAGAGGGAAAGGTGATTCTGCGAGTGAAGCCGTCTCGCTTCGTGAGCTTGAAAGTGGTGATCATTGGAGTTGGTTCTTGGACAACTGCTCTGCTTAGGCATATAGACCTCAATTCAAACTCCGCATGGCTGCGCCTTTGACTTCACGCGAACGGACCACTTCGACTGCGGTGGGCAATTCCGAGCCTTTGACAACCTCTGACTCGTTAACAGATTACATATTGCTGTGATCGTGCATTTAGAATAATAAACGTTGGCCATGTTCTCGCAATCTACGCGAAGATACCCAATCTCGGATCGATCTCAGAAGGGTCGTTCAACTACGTCGTGAAAGTGAGTGTAACATCAGGTGAAAGACAAGAAAGCTTACTCGTAAATTGATGTTCAAGGTGCTGATGGTCTTGATCTGGTCTTCGGTCAAATTGAACGAGTTGCAGTCCAAATTCTGGGCGAGCCGTGCTGCGGAATTGGACTTTGGGATAACAGCGATGCCCCGCTGGGTCGCCCACCGCAGCAGAACTTGGGCAGGAGCTGAAAATCACAGGAGTCAAACCCATTTCATCCCCGGCCCAGGAATTTCACCCACTCTTCTTGCACTCTGCCGCAATAGAGGCGACAGATTTAACGCTCAGCAAACTGGGAACGTCCTTCTCGATGCCGAGCTCGATATAGCCCTGGGGACCGAACGAGGAGTAGGCAGTGACGGCAATTCCCAGAGTCTTCGCCAACTTAACCAAAGCCTCCTGGGTGAGGTAAGGGTGTAGTTCTACTTGGAGGACTTGGGGTTCAATTCTTGCATATCGCAGGATGTCCAGGACAATGGAGCCCTGACAATTACTATGGCTCCAGTAAGTATCAATGTGGAAACGGCAAGGTCGTGTAATTATACCTGATTCCAATGTTCTTGGCTTTGCCGCTGTCGACAAGGGCTTCCATGGCCTCCCATGTCTCTTGCATGGGGGTGTTCTCTATAAAAATCAAACACCTGCCTCGTGATCAGAGTCGTCCAAACTTACGAAGGTGCACTTTTCCATCGTCTCCCCACCATTCCGGCGGGTAGCGGTGGTTGGGGTCGACGTATTGAAGAGCAACAGGGAAGTGGACTAAGAACAAATCGAAGTAGTCAATTCCCCAAAGGCCGAGTTGCTTCTGCGCCAATGCTGCCACCTGTTATACCATAAGGAAAATGTTTCATACAAGGGTATAGTCGACCTTACATGTTCTCGCTTGTGGAAAGTATTCCATAGCTTCGGAGCTGCGTCAGTTTCGCAACGAACATCAAGAAGCCGCTTGGCTAACCTTCGAAGTGACGACTGATATTTTGTCAACACTCCGGTCTAGCAGCAGTAGGGAACAAGATACTCACATATCTCCTCGCGTTTTACAAGACCGTCTGCCAAAGCGCGTCTGAGACCTTCACCAGCTTCTTTCTCATTGCCATAGTCGCCAGCACCATCAAGAAGACGATAGCCAGCTCTGATGGCCTCGTATACGGTCTAAAGAGGGCGAGATTCAGAATTTTACCCATGCCACAAAGAAGTATATTGGAGGGTGTAACGTACGTCGGCGCAAGATGACTTCGTGATCTATACATATTGGTTAGTGCCCGATCCAGATGCAGCGAGAGGGTACGCACTTTCCAAAGGCCAAGCCTCCATTATACGTCTAGAGTCAGGATCATCGAATCGTGGTAAGCATCAACTCACCCGACCAAGGGCATCTACCATAAGAATCAGGAGCAAGTTAGGAGATACTAGGGGTGTTTAGGCTCTACTCGCCTTGTTTCCAGTACGCTTCAAAACTACGGCAGCCATCTTAATCTACTAGTACTGAGACGTTGCTGGGTCAAGTGAAGGATCGATTTCCACCCAGCTGGCTCCACTAGATCCCCAGTATTTATTGCTCTCACATATCGGTCCGGGGCTTCCCCGATAGGCTCGTCGTTGACCTCATGATGACTGTAACCTTGCCACGAAAGACAACTGCTTCATCTGTGCGATATTTCGGTTTATCTTGCGGCCTTAAAAAAGGACTCGACATTCGCAAGCAGGTCTGGGAAGAGGGCCCTCGGAGAATGTTTGGTATCAATGGGTAAATAGTTCTTCATCGAGGAAAATGGCATCATTCTTGGGTATGGAACTTGGTGATTCTTTACGTATATACTAGAGCAGTAGTGTCGGATCACTGCCTCGCAGGCTTCACCGCATAATGGAGATACAAGACTTACGCGTACTATGGACGACTGGTGGTTACTCTCACTGCTCGTCAAAAAGTGAACTTTGAGTTTTGCGTAGCGAGTGGCGTTTCATCTTGGGAATAAAGTACTGACGTCAGACACATCTGAAATGAATTCATTAAAAGGGCCCTTCCAGGATAGCTACCCTCGACAATGTAACCCCACCCTTGCGCGAGTTGTGATAAGATGTGATAGCTATAATGGGGAGAGGCCGCTGGGTTTGAAAGGCACGCAAAGGGCCGATTCGACTTAACGTTGCTTTATCCTCAAACATGGGTTGCGAGCCTCGTGAACAGGTTCCGGCAAGACAGACGAATCCAGTACAATGGAACGTGCGGGAGAGATGGGGTATTAGCGACGGCGGGATCTGGGGTGCAAAAAAAATCGAAGTGTCAAAGGGGTGACGAACGCTCGTCGTTGCAGGCCGCCAGTAAACACTAGCAAGCAGAGGCGTGCGTGCCTCGACTTGCATGTTGGCCAATACGGTCCCGACTTGCACAAAGGCGCGAGGTTGCAAAGGCCCTCCGTGTTGAAGAGGCGGGCAATCAGGTTGAACGGCGTTGTCCGAATTCGTGATTACCAAAAAGAGATATCTCCTCCCGTCGCTACTGTTGCTTTGTCTGTTCGGCGTGCGTCCGAGCTTTCGCCCTGCATGGATCGTCTTGAATGTGCTAAATCCGCCCTTTTCTTACCAGGTTAGCCCACAAATGAGGGATTCGGCCCGTACAATGTCGTTGGACGTGTCACAACTTGTGAAGGTCCCCATTTTATGGCCACCGACTGAATATCGGGGGTCTTTAAAAGCTTCTTTATCAGAGTCAGCTCATAAGCGCACCTGGATGTCGCCGTTTGCTCACCTTCCCCCCGCCCCGCCTTGCACCCTTCGCCATACCAGACGAGCCGCCGCAACAGCAGCGCCAGCTGAAAACACAGGCCTGAGGACTTGCATTTGCAAACATCCCGACTGCATCAGCTCTATCATCTATATGCGCGGCTGCACCTCGTTTCCAACACGAAAACAAGAGAGTATTGACGAGCAGCGCAACCCAATAACGTGAAAAGGCGATCGAGTTGTGGGCGTTTGTATTTACGGACTGGACCCACAAAGCCAAACAACACGCATTAGCGGTATGTGCGTCGATTTCCTAATACAAAGCATCACGTCCCATCCTAATCGACAGGCAATCTCCTTGTTCTCTGCCTGCTGGCCTGGCCGCTACCTACCTGTACAAATCCACAAAGCTCCCCGTTTTACCCCCCAAATTCACTTACTTCCTACTACTACCACCCACGCTCTGCGCGAGATTTTCAGGTGTGGTATTTCTCTACTTCACCATTACGAAAAAGCTGACAAGCGCTTTCATGCAGAATCCGTCACTCGCCATGCCGCCGGCCAATTATCACGCCATGATTGCACACTATATGTCAAGGACGTTGGCCAATATGGCTGCGCCTGTTGCAATGACACCAGCACGAGCCCAAGAGATACGCTATCGATGCAAGCAATGCGACGGACACATCGTCGACTTGCTAGAATTGCGCGCCGCATGCGATCCACGCGACCCACACAACAAAGGGCCTGAATACGACCTGAAGCTCATGAAAGCGAAGGCCATCCGAAGCTTGATCTACTGGCAACTCTTTCGCATTAATGACTTGCCGACCGAGATACTCAGCCTCATCCTCCGCGACGTCGTTTGGTCTGGCACTGTACCCGAAGCTGGCGTCACTAACCGGTTGCACATCACTTGGGTATCAAAGCGTTGGAGAGAAGTCGCGATCAATGACTCCACGCTATGGAGCGCCATTTGGTTTCGCGATCAATGGCCACACGAGAGGTCGTTTTGTTGGTTTGACAGAGCGGGAAAGGCGACGTTAGATGTCAGAGTGGCAGAGCCCCGGGGCGGGCAGTGGACAGGACCACAGATGGAAGAGTTCCTTGACAGGGTGTTCGTGAAACTCGAGCAAATCCGTTCCCTGATCGTCGTCGTCGACAACTGGCCCCCGGCGCTCGTAGTTCTCGACAAGATCAAGGACTATAGCACGAGACGGACCTTTGGACTATTAGAACGATTCGAGCTCCATCGCAACGGCAGTCCTTATGTATGGATTGGCGCAGGATATGAACCAGACCGACACCGCGATCCAATGACACTGTTCGGTGGCGCAATCCTACCTGCACTTAAAAGCATCACCATCAATGGCGTCCACATCGATTGGAACAGGTCCCCCGCTATCCAATCTATCCCGGTTAGATATCCGACGAATACCCCTCGAGATGTCCCCTACGTTGCCTCGCTTCCGCGAGATCCTTCAAAATTGCCCTAACCTTGTTCGTCTTTCCTTGGATGGAGCAGGCCCAGTATGGTCACCCACATTAGCAGCGGCTTTCCCCCCCGTCGTCTTGCCTAGCCTCCGACACTTGGTCATTGGCGATTATAGCTTGCAGTACGCAATGTATGTTGCGACCCAGATCTCTGCGCCAAACATTCGCGAACTTACGCTCATGAACCTCGTCGGCGAAGACTACGCCCCGTTCTTCACCTTGATGACTGGGGCGTTCCCGGAAGTCCGGCTTCTCACCGTACAAAACGTCGAATGCATTGCTGTACCAGCCAGTAGAGCCGTCATGGTCAACTGGTTAAAATCGATGCCCAAGGTGGCCTACTTCCGCATGGCCAATCTCAAAATCAACTTCCTCCAACTCTTCCTTGCGGATGGCGAAGATCCCAACTCTGGCATTATCCGATGGGAAGCTAACACGATCATCCCTCCTCGACAGACTATCGCGCCCGAACCTCCTGTATCTTGAGGTATACGCCAGTGATCCCGCATTGGTCGCGAGTTTGGTCCTGGCTCGGAAGGCTATAGGCGCACCTTTCCGTAAGGTGTTCATTGACCATAACCTCATTGTCAAGTTCACGCCTGAACAAAGTAAAGCAGTTACGGATGGAACACCGGTCTTTATACTTCCCGCGCCAGTGCAGACCATCGAAGAGGTCGAGCTGATGGCAGACTAAGCATGGGATAATGAAATAGTAATGGGACATTTTCCGACTTAACGTATCCACCAATTTAATGAGCCATTACTCTACAATACTTACCAATCTACTTTATGTATTGGGTTGCACTACAAATAGCCACCTCATGTATCGATTAGTATTATTATAACATGTTTTTGACTTTGCAGAGCATTGTCCATGCGGCTCTTCGTCCTCGCTAACTACAGGCTCAGCATCCGAGGTTTGAGCGATAGATTGACATAAAAATACGACTAGGAGATACGACAGGAGCAACCATGCAAGGATCAAGGTGTGAATACATGATTTTACTTGAGTGCAGTGCGAGAGGGAACAATGTGTTGAATGCAAGTGAAAGCCGTCAGACAAAGGTCAACTACGGTAGATACGATTAATCAAGTGATTTCTTTCTTTTTCTGCCATTTATGGGTGAAGGTGACTGTAACGGCATAACCGTAGGCATGGGTGTCGTCGGTTGTAAAGACGATTTAGTGCCCTTTTTATTAGGCGAGGGGTTGGTCGGCTGGGGTGCTTGAGGAGTTCGGTGATGAGTGCTATTCGTATTGCCATTTGTCGTGCCGTTTGCCTTGCGAGTGGCGTGACCATTGACATGAGTGGTACGAGGATGAACGTGATCAATAGCTTGGCGTTTAAATAGATCGACGAAGACTTGCATCTCTGTATCGTCAACAATGCGTGTGTATTTTCGCTCCCGTACTACGAGGTCTTCGTCCGCTGCTTCTTCGACTTCCATACCATGAGGAGAGTCGTCTTTGTTGTGTAGGACTGGTGCAGCACGTTCTTGAATGACAGATTCGACGAAGGTATCGAATACAGTGTCCAATGGCGGCATGGAATAAGTGGGTCCGTCGACAAGGGTCCGTCGTTCTTTCCTCCGTCGAGATCGAGTCACCTCTTCAATGCTGGCTGACGCCGTGGTTGCCGCGTCGAGTAGTGACACGCCAAACACATCTTGGAAGAGTGTTTTCTTCGCGGGCGCTTCCCCACTGAGACAGTCTTTACCGGAGCCTCCTTGCGACAACGGTTGAATGCCTTGCCCCATGATCACAACATCCCAGCTCCGCGTGATCCCCACCAACCTGAAATTGGATGCAGAGGTGGGAGCGACGAACGGCAAGGAATACCACATAACATTGCGGAATCCATATGGTAAGCGTTGGGTGGATATGGGTTCTGAAGAGGATACGCCGAAGGTCCAAGCGCAGGTCTCAGGCTGTTCGACGGATTCCGTTGGCTTGGCCATAAGGACGAACGAGTCACAGGTGGAATGAGGGATAAGGAAGTCTAAAGATTGAGAGGATACGAAACGCCATCGTACTGCATTACCGTGGTGAGTGACTTGATGTCGTCGAACACAAAAACATACCGGTTTGACTAACAATATCCCACAGGGTGACACTAACTGGGCTCATAGCGGCAAGATAACGTCCCGATCGTCCAATGAAATATGCAGATGTAATGGTTTTGCATTGCGGGGAGGTCATGCTGCAAAGCAACGCGCTGGTAGAGGGTTCGTAGAGGGCGACATGAGGTCCACAAGATGCTGCCAAAATCGAGCCATCATGAGACCAGGATGCATGGCTGGGCGAGCCATCTTTAAACTTGATGGCAGATCTTACCACCCACGACTCTATCGGACGTTGAGCAACATCTACGTTAATACGAAGTGCGGCCTCACAGACCTTCCACTTCTCCGGACGTCTTGATTGACCTGAGTCTCCAAATTTTGATATGAGAGTCGGCTCCGGTGGTGACAAGTTGCAGAGGATCGTCACTATCGGAAGACTTGAAAGCCATCGAAGTGACAGCGCCAAGGTCATGAGGATGATCGATTCTGGTGTTCAGTATCCAGACGCCAGGTTTGTGGTGCCATTTCCAAAACTTCAGAAATATGTCACCTCTGAAGTTGTCGTCACCAGCACGGCAGTCAAGCGTGGCCATCCATTCTCCAGATGCAGAAATCTGAGTGTGCTCTACTCGATATGCTTCTATGGCGGTCTCGTCGCGACGGGATATGCGATTTGACGGAGAAATTTCTATCTCAGAAACGAGTTCAGAGGAAGATGGGGCGTAGACTTGAAGTGACGAGGGATGAGAGGAAGGAAGTACGATGGTCGAAGTAAGCCTGTGTATGGCAAGTGGGGCATCGTTGGAATGCGTCGTTGAACTCGAAGGATCTAGCCCAAGATGAATACACAGAACCCAAGAGTAGGGGTAAAGTGATCAACGAACCAAGTTTGATTTGTGAAACTGTTCTTGACACCTTGAGGCTGGCGGGGTTGATGAATAGGTATGTAGCGTCTACTAAACCAAGCAGATACTCCTCTGGACCGTCTCCTTCCCTCAACACGGTGATGGGTATTGATGGCGGCTCCAACCCGAGGTACGAATTCCTTTTTCCCAGTATGAACCTGCCAAATTACCAACACCGACTCCTCGCCTCCACTTAACAGGTACGCGCCATTTGAGGTAAAGGTAATTGACGCCACGGCATGAGCATGCCAGTGAAATGAACTTGTTTGGGACTTTTTCTCGAGGCCAACAGTTTCAATTTGCGGATTCTGGCCAATGCAATACCATAGACGAACACATCCTTTGCTATCTCCGGTCGCATAATATTCCTCTGTGGGATGGAAAGCGAGGCACGTTAGATGCTCAGGCGAGACGAATTTCGTAAAGCCGGATTGCAGTGCAGAAGTGGCAGCGACATATGACGTGTTGCCGCCTATGGCCACAAGCCAATCACCACTAGGAGAAAGAGCCAATCCCATGGGTGACCGCGTTTTGCCAACTGAAAGGACTTCCTCAGGTTTCTGTACAAGTTTTGATGTCGACGAGCTGCGCAAAAGAGAAACACGAAAAACCGCTCCACTTTCGTCTAGAACCAGCAATCGTTAGCGTCTTCACATCTAGAATCAGCAAGGCTGCGCACCTTTACGCCCTCTATTCGTCTTAGTGGTGGTCACGAATACCACATCTTTGAGTCTATGATGAGCGCAGAGATGATGTATTGGCTTCTCAATGTCGAATACTTGAAGAAGAGTGGCCTCCATGAAATCCCACACCGATATGCATCCATTGAGTGAACCAGTGATTAACTGGAAGGCATTTTGAGGGCTTATGATGGCACAAGTCAGTGCTTGCGACCGCGATTCCCTGCCCTCCGGACAAGGCGCAGTAAGGGTGGACACGATCCGACCGGTCGTCGTCGAATGTACTTTTACTGAAGGCCCGACCAGTGAAAAGAAGTAACTGCATGCCGGATTCGAGATCAATAATTTACACCTCTTTTAGATTTGGCTGTCCACGCACCTCCCATTCTTCGTGAAAACTGGTGAACATTTGCTGACTGCAGACTCTGTCAAGGAAACCCAATTCCAAGCTGCCAGCTCCTCTCCTTCGCCACCAACTACCGATCCCCGAGCATTTGTCGAGTCCGCAGGAGCTGGCTCCCTCCCTTTGCCTTTCCGTGATGCAGTTTTGGATGGCTTGGATGCCTTCAATTCTGCTGTCTTTCTTGCAGCTGGCAGACCACCGCGAGGCTGCTTTGATGACGAGGCCGCCATCGATTACTGTCGGTTAGCCAGACTTGAAGAAATGGCCAAGGTATTGATCAGAAAAAATTTGCACCAAACAAACACTTGCCATTTTCGATACCGTGGGCGCTTAGAAGTCGATCATACCAAAACTCTAGTAATTGCACGATGAGAGGGTATAAAAGCGTACACGAGGTCAAGAAAGCACTACAATACAGTGATGGAGGATCCGCTGGTATCTGGATAATGAAAGCAAACAGTTCCACATACTAATTTAAAAGTTCTTGAATTCAGGCCTTGAAGCCTGCCTAACGTTCCACGGCCTAACGTTCTTCAAGCAGACTCTTGTAGCCGACCAATGCGCGAAGAGCACGACAAGGTGCCTGCAAATCTTCTGGTGTTGCGTAGTTCCGGGCCTCCAGCATTCCTTCCCGAATGCGCTCTTCTTCAATTAATTCGGCCTTCGTGAGCGGTTCTCTAGGAGGAAATGGCCAACCAATTCCGCACAAGGAACACCAAAGAGCAATTCTTGCTTGCATGTCACTACGAACAATGTAAGTCCGTTGAGTTTAGGTAATTCACTGCTCAATACCCACCTCCGGTATCGCTCGATGAGCCGTTCGAAACGCATGCGATGTTGTAAAGCTTCAAGCTCTTCGTCATCCTCCCAGCCATACGGCTTCAGCTCCTCTTTTTTGTTCCTTAATCGATCGATGAGCTCATCCCACATGGCTTCTTGACAGGCCAGGACAGTTTGGTAACCGCGATAGAGATGCATAGCCAGAGAGCGCTCGTTCAGCGCAGCCAGATTCTCGGAACGGAAGAGCGCTTGTGGTTGAGACGAAACACTGGTCGAGTCTTCCGTCAGTGATCGGTCGATGTAATATCGTTGGAATGGAACTGGTGTCGTATCCCTGACTGGAGTTTCGCTATCTCCCTCATCAATGGCATCGCTGGAAAGTGACGAAGTATCTCCGTTCGAAGAAATGGAGGATGATTTCCCTCGCCCAGCGCGACTAAATAATGATGAATTCTTGGTGGCATTTGTGGACGCCGACAGCGTCGAAGATAATGACAGGGAAGTTGGTCGGTTCATAGGCACGGGGTGGAAGGTAGGCGACTTAGAGTCAGCGCTATCTGTGGGGGGGGTATCGAACGCAGACGAAGGCGGTAGCTGTTGTGGCAGAGGCTGTAGCGGGGGAGCGGAGGCATTGGAAAGTGCAACACAGGGCCTAATACGACGTGCCTGAAGTAGGTAGTGAAATAGCTGGGGAGTACAGCTGAGACATAGGTTAGTCGTGATAGAGGATGCGAGACGAGACCATACCTGTCGGCTTGAGGTTAATAAACCGTGACCCGAATACAGACCTGAACAGCGACTCCAACAGCGAGTGGTCATGCATATCTTTCGATAGGCTGGGCGGCGGGGAGAGGTCGCGTGGCGGGCCGCCTGGGAAATGTACCGACGATGCTCTCCTCGGTCGAGCTCGCAACGGGGCTGTAAACCATCTCGGGAGTACGGGGAATATGATATCTTGAAGTTGCCGTGAGTGATAAACCCCACAAGGCAGTATCGAAGGAACGCACCATCTTCTATAATCTCCACTGCTCCTCCAGGCCGTAAGACCCGGTTGACTTCCTGATACAGGCTTAATTCCATGAGAGTACACTGAGGAAACGGCACGCGCTTACTTCGAACAGAACCCCCCCACTATGACATTGCGTTAGGACACAGTTATGTACGAAGGCGCAATATCCTGACCTTGCTTTCAGGAACTCCTCTTGCTATTGACTGAATGTGAACATGGTCAAACTCGTCGTCCTCAAAAGGCAGTTTAGTCGTCAGGCTGGGTGTGATGTTTGAGGACGCCGTAATTCATAAAAGTAAGCTCAGACTTACAAGTTACCGTGGACCCAACGAATACGCCGCGTTATACTTGGGTCCAGCCCCCTCAGAGAAATCTGGACGTTCACTAAATCAAAGCCCACCTACCAGGGAGTTTAGAAGCGATATTAGACCGTGATATACATGCAGCACTCACGAATGAACAGTCAGGCCATTCTTTCGCCGCGTCGATTACCCACGTCCCCGTCTATGCCCTCGGTTCAGAGTTGCACATGTCGGCGGTGATAATAATTCGACTTACCCCGCAACCTAAATCGAGCGACCGTTGCGGTGGGCCTTCACTGAAGTTGATGAAGGAAGTGGAGCCCTTGAGATGTTTCATTAACCTATTGTCCAGGGCCTCCCTGTTGTGATTTCACGCAGGTGGATTCCGCGGTTCTGATAATAGGAAACATGGATCCGACGTACAGCTCTAGGACCTGCCTATCATAGCATAGAGGGTATGGTGCTTTTTCGGGATCATACCGATGGTACAGCCGGCCGTCGAGCACCCGCGGCTCCTCTTTCCGCGCTGTACCAGGTCTCTTGCCATCGAACGACGAGGATTGCGCCGAGAATGCAGACGTTCCGGACTGCATCTGGGGGGAAGCAGCAGGAATCATGGCGAAAATAGGGCGAACAACGGTCCTATATTCGTGAGAATGAGAGAGAGAGAGGATCAAAGCATCGTATACGCCCGTTCCGTCTGAGGGGCAGTGGTCATTCAGGTCGGCTGGTGTTGTGATCAATGATTTCGATTATCATATAGCGGAGTCGGGCGCCCTGGCAATGCACTCATATATAGTGGCAACCAAATGCATAAATTCTACCACGAATATTCTGATACAAAGAGCAACATACGCAGGTTCCCGACCTGAATGAATGGAAAAGAACAAGCCTAGCTCACGCTGGACGACCCTAATTATAACCAGCATGGGCTCTCGAAATCCGAAGCAAAAGGTTCGTAGGATGTACCAGTCGAGCGAACCAGTCACCAAATATGATCCCCAACAAAATTCCAAAATACGTTACGCCGGCTCTCGAAGATTCTAAGTGAGTATTGATGAAGTGTGAAGTTTGTGAGGAGTGGGCGTTTGCTGTGAAGAGTTGCTTCTCTCCAGGGTAGTCGACGATATCGCCAGCAGCATAAATGTAATCGTGGGACGCTAACTGCAAGGTCGGTCGTACTTTCACCAGTCCGCGTTCTGTTGGAACGTCGGGGCCGAGAGATTTGATAAACTCGGTATGGGGCCGTCCACCTCTGGTTTGAAACCAGGTAGATAAAATTATATTTGTAAACCAGAAAATGGGTAATGTTCACGTCGACTTACTACTAAAGCGGCTTTAATTATTTTCCCAGAACGCGTCTTCATGCTATTGTGTTTGCCAGAAGGTATGTGGTAGATGTTCTTGATTTCGCCAGCAAGCTCTAAGTTACCTTTTAGCTCGTATATCGTAAAGGCAGAAGACAACGGTGCACGCACCAATTTTCCGACGCATCCTCCGCCTGCTAGGACGATATCATTGGCGTCCTTTATCCTTTGCCTGATACTCTCAATAAATGGGATGACACCTCCTTTTTCTCCGGAAAGTCTAAGGGGCCCTCCCATCCACTACCCGACGCGAGCACAAGTGATTCGAACTCAACAACATCGTTTTCCAACGTGAGACATCCACCACTATCACTTTTCTGGATTGAAATGACCTTTCCTTCGATGAACGTCCCAACGCCGATGGCGAAGAGTTTTTCGTGGGGGATGAGGGAGGTCGTCTGGAGGTCGTCTACGTCCGAGGTGACCGGTCGAAGAGCAGGGGCAAAATATCTGGAAAGGCCGACAGTCAATAGGAATGAGGTTATGGGTACTGGGGTTGAGTTTCTTCTACAAGACGCGGGCAAGAGGTTGACAGACGGCGCCGCCGCCAACGATGACTACGTTCTTTTCGGTCGTCAATTCTCTTGCTAGACATTGTGTAGGGCCCGTTTCAACTCCTCCGCAAGCTTTTATACTCACTGGTCTCCGTAACTTGTCGGATGTGATAATTCAAGGGTAAGCAGGGATCATGTTATGCTTGCCCTGATCTGATAAGCGAGCCCTGCCGTGATAAGATACGTATGAATCACTGCCACCCAGCCGAGTTTCGGCGTTGGATAAGAATCCGCATCATCGTAAATTCACTTCGGTACTTCGTGACACGGTGAATCAGGCAGACACGAAACAATGATAATAGAACAGAAATACAACAGAATATAACATTACGGCAACATATCTAAAGGGATATAACCAGGCCAGAAAACTATGAACAACACTATAGAACCTAAACAAACATTGAACGCCTAGTAGCCAGCAGCCTTTCTTGCCATCGGGACCAGGAGGTCTTTCGATTTCAACGTCCGGGCGAACCAATCTCCAAATACTAGCCCCCACAAGACTCCCAAATACGCAACTCCACCACCCTGGGAATGCCCCGTCGGAAGAGGTCAATAACTATCACTGCCGTTCGTGATGAGAATCATCTCGGTGCTCCCGTTGTATGGCTTAAGCGGCTTGTTGGATATCGACGCCAGGATGTTCGCGGTGAGAATTTGAACATGACCAAGCGCTTTCGCGACTTGTTTCTCTTCTTTGATGTCGAGAATATCTCCACCGGCAAAGATGTTGTCGTAGGACGCCAATTGCAAGGTGGGCCGAAATTTTACCTGCCCGCCATCCGTCAGAAGATCAGGGCCGAGAGACTTGATAAATTCGGTGTGTGGTCGCCCGCCTCGCGTCTTGATGCTCGTGAAGCTCCCCGTTGGTATGTCATCGATATACTCGCCGAGGACGACTTTGATGCTACGCTTTTTTACGTTCTTTTCGGCATAAGTGCGGAATTTCAACGGATACGTATCGTTGAGCAAGTGATCGCTGCCTTGGACGATGGTGATGTTCTTGTTCTGCACTTCGGTCAGAATTAGTGAGCGCAGTAGAGGGGCAATAGAAATAAACATACTGGATAGATGTCTTTGATTTCACCAGCGAATTATGCAATTATGCATCAGATACTGAGGCATGCGGCACGATGGAGGGGTTTACCTAGTCCAACAGATCCTCCGCCGGCAAAAAACGATATCATTCGCGCCTTCTATCTGCTGCCTTATGCCATTAACGAACAGCAGGACGTCCTCCTTCTTGTTGGGAAAGTTTAGGGGTCCTTCGAATATACTCCTGGATGCAAGAACCAAGTATTCGAACGCTACACTTTCCCCGTTGTCCAAGGTGACGCTTCCGCCCTTACTGTCACTTTTTTGAACAGAAGTGACCGAGGGTTCGATGAACGTGCCATTGCCGTTGACGAAGAGTTTGTCAAAGGGGATGAAGGCGGTCTCCTGCAAGTTGTCGATATGGATGTGACCAGTCGAAGAGTGGCTGGTAGGTTAATTCGGTACGGACGAGGGTTGATGAGAATGATGTGGTGTGTGGCGGAATTTATTTTCGGCGAGAGTGCACGAGCAAGGTGCAGGCCAACGCCGCCGCCACCAACGATGACTATGCTTTTGAGGTCGTCGGTTTTTTTGCAGGACATTGCGAGTCGAGTGATATTGAACGAACCATACCGTGTCGTCGTTTCTACGCTTTATGGTGCAGAAGCGCCTCATTACCAGGCACTAGAGCCTTCTGTCTAGGCATTTTAGTCGACTGTCAGCCTGGGCATAATCAACACTGCGTGAAAGTGTGACGTGAGGCAATCCTAAAAGGAAATAGTCACGGCACACGGAAAGATGGAGATCCCATGAATAGACAGGGGTAAACCGTCTATTATAATATAAGCTAAGTAGAGGATAGACCGCGTTTCATGTAATAGTGGATAAGCTATAGGCGCTATGGATTAGGTAGTGGGAAGTGTTGGTATACCGGACCGTTCTGTTACAGAAAGCATACTTACGAAAAGCGTTCGCATAATAAGCGCCTTTCAGGGTCGAGTGATTCAAGACCAAGTCAAATCGATGATATCCGAGTCGGTCCCGATCATGTAGATATGCAAACTTTCGGACAAATCAGCATTGTACTCTTGAAGGCAGGACCGGACAGTCCCCAGCACAGTATGAAAGGTCTTAGCTAGAACTCTATCCACTTTCCTAGCGAATCCCTTGCTGAGTGGTTGAGGAATAGCGATGCCACGAGTACCCAAAAACATAGATTTGCAAACTTTTCATCACAGTGTGTCACGAGTAATTCAAGCCCAGAAGGTTGTGCGTGTTCGGCAGACCGGCAAGGACGTAGATCTGCAAAACCAGGGGCAAATAGGAGCTTCTTTGTCACGCAGAATATTGCTGATTTTCCTGTAGGCCAAGCAGCGTGCAGACAAGCAAGCGGTGATGCACACGCCATTACATACTACTTTAATGTCTATTAAAAAAGTTCCAAGCTCTTAGGCTTCGCGTAACCGCCATAATGCTCCGGTCAGTCTTTGAAACGACCATTTTCCCGTCACTTTTTGCCTGCGGAAATGGACTCACCATTCCTCAACGACCTTGATATTTTTATAGTAGGTCAGTAGGGTCTATGCCTCAAATGTACCACTCACCCAAAGGTAAACTATTGCGTCCACACGAACCTAAAAATGATTTGCAAATCTAGGTATGTTTGCACTATGGTACACGTGATAGTAAGACTGATCAGTGGGTAGGCACCGATCATCGACAACACTTCTACTTCGTTTACAATGCCTCGCAAGAAGATCACGAGTATAAACCAAAAGAAAACCGAGCAGAAGCTCAAGCGCGCTGCAAAGCGCGGTGACATCCCACCACTCGAGCCTAAGCCTCCCAAGCTTCGCCACCCCGAATTTCGTAGAATCCCTACGGAAGCACGACCCGACGTTGATGCTGCCCGAAAGCTGCAATCTGCTTTCGTGAAGCTGCCACGGGAATACTTGGACAAGACCAAGCTGATCGCGTCGCAATTAATATTGCCGAGGCCCATCCCTGGAGAAGCTGCAGTCTTTCCGTCCAATCCTCCTAAAGATGACGGCGGATCGGATCCTTCGACCACATTCACTTGTCCCAAGCGACCCAAGTGGCGATTTGATATGTCGAAGGCGGAGGTCGAAGCCAACGAAGATGGCGTCTTCAGGAAGTGGCTGGCCGAGACGGATCACCCCATAGAAGAGTGGCGAGATGAGAAACCACCGACTACCGAGGCGGACCAACCAGAAAAGGATCCGGAAATCGAAATGCCAGAACAGCTCGCTGCTGAGATGCCTCGATCGTGGTGCTACTTTGAGCGAAATCCTGAAGTCTGGCGACAATTGTAGGTCGCTTGAGTCTTTCTGTACGCTGATATGCTGAACACTTGTCTTGCAGATGGCGTGTCACAGAGATCTCGCAAATCATACTTGTGCTTTTGGACTCTCGATGTCCCTTACTCCACTATCCACCAAGTCTTCAAGCCTTTCTCGCTACCCAAAAAGTCATCTTGGTATTGACGAAAGTTGACCTCTCTGGCCCAGAAAGAACTCAAGCGTGGACGACCTATCTCCAATCAACGTTCCCCGGCGCCCGAGTCGCGCATGTTGAATCGTACACTGAAAAGAAGGTTCAGCACGCAGAGCAGGGACGGAAACACTATGAACCTCATATTCCAACGGAGTTCCGTAGAAAGCTTGTCGAAGCCATTCGAGACATACACGCCGAGTTGCTCGAACCACCCGCGGAAGTCAAGAAAAACGAAGCGTGGTCCAAGAGGCGGATGCCTCCCGTCAAACGAAACATCGACTGGGGCGAAGTGCTCAGCGCCCAAGGCGGGAAGGTTGGGAGTGAAGTTGGTGGTGCGGCCGTACCTTTACCTGCGCAACAAGGAGAAGGCGATCACGGAGAAGGAGAGGCTAGCGGGGATCGTAAACATGTCGAGCCTGAATTTTTGACCGTTGGTGTGATCGGTCAGTCGAGTTCACGTTATGACCTTTCAATTTCCATCTAACACGGTCCATAGGCCAGCCAAACGTTGGGAAGTCATCGTTATTGAACGCATTGTTCGGTGTGAATCGAGTTAGGACTTCCAAGCAGCCTGGCAAGGTGAGCTTTTGCGGTCATCACACGTTGACGACATTCGACTAACAACATGACAGACCAAGCACTATCAGACTTTATTCTGGACGAACGAACTTCGCTTAGTCGATTGCCCTGGGCTCGTAATGCCAAACAACATACCCATGGAAATGCAGGTTCGTTTTGTCCATTTTTATGTCCTGTATCCTCCTAATTCACTCCTAGGTACTATCAGGGGTGCTCCCCATCTCACGCGTTTCCGCCATCCCTGCCTGCATCTATTTTTCTTCCCAGCGTATCCCCCTCGAGAAGATATTCAAATTATCCCATCCGACGCCCCCTCCGCCCCCTGGTGAAGAGAAGCGGACGTGGAGAGAAGGCTCCGGCCCCCATCCGATTAGGGAAAAGCCTGTCGAATGGACTGCGTTAGATATCCTAATAGCTTACGCCGGATCGAAAGGTTGGGTGACCGCTAAAGCAGGGAGGCCGGACATGAATCGCGCAGGAAATGACAGTGCGTGAGTTTCATAACATCTTGGGTATTGTCACTCATCTCACTTTTAGTTCTGCGGGCACTCGTCGAGGGCCGAATTGCATGGGCGTTCTGGCCTCCTGGGACGAATATAACTGTAGTTGGCGATAATAATGGCAACGGCATATGGTTGCACGAGTTCGACCGACTTGACGCCGAATTCGATGACCACGAAGAAGATTCTGCCGAGCAAGAAGACGCGGTCGAAGGCGAAAGCAGTGACATAAATAGTGAGGACGATGGAGTTTTCGAAGGTGAGGCAGCTGGTGGACGGTTCGATGCTCTCTCGCTCGAGGAGCAGAGCGAGGAGGAAGAGGTGAAGGAAGAGGACAGGCCTTAACCTCTACGAAACTTAGTACGTACAATGATGTTACCCGGGCCAGCTTGACGATGTATACTATACCTAGTTCCGCGCCCACACGCCAACGAGCCGACATCTGATCGGTCCGCCAGCTCCGTTCCGTTAGAATGAGCCGAGTTATACGCGAAGGGAGGAGTTCTTGCGACTGGATGCTCCCCTTCTCGGTGCTTGTGCATATGACCGCCTTCCAGTTGACGGACCGTGTTATTTGGATAACGTTCCGGTGACACGAAAGCATTGGGCGTATAAAAGCGGCTTCAATGGTCACTACACCATTGCACATTTACACGATGTTCCCTAAATTTGTTGCATTGCTCGCTATCGCTTGTGGGGCACCTGGGCTTGCACAGACGGTGTATCTCGCAGGTGACTCGACCATGGCCAGGGGTGGAGGTGGGTCCGGAACTGAAGGTAAGCGTGCCGCCTACGTGCTGGAGTTCCATTAATCTTAACGTTGCGCGTAGGATGGGGTCAATTTCTGGCACAATACTTGACCATCCCGGTCGTTAACATGGCCATTGCTGGGAGAAGTGCCCGAAGCTACACGGAAGAAGGCCGATTCCAAACACTCATCAGTACCGCGAAGAGCGGTGACTTTGCGATCATCGAGTTTGGCCATAACGACGGAACGGCCAATCCGGACAACGGAAGACAAGATGCGGTCGGTGATGGGTACGATACAACGTCCTTAGTAACCGCAGCGAAGTGCGTCTTCCTCTCTCTCCGCCTACTCTCTCTGATTGAATGTCCGAACAGCGGGACCAAGTTCCTCGTGCATTCGTTCCCCTTTTATATCCAAAACGCTGTCGACGCGTTGAAAGCGAAAGGAGCTATTCCCATTATTTCGTCGCAGACACCGGACAACCTGTGGACAGGGACAAAGCTATCGCCTCCCTCAAGATTTGTTGCATACGCCGCAACTACAGCTGGTCGAACATCTGTGTCATATGTTGACCACTTCGCTTACGTCGCGCAAGCCTATCAGGCACTCGGACAAACAGCTACTACCGCATTCTACCCCGTAGATCATGTGCACACATCACCGGCAGGCGCCAACGTGGTAGCTCAATCGTTTGTCCGGGGCCTCCTTTGCGGTAGCAGCTCATTGAAAAGCAGGGTCAATTCAGCCGGTCAATCAGTTCCGAGTGAGTTCCAACTACCATCCACTGCCACCTGTCTGATTTCTGATCTTTCTGCGTTCAGATGGATGTGTGTAGTATAACGAGGTTCTGATGTATTACCTATAGCACGTACATAAGGTTTTGTGACACGTTTGAACTGCACAACTTCAAGGAAGTAAATTAAGCTTTGCACCCTGTCCCCTGTTACAGCACGTGGGCTTGAACTGATCCACGCACTGCTCCCCCTCATGCTCTCAGATAGTCTCAGATGCTCTCTTCATGGCGCAAGCATGATAACAAAGACACGAACGACGCCCAAGAAGCGACAGCTGGCAAAGGTAACGGCCTCGAGGTCACTAGTACAACCATCGATGATCCCATAGTCGATGACGACGAAAAGTACCGCAAACGAGCTACTACCACTTCCATATCTACACCTCACGACGCCGTCCTCGCAGAGCTCCAAAGATCGCACCAGAACATCGATCTCTCCGCCAGGATAGAGGAGCAAGGGCTTCATGAGCTCATGGTGGGGCTTGATGCACCGTTCCATGACTCGGAGTACGTGCAAAGGACATACATGCCTGATCAAATACAGGACCCGTTCACTGGCGCCCCGCTTGGGCTACTTGCTGCTGGAAGCGAATCCAAAACGAATCTATTCTCCTTGCGCCATCAGGATATGTGGACTCACTTGTCCAAAGTACTCGAGCTTCAAGGTGAAATCGCGAAGCTACACATTGACATGGAGGGCATCACGGCGAGCGGGGGGATATCAGGTGGACAGGGAAAAGGCAGTGGATCCTCGAATCAGAGGTCGAAGATGTCTTGGGATTTGGACCATGGGAAGGCTTTGAATATCCGCAGGGATACATTGCCGACTAAGGCCGGTGAGCCAGGGCCCGAGGGTGATGGCGAGGACATGGATGTTGGTGTGGAGGAAGACGAGGAAGCCACTAAGAAGAAGGCGCGCGAGGAGGAGTTTGCGAACCTTGCGAGCAAGTTTGAAGGTCGCAAAGCGAAGGTTGACGCTATCATGGATAAGGTGGGTCTTTATCATTTCAGTCTTAATTCCGCCGTTCACTCACAGGTATAAAGTTAGGTGACTTGTCGAAGGCCTTGACGGAATTCCATGCGCTACAACCACCTGTCCTGACCTTCTCTGGGAGCTCAACCCCACATCAACCTTCCGCACCACCCCTCGAGCGAGGATCGAAGCCGCATGTTTTCCCCGTATCAACCACTGGAGAGGAGATACGTCCCACTCAATGTCTCACACATGACGAAAATGCTCCCGAGCGTTCGACTATGGGAGCAAAGAGCCTGTCGTATATCAAGACGGCTAACGTCTCACCGCCTGGTGTCCATCATCCACCAGGCATTACAGACAGTCCGAAGTCAATGGGAAGCTTGATCGATCCAGAGACATAGTTCACGAGAACCCCATACCATCCGCTTCACTGTGACTCCATTTCAAATTCTCTTCATCTCGAAGAACACCTATCGCGTCATATGACGGCTCCATGACTCGGTCCCAAATATGCTTCCAACCCTGAAAGCTTGCGGGTAGCCACTACGTGATGAGGGCACAACTTTATCAGCCGATGAAAGCCGGCGGGGCGAAGGTAGGCGTTGTTATGGCGTGTACAACTGCCCTTTGGGTATGCGCAAAGCAATACTTGACGCAACTCTTTGTGCCGGTGTACCGCTTTAATCGTTTTAATGCGCATGGTTTCGTGCCCATCGGAGTGCCTTGCTATTTCTGCGGTATCGTTTGCTTCCGCTGGTGCTTAAAGCAGTGAACGTATCTCGTAAAGTTGGCAAGCCAACGGGAGGCCACAAGATAATGGTCATGGGCACAAGAACCATTGGCTCTATGCACGTCATCTAGGTAAAACAGGACTAGCGTGCATTGATCGAAGGGAATCTATTACTGTGGAATTCACCGGAACAGCCTTTTGTGGGTCATTGACACGAGATTTCGAACCTTTATGCCCTAATATAGCATCCACGTGATGAGATGACATGGAAATCGCTCCGCGCGCCTAATTGTAACAGCCAATCCATCTCTGTTTCCTGTAGCTTGTATTGAAATTTCCTACACTGGAGCTGGAGCACCTCAGGCAGCGTGAACGTCTCGAATCCACGAAAACGTTGTGGCCTCGAGGTAATACGCCTCTGACTCCCGATCCTGATTCTGAGCGGTCCCTGTACTAGAGGCAGTGCCGGGCTGCGCTTCACTGGAGTTCTGCTATAAAGCTTAGCGACGGGAACAGATAACTTTTCTCCCAGCCCAAAGACATTTGCAATGGCTGCGCCACGTTTGCTCAATCTCCCTCCAATTTCTCCGGCACTCAAGTCCATCACTCCGTTCCTTCAACGAGCTGAGGAGCTCAGGACGAAGGAACCGATCATGGCCTATTGGTGTCAGTAGCTTCCATTTGATTGCTTTAATGTCATGATACTGACATCGAAACCTCAACAAGGTTCATATCACGCTGCCCAGGTTGGCATATCTCTGAAGGCGAAGGATGCCACTTCTCGGAACCTACTGTTCGAATTGCTTGGCGTCCTCGAAACGATGAAGAAGGAAATAGGCCCCCACGATGCTATTGATGTGGAAGCTGCAAGTGCCGCGTATGTTGAGAATTTCGGGCTGAAGATTTTTGCCGTGGCGGACAATGAGGATAGGCGTGGAGCTGCCACAAGGTGCGGCGTGGTTAGGTCTGCTCAACTTGAAGAGCATCTATCTGATCATGGATTGCTTAGATCCACCGCCAAGAAATTCCTTGCTGCGTCCAACTTCTTGGAGGTCTTACGGGTATTTCCCAAAATCGAAATCCCGGACTCGGTAATTATTCTACCGTCCTACATGTTCGCAGGTACTGACATATGTCTCAGATTGAAGAGAAGATCAAATATGCGAAATGGAAAGCGGTGGACATCACCAAGGCCTTCAAGGAAGGCCGTAAACCAACACCTGGGCCTGCTGGTGCACCTGCCTCCCCTACAGAAGATGAATCGCTGCTGATGGCAGCACCACCGTCAACGTCGTCAACTTTGAGTGCAGAAGTGCCCCCACCCGCACCAGATCATCCTCAAGCTTCATCTCCTCCCCAGTCGTCCCCTCCCTTGTCAGCCCGACGCGTCTCTCCGCCGCCTCCGCGCATGGACCTAATCGATGTAGCTAAAGCTAATCTCCCGCATACACCACTGAAGTCGAACTCTCTTCTGGGTGTATATGTTCCTCCTGGCGAAGGGGACACCACGCCCGGGAGCTGGAGCACTGCGGCCACTCCAGGTAATGAGTTCGTCCACTCCGGACAGGATTCTCCCTATAGTGCTGGGTACATCTCACCGAAGAGCAGTCCACGCCATATAAAGCAAAGCTCTATGAGCAGTGGTGAAGATGACCTCTTACATTCGCTTCGGTCACTCCCTCAAGCCGATGCAAGTAAAAAAGCAGTGCATTTCATCTCTTCGGTTCCCGATGATAGCCCAATAAGTACGCGCCGAAATATCTTACACCACGCAAACATTCCTCCGAGCCTGATTCCAGATTCAGGTGTTGACCTCACTTTGGGGGCAACCACAATCAGTCCGGTCATTCCTCCTCCACCACCGCCGTTTCAGACACAGCCAGATCCTGTGTCACCTACTGTATATCGCCGTCGAGTTGAACATCAATCTCCTCTCTCCTACCCGCCTATGACTCTGCCTTCTACGCAATCCCAGACACACTACGTTCCGCGGTCATTAGGGTCTCCAGTCCCCCCGGATCCCGTAGTTCTCACCCCGTCTGTCATTGCAAAAGCGCAGAAGCACTGCCGTTTCGCTATCAGTGCGCTGGACTACGAAGATGCCGCCCAAGCCCGCAAAGAACTTAGGAACGCCTTGGCGATTCTAGGTGATTCATGAGAGGCTATACTTCATTCTTGTACCTTTCTGTCCTCATGTTCTTCCTCTTTCTCTTCTTTTGTGGGGGCATTTTCGGATAAAGACTGTATCTATTACTCCCATTATTGCCTTCATCTTCACTCAACATTCGTTCTTGCGTATCCATCCATGCTAGCCATGCGTATCGTACAATCTTGTTGATTTCAGATCATGTAATCCATAACCAGAAGTTGAGCTTGGAATATCTTATGTTTGTGCCCTGAGTCTCTCTTCCATTTCTCGGATTCTCTTTTTGACCGGACTTTCGTTCTCACCGAGAGAATTCGCTAGGCGGGTAGGTTGTTCCTTGTCAACAACACATGCACTGTCGGTCAGCGGTTCAGAAGGTGGCGGTGGCTGAACGGACGAAAGAGTTTCGAACCGAGTACTGGAAGTATTCGGGGCATCGTTCGGCATCATTGACGGCGCTATTGGTCCTTCCGAGTCGGGGGGTTGAGGTAACATCCTCGAACCTTTATAAGGCGATTGTTCTCCAACCTGTGAGTTGGTGTGGGTAGTGGGGATCAGATGGTCGTCTGTGGGCGGTTCCGCATTGAGGTCCGATATTGCTAAACGGTGAATTTTGTCCAAATCGGGTTCATGAGCGCCGTCGAAGTCGAATTGCTCGGCTTCGGAGCCAAAGTCATGGACTTGATCGAAACCCGCTGCTTTCATCTTTTCTTGAACTCGTGCAACAAAAGAGGGTCTACTAGGTCCATTTGGCCTAGGTCCATATCGCAGCGATCCCGTCGCAACTTGATGAGAAGGCAAGTCGTGCAAGCGGTGATTTTCACGCACAAATGTGCTAGGTCTAGTCGCGTCGCAGGATTTGTCAATAGGACTTTCTAGCGCCTGCATTCGTTCCTCGAACTGGTCGCCATCCCGTTCGAAACCTTCTTTTGTTTCAATCAAGGCGTTCGAAGATTCTTGTGTGTCTTGCACGTATAAATCAGAAAATCTTAGCGCATTCTCGCCGTAAATTGAATCAATCTTGGCCGAATTAATGGCATGTTGGACGAAATCATCACAATCGTCCCGTAAGGCAAGATTCCCAAGTTTAGGACCGTCGTCCTCATCAGTTTGTTCTAGGTCGTCGGATGAATCATCGTGGTCGCTATTTCCCAGCGACCGCTGGTCTGGTGAATTGGCAGTGTCATAAGCCAGGCTTTCTAGAGGGAGCTCGTCTGCAGGTGTATCCGAGCCATGGGTTTCATCGGAAATGAAAATGTTCGAAGCCGTAGGACGATCTTGTTGCACCCCGACACGAGGAGCTGGCGAGTCGTGGCGCGACTCGTTGCTGGTCTCGGTTACCAGTGAGAAAGCGGAACTCGGTGGTGGGTCCAAAGAAAAGAAATTCACAATGTCGATTGGCAGTATGGCTTCAGGGTTGGATGAAAGCGGGCCCGCACTCGCTGTAACACAGAGTTCGTATTTCACTTCCAGCAACCTTGAACGCTTCAGTGTTAATGCATCTGACTATACCTCAAGTCAGCATTTTTAACCGTTGGACGGATAGCCAACATACATACAGGAAGCAGGATGGTGTGCATAAAGGCGTAACGTTCATTGGGCGCCACGCCTGTCCACCAACCTTTCGCGCTGGCACGGCCTTTGTTTCCAAATGTACCCATTTCTAGGATCGATTCCGCGACCTGCTTTCGAGAGGTCGAGGTTTGGCAAGAATCCGGATCGATATCTCCTGAGCATCTTGACGATGCGTCCAATTCGGGCTGCGGTACGAAGACAACGACTGAACGAACTAACGAGATGGATATACGCTTGATACGCTTGTTCGTGTAGTTCACAATAGAGATGCAAACACAGCATTGTTGGCCAGCTACCCAACTGGGTCGATGGAGGCTTGCCGTGAGTTCAACTTTGCCGTTGCCGCCCATAAAAAGACCTTTGGAGACTGACGAACGGAGTGGTTTGATCGAGGGAGCCAAGACGGCAGAGGGATTAAGTCGTGGCCATACGATACAATACCGATAGAAATGCGTTATAGACCGTTTGCTGGTGCATATATCTTTCACCTTAAGAGAGCTATGCACGAATAAGATGGCAACCAGATGGTTGAAACGTCTTGAACCTACATCATGGCAATATACCGGACCGCTATGCCAGAATTCGTATATGGACCTTTAGGCTTTCCAAAATCGCCGTCTAACGGGATGGGCAACGAGAATGGCAGGATATAATTACCTTCGCGGGCCAAGCCGAATCCTTCTTGGTCCAGTTTTGATCCATACATAGCGTCGGAACCCTTGGAAATAGTCGATAATGGGGAGCCACATTGATAGAACATGTGCCGAGTATGTTCGTTAGATATGGATTCAAAACCAATGAGCCTCAGCTTTCCGCCGCCAATCATGATTACTGATTCCTTGGGGAGGCGGTTCCGGATATTCACCAAGATGCGGCCGGTAAGCACGGTTCCTTCGACGCAAGCATCGCTCCCCAAGATAATGTCGACCTCCACCCGAGCGCGCGGCTTAGCTTGCTCAAGGGCCGTTAAGTCGTGCCGTGTGATTTGACCCGGGCCAGGTTGTGGGAGTAGCAACGCTCCTGCTCTTAACTTAGCTGACGAATCCCCGAGAAGACAGTTCAATTCTGCGGCGTTTCGTCCGGATGGCGCGCCAGTGCTAAGCAAAGTCCCATGTCGGCTCAAAGCAGCTTCGCTAACGGCAGGGTTGGTTATACATTTCGAGCGAGCCTCACCGCTGGATCCTCCTGGAGACAAAACGCCTATACGTTGGCCATCCATAAATGTGGTAGAGCCGCTTTCGTCAATCCCAAATTCGACCAGCGTGTCCCCAATTGCTGCCCGGCCAATGGTCCTGGTGATTGCACTCTGTGAATGAAGCGTGTATGCGAGCAGGGCGGGTGGCACCAAGGCCCCCTCCGACATTTTGATAGAGCGGGAAGAACGGAGCGTCGAAGTAGAATTTCGGAATTTTGAACGTTGGTGAAGAAGAAATCCGAAAGACAGGAACGGCGGCAAATTGGGCGCCTACCAACCAGGCTGTAGCACCAAATCAGGGCGCCATCAAATGCAAGTCATTGTACACTGGTAACGAATGCAAGTGAAGGCAAAATTGGGATTGGGGATGCAGTCTCCATCCGAAAAGGCCCTCCTCGGATACACCACCAGTGACCAAACCCAACACCACCCACCACCGCCACCATCACCGCCACAAGAACCTCTACCAATGACCAAGGTCAACTTTGTCCTTGTCAAACCCAATTTCAAGCCAGTTGTCCATGCCATCCTCTCGATCTTGAAACGAATGGCGCAGATTATCTAGGCCCATAAACCCCGTGCGCGCGTATACACTCTGGGCTTCGTTACTGTGACCAACATATAGAACTACACTTTCTTTAGTTTTCAAGAGTCTGATTTCGGGATATTAGAATCCAAATGCGGAAATGAAAGACATTCACCCACGTCTCGCATACGAAGCTAACAAGCCGCCCGGCGCAGCCCATCTTCCTCCAATTGGGACTGGTGTAGACCTTTGTGATAGAAGATACGGTGTCAGATTCCCGTGTCACAGCACATATAGATGCAATTTCGTCTGGAGCACCAGGTCGCTTGCCAATGTGAACCCAAACCTTACGATGCTTGATGAGGTAGTTCGCTTCCTTCATAGCCCCTTCCCACGTGAGAAAGAAAGGGTCCTACACAAACATCAGCGTTGGAATGCGAGAGGAGAACTTGACAAACTGAGTCTTGGGCAAAGCGGAAGCAAAGCTCTGCAACACCCTCGGTATCTTTCTCCACGGCTAGCCGAACATCGTTCCGTTCAGACCCAGCCGTAAGGGGGGCTTTTATGAATGTAGTTTTGGTGCAGAATGATTGCTTTGCGGCATAATAATCTTCATAAGTGAGACCCGTTAAGTTCTTCCAATTTTCGGCAAATATCCTGGATATTGCTTCAAATGCGAAGACGGAGAAAACTCTTTTTCGATCAACATGGCTGTAAAGGGCCTGTGCCAATTTTGCAAGACGCGGCCGGCAAAAGGTCTCCGTCATTTGGTTGGCGGGATGGGGTGTGTATATGCAGATTGGGTAGGTCCCCAATGGTCCATTTGTGCAAGAGAGGATGAAGTCGACTTGTTCCGCTGAGCGGCAGACGAGCCAGAACTGGCCCTTCCCTGATGGTCGGCCTTCAGTCTCTTCTTCTTGGATACGAAGGGCACTAAACAAGATGATATTTGCCCTTCGGGGTTGGCTTCGTAGGAGATCCCAGATTGCGGGGGGGATATCACAGGCCGACAAATACGGGGGATCAACGACGACCGCGGAGCAGCGCCCAACGGCCCCAACTTCTCCGTGAAATGGTCCCTCCACAAAATGAGGGGTCTTCACGGGATTCAAGAGGTATAGGAGGAGGAGATGAACACTATTGGGGTGTCCGTCAGGAGGTATTGGAGAAGTGGCAACAAACGATGACTGACCTCGAAGGCATTGCCACCCTTGCAAATATGGGGTCCACTGGGCTTCCCAGTTATATATACGTCTCCCGCTTTAAACCTTCGCTTTAAGCCTGTCAAGCGCCTGAACGGAGAAACTGAACACGATGTCGGGCGCAGGGGCTTCCGAAGAATTTCGAAGTTTCGAAATCCAGATCATAATAACACATATGTAGATGGTGGCTGGTGTTGCCGGTGCTTGTCATTTGATGGATGCCTACCATGGGCGTCAAAAAAGTATGTCCGCTCGCATCCACACACACACTTCGAACCGAGCAAAGCCGCCACCAAGGGCTCCGCCAGA
Organism: Pleurotus eryngii var. eryngii; assembly: GCA_029467805.1. Lineage (NCBI taxonomy): Eukaryota > Fungi > Basidiomycota > Agaricomycetes > Agaricales > Pleurotaceae > Pleurotus > Pleurotus eryngii. The sequence goes on from SZVJ01000018.1 coordinate 2,180,005, forward strand.
GAACAAGGTAGTCTTCAAAAGCGTCCTAGAGAGCCCTTATCGCATACACTGGTATTTGATTTTGCATGAGTTGTTCGCAGTTTTAATTCTATTCCCAATAGGCCATCTGTGCCTATTAATCTACAAAATACCATCCTCGCGCGCTTGCTTTCGGTGCTAGAAGGTGTTTCTGAATACAATTCTGCGAGGGACGGGGCCCGTAGGGATGGAAAGCGTGTGTGTCGAGACTCGAACGCCTCACGGACGAAGAAAAAACTCAAGGCCTATGACGGGATAGCTGTACAAAGCGATGGTATCTCCGACTTGGTCGTAGATAATCCATCCGCGGATATGGTAGCCGTTTCTCCAAAGCCCCCAATCCTGGATCACGTTATAGTCGGCATCAACGAAGTTACACGGAGACTAGAATCACAAATACGAGGTCTACGAACAGCTGTCAAGGTTTCATCGGAGGGAGCACACAGTCTTTCGGATTCCAGGCGAGAAATCAAGGTTATTTTTGTTTGTCGGGACGACATCGATCCTCCCCTTCTCATCAGCCACATTCCTCACCTTATCGGCACATATAACTCTGCGAGGCCTTCTGAACCTATCAAAACGGTCTCACTGCCCAAGGACTCTGAGGGCACACTTGCAAATGCTATAGGCTTGCGAAGGGCGGCAGTCCTCGCATTTGACGTGAGTCCTGTGTACGCTTCTACGTTTCTCGGACTCAATCGATGCCAATAGGTTGATTGCCCTGCGATCGATGAGTTCCAATCTTTACTACAACCGATCTCTGCAATTGCCGCGCCTTGGCTAACAACAGGAGAACAGTTAGTTCCTACTCACATCAAGCAGCTGCGAACAACTGCCCCCGCTGACATGAAGGCCAGCAAAGGACAGAGAATAGCAGGTCGCAAAGCAGCAAAGCAAGCAAAGAAGGGCAAAAGTGAGGCAAAAGTGAGGCAAAGGTGACGTCCTGAGTTTGGAGGATCCTTGGTAGTCGATTAGCGCCGCGCTTGTTCGTATGAGCGTCTCTGAGATTTCATACCTGACTCCAAATCATGTTTATTGCAATCATCGGGCCTCAATGTTCTGGGAAGAAGACTATCAGGGATTACCTTGTATCTAAAGGGTTTTCTCCCGTTAGCATTAATGCAGAAAAGGAGGTATACCAGCGCTACTTCCACTCCTAATATAATCTAATTTGTGCAGACAAGTGCAGGTGCTCTACCTCCGTTTGTTAGGGATGCTGTAGCAAATCCGGTCGAAGCGCTGCCTGGTCAGCAAAAAATTCCGACATTGTTGCAAACAATGCTAAGCTCTAGCACTGATAGGTCAGGAGTTGCGACTCGGAATCTTACCGGGAAGCCTGCACTTCGACACAGCCGATGTTCTTTTACAGCATGTCACCCAAAACTGGCGCTCTCATTTCGTGACCACGGATCTCCGCGATAGAAGGCTAATAAAAAAGTTCGTCAGAAGACCGTTCTTCATGCTGATGAGTGTGGATGCACCAATCGTTGAGCGCTATCGGCGTTTACAATCGTAAGTACCAGGCTCAGCCTCGTGTAACAACTGCCCAGCCACTTACGTGAGAGCTGTATATGATTTATTACAGGGTTCGTTCTTGCTCCTTGGAAGAATTCATTGGGGCTCAAGACCGCCACGTATATGGGAACACCGAACGACCTTTTGCCCAAACCGAGACGCCGTTAATCAGTCTGGGTGATGTGATTAATCTTCAGGTTATTAATTCCTTTGCGTCTATACGCGATCTGCACGAACATCTAGACGCCCTCAATCTACTTGACCCTACACATCTACGTCCAACATGGGACGCGTACTTCATGGTGAGACGCGTCATGCCCTAGCGCGATCGTGAAGCTCACGATCATAGACATTGGCATCCCTAGCGTCGCACCGTTCAAATTGCATGAAGCGCCGCGTTGGTGCAGTCCTTGTTCGCGACCACCGGATTGTCGCTACGGGGTGTGTAAATGCCGGAACGACATTGATTAAGCCATTGACATTTAGTTTGATTTAGGTACAACGGCACTCCTCGTGGTGTACCAAACTGCAATGAAGGAGGATGTGGTCATTGCAATAGAACGGCCTCCTCGGACAAACCATTGGAATGTGTGTGCCTTCATGCCGAAGAAAATGCTCTGTTAGAGGCAGGGCGAGATAGGGTTGGCAATGGTGCCACGATGTACTGCAACACGTTGGTCCTATACCTGTTCCGTGACCATGCATCTCATGAGACAGAATCATAGGTGTCCTTGCCTCAAATGCACGGTGAAAATAATACAAACTGGGGTCAAGGAGGTTGTCTATAACTTATCATACAAAGTGTGAGTATGTTTTGGCTTAAAGATACAAAGGATACAAATAAATTAATTGCTATCTAGTGACGACGCATCGGGTAGTCTATTTAAGGAAGCTGGCGTTGAGCTACGCCAATATATACCCAAGGCATTGACTTACTTGTCCACGAGTGAGACCCACGAGGGTCTTCCTCTCCATATTCCAACCATCAAACTGGCAGATTCTTGACAACTCCATATATTAAATTAACGCTGTATGATGTAGAATAGCTTCTACGTTATCGTTGATGTCCCATTGAGGCTGATACATGAAAGTCATGGAAGGGTCCAATTTTGCATTGGTGCAGCGCAACACCAGCCAGACGGCATCGGCATTGATTTTTCCTATCGCCGTATACAAGGCTCGAGCATGGGTCTGTAACTCTTCGTGCGCTTGCTTGTGAAGAAATCGACGGAACGATAGTAGAACCTGCCATATGGAAGAATCTTGTGGGTCTACGCCTTCCATCGCAGCTGACATTGTGCGAAGAAGGGCACGATATAATCGGTGTGAGTGGCTGTATGCAGATTCTGTGCCCACCGCTCCATGTCCTCGCCTAGACAAAGCATTGGTGTTATCTGCTTTGTTCAACCGTTCAAGCATCTTAAGAAAACGCGGCCATATGTCGTCCCAAATTCTTCGGAACATGAATGTGCCAGCGTGGATAGCAAGGGCTTCGATGAGCGCTGCGGTCGCGCCCACAACGAAGGGTTGAGAATCCGCCAGCCGATTCAATATAAACGGCCAGGCAGTGTTAATCGATGAAAGCAGCGCTGATTGAGGTAAGATTGGAACGGAAGATGCTAGTAGGTCCAGTATTCTCGCTCTGATGACGGGAGAACCGTGGGTGAGGAAATAAAGCGAATGCGCCACAATTTGTTTCGTCAATGTTTGCGCAACGGTGGGAGGCACATCTTCTGAGTCGTCGGGCTTGTCCGGGGATTTCATATTTTCTTCTTCTTGTGTGTCCTGCGGGGTTTCTTTCCCTTTGAATTTACCCCAAGCTTCACGAGGCACAGGGCCATAGTCTGTGTCATCTTCCTCGCCAGGTGGATCATTGCGATGGGATAGCCAATGGAACAGCCCATCAAGGGAGTTATTGGGAGGATCTTGCACAGCTACCCGTGGAGCCCGAGAATGAGGCATTTCTTCGCCGTCGATAGCCTTGACAACTTCGCCTAGAACCTCGACCAATCCGTCCACTAGAATATCATATCCATGATAATCGTCTAGCCTAGTAAAGCATTCTTCCACGATATCACCAGCCTTATCGACGACATCGCTGCCCACCAAGCGTACTAGCAACACTAGAACCTTAGTGGCGTCGATATCCAACCAGCGCTTGGTCAATCTCCGGGACACGCCGTCCAGTGCGTAGTCAAAGTTAGAAAGGAGGAGATTAGATGGCGATGCGTAGGATGTAGACATCGTGATGAAATCTAAGGTTGACATGGCTGTAGAGAGCACGAGGGGATCTGGCGAGGTAAGGGAGTGCAGGACCGGATAGAGCGTGTAAAGAAGTAACGGTACGAATCGAGCTCGCAAGATTCCGGCAGCCACGGCGATGATCTGAAGACTGCATGTCTGATGGATGAAAGGCTGGGACTGTGGCGCGTCGTGTTTCGCCGAACCTTCACGTACAAGTCGCAATGTACGATGGAGAGGAACCAAACCCTGTATGATTTCTACGGGAGTCGACTCTTCGTGCGTCTGGAGGCCATCCGCAGTCTCTGCTTCGGGCTCTTGAGATGGTTTGTCCCATAAACCGCTGAACTTCTTCGATAACATTCTTGCCGCCTTTTCCAGCCTCTTACTGTGTCTCTGTTGGACGGGGTCCGGGACCTTGTTGTCAGCGAGCGACATATCTGCCAGTCCTTCCATCAGGCGACAGGCGCACCACAACGCCGCCACCGCCTGACTGCTTGTGTTGTTATAACCAATATTAGCGAACCATTCAATAGCGAAGAGGCATTCGTCGCCAGCGGTATGACCAAGGGCGTTGAGCATCCTGGCAAGAGCGGTGTACGTGTTATGAGACGAGATATACTTTAAAGGGACATAAGTGAAGGATATCCTTTCTTTCTGATCATTCTCTAGCATGTGGCGCACAGAGACGTCGGATTCCAGTACACGTGGTTTGACGAACTCCAGCACCGAGAGTAAGGTCCATCCCCACTTTTCTATTCCCCCGCTGGGCCCCAGCAGCTTTCCAATGCTATGAGGAATCTGGCTGAACGTTGCCAGAGGAGAGTTTGGCGAGGATGCCAGGCGGCATACCGCAGAAATGGTGTTCGCGGCATGAGCAACTTTCGCCTCCGACTGGGATGCAATGAATCGTGGAAGAGAGGCGAGGTTGTCGCGGGTCAGTTGCACCAATATTTGAGTGAAATGATGCCGTGATTTGTCTTGGGTCGCGAGTGACTCGACGAGGGCCACGTGGGCGGAGGTAGCCACGCTTTCAAAATCACTGTTGGAAAGCGAGAGAAGGAACGAAAGCAGAAGAGGGCTCGATTGGGGTAAAGTCTCTGGCGTATTTCGGAGAACGGTCGCAGAGAATTTGACCAAGGCCAGCAAGGCGGAGGGAGTGGGGTGCGAGACTAGTGAGGTCAATGAGTTCAACGCAATATGGACCTGAGACGAAGTTCCGCGTAGCCATGAAGGCGTCCTCGCTGTCATGTAGGGCTGATCCTGTACCCCCTGATGAGGATTTGTTTGTTGACCCAGAGTCGCCAACTCTTCCAGTGTAGTGACTGGGCGGATAGCTCCCTCCGCAATACAGACCTCGTCTCCGATCGCATGGGCAATGATATCCGACATAACTTGCAGCGCTCCGGATACGGCTGACCCAGAGGCCCGACCTGTAGATCGAGAGACACCCAACGCAACCTTGACCATGCCACTCACTACGCCTGGTAATACGGACGGCACTAGATTGTCTGGTGCATAGATTCTGATCAACAAAGATAGAAGTTGGAGACATAGGTCTTGTAAGGCTAGATGAGGGGATTGCGCTGCGTCCAGCAATGCGTTCAGTGTCTGTCCTATTATTGGCACTAACTTGGGTGATCGAGCGTGTTGCTGAAACTCGAGCAGTCGATCGGCAGAACGCGTGGAGGCGTAAGCTCGCTGAATGGCCTCTTCGGCAGTGCGTTCACGGAGCAAAGCGAGCAGACATCGCGCGGCTGCCGTTTTCGTTTCTTCATCACGATTCCTGTTCTCCATGCCGCTAACTACGGCGCCACACAGCATCACCATTTGTTCCCATACACCGAGGTCGCAGCTCCACCACCAAGCATCTATCAAGATACTTAGATTGAGAAGGACTTTCTCCATGACTTGATCTGGAATAGCCAATGGTGCATTACGCCTCAATATGGACGACAGCGGGAAAAACACGTATCCAGCAAGTGAAGGAGGTATGAAGTCTCCAGACGCAGTGACGGCGCGCAGCCCATCGTGTAGATTCTTCAGCAGATGCAAAGTTTGGGGGATAGATGAGGGCGTGAGGAGAGAGGCATTAAGCAAAGGAACACATATTGCTTTGAGCTACTTGAAACGCGTCAAATTGCGGTCCGCCAGCATCTCGAGCAGGAGCAATCCTACCCTTCTGAATGGATCGCTCGATTTTTGACTTGCGGACATGATTTGAAATTTGAGCAGTCGACGGTCACAGTGCGCGTGGACCAGGGTGAGACGGAAGTTCCCACGCCCCAATGACGCTTGAAGAACACGGAGTTGCGGACTCAGGCTGGCCAGGGGTTTCATTTCACCTGGTTTCACTCGATCACTTATCATGCAGCCGGATCCTCCAAATCTCTTCTACCACCACAAGGGCCTCAGATTTGCGACGGCTTTAAATCTAATTATCTCTCAATTATGACCATAGAGCACCCCCGCATTCTCTTCGTGGATTCATATGATTCCTTTACTTTCAAGTGAGTGCCTCGGTTACAAACTTTCATTTGGTAACAAAATTCGTACAGCCTCGCTTCACTATGCAGACGGTCCATACCCAATTGCTCAATCTACATAATCAAGAACGATGATCTGACAATAACCCAACTAATACCCTACCTGTCACTCTTTTCTGCAATCATCGTCGGTCCTGGCCCAGGATCACCGGACAATCCCCATGACATCGGAATAGTCAAGGATTTGTGGAAGGTTCCAGGTGCCCACCTTCTCCCCATCTTCGGTGTTTGTCTTGGGCTCCAGAGTCTAGCGTTGGAACACGGTGCAGAGCTATGTCGATTGAAGGTAGTCAAACATGGCCAAGTCTCGACCATTCATCACACTGGAGAGGATTTATTTGCTGCGGTGGAAGTCGTACACGCCGTTCGATATCATTCACTTCATGTCAAACTTTGCGAGGATGGTGAGATCGAGGAACTTGGCTGGGCAGATGATGGGAAAGAGAATGGCAGAGTAGTGATGGGCATCAAGCATAAATCTAAACCCTTCTGGGCCGTTCAATATCACCCCGAATCAGTGTGTACAGATGGTGGAGGGTATGACGTGTTATGCAATTTCTGGCGATTGGCTCAGGAATGGTCGAGAAAGGTCAGCAGATTGCCGACACCTTGGGAACCGTCCGTTCGGCAGTTTGTAGGTCCTTCCTGGCCAAACATCAAATCGCATTCCGCACCGCCCTCTCCTACTCAACGGCCCGCCGTAACAAGGAAAGTACTCAAGTTGGCCGGTGTCAGTATCACTAGAATCTGCGAAATCTTGGGCGTCGACGACGAGAGCAAACGGTTCGCATTACTGGATTCAGCAGCCAAACCCGGGCGCTACTCTTTCATCGCATCTTTGATGCCCTCTTCCCCTCAGATTACCTATCACGTCGGCGACAATTGGCTAACTATGTCGACCGAGTCGCAGAGTGTTCGCCATGATTTAATTCATCATACAATCTGGACTTGGCTCGCATCCTTCATTCGCCGACGTAGGGCCCACGGCGGCTCTCCCGATATCCCGTTTTGGGGTGGCTTGATCGGCTATCTCAGTTACGAACTCGGCGTCAACTCTCTCAACGTCCCCTCGAAGGCATCTGAACGGCGGCATCCGGACGTCAACTTGGTTTTTGTCGAGCGCAGTATCGTATACGATAACCAGACCGGTCAAACGCATATTCAGTCGCTGCTCCCTGACGACCAAGATTGGATTGCGGACATCTCTTCTCAACTGGTAATCGCATCACAAGATGCTGAGGTTCCTTCTCCTACCATGATTTCAACTGCGAAGTCGGTAGTTCTACCGGACAAATCCCTCTACATATCTCGTATTAACAAAGCCAAGGATTACCTCTTTTCAGGCGACTCTTACGAATTATGCCTCACTGCTCCTACACGAATCACCATTCCTGCATCCTCTTCCCCTACGTCTACGTCATGGCAGCGATACAAACAGCTGCGAAAGAATAATCCAGCACCCCACTCTGCCTACCTTCGATTGCATCCCTCCACTCTTCTCTCCTCTTCGCCTGAGCGTTTCCTCTCCTATTCGCGTCCACCTGGAACAATTTGTCAATTGCGTCCCATCAAAGGCACAGTACGCAAGTCCCCAGCAATCACTCGAGCTATCGCCGAGAAGGCCCTGGCTGGTAGCAAGAAGGAAGTTGCCGAGAACCTGATGATTGTTGATTTGATACGGCACGATCTGCACAGTGTGGTCGGCGAGGGCGTGGCTGTTACCCAGTTCTGTAAGGTCGAGGAATACGAAACTGTATGGCAGCTGGTCAGTGTCATCGAGGGCAGACTGCCTGAAATGTCGAGCGGCGACGTTGATTTGGCAGCCGAGTTAGGATGGGACGTGCTCAGCAAAAGTTTACCTCCTGGTTAGTGTCCCCACGTATGTGTTTGTCGTCTACTAATATAGTCACGCCGATCGTAGGTAGTATGACAGGTGCACCAAAGAAGCGCAGCGTGGAAATTCTACAGACATTAGAAGACAGCCCGAGAAGCATCTATTCCGGGGTCTTTGGTTACTGGTGTGTCAGCGGAGCAGGGGACTGGTCGGTGACTATACGAAGTTGCTTCAAGTTTCAGGACACGCGGTTGTCGCCGTTAGGTGGTCCCTCTGCGCAGGAGGGGAGTTCGGATGAAGAGTGGCAAATTGGTGCAGGAGGCGCCATTACCGCGCTCTCCGACGCTGATGATGAATGGGAGGAAATGGTCATCAAGCTGCATAGCGTTCTGAAGTCTTTTGGGATCAAAGAATGAAGGCAGGATCATTCTACAGTATGGTAACGACTTAATGTAGTGGTTTCTCAGTTAATATGTCTACAGAAAATGAGCTGCCCTAGCAGATTACTTCTGAGACTTACGCCTAAGTATCTGGGCTGCGTCGTTGTTACACACATGCTACATATTTTCTCTGATATTGGTGTTTCTCATGCCATCAATGCAATGTGCTTGAGCTCACTATTCACAGACGCACATAGTTAGTGTCGAAAGCGCGCAACAAGCTTCAACACTTACTTCGAGACTTGCTGCCCGACTTTCATTGGCGGGTACAGAGTACTTTCGTCTTCAACAGGGCCAAGGCTGATTTCCGACGCCCTCATTGTACGTGCACGGTCAGCCAAAGCCGTAAGGGGTGCAAGATCGTAATCGGAGGAAAGGTGCCAGAAGAAAGTCGAGGAGATGCGAATGAGAGGGCGGTCGGGGAGGGTAGTCTTACGCTGCTCGATGACCTGGACGTAGATTGGTATTAGCACATCCAAGCGACATAGAGTGGTCATCGCATATTCTAACCTTCAATGTCGCGTCGTTAACAACAACCTCATGGAATCCCGCCTTGATAAGACCCCCAGAAAGGTGCTCCAGCTGCTTCCCCGCTTGCACGAGGAGATACCGCCCAGTCGGTGGTAGCTTCACGGGGATGCGCTTGCCAGTGTTGCGTGCCCAAATATGCAAGCCGGGATACCGCGAGCGTCCGTGGATGGTGAGGAAGTTGAGGTCGGAGTGGAATCCTGCGAGAATGGTGTCCTTCTGCCCGTATTTCACCAGATCTGAGGCTGTCGGGGCGAGGATGTGCGGGCCGTATTTGCCTGCTTCCTTGAAAGTATGACTAGGGAGACCCAAACCGATAGCGGTCATCTCGGCGAGGTTTTCAACGCTTCATTGCATCAAAGCTGAAAATGTTGAACTTTATTAACAATACATGGCACTCACGCGTTCTTCATCGACTTGCCCCACTTCTCCATAGTAGGCGTCCACCGAGCTTTCAGGTCCTCTACCTCAGGGACCACATTCGGCGCGTTGAGCCTAGGATACTGCGTCTCGTACGGGGGCTTCTCGCTCATCTTCCAGAAGAACCGACACTTCGGATCGGGCGAATGCGCAGAGATATCGAGGGGCCGCTCAGCGGGGTCCAGCTTCTCGATAATCCGCAAGCACGGCTCGTCGACAGCGCATTTCGGCTTCTCCGTGTTCTCGAGGGTGACACCGACTTGGTAGCTGAGCTCGGGACGCTCGTCTTTCTTGAGAGCGTCCTGCGGTTGGGCGAAGTAGTCTTCGAGCAGATCGAGGAATTCTTGGTTATCGTCTTCTGTGACGCGGGAATCGTGCAGGATCACTGCGCCGTAGACTACAAGGGCTTCGGCTGCCTGTTCACACTCCAATTAGCATAAAAACGTCCGCTTTGAGGTAATCTGACGGAGGCTCTACCTTATGGCATTCTTCCAACACCACAAGTGAGTCCCTTGTCTGATTGAGGAAGACATCGAGGTCGACGATGGGGAGATCCATGGAGTCGTTGGACATGGTGGGAGAGGGTGGGCAGCATGCATATTGTGAAAGCCTGCTATTTATGCGACTCTCAGCCTGACAAGGACCATATGGCGGATCCGGAGCACCCAGCTGGGCGCTTGATATTTAGGCGTGGAAGCCTAAGGGCTGCACAACACGAGTCAGTTTGATCTTACTCCTGAACCGCCACTAACCTCCGCTTTTCCTTGAATTCCCCCCACGATGTTGAAGGTCAGCTGCATGCATTAATCACAGTGGCCGCATACTGATTGTATTGTGCACGCAGATATGGAGTATGAAGAAGAATGAGGACGCAGTGGCCAAGAAGAAGCCGAAGACTAGCGCAGCGCAGATTCGTGTGCAGAAAGGTATGTTACGCCCGATGTCGGTGGCGAGGGGACCTGCTAACAGAACCCATTAGACTTGACTGAGCTCGACCTCCCCGACACCATGAAGACACATTTCCCCGATCCCAACGATCTTCTGAACTTCACCCTCACCATCACACCCGACGACGGTATGTGTTTGCCATTTTACTCTAATTAAACGCGATTTTGAATAACCTCTCGGCCGAATCTTAAAGGCATGTACAAGGGTGGCTCGTTCGTCTTCTCGTTCGCGATCAACACCAATTACCCTCACGAGCCACCGAAAGTCAAATGCACACAAACGGCGCGTGCCCATCCTGATATCATCATGTGTCCTATTAACCCGTTGATATAGATATACCATCCGAATGTAGACCTCGAGGGAAATGTCTGCTTAAATATCCTTCGAGAAGACTGGAAGCCGGTGCTAAACTTGAACTCGGTCATGGTCGGCCTGCAGTACCTCTTCCTAGAGCCCAATGCAGACGACCCATTGAACAAGGGTAAGTCTGATCTGTGTCTTCCTTCACTAGCGGGATGATGAACAACTGATTGCAACAGATGCTGCGCAAGAATTGATCAAGAACCGCGAACATTTCTTATCGAATGTCAAGCAGTCGATGCGCGGCTACAACATCAAGGGCGTCCAGTATCAGAATGTTATGGGATGAGATATCTAGCGCCGTCACCTTTCATCATTTTCCTCCGCATTTATTGCTATTCAACCATTGCTTTGGAGTTCATCGGCACGCTGCACCACTACTCTGGGTAGACCCAACGCATAGATACATACTGCTTCGTTTACTCCGACATTGTATACACTACACCATTAATGTACATTCCACCTCACCTTAACTTCCTCTGTATGTGGTGAAGCCGTATGGACTGATTAGAAGAGGGATATGATAGTGTTCATCTGGATTCTCGATGGTGAAGGAGATCTGGCCGTCGCGGGTTGATTAGATGTAGGATAGGTGACAAGATACTTCGTACCTCTACCCATGGATAGAAACACTTGCGGTTCGTGCGGTCGAAGTATTCCTTCGTCTTGAAGACTACTTTGTATGTGCGACCCTCTACAAGCTTGAAGGGCTCGTCCTGGGGGTTCCTGATTGACAATAGGTCAAGGCATCGACCATCAGAATTCGTCTGGCTGATGGTGATGAGCACCTGTTTGCAACGTCGGCGCGGTGGCAACGTACCCTCTCCCAAGCGGATCGAATATATCTGGACCGCCGTCATATTTGGCGGTGGTGAGCTCCTGCAATGTCACGGCGACGCCGTCTGCAGGCTTCCCTGTCGATGAGTCGAGAACTAATGTAATGTGAGGGCGTAGCTGGTACGTGATTGCCGTGAGGACGCACCGTGGCATGTTACGGGGGACTTGGACATGGCGGTTCGGGTGTAAAGGGCAAGTGGAATGGGCTGAGCATTATATACTCTGAAATTTGGAGCACGCTGCTGAGGATGTCATCATCATGCCTTGATAGGACCCTGAAAGCGCTCGACTTCAATTTTGAGCGCTTCTTCCCAACCACCATGACTGCCGCCTCCTCTGCAACACCGCCGCTAGCTAAATACCTCGCATCTACAGGTGAGCTCCAGACCGCACTCCTGTTGCGGTGGGCAATTGAATTCGCCAGTGTCCAGATAAAAGAACGCGCGATAAATCCATTAAAAAAACTCTCCGTCTTCCTCTCGGAATCCTCGGAGAATGCGCTACCCAAGGAAGATATGGATAAGCTGTGGAAGGGCATCTTCTACTGTAAGATCGCTTGTTTTACTTCGGAAATAGGTTCTGAAGGCTCTCATTAGGTTTCTGGATGTCAGATAAACCGCTAGTGCAGCAGGCGTTAGCCGACGAACTGGCTGAGCTTGTGCTCATGATCACAACGACGTCCCAATCTCTGGCCTTCTTACGGGGATTCTGGGAAACGATCGTCCGAGAATGGAGCGGCATCGATCGTCTTCGGTGTGTTTTACAGCATCCTGGAAGCTAGATAATCTTATCTTCCACTCCAGGATCGACAAATACTACATGCTCGTGAGGCGGTACATAAATGCTTCTTTCAAACTCCTTTCCCGTGCTGGATGGGACAAGGCTTCCTGTGAGGAGTACAACGATATCCTGACTCACGAGGGAGGACCACTATGGTGCAACCTTCAGCTTGTCTTCGCGTTATTTCCCGTTTCCTAACGCAACTTCAGTCCGTCAGATCTCCGTGTACCCACAAGCTTGGCATACCACCTCGCTGATATCTACACCGAGGAGCTGGACAAGGTCATGGCCGCCGAGGAAAAATCGTTGCCTGCACCTCTCAATACACTGCTCGCCCCGTTCTTCAACCTTGCCGCCCTAACACCCAATCCGACGACCTATCATCGTGTCCAGTCGGCACTCTTGGAACCTCTTTTCCGATCCGTGACTACGCAATCTGCGTCCCATTCAGACGATAATGCTTGTACCACAAAACGACTGCGATTAGCCGATTCCGAATCCTTGTACCCCCATCTTATCCAAAACGCCTGTGTTGCCGATCCAGCGGGCGGTAAACTCAGTTCTGTGCCTCTAAAGCAAGGACTTTCAAAATGCTTGTTCCGCACTGCGAGTAACCCCGACACGAAGGATTCGAATCGCCGAAAAATGTATACTCTATGGAAGGAGGCGGATGGCGAGGATCTCGACGACTAGTCGGTTGAGTAACTCCCTTCGTTTTAGTAGCTCACTCATTCTGCTCAGATGTACTGCTTTGTGCACAAATGAAATTCTATTAATTTATAGAGAGATCAAATACAATGCTGGATATGGTGGTGTCGACATCCTCGTCGTGGATGCGTGATGATGGAGTGTGAAGGGGAACCGTGAAGTGGGAGCCAGGTAGAGAGGTGCGTGTATGTTTCTCTGCACTGGTAGCTCTATGGATTATATTCTGGAAGGTAAACTCGGCTTGGCCATGGGAAAACCCAGCTTCGCTCTTTCCATGCTGTATGCCTTTCGTATTAGCTACCAGATCATTTTCATCGGTAGGAGGTGCAACTAACCTCGCTTGTCGGTGTCTCGTCCAGACATACGAGAGAAGAGCTGTCTCAAGTCCACCCCAGATCAAGAGGGTCTGCGATGCGAGCTCAGTCAGCTTTAATGCCCTTGTGGTAAAGGATAAAGAAATACTTGCTTTTTGACGAGCAGCGATGAGTGGGTACATTATGTTTAATTGGTTTAGGTGAGGGTGATAAGAATTTGTGAGCTGTGGTTGTTGATTGGTGGAATTATTTTGCTAAATGCGAATGGTCTTGTAGAGCCTTGATGGGCGCACTTTATATACTCTGTCGGGGGCACACGACCGCACCCTCGGGCAGAATAGGGACGCTCATCAACACAGCGACTTTTCTAGACAACACTGAATTGCGTCGCATATGCAGCGAGGGCAGCGGTGGGCGATGGTCTGGAAGGATCACTAGGCTTCACCAGGGATAGTCCCTATTCGGGCGACACGGCCAGGCCGGCACGTGATGCGTTGACTGGTTCTAGGTTTTCGCCTGGACGGACGGCGCCCATCCTGGAAGTATGTCGAGAGCAGGCGAGGTGTGCCCGCTACCGATTGTTTCGGTCCCGCGGTCTGGACAGCGCAGCTCTCCTCTACTAGGTGTCGTGCCATCTGCAATCTTGCGACATCTGATGGCTCAGAAACAGAATGAATTATAGAGGGTGTTGCAAGCCCCTTTACCCATCGCCTTCACGCTTATGATCAATTTCGTGGATTCCATCCGGTCGCACAGCAGAGTCGACGCTAGCTATATTCTCCAAATCGGCGATGGTCAGCACTTCCAACACCACGTTGGGTGCTTGGGCAAGGAAGGCACGGCAAAATGGTATGAATGCATGAATCATTGCTCTGTCACTGAGGATCCTTTTCTACGTATGCATCTCTGAGCATCTCTGATGCGCCACGTCGCGAGCCAAAACCTATTCAGTATGCTCCGCCCGATCAAGAAGAGGCGGGGCATTCTTCGAGTGACCAACCTTGGAAGCACACACGCTCGCCGTTATGGGAATGGAATCTCCGTAATGAGAAGACGTCTACCTTCTGACTAGTTCAGGAATGCACTTGAGGAGCCGATAACGCTGATGGACATTGCTATAGGATGTAGACGGTCTCTACCCCACATCGCTTGTTCAACAGTACCGGTCATTGGTCATAGGCGCATGTCATGAAGTCACTGCCAGAGAACAATGCTCAGTCCATCTGGGTTCCCAAGAGGTTCATTTGCATTTACCTCGCGAATTCGTGATCGGCAGGAATAGCATACCCCGTAGCAGTTCCTTCATAAATACCGGGTAACGTGCTGCATTTCTTCGCCAGCCTTACATCCTTTCTGTGCAATGACCAGTATTCTCAGACTTCTGGTACGATTATGCGCTGCTCGTTACTGGCACTGCCGCAATGCCCACCAACCATGTGAGTTGCCCTTCTTCGTCCTGAAGATATTACTCTGAACCGACTATGTAGACTTCGGTCATGCCGCGAAACTCCTTACAGAAGCCAATGGTCGCTCACTTCATGGTGGGCAACACCTACCCGTACTCCGTCGACGACTGGGCCAAAGGCATGTCACTCATAGTTAGCTTGATGTATGTGGCTGATCAGAGGTCGTTCAGACATCATTGCGCAGTTATATTACAGCATATGCGTCGCGTCCTAATCAACTGTTATACGGCGGTCGCGTTCTCATCTCGACATTCTCCTGCGAGAACTGCTCCTTCGGCGCTAGTACTGTCAACGCTGGATGACAGGCAACCATTAAAGACGGGCTACCCTGTGTATTTTTCTTACCGTCGTTCTTTGTCGACCCGATCACGTTCGGGCAATATCCCGTCGCAGAGGGCTTTTTCAACGTGAGCAACTCTAAATATCTATGACCCATACGCTGACACGGCCGAACAGTGGAATGGAGGATGGCCCATGGGCAACTATGATGTTAACTTCGAGTCTGACAATAATTAACTGAGTCATGGGCGGCCGTGCGTTTATGGGCGCTGTATCTCCTTGGTTCTTCGCGGTGTGCCACAATTTAAAACGGTAGTTTGGATTTAGCACTACGGCCCGGAATCATTCAACAAGAACTGGATTCATCGGTCGGACGACTGACTGTTTACTCGGCGGTGGGAGGACATCATCACCCACTGCGACTGAGTGGATATCGCAGAGGTGATCACATGGAATGATTATGGAGAATCCCACTACATTGGCTCGATAGAAGGCGCGCGGCCGAACTCGCAAGCATGGGTCAACGGATTCGACCATCAAGCTAAATAGCTGGATCAATACTATTAATATTAATGATCAGCTCAGCCTCGAACTTCATTTTACTTTTGCTTCAGGTTGGCTCGACCTCAACTAGTACGATATTGAAGCATACAAGATAGGATCGTGTCCTTCGATTTCTCGGGACCGCATGTTCTTGTGAGCAGGGTTGTTCCCTGCTGCCGCATCCGCTGCGGATTCCATGTCTCGCCCGGAGAAGGCTGACTTCGTGAGTATATGCTAATACGCCAAAGGATAATGATTCGCTCGAATGAAGTCTGATGCATTCAATCAGACTCAGGACTTCCTCTGGGCCGTAGTTCTCACGTCGCCAGCCCAGGTGACCCTTGCCTGTGGTCACACCACGCAGACGACGGATGTACGGGCAGGTCTCGCTAAGCTGAAGCTGCCACTCACCAGCGACTGCGACGTGTCATCCACCGTATCAAAAGACGACCAGAGTATTATAGACTTCCATCCGCATGGCTTTCACTTCAGCACTAGCCCCACCATGTACAACTTCAACGCCTTCGCTGCGGCTTCCCCTTAACAACCCCTTTGAATTAGTAGTCTGTCCCAATGAATTGCCCTCGACCCCATCCACCAAGTATACCACATTACCCTTTACAAGTCTGGCAGTTCCCTTTGTATCAATCGGGTCCATGTGCTCTCCTTCCACCAATCCTCCATACTCTGTATCCTTTCCCACAATGTTTCTTCGTCTACACCGTATATCTCATATTTACCGCCATTTAGTGGTTGCCCTTCCCTCTGCGCGACGTCAAGAGCTGCCTTATTCTCCCCCCTAATAACAAAGTTAGGGCAGGGCAGAAAAAGCGGGAAATGGTACCCACTTCAGTAGTTCTTGCAATTCTTTGCGGTCAGGGAAGAATAGCCTGGACTCTAGCACCGCTAGGATGGCTAACGCAGCTCGGTAGAGGAACGCATCACCCTCGAGCAGAATGACGTCCCATATTCGTGCACACGCTTCGAAAGGTAAGTGATCTAGGAAGAGTGGTATTAGCCAATCAGGTAAATAGGCTGATGGCGATATTTGATGCTGCTTGAAGTTGAAGTAAACTAAAATCGGTTCACTCAGCAACATGCATCGTGGATGAAAGATAGGAAGTATTACTTTTCGGCATTCCGTCAGCGAGAAGCGTATCAAAAATCCTGTGGCCACCTTGAGACATTGCAACATCTGCGGGAAATAGGGAAATCACCTATAGTAGGCTTCAACCTGTTGAACGCGAATGCAATTAATGCGTGCACAATAAACATTCTACCGATTTAGACACCTACATCATCTTTGGTTGCCGCTCCTCCGTAGAAGCTACGCATGCAATGTCTCTCCAGTAGGTTTCGCATAACTACAAAGCCTTGCTGCGGTGGCATACTGATGAGAAACATGGCAGCCACTCGACTAACACCCGTCGTGTATCCAAGCCCTTCGTCGCTTCTCGAAACTACCCACGCGCATAGCATGTCCTTTAGGTCTTGGTATAATGGTCCCATCTCCGAATGGAATATGTGGAGTGCAGGAAGCGTCGTGGCTAGGTCCGCTTCTATTAATGAGAGAGTTTCGGAGGGAAAGGTCCCCGAGGAGAGGGCTCGTTTCGCCCGAGCTAAGCAAGCCCGGTAATTATCTAAAGAAAGAAACGTTAGGTCAATTCGTCAAGTCTTCGTAATATATCTTACCTTTGCTCAGGGCAAGTGGATTGCCTACAGCTTTCTCCCACATGTGGGCGCGTAGTTTAGTTGGTATTCCATTCCACCACAGCTTGCGCAGGTGAGGATTCTTATGAACTACTCTCCAGTCTGGGAGTATTTCCTTCTCCCAAATGTGTATGGACTCGTCGATTTTCTTTTCTCTAGCTAATCGCCGATCTTGCAGAGCCTTCCTACGCTTCTCCGCTAGATGATCGTTATTCGTATCGTAGGTTACGGGAGGGGGCAGCAATTAGTCGTGCTCGTATAAAATACATTAATGAAGAGGTTTCACCTACCCGCAATTCTACTTTGCCTCATCATGGCTTGCCAGTCAGCGAGGTGCTTGTCATCTTCTTTGCGACCCTTGGGAGGGAGGAATGTTGGCCGCGTTTTGCTCCTGACTTTCTCAAATATGCTAGGCCCGGCTGATCGCGTTGGACGAACGGTAGGGTGGTGTTCAGGTTTGCTAGGTGAAAGGGGAACTGCATTTGACGTAATAGACCGCGGTGAGTGTTCTGCGCCAACGTCAGAAGATCGTGGAGAGCGCTGGTGCTGCGAATGTGAGGCCAGGGATGGAACTGAGAACGATGCAGAGGCGGCGAAGGACGCTGGTGGTGTGATATATGGCATCGGTGTGGTTGGTGGTGATGTGTGCGGCGGTGACGGTGTGAATCTCTGGGCATCACTGGGCGGTGAACTGAGTGGTGTATTTTGTTCCGAATTTGGGTTTGAAGCCGCGATTTGTGGATGAGCATTATCCGAGGTGCCATTCAGCCCACTGTCATTCTGAGGTTCGCCAGGGGCCTCTAGTTCCGAGGGGTACTCCGCGTGAACGATGGAATTGGCTTCGGAATTCGACAAGGATATCTGGGAGAAATGTTCCTCAACGGGTGATTCAGGCCGGCTCCTTGATGGTAGGTACTCTGACGAAGTCGACGTAGAGTGCGGAGATCCATTGATGTCCAGCGAGGACACCGACGTGTCCTGTGCGTCGAAGAGGCCATTATGATGCAAGTTCAGCCCATCGTCGTCACCCTCTGGCCCCGCCCAAGATGTCGACGTTATGGCCTTGGACAAGTCTGCTCGTATTGCCTCCGGATTCAAATGAAACGAGGATATTGGATCCTCCGTATCTGAGAAGGCATCGTCGATGTCGTATGATGCGACTGCGTGCCTGGAAGAGAGACTGAACGAGCCAGCGTCCTCGAAAGAATCTATAGCGTGCATGGTGACCGTTGCTGAAGGAGAGGTGATGATGGTCGTGGCGCGGACTGACTGCGTCCCCGACGGTGCTAGTGGCTGTGCTCAATATTGGGCGCTTCTCAACATCAGCACGATTAGCGCGCGTGCGCAGCTCTGTCCATGATCGCCGAGATATTTCTTGTCCTCGCTGGGCACAGCTCTTCTCTCTTCACCAACGACGGCCAAGTAGACTCTGCACTACAGCCTCTGCTTCATCCAGGGGAGCAACAAGTACTCGGGTTCCTAGGAAAGATCGCCCTGCAATATCGGACTGTCAAGAAATCCTGCACCACCCTCTCATCGTCGTCGTCACGATATGTATGCGCATTATGCACGTCTCTGAACCAGATCCTGAAGGATGAATATGAAAGCCTCGTACTGGAGACGGAAACCAAAGTCCTTCGACGCGACGCCGAACTTGTAGGCCGTGGCTCGTTCGTACCCCTGTCGACCATACGCGCCATATTTTCGGAATGGGAGTCCCCCCTGGTCACCTTAGTGTCCCTCGTGCAGGAACTAGAAGGCCAGAAATCATGGCCACCCGGCCCTCTGATCGACATGCTCCTCTTGCGGTCGAAGACAGGCGTGTACCGAGTCGCCGACATACTGTCGCGTCTATCTATGGTTGTGCAGCGCGTTTGGAGGACACAATTGACCGCGTTCTTGGTGCACGGGTCGATATCTGCCACAGATCCCTTGGCCAACGATACATTCACTCTAGCAGAGGGTTCTATGCCTCGTTGTGTGTCAGCGCAATCTCGAGAGTCGATTGCGTATGTCGGTCGGGCTGTTGGGACGGTGAAGGCCGCGAAGTGGCAAAAGCAACTCCCTCGCCACTTAGCCCTCCAGCATACGGAGCTGCTAGAATCAACCCTTCCTGAGGATCAAATCATCTTCGACCGTGTCATCTCGGAGATCCGTCTCAACGTCAGCGACTGGCTATGGATGAACATTCTTACTGAGAAAGATGTCTCTGATGCTGTCGACTCCCTGTATGTCTACTACTCGTTTCACGCGTTCAAAGCCCTAATTGTCAGCAAGGGCGAACTACTTCCTCCTTCGGAATGGAGAGTTTAGCCTCTCCCTCATCAGAGAAATCGAGCGCCTCAAGGTGTCTCGATTGGCGTCGCGATCTGGCGTCTCTTCAATGATCCGTGAACAAGACCTTAATCTTGCTATCCTACGCGCATCCCTGGGCACTTCTGCGCAACATGATCCCGCTCTCGCATATCTTCGATTCTCTTTGCCCTCTGGACCTCTGCGCCCGCTGCTACCATCTCTTGCTAATCCCACAAACCGGGCCACATCCCCCCGCGTGGAGGATACCGAGACAACGACGTTCAAAGACCTTCTACTCGGCACTCCCATAACACTCAATTACTCCGTCTCCTGGCCCCTCGACCTCTTCCTCCATTCCGCCGACCTCCTCACATACACCGACCTCCATGCATTCCTTTCTTCCCTCCGCAAAACACATACGCGAATACATAACTGCTGGACATCCCTATCAAATGCCCAGCGTGCCCGACGGAGATGGACTGGCCTTGGAGAAGGTGGTACAGACGAAGACTTCAAAGCACGGTCCACCCTGCTGCGTTGCGGATGGGGTGTTGTCCGTGACATGGGCTGGTTCTTGGACACGCTCCTTGCGTACGTGATGACCGACGTCGTAGATACAGAGCACAGGCAACTCAAATCATTGCTTGGGAAAGAGGGAATGTCTCAGTTTGCTTCCGGCGGGTCTAACACGCTGCTAGGCAGCCGACCGTCTGGGTTGAGCACACATTCAGACTCAACCCACATCGACTTCTCCACCTTGCGGACGATTCATTCGATGTATCTTGATCGTCTAGTGACGGGCTGTCTCCTGAACAACGATACGCTCACGGCGATCCTGAGATCGATCTTTGAGGTATGTGAGCGGTTGGTGGCTCAGATTGAGAGATGGGGAGGAGATGTATTGCCTGCATTGCTGTTTGAAGGGAGCATACACGGTGATCAAGGTGTGGGAATCATGGTTCAAGAACGGTGGGAGATTGTTGCTGAGATCAATAAGGTAACAATTCGGAATGAAGTCCCAGGCAGACAAGAACCTGATCCTTCTTTCTCAGTCTTTTCATGCCTGCCTTGGGTCATTCTACCACCATCTCTCCGAGTCGACGTCCCACAAACCTTTCACGACATCAGACGCGTCAAAGTCTGTGCTCATGAACGCCAGTGGGATCAATAATGTGTCCTTGAGCCTTGTGGCTGCCATAGGCAGTGGAAAACTGTTCGACGGCAGTGCTGAAGTCAGAAGACACGTAGAACGGCTGCTCCTCAGACTTGATTTCAGTGGTAATTTTTCTTTGTCGAACATTCCGCCTGGAGGCAATGCTGCCAACATCCTCCAAGATGGTGGCCTCGTATGAAGCACGTCATGCTAACATTACACCACCGATATCCAAATTCGTGGAACAAGTCTATACCGACGTAGCTGTATCCAGAGTTGACTTGAACATTGTCTTTCTGCTCCTTTTCACCCCCGTCGCGCCCCTAATATACGGTTGCCGTATTGACGCTGGTTGTTGGGATCAGGGTAGCGATTCCTTTCTTACGTTCCTTCCGTTCCGATGCTTTCTAGTTCGTGGTCTCGGGCATATTGTGGCCGACGCGTGGTGTATGATCAATATTTACGCCCTAATTTGAAAACGCAGGTCAGATCTCTGGCAGAATGATCGCTAATCTGATTTTCACCCGCGATGGGCTAATGATAATCAAAGAACAGAGACTCAGCCCTATACCCAGCCATATGACCTCTAAGTCCACCGCACGCGTTTTACAGCGCCTCTCTCTCTCACTGCGACATCTCTCATCAGAGTCCTCCAGCAAAATGGCCTCGCGTTCGTCCCAATGTCCTTTTTGCTTTGCGAAATTTGATCGCAGTGCTTGCAGAATACACACCTAGGCTCGTCGCGGCCCAAAACACCCTCGGTAGGTCTTACACGCCTGGCACGACAATCGCGGGGCGAATCTGATATCCTGGCGCAGAGCACAGAGTGTACATCGAGCAGAACGGTGCCGTCGTATCCCCTTTCCATGATATCCCGCTCTTCGCCGACCGGGAAGCCGGAATCTTCAACATGGTCGTCGAGGTTCCCCGGTGGACGAACGCGAAGATGGAAATCTCAAAGGAGGAGCTGTTCAATCCCATCAAGCAGGACATCAAAAGGGGCAAGTTGCGTTTCGTGCGCAACTGCTTCCCTCATCACGGATACATCTGGAACTATGGTGCTTTCCCCCAGGCGAGTCTGATCTTAACATTATCGCGGTATCTCCCGATAACACGGTTTTAGACTTGGGAAGATCCCGCTGAGCTGCACCCTGAGACCAAGGCGAAGGGAGACAACGATCCTCTCGATGTCTGCGAGATCGGAGAGCAAGTGGGCTACGTCGGTCAGGTCAAGCAAGTGAAGGTCCTTGGCGTTATGGCACTTCTTGATGAAGGCGAGACTGACTGGAAAGTCATCGTCGTTGATGTACGCGACCCCCTCGCGTCTAAGCTGAACGACATCGAAGACGTCGAGCGCCACCTTCCCGGTCTCATTCGCGCAACCAACGAATGGTTCAGGTAAGTCCTCCGACTCCAATTGGTATATGGAAACCAACAAACCTTGTTGCAGGATTTACAAGATCCCTGATGGGAAGCAGGAGAACACCTTTGCTTTCTCTGGAGAGGCTAAGAACAGGAAGTACGCCACCGAGATCATCCACGAATGCCACGAAGCGTGGCGTCGACTCATCACCGGAGAGTCTGCTGCTAAGACAGCTGCCTATGACCTCTCCATGTAAGATACACCTTGTTCTCTAGAGACTTCATGCTAAACATGTATGTTCAGCCGTAAC
This sequence comes from Pleurotus eryngii var. eryngii, assembly GCA_029467805.1. Lineage (NCBI taxonomy): Eukaryota > Fungi > Basidiomycota > Agaricomycetes > Agaricales > Pleurotaceae > Pleurotus > Pleurotus eryngii. The sequence continues at coordinate 2,202,613 of SZVJ01000018.1, forward strand.
ATCACCATCTCAAACTCTCCTGGGTTCGTTCGACGAGACGATCCCTCTTACACATCCGTCCCCGCAGGACAAAGACTCCCTCCTGCTCCCATTGACCCTTCCAGTAAGCCTCTCATACCTTCCTTTCGAGCAACTACTGATTCTCGATTGCAGTTTCGAAGTGGTTCTATATCTCGTCTGCGCAGGTCTAATTAGACAATAGGCTATGAGTTTGGATGAAGTATGAAGCTATAGATGTCCTTATAGCGCAATATAAAGCATCTTTCAAGCCGTCATCTCAGTGGTTTGAGCCTATATAACTTAAGCCTCAATCCAAAACTCGACCTGATAGGTGGCGATAAATATATATTATACGCGACTAGGTTCGCCGTCTGTCGGTGCCCATCTCTGGTTGTGCTTGAGGATAACGACAATATTTGTCTGAAATGGATGTTACTGTCCAAGTTCCTGTAGAAATGGAAGTTGGGCTACGTCCGATAGAAACTGGCAAGAGAAAGTTTACCTTCTAAAGCAGAGAATATCGAATATTCGCGAGCGTTGGCTCGGGAGACAGTATGTGTCTCGAGGACCTTGCCGGATTTCCCTCCTTTCTTTGAGCTGACTTCCGCTCTTTGATAGGTGAAAGTGAATGGTGGTTCCCCGATGAGGGTGAAGACGATTTCAGCTTGATCACCTACGGGTACCTTCAGCATACAATGAAGTTAGTAGCGGAAGGACGCACGGACCCTCGTGAATGTCTTGGAAGATGCGCTTTCCGTGTCCAACTTGCGCCGAGGGTAACGGGTGGACACTGAATACCATATCCTTAACGGATGCCTTGCACATCTGCTTTCTGTGTGCTATGGATGTTATCGAGAACTCTCCAGGCTGTTGTTGAAGCAGAGAGAACGGCGACGTTTTCGCTTCCTGAGTGTAGGACTTTCCATTGATGCGATACCTTCAATCCATTGTGAGCCGTTGGTTGAATCGGAAAGGAACGGGGGGAAACGAACCCTATACTCCATGGTGGGATGCCTTCGAGCTGGAATAGCGAAACCTCGCCCACGCAGTAGTCCGTCCTTCTTTCGAAGGGAACGATCGATGCGGTCTCTGCAACATCCACCCAGATAGACGTCGACAAAGGGTCAAGGCCGGCCTGAGCACATTTGGACGCATCCAAAACAGAGTCTATCGTAACATGGTGCGCGCCAACTGTCTGGAATGTAAACGACGGAAGGTTGAGCTCCCACACCCTGGAGTTGACTTCGACAATCTCGGTATGGACGTGACTTGTTCCAATGCTCCGTATCGAAAGTTTGAGGGTGAAGGGGGGAGATCCTTCTAAGACGACCACACCGTTTGCTTGGTCCGTTGGGACGAACGGTTCATTCAAACAGTAGGATAGGCGGCTGCGTGATTTGAATCGAGCGGAAGGACGTATTGCGACCTGTTGCTCGAAGAGTAGGCGTTCCGAGCGAGGTATGACGGCATTCTTGTGTTGGGCGAGGGGGTAAGCGGCGTCTCCGATTTGTTTGACTTCGTAGTACATTCGTCCTGGCCGAGACGTATGGAGCTGGAAGCGTGTCTGGGCTTGGATACTGTTGAAAACGGGTTGATCAAGGAGTTTTGTGCCACCGTTTTCATTGCCCTGCGCGATGTTATACATAATCTGGAACGGGGGTCGGCCTGTGCCTCCTTCAGCCACGCGAAAGATAGTGAGTGGTTGTAAGGACGATAACTACCTGAGAGTTCAAGGTCTACATGGGCATTATTACCCTCGCAGATAGGTGGCAATATGTGCGAGTTATTGAATGACTCAAAGATGGCTTCTATCTTCGGGGAGAGCTTCGCGTAGGGCCTTGGGACCCAGTCGACTTCGTAGGTCTTCCCATCAATAACCCAACCTGGGCAGAGCGAATCGGAGACCTAGGAATGGTTAGTACATGTAGCAGCATTTAGGTCATAGCAATGTACTTACAGCCAGGAGTTCGTAGGTCCCTTTCTGTGTAACTTGCAAATGGTCGTTGGGACTTGCCAGCATTGTACGTATCACTTCCTCGTCTCCGATGCGATGATAGCTAACTTTCCAAGGCTACAGCAAACGTGAGCAGTGACACAGAGGATATATCAGAAAGTGACATACGCCTTGTCCAGATAACCGCAGTGGCAAACCAGCTTTCTCTGACTCCAGAACGACGACACGGCGTTCCGTGTCTTTGCCATAGAATTTGACAGTGGGCTAGATTGGGGTCAACTACGACAAATGGAACTCAAAAAGTCAGTATTACCTTTATACGTCGGACATTGACCAGAATTCCAGCGCCAGAGAGGGCCCGTTTACATGCATAGGCGTCTTCAATACTGGCTATACCCAAGGTCAGCTTTCGGGGGATTGGGCAAATCGAAGTGGTCCGTACCAAGATCAACCTCGAAGGCACCACCATCCTTATCGACTGACTTAGGAATAGGGATATCGAGAGTTTTTCTTGACGTAGTGATGTTCTGGATCACGATAGTCTCGGACTTTCTGGGCCCCACAATCTGAAGCTCCAAGTTCCAAGGACCAGTACCCTAGAAGGCGTCAGCGGGAACACAGATATAAAGTATTGGTGTGCTTACTCGGAGTTCGACGTCCGCATTGACTGAAGCGCCCTCGCAGACATTGATGACCTTCTTCCTCCCCGATGCTGCGCTTCTGCTTCCGTCGGCAAACTCAGCGCTGGCTAATGGGTGCACTATTTGATCGATACTAGGTCCATTTAGACCAACCTTCTTGTAGTTGCTATCGCTAAGGTAGGTGAACTTGTAGATATAACGACCACTGCGCTCCGGTTGTAGCGTGAGCTCGCCACGGGCGGTGTTGAATGTTTTCAATTGATCGCGAGCAGCCTCGGCATCACGCTGCACTTGGTAGTGTACGGTGAAAGGTGGGCTCCCGTGGAACACAAGCGACGCGGATACGCCGGTATCTCCAGAACTGAGGTCCGGTTAGACTTTGAACGAGTATGCGGATAGTATATTCCTTACCATTCATGTATCCGTTTCCATTCCATTTCAGCAGTCGGGTAAGGCTTCTCCACGACGTTGCAGGACTCCGGCGACAATACATCTCCCGTGCAATACTTGAGACGTCGTTAATACGCGTAGAAGAATATATGCGAGACATGTTCACCTTTCCTTTGATGCTTGCAATTGTAAACCGTCCTGGTGTGGCCGCCTTGATGGTCAGATCGCGGCTTCCGTCGAGCTTTTGGAGAGTCTTCGTCCAGGGCTTATGCTTCTTGGTGCTCTTCACGTCCACATCGTCAGCGTCGGTAGAAGGTTGGTACTTCAAGATGACGTCCCATGGACCGTCGACCGGGTCAGCATCGTTGGTTGCGATCGCGAGAGTCGCCTCTGAGCCTATAAGCAAAGGTACCTGCCGCCCTTCTGCACACGACTTGAAAGAGACCGACGGATGGCGAAGCACGTTATAAGATCTGTAAACCTTCCCCGGCTTTACTGAGTTTGTGTTCAAGGGGACTACATTGCCTATGGAGTCCACGACTTCCTCCAAGGTATATTCGTGGTTTCCCAGCCTATCTAAAGTGACGACCAGGGGTACCTGGACATCTTGCACCGCACCGCTATTCGAGGCGCCTCCTTCGATCCATCGGTGTTCGCCCTCGATCCCTTCGACCAGGAAAGGCTCCCGTTGGCCGTTAATGGCCTTCGACCATTTGAGGCTCAAAGGTGCTACACCAGCTATGTTGATGACCAAAGGCAATTCGGGATCCTGACCAATGCACTTGATATCTGCTTCTACACCGCTGGCTCCTGCGAACTCAGCGGTCGGGCAAGGAGCTATCTTCAGCTCGCTTGGGTACATCAACCGGGCGTCGATGCTCGAGGAGTCCACTACGTGTTCTAAGCGGATTATACCAGACTTGGTCACTTTGATGTGCGTGATGGATTGAGACTTCTGTAGGTTGGAGTGGGCGTTCCCGTGCGTGTCGTTTTCGTCGTCATCATCATCATATTCGTCGTAATCGTCAGAGTCGTGACTCGCAATGGGATTCGGGCGTGCCAACTGAAGAGCGTCGATTCGGCTTTGCTCGATAGCTTTCAATTCCTTCGCGCTGAGGTCGAAATACTCAATTTTCCCATTGGCGCCTTGCTCGTTATGACCAAGAGGTGAAATGGAATATCTGAGGTGGTGTGGATAGGTGTTGTTGAGTAGGACCGGGACGAGGACAAAGTTCGACTGGGAAGATAGACAAAATGTCTGGCCATTGGGGTAGAGCTGTGCTGTGCTGATCGGCGACATGCGCACCGTATGTTGACCGAGTAGATGAGCATCCTTGTCTGAAGTAGATGATAGAAGGCCGAAGGTAAGCGGGGCAACTAAGTCCAGCAAGCTAAACGGCTCTGGTGTACCAAGAACTTCTTGCTGGTCTGGAAACAATTTCACACAAGGTCTCAGCAACGTGCCACGGTCGCGAAGTATAAGAAAACGCACTTGAGCGCCCATAGGAGCGTGAATGCATGTCCCCTCCCCCAAAGTTCAAAGAAAGTCTCCCGAACATCAGTCCGTCGAAGAACCATAGTGTGGATATTTGCAGAAATGTGACTGCTTTTCCGTAGTTCAGCCTTGGTATACGGAGCAGCGCGAGTGTTATGCAATACAGGGCATCCACGAGGAGCCATTTCATACAAGGACCAAGCGAATCGTCGGTCCCAACAACAGTCGTCCAGCCAAACTCCATTATTTTGATGGCCTATACAAGAGATGAGATATTTCCTTCAGATTCCAGCGAAAGGTCACCTACTTGACATAGCAATCCCAGGCTGAGGTAGTAGAGCCTTTGTGACGGTACATCGAGGTACTTTTCAGGAATTAGTGAGTTTTGTCCAGCAGACGGAGGCGGCTTCTTGTCCGTAGACATATCAGCGCTCTGGACAACCAGGTCAAGTCGGTAATCGAATCCGAAGACTTCGTCGGTGTGAGGAGGAAGAAGAGAAGGTGACCGGCACGTGATCGTTATAAGCTTTATAACTGCGCAACGCGAGGCTTGAACTTCCTGATTGCGCAGAAGACTTATAAAAGAATGTTTCCTCACTGAGAATCGATGTGATCCTTCATTTCCTGCCCCACCACTAACAAAGGATTTCCCCCACAACGAGCTATGGCCGACCGCCCTCTTCCGCCTATTCCCAAAATTGACGATCCAGTAAGCCAGATCTTGTCTTTACGCGGAATTTTAACTAACTAGCGCGTAGATTTTGTTTCTGGACATCTATACTCATAAATCAATCAGAGACAGCAAAAACCAAGACTATGGCGATACTCAGCGCCTCTCGATCTTGGGCGGAAAGGTGTTCGATTTCATTGTCGCGAACGTCCTATTCTTCGAGCGGCCAATGATTCCAGCCGACGAGATGACCGTTCGTTTATTTTGCTATAAATCTGGTTAAATTTCTCCCCTTATTCAGCGCGATAGGAAAAGTTGAGGGACTTGACTTCAGACACACAAATCCAGGCATGGGTGGATAGCTATAAACTGAAGGACCGACTTCTCTACACCCAAGAATTCGCGGAACGCATCAACGAAGCGGATGTTGGTGACAATCTAAGTCGATCGAAATCATCCGCTAACGATTGGACTTTCTAGGAAACCCGCTTTTTCTTCTACTCGTACATTGGCGCGGTGTACATGCGTAGTGGAGTCTCGCCGATCCAAAACTGGATCGCTCGTCTTATCAATCCCGACGCTGAACCCGTTCCGCTAGTCAATCCACCTTCCCCGACGCTTCAACTGGGTGGTGCCAGCACCAGCCAGCATCGGTCCCCACCGCCTCCAGGCACGGCACCCCCTCCACTTCCTCAGACGACACCCACCGGTGCGCCGCCATCCCTCGGGATCTTGGCCCGTCTCAACCAAACTGCCTCCCAGAAGAATTTGCAGGTGACATACCCAGCTGAACGCTGTGGTGAACCACACAATCCTTTGTGGACCGTGCGATGTGTAGGTGCGATGCGTGACCACTTAAATTGTTTGTCCATCGTTGATGGCCTTGCCTATTTAGTCGATGGCGACACTATGGGCTCCGGAATTGGAAAGAATCAGAAAATTGCGAAGGAGGTCGCCGCTCAAGAGGCCTGGGCGGCTCTCAGATGGTCTTAAAGGCGGGGTGACTTCGATGGCATATCATGGCGTTTATTATATCAGACTTCATATCTTCATATCTTGGATTTGCTCCTATCGAATAAATTACATATATTCCACTCAATTAGCTTAGATACCAGAAGAGAGCGTAGGCAGCGATTAGCCCCAGGAAGGCCTTCGTTTGTGGAGGCAGGCCTGTAACCACGGAAGAAACTTGGTTGGCTACTGAACGCGCTTCGTGCTTGAGATCGACCGGAGCAGATCCATCTCCTAGTGTGTGGCCCTTGCCAGAGAAGGCGTTGGACGACGAAGTAGCATGCTTTGCCAAGACGCCTTCGAGTGCCCTATGGTATTTTCTGGTTCAAAACAGAATCAACGCCCCGTGAATTGGCGACACTTACGCTTTGTTGGCACCCCGCACTTGATCGATCTTTGTGGAGCCTTTGAGGAAGATAAACGTTGGCCTTTTAAAAAACAGTAAATGAGCATCAGAGGCAGACAGTTGCGGCCATACTCACATTGCAGAAACGGTGTTGTAATGGGCGGCGACATCTTTAGCAACATCGACGTCACATTTGAAGAAATTAACGTTTTTGTATTGTTTCGAGAGGGCCTCAAATGTAGGCGCAATGGCGTGACATGGGCCACACCTGGCGATACAGTGGAATCAGGACTGTTACACATTACTTGCAACGAATGCGAACCAAGTTGCGTGGAAGTCAATGACCTGGTACCAAGAATGAGTCAAGGGTCGCGCAGAACATATGAGCCGCGCACCGAGACCTTCGTGCTCGAAGCAGAGAGAGTCTTGTTGAGCTCTGAGAGCGAGGTGATGTGGGTAATGGTCATCTTGAGAGTGGCTTACGGTAAACCATGGCAGGCTTGAAGTGGCCACACGTAATACAGGATCGTCACGTGATGGAAGACACGGTATATATAGGGTGTTGATCCAGACGCGATATCCATTCTCTTCCTCGCACACTACCCCCATCGCATCAAAGCGCCACCCAAATTTTCATCCGTTGTAACACACACCTTTGAATATAGCCTAGCAACATGTCCGGACGTGGAAAAGGTGGAAAGGTGCGTCTCATTCAAGTCGACCCGGAATTAAGAAACTCACTGCTTTGTAGGGACTTGGAAAGGGGGGAGCAAAGCGTCACCGCAAGATTCTTCGTGATAATATCCAGGGAATCACAAAGCCCGCACGTTTTCGAACCTTTGCACTTGGAGTAGCTTGTTCATATCCCGTAGGCCATCCGTCGTCTCGCTCGTCGTGGCGGTGTCAAGCGTATTTCTGGCTTGATCTACGAAGAGACTCGTGGTGTCCTCAAGATTTTCTTGGAGAATGTCATTCGTGACTCCGTCACTTACACTGAGCACGCCAAGCGGTAAGTTGCCACTCAGGGCCTTGCTCTATCATTAGACGTGTGCTTATCTCTCGTATCCATTCAGCAAAACTGTTACGGCGCTCGACGTTGTCTACGCTCTGAAGCGATCTGGCCGCACCTTGTACGGGTTCGGTGCTTAAGCTTGCTATTTTATCATCGCCCGCAGAGAATGTCCGCTATTGCACATGTAATACTATGATATGTATTTTCTTGTTTATTTTTCTTATGAACGTTATGACCCATTTTCCAGAGTGATCGTCAGTTTTGTGTGTGCAGATGTTTGTTTTGCGGCTCACGATCGGGTTCATAGCACGACATATAAGCCGTGGTCCCCATACCCGCATCTAATCCGCTACATCCTCCTCCCGCGCTGCATCCCCGGTCATGTCTCACTTTCGATTTGGAAGGCTCAACCGCAGTTATGTCGCCTTGGGCGTCGTCGTCCTGCTGGTGTACATGTTATTCGCTCACCAGGATCGTTTGTCGTTGTCGTCGCTGCCATATCGCGCGATCCAGCCCACAGACCTTACCGCCCAACGCATAAGGACTTTACCTAAGACTGAGGTTCTCGCCCATGCCCCCGGGTTCTCAGTCATCGAGAACTTGTGAGTTTACCTATCGCCAGTCCTCTAGAAGTCGCGTGACTATCCCGCCATTGTAGGTACTGGCACAATCGCACGTTCTACCTGGTCACCGACCAACCTTGGCGTCTGCCATCCATCAAACTGATTGCGTCGTTGAGCACCGACACCCGCACTCCCGCCAATGGGCGAGTTGTGGCGAAGATCAAAAGTATTCGTTTACAGCCTGTCAGTCCGGAAGTTAAAGAAAGCAATCAGATCGGCGAGACCATCAGCCTCGAAGCCGCCGAACGCCAGTTTGGTTCCGCTCAGGTCGTTGAAGGACCAATGGTAAGTTGCATCGTATCCGAACTGTGGCCCAGCTAAAATAAGAATGATATCAAGATCATTAACAATGATGACAACTGTGAGTCATTCCTATTCCTTGCCACAAACAAAATTCCTCACTCGCTGTCCTGTATAGTTGCTGCGCACTGTAAGTTCCAGCCCTATTCCATCGTGTGTGCCTAGGCTTGACGTCCTCACTTCGGATAGATTACCATTGGATCGGTACGACTAACTCAGTTGTGTCTCGAAGCGCGCTTTTAACAATATGTTTAGGCGAAACCTTCTTGGGATCGTGGCGAGTGTGGAGCAACTATGGGTGGCGGACAGGAATTAAACTCCCCATGATCAAGCGCGTCGCGTTTACACAACAATACTCCAAGGATGACGCACCTCCAAGCGCAAAACCGGGCAAGGATATCTTCAATGATAAACCAGGAGCCAACATCTGGTTCACAGAAAAGTTTTTGTGGGCGTTCCTTGTTCCTTGTTCCTCCTCGAAGTTTGATGGGCGTGATATATATTGTAGCCCTGGCGTTGTGTGGGATACCAAAGCCGTGTGGGACAACCGTGCTGACTCTGGCAAAGTATACCGCATCACGACCGCCGTTGTTGCTGATAGAGCTGCTGGACACACTGGTCCGTCAGCAGCCTACAAGCCCTGGGGCGATGTCCTGCGCCTACCCGTGGCGCCCGACTGGCTCCTCACCTTGCGGGGGCGTGTATTCTCTGAATACCGTGGCGACACCCCGCTTAGTATGCCGGAGAAGCCACTCGTCGTTTATCTCCAACGTCAAGATAGTAGTCGTCGGCTTGTTACGGAAGACCACGAAGCACTAGTCGACGAACTTCATCAATTGCAACGCGAGGGTGTGGCTGATATTGCTTTGGAAGCTTTTAATTCCAGTATGCCTTTCGACGAGCAAGTGGCTAGGATTGCACGAGCCACCGTAAGTGTGCCGTCGTTGTGCCCTAGCTTTAGGTTGAATCGTTGACCTAGATCCTTATCGCGGTCCACGGAAACGGTCTCACCCACTCGCTCTGGATGACACCTACGCCAAGAAGCGCCGTGTTCGAATTCCAACCGCGCACGTGTACTATCGTATGTCTTTTGGCATCTTGCTTGTCGTGTCTCATTTCTTATTTCGCTATTCAGACGGATTATAGCCCGTTGGCAATTGCGGCGGGAGTTCAGCACTATATGGTTCACGAGACCGAGTAGGTATTTTATCAATACATCCGCTGCCTGGGGGTAACTAATGGATTCTTTCAGCTTCTGCCTACCGCTGGATTGTCCTGGACGTCATTGCGAGAAACCTGGCGGTATCAATACAATCATTCACCTCAAGCCCAGGGTCGTTACCGACCAGATACGTCGTATCTTGGCACACTAAATCATCATTGCATGCATGTTTTTTTATCGAGGGATACAAAGGCTTGGTAATGGCATTTATTATTTATAAAATACATCTCCTAGAATTTATTGCCCCTGTAAGGTGTTAATGGAGTCACACCATTGGTGGCAGGCAGTGGAGGACATGCACTGTAAGAGTCTATCAATTCTGATAACTGATATCGAGGTAGTATATGTCGACCAGTGATGAGGTTTGATCCGCTACAGGGACTTGGCTGCATAGTAGATATGTCTTCACGCAGAGGAGAACCGGGGTTGCGAGGACGCTCGCCTGCTGAAGATGCTCGACGTCGTCCTACCCGTCGCTGATTGGTGGCGACCTCGACATGCCTTGGCAATTCGCGGTGATGACCTTTGCTCGAGGACTCTGAACTTAGTGAAGTGTGAGATTCCTGGGGCGCATGCGACTGCGCCCGTCTGTGGGTCTGCCAATCACCATGGGGCACAGCAGCAGGACCTCTCATTCTAGCTGGTAGTTCCATCTTCTCGGCGACCAATTTCGCAGCCACAGTTTTTCGAACAAGGTACATGAGCTTCACTTTCTTGCCTTGCTTGGGGTGAAGGAGTAACGGCGAACAAGCAAACGTCAATGGAGTCAGAGTCTTTTCGCCGTCCAAGAATCTGCCTGTCTTCTCGAGCCGACGGTTCCCCACAAGGTATTCAAATTTCCAGCGCATTTTGCAATCGACGTGGGCATAGAGGGAGCCAGAGCCTTCTTTTGCATATGGGACGGAGAATGTGGCGGTTTCAACTCCACGAACGGTGTACACGCCATTGTCTTTGATACTGAGCAGGGCCTGTCGCGAGATGTAGTCGCGCGATTCTTGTTTATTGACCATCACTCGACGCAAGATTGGAGGGCTGTCGAACGGGGCGTAATGGAAATTGTAAGTCTTCGTATGAACTGGCATGAACTCTACGACGCCGCCGTCGCATTCTTGGCCCTCTGGGTGGAGTGAACGAGCCTGTGGCGAGTATCCGGTCAATTTGAAGATAGGCTGAACAGAGCGGAAACCTTCTTGGTCAATGAGCAAGTCTACGGCGATGTCCTTAAGCCAAGGGAGGGTGTCTGGATACAACTGACGATGTACGGGGGCTCCTTCAGACTGACCGTCGGCAGACTCGACAATAGACTGAGCATCTGAGTGAATGGGATGTTCCGAAGCTTCGTCCCGGTGTTTTGCAGGGAAGGAGAAGGTTTGGCTGCCTTTGAAGGTCCTTTTAGATTGCGTTGCCGTGTCCTCGGGTTGCGCAGAATACAGTCGCCAGTCGTCTTCTTGCTGCTGGGTAGATTGAACGTGACCCGCCCCATACGTAAACAAGTCTTCTTCCTGTGGTAGGCTTGTGGGGTCGACTAGCTTGAGTGCATTACCGCCCAAATCACCGGTGAAAGCAGCAGCGCCGTCAGCGGCACGGTGCACGAAAGGGGCGGGGGTCTCTTGCTGTAGAAGGTCCACGGCTAATCCTAAGGCGTCTTCAGAAAGGCGTAGATCTGGACCCACGCCGCGATTTGGATCCGCCGAGTCCTCGTGTTCATTTTGCATGTAAGCAATAAGGTTGCCCGCCTCGTCTATGGGACACCAAGAGCTAGTCCTTTGCGTTGCCAGAGGGCCAAATGTACCGAAGCTGTTCTGACTTGAGCTGTCTTGCACAATGCATCGCTCCTGATGATCTTGACTGTCGATGCTCGCCAGTTCTTCAGGGATATCCTCCCTTGGTCGCTCGATAGGAAGCAAGAACAATTGTGATAGAATAATGTTGCCGGGGCCTACGCCATGAGGAATATCGCCAAGTTCAGGCCCATCTGTTTCGTCAAGGAAAATGGGGATCGTTCCAGACGTCAAGGAAACGGACATCGCGGAGGCAGAGAGTACCGGCGACGGTGGCGAGACACATAGTAGCGCATCGAGGTCAGAGTTGGATTCCTTCATCGCTCGCCGTCGTCCAAAGCGACGTTTAACAGCGTAGAATCAACTAAGGTCAGTGGCGGGAACTGACAGAGGGCACCCGGTCACGGGACACTTGAAACTCGAAAGCAAGCCTCACACCGCGTGTTCCTAGGACATTATTGAAGTAGATATTGTTGTGATTTACTACAGTTTATTACGAACAATTTCTTCCTTTCGTCGGACTCTCTGCCTATTCCTCAATAGGCAGTAGTCTCCAAACTCGTTCATGTTTTGCCACTTCTGTCCAGGCATCCAGAGGGTTCTAGTCAGAAGACTTGAATGGCTCGCGTCTAAGAATGGGATACAGGCCACACGGTCGTAGGTATCAATATTCACCGAATACCTAGGTTCATTGGCAGAGGAAACGGGGTGTTTGGGGGAAGTCGAGATCCACGATGTAGTCGCACGTCTCGACCGGAACCTAATAAACTGGGGTTAGCATACCAGCTTTATATTAACTCCTAGGGTGACACTCACGTAGTGGGAAAGAGCCTCGCGGTTCAAATCATTGAGGACAGCAGGTACCAATCGCATTTCTGGCCTCAACAAAAAGGGTGCCAAAGGATATTGCGACGGTCTGTTGATATGCTTGTGTTCGCCTTCTCCAAAGTGCCCGGGGAGCATACCGTCGAACTCGCTTTTGATGAAGTCCACGCGGACGCCATCCGGAACGAGGTAGTGACCAGGGAAACGATACCATTCTTTTCCGTAACAAAGAGTCAGATTGAAAGCCTTGATCGGGCTAAGGTCGATGCGGGGCATTTCATCTGCATTGGTATTGGGTGGGATGGGTGGAAGGAAGCCAGTGACGTTCAAAAGCCTGGGGAGTTCTTCCGTTTCGAAGAGGAACGAGATGGTCATCGGGGAGTGGTAGTACGTCCACAAGGCAAGTATGCGAGAGATAGATATCGCCGAAGCCGTAACGATCACAGACAACGTAAAGGTACGGAAAATGGAGGATTGAGAGGCCTGAGCATATGATAGGTGAATAAAACGCATGAAAGGTTGTCAGAACTCATACCTTGTATGGCGATTTGGTGATGCTAATGAAGGTAGCCTCCTGCCAACCGCGGATAAGATATAGGGCTACAGCAGCATTGAGACAGAGTAATGGGTAAGCTGGGAACATAAAGCGCTCCTCCTTGTGGGCTTGTAAAGATAATATACCAAACCATATATAGAACGGGAGCAAGCGCATAGTAAGCAGCGTGAATGGAGAACTCTGGTCTGGGGACGTCTTGTAGGCGCCAAGGCGAAGATGATCGTAGCGGTATGTGATCGCGAGGGCCGGCAGCGAGATAAGGGCCAAAGGAACTAGGATGTTGAAGTTCAAGAATAGATTGAGGAGGTAAAAATACCAGGGAGATGTGCCATATAAATCAGGCCCTCGTTCAGAGCCGCCAAATATGTTGTACCGGATAATATTCCAGGGGACTATCGTGTGATGGCCATAGGCGAGAGAATCGATGCCAATGACAGGAATCTGCAGTAAGAATTTCATAAGCGTGTGCAGTCTTTCATTATGGCAAGAACGTACGAAGACTATAGCAGCCGTTATCGCCGCTCCGACGAAGCGTCTCAATCGACCTAGGCTCCAAGTAGTACGAATAGCAGGAGGGACACGATCACCGCCAAACACAAATATCTCTTCGAACACGAAGGGGATGGCCAGTGCTAAAGCAAATGGCCAGCCAATTACAGCACCGACAGCGAAACATATGGTGGCAAGGAGAGTGCGCTTAGCCTTGGCGTTACTTGGGGGATCCAATGAGTAGGAAAAGGCCATCATGGTGGTACACATCGTGAACGACGAAGGTAGGAACGCTGGGGAACATAATTCAATTGCTGCGCCGGAACTACTGCGAAATGCTCACCAGCTGATGAATTCCACATGCCGGCACTAGTGAGAAGCATAAAGAAGAGGTACCGGCCGACGTGTTCGTTGATCTTCTCGTATGCTGTTCTGTAGAATTTGGACTCTGCTAAGACTGACATGATAGCCAGGGAGATCCTAACAGCAAAGAAAGCCGGCCGCTACGTAACTTCATAAGCCCGACCGATGACAAGACGGGGAGACCTCCTCACCTTCTCCGGGCCAACAAGCACTGAAATTAACCGAGTAGGAAGCGAGTGCAAGAGGATGTATGACCAGCTTCGGATGGCGAACTCGGGGGAAACCTCCCATGTCTGGAATCCGTGCCCGCGATCCAGGAAATGAAGTGGTTCCCAAAAATTGAAGACTGGCCAATGATGAGTTCATTGTAATAGTAGCAGAGTATCTTATTATGTACCTTCATCGCAATCTGATATATTTGAGTACATCGCCGCTGAGAAGCGTACGAGGAGAAGGATGCGCACTGCCATGGAGAACGATGGTGCCCATGGCGCACGAGCGGACCTAAGTGGTGTCAAAATGATATATAGAGAAAACAAGAGGCTTCCCGCACCGCCTTATCTTGTCCTGGAGCAAGCCGGTGTGTCTTTTTGTCACATTTGAAGCTTTTGGGGGTTCTGGTTTGCGCAGGCGAATATGCTGCACGCCAGCAGCGTTGGTGGCCATGTTGAGGTTAGTGCCGGCGGCAAATGTCGCGTCAAGAGTTCGGCTCACGTGGCAATCCGAACCCGATCTGGTTCTTTGCCGCCAGGCGCCTGTGTTTGCTTCCTGGTTCAAAGTTTATTGCGGCTGCTGCAGGCTCGGTCACTATGACGGCCAGATTTTGCTCGTGTTACCTCGAGGCTTTTCTTAGGGAATACAATACCGGTTTCTCATGGATGCAAGCCAGCCCGTATGCGGGAGCTAAGAAAATAGTATTATATACTAAATCTTGAAAATAGGCTCGATCGGGAAGCATATCGCCTCTATTCAGTGCGGGCTCGTTGGTGTCGATTCCTGGTTCTTTTGGAGCTGGCTCACTGTCTGTTCTGGGGCCGATGGGAGTTACATCTCGCGCCAGCTCAATAACAATCGCCATTCTCTCTTTCCTTCCTCCCGCCATCTCCCCTCCTCCCGCTCGCCAGCCATGGCGTCCAAACAAGACAGCGAGACAGCGCAACATTTCATCTATATCACTCAGGTATACTTCTGTTGTAAGTTTCGCCCTCATCTCCATTAATTTCTTCCCCGATTGATTGGAATTTGTCCAGCAATGTGTAAGTCAAAAGCATCTCGGTTTCTGCTCAATTGGTTGACTTTCCACCGCGCGACAGATGCTGTCGTGCTCTGGGACTGGGCCATTAGTCTGCCAAGGGAATGGCGTTTTGTGAGTTGTAGACGACTTGTTATCTCCAGCTTGCCAATTGTCGAACAGGTCTGGAGAACGCACTGGACCCCCGTCAAAGTGGCCTACCTATTCTGCAGGTACTTTTTCGCGCTTATATCGACCGTTTCGTCCATCTGAGTAGTGCCTAGGTACTGGGTCATCGCCGTCGTCCCATATCTGCTGTATTGCTTCGTGATGGACCACCCAAGAGAAACATGCGAACGCATTTTCAGAGTAATTCACCGTTTATCGTCTGATATGCCTCATTGCTGACATCTGGCAGATTCCTGTGGGACTCGCCATGTGGAATCAAGTCGGATCC
Source organism: Pleurotus eryngii var. eryngii (assembly GCA_029467805.1). Classification (NCBI taxonomy): domain Eukaryota; kingdom Fungi; phylum Basidiomycota; class Agaricomycetes; order Agaricales; family Pleurotaceae; genus Pleurotus; species Pleurotus eryngii. Next base: position 2,217,979 of record SZVJ01000018.1, read on the forward strand.
GAATGTACGCGTGCTACGTTACGCGGTCGTTGCTACGCTTGTTCACGCGCATACACGTAGCGGTTCTCCTCATTCGGACATACGCATTTTTCAATCGCAACATCTTCGTCTTATGGTTCCTCATATGCTCAATGGCAGGCGTCGTAGCGTATCAACTCTACGTTGATAGCACTCAGATGCTCTGTGAGTGTTTCTTCGTTAGCTCCATTTATCATCCTTTTCCAACTCGTATAACAGTACTTCCTTTCGTGAAACCTCCCTATACCTACGTGAGCACCATGAACTAGACAGACGCCTGTGTTTAAACTCTGCTCTAGGGCCCCTGCCTACCCATGTCAAAGCCCCATTCCGCTCATCTTCTTGGTAAGCCAGAACCTAACTATTACCTTCTCGCAAACTAATCTAGACAACTAGGTTTCTTTGTACGCCCCCGCCTTTTCTTATCCGCCGTTGCTAACTCTTCTATACAGATTGCACCCCTTCTCTTCGATACTCTGGTCACATTCATGACCATCTGGAAAGCCATCTATATTCGCCGCCGAAACGGAGGGCCCAACAGCCGGCTTATCCAGACATTTCTTCGAGAAGGTAAGATATCACGTTATATAGCTAAAGGTATCAACCAACCGCGTGTGACAGGAGTATTCTACTACCTTTTAATTTCGATTGCAAACTTGGTTAGTGGCCCCTTCTCGCACGCGACTCCCTTGCTAAGACAGCCCATCTTAGATCAATGGTGTCTTCTACTTGCAGTACGCACGCGTCTCACAACCCATAATGAAGTAACAAATAACCTAGTATCTACTATAGGCCACGTCAGGTCATTTCGGCCATCAACATCCCGTTGAGTGTGATGCTAGCCCCTGTCCTCGCCTGTCGCCTGGTAAGGACCATGCGATAAGCTCCATATCTATCCGCTCATTGGATTCTAGATCCTTGATCTTCGTGAACGGGGTTCCGAAACAGTAACTCACTCCGAGGGTACAGGAATGGCCGCTTTTACTACCAAGTCCGTTGCGCAGCAGGGTTCACCGTTCACTCCGCCCCACCATCGTCAAAAAAGCGCGATGGGGACGTTCAGCAGGAACACCCGGCTAACCAACACCTTGGGATCTGGCGTCATGCTGAGTACAATTGGAAGCCTAGCGCCCGATCTGGAGGAGATGGACATGGAACAAGATTTGGTCGAGATGGAGAACATTCGTATAGGGCTGGGCATGGGGACAAGGCGACTGAGTACATGCGGTGGAGACTCCGAGGACCTCGAGAAGTCTGGCTCCAGCTCAAGCCCTGCACCCGCATACCATGCACTCGAAATGGGATTCAGAGCGGCACGCAGACCAAGTTCCGACGAGATCTGCGGCATCAAGGTGGAGGTGGAGAAGACTACGACCACCATGTAGCGAAATTCCAAGATCCTCCTTACGTGCCCCATTGTCTTTCGAACCCTCCATACGGACTTCTGGCTCCTCTTTTCTCATGAAACAAGCTCTGAGTAGCATCAAGGCTCCTAAAGTTTCCTTCTTTCGTCACAAACAACCATGTATCCCCAGGCGTTCACTCCCCACCGCATAGCATTTATCATTTGTTTCCCTCCGAACTCGTTGGTCTAGTGTATCATATCATGCATTCTTTGTTATCTCATGCACCCAAGCACCGCTGTCCTCCGCTACGTTATATTTGTTTCGCCCTCCACTGTTTTCTCATTTTGGGCAGCAATTTTGCTTTCATTTTGCATTCTGCGTTCTTCGCTTTCGTGCACATCGGTCTTAGCTTGTCGGTAGCTTTCAATTCCACGCTTCTTATTGCAACACTACTGTGGTTTGTTTATGTAAATTTTAGAGTAGGATGTTATAATATTGGAAACATGTCTGTTTAGAAATGGCGCGTCCATCCATAGGCTTTAGATCTGCTGCCCACAAGTGGATAGTCTGCCGATAACTGGGATAGTTTCTCAATAAGTTTGATCGCCAAACCGTATTCAGCATTCCAGCATAAAATTATGCCCGAAATGCCCACTGGTATTGAGCTTGCTGGCGTTCATCGGAGCTTCAGAACTTAACACATCAACGCACAAAGGGGATAGGTAGCTCGCCCCTGTCACGCCCCTATTCATACACAGGAGGCCTACAATGCCAGCAGGAGCGAGCCTCCCGCCAAGTTGCACGACTGCAGAGTCGGGCGTGCTGGCAGCTCTAGCCCGCAGGCGAGATTCGGAGACCTACACTTCCCAGCCAGGGGACCATGGTAGAAGCGTGTGAATTTCTTGACATGTTCATTCGCGCAGCACCACGTATGTTCTTTCATTGTTACCATCACCATGGCTCACAATCTCTTGGATATAGTTCCTGAAGTTATTCTGTATATTTGTGAGTTTATCTGACCGCAATATCGGTGGGATTAAGTACTGAATACTCGCGTGTTGTTTAGTTTCCTTTCTTGACCTTCCTGACCTGGCGTCGTTATCTCAAGTGTCGCCTCTGTTCAAAGAACTGGCATCGGACCAGGCTTTGCATAATAATCGCATTCGTATCATCACACCCTCGAGGGTGAACCATTCACTGTTCGGCCAAAGTGCTGAGGGCGTCGCGCTACGGCCGACAGTGGGCGACCTGGTCCACAGGGGCGTCATGCGAGGTTTGAACATCGAGCGACGATGGCGCACGGGGACCTACCTCTACTCTTCTCTCGTAAGGTCCTCTTAATTCACGCTTTGTGACTAAGGTGACAATGTCTGTCCGTCTGTCCACACTCAAGTCTGTTAGGCAATATGAGGCCAGCCTTCTCCTACAGCGAAGACGCACGAGCAGCGTTATATCTTCCTTCCTTCGTCGACGTACGACGTCGCATCTCAACGCACTCACGTCACTTCACGTGTCGCATGTCCTGCCGGACATCGAGTCCTCTTCGCCGGCCGTGTCGCGTATCCTGCTGCCTGTCATGCGGAAACTCAAGTGGTCCATCCAGCGCGACAAGCTAGCGAAGATGGTGCGAGAGGGGGCGTGTATCACAGCCGTTGTAAACGCGAGTGGGAAGCCCGATGTAGATGCTTTTGGGAGATGGCTGGAGAGCAAGGGCAAAGGTTTGGTCAAGGAAGACTCGGAAAGGGTTATCCTTGCCATTTGCCCGGATGTGAAGAATATTGTGCGTCAGTATGAAGCCTTGTGTCACCCGAATTAGCGACCTCGCCACCCCGCCACGATCCAGGACTCCGAGACTCCATGTTCTCAACTCTCATATCCATTCATTCTGTTGTAGTGTCATATACCCACACCACCGTATATTGTACATACCTGTAGTTTGTAGCGTCAGTCATGTATGGACTAGTGGATTTCACCATCGCTGCGTAAAGTTCGGTTCCATATTCAGGACCGAATAACGGGCCAGAGGCGACCCCACGGACGTTCATGATTTCTCCCTCCTCCTGCATTACCTACCCCCCGCTATCCACGCGGCCGGTCGCCATGGGCATTGACTATCACGTCGCATCGGGACTAGTAGCAGCTACTAGCGCCAGTTCAGAGGCATCCGTGCCGTCGGGACCCCCGGTAAGGCAAACTCCGTCTCCCGAGCCGTCTGAAGCTGGCCCAGGAATCGTCGTCGAGGTTTGCGTCGATTCAGTCCAGTCAGCTTTAAAGTAAGGGTTACTACTTGCCTGATACTATTAGATTGAGATTCGTATTCTAGTGCCATCGATGGCGGTGCGGACCGTCTAGAATTGTGTGGCAATCTTGGGCTCGGTGGAGGAACAACTCCCAGCATGGGCCTCTATAAACAAGTGCACAAGATAGCTGATGGAATTCCGATAATGGTACCTCTTCTCGCGCTGAAGCTTTCGATGTCGGGTGGCCAGGCGCTCAAACCATCATCCATCATTGTAGGTCATGATCAGGCCGCGCACGGGAGACTTCTTGTGCTCGGAATCCGAGCTCGGGGTGATGGTTGAGGATATCCGCGCATTCAAGCGACGAGGCGCACGAGGCGTCGCGTTTGGCGTCCTTACAAAGGAAGGCAGAGTAGATGTCGAACGCACTAAAGTGTTCGTTACTTCGGTGGGAGAAGCCCCAAGCTAATATATTGATTGTTTCTAGCTTGGTAGATGAAGCCCTCCCAATGGAAGGTGCGTATATGGTTCTATGTATCTTGTTCTGATTCAAACGATGTCTCATGAAATACCAGTTTGCTTTCACAGGGCATTTGACATGACCAGGGACGCTGATGAAGGTAGTCTGCAGTCTCAATTTGTTTCCAATACATCGCTTGAAGAGACTCCTTAGCCCTGCGTGATGTCTTGAGCATCGGCGGCGTGTCTCGAATACTTACGAGGTGGGTATCCTGTTTCCCAGTGTACTATACATTTTTTGAAAGTGTTTGAATCAGTGGTCACATTGGCACTACTGCCCCATCATCTATAACGACATTAAAGTCCCTGTGCACGGATTTATCGACTTTGACCGCCGACCAACCATTCCCAACGACCATCCTACCTGGTTCGGGTGTCAATCCAGACACCGTTGGGCCCCTGCTCCGGGAGCTCTTGGACGTCGGTGTTCGTGAGGTGCACCTGAGTGGTGGGAGCTGGCTCGACAGTAAAATGGTTCATCGACGCGAAGGATTTGGCATGGGTATCGGCGGCGAGGGCGAGTGGGGGGTCTGGACAACTGACGAGACCAAAGTCCGGCAGGTAAGGGTGATTGCAGATACAATGTGGTTTGAAAAAGAACTGTAGGCCGGCAAAATTTCAGAAATTCTTTGCAGAGTCCACATGGGCCGCTGGCTTGTCGAAATTTCATGATGGACCGATCACTGCACCTTAGATCGAGCGCACTGGAGAAGCCTGAGTGATGTCGATGCCGGATCCGCGCTTCGGCCCCAGCCCAGGTGCTCGTGCGTGGAAGCTTACGTACACCGAGCAACAGTGATGGTGTACCAGCAACGCCCACCTTCGTCTCTTGCATTCCTACCTCCACCATCTCCGCAACTGAACCCCTCCAGAACGTCCCCTATGCCCCCCTCAACGCCCACGAAAGGGGCCGCGACGCGCCCAGCCATCTGGTGGAGCAACGGAATCTTTTTTGTAGCGGTTCACGTAGCTGCAGTGATCGGAGCGTACAGGCAGCCTCTCTGGACAGTCCCATGGGCAACCATTGCCTTAGCATACGGCGCCTGGCAACTAGGGGAATTCGGGTACATGAACAATTGATTTCACTTCTTCGGTTGCACTCAGTATCTCCGGTAGTATAACCATTGGTTATCATCGACTGTATTCCCATCGCGCCTTCAGGGCTAATTTCTTAGTTCGGGCAGTTTTCGCTCTCTTGGGTGCTTCCGCGTTCCAGGGGTCCATAAAGGTGCGTATTTAGCCATTTTGGTTGAGACTTTGCTCACAGATAACATAGTGGTGGTATGTACATCGATCTTCAGGAGTACTGCGCATGACTCACCCTCGCACAGGTGCCTCAGACATCGCCTGCATCATGTAGGTCGTCGTTATGCAATTTGTGTCATGGCTTGATCTCAAGTTCGTATAGAGATTCACAGACGACCCTGTCCAAGACCCGTAAGTTCGTCGCGCGCGCCGTGTCGATTGGGCCCAACCAACCGTGAGTATTTAGATATGCTGCCACGAGGGGTCTTTTCTACTCGCATATGGGCTGGATATTCTTCAAGCCCAACTACGGAAAATTAGAGTTTGTTGATCGCAATGATCTCGATTCCGATCCAGGTAAAATTGACTCTATCAATGGGCGCTGACTGACATATGTTGTCAAGTGGTTCGTCTTCAGCACAAATACTACGGTACGCGCTCGCATTATTTGTGACCTTACGGCGTAATTAACTGCGCCCTATCAGTACCTTTGGCTCTGTCCTTGGGGTTACTTCTCCCGACAGCCATCGGTTCTGTATGGAGAGACGCTTTAGGTGCCTTCGTGTGGGCTGGCCTTGTCTCTAGATTAGCTAGTATGTATCTGACCGTTCTCGTTTGGGTTCAAACCACGCTAACACTTCTGGCGTGTCTAGTTTGGCATTGTACTTTCTTAGTTAATTCGTGCGTGACCTATTCAATAGTAGATTCGATTCCTTATCATTTGATAGCCTCGCACACTGGGAAGGACTGCAACCTTATTCGGATGAAGATACTTCCAGAGGAAACCTAGTGGGTTCTACCGTTTGATGCTGCACTTTGTCCACCATGCTGATCTACGCACAGTTGCTTGCCATTCTTACCAGCGGTGAAGGGAACCACAATTTCGTACGTCCTTCAACCCAAGGCCCTATAATTCGTATTGATGCCTAATATTTTCTTGTAGCATGTAAGCCAATACCCGTCGATCCGGGCATCACTCATATTCGATAGCATGCATTCCCCCACGATTACCGCTCGGGGCCCTCTATACTAGACTGGGACCCATCAAAATGGGTAATCATTCTGCTCCACCAGCTTGGGCTTGTTCGGGGGCTGCGCCCGCGCCCGAAAAGACGACCTCATAGAAGCCCTAGAATATATGCAACACAAAAATGAACCCGAGTTCTCGCAAGACGAGGAGTGGGTCGGTGAAACATGGACCATTGACCAAGTCAGGGAATATGCAGCAAAGCACGAAAGGCGTTGCATTTTAGTCGTTAACGGCCTTGCTGTCGATGTCACGTCTTACCTCGGCGAGCATGTAAGTTCAGTTCAACTTGTTGGGAGCGGTGAAGTAACGTTTGGGCCAATAGCCTGGTGGTGCATCATTACTCCGCAAATACGCCGTGACGCAGCGGAGCAATCAGGTACACGACGCGTCGTGGGCCTTTAGCGGTGGCTTGAACAACCATTCACGCGCTGCTCGCAAACGGCTAGCGACACTCACGTTCGCGAAGTTAGTTAACGATGACCCTACCTAGATGGAATGTGTGGCACCATATAAACATCCGTGCATAGAGGACAATGTATCGATGTTTTAGTGTAGAATTCGAGTCGTCGCAGTTCCTATCTCCTATTGTGACAGGGGTATATTCGGATCACGTGGTCGTCAGTGGCCACTAAACAGAGTTTGGCGAGGCACTGAGGGGTCGACCAATATTTCGTGTATTCCAGCCAATTCCGCGCATACTTCCCGGGTTTCAGTGGTACGGACGACATGAAGAGGGAGCTTGCATTTTCTGAGGTGCCGCGACCGAAGAGGTGCAAGGAAGCGGAGCCAGCGGAGATGCCGCCAGCGTTAGAGCCCACAGTGGACGTGACTGGAAACGACGATGAGGGACTTAGAGAAAGGGCATTGCAGTTGTGGCAGACGGTCAGAGACGCTACGAACAAAGAGTGCGTATGGCCTGCTTCTCAATCCCGCCACTCAACCCCGCCCGCTGACCGTCTACTCGATACAGAGGCCGCATCATGTCCATTGATTTCCTGCGCCAACCACCAAGAAAGCATTATCCAGATTACTACGTGCTCATTGCGCACCCCATTGCATTGGAAGACATCAGAAAGAAGATCGAGGATGGCGGATACGATTCCCTCGAAGCCGTGCGACAGGATTTTGAACTCTGCTTCAAGAACGCGAAGCAGTACAACCAGAAGGAGAGCGACATATGGCGCGACGCGAAGGAATTACAGGTGCGTAGCATTCGATTCTCTTGTGGCTGTTGAGGTTGAGTGATATCACGGGATATGGGATTGACTGGTATCTGCGAATAGAAATTGGCGAACAAGACGTATAACAAGATGATCCCGCACGAGGATGGAGAAGATGGCGCGAAGTCCAAGCCACCCAGTATGAATCGCCTGCTGAAGGCCCGGTTGCAGAAATTAGTGGACAAGGCAGACGACTCTTCGTGCGTAGCGCTTCGGTGATCATCATTTCCAGGATACTGACCAGGAGTGGACCTAGGGGCCGGATTTTATCCACCGAATTCATGGAGTTGCCCAACAAAAAGCAATGGGCAATATACTACAAGATAATCAAACGGCCAATGTGCATCGAGAATATATTTGTGAGTAGTATAGCGCGACGCCGTATTATCGGATTTGTAATTGACTCGCGATATGCGATGTGCAGAGAAAGTTGAAGCGCAAGGACTACGAGACGTCTGCCGAGTTTGCAGCTGATGTAGAACTTGTGTTCTCGAATGCTACAACTTTCAATCAGGAACATACGCCGATATGGGAGGACGCTGTAATATTACGGGTATATATGCTTGTCTTCCCTGTGTCAGCGAAGTCATCTCACACATTCATATTGTAGGATTATTTTGCGCAGCTTATGTCTGACCTACCTGCAGCACATGCGCTACCACAGTATGCTAAACCCTCTGCTACGAAACTCAAGCTCAAAGTCCCACCCATGAACCACGCGGCGTTGCACAACGGCAATACATCACCACCTCAAGCAGCAGCATCCACATCAAAGTCTGTATTGCTTCGCGTTCCCGCACCGAGTGCGCCCCCTGCCCCGGTACAGCAACAAGCCGCCCCTTCGCCTGCTCCGCCCCCGCCTGCTGCCCTCCCCATTCCCGCGCAAATCACTTCCGTTCCGCCAGCATCACCAAAGCCTCCTACCCCGCCCCAACCACGCGTCCAAGCGCAGCCAATAACGTTGACACCGACAATTATCCCAACAACAGCAGAACCTGCCAAGCAACTTGCAGCAGCAGCAGCAGCATCTCAACCGGTCAGAACAGCGACAGCATCCCCGGCGACAGCCGCCCTCCCGCATCTACAACCACAAGCCACACCCCAGCCCTCAAAGTCTCCCAACCCCGAGAACAAACACTCATTCAAGTTTATTCAATTGAAAATTGAGCCAAGCAATAGGATGATAGGGCTAGACCACCAGGACGGTGTCACTACTTGGGTGACGCGATTGGCTCCTGGGGAGAAATCTGTCAAGACCTCGCGGATTGTGTTTTTGGAAGAAGAGGGGGATGATGCTAGTGATGGAGAGCAGGAGGACGAGGAGGGAGAGGACGCTGAACCTGTGATGAAGATCGCCCGGAAACGAGGGAGGCCGCCGAAAGTAAAGAAGCCTGCACCGAAGCCAGTCAAGTCGAAGAAGAGGAAACCAGCTGCGTCTATTGACGATGTTCGAGTGAAATTGAATGGTCAGGCCAAACCAACGCCTGATTCGAAGGTCTGGACGCTCGACCTCGCGTCTGGTTGGAATATCATTGAGGTGACGAAGAAGGGGGGTGCAGCATGGCATATCCACATGGAGAGAACATCATGAAGACTGGTGTCCAGCTTGTATATACGTTATTCGTTTCGTCTTGCTTGCCTTACATTTTCCCGAGTATATTACCAGAGTAATAGTCAACTTACATTCTTGTATCATCTTGTACAATTAATCTCACCCGTGAATGCCAGTCAAACCGATTCCGTACACCTAAATCCGCTTCGTATTAAACATGTACTATGTAAGTGACTGCGATAGAATAAGTAAATGCGAACAACGAACATGTTATATGTCCGTCAATGTGCCAGTATTGGGCTTTGATCTAAAGGGAGTCCATCATCTTCACTGTTACTCTCTGGCTGCGGAATATATCTATGGTATCGTCCTGGTGCCTCCCCTATCTCTTCCAGATAACGCCTCAACATCTCGTTACGGTCGACAGGGCGAACTTCGTAACCCTCTGAGCCCCTACGCTTCCTGGGGAATTCTTGGTATGAACTCTCCGATTCGGATGATTCATATACATGTTCATCAGTGTTTAGATTTGACTGAGCTTGTGGGTTCTGTCGTTTATGTCGCCGTTGTAAGGCAGACGTACGTAGTTCAGAGTTGTAAGGTTGAAGGCTTGGGTTGAGAGCGCCATTTTCATATGTCCATGGAGATTCTGGGAGCTCGAATTGTCCGGCCCCGTCGTCGTCATTATCATCGTACTCTCTGGCGTCTGGGTCCTCCGGTGGCCAGATCGTGGTGGTATCTACAAAGACGAGATTAGATCACTCGCTGCCGGATAGACACTAGAATGAAAAACGAAAGATTGAGAAAAGGAAGATGAAAGCAAAGTTCATCTCTCACACCCATCCGACACTTGCTCTCAGGCGTACTTCCCAGACTCGTATTGCTCTCGCGCACGCTTCGTGAATGTTGAGAGCTCGAGCCACTCACCCTCGTTCTCGGCAAGGTCGTACTTCAGCCCAGTGCCCGGCGTCACGGTCGGCCAGCACCACAACCATGGGTTAGCACCGAGTATGGACTCTAGGTTACGACGTCGTCCTAAGTTCTGTAAATGACTCAGACTCAGTATCAGCGGGATAGTATTGAGGAAAGGGACGAACGTAGGGAAATTGAACCTGGCAAATTGGTCAGGCGGTGTACTTGCAAGAGATTGTTTGCACTTACCTCGCGAATCTTTCCGCGGCGCACCATTGTAGCAGCTTTATCTTTCTCCCAACCCTCGATGGTGGTGGTATTCCGGAGAAGGGATATTAAATGGTAGATGCTGTCAACAAGGGTATAGAGCTACAACTTCTCAGGTATGAGAAGTAGTTTAATTACGTACCTAAACCCTCCAACGCTGAGGAGGACGGGAACGCATGTGACATAATTCAAGATCATGAATATTAATTCTGACGCCGAGGGCTCGTCCTTATTAATAGACCCAACGAATTCGTCAATCATTGATCGTTCGTCACGGTGCGTGGCACGGCTGACTCACCCATACTCGAACGCCCCAAGCAGACCGTACGCGACTGGTCACCATTGCAAGATGATACGAGCAGGCGAGGTCGACATAGAAGAGAAACCGAATGAAATGGCCGTAATTGAAATGGCCGACGCAGTTATTCACCCAGGGACAGTGATGATCTTTATAAAGTGGGTTGTCATCATGCTGAACTTTTGTAGAGAAGGGGACTTGAAGTACCCATGCGCAAGATACACCTGTGGAGCGTCAAGTAAGCAGCAGGAGTCAGCACGTCGAGTGAACGAGATCTCACCGTTTACACTCTTTACAGTGGTGAGCCCTGGGGGGCTTGGGTTTTTCACAGAATCGACAATATCTCGGCTTTCCGGTGAGCTTCTTGACTTCATAACCATCTTCCGTCGTGTCCGGTTTCTTCAATCGCTTCAATTCCACGTATCTCAGCGTCCGGAGTATATTTATTACACACCCCAATCATCAGGTACGCCGCCTGGGTCCGTGCTTACAGTTAAGAAATAGTTCCAAAGGAGCATGCCAACTAAGAGACTGCAAAAAGCGGCGTCAATGACTCCCCCCGAACGACAAGTGTGTCCCTGCTTACTTGAATGGCACAAGTAATATAAGGAGGTCGACCGAGACCTCACGGCCGTACCAGGGCCATATTATGAATATTTGCGAAGAGTATGCGATGAAGCAGATGAGACAGAGAACAAGATTGACGATAATCCGACCGAGAATAGGGTGCATCGAAAGTAAAGAATGTGGACAGAAGCAAGCCGTATTGAATATGTTACGTGGGCTCACCGACCAGGGCGCTTGTGTGTCTTTGTTAGAACCAGACGGCGACGGCCTCTGACGCGACTAGTCGTATCCCTCCGCTCGTTCTTCCACTTCTTCACAAATGCACCGGCTCGGGGTACAGCGGATTGCGTGCAGAGGGCCTTGCGCGCACACAGTCCGCCTGAATTCCACGTCCTCCACGGGACCCAAGGACGACGCGACCTCCCCTTCGAAGGAGAATAGCTCACATCCCCGAGTATCTAGCTACCATGGACTTTCAATACGTGAGTTCTGGGATCTTAGTTGACCATTTACCATATACTAATTTTGTCGAATAGCTAGTCGCGAGGATGTCCTGAAAAATCCTAATGTTCATATGGCCTACCTACCATTTGCCGACAACTCCAGGTCTTTCAAACCGAGCATATCCTATCTGAAGAGCAGCTCTGGGAACTTGAGCTTCGCCCAGCGCTTGGCGCGTCAGCAACTGTCGCAAAAAGACCCGTCGACACCGAAAGATAGTCCAGTTTCGTTGAAGCCAAGTACGAACCGCCCCCCGCCCCCCAAGAGGAACCCGACATCAACCAGCTCACCCAACAATCGGAGATCTCCCCAAAGGGATGAACGACCACCTGCAACCACGCTCGCTGACGCTGAGATGTGGACTGTTCTGCTTGCAGCCCGTCAAAAGGCGGCTCTCGCGAAGGAAGCCCGCAACAAACAGCGGTCGGAGGGGGGTAGTAGCATATCGAGCGCAGACAATTCGCGGAAGCCTAGCCGTTACGACGGAGTAGAGATATCGTCGATGAAGCCCAGGGGCGCTGCGACTCCGAATCGTCAACCCTCGTCCCCAGCACTCCTCCAACGCGCCCGATGCACAGCGCAAGCGTGATCGCCAGCGTCGCAAGCCCAGGCCCAAGGCTGACAAGGATGTTGCGCCGGTAAATTTCAATCCGTTGGCGCCTGTCAAAGGCACGCTTGAAGAAGCAGACGCCGACAACGAGCCTGATGAATGGGATCCCGATGAGACTCCTCCACTTCCCCCCCATGCTGCTGGTGTCACTGCACCCGATATCGTCGCCACGGATATCTTTTCTACTTTGAACCCCGTTGGCACCTACGCCCAGCTTTCTTCAGCGTCAACCACTCTCAATCCCGCCGAAGCAGCACTCATGGAATCGGCTGATCGAACCCAATGGGTATTGGAGACTATTGGTGGCGATTACTCGAAATACGCGCCCCAGGAACCTTCAGATCTCGTTACGGCCCACGCGAAACTGGGGCCTTTGAAGCACTCACAGCTTGTCCTCGCCCATCGTCGTGATGTATCGCTGGCTCAAAGGAGTGTCGTAGGTGACGTTGTGCGAGCGTCTGTTCAAGAGTAGGAATGCCGTCGTAGAGCAATTTAATGAACTCTTGGTTTTACAGAGTGACCAAAGATAAGTTTATATGTGAGATGGACACGAAAGCAGGTAGTGAGCTTTTACACTAGTTGCGACTAAGATACAATTACTTTACAGAGGAAGGCTACTCCGGGGGAGATGCGGAACCACCAATTGTACTGTCTGGATGATGCTCTCCTGGTAGTCTCTTGGATGACAGATGATTCCAATCGCCGTTGACGCTTTGTGTATCTGTGACCCAGTCTGGTAGCCCAAAATCTCTAAGCTCGTCTATCTCTGGTGGTACTTTGAATCCAAATGCCATATGGTGTCTCTGGACCTTCCTCGCTCTGGGCATCTTCGAAGTGCGGATGGCGGTAAGCACGAGCGTGCTCCTGGTTTCATCTGGGTCGATGGTGATGGGCACCCGAGGTGGGAGGGGAGCAGAGATGGATTCAATAGGCGGAAGGGAGCCGCGCTGAGGGGTGGAAACGCGAGTTCTTCGACGTTTACGCGGAGGTCCATTAGGCACGACTGGAACCTCTGGTGCATGGGATCTAACATCCTCCATGACAGCGATTTCAGGATTGGAATAGGCAGGACTGGGAGCGCTGATGATCCGTATATCTGACCCTCGAGTCGAAGAGCGTTCAGCCTGAGCTCTTGATGACACAGTGGGTGACGATGTCTCTGTATCCCGGGAACCCACGACGATGGGGGCGTCGTGTTTGGCCTTGGCCTTGACCGACGAATGTGAGTTGACTTTGGAGGGCCCTTTTGACGGCGGCTTCGGTGGCTTTGCCCTGGCAGGTATACGTAGTTTCAGTTTCTCAGCTTGCTTCTGTACTTTGGGAGGTGCTTCTTCCTTTTCCTTTTCCTCCTCTTCTTCCTCTCCTCCTCCTCCTCCTCCTCCTCCGCCTCCTCCTCCTCCTCCTCAAGCTCGGATGCAGACTCGACTTCCTCAACCTGTTCGTTCACGATTTCTGGCTCTGGTATGACGGTGACAGCCGCAGCTTTACCTGGCGGCTTCTTGTTTCGGTCAGGTGGTAGAAGGACGCGGTAGCGTTCTTCTAGCGATAGGGCAACATCAAGCATTTCCTTCCGGCGTCGTTCCCCTTCATTGTATGCAGCAGCGCCGTTGATGTGTGCTCCTGGAAACTCGTCTTCTTCGGCGTCACCGTTGGCCGAGTGTCCGGGAGGCGGGGTGAAGGTTGAAGCGGGTAATGATAAAAAAGCCGCGCCGTCCATGGCACGCAGCTGGTCTATCCGCTCCTTCAGCTTATATTGCTCATGCTTGAGCTTCTCCTTCTCGCGCAAACGTTGCCGCTTTTCGAACGTCTCATATTTGCGATGTCGTTTCTCGTAAGCAGTATCGGAGGTATCTATTGTCGACTGCTTTTGAGGATAAAAATGTGTATGACGGAAATAATACGACAGAGGGGATTTATCACACCGTCAACTACAGCCGATACAGTTGAGAGAAAGTAAGGACGCACATCTTCAGCCCCTCGTGGACGAAATCGCCCTCCGACGCTAGCATCCTCGCTCAGCTGGGTATATTCGGGTGTTTGAATGGTCAACTGCTCCTTGTACGCCTTGATAACGTCTGGCCGGTCGAAGTACCGTTCCCGAGCAGAGAGATTGAGCTGTATACGACTGGTATTTGGTGCAGAGGAAGAGGTCGATGCCAATGGAACTTGGCTGCTGTCTGTAGTCAGCAGGAATGGGGTGTTTTGCGGGGATCAGCGGTTCGTTCTCAGCTAGTGAACAGAGAGCGCGATGAGCTTGGGGTGTTCCCGGTCAATAAGCAGAAGAGAGGAGCACCTTGTCGCTTGTACGTATCCAAAATCATCACGTCGACTTCACAGCTGCCGACGCCGGGCCCACCCCGACGTGACCTTGAGGGCAAGATACGCTTCTGGCGCGTCTGAGGCGCAGCGGATGTCTTACTCGACGAGGCCATGTTTTCGAGTAGCGTCCAAGTTTCTTGACACCTGAAAGTGTATCCTGTAGGTACTGGAGAGACAGCGTAGGAATTCAAGGATAAAAAAGTGCTTGAAAGTGGTGGTGGCTCTGAAAGCCACGTCCTCGGCGGTCGATGTGGCCAACAATGAGCACTGCAGGTAAAGGAGGCGAAGGTTTCACTGCTACAGTGGTGGCCATCCCGCCAAACTTCCTTTTTTGGAAATTGTACTTGCGACCGCATAGTTGGGTGATACATCATATAATCGACAATCGACACAGCTCTGAACTACTTTAAGCTATACAGCATATTATGATATATACTTTATTGAACAAAATTAGGCCGGTTCGACGACGAAATTTCATACGTAAAATTTGGCGGCACAGGTATCGCAGGCAGCCGACTACTAGCGATAGAAAGCTATATTTTGTGGTTGAGTCAAGGATCCAGGGCGAAATTATGTCGAATCGACGCACCTAGAGCCTTGCTTGCCTTCTCGCCCCCTGGTCAAAAATCCAGCCGTCTCTTTCCAAGACATTGATGGCATCTGTGATCATCTCTGCGGGGATGAGCACGTAGTCTGTGTTCCTATGCACCCGAATCAGTCATTAATATCCATGCAGGAGAAAAACATACATACCACGTCGACATCGCAAAGACGGGGACCTGGGCCACTTTCAACGGGGCCGCAAGATCAGACAGAATCCCGGTCAAGGCTGCATTTCTGATGAGTCGATCATGCATCATTCAGCCGACAGAAACGTACCAAAGTCCATCGGACCAGCTATCTTTATACACATCCACCCGGCATTTTGCTCGCAGTAGTCGGGCATGGTAGCACTGGCCTCGCCCACTAGCGAGACCTCTTCGTTTGTTCTTGTCAGAGAGAAGAATCGGCCAGTATCATCTGTGATGTTCTTCAAGACACATGGGGGTATTGCCTGCCCAGTTTCCAACTTGACGACGAAGAATCGGTCTGGTAGGACCTGCAAGTGGAGGGCTGGGCTGTTACGCGAGGGTTTTGTGGTCGACATGGATGCTTGTGAGACTCGGAGACGATTTTCTGGTGTGGAGTTTAATCGCCCTGAAGCATTGCATTACTTAAATTAAAGTCCTGCATCAGCGGAGGTCCTGCTTCATTGCCTCTGGGAGATTTCGAAGCTGAGAAAATCTTTGAGGAAGAAAATCTGCATGAGACAGAGGGAGGCTGGGCGGTGATAGTCGGTGTTAGATAAATATTTGCAAAGTCACTTGTAAACATGTTGACAGTTAAATCCTCCAAAATCAAGACTACTACTCCTATGCACCCACGATAGTCAAGGTATAATCTTGCGAGTGGCTGGATCCCGTAAATACAGTGAATACAGTCGAGCCACTAGGTATGCCATCGCTGCCCCACGCCGTCGATCCACCCGAAGCGAGAAGGAGGTCGCTCCCTGACGTTACCTACGACGATTGAATAATTGTCAATTTGCCTCCATCGAGGCTAGAGGAAGCCTCGCCACTTACAGCAGAGAAGGTCGTCGGGCTCACACCACTGCCGCAGCTAAAACTTCCCCCACTGACACCGCAGTTCCCTTTCGACGAAGTCATCGTGAAACTCGAAGCTGTGCCCGTCAAGGTAAAAGTCGCCAGAGTCTGGCTTGACCAGGTACCCAAGGACAGTAGGCCACCGGTTTGAGAACCAGACCTAATAGCGTGGATGGTAGCTCTGGTGGGTAGTCCTCCAGGATTCTGGAGGGAAAAATCCCGGTCAACACGAAGACGCGGAAGTGCGTTTGCAACTAGATACAGACCGAAGGCTACGACATCCGGAATTTTGATGGTCATCGTGCTGTAGTGTTAAACCGGAGTGTTAAGACTCACCGGAGTAGTCTAAATAACTGGTCAGTAGAGCTCGTGTAGTCGCCGGGTCAACTATAGCTTACAGGAGTACCAGAGCCGGTCTTCGGGGGATACCTAATTCCACTAGATGGACATGAACCGGCTTTCGGTGCGTCTACCAAAAGGTCAGAGCAATATATTAATGCCGGCACGGGGCACCTACTTATCGGGACGAACGTGCCATCAATAATGGAACCTCGAAGGTTGAAGTACCAACTGATCTGATTCAGTGCACCAGAGGAGCAGTCTAATGCGGGGGTAAAGCCCTGTGCAAATAAAGAGTTCAATCATCGGGGCGAGATGTATGAGGTCTGGCTGTGGCTTACCCCAGAAGCAGTCTTGAGAGCTGATGTGAGGGTGGCTAATGTAAACGTCTGTGTCGTGCTAGGCCTGATCCCTTGGCCAGCAAGCCAGTCGAATGTCGGTAGCGTCTATGGATCATTCGGATAAATTGTCACAGCGTTAGATAGACGGTTTGCGTACTTTGTACAACTTGACAACAGTCTGGAAGAACGTTACTGCCTAACCAGACGTCAATGGTCAGTCTGAGAAAACCTGCTGAAGCCATCCGACGCACCTCAGTACCTCTAACACTCCCGCTTGGTATACATGACGTGTGCAAGGTGCTTGAAGGCCGTCAATTAGCGAGGAAATGATTCAGTACCCATTCATACCTCATACAGGTGCCGTGGGTACTCCATTCGTGCTGGTATTGAGCATAAGCATGTAAATAGGCGTATCATATATCAAGCGCCACATACCGCCCAAAATTGTTCGTTCTGGCCATTGATATCCACCCAGTTCTACAGGGCATGACCCATTAAAAGGTTATACGTGGATCAGAAGCAACGAACACGCACCGTCTGCATGAAGGAGAGTGTATCGCTTGCACCACCTGAGCTCAAAAGCTGACACGAAAGTGAGCTGCCCGAGGAAGCGAGTCGCAACGGGAAGCATACATACCGAAGCAATGTTCGTGTATGCGCGGGAAGGATCACAGTTCTGCTCAAAGGTCCCATCGCAACTGAGATGTTTCCTTAGCAAACAGCGGGGTGATACTAATTCAGTCCACTCTTACTTGTCTGGCCATAGGCCTGCACAATTCAAGACAAAATTAGGCGTCGTCAAAGAGTGAGGAATGATGTGAATATTACCATGAATGGTCCACTTATCAGAAGGCCCAGTAGAAGGATTGGTATCCCAGAACTATTTCCGGGTTTACTGCATTGGACATGGATCGAGTGCACGATGGATATGATGTACCTGAGTTTGTAGGAGTAGTCCCTGGTAGACGGTGAGTGATAATGGAGGTGGATTGAAGTAACGACAACGTACTCCAGGAGATTCGAAGCAGCAGAGGTTGGACACAGATGAGGTATTGTGGCAAGACGCCGAACCCGTAGTAGAACAGCTAGACGTCAAGGAGTCTGCCCGTGTCGCGAGATCGGAAGGCTGAGAGAAGAACGGCGAAGCCAAGCTCGCGCTGGCTACAGCAGCAAGTAAGATCAAGCGGAGCATGGTATGTTTCGTGAGCGGCAACAGTGGCTTGCTCCCAGCAAAGCCTTCTTATACCAGGCTATCTGAGGTTACTACCATCGCTCCTGGCCCGATCAGCGCATGGAAGCAGCTGAGTCCGGCCAGAAAGCGATAAGAATAGAGGAACCATAGCCTTCGTGAACTTCGTGCAGCATGGTTCCTACTGAGATCAGCATGTTCACCCTGCACTCTTGTCAGTTTGCCACGGGCGATGCCAATTATAAACTAGGCCATCCCCGGATGTAAAAAGTGGCATATGTCCTTGTTTGACATAAATATCAGAAAGGCAATACGGGAAGAGGAGATAAAGAGAACATACTTCTAGCATCAGCGGAATACACAGTACCCCGAACCCGGTCAGCATGGTACGAGTCCACTGCCATGTGGCACGGGTTCAAAGGTTGATACATATTGATTAACTCTAGCAAGCGGAGAATCTCCGAGCGTCGAGCGTCGAAATGAATTCAAGATGACCACGAAGCACCAGGAACACGGAGGAGAGGTGGAATCCAAATAGTTGAAATACTAAGAGTAGATTTGGTACATAGATTTGACAGGGGATCACAGGGGCTTTGAATCCTTATGCCTCCACTATAGCTAACATGAAGTCTGTGTCTCTGCTCGAACCAGTAAATACTTTCATGGCGTCGGTTTCCACTTGGAGTGCCGTCGCTTGTCCACGCAATTGACCTTCTTGAGGCGAGGAGAAGGTGACCAGAAGAAGATACCTGGTTAATACAACGGACATCAGGGGTAAACCTGAATGATCTCAACGGTATGATTACTTGCAGCAGAAATGGAGTCCCCACGACGCGAATTCCGCAACTAAAGGCGCCGTCATGAGGTCTGAACCGTACGTTCGTGAGGAAGCGTCTAACAATCTTGGAAGGTTAATACACACTGGTCTGGGAGGACTTGGATTCTGGGTGGATCATGCTGTTAGAGCGACAGAACGTGACGAAGTGTTGCTCAACTCACTAGTTTGGTCTAGAAAGGTATACTTGAGATGGTTGGTATATCATTGCATGAAAATGAGTGCCCAGAGAAGGTGATCCGGGCGATTTGTGTTTAGGAGGATATTTTATACCAGTTGATGGGCAGGATCATTTCTTCGGAGTGTCTAGGGGCCAATATTTAACCAAGGATAAAGTACGGGCAAGAAAGCTGCTTTACTAACGGGAGGAAGACACCGTCGATGATAGACCCTTTTACATTGAAATACCAGCTGATCTGCTCTAGATTATGACCCCTGCAATCAAGTTGAGGTGTAAAGCCCTAAGTGGGGCTTGTGAGTGGTAAACGTTTAAACTAGTGAACACTTTGCGATGTAAGACCCACCCCTGAGGCCGTAGTAAGTGCCCCTGTGAGCGTCGCTAGAGTGAAGGTTTGTGAGGACGACGGTAGGGTCCCTTGGCTCGAAGACTGCGTACGCGGACGAGAAAGTGCTGCCAAATAGGTGACCTTGGCCGCATACCTTGAAAAGGGCTACCACGGTCTTGAAGAACGCAACAGCCTGTAGCCAAATATGTTATTCACTGCTTTGTTGCGAACACAGAACAACTACCTCTGCGCCCCTGCTACTTCCAGCTTGGAGGCATCTAGGTTCCAGAGTGCTGAGGTTACTATATATAAAGGTTCTTCATGGACGTTTGTATGCGTGCTCACCTCATACAAGTGCCGTGCTTGCTCCATTCATGCTAATGTACAAGGCATTTATACAGCCAGAACAGACCAGTAGGATAGACGTGCAACTGACCTCCCACAAAGGTCGTTCTAGCCATTGATGTCTACCCGGTACCTGATTCAATTAGTCAATGCCGCATTCCAGAAATCCAACGATAAACGCATACTTGCTTGATGAACTCCACGACATCGGCAGCCCCATCTTCGATGAGTAGCTGGCACGTTGCATTCAGCATGCGTCTGGGTACATTACCACCATGATAAGTATAACGTACGGAGAGGATATTTGTGTAGGCTCGCGATGGGTCACAGATTTGCTTAAACGAAGTGTCGCAACTGTAGCTTAGGGAGATCAACTAGTGATGTATTTAAGGGGGAGGCCACGGACTTATCTGGCCATAACCCTTGTGCATTCGATGAGCTATGGGATCCCTGGGAGAAGCGAAATATAGTTTACCGTGAATAGTCCAGTTGTCACTGGACCGGTGTTGCGGTGTCCCAGAACTGGTGTATTTAAAGACAGCGTCATTTCTTACCGCCCGTTGTAAGACAGTGAGTACGTACCTGAGTCTGAAGTAACAAGCGCTACATTGTATGGCACGCAGTCTTGGATACTCCTGGTGCCTCAAAGCAGTAAAGATTCCTCTCAGCTGTGGAGTTGTGACATGAAACTGGACTGTCAAAAGGACAACTCGAACTCAAGCCAACGGTGTTCGTACCGCCAACAAAGTTGAGCGGCTTCTGGGAAGCAAGATATTTTCGGGCAGAGGCTGAAGCCAAATTGACTGGGATAACAAGGAAGAGGTAGAACTTAGCGTCTTGGATGATGCTGGGCACTGATTAGGACTACTGAACCCCAAAGGCCTCCATAAAACCTCTTTGAATTTAACGTCCGTAGATGACCGCACTTGGAGCGATCAACATAATACCCGCGAAGGTACACAACCGGGGGAAGTACATTCGGCATGTCAGGCAAAAACAAACCACCGTGATACGCCCAAGATACGCCGAACCAAGTGGGACTCGTAGAATGGAATCATGCATATGCAGAGAACTCGGCCTCTATCCACTAGGGGGATTACCTTGATGGACTGTCCATTCATCCGACCAATTGGAGGAAGATTGATTCCTCCCATCACCCACGTTCATCGTCGTACCTTGTCCGGGTCCTTGCCCAAATGCCATGTGCTGTGTCTGCGCCGCCATATTTGGGTTGATACCAAACATGGAAGCGAATCGCGGGTTGATGTGCGGCTGAACATATGGTTGGAAGTTTGCGGCATTCGGGTTATAAGAAGGCTGAAGACCCCATGACGCTGACTGATCCGATGGCGGTGGGGGAGGATAACTAAATTGGGGAGAGACAGAAGGATCGTAATATTGTTGTGTTGGCCATGGTGCAATTGGGGAAGACGGCGACGATGACAAGTCGGGCGAAGGGTTGTAAGGCCCGGGTCTAGGATGGCTGCGCCCAAAGTCCCCTCTTCCTCTTCTTGATGCATCGCCCCTTCCACGTGCCCTTCCACGTCCTCTTTGTGGCCGCCCATCGCGCCCATCTGCACCCCGATTCGAAGGACGCACTGGTCGAAATCTCGACTCGTCTAAACCAGCGTTGCGTGGTGGAGATATCTGTTGCTGCGAGGTGCTGGGACTCGGAGCAGCAGGTGGTATGTAATCGTCGGCATAAGGATCGTCA
This sequence comes from Pleurotus eryngii var. eryngii, assembly GCA_029467805.1. NCBI lineage: Eukaryota > Fungi > Basidiomycota > Agaricomycetes > Agaricales > Pleurotaceae > Pleurotus > Pleurotus eryngii. The sequence goes on from SZVJ01000018.1 coordinate 2,239,535, forward strand.
TCGTATGGCATGGGAGGGGGTCGGGAAGGGGCTGCGGTGAAATCGATATCATAGGGTGATTTCTCGGCATACGCGTCGCCACTCATGTATCTCAAATCTTGATCTCGCATTTGAGATGGACCGGGCGTCGAATGCCTCGAGGGTGCGACCGACCCAGCACGACTGTCACCACCCCATCTACAAATTGCGCGGACAAATAAGAATTGGACAACCAACGAAACACAAACCGGGACTCACTTCCTCTTCCGACGACTTTTCGCTGCGGCTTCAGCCTCGTCGTCGGAGTATTCCACTTCATGGTCAGCGGGCTCCTCGTCGAATAGGTTGCTCGCGTCGCTCCCTTTTAGACGTTTGATATCGCGTACAAACACGAATTTACTGCGTGAAGGTACATGGAAGACTTCTCGCCCTGTCTTGACCTTTTCTTGGTCCAGGGGATATTTTTGGTTGAATTTCACCTGATAGAATGGCTGAGATGTAGGACCAAAGGTCTCGCAAACCTAATGCCCACGAGCAATATGAGATGGCTATCGAGGAAGAGATTCAAACAACGCACATAGCCCATAACTTTTCTATCTTCAAACACCAGCAATGTATCCGAGTCCAACGCGCTTTCTGAGCCCCTGTCTGCGTTCGCAGATGCTTCGCCCTTCACGATGACTGCCTTGTTATCTAGTATCGCCATGACCTCGCCCACCTTCTCCATATGTTCGTGTTCACCGATTTCCTCCGCATCGGGAATATTGATATCTGCGTCTACAATCTCATTTTTGGTCTGGGGGACAGCACCAGGAGCAAGGGCGCCATCGTTCTCATCGTCGTCTTCCGCGTCGAGCTCTGTTGCTTTCGTGGACTTTCCCTTCTGTGTAGAATCGTTCCCAGTATCTGAATCTGACTCCGAGTCAACGCTAGATTCGGAATCTGACGAGGGGACAGAACTAATGCCATACATGATGAGCTCGTGAACAGTTTGAATAGCAGAGTCGCACGTACGTACCGCTTTCCGCCCTCCGCGTCGTCCTCAACATTTAGCAAGTCAGACACGACTTCAATCTCCTCTTCATCGTCTTTCTCAGTCGAATCCTCAGCACGCTCATCCTCGTCTGACGAAGACGAGATATCGTCATCCTCAATAACAATTTGTTTCTTGAGTTCTGGCGGGGGAACCGCAGCAACAAGCTGATCTGCAATAAGGTCCTGAATCAGAAGGAGATCCTGCGGCGTGGTGGTCGGGGCCTTGAACTGGCTGGAATCCATGATCGCCGTAAATGCACAGCGCGAAGAATGTTACTCCCAAAAATTTTGATCGGTCCACATTACGTAACGCGACATAGGGTCTCTTCCGTTGTCCGCTTCCACGCGACTCAACATCCACCAAAACTCAAAAGTCATCGGCCATGCTCTCCTTCAACGCAGCACGCTATCAGTACCGCGCACTAAATTATTTATCCCTTGGTCAATTTTCTCGAGCGTACTCGACACGGGGCGGTGCCCCGTCCACCGCCAAACTTGTGGCCGAAATTCGCAAACTTACCACAGTCTCGATATCGAAAGCACGAGACGCGCTCGCTGCGTCCAACAACGACGTCAAGGCCGCGCTTCAATGGATCGACAATGACTCCGCTTCTTCTGGTGCCAAGAAGGCCGCAAAGGTCGCTGGTCGCCCTACATCCGAGGGGGTAATATGCACTTCCTTACTATCGAACGGCAACATAAAGCCTGGCATGGATGGGCGGCTCACAGCATCTATGATTGAGCTGAACTGCGAGACGGATTTCGTGGCGCGAAATCAGCTCTTCGGGCAGTTGGCCGCGGACATTGCGCACACGGCGACATTCTTAGTTGATAATACCAAGGCGCTGTTCCGCGAGTGGGAGATGGATCAGATACAGAGTGCCCCCCCTCATATCCTCTTCGCCAGATCAGCCTTTTTTGGCTTCCAATCCTGTGTCTGTCGCAGACGCCATCCGGGACACCATTGCCAAAGTCGGGGAAAACATTTCCCTACGACGCGTCGTCACCGTCGGGCATAGCGCCCTTCCATTCGAGGAGCCTTCCTTCGGCCTCAGACTCGCGTCGTACACACACGGGGCAGCCAATCCCGAGTTCCCGAGGCAAGGCCGGATAGGGACGCTAGCCATGCTGGCACTGAAGTCGCCCAAATTGCCTCAGTTCCTCGGGAAGCCGGAATTCCTGGAAGAGTTGGAGGTACTAGAACGCTCGATAGCGAAGCAGATCGTCGGGTTCCCCACTCTATCAGTGAAAGAGGGCGAGGACGATGATACTGTGTTATACAAGCAGGAATTCCTGATGCTGCGAGGGAAATACAACGGTCTGCCGGTGCAACAAGCCTTGCGCGCATGGGCGACGGAGCAGGGCCTTATCACGGAGCAGGAGATGAGTGGGGTGGAAGTACTGGAATTCTTCAAATGGACTGTTGGCGAGAGTTAGGGCGACGCATAGGTGACTTTGTTCATGAACGATGCTTTGCTTGATTTATGACCCCAACTCACAAGATACCACATGTACACGCCATGCAGATACATGAAAAGTACATCTAGGGAGATCTATACAAAATTTGAAGACAAGACATGGAGGGCGTAGACCGGAAAGTTACTGGACCCGCTTGAGTACGCGTTTCACGTATGGGAGCCCGTACTTATAACCTATAATGTAGTTGCGGTGGTCATTTTTCATGCAAAGGATCCTGTTCAATCGTTAGTTGGGGCAAGTTTAGAATGAATCAGGCGAAACGAACAAATCTACGGTGCAAGGCGTCAGTACATAACAGATGCGTCAGAGAGGGGGCGAACGTACATTGGATCCCAATGGATTTGTAGTGAGTGCCCAAGCCCTGATACAAGTTAAATATTTTTGTGATAGACGGGGGTGGGCAGCACTTACGGTCAAGATGTGCCACCACGAATGGCCTGTAAGATCGGGACGTGAGTCTATCGACAGAATTACGAGGCCACGGGTGACCGACCTTCTAGCAAGAAAGCGACGGGCCACCCCATAGACACCTTCCAGCTCGTGAGCTTGCTACAGAAGATGTTATCTAGATTCCAGATCAAGAACCCGATCGCGAACGACAGAACACCGGTTGTGAAGAGACGCGTTATTTGGGTCTTTTTGTGATCGGGGATGCGTGCTTTGGCCTGGGGTGATCGAAGGCAGGTCGTGACGTGTATGATGACGAGAACGAGGATGCTGGCGAAGACGACTTGGTGGTACACGGGGTTGCGGTACAAGTAACTGCCGAAGAGGTGAGCCGGCGGTCGTGGTCTATTGCGGGGTACTCACTAGCTCCAGGTGAATAGCACATCAAAGGCTACGAGCGCCGCGACGGAGAGTATGGATCGGCGGGTGGTGTTGTCGAACCCGGGTTTGCTGTCTAGCAACAGATACAACGTAAAGCTCGCCACATAGACCATGGGAAGTTCATCCACCAGTTGCGCTTCATACAGGAGCGTAGCATGGAACGCGAAGCTCCCGATGCCCACCAACCCAAATCCCTGGTCGCCCGTCGTTAGTAATCGACCCGTGCGCGCGAGTAGATGGCGCCTACTCACTGCACAGCCCAGCAGGAACCTCTCCGGAAGGGATTCCCTCCATACTGCCACACTCCCGAAGAAAGCCAGCCATATCGTGGATAAATTGGAGAAAGTATTGGCGACCTCTGCGATGTAATGGGAGAACTGGTAATTGGCCTATGCCAAGCAAGCGGCGCCACGGCGCACGTGAGTGGACGATCTACATCTCTGAATGAATGAGCTCGGAAACTGACCTCGCACCAGTCAAGCGTTGCGGTGACTGGTCCCCACCAGCCGTTTGGCAGGATTGGCGACTGTTCCATTCGGAGAGAATCGACTGAAGCTCGGAAGAGTTGTAATCCGCCAGGTGCGGCTCATCTTGTGAATATATATCAGCAGCAATTATGTAATGCGTTATCTGCGCAGGGATATTCCGTATAGTCTACTCAAACAACAAGACTCGATAGCTAAGTGGTTATAGCATGCGATTGCAGCGAGCAGCGCATCGCAGGGTCCCGTGTTCAAATCACGGTCGGGTCTGCTTTTTTTGCCTCCTTCTTCTTACCGTGGGAACATTTGGTCATTTGCTGCTGAGTTAGCACACGCGCAAGTGCTCGGCGCGTCCTCTGCTCTTTCATGCGAGTCACTACCAGCTCACTCATACGCCGCCTGCCCCGCCCGAAGCATGGCATTTCTCCTCGAAATCTCTCCGTAGAGGCCTCTGCGCCAGATGCCCAATACACGACGCTTCCCAATAAAATACGAGTAGCGACAGAGACAACCCCGGGTCACTTCTCGTCAGTCGGTCTCTATGTCGACGCTGGGACACGCTATGAGACACCGTCGACGTCGGGGGTCAGCCATTTTATTGACCGAATGGCTTTCAAGGTGCAGTGATAGTGTTTGATATGTCTGCGAGGCTCACAAGTGACTGGAAGACGACGGAAACTCGGTCAGAAGAAGAAATGTTCGCTGCAATTCACTCACTCGGCGGCCAGATAATGTGCACATCCTCTCGGGAGGCTATAATGTATCAATCATCTCACTTCAATTCCGCAACACCCCAGGCCCTCTCCCTCATTGCTGACACTGTTCTAACCCTGCTTTCCTCGAAGACGAGCTGCTCTCCCAGCGCGACGCCGCACGGTACGAAATTCGCGAAATCAAAGCCAAACCAGAAATGATCATCCCCGAAATACTCCACGAAGTCGCGTACAATCATACGGGTCTGGGAAACCCGATGTTATGTCCCGAGGATAGAATTGACTTGATTGACCGAAATCTACTGCTCGGGGCTATGAAAGCCTGGTTCAGGCCGGAGAGGATGGTCATAGCAGGCTCTGGTATGCAGCACGAAGAACTCGTCGAACTCGTCGACAAATACTTCTCGTCATTAAATCCTTCCACCGCTCACACATCGTCCTCGCAACCCCGTCAGTATACCCCGCCTCCGCATCTATTAAACTCCTCAGCTCCCTCACCGTCTAAATTTACCCGTGCTGCTTCTTACCTCTTCCCTACCTCTATCCCCGCGGTATCTGATCCTCCTTCCCTACTCACGAAATCATCTTACACGGGTGGTCACAAATACATGCGGGACACTTCAGCCGAGTTCAACCACCTCTACATTGGCTTCGAGGGTGTTGGCATCCACGACGAAGACATCTACGCCCTCGCTACCATGCAAGTCCTCCTCGGGGGCGGAGGCAGTTTCTCTGCTGGTGGCCCAGGAAAAGGCATGTACTCCCGCCTCTACACACACATCCTCAACCACTTCCCGCAAATCGACCACTGCGCCTCGTTCCATCACATCTACACAGACTCTTCATTATTCGGCCTGTTCGCCTCGTTCGTACCAGCTTCCTCGGGATTGAGAGGCGGAAATACGCCGTCACAGATTATGCCGCACCTGGTGCATCAACTCAGCTTGTTGCTGTATACCCCGATACCGGCAGCCGAGCTTAGCCGCGCGAAGAACCAGCTTAAGTCGAGCTTGATGATGGCTCTGGAGAGTCGGGCTGTTGGGGTTGAGGATTTGGGCAGGCAGGTTAGTGATCGCATTGTCTCCGTGCCATTGTATATATAGCTGATGGCGTGCGGCCATAGATCCTGGTTCACAATCGCAAGGTCCCCGTATCCGAGATGACAGATAAAATTGACCTTATCGGCGCGGAGGATATACGGCGCGTCGCTAATCGCATTTTCGGACCCAAGTCTGGAAATAAACCGACGGTTGTGTGCATGGGACATGAAGATACGGGGGATTGGCAATCAGTGTTCAGGAAATACAGCGTCGCCTCTTCCTGAAAGTTTGATTGCTTCGTCTTCATAAATAGTGTTATACATACAAATCCTCCACTTGCAACCCTGTGGTAATATAAACCATATCATTATGGAGATGACCCCAGATATTTTGTCTGACTTCCAATCCAAGCTCGAGTGCCGATGCATCGCTGATGCAGATGTTGTGCGACGAAAACAAGATGAATGATATCCGTAAATAAATGAAGCCCAGCTTCTGCATCCGAGATCACGAAGAAAGATCCTGCAGTCCATTCGTGCTTTTCCGACGGAACTTCTCCGTCAGGCTCCGCGCACGGCCGACTATCCGTCCACCCAACGACGACGAGTCCGACGACACAGGCCTTTGCGTGCTCGGGCCGGACACCACAGCACCCACGACGACGGGGTGCTCACCGCCCTCCGCATCTTGCGCCTCCGCCGTCGCCTCCTCCACCGACACCCCGATCACCACGTTGGTGCTCGCCTCGGTGGACACGATCGTCGCGGATCGCGCCCGGCTGAGTTTCCGCGGAAGCAGGTTGCCTACGGCCTTGGAGATAGACATCGACTGGCGCCCGCCGACTATGTGCAGCTGCGTCACGCCGTGATCTTCCTCCATGTCGGCGTCCTGCCCTAGATAAGCGGAACTGAACGAGTCGAAGCTGTGGTTCTAACGCAACAGTCATTAGATATATCGGTGAAAGTTGTGTCGGGGAAGGGACATACTAGTTGATTTTCGTAAAGACTTGGGATCATCGACAACCTATTCGGTGTTGGAGGGCCACTACTCAGCAGCTCCGAAGGACCTGCTACCGCGAGCTATCCATTGTTGTCAAAACTGGTTACTAGTTCACTGCAATCACCTTACTCACCTCTCCGAGCTTGGATATCGAGATGCTTCCCCGCCGACGTTCCTTAGCGGATGAAGGCCCGTCGGCGGCATTCCGCTGTGCATCTGCCAGCTCTTTTTGGGCGCGCCGCTCGGTCTCTGCTTCGACTCTCTGAAAAGCCTAGCGCACCACGTTAAAACACCGAACAAAAACGTTTCGGAGGGTGTGCCTGACCTGCTCGAGCGGCTCAGGATACGACGGGTCCATTACTTCTACAGCTGGGGGAGATGCTGGAATGGTGGTGGTGTGAAGGTGAAGAAGAACGCGCTGGAGGGAGACGCGATTACGTTTTGAGTGAGGCTGGGAGAGAAGAGTCGCTTAGAGGGGGCGCATGTTGTTCGTCGTTTATGTAGCGATTTTTGCCAGGTCTCCTTGAGCAGGTCGCTGATCCCGTCAAGGGACTTGCTGACCTAATATACTACCCATCCTTAAACCAGCACAAGGGCCCTGGAGTGTTCAAGCTGCTTGTAAGGTGTACAAATATGGATCCGCAGGACGCGCTGGCGGTACGCCGAGTCGCTCTACTAGTTAATTTACGTAACTGCTACACAAAGCCCAGACTCTGTAAGTAACAAAAATTGACTCGAACATGAAAACTCCTTTCAAGTCTGGTCTGGTGGATGCCCGGATGCCTTGTACACGCTGGACCTCGTGAATAACTAGGTGTGCGAGCATTTCTTGCTCTGTATCTCGAAGGCTGCTTTCGTCGAGTTATCAATTCCAGGACAGGTCTAGTGCGGTACGCCTGAGTCCTCTTTATCGACGAAGTGGGATGAGGATCCACAACCTTCATAGCATGGGCCCGATCCAGGAGTTTGATAAATCCACAGACATGGATATGGATGGAGGAATTTTACCTATATTCAACTTCAAAACTGATTCGCATCAGTCAGGTCGCAGTTGATCAGGCCAGAATACATACGAAGACTTGCTGGTAAACCAACTCACATCGATGGATACTGTCAAAAAAATTAGTCAGGTTGTTTAGATCTGAGACAGAAAGACAGCGTCCATGTCAAGAGGAAGGCTCACAGACATTATCTCACTGTCAACAAGTATCCCAAATCTTGAATAAGATGGGCATCAGCTGGTAATGCGGTGAGAATGGGAAGCGGTGGAGCTTCCTGAACATGCGGCAGTGAGAACGATCATCATGTCGTATCAACGTAGAATATCGTGTGCACATTCCTCTCTTATAGCCTACATATTAGGACTACGAGTTAGTACAGTGAGAGGGAGAATCAAAGTGTGTAGACTTACTACCGAGTACCCAAATTGGGTCTAGGTGGCGGCACATACTACATACTAGCAACCTACAAAAATGATTGCTCGTCCCACAAAACCCAGGGAAAGCCCTTCATTTCGACATGAAGTGGAAGCTGAGCTGAAGGAGCATCAAGCAGACGTAACTAAGCGATGTGTACGATAAGGAAGTAATGAAAAATCAGCAGAATAACGGACGCGACTGACGCGAGACCCCCTTCAGAGAAGGAATGCGAGCTGCGTTCGCAATTAATCGGATTCTCCATGGAATACATCGTAAATTGAATGCCACTGTAAGCTGTAAGTACAACATGTGGCAGAACCTGAGTAAGTGCCAATTGATAATTTCCTACCGGCATCATCAATGATGGCTAATGGATACAGCATGTATCGAGGACAGGTAATCGCATTCATTGTTAAGTCGCCTTGAGCTTCGTCCATCGCGTATCGTTGCGGGTGCTGAGGTACACCATCGACCCGGACTCGCGATCCATCCACGCGCTCCGCTGACAGGGTATGAGGTTCGCAACCTGGAACCTCTGTCCCACTTGGAACGACCCAGCCTCCCCAGCCTCCGAAAACGTCAGTTTCAGCACATCCCACGCAGTGAGCTGCGCGGTGCGATTCGCAGGCTTCCGGCGAGTGCACGTATCCTGCACCTCCAGAACACGGAAGTTGCGCACATTCCGCGGTGGGCAGATGCTCTGTTGATGCGTTGAAAGCGTATCATTATTAATGATTGTCAGTGTTGTGTTCGGGTGCGGGATGATGATGAGAAAAGGGAAACGGGAAAGGACAAAACTCACATCAAGCTCGCGTCCCATCTCATCTGTGGCTGCTTCGCGCTCCTTCCCGATTCGCTCGCGTATAACACGGGCGAACCAGCCAGCGTCGGAAGCCCTGACAGTAGACAGTGTCGCACTCGCGGCGGTGGGATCCTCCAATGCATCGTATAGGTTCTCGACACGATCTGATGGTCCGTCTAAACCAATCACACACGATATAATTAGAACCAGCAACGTTCCCTCTCGTCAACGACAAGACTTACCATCTTCACCGGGTCGGAAATGCGGTCCCGCTTTATGCTCCATGCGTTCAGCGTACGACTCATACCGGGAAAGCCTCTTCTCTAGCTCTTCCCTCAGCTTCGAGGCCTCGACTTCCCTTCGTCGCTAATGATCACACAAAAACATCGATAATAGATGAAGGTAGGGAGCGGAGGCAAATACCTTCCACTTCTCCATGATGGCGGCTTCTTGCGATTTCCGTCCGCGGTCCTTCACGGGATTTCTCACCCGCCTCGTTCTCCAGGAACTCGAGATACGCGATGGGATACATCTACCTTCCACTTCAACAAATGACACGCAAACCTTGTATAGAAAAGAATACGGACCTTAATAACAACGACATCCATGACAGACACAACACCGCCGTCGTGCGTCAGACTATTCAATGTAGAAACGAACGGTCCGCGCTGGAATCCCAGCTTCGCGTGCCATGGGGCTAAATGTGACGAGTTCCCGCTGAGGACCAGCTGCACGGAGTTGTATGCTTCGAGGATTTCCATAGGGTCTTTGCGTTCTGAAGACAGCTAAAAGTGGAAGAATCTTAGCGGCGAAGAATTGAAAAAAAAAGGATGACGATTACTAACCCGGGCACCAGCGACCGCCAACTTCCTCCCCACACGAATGGTACCGGCGCGTATAGCGCGGGCTAAAGGTTCATCAACTCGTGCACGGAGCCTATACCACCCGTCCGTAACCTCGAGCTCAGGACACGGTTCTGCAGTCGTCCCATCCTCCTGTGCAGCCGCTTCGGACCACGTAATATTGGATACGCACAACACCATCGGACACGACGCCGGCGCGTCTTGTGTCGCGATTAACCGGAGCGGAGGCCGCGAGCCTCCGTTCAACTCCCTTTCATACCGGTAGAGCAGCTGCCTCATCACCTCCTTCCAGCACCACCGTTTCGTCGCCGGATCGCCCTCCTTCTCGGGCTCAAGCGCGACCATGCCGGCAAGTTTCCAAAGAATGAGGCACCAGTGGTTCTCCACCCACGGTTTCGTAGCAAGTGTGCACCCGCGCTCGATGAGCTGGTCGAACGCGGCGCTGGGTCCGAGCCTTGTGATCTGCGTAGTCTGAGTATCCAGAAGCGCTGGGGTGTCTGATGAAGTATGGAAGGTGTAGAATGGTGCGAGAGTAGGCGTCATTGCTGAGAGTTCGGTTGGATCACTGGGTGAAGATGTTAATATATGCATGTTAGTTCCTGAATGAGTATACACGTACATGCCCAGGGTGCGAAGATCATCTAGAGAGTAGGACTGAGGGTGTAAGCCGGATGAAGCTAGGGTATGTTGGTTTGGTGGCTTCGCTACATACGCATGACGAACCCATCAGCATTCAAACAAATCGACTACGATTATGCGTCTAAACTTACCTAAATTGAAGAAGGATGATTTAGCTGGCGTCTGCGGTACCTTTATCGGCGTCGACACAGCTGGGGACGAAGGTCCAGCAACAGCTTTAATGCGCGCCAATGGCTGAGGGGTTATCTTGGGCGTCACTTGCGAGGAAGTTTGTGGCGGTCTCACTCCAGCTTTAAAGGGAGTCTTAAAGGGCGCAGGCGTATGTCTACGGACGGGAGTGCCAGCGCCAGGTTGAATAGGTGTAGTAAACATGGACGATGTAGGAACTTTATATGGCAGACTGGCTGGAGTCTGTGGTAGAACTTGCGATTGAGGTTGAGAATATTGAGGGGATGCATGCGCCGCAGATTGGAATCCACTGCGTTTGGCGTTGGGGTTGAGCGGGGAGTTCATATGACTGGCTGCTGTTTGAGAATGACGTGGAGGGGGTTTGAGCAGTGGTGGTTGGAATGCCTTCGCTTTGCCCTTCCCTGCGGAGGGACCGAGCGAGGCTGCAGACGCGAATCCGGACGGAGATGGTGTTCCAGGAGAATATTGATTCTGCCGAGTACGAAGAGCAGGCCTTTCGGGGGAGAAGGCTGGCGACGACGCCAATGGTGGCTGGGCTACTTGTGGTGTGGATGCACCGGCTGGAGATATATTCTCATCGTAGTCATCTCGCCATATTTCCCCCATCTTATCTCGCGCAGCGGCCAGAGCAGCAGCGGAAGGCATGACAATGCCTTTGTCCGATGCCATCTTGAAGCAGACGAAAGGAGCTTCTTCAGCGCTTTCTACGGCTAGAGATTTGGCCGTCTGGAAGGATGCGACTGCCGAGGGGGAACCTGGCTCAAACCAATCGCTGTAGTTGTCCACTGGCGGAGCTTCCGACGCGTCGTCCGACTCTGGCTGGACGGTGGAGGCAGTCTGAAATAGGGAACGCACGGACGAAGGTTCTCCCAGCTTCCCGATTGAATCCTCCTGCGACTGAGCACCACCCATTTCACCTGTCCTCGCGCTTCCGCTGGAATCTTCCTCACGCCAGGGAGACCTCTCACGATGCAGCCATGCAGCCATAGACTTTCTGTGTGACGGCGATGATGGTTGGGACAGTTTGGCCTCTAGTTCGTCCATGGCCCGCAGGTCTTCCTGACTTAGATTGAGGACGTCTCCTTCGTATATCGGAGAGGAGCCCGTAGATAAGCGTTGCCGTTTACGAGCTGGCATGTATATCTTCAGTATGTTTCAGTTATTCCCGAAGCAGGGAAGTCTCACCTGGTTCCATAACAGTGATGATGATGGTACGGAATGAAGTACAAACTGGGACGCGTCCGGTCATGTGACGGTCCAGTAAAGGAGTCACGCGATGTCACAGCTATGAGTGACAAGAAGTGCACCATGATTGGGCCGGTCGTCGCCAGAGAACTCGCAAGTCAAACGAGAAATGGCTTGCAGGCGGTCGCCACAAATTGATGGCTGCCTACCGAGATAAAGTCTATCAAATTTGCAGTGTTGCTGCTTTCTTTCAATTGCTACCATCGAATTATACGGATAGTAGCATCTAGAGCTGATTTGCTGTCAAAGCCCTGTGAGCTGTAATCCGTCGGTGAATCTGCTGCGTGAGCTCTGTCGAAAGGTGCTGCCGAGAATTTTGCCAGAGGACACATGTTAGGAGTTTCGCTGTTTTTAGCCTCAGCCTGCCACTAGCTCTCTTCCTCTCTTTCACGAACTGTCCGCTGCACCGGCCTTCGTTTCTTTGAACTTACCTTGTAGCGAGTGAGTTCCACAGCAGTTTCTTTTGAGGCAACGGCCATCTCACAAAGGCTTTGTTGAAAGCAGACCGCACCCGGATACCTCTATATAGTCCACGACCACCTTGCATCTACCCCAGCATCCCCCCTTGCTCTGCGGTTTGAATGGCGGCGGCCGTGAGTGCACCGAACCCCACATCGAACGCGCCTGTTAGGTCAGCGCGACCACCACCCGGCCCAGCACCCCCCGCTCCAGCAGCCGCGCCACCTGGGCCACCAAACCATACCCACACCACCCATACCCCGCCCCCGAATCTCGCAAACGGCACAAACGGGCATACCCATTCCCACACCCACAATCACAATCATACCCATACGACCGTCAACGGGGCCCACCCGCAGACACAGAAGGGCAAGAAGAAAGCCAATGACGCACCTGTCGATCCCGCTACAATGTACGAAACTCTGAAGAATAGGATTGCCGCGCTCGAAGAGGAGGAAGTGCTAGAGGAGGAGGAGGAACGTCGTTTCGGTGCGTAACCTACAACATCAACTGTTCCGGTATTCATCTCCCTCTCTCGGCCTTGCAGCGGAAGAGGCACAGAAGTCGGTCAAAGGGATGGGAGAAAATGCCATCCATGCCAAATACATAGAACTGGTGAATAGCCTGCCGTCTGTGGTAGTGATCCTCCGTGCTGACCCAAGTCTAACGCGTATAGTTTGCAGAACTGAAGAGGGTGGAACGGGATCACGCTAAAGAGAAGCAGAAGCTAGTTAAAGACAAGGACACAGGTGCGCCATTGCCATGCAGTATGTTCGTGTAAAGCAAGGGCTTAATCACTGGATTGCAGCGAAAGGGCAGTTGACCAAGGCCAACCAGACAAAGGTCAAGATCGAGAACTTGGCTCGGGAGCTCCAGAAGGTCACTCTATATAGTCTTGTCATCCTCATGTAGTTGCTGACGATCCATTACAGGACAACAAGCGATTACGGGTGCGTACCGCCCCACTCCATTTTACTCCAACTCACTCACCAGAACATATAGGAAGACACAAAGCGAATGTCCCAATGTGTCGAGGATGCACAGGAAGAGGTACCGTCCCCCAACCCCCTCGCTTCCCCTCCATTCTCACATATCCATATTATCTCTTGTAGCTCATGCAGATGAAGAACGACCTGAGCAGGCGCGCAGATAAAGCGAAGCAGCAGGACGACAAATTCCGCGAGAGCCCCGACATCGTCGTCAAAGTTGTGTGCCGGTACCGCGCGGAGCTCTTCTTCAAGATCGGGCGCAAGGCGAAACTGTCGAGGCTGTTCGGGGCGTGGACAGAGCGGATGGAGAAGACGGGCGGCAAGATGGGGCCTTTGACGACGAATGGAAGCGGGAATGGGAGTGAGAACGGTGGTGCGGACGGAGGAGCGCAGGTATCTTCAGGACAGGCGAACGGGAACGGGAGCGCAAATGGGAACGGGAGTGCGAAGGGGGGCGCGAAGGGCGAGCCAGGTATGCAGTTCATCTTCAGCCACAACGGGCGGTCGGTGGAGGCGGACCAGACGCCTGAAGATATCGCGATGGAGGACGGGGATGAGATCTTAGCCGTTGAGCTCATGGACCTCACCGTGGGCCCGGGACTCGATGAATGGGTGAGCTACTGCAGATACATATACAGAGTGGATGGATGTTGTGTGCTGACTGGAGTAGGACGGATTCAGCGAGCCGGCGCGACAGACTCTGAAGAAGAATTGGACTGAGAATCCCCAGGAGTACACCTTCATTGCATTATCATCCCCGTAGATCCTGACATTTTTATTTAGGGCTCGACGCACACTGGAAGAGATCTTCGACGGAGTGTACGCATCTAATATTCTTTCACTGCGCTGCAAACTAAGTCCCTCTGACTTCCTTCGCAATATAGCACTCGAGATCGCATCAAAGAAGTACTCCGGCAGTACGAACTTCGAGAACGACATTTCGAATGCGTCATCCGTTCGAAAGAGCTCGAAGTCCTCCTATCTCGCGCAAGAGCTACAGAGCAACGAGCGTTAGCAGAAGGGGAGAAAGCTCGAGCTGACAAACATGAGGAAGAGGTACGCATGCACTCTGACTCACGTTTAGGCATATTCTTTTGGCTCAACTTCCGTTAGATACAGCGGTTAAAGAAGGAGCTGCAGACCGTACAGAACGAGCAAGCGAAACTCATCGACAAACTAATAACATGCTGTAAAGAGGTGCGCATACACTCACCTCACCTCAACGCGTAATGCGGTATTGACTAACCCACGGCTATCCAACCAGCCTTCATCAGAGCGATCGCAGCGGTTATTTGCGTCTCTCAGAGAAGAGTTAGAGAAAAAAGGAGGGACGAAGTTACCCAATGGCACCGTTGGTAGTTGACAATTGCAATTGGACCTTTGATTCTCTCTTGCTAGGCGACACGACGTTGAGAACTACAATCTGAAAGTACGAAAATGCTATACAAAAGGAAAAGTCCTGTAACCAAGTCCAAAATCCGAGCTGATCTCCAGCTATGATATTCACACTAACGCATCTAGCTCTTCCACGCCTTCCACCATTCCAGATTTACTTAATACTTTGCCTTTGACGTCCTCCAACCCTTCTCCAGCGTAACTCACCAACGGCGACACCTCGATCTCTACGCCCTCTTTGACGGTTGCACCAGCCTTCTCGAGGAATCGTTTGTGTTGTTGCAGCAAGTCTCTGCGGCTGGTTTCAGGATCATCACTACCAGTACCGGGGGCATTCTTTAGAGGACTGAAGTCGTCGTTTCTCGCGATCTCTAGCACGGCGAAGTTCTTTGTGTATGGGAACACGTCAAACACGAACATCTCGAGCTTCATGCCGTTGGGCTTGGATGCTTTGAGGGACTCTCCGGACTCGAGGTCGACGTGGGGGATCTTCTTGCGGGCGATGTGGAACGCGAGCTGCTCCTCGAAGGCCTCTACTGAGTTTAGGAACTGCGTGGTGTAGAAATGATTGGCGATGTTGCCAGCGCGGAAGGTGAGTTCTCCCGATGGATCTCTCCTCTCAGCCTGCTCCTTCGATATCTCGCTGTACTCGACTACGCTGGGCTTCCCTCCACGGTAGGCGACCACACCGACTGATTCGGTAGGCGAGGCTTTTGGAACGACCTTTGCGCCACACTCTACTTGCTTTGAGATGCAGTACCCGATGAAGACGGGGTCGGCGACGCGAACCAGGCAATTGTCCACGCAATATGCATGTACGTACATAATCTTTCGGGCGGCCAGGTCAGAAAGCACAGTTCGTGATGGGTCTAATGGGGAGAGCGGTGAGCGGGTGGCAGCATAAAGACCACCATTGCCATCGGGGGCTTCGGCTACATGAGACTTGGTGTCAAGGAATACCTTGCCGTCCATCGTGAGACATGGTAGCGTTCCTAGCGAAAGCATAAGTCACACATTTCCCAATGGGTTGATAACGCGATTACCTTGTTCAAAGAAGATCACGTTCTTCGAGCTCAAGCCGAAGAAGCGATGCTCCTTGAAGAAGTCTTCCGTGTCCTTTCGTGTTGGGCCGCTGGTCATGACATACCAGGGGATGATGACCGACCCCGTTGGCTTTTTGTGCTCCTTCTCGGCCACCGTTTGCAAGCGCGCGATGCGCTCTGCTTGGTACTGGAACAGCGATTTGTGGGATGGGAGTCCGATGTCGTAGCACCCTTTGGGCGCGCTGCTGCCTAATCGCGTCCCCTGACCGCCCGCCATCAGCAAGACCCCGACCTCGCCTCGTGCGACGGCGTCCAAGCCAACCTGCCTCCATTCCGCTTCTTTCTCCGGAGCGCCGACGACGGAATCGGACAGCTCCTGTGGAAGTGGCTCTATAGGATCGCTGGGTACGCTCGGGTCAGACGCCCTCGATTCGGCTTCAATCGACTTCTTGAAGATACGGTTGACGCGTTCGATGTCGAGGGCTTCCAGCTGCTTCCTCAAGGCATCGCGCTCGGTCTCGTTGAGCTCAGGCCAGAATTTGAGGAGGTGGCCTTGCCCAGCGGCTTCGTACCGTGCTTGGAGTTTATCGATTGGGGCCATGGGTTGGAGGGAGACTCTAGTGGGGTATGATGATCACAATGCAAGGGCCTGCAATATATATATACTCGGTAGTTGCCGTCGGTACATCTAGCAGTGCGTTACCAACGTGCACAACAACTCGTGCGTCTCAACGCAGGTGTGATTATGTTCGAGAGTCGCGCTTCCGCGGGAAAGATTCCCCACTGCCAATCCGCCATCCGAAGCACCTAGTACATGATGCATTGATGTGACACTTGAAGTGTTTGAATTACTGCTATTTTATGCCGAAAGTATGTCAACTTGGTGGGATGCCATAAACCAAATGATCCCATGTGAGATAGTCCAATGTGTACAAGTAATATGGGAGCATTAGAGCCTGCGATCAACGCGACGACGATGTATACTATATAGAGAGCAGCAGTCAGATAATATGTAAACTACCTAGAAATCGTGATGAAACTGGAAACAGTTACTACATGTACCCTTGGGTTTGAAAGGGTTCTGACGGAACTGGGTACATCCAGCGAGTTCGCTTGTGCTCTCGAATGGCGATACATCATATCCGACATTGTTATTTGACGCGTTTGGAGTGACGTCTAACATAGACGAACCGGACGTGCTAGCGGGCTTGCGCGGAGGCAACGGCGGACTGGTGAGTAAGTTAGTGGAGGGCCTGCGCGGTGGCGGAGGCGGTGGCGGGGTCTTCTTTAAGCCAGAAGAGGTATCGGCGCGTCGAAGCAGGGGTGGCTGGGGATGGAAAGGAGAAGATGTGGTCTCAACTGATGTTGCCTTCGCATGGGATAGAGAGTCATTGGAGCCTTTGTTAACGTCGTGCTTCCACTTGGCCACCCGATCATTTAAGTCATCGTCCTCCGTGCCACTGCTATCATTGTTTGCACCAGGAAGATAGAAGGGGCTAGCGCTGGATACGAGACGTCCGCTGAGTATGTGCTCTTCGTCTTCTAGTTCACTCGCTTCGGAAGCATCATGAATCAAGGGCCTTTGGACCGCCCCTTCCTCAGAGGAAATCGAGACTCGCTTCGCCTTGGGACTCTTTTGCGAAGGATTGTGCAGTGGGGGTGATGGTTTCCGTGATTGCGTCGCAGGCACAACTGTAGTGTAGGATGTCGGAAATAGACCCTTTCTGCCGCCGAGTTCTCCCATCCACCATTCTTCTAGGACTTCGTTAACGACCACAATCTCGTCACCGACTTTGAAGGATAGTTCATCAGAGGACCCATTGAAGTCGTATAAGGCCCTGACCGTCTTCAGATCATGTTGAGATGAGGTCTTCAGGACGCGCGGAGGGACTTTGGGTGACGTAGTGGAAAGGCTGTCCTTGAAACGTTTGGAAAACGACGAACTGCTGGCCTTGTGGTGAACCTGCTTATCGTTGTCGCCAGCCTCCCGTTCGGCCATCTCATCGCCGTCCAGAGTCGAGAAGTCCTTGGTCTTCTTGCCCCATCCAACCCAACCAGAAACGCCCAACTTCTTTGGTGATTTGTCGTTCTTCTCCTTATCCCCGTTCGCTGTGGCCGAACTATCGCTGCGTTTACGCGACGTCCGAGAAGCAGGACGAGATGGTGGCTTGCTGGAGATGGAATCAGAACGCCCATGTGCGGAAGACCTGCGGCTAAGCGCTGGTGCTAGACGCGGGGAGTCGTCTTCGGAATCCTCGGCAGCAGCAACAGGAGTTGCCCTTCCGACAGAACGCGTCGATTTTGTCGATCGCTTCGATCGAACAGAACCAGACTTCGACATCGTGTGCTTCAGAAGTGGTGGCGAGCGCTTGTTGCTATTAATAGTGGTGGGCCTGGTGGATGGGATATGAATATGAACATGAGTTTGGTTAGCTACTGAGTATGAAGAGACAATCACCAATCAGCTTTGACATCTTGCATCACAGCGAGATATTGCTCCACGAAATTGATCTCCAGCTCTAGAAAAGCGGTGAGGTCGTTCTGTAATTCGGTCTCGCTGGCTTGGATGGCCTCCATCATGACGCGGACATCTTCGAGTGTTTCCTCGCTTTAAGCCGATGAATCAGTCAGAGAACAGAGATGAGCATACATCACACGCACTAGCGCTGTTTGGCAAGCTCCAGTTCCTCCTCTGCCTCCCGTCTGTCCTTCTCCTTCTTGCTCTTAGCCTTCTCAGCCTTCGCAAAGGCTGCGTCGTAGCTCAATCTTGAAAACGGTTAAGTCAGGAACGGGTAATGAACGAGCACCATACCTCCGACTCTCAAGCTTCTTCTTATGAGCCTCGTACTCCTTGACATCTTCTTGGAATCTTTCGACAGATCTAAGGAATGTGTCCTGGAATGTGAGGGCGTATGCTTCTTGTAGAGTGGCCACTTTGCAATGAGCACGACCAAGTTTTAGCAGAGAAGAGCCTGACGATGGATACATATAAGACTCGACGATGCGTGTCGTACGCGATTCACCAACCATATATTGACTCTTCAGGGACCTCCTCGCCATGCACAATCATGACAATGCCTAGGGCATCAATGGGCAGTAGCTTCTCTGGATCATCCAGGGCATCCGAGTCCTTCTTCTTCGTTAGGGCACGGTGGTATGATTCACAAGCCGCGAAGAGGCTGGGTTCATGCCACATTAGTGCACCATCACAATGCTTCGCTGCACAACGTACCGCTCAGCGCCACTCTTCCTCAGCTCAATATCCTTCTCGACCTCCTTGAATTCTTCAGTGTACGTGGTCCTGTCACGCGTCGAAATTACTTCGCCAGCCCACTGTAATTATAATGAGCGTCAGGCACCGTTATCGACATTGAACAATGGTGAACGGCTAACCTGGCGTAGCTTTCCTAGCTGGAGGGGAATATCAGTTCCGGTCGACGTGCAAATCCACGACCAACACCAACCTGTTTGCTTGCCATGCTGGCAGTTTACGGGGGATGTTCGGTGAACGAGTTTGAGCAGTCGTCCCATATGATATGCCGAGCACGGCTTACCGAAATGGCAACCAATGATCCCCCTTTAAATACAGGAGGGCTCTTGGCTCTTCAGGGGAATGCTAGTCGAAAAGAAATCACTAGAGTATATGGATGGATGGTCTACGAGAACAAGTATATCCATAGTATGTTTTAATGACACAGGCATTTCATCTATAACGCATAGTACAGTTGTCGATAGCGTTGAAATTACACAAAAAGCAGAAAGAGAGCAAGCCAGAGCGAATGAGCAGCAACGGTGTTGTCATGTTGCTGGTGGGGTGTCCTTGAAACAGAAAGAGTATAAACGTCGTTGCATAATCAAAGCATGTTCAGTGGGGAGGCTTACATGGTATCCCCGGGGGAATGGAGACAGACCGGCCCCGTAATACAGGGGACAAACATAGGTAGATGGTGAGGAGCACCACACCCCCCAGAGGAGCCCATTTTCTCAGCGAGCTACCTTGATTGGAGCTAGCTGTGCCTGGAGCCTCCACATTTTCCTGGCCCGGAGGGGAGTTGTCCAACGAAATAGACATAGACTGCATTGATTGGGGGCCTTGGTTGGCTTATGAGTACCTTCGATGAGCGACCCATGTTCTTGGGGGGATAAAATCCAGCCCTCACCATGCCATACAGCGTGAAAGCAGTTGCCAACGATAAACGTCGGACTTGACGCGAGAGGATGGTGGACCGTTCCCATTACATGGACAGTGGGCAAGGATTGCTGGCGCGAGTCGAGAACTGCGGCGGGGAGAAGACGAACGCGATCGTTGAAAAGGGAGGGGAAGCCGCCTCTGGCGGGCGTCCTCTCAGTCGTTGGGAAAATATAATTCGAAAGGCCGTCCGCCGTCGACGCTGAGCATGCACCAGGACCCATTGCTCTTGTGGAAGTTAAAAAGTAAGCTACAAAGTCATTCCTGCCCTCTGTATTATCTAGAGACCAGCCAGCGTATAGCCCCTAAATGTGCATCTGAGACATGGAATACCAATTTGGATCAGCGGCCCTGCGAGCCGGCAATCCTGTTATGGAGATTGGATTTCAAATCATGGACCGCCGGCTGAGGAACTGGGAGGGAGAATCCTGGAAGTAACATTGGGGGGGTTGTGGAAGCGGAAGGTGGGTATGGGGAGAAGAGGGAGATATGGTGGGCGCGTCGACGGGGCGTTGTTTTCAAGTACGAGTCTCTTGTGCCCAACTAGGAGTCGTCTAACTCCGTCAAATCAACTCTACTCACGGTCTGCGACGACCCTTGGCATTGCCATGTACGGAAAGTCGACGAAAGTCAAGAAGCGGTACCCCTGGAGGTACTCGTGTACTCGCTGAATATTTGGGATGCAGTTCGAGTCGGACAAGAATGTTCACGTAGAAAGAGTTTGAATTAAAGGTGGTGAGACGATGGGTCCCATGGTACAATAATTCATTCAATGGACCAGTAGAGTTGCACTCATGGCCATGATAATACGTAACGAGGCGATGTCACGAAAACTAAAACAAAAGAAAAACAATGCGGGTATAAAACAACATGACAAAAGGGAAAGAAATGGAAAGAAAAGGGGACTGCGAACTTAGAAAGGGAATGATTTATCCACAAATATTGGGAAACTGCCTGCTCGTGGGGTTCTGTGGGATCCAGCCGTTCGCCAACCCAGCCTGATATGTCCACTCGTCCGCAATCTCAGCTTTCCAAGTCCACTGAATCCAGCCGGCGCCTTTCTCGAACGTGATGACCTGCGCTTCCCAATATTGCCTGAGGAACGTCTTGTAGCTTGCGCTGAAGGAAGAAGCTTTCCCAGTGAGCCCTGTGCAGCTGCCCACTCGAGTCGAGCCGGGGAATGATCCATCGAAGCGAGAGCCAACACCACGACCATTGAGATACTTTGCACAGTCGTTGGCCGCGGGAGTCCATTCTCCAACAATCGTCCAGAGGTGAAACGAAGATAGGGACGAAGCTTTATTGCAGGCCGTTTGGATATGTTGAGATTGACTCATTTGGTTTTCCTAGGGAGGACGTTAGGCGATGCAGGAAAGGACGTAGAACAGACGTGCCGCCACTGAGAACATCTGGTAAATATGGGTGTCCATAGCTACACCTTCCCAATGAGGAGGATCCATGAAATCAGCCCAGAAGCTCAAAGGTTGGAAGGCATCATGGATCAATACAACCATATTGCCTTGCTGTGATGTTCCGAAAGGAAAGCTATTAAAAGTCATACATCAGAACTTAGATAAGATCATATCATGTTTATGATACTTCAAGTACATACCGAATGTTACCATAGCTATCGAACCAGTACTTCGGGCATTGTGAGAACTTCGCTATGAAGTCGAAGTAGTGAGCGAACATACCTGACGCGTGGCATCTAGAACAGCTTGGCCATCGAAGCCAGCGGGTCTGTCGGAATGAAATCAATCACGGAGTCGACGAGGTGATAAAATCACTCAACTCATTCAAAGGCGCAATGATGGGGACCGTAGACGTCTGAGTGGCAAACATGGAAGCAATGCGTTTGATTATGGCATTGGTGCGTGCGATGTTGCTGGAGCTTGAGTGCCATCCGGGGAATGATTTCTTCTGCCCGGAGTTGTCAAACCTAAATAATAAAAATAGCGATTGGCGGCCGAAGAGGGTGCCGGGAGGAGAATGCGCACCCATTCTGACTCCCTGGTGCCCCATGAAGATCAACTATGAGCTTCAAATTGTGATTTTGAGCCCAGGTGACTGCCTTGGTGAGATATGGAAGCTGTCCTTGAACGAAGGGCTCGCCAGGAGCCACTTCGAATGCCCAATAGCCAATAGGCAATCTCACATGGTTTAATCTGCTCGCCGAGTTCAGTGTCGAGTATGAAGTAGCTTATGACAATGTAAACCCTGCAGTGGCAATAGCGGCGAAGTCAGACTCCGTAATCCATGTGTCCCAGTGTTTTTTGAGTGCGGCAGTGGCAACATTCCGGTCTTGAAGCTGGCCAAACGTCCACTCGTCGATGATCGCGTCGTTTCCCGTTGCGTCGAACATCGACGGCGTAATCCATGGCTAGCGTGATATCAACATCGTGTATGAAGTCAAAGTGATTATGCCGCACCTCGAGGACGAGCCATCCGCCAAGGTTCACCCCACGGACTTTCTGCGATCCATAGGGAAAGCCCGGCGTTATGGCGAGCGAAGAGGACGCAATAGAAAGGCAGGCCACCGCCCTCAAGAAGGAGTGTAGCATGCTGTACAGAGAATGGCGGAAGATGGTTGGGCAATACCAAGATGGGAGCCTTTAATAGGACGAGCCGTAACGTAGCTGAAGCTTTGAGAACGGCCGATCAAGCCATTTGTGATCAAAATCGAAGCCTGCTCAGTGTGGGACGGTTTGTCCCCAATGATGGATGCACAGACATGGTCCTGCCGTACTGCGTGCGCCAACAACTACAGACTCTGCTGCCTCGCGCAACGTGATATACAAGATATACATCCCCACGCGACCTTTGCGTTTACCTGGGCTGGGCAGCATCGATTGACCCACTCCTATATGTTACTTGAATGAGAAAACATGGTCAATTCAAGGTTTCTGAAGCTTTGGGGGGGGGGCCGAAGAGTTGTCAGACATGGACGGAGCAGAAGAAGTGAGGTAAGCGCGCGGGCCAAAATTAGCCTGGACGTGGGGAAGCGACCCTGAATTACCTCAGCCCTGGAGCAAAGACAACGCCGGCGACTTGAGCTGCAGTTGGCAGTCACTTGTTGGCTCCCTTGTTCGGCAAGGTAGAGAACACACATGGCCGCATGCTCGCTATATAAAGGTTGCCCTGGGCATACGATCCAGCAGTCCTTCGACTCCTGAAAGCTGGAAGCTAAGCTTTTGGATTTACTAGAGAGACAGAAAGCAGCGGGATTGGTGGGGATAAGGGACAACTTGACCTAATGGGGCGCGAGAAATCACTTCTCAGTCGGACCTCGAGTTCGCAACATATGCACTCCGGGGTATCATTATCATCATTGTGATTAGTGATGACCACACGTGTCCACGTACATCTACTGGCGGCCATCCCGAGTTTTGAGGTAGAGATTAATGATAATGTCGTTTGCCGTTAATGTAATGATCCTAAAGCAACAATGAGTAAATATTCGGTGTAGTGGATTAACGTCGGCACTTACGTGTGAGGCGCGATCCGTAAGAAGTGAGCGGTGGAACCTTGCACATGCGAGCTAAGCAAGAGGCCGAACAACATAGAAACAAGTCTAAAGTCTAACCTTTGTACCATCCTTTTATGCCTTCGGCTTTAAAGGTCTTCCACAGACAATCTATTGGGTTTTTATAAAGTGTACCCACGATTCTTCCATTTGGGAGTTTGGTCGTTGGTTGATTGTAGACGCGAGTCAAAGCCTAAGTGGTAGACATATTAGATCCACATCCTGATCCGATGCCACGCAAAATTCACCGTATCCGCTGGTTGCATAACAAGACACTGCGAAGTGTGGTTAACGTCAGCTAGCAGCGAAACTCTGAAACAGATACCTACCACACAGGCTCCAGATACGGAACTGCTGATTAAAAAGGACCAAGGGCTGTTCGTTGGAAGAATATCATGCTTTGATAATTGACTCTTAGCGAAATTGTAACTCGGAAGTTGTACCTATACAAGTGGCGATTGTTAGCAAAGTGTAGCGAGCTAGATGACAAGGCATTGTACCGATGACCCCATGGAAGTCCTCAGAATGGCAGCGTCAATGCCACGGACTAGGCCACGATAACCTTCCGCGCAGAATATTGTCTTGAGAGCATCAAATGAACTTTTATAATAGTGCTGGGCGCCGACTGGCAGTGCCGGTGAGTATGCCTTGAGGATGGGTCAGCCGGCTGCTTACATGGCTAAATACACACAAAGCCAAACCTGCATACGGGCTTTGATGAGGAACAGCGGGTTGCCGAGTGCAGCTACGAGTGATCTGAGTGATGCGGTAACGCAGGAGGACAATAGCGCGGCATACCACCAACTGCACCGCTGGAGGCTCCAGCGATCACCGACGTTATTGGTATATGGTCGGTTGGGGAGACACCAAAGAATTTGTTGATGTTGCGGCGGAAAGGCTCATAGAATCCTAGATGAAATATGAATATTGGGAAGGGGGACGATGGGGAATGTCCGGCTAACCAAGGCGCGATCCATTCAGCAAAAACTGACAGTGGTATGCATTGGCGTTAGATGTCAGAATTATTTGTTAGCACCATACCTGATAGATGTACTGTAGAGATCATCAAATTAGCTCGTACAACACCCTATAGTGCTAGTGCGGAACTCACCGCTGGTCCAAGACCACGCTGCATACCACGAATACCCTCATTTTTCCATGTTTTCGAGAAGACGTCCGCAGCATGCTTGTACACCCGTTCCCCGCCATTTTTGGCCAGTTCCCCCTGCAGTTGCAATCGCGTCTTAGCCACCTCAGCCGGGTTGGAAATGGTAACCTGCCACGGCTCAGTAGGCATGTAGAGCATGCAAAGGATTAGAAACGAACCGCTATACACGCTGCAACAGCACCGCAGGTGAAGCCCTCCAAGGTTGACAGTGGATGGGCTCCGCTCGCGACAGGTTTCGCAGCCATTCGACGTCGAGCAGACCGTTGAGGTTAATAGAAGTTAACCGGCGGTCGGTTGAAACTTGCCACACCATCACGTGCGCCACAGAGTTCGATCACTAGCACTTTCCATTCCGTCCTGCACAGACACCCAGCGCTACCCCGCTTGTTTCTTGACCATCACCACGACCAGCTCCTCCTTCAGACACCAGCTCCTGATGCTCAGCAAGAGCCCGAGATGAGCACATTCAGCACGCAAGGCGCCATTATGCTGGGCATAATCGTGGTCAGCTTCCCGACCGTCGCCCGCATATTTCTCTCGCCATACGTGCTTTTGCTGCTATCCCCGCTCATTCTCGTGTTCATCGCTGTTGCAAGCGTCGGGCTGCACGTATGCATTGGACATTGGCTGGACTCGTGGCAAAAGAATGGAAAGACTTCCCTAAGTAGTGCCGCAAGACCTTACGCCTTCTCGACTCCCGCAGCTTGGCAGGCTGTTCTGACTCGTTCACAATGGTCTCAAAGCGCCCCCCAAACATTCCCCCCTCTCTATCCGGAATCCAAGATGATCTCTTCAACTCTGAACGACATTCTCATCCTCATAGTCCGCGATTTCGTTCTAACTTGGTACAAAGACATATCATCATCGCCATCATTTCCTACCGCAGTGTCCTCTGTGCTGCACAGCTCGCTTTCGAAACTCCTCGACCGCGCTGAGAGCGTCGACCTAGCGGCTCTCTTAGTTAACCGAATCCTACCGAAGATAACGGCCCACATAGAGCAATTTCGGCAGTCTGAGATGGCACTCCGAGGAGCCGGGTTAGAACGCCGCTTGACTCAGTCCGAGGAACTCGATATTCTGCTAGCTAGTCGTTATGCCACAAAGGGTGGGGAGAAGCTACATCCAGCAATTGACAATCTATCGACCACGTTCACTAAACAAACAGAGGAGGCGCATCTTCGTCAACTCATTGATAAAGTATTGCCCTATATGTTGCCAGAGACTGAAGCTAAGAGCCAAGCCCTGAAAATTGTCGCTCGGGAGATAGCTTCTTGCTCCGTTCTATACCCAATCATGGATATGGTTGCCGATCCGGATTTCTGGAACCGTATGATCGACGACATTGTGAGTGCATCCCCGTTCAAAACTCCAGCGGCAAGTTCACCACAGTTTAGGCGGGTGCGGCTATACACCAGCAGTATGTCTAACTGCAGCTATGTCCGACTAAATGTTGAATTTCGTAGAAAATTGATTACGAAGGTTCGAAATGTCCTAGAAGCTCAATCACCTCAGCCGCATAATCGCATGTCCACCCCGCCTGTGGCAGCGACGACGGAAACTATTACTATACGAACGGATGTCAGACAATTTGAGTCCTTCCTGAGGAGCATAAATAGGTGTTCATCTTTGCTGGATGCAAGGCGTCTGAAGAATGATATCATGGGCGAGATCAGGAGGACGCGGATGTTGCTTGGTGCGCAGCTGTTTAGTTGAGAATGAGTACCTAATGTTGATTATGCCATCAGGCAATCACGAGAAGGAGGATTGGATCAATGGCGAGAAAACCGAAGACGTGGTAGCTTTCCTCGACAGGCTATACACTGCTAAACGTACAGTAGAAGAAAGAATTGTTATGCTCGGGGGGGAAGATGAATTGGTACGTTGGCCATAGTTAATGGCAATGAAATTATGAACTTCATTGTTGGTTTAGCGCAAGTCGACCGCCTTGGACTCTGGCATCAGGTCGGGTTTAACCCTTCGCAACATTCTGGCCAACCCAAGTTTAATTTCCTATTTCATGGAGTTTATGGACCGCCGAAATCGGTCTCTCCTCGTGCAATTTTGGTTGACGGTGGAATCATTCAAGAACCCGCTCGAATCTGTTGACTCAGGATCTTCTGGGGACGAGGAGGAGATGATTCAGGATACATCGAATTTTACCACCATGAACGAGGATATCTCCATGATAAACGACCTCTACTTCTCTTCTACTACACCGCACCCAGCACTCTCTTCGATTTCTGCCAAGTACGTGAACAGAATCCAAGAATTTGCCCGCTCCGAGGTCTCGCCTTCCCTCTCATCCCAAAGGAAGGTCAGGCGAAGTGTCATGCGTGCGCAAAGCCAAGTCGAGAAAGCCATGGAACCCGATTTCGAGGAGTTCCAGCGCTCGGAACTTTGGTTCCGTGTGGCTGGTGACATGGAGGTAGGAAGCAAAAAACAGTCGGCTCCTCCGTCGTTGACAGAAGGTCCGACCTCTGTGTCCCCTCCTGCTCTCGCTGGCTCTAGCTTGCCTTTTCACTTCAGCTGGGGGAATCACTCCACGCAGTCTTTACCTCCTCGCCCCGAGGCTGCCCCAATGCTAAGGGCAACATCTTCAGGATCTCAAGTCTCTGTTGATTTATCTCGCCGAATCCCTCCCCCAGACATGGAACTGCTCATGTCCTCTGTCCCCGATCTTTCAGGCTCCTCCCGAGCGCCATTGTTTGACGATCCCGATGCAGAAGACCAAAAGATTGATAAATCACAATCAAATCGAATGGACGCGATACAAGCTGCACTTACGGATATCATTGCGACGGACAAAGAAGAAAGCCAGAAGTCGAGCAAAATGACTGCTCCCTCCCTATCAGCGCGCCCTCGGCCTAGTCGTAATGTTGCTTCGTCGAGCGAGCCCAAACGCACTGCGAAGTTAGTCGAGACACAGAGGCCGGTATTCGAAGACGACTACGACGACGAGATCGACGAGATCGACGATGATGGGGGTGACAGCGAAGATAAGATCGAAGATGCTACCGACCCTTCGTCATCCTTCCACTCCGCTGGACCTGGGGATCTCCAGTTGTCTTACGAGATTGGTCGCCTCGAAAGTAAAATTACAAGTCTACAATCCCAGGATGCGATGTTGGATAAATTGATCAAGAAAGCGGAACTTACGGGTGATGCACAAGAGCTGCGCCTTCTCAAGAAATCGAAGACGGCTATGGACCGAGAAATCCGACAGTTCGAATTTCAGAAGAAACAATACGAGCAGCAGGAATCCGCGAACCGTCTCCTGTCCGACAAGACACGAGTGTCTCTTGTGAACTCTACGGTCGGGGAGGAGGACGGCAAATCAGTTGTCCGCTACCTGATTGAAGTGCAGCAGTTGGGCCCAAATGGAAGTTTTGCTTCTGGCTGGATAGTTGCTCGTAGGTATAACGAGTTCCTGAACACACATATCAAGCTACGGGAGAAATACGCGCTTGTCAAAAACCTTGATTTCCCAGGGAAGCGTCTCGTGCACGCGCTCTCGGGGAGCTTTGTGGACAACCGAAGAGCAGCCCTAGAGAAATATCTTCAGGTATTTATCTTCCTCTATTAACAACCATTCTTCCTGACCTATTTCGTCCAGAATTTGATTTCGATCCCTGCAGTTTGCGAAAGCGATGAATTGCGCGCATTCCTTTCCCGCGACTCGCCCTTCATGGCCACTGAGCATCGCTCATCCTCGAAGATCAGTCCCACATTCCCCGGTACCGATTTAGTCCGCACGGTCTATCGCTCAGTAGCAGAAAGCATCGACGATATGTTCTTTGGCCCTTCCATGCTTGATGTCATGATCCAACGCTTGACTCGCCAAGCTGCTGAGTTCGCAGGAGTTGTTGGCGCTGCTGTCAACGACGAAGAAATTGTTGCGCAGGCTCTTGATGCATCTGGCGGGAAGGCGTCAGAGGCTGCATTGCTCCACCTATCCGGAGACCTGAAGCCTTTGGAAGGAGAAACCAGCACATCGTCGTTTTCTTCCCCGATTTGTGATCTTTTGCTAGCTGTTTTTGAGCTGAAGAAGAATAACTGGCTGAGGCGGCAAGCTATCGTCATCATTCTACAACAAGTCCTTGGAGGTACTATTGAACGGTGAGCCTACCATTGCTTCTTCAATCTTGCAAGCTCTTACGCAGCATCAGGAAAATCCGGGAAATCTTCAAGGCTCAACTGGATGAATCGCGATTAATGTCTTATCTAACACTATTCCGCGATCAACTTTGGCCTGGTGGTCAACTCAAGCCACCCGGCAAGCCGCGTTCGACAGAAGAGAAATTGCGTACCAGAGATGAAGCTAACCGTAAATTGTCCTCGCTAATACCTGGTAAGCAACGAGATTCATGTAGTATGTGACTGTTGACGTTCGTGTGTCAGACCTGGCCGCCAACATGATCGGGCGCTCTAATGCACGAAGAGGCGCACGCCGAATCTTCGCAGTGTTGCAAAATCGCCGACTCAACCAGCATATTGCATACACTGTCGTGGACGAGGTATGACCGCTGCCCCTTCATATCAGTCGTGGTCTAACATTCTCCCAGGTGTTCTCCGCACTATTTCCCGAGATAAATCAACCAGATTTATCTAGATAATAAATACAACGACCTTTCACGATTATCAAGATACACCGTAATTAGATGCCTATGTAGCGTCCGTCATTGCGGTATCTCCTTCATCTTGCTGACTCGGAGCTACGTCTGAATTCTTTTGTGCTTCCGCTGCAAGTTTGGCCTGCAGGCGGCGATGTGCCTCGACCGGGACTGCAGATGGGTCATCGTAGCTGCATTAAGCCAGTTAAGCCTGAAGGGCAGTGTGGAGATACATAAAAGAATGACCTACACTTTCGTTGCGTGGATAATAAAGCCGCCAGCGCCTGACATGTTCATCATAGGATGAGTTCTGCCCGGCAATATCTACATTCTCTGTAAGTCTGAGATCTGTTGGCTTCATGTGAAGGATATACCTGATAACGTCGAAGCCAAACTTCTGACAAAGCTGGCGATAGGTACTCGGCAGACGCTCTCATGACGACTTGGAGATCGGATAATATCTGCGAGTATCGTCAGTATTTACTGTGCTTTACGTTTGTACCACGTACCTGTACGTATGGGCTGTGTATCACGATATTACATGAGCCACCGAGGTATTTATTCAGCCGTTTCAATATTGACTGAGGGTCATATTCACTTGCTATGATGAGCCTTGGGTATATCAGCCAACCAGTCAAGCAGCAAGAGGTTGTACCTACGTACGCTTCAAATTCCCCAGCAAATAGGTCTTCACGCGTACTCTGCAGTAAGTCCGATGCAGCCCTCCTCTTGTTCACCCGTATTCTCTGTTTTTCCGATCTGATTTGATCTTCTTCAACATCCCACGTAGATATGACTGGGCCGCGATAAAATAAGAACGTGACGCGGTCTCAAATCAAGAACGAACTTGGGGTGTAGTCTTCCTGACACGTCGCCCAGTTGAGAGACGCCATGATCGATTTGAATTCTTGCGGGAAGTTCATTTGGGTCATTACTGGGTAGGCAGGTGGAGTTTCCACGTCGCAAATTGTGAGCACACGACCTTGACCTGCATAGGATGGGATCAGAACTAAGCACGTACAGCGAGTAATCTCACATACCTCCCATCCTATGGAGCACACCAGAGACGACCAATCCAGAGGCATCATCCACAACGAGATACCTTCCGCCAGGTCTGATATTAGCAAGGTTAAGCATTTGAGACAGCGCGTCAATGCGGAGATCGCGGATGCGGCCCTGGTCCTTGTTATACCAGTACTCGCAGACATTAAAGAGTGTTGGCGGGATGGTGGTGAAAACCTTTGCGTATCTGTGACTTGCGGGTGAGCCGAGCAAAGGTATTTGAGGACCATCGCCCTTACTTGGCCTCCTTCTTTTTCTTGTATTTATCTTTACTATACTCCGTCTTTAACTCGAAGTTCGTATGTTGGTCGATTTGTTTCTTGATGATGTCCTGCAGAAATCATGAGCAAACTTCCCTCAAGTTGCTTTGAGAAAATGGTACCGAAATATGCACGCCAGCTTCCTTCATTGCTGCCATTTCCTCTGGTGTGACAGACTTTACTGAACCATCCCCTACAATGTGCTCATTTGTGGCATCGGTTTCCTCTGTCTCAACGATTACAACTTATCACGAAAAAGGTTTCTTGAGCAGCAACCCACCAAGTTCCTGAATATTTTGAGGGGGCAACACAACGAGATCCTTGCCCACAATTTCGAACGTAAGGCCATAATGCTGGTCAATCAGTTCATTCGATGAAAATGAACCAAGCCTGCCGACGGAAACGATTCTAAACAGGAGTCACTATTGAAGTCGGGAGTCGGGGAAATAGTACTCGCACAAATCCTTCTCCACTTTTATGCTTCGAGTATCACCATTCGGTATTCTGAGAAGCACGGTGTCTCCTGAGCGTATCTTATTCTGCGTCGATGCTTCTTCTGCCATGGTGATGGGAGCTCAATGAAATTCAAACTTTCTTCAGCGGACATGGCGAGCGCGGCAGTTGCCGATCGTCTCAGCTTCCCTCAATTATGCATTTCCCAAGCTCGCCACTCTCCGCATCGCACGCGACAGCCACCGACGATGGCGCCAGACGCGATACCCAATGCCGACCAGGAACCGCTCTCGCTGGATCGCTTGATCGCCCAAACGAAATCATCTCCATCTACAGACCCTCTCCCCGCTGAACTCGCCTACCTGATCACAGCTTTCTTGCCAACTGAAGACTTCGACGTCCGTTCCAAAGCGTATCTCCTACTCTCCTCATTCTGCCAGAGCGCCAGAGCGTCGACATCAGGCATTAAAGATAAACTACTGCGCGTCTTCAGCCCTCCCATTCTGTCCAAGCTCGGTGATCCAGGAGAAAAGGAGTTCCTTGCTGGCGTCTGCTTCATGACAGCATTCTTCCAAGTGGAATGGGAGACGGCTGCGACCATTTTTACCAGCGACGGCTTGGTCGAATCTATCCTAGATCAAGCTGAAACCTCTCCACCTTCGTCACTACCTCATGTCGCACGGATGTTCGCCCAAGCTGCTGGTCATAAACCGTGTCGCACCTCTTTCACATCTCTGACAATAGAATGGCTCGAAATATCCGCCCGACAAACCACGATCATTGCCTTGCGTGCTGCTGCTGGGCTCGCTTTAGTCAAATTGTCGCGTAACACTGGTCCGGATGGTTTGGACACTCAATCTTTCGCCCAAGTTTCTGACAAGGATGCCGAATGCTTTAAATTTATGAAAGAGATCGTCATCTCTTCAAAGGATACCCCTTCTGTATCTGACGCTGTCGAAGGGCTGGCTTATCTCAGCGTAAATCCAGATTTCAAGGAAGAAATTATTGCCAATCCCAATTTATTATCTCGTCTATTTGTTCTAGTCCCCCGGAATGAATCTCTCAGAAACGATACACTCCCTGACCAGGCCACTACGGTTTATGGCATACTCGTCATCATCTCTCAGCTATGCGCCTACCGCCCACAAATGTCTGAAAAGCAAACTCAGTTGGAGAAAACTGAAGAAAATGGCCAAAGCTGAGAAGAAAGCGGAGTCAAAGGAGCCGTCCCCTTACGACCAAAGCGAGTACGTGACTAAACGAATCAGGCGTTTAGTAGGAGCGGGAGTGTTGGAAGTCTTGGTCGCCGCATCGACGGCTAGGTTGGATAGCGTTGGGGTTCGCGTGACTGTGGGGAAAGCCCTTCTGAACATCATAGAAACAAAAGAACACAGAGGGAAAGTTCTACAGGCGGGCGGCGCCAAAGCTCTGTTTCAAATAATCAAGCGTGGTCTCAACGACCAGCCGCTAGATGCCATGTATCTCGACTCTATCCAAGCCCTAGCGAAGCTTGCAATAACTGCTTCCCCCATCCAGGTCTTTGGGCCGAATGAATCCCTCATGTACGATGCAATACGACCGTTCTCTACTCTGTTAACACACTCATCATCCAACCTCCTTCAACGTTTTGAAGCCTTGATGGCCTTAACGAATCTCGCGTCGCAGAGTCCCGAGCTTTGCAAACGCATTGCTAATGTGGAGGGGTTAGTCGGAAAAGTAGAGCTCATGATGTTGGACGACAATACTCTTGTTCGCCGCGCCGCCGTCGAACTACTGTGCAACCTCATAGTCGGTTCGGACGAAATATTCGAACGATACGGTGGCGCTTCGAGTTCTCCCAGCGCAAGGTCGAGATTAGAGATCCTCGTGGCGTTGTCAGATGTCGAGGACGAGCGTACGAGGGTGGCTGCTTCCGGAGCTCTGGCTACTCTGACACTCTCAGAGCATGTCAGCAACTTACTCGCAGAACTCCAGCTGGAGAAGCACAAGGCCTTTGGGATACTTGGCCAATTGATTGACCCAACCGAGGAGGACACGGGTTCAGTTGAGGAGAATCCAGGATTGATGCATCGCGGTGTTGTGTGCGTGCGGAATATCATTGTGGGGGTTACAGATCTAAAAAGGCGAGAAGCGTTGATTACCGAGGCTCACGTTTCGGGGTTGACCAGGTCACTGGAGAAAGTAACGGCAAAGGCACCACAGGGAGTACTGCGGCCTCTGCTTGAGACGTTAACCATTCTACGGAAACAATGACAATATTGTGATTCTCATTCAAAGTACTTGAGGCTTTGATTTTGAGCTTTTGAGTTTACTGTGCGCCCATTGCGCGTGACGACAAAATGGTAAGGATGAGTACTTCCATATCGGGACGCTCAGCGATCACTCCTCTGTTGTCCAACCGCAGCCTTACGGCAATTTCGCGGTCTCACCTTAACAACAACCATGGTGCGTCGAGAGAATCATGGAAACGCCATAATCTCACACCTTCCAGGCGAAATCAAAGAAGGCGGGGACAAAGGTAACCTCGACGGCAAAGAAATCTGGCGGAGGGGGGAAGGTGGCCAAGGTACAATTCACGGAATTTCCTGATGACGATGCATTCATCTTCCAGTAGGCCGACTGGAAAGAGGGATTTAAGAAGAAGCAAGTAGGAGTCTCTGATATGACCCTGCTGACCACGATCAGCAACGAGAGTATCAATGAGAATCTTCAGAAGAGGTGGACGAGCGGCGAGATATATACCTATATCGGCGCAGTGTTGATATCTGTCAACCCTTTTCGCGGTGCGTCCCCTGTACAGGCTTGGAACTGCTACCCATCTCATGCTTGACCCAAGACCTTGGAATCTATACGGACGAGGTATTGCAGAAATATCGCGGCAAGAACAGGCTTGAGGTCCCGCCTCACGTATTCGGCATCGCCGAGTCTGCCTATTATAACATGAATGCGTATCACGAGAATCAATGCGTTATCATATCAGGCGAGTCAGGAGCGGGCAAGACTGAGGCCGCGAAACGTATCATGCAATACATCGCGGCCGTCTCGGGAGGCGAGGATAGTAGCATCCAGGAAATAAAGGACATGGTTCTAGCCACAAATCCCTTGCTCGAAAGTTTTGGTTGTGCAAAGACTCTTCGTAATAACAACTCCAGTCGGCATGTGAGTCATTCAACTACGTTTATCTTCCCTAACCAACGTACCCTTGTTCCAGGGAAAGTACCTTGAGATCATGTTCAATTCTCAAGGAGAGCCAGTGGGCGCCCAGATAACTAATTATCTACTCGAGAAGGGTCGCGTCGTGGGCCAAATAGAGAACGAGCGTAATTTCCATATATTTTATCAATTTACCAAGGCCGCCACAGATGAACAAAGAGGTATAACTATTTTCTTTCTGTGAGCTTCCCAGTCCAACTTCCTATACAGAGATGTTTGGCCTCCAAGGACCCGAAGCTTATGCCTACACTAGCTTGAGTAGCTGTTTAGAGGTACAAGGCATCGACGATAGCCAGGATTTCGCCGAGACCAGTGTGAGTTGTTTCAAATATATAACAACACTTCTCACCCCCACATCAGCAAGCCATGCAAGTCATCGGACTTTCTCCAGATGAACAGTGCGAGATCTTCCGGATGCTAGCTATCGTCCTTTGGTTGGGCAACGTGCAGTTCGAGGAGAAAGACGATGGAAACTCTCAAATCAGTGATACAGGCGTCACGGACTTCGTGGGGTACCTCATGGAGGTCGATCCCGCCACCGTGCAGAAGGTTCTAACGTCAAAGATTGTGGAGACACAGCGGGGCGGTCGACGAGGATCTATCTATGATGTACCACTCAATCCAGCGCAAGCGTCGTCCGTCCGAGATGCCCTTGCCAAAGCCATATATAACAATCTCTTCGAATGGATTGTTTCCAGAATCAACGTTTCTATGAAGGCCAGATCAGCTAGCGCTCATGTAATTGGGATCTTGGTGCGTGCTTCGGTTCGGTGCTTCGCAGGACAAGCTCTAAC
Source organism: Pleurotus eryngii var. eryngii (assembly GCA_029467805.1). NCBI lineage: Eukaryota > Fungi > Basidiomycota > Agaricomycetes > Agaricales > Pleurotaceae > Pleurotus > Pleurotus eryngii. The sequence goes on from SZVJ01000018.1 coordinate 2,274,404, forward strand.
TTTGCTAAAGGATATCTTTGGTTTCGAGATCTTCGAGGTAAATCACGATCAAAGCAATACGTTGCCGGGTCTCATACACTTTTGACAGGATAACTCCTTTGAGCAACTTTGTATCAACTATGTCAACGAGAAGCTACAGCAGATTTTTATCGAGTTGACATTGAAGACCGAGCAAGAGGAATACGTCCGCGAGCAGATCCAATGGACACCAATCAAGTACTTCAATAACAAAGTCGTCTGTGACTTGATCGAAGAACGCCGTCCTCCCGGAATATTCGCGGCACTGAACGATGCATGCGCCACTGCTCATGCTGACCCATCTGCAGCAGACAACAGCTTCATCCAAAGAACTGCAGCGCTCGCTACCAACGCCCATTTCGAAGCCCGAGGTTCACAATTCTTGGTGAAACATTACGCTGGTGACGTGATGTACAATGTGGCTGGAATGACGGACAAGAACAAGGACTCGTTACTCAAGGACTTGTTGGACTTGGTCGCCTCTAGCAGCAACCAATTCTTGCAGACACTCTTTCCCGATCGACCCGATCCCAACAGCAAGAAGCGACCACCTACAGCTGGAGATAGGATCAAGGTAAATACCTGCCTGTCTGTCTGTATTAGCGGAGCATCTAAACCGTCTCTTAGTCTTCCGCCGGAGCCCTCGTTGAAAATCTCATGAAGGCTCAACCGTCGTACATTCGGACGATCAAGCCCCAATCAGAACCGAAGTTTTAGCGAATACGATCTAAAAAGCTATCCTTCATCAAATCAAATACCTAGGACTTCAGGAGAATATCCGCGTTCGTCGTGCCGGTTTTGCTTACAGAAACACCTTCGAGAAGATGGTCGAGCGCTTTTATCTTCTCTCTCCCAAGACTTCGTATGCTGGAGAATATACATGGCAAGGGGACCCAAAGTCAGGATGCCAACAAATCCTCACAGATACCGGTATCGCAAAGGAAGAATGGCAGATGGGTGTGACCAAAGCGTTCATCAAGAACCCTGAGACGGTGAGTCTTATATTGCTAGTTATCCGAGCTGTTTCTAATGGTTATATATATAGCTATTTGCGCTGGAGACCATGCGTGACAGATACTGGCACAACATGGCCGCTCGAATCCAGCGAGCGTTCAGAAACTACATGCGTTATAAGCACGAATGTGCCCGTCGAATCCAACGGTTCTGGAAAAACAACAAAGAGTCGATCGTCTACGCTCAAGTACGCGAATACGGGCATCAGATTTTGGCAAAGCGTAAGGAACGGCGGCGCTTCAGTCTGCTCAGCTATCGTCGCTTCTTCGGCGATTACTTGTGCGTCAACTCCAAGAGTCCCCTCGGCGAAGAGCTGGGATCATTATGTGGTATCGGATGTGCGTAATTGACTCCTTACCACTGTCTTCAATTGACTGATTGTGCCTTTAGCTGACGAGGTTACATTCAGCGGAAAGATTCAGCTCCTAGTGTCCCACTTCGGTCGGTCGAGCAAGCCGAGCCCTCGGTTTATCGTCGTAGTATGTGCTATGAACGGACAAAATGGCTTCCGGTACTGAACCTACTCCACACAGACACAGAAGGCGGTTCATATTTTGGTCACAACTAACAAAGACGGTCGAATTCAGACTGCTTTGGAGCGGAAGATACCCCTGGTGACCATCAGGAGCATTGGCATGTCCTACCTTCGAGATGATTGGATAGTATGCGCATACCATTCACCTCATCTACGTGCTTAACTAACGAACCCCATAGTGTCTCAATATCAACAATGCTACTGAAGAAGGAGATCCGGTCTTCACCACCTACTTCAAGACTGAACTTGCGGCCAACCTCATAACACTCACGCAGTCAAGCATCAGCCTCTTGATCGGCCCAACGTGCGTGGTATCGTATGTATTTGTGATCTCGTTTACTGACTAGGATTGTCCCAGTATCGAGTATGCCAAGAAGAAAGACAAGAAAACAGTTGATCAAGTTCTCGAAGGATGAAACGGTGACGAAGGACGACGCTTACAAGAGCCATACCGTTCGCGTAGCATCAGGTGAACCTCCGGACAGCGTATCACGTCCCCCTGCCAAACGGAAACCGGGCGTTGTTAGACCAATTACCCAAGGCAAACTTTTGAAAGCCGGAGGGCCTTCAAAGGTCGGATTCACGCCCTTAGTAGAGTTGTTAATTGCTGATAATTTATACAGAAGCCAACGTCTTCGAGGCCCAGACCTGTTGCTCAACCGCTTCCAGGGAAATCGACGACAAGCGCTCCACCCACTTCTGTAGTCAAGCCTGTTGCAACAGCGTCGTCGACCGCCCCCAAAGCCCCCAAAGCCCCTGTCGCCGCTGCCGTTAGTAGACAAGCTCCACCACCTCCGCCGCCGCCGCCGCCTCCACCAGCTGAACCCGAGAAGCCAAGATACCGCGCGAAATTCCCTTTCGAAGGCCAGGAAGGCGAGATGTCGCTGAACAAGGATGATATCGTCGAAGTGGTAGAGCAAGGTGATGATGGGTGGTGGCTGGTTAAGAAAGGTAGTGAAGAAGGGTGGGCGCCGTATAACTACCTTGAACTTGCGCCGGCTCCCAAGGCAGTCCCGACACCCCCGCCACCGCCTCGACGGCCCGTTGCGCCTCCAGCTCCTCAACCAACGCCTGTAGCCGAACCAGTACTCGCAAACGCTAATGCGAAGCCCATAGCAGTCTTCCCTGGCATGGCCCCATCGAATGGATCCGATGCACCATGGAAGAGGCATGCTTCGGAATCGTCATCAAATACTGACAGCATAATTTCTTCGAAACCGCCGCCTCCGATAGCAACGAAGCCAAAGCCAGCTCCTCCGATAGGGGCGAAACCTGGCGCATCAAAGGTAGCTGGCAAACCACCAGTGCCTAGTGCTCCAAGACCCAACGTCGCTGCGGCACCTCGCCCCAGTCCTGTCGCGAAGCCTGCCGCTGCCGTTGGCCAGCTAGATCTGGCTGCTGCTGTAAGTCATCTGGTTATATCCATCACGTCGTAGTCTGATTAATCTTGTTTTCTAGCTTGCGAAGCGTGCTCAGAGAATGGGAGACGACTAGTAGGAAATGGATGACGATCAGGTTGAACACGTAGATTGCGGATTTTCCGATACAGTATTGTACAATGGGTGGATGAACTAACATAGATTAATGCCGATAAGCAAACGAATGCACAAGGTATTACGCGCGGAAATTGTGAAGCATGCAGGTGGGTGGGTCTGAACATTGTCCCTTGACGTTAACATAGTGGACGGATAACGGATAAGTGGGAAACGAAACCTCTAAGTATTTATTATAATTGCGACTCTGTCACGAGGATGGGCGGCGGTGGAGAGCGGGAGCCGGCGAATGCTGATATCGAGGGTGGTGGAGAGGGTGTCAGTGCGTAAGCCATAGTCTCAACCTCTTCCTCCGAGTTCCGTCCTGAAGCCCGGCGAGATCGAGAAGAAGGACGACTACGCCGTGACTTGACGCCCATATCCATATCTTCATGGTCGGACCCGCTATTTGAGGACTCTCGCCAGCTCTTAACCTCTTCAGCACTGAGCACCTTCGCCCCCACTCTTACTGGAGACCGGTGTTTCTGGCTTAGCCTCCAACGCACGCTTCCCGCTGCTCAGCAACCCTTCTATCAAAGACTTGACGCGTTTATACACCATATCGCTGTCTTCCGGCTCGCTCTCATCTCCCTCGGCATCATCATCCCCCTCATCGTCGGGTTCTTCGTCGTCAGGGCCATATGAAGACTTGACAGCGCGATATGCTCGTGGAGGTAATATCAGTCTCGATTCCCGTAGTTTACGTCGCAAATCTCGGATCTCTTTCGCCTGTTTATGCTTTGCGGCTTCTAATGATGCGTTGATGGCAAGTAGCGAACGATTTGATATTTCCAAGTCTTCGATCTGGAGCAAGATAGGCAAAGTGAGGTAGGGAGGCAAGATCCAGCGAGGACGGCTTACTTTTCGATTTGACTTGGCTTGAGCTCGTGCTTTGCGTTCGTCGTCATAAACTGCATCGTCATCGCCGCTCTCCCCCGATGTATTATTTGCGTCTCCCATCTCCACGTGGCGCACTAGATCGTCCAGCGTCGAGCGAAGTCTCTCGTCATAGTCGTTAGAATCGTGTTTTCCGTGATGTTGAAGATGTTCCGTTGAAGCGTCACTGTGGCTAGTGCTCGACTCGGCCGAAATTTGGTATTGCACAGATGAGCGAGAAAGAGAAGATTTGGAAGATACAGAAAGCGAAGACATAGGAGGAGAATGCGGAGGAAGGGGTATTGAGGCCGGATCAACCTTGGCCGAAGTGGGCGAACGAAATGGTTGGTAGTGTGGTCGTGCAGGGGCATACCGGTGCGGATTCGCAGCGGGAGTCGCAGTCGTGATCGGGTATATAAATCCGGAGTTTGGTGACGGAGGTGCAGACACAAAGGTCATGTTGGTTATCGACGCAGCTCTCGCGCGCGTCGGTGGCGCGCGTATAGATGGCAGCGGTGGACTTGATGGCGAAAACTCTCCACTCACGGGTGTCTGTTTCGCAAGTCCCGACACCTTGGCTTTGATCTTCAACCCCGTCATTCCTGATAGCGTGTCCGTTGGAGAGGGTGCTACGGGTGATGTTGACCTCGAACCCGGCTGCGAACGCTGCAGCGACGCGAACGACGCCGCATGCTGTAATGACACGCTTCCATTACGACCTCTAGATCCCACATCAGACGCCGCTACACTAGTGAAAGCTCGCTGTCGGGTTGTCCGAGCTTCCTATTACCGACTGCGCTGTGTGTGGTCGCAGCGTCCGGACCGTCGCGCGGACTTTAGGGTGAGATGCCGGTGAATCGTCGCGCGGGGGGTGGTTTGAGCGTATTGTATTTGAAGGGCGACGCTGCCCGTGGTGTCGGGCTTGTACTAAGTGTGGTGACGCTCCTTTCGCGTCGAACAGCGACCGTTGCCGACTTGGTGCTCGATACCACGCTCGGTGCCTTTCGGAGGGGAGTCGCGGTGCTGTTCACCTTGGCCTTTAGTTTCGCTGGCAAAGCGTTCGAAGAGGACGAGGAGGAGGACATGTTCTGTACGCGTGCTTTGAACGGTGAGGGCGGTCGTGAGGTAGATTGGACATCATTCTGATGGGAATTGAATTTGACTGTGGCCTGCTCATCATTAGCCTCGACGAGCTCCATCTCCGGGTCAGCGCACCTTTCTTTTTAGGACGTTCTCCATCGGCCGACGTCGAGCTCCTGGCCGGGAGCAAGAGGTTGAGTAGGTGTAAGCGACGCTCTTCACAAATTTGTGACATGGTGGCAGAATAACGTTATCTTATCTTATCTGCGTAATGCCATTGTTGGATCGGAATATAATAAGCGCTGGACCCAAAGTTCCGAACTGCTTGTTCACTGCACTGGCGTTGTTGCCCTCGAAGTCGCGTCGACCACGCTGCGCCTCTTCTCTCTATGTCGAGCGGCGAGCGACAACGCTACTGCACGGCCTAATAATATCAAACGAGCGCAAAGCTTTTCAAGAACATTAGGATTGTCGATGAGTACCCTGGAGATTTCGACTCGGTATGATACTCGGCTGCCCTCGCACTCGTGTAAAAATATGTGCTGATTATCTTCCAGAAACGCTACACGTTACAGTGGGACTCAAAGTTCTGACTTTGCAACTCATATCCATCGAAAGCTTAGCAGAGACAAACTTCCCAAATCTAACGTCGCTGCACCCAACATTAACCACCGCTCCGCATCTCTGCTAGATGTAGCGGATGAACAGAATCCTCCTTTCGCTCGGAAAGTGTCGCCGCGACGGCAAATCGAATTTCAGAACGATGCAATCTTTGATAAATCGAGTCCCCAATCCCTGATGTCTGCATAACACTGCTTAACAACCCTAGCCTATCGTCCAGTTCAAAGCCGAATAACGAAGGACCACATGGCCCTGAATAGCTGTAATCGCTCCAGGTCCCTCCAGGATGGCCGCCTTGATCGGGATCTCTCAGCCATCCCTCACCTTTCGTACCTGTTATTACTCATTCCCAAGCTTAGGCTCACAGCTGGCCGACGGACCGTCTCCCAAACACTAAAATGTACTACGGGTCTTCTCCCTATCAAGTCGGTGCGAGGGCCGACGTGTTTGTGTGTCCTGCGCTAGTCGCCGGACTGAACACACCAGCACCACGAGTCTTTCTTGCTCGAAGAGACTGCATTTGTACGCCGCGTGTTTGACGCTTGTCATCCGACTCAGGCGTGTCTACCATAGCTAGGCTGTCGCAGTGAGTCACATACAATCCCACATACAACAGTTTGCACAGTCGCATCAAGACTTCTATTTGTGGAGTAGGACGAAGCTACCCGCGGTACACCAAGCAAACATTAAGACGTAACCAATGCAATCATCGCCGGCGTGCCGAATGTGTGTCGGACGACGGTAGGGGAAAACTAGTTTCCCAAATTCTTGGGAAGGAACCAACAGATATCTCTGCTCTTGTTGCGCCATCCCAGTTAAGTCAATGGAGCTGCTGGATGAAGCAGGCGATGTGCGGCCCCCGCCATCAGGCACCGTGGCTCCGTTGAATGGCGGGGTAGAGGCAAGGCCGTCGAATGTAAGGGCGGCATTGTTGCTTCCAATGTCTTGTTGTTTGGCGCCAGCTCTGGCCCCGAGAGGATATACCATGGCTCTCCGAAGAGCTGCAGTTAGTCCCCGCGTAGTCCTTGTAATCGAAGAAGGCACCTCATTTGAGTAGTGTCACCCAGTAGAACGCAGGCGTTTTCCTGGGGGGGTATCATTTTTGTACGAAGACGGTTGAGTGAATTGTATGGCTTTTATACTCGGGCATCGACAAAATGCCGTCTCAGGTCCCTGTCTACAATCAAAATAGAGTTACCCCCAGGGAGTCCTCCGCGGGAAATCGGCCATCGATTAGATTGAAAGCCGAAGACCTGGCTACAGCTTTTGTATAATAGAATATCATACTGCTGGAGTGTGGGACGACTACCTCCCACGACGGAACAAACGAGATACAAACGCCTCCGAGGTATCTACTATACTATTTGGGTGCTGTCCAGTCGAAAGGGCCGTGAGATGTGAGGGGGATTTATTTAATTCTGATTGTAAAAGGTTTGTTCCCTGTTGTTCCGGTAGTCGAAGAAGCACAGCGAAGCAATGACGAACATTACATCCGAAAGACTGGTAGAATCTTCTGTTTCTCTCGCAATCTGAGGGTTGCGCCGTACCTGGCAACGTCAATGTTTCCCATGGGTCAAAGGCACGGTGGATCGACGGTCCTCTGACAATCAACCTCACCGGGCCCTGGTGGAGTCGGGGCTCACTAAATTACATCCCAACCAGAAATGAGCCTGTACCTACACTCGTCCCTGGGTCAAGTTGAGGCTGTGGCATCTCAGTGTTGTAACTCGTTCTATCAATTATACTACGAATTGCTGATACGGCAAAGCGCGCGCTCACGGTGAGAGTGAACTCCAGGCTGCTGTGGCTCCTCTGCCTTTTCTTAACCTCCATCGGGCCTTAGGGCCTTGATTGCCGCGGAGTCACTTACTAGTAGATTCGGGGTCGTCTGCATGGAGGCATAGATCGAAGTACGCCCAAACAATATTTAGAGTTCCACCGTGAGAGGGTCTGTAGTGCCGGTGCCCGATTCCAGGTCCTTGGCTCGTTCGCTCGTTCGCTCAGTCAAACCACAAGTCAAACACTTTCATGAGTTGAATTCAACTGTAGCCTGCCCATCCGCGCATTTTGAGGACGTTCTCCTCGTGTCACTGACGGATGCCAGAGGAGTTATCTTATCTAAATACACCACTATTGAATCCCTTTTCTTGCCAGAGCATCCTCTACCGCCTTCTCTATCAATGCTTTGATACCTTCGTCTCCCCCACCGCCGAGTGCAGCGACGACGCTCTTGTGTACATATTTCCCAACCATATCCACCTCGATATTCACAGTAGCACCTACCGGTTTCTTGCTCAGCGTGATCTTCTGCTGCGTATGCTGGATCAGCATGATGCTGAACTGCCTCTTCTCGTCGTCGACGCCAGTTATCGTCAGCGATGTTCCGTCGAGGGTCACATATCCCTTCGGGATCAGGTATGGCAGTAAGGATGGCCGCGATGGAGTGGGTTCGACAAGCTTAAAGGTCATGCGCAGAGAATCGCCGTCCGGAGAGCGGTCCACGACGGTAGCAGTTGTATCTACGTGAGCCTACAAAATCAGCGCGAGTGCGGTTGGATGCGGGCGAATTGACACACCTGCACAAAGTGCCCCCCGAACCGCACATGGGCTCCCATTGCGCGCTCAAGGTTCACTTGATCGCCGACCTTACGTTCGCCTGCGCACTGAGAAACATTCGACCACAAGAGCGTGAATCACTCACCTAGATCGGTCCTATCTAGCGTCTCGTTTGCCAGCCAAACCTTGAAGAAGCCGCCTTCTGCTTCTGGATCGAATTCTGTTACGGTCAAGCAGGCACCATTGACCGCAATTGAGTCGCCGATGTGACAATCCCCCAAGATGGGCTCGGAGTCAGAGATGGTGAGCGTGCAGCCTCCAGCATCACGCTGGATATCGTGGACTGTGCCAAGGTGTTCTATCTGCGATAAATCGTATCAGAGATGCGTGCAGCCTTGCAATTTCTCGACTCACTAAACCAGTGAACATGACCGGGTGCTGTTAATGTTGCGATGCGGGCCGGACGTAAGCCGGTCGATAGTTTGATCGAGAAACTTCATTCTCGACCGCCACCATGGCTAAGCGCCCGTCGACCACACCGCCGCCTGCTGCAAAGCCATCCACGGCGGCAGCTTCAAGGGTCGCAGTCAGAAATCGAAGTCTCTGGCAGTCATACAATGGTGCGTTTTCTCGGTTCGATTTGTTCAGCGTCTTACATGCCACACATGCAGCTCTTCCACCGCCGGCGAGGCTCAAAATCTCACTAGGCCTATGCTTGGTTGGAATCGCCGGCATTGTTGCTTCGGATTTCGTAGAAAAGAAGGTGCCAGCACCGCAGCAAACACCTCGCAATGCCTAGCCTTGCAAATACATCTCAAATTATACCGCTAGCAGTTGTGGGATTATCATATGAACCGACCACGACAATTAAGGTATATTTTCATCAGGGAGCTTGAGGATTAGTTGGGCGTTCAAGGCTTCGAACTCGGGGGCGAGTGTAGGGTGTATGGGTTGTAGTCTGGGAGATATGTCGGCATAGGCAACTCCAGGTCTGGTTTCGCGGTCGTCGTCTCCGCCGGCATTTTCTTGCCCCCCTTCATGCCCTTCCACTTCGTGATCGATTCCACCGAAGAGAGCGATGGGTAGCGATGGCCATCCTCACTTACCATCCGAAGCTCCCAGCTCCTCTTTTCCCAGTCCGGGACCAGCTCCTCAGCCGCCTCTCTGCGCTTCTTCCCAAGGAAAACATCTCTGACGAATCCCCACCACGTATCGAAGAACATCACGCAGAGTATAATGGCTACCACCACGGCGATACAAAGAACCGTCACCCCAAGCACCTTCCATTGAGCGAGCTCCGCGTTCGACATAGTCAAAGTCGAGCCGGGCGTGGGCGCAGGAACTTCGGGTGGTGCTTCCGTCGTTTCTGCCGGTGGAGAGCTTGTCGGTAACAACGGTGTCGCGCTGACATAGACAGGCTTTGGCGGTGGCGGCGTGCCCAGCACGGAGTAACTGCGAATAGAGTCCGTTTCCTTAGTATGGCCCGCTGACAGCGATCCAGAAACAGAATGAGTAGTCAAGAGAATGTCGCCAAGTATTCCAGTGGTAGTGGGCGTCGCACTTGGCGTGGTCGACCTCGTAGCAGCGGCGATAGTAGCGTATTCTCTGTCCTCGTCGAACTCGAAGGCGTTACCGAATAAACCGCGTCTTTTGGGCTCCTTTGCGACCAGGGCGTTCGCATAGCAAAGCTGTAGAAATATCAAGCAAAGAACGGATAGCGGCCAGCGTGCTTGCATAGTAAAGAATACTTGAAGGATAATGGAGAGTCCGTCCCACTCTTAGGGAGACAAGGATAGGAGCTACCAGGGGCCATCCACGATCATGTGACAATTAAATGTAAATACCGCCCTACGCTACATCACGAAGACTCCCCATTCAGACCAGCTTGTAAGATCGGCCAGTCTGCACTCCTTTTGCACATCTCCCTAAACGCGCTTCCCGGTTTCGCAAGCAACTCGCGAGGAGGTGCGAACTCTTGGATTTCGCCGTTATCCAGGACAAGGATACGATCATAGTCAATAATTGTCTTCAGCCTGTGAGCGATGGTGATAACCAATGCCGATGCGAGTTCCTCTCGTATCGTGGTTTGTATCTGTACACAATGTAAGGATGATGCTCAAAAGAACCGGGATAATCATACTTGGTCGTCGAGTTTTATTGTCTATCTGTGAAGTGGCCTCGTCCAGAATTACGATGTTTGTCCTGCGCAGTACCGCTCGAGCTAATGCAACAAGTTGACGTTCGCCAGCGCTCAGTGTCCCTTCTTGGCCAATCGGCAGCTCAAGCGAAAGTTCCCTGTTCACCGGTTTCATGATTGATTTGAGGTGGCATCTTTCCAAGACATCCCAGCATTCTTGATCAGTGTGCTCATTCAAAGGGTCCAAATTGCTGCGAAGGGTGCCAGCGAAGAGGGAGACGTCTTGACTGACGATTGTCTACAGTGGTGTTGGCTTGCTGTGATATAGTAGGCTAACATTGTGGGGCTCACCACGCGTGTTCTGAGGTCTTCTAAACCGATAGATGATATATCTACACCGTCAATTCTGCATGAAAGTCAGAATCGCCTACGGCGCAACTAGCGCGACGCACGCACATTATTTTGCCGCCGGATGGCTCGACCATACGCAGGAGAGAAAGCGCCAAAGTCGACTTTCCTATGATGTTCAGACTACGTGAGGACAAGGGTAGCAAGTCTACAGGAACGGTATACCTGAACCCGTTCTTCCAACCTGTCAAAGACTTGCTTAACGCTCGCTCAACAAAAATGATCGCTTCGGAACTCACAATTCCGATCTTCTCCCGAGGTTTGATAGAGAACGACATGTTCCGTAGGACATCGGGGAGAAATTTAGCGTACTTGACTACTAAATCCTCGACAACGATGCCGCCATCACTGGATGGCCAGTATGCAGGGGGCCGACTCTTCTCGATAATCGCTGGCGCTTCCTGAGGAACTTCCAGATACTCGACTATCCTCTCCACAGAGTTGAAGTCAAGTTCCACCTGTGCTGCAACCCTACGAAGACACTTTAAACGCCGAGAAATTGAGAAGGTAATAAAGGGTACGAACCTGACCAACTGCCTTGATGCCTCGGCGAATATTCCGGCCTGGACTATGACAATGGCGGCAGAGCCGTCGCTAACGGATCGCCAGAGGGCGAACAGAGTTGTGGCGAAGACAACAATCGATCCTAGGCAGTCGTATCTCCAACGAAGCCAGCTATTCACCAGCCACTATTGATTGAAAGTGTTATTGATTAGGACGCACTGCGGGGGAGAAACCTACGTAAACGTGATCAAATGCTTGGAACCTATCAACCTGTACAACCTCTATTAGATAGATAAAGTCTTGTATTCTCAGTCAGCCTACCTTTCTGTAGAAGCCTTCCTGATACCGGCTCTCCATGCCGAAGGCGCGAACATGTACCAAGCCGTGGAGGAGTTCATCAAAACCTGCGAAAGCCGGCGAAAGAGACACGGATTCCAAACGCCGTAAATCTCTAGAGGCATTGACATATGGTGGGGCGATCCGGATGTATAGCCAAGCAATGAAAATGGCGATAGGTGCAAAATACGGCACCACGACGACGATAGCGACAAACGACGACGTAAATGTGAGCACGCCAGAGAGTGCGCTGTAACAGAAAGTTGGATCGTCCCGTCCAGAGTCCGCATATCCGACGTAAATCGATTCAAGATTCTTCCGATGGGGGTAGTGTCGAAAAACGAGCAGGTGCTCGTGTCAATCGGCGGAGCAATTTGACGAAGAGTGAGCGCGCTGCTTGAAGACTAGTATAAAACCCTAAGCTGATAGAGAGTAGGACGGTGAAGGCTCCAGCGAAGGAGATCAAGACGTATACGATCAACCATGGTTTTACATCGACGTCCGGAGGGGGTAGGTGGTTCCAGATATCAGGCATCGAAGGAAGGGTTGATAGAGAACCCTGATAGGCTTCACCCCATTTTGCGATAAACACCTAAAAGACTCAATGTTCCAGAATATGTAGAGAGAACAAGACGGCAATGCACCTACTTGATTACCAATCTCGACGACCCGCTGCACACCCATGAGAAGGATGGTGAGGATCCAGCAATAAATCCCTGCAGCACGTATGTAGAACCAGTATGTGCTGGGATTAACTCGACCTTCCGCGCGAACCTCCTCTTGCACGAGCTTGCCAGAGTTCGGGTTCGACCGCTTTGCCGGAGCCGTAGTCTTTTCTTGAGTTTGGTCAGCCTCGTTATCCGGAACGTCCTTCGAAGGAACCTCTTCTTCGACGAATGGTTGATCTTCAAACTCCATTACTCCTTGGAGTACACCTAGTTCGGCGAACTTATCGACGGTACCTTGTCGGGAGATAGTCCCCTTCGATAATTCGACGATGTAGGATGCCGCGGGTAGGCACATTCGGACATGGTGAGTGACTAGGACGACGGTCCGGCCGGCGACGAGTGGTCCAGTCAGGCATGCGGAGAGAAGGTGTTCAGCAGTGTGCATATCAACTGCGGCCAGCCTGCAGTAGAAATTTGAACATCTATATCACCGACGTCTCAATCACATTCACATACGGGTCATCCAGAAGTATATACTACGGTATTAAATTAGCCGCGGACTCCCTTTTGTATGAAAGATTCCACAAACCTTAGCCCGTGAGTATACTGCTCGAGCAAGGGCAACTCGAGCCTTCTGGCCACCAGAAAGTGTTATGCCTTTCTCGCCGATCTCTACCAAACCATTATTTAGCCTCGAGAAGTCTTGACGTGGTCACTGCGTAGGTACTTACCCGTCAGATCGCCAGCATCAAAACATCTCAAGGTCCTTAAAAAGCGCACAGGCTTCCAATACAGTGCGATAACGTTCCTCCTCAAACCCAGACGTAGACCCAAATGTGATGTTATCGCGGATAGTGGCGTGTTCGAGCCCTATGAGATGGTCAGTTTTGCTGCGCTAGAACCAAGAAAGAGGACGACGCTCAAGACTGACATGGGGCTTGCCCGCAATAAGCAATTTTGTGGTCGCGTTTATCGACGCGCACGTGTCCGGATATGCAGCGCATCTCTGGCCAATGTTCAGTGGCGAGGCTCCAAATCGACGACTTCAACTTCTTACCTCCTAATAGTGCAGCGAGGAATGCGCTCTTCCCTGACCCAGTCGGCCCAACAATGAGTGTGAGCTTTCCTTCAGCAAAATCAACATTGATTGGCCCCAATTGGAATCGAGCAGGTCCATCTTTGTCGCTGGAAGATGTATACCACTCAAATACGCCATCTGTGATGCCAATACTTGGCATGGAAGAAGCGCTTTCACGGGTCGTTAACGAGGACGCCCATTCTGGGATCTCCCCCTCTTGCAAGAAAGTTTCAATACGTTGCATGGACACATAGGCTGGATTCGACTGAGCCCACATCGAGTATGGGATTTAGATAATAGGGTAGCGCACCGTTGAGCATGGCCATGATCTCGCTGGGCACCGCCATCATAGCCCCTTGCAGTTGCGAGAATAGGGCAATCGATGTGAAGGCCTTCGACACTGTCAGCGGCTGTCCCGCGATCAGGGTATAGCATAAGAATGAGACGAGTGCTGTGGCCGAGGGAATCCAGATCCTATGGGGGGCTCAGGGCTCAGCACTCAGTCTCGCAGTCCCAAAAGATTGCAATGACCAACCAAATGAAAATTATCAAGGTATTGAGCACGTAGGACCGGATGCGCCACTTGAGCTCTGTTTCCCTGGCCCGTTCGGCTTTGGCAGACCAGTGGTTCTCTATGGGAAATACTCAGGTGCGATCATAACGTTTGACGTTTGTTATTTATAGCTTACCCCAGCCATAAAACTTTAAAAAACCTGATGTTTTGTAGCAGTTCATTGACAACATTCATTCGCGCATCGCTTGCCTTCCAAGACGACCTTGAAATCTTCCAGGGATGTAAGTCCTTCGTTCTCGTCTGAGTACATCATACCCGTACCGACAAGCTATACTTGAGCAGCGGATAGTTGAGAGCATAGGCCACCATCACCACTACCACGCCGGACAGCGCACTCCACCCCAATACACTATTGCCCATGCATTCAGTTACGTTTTACCGCGCATATATGGAATCACTCACTTGTACAAGAACACCAACGCGATGACGAGGCGTACAGGCGATGCGAACAGACCAGAGAAGTCCCAGAAGCGCTGAGCTACAGCGTAACTATCCCCTCTATAGCCATGCCCTTAGCATCTCAAAGTAGAAGCAAGCCGAAGCACCTACTGCATCAAATTCAAGATCTTTCCCAGGTCAGCGTTGCTCTGCTTGTCATCTTCGTGGCTTCCTTGCTTGCCGACATCTTGCCTCTTCAGTGCCTTATAGTGCAGGTTGCAGAATAGCTGCCCTCGTGTCCTCTCATAGCACCTGCGTGTGTGCCAACTTTTGAGTAGATCCTTCTGGGCGAAGGTAAGGTGGGCGAGGAATGTTACGAGAGCCCAGTAGAATGCTTTTAGCCTGGCTTCTGGCCCATTCTCGCTGAGGAGAGCAAGAATCTCCTGGAGGGCGTAAGCGGGAACGAATCCTGTCCGTCAGGTGTGAGATTGTATCAGATAGACTGATGAGACAAGATATACCGATCACTGCGCTCCACATCTCAAGGGTTATACTTAGGATCAGGTCCAACGAATTTGAGGTCAACAAGAAGCGCAGAAGCGAATGCTTTGGGTGGCTGCATCGGGAAGAGTCTCAAAATGGGCAGCATAGAACATGACAATTCGGGACGTACGCAGTTCTGTATTCGAGGAACTTCTCGAATATATTTTTGTGTTTGAAGAACGGCGAAAGGGACCATACATCGGTCTCGTTAAGGGTCCTCTTCATGGCCAAGTTCAATATAGGCTGGGCGAAGGAAAACGTTGACCATGACCATAAGGTGACATTGTCTTCCGGACATGTGAAGCTAGCGGATGGGCTCTGGATAAAAGCACAGCTCATGTCTTGTTAATTCTGAGGAAAAGGCGCGCTCTTACATCGCCTGGCTTTGCGACCCCAGTGCCGGGCAGGTGAGACTTCAGTGGTAGGGTTCCCGCCACCCATGTGAAAGCACCCGATAATGCCAGATGAACGAGATTAAGCAGCGCAGCAACATAGTTGACCTCAGAATCCCATATCCTCCAAGCTAGAGAAAGTCCCGCAGCAAGAAAGAACGAAAAGCTCAGCGCGAGCGATGCGTAGGGCGTCGTCGACAGTGGTTTGGCGACATTCCGGACGAAGATGAAGCACTAGACAATGTCAGCATTGTGTCAAGCAGTATACACCAGACAGTCCCGCACCCAAGCCAATAACGACACCAGATCTTCCCGTGATTCCTCCACATTTTGGACCAGGACTGTAGCCGAGAAACTAGCGAGCCAGATTGCTGACTCCAGGAACGCGAGTGAGGCCATTACGCGTTTCTTCCATAGCGGAACTAGGACGGGGACTACAACCTCGGTTTTCAAGTCGTCCAATGCCAGGAAGTTTTGGAATGGCGTCGTTATGGCAGACGGTATGTACCCTCGAACATATTTGAGAAAGTCGTGGACCAGAGCGAACAGAATAATACTACATGGAATTTGGAATTTTAAGGTTGAGAGTGCCGTCGTCAATGTCGGATCAGAGAGCATGGCGAGAAAAAATCCCACACCCAGAGCCTGCGGCTTTTAATCCCCAGCGTCTTCATCTTGATACACGACTACGGGCATCGCAATGATGATTGTAAGCATATATTCGGATCCGACGCAACTACTGTATGTACTGTACAATTCGCCGTCCTGGCAACGTTGCTCCTCATTGCTCACTCTGGCCTGATCGCAAATGCCGCAAATCGGATAGCACACACGCAAACAAGAACCTGTTTGGATGGCAGAAATTTCGAATGAGTTTGGTGTCGCAAATGCAGTGAGAATGGCAGCACGATCAGGAACACCCGGTATATGATCTCAAATTCAGAGACTCTGAGTCGTATAATAGGGAACCAAAGAATCATCATACTAAGGAAAGCAAGGAATCAATAAGCTCACACTTGGTCTGGCTGCTGCGGGTGCTACGTATGCGGCGAACGAGGAGGACGGTGTTGGTGGTGGTGGGCGCATGGAACTTGGATGCTCCGTGGAAATGGCCACGTGACCGTTTAGCGGGATGATTAATGAACGCACTGCAGGACCAGTGGCGCTGGTTTAGCTGTCTACAGTGAACTACCACAATGTCCTCGCGCGATCCGATGTGGTATTGCCACGAAGTACGTTTCTGCACAAAGTATTTGGGCTTCATTGACGATTCTGCTAGTGCCATGCAGAAATGAGACCCCTCATGGTCAGCTCTCAATACGGCAGTGATCACAACGCACCTAATGATGGCTTTACAGGTCCCTCAACCCACTTGCGCCTCGTGTCATGGCACTTTCGTCGAGATCGTGAGCGAGCTTTAGGACCGCAACCCTTCAGACACATAACAATTTCTTATCGCTTTAGATGGAGAATCCGGCCGACGATCCTCGCGAATTCAGTGCTCCTCACCCGGAGGATGATGCTGGACCAGGGAGTTCACCAGACGAAATACTACGTGCGCACTATATCGAACGATCTCTTCGTAGTGAATACCCGCTTAATGATACGTACAGTTTCCCTCCAAACCCTGTTGTCTCGGGGCTTTGCCGAACGGCGGCGGCAACAGCCAAACTCGAGTGGCGTGTGTAACATGCTTCCAAGTCTCGTGGTACTAATTACGAGCGTCTGCACAGTTCACATTTCAAATGCGCTCTGGCGGTGGAGCCCGAACATTTACATTTGGCGGTCCAAATACACTGGGTGCTCGACCTGGAGCCCCTGGCGGCGACCAGGAGCCTCCAACAATGACTGAGTGCGTTGCTCTGCAGGTACTTCTTGTGATATATTAACAGACTACAAGGTACCTCCGGAGAGATCCAGGCGCCGCCAACGACGGCCCTACTATTACTGGACCTTTGATGGCACAATATCTGATGGCACTGCTCGGTCATCGCAATCCATCTCTGTTCGGGATGGACGGCGAGTCGATGGAACGCGGCCAGTATGGAGACTATGTATTCAGTCAAGAAGGTAGTGCCTTCGATGACATATGCGCTATAATGCATGCTCACATCCTCTTAGCTCTCGATCAGGTCATAACCCAAATAATGGAGAATTCCAACTCTAATAGACCAGTCCCTGCCCCTGATGGGAAGATACAGGAGCTACCGCGGGTTGTCCTTGAGGAAGGATGTACGCTATTTCTCCACTTTTCTCCAACACCTGTGTTCACGATGCTTCGTTGTCCCAGCTCCACTTCTAGAAAAGGACTGTGCCGTATGCAAGGATCAATTCAAGCTAGGAACCGAGGACCTCGACGAACAAGTAGTCATCACCCTCCCATGTAAACACCCCTTCCACGAACCGTGCATAACACCATGGTTAAAGTCCAGCGGTACTTGCCCGGTTTGCAGGTATGTTTCTATCGAACGGTTCATCAGTACTCTTTCTCACGTATTTTGCTTTTAGATTCGCTTTAGTCCCACAACCAGAGCATCATAGCCCTGGGGAGGGCCCAAGTACAGGAAATAACAGACCTTCTCCTTCACCGCCTAGGTCTACAGGCGGCGGCGGTCAACCCCCAAATCTCTTCCAAACACTCTACAATATAATGGGCAGCAGCTCGAACTCTGGTGGAAGCAGCAGTGGAAGCGGCAACGGAAACCAGCAGCGACGCCGCAGCTCGTCGACCTTTCAGCCGTCTAGACCAACTGGCGACCGTGATCATATACCTGGAGAGTGGCACGAAGATCTCGATTAATGGCTACGACACGGAATGTTACTTCTACGGATGGATGATGTTGTAGCTATAGACTATGAACACTTTAATTGCCTACTAGGTTTAATTTGTGTCCTCTGGGATTCCTTTCACTTCTACATTCATGTTCTTCCGCTGTTGTATACTCTATTCTCTCTTTCCATGCGCAATACCTCATTTATCTTCCCTACACGCGCGCGGTGGCATACACACAGCACCTAAGTATAGCATATCGACATTTGAGATTGGTTCGCTTTGTAGCTTTATCATTGCCTCGCGTATACACCGAATGTTTCCAAAGAGATCAAGCAGAATTCTGTTTCATCCAGTCATTATTACAGTTCAATGCTACTCTCCAGCATACCCTGTCGCCCCTTAGTTGGCTGTGGAGTGGGTGTTCGCGGTGGTAGCAAACCCAACGCGGCGGTTGGTGGTGTCGAAAACCGAATAGAATCGTTCAAGGAATGTGTACCCGTTGATGAAGTCAAGGCCAGAGCCCGTGGCGGAGCCCAAGTCGCCGATGATGAGGTAGATGCTGTTGGCATTGCCACCAATCGCGGTGTTGAGAGCGCGCGGCCAGATTTGTGCGTTGGCCGTGAGCTCGTAATTGACCTGGGTGTAATGTACTGGTTAGAACTGTACGAATGGTGAGAATGGGGGAAGAAACGTACCCCATTCACGGTGAAGAAGAGACTCTGCAAGTTGGCGAACTGAGCAGCGGTGATGCGGAGCAGGCCAGTGTTGGCATCATTGACGGCCCCGGTAGCAGAGCGATAACGGCTCAGGGCATCTGCGGACTCCATTAGCACCTTTGGCCTCCAAAGAATCAAGGTGGCTTACCAGAGGAAATGAGGACAAGGGTGGTTCCAGTGTCTACGATACCGGCAGTGCTGGACAGGATCGAAGTAGAAGCCCCATATCGGATTGATTGGTTAATTCCCCAGAACTCGCTAGCGGGAACGTGGTGGTAATAGGTCTAGATATAGAGCGTTAGTTAACATACATACGACTTCGATCCGGGAGAGGACATACGCGAAGCCGATGTTTCCGGTGAACTTCGAGCTATCGGTACCACCTAATTGCATACCACGATTGAGCGGGTATAATTTTAAAGCTGGCCGAGTGCTTACCCCAAGTGATTTCACCATTCACTGTGTCAAGGACAGTCGTGGGGTTGTATGAGATGCCGAGGAGGTTCTGGGTGATTGTTCCCTGGCTGAAGAGGTTATCGGTGACGGTGGGGATAAGGGTACTCGTAGCTGGCGAGAGTGTCCCCTGGGTAAGGTCAACAGGCCCAATGCTGGGGATTATTATCAGCTACTTTATTCGTATTTATATTTGCTGGACGCACCCTAGGATGCCGTCGACGCCATCGAATCCGGAGGACCTTGAAGCGACACCGATGGACTGGTTGGGGATGATGAGACCATTGCCAATGTCCACGCGATCAACGAACTCGGTGCCTGTAATGAAGGAATGTTAGACTATCACTTTGATATCAAAGAGCACCTTCAAGACGCACCAGAGAAAGATCCAGAGCCGTAGGTAACGGACTGTTAGGGCATCCAGGGATTAGCCATTACACTCATAGACTGACACTGTGGAATGAGCACGTACAACTGAATTGGATGTACGTGTACTGGTGCTAGTTTGTGTGTAGCGGGTGGTAGCGCCGACCCAGGTATTGGAGCTACCGGTGTCGATGAGAAGCTGGACTACATAACACCATTAGATACAAGCAGCGATCATCCAAGATGATGGCTCACAGTTCGTAGGAGGACTCCCGACATTCACTGAGGCGATGTAGGTGACAACTTGGTTGTCGACGGGTTCGTTGATGACAGCGTCGACATTCAGGGCGAGGCCCGATGCTTTTGCCTCCGCACGGGCGCGAAGAGCCTTGGCCCTTGCCTGGTCTGCCTTCAGGAGGTTGACGCTGCCCGTGAAGTTCGTCCTCCTGGCGAAAGGCAAGTTGATTGGGCTGTCCCTGATGGTCACCAAGGGGATGGCCGAGGCGGAGAGGGCAAGAAGGACGGTGGTGAGGAGTGCAGCGGCAGGGAACATCTCAGCTGGTAGCTAGTGGGTGAGCTGAGTGTTATGCATGGTTCTCTTTGCTTTATATACAACACGCCTGCTATAATGGCGTCAGAGAAGGAAATTAACAGCAGTTATACGCAAATACCTCCTTCCGCCACCGATGTAGATGATATTAGGGACGTTAGGGTGATATCGAAGCCTGGCAGCGTGTGACTCGATGTACGGCCTGCGATATTCCGAAACTCGCTTCGCGTGGTACACATGCTCTAGAGTGGCATCAAAAAAAGAACTCGTACGCACTTTCCTATTGCCAGATGCTGAGACGGTATCAAAGTCAGCGTGAGAGGACAACGATATACCGTACTCGGCAACTCGCTTTGTCGCACACACCACAAGGAAGAGCGACGAAGCGAGGTTCTCCGTCTCATGATGTTCCCAAGCTGTCGGCCAAACCACCTGTTCTCCGAGGTGCATCGCCCGCTCTCTTGGAGACACAGAAACCGCCGGTCTCAACCTAGTGGGATCGCTCGGATCGGTGTGGAGATCAATTGATGGTCTTCCCACGAACCAGCTTTCCACGTGCACTGAAATTATTTTTGGAAATGTTTATACTTCCGATCCTTCTTCCAGCTCGTTCCCTTCAGACACTTTCCTCTAATAATAAAGCAACGCACTGAGAAACGTCATCTGCAACCATTATTGCATTGCATTAAGCATTCTTCTTTGTTGTGTGAGCTGACAACCATGTATTTCCACTACACGTGGAGCACACTTGCTGATCTTTGCGATACTCACAAACCAAATCAATGGTGCACTTATAATATAGTGATTCGAAGCAAGTCGTCTCTATCGACTCGTGAAGTTAGCTGGAACACCGTGTCGACGGATTGAAAGACCCACTCAATATCTTTCAAGCTCAGCTTGGTACCTCCTCAGTTTTGCAGCGTCTTTCGATAGAGATACGTACGGCACGGAATCGCGTAGGCCGAGGTTCTTTTGAAGTCATCACCTCTAGACATCGACAGGATCATTTCCAGTGTTTCGTACACCACGTCCACGCGGTTCTTTGCATAAGGAAAACATATAAATAACTCTGTCGCGAGTACCAGTGGCGGAGTGTAGAAGATCAAGTGTTTGCAGATGGTAGCGGGACCGACGTACTTGCATGTTCTCATAGATTCTCATCCGTCAAGTTGAACGGCCGGGAGGAGGATAAAAAGAACCCGATGGCGGAGTCGGGGGATATCTAGGGGATGGTATAAAGACCGCCGTGGAAACAGTGTCTCCACCCTGATTGCTACTTGGTTCGGATTTAACGTTTGTCAGTACATAGTCGCTTTCTGGCTCCACCGACTGTCTGGATTGGGCGCCGAGAAGGACGTCGAAGAACTGCTTGGCGGGTGGGATCAATGGCGTTGATGGTTCGAACTTGGATGAAATGCTTAACAGCGACTAGTTATAGTAAGAAGAACATCATTAGACCGAGTAATCCGAAGGACATAGGGCTGGTATTTTCCATTGGTATGCGCGTAATGGACTCAAGTCGACTTTGGCAACTTATGCTGGTTCATATGGCTACTGCGCTGTGGCGATAGCAGCCCTGTATTACCTACGTCTTGCTGAACGTAGAAGCCGTGTATCAGAGCAAAAAAGAGTAGTAGGAGAGATTGAACGGATGTTACAGCAAGATGATATTACAAATACTGGAATCTGTCCAAAGGCGTCTCAGTCGGTGAGGTCGTTACATATTCCTCAGTTCTCTTCCACTTCACGCGAAGCGGACCTTTTCGCCGGGTCGGCCCTCGGACAAAAGGACAACAGCCTACAAGCATATGTGCATGAATAAACGGAAACGACAAATGGCCAACGCGGGAACTCACGTATTTGCCACTGATCTTCCATCCGGGTTCGCTCTCATCTAAATTTTCTGCGATTTCGTCACCCTTCTCACCAAAGCCGACGACCACGTCACTCTTGATGGTACGTAGGCTGACAATCTTAGGTGCACCGGCAGAGCTGGCCATGGGCCCGATTGCAACATCGAAGGGGGTACTGGCAGGGGCTGCACAGTCGTAGGTCAGCTTGCGATGGTTGAGATCTCCTTTGAAGTATACGAGATCGGAGCGCGAGAGGTGGAGGAAGAGATCGGGGGCTTCGGAGTGGAGCTCCCAGAACGTGTATCCTGTGCACCAAAAAGGATGTTGTTCGTAAACCCATTTGCCTTCTTTCTCGTATTGCTGCACGGTGTAGGGTTAAGTAGAGGACAAACATGATCACTAGTGGGTCCTCACCTTCCATCGCGCACCAAGCCTTCTGAGGGATTCTATCTCGGCGTCGGACGCTTTGGGGAACAGTTGACCGTACACCATGGTGTTCAACAACCATTCCCAGTCTTTCCTGGTGACATCTGAGACAAACCATGGGTAGCGCTTGCCGTGGAACCTGATCTGCTTGGCCAGGCCACTCTGCAATAGGAAATCGGCTAAAAGGCGGGGGGTTATGAGCGATCGACCACCAGTGCCACGTTCAACGCACCATATACGCAATCACAGTACAACTCGAATCCCGCATTGTCCAGAACGAAGTCGATCCGTCCACCTGTCTTTCCACGGAGGTCCTTTACGGTCTCCCATAGCTGATTCAGATGGTTTCCGAGGATGTTTTTTTTCAGTCGCAGCGAGATGATCACCTCCAGTTGATTGGAGTGCCTTGATCTGATCTTCGGTCATGTTGATCAAGAGTGATAGATCTGTAGAGTTACCCCACAGGCACACTTTCCAAGGCAGGATGTTGAGTTGATGATACTGGCATCAGTCGCGATGACGTACCTTGAGTTAGTTCCAGGAACATGAGTCTTTCAGCCTCAAGCTTTTCGGAATCGGAGAGGTTATCTGAGATCTTGAAAGGCTCAGCGAAGCGCATGGACAACTCAAAGACCGCATCTGATGATCGCGAGAAAGTATCGCACTACAGCGACTGGTCAATGTCTGGAAAATGGGAGAGGATGGAGGGATTGACTTTCTGTCGGTAGAACACGTCGTAATCGGACCAGAACTTGCTGATACTGAAGCACTCGTGGAGACGACGATACTTGTATGCCTCGGCAAACAGCCATGGCGCGTTCATGAAGTCCTTTCCTGTTCACGGTGATACAGTTAAATGCTGAGAGTATAAGTAAAATGGGATCGGCGCGTACCTTGAAAGTACTTGGCGATCTCTTTGTTCCATAAAGCGACGTCACCCTCCCCATCGTCAATAATAGGCCTGAGCTTCGCGTTTCCACTGAGATCGGTCATCAATACCTCCATGCGCTCGATGCATTGGACGAGATCAACGATCTTCTCTTCAGAAGACTGCTCGTTTAGGGTGCGGGTCGTATCTTCGATACCCTTTCCCAAGATTGTTGGGAGACGAACGCCCATGGTGGCATGGGCGAAAGAGTATTCGTGATATCCGCGGTAAGCAGGCCAAGGAGGGTTATTGGGGTCAACCTAAGTTCCAGTAAGCCTCCGTGCTCAGACAAAGGCGTCCATACGCACTCGCGATGGGGTTCGGGGCCATGGCGCTTTGATGTCTTTCTTACTCGGCAGATGTCCGAGTGAAAGAGTAACCTTTGTAGGTGCACCGGAAGCAGTACCGTTCATGATGGTAAGTTATGAGAATCAGGCTAGCTGTATGTGAAGTGAGTTAGAAAGAGGGAAAGTCGTGGTAGGAGATCAAGAGTACCAGCCTTTTGAAGGGTATCCGAAACGGAGGGGTAACTGGAAACAGATCAAATTCGGCGACCGACGATCAGAGAGGGCGCGCGCAGAGTTGCCTGGAGATGAGATGGGGGGAGAAAGGAGGAGGTGCTGTGCGATGTGAAGCACGGTGGTTTATATACGAAAAAGAGACCTAAATTATTTTATTTGGAATGTCTTTGAGTTT
Organism: Pleurotus eryngii var. eryngii; assembly: GCA_029467805.1. NCBI lineage: Eukaryota > Fungi > Basidiomycota > Agaricomycetes > Agaricales > Pleurotaceae > Pleurotus > Pleurotus eryngii. Next base: position 2,298,415 of record SZVJ01000018.1, read on the forward strand.
CTTATCTCCAAATCAAGCAACCAGGGTCACATGGTGACGTCACCCGCCGATATTCAATTCACTTGCTTCGAGCTGGTGACAATGAGCATTAATTATGTACAAAAGTCCCACAAAATGCAATAAATGCGCTTCTGGAATCAGTCATTGGATGCGCGCCGGCTTCGGCTTCTGAGCGTGATCAACGTTGCAACTGCAGAACCCCCCGAGCCCTAATGATTTGGATGCAATCGCAGGCTGCTGGCGAGGGCACCTTACCCAATGCGCCACTCCTCCTCCAGTTATTCGACCCCTCCGACAAACGGAGAAACGCTCCCCCCGCCACATCTTTCGGCGACATGGTGATGGAGCTTAACCTTGCTGCACCGAGTGTGACCATGGACTAGCTTTCTAGAAGACGGCGTCAGCGCGTGAACACAACAAATGCCTCTATATCAAGATCTCCGAGTGGGGAGTCTCATGTACAGCCGAAAGACGTCTGAGCTTCTTGCATGTTCTTCGGCATTCCATCGTTTTTACAGGGTGCCAAGAACTCCAAGCGCTCCATAAAACTTGATACTGGATAGATACGCGGACTACGGACCTACATAACGTCTGTCGTCCGTGTTACACCCACCGACGACAAAACAGAAAGTCTAATTCGTGCGTCGACATTTCGTGGTATCGGCTGCATATTATCGACGATGCGAATTTGATGCGAACCAGGTAAAAATATACCGACGGTTTGGTGTACATGTACTTCCAATTTGTGTGCTGTTTGTGTGACAGACAATCGACAGGGGTGAGCTAACAGAATCACGTGGATGTTACCGCGTCGTGTTTGTTTGCATTTGCTTGGGTGTCCGTTTACGGATCACGGTGGTGTGAACTTGGTCTTCCACTGTACACTACAACGTCCTCCGCTAATCATGTCACTCTGGAAGCTCGGTGCGCAAGATGTCACAGAAGAAGCGCAAGCAATCAAGGACCATATATCTAGCAAGGGTCAGTGTTCTACTCATCTTGCCGTTCCACTAGTTGAGAGTATTCTGGGAAAGTTTAGACAGCCACATCGCGGCTCAAGAAACGAAATTGATGCGACAAGCCACTCAACTTAATGAAATACAAACGGCATTAAATGAAGCTCTACATAAAGTGCGTGCTGTGCATAGCACACCGTCGGAGGCGACTGAACTGTTCACCAGCTGAGCCAAGAAACGGAACGCGCCATTCGCTTCGAAACGAACTTCCTTCAATCATCCGAAGACCTACGCAGAGAGAAGCTAGCCACCCAGAACATGGAATGCACACTCATGTCAACACAAGAGAAGATGAAGTCGAAGGAGCTCGAAGCACGCGAGCTGGAGTCTATAATTCAAACCCTTTCGCACAAGTCGGACACCACCACTACACAACGGACGAAATTGGAGAAGGAGAAGGAGATGCTCGAGGCGCGTGTCAGGGAGCTGGAGTCGAGTAATCGCGAACTCAGCCAGGCGCCACCAACTATGACGCCAGGTCGTATACCCCGGCGACGTTCTTCCTCGGTCTCTAGCGCGAGGATACCCGGCCTGGAGCAGGAGTTGCAGAATTTGCGGGCGGAAGCATCGACGAAGGGCAGGGAACTGGAGAGTGCGGTGCAGAAGCTAGCGCGTGCTCAGGAGGCATGGGTAAAATGCGAGAATGAGAAGATGGCTGCGGAGAAGCGGGCAAACAAGGAGATAGCTGAGATACGCGGGGGAATTGGAGGAGAAGGATGAGGAGATTCGGTATATGCAGGCACGGATGGGCGACGAGTCGAGGGAGGCGCAATTGATGGCACGGATCGAGGAGGATGAGGCGAAGATCGCTGCAATGGAGCAGTCATTGAGGAGCGCATCTAACAAAGACGTGGAGATACTAAGGCTAAAGAGAGTTGAAGTGCAGTTCTTCATTACGTGTCGGGAGATGACTGCGAAGCACTTGGAGCTAGTAGCCGAGAAGGAGGCGGCGCTGAATGACCTCGAGGCAGCTCGCGCTGATATCCAACAACTCTCGAATCGTGTCAGCGATCAAGAAACGCGTATTAACGAGCTTAACGACGAGACAATGTTAGAATAGTCCTATCTTATCCTCAGCGCGTTTGGCTGATTATACTCTTTCAGTGACCTCCACCAACGATTGGATGCACCAGCCGCTACCGGTGATGACAACACACTAGCGCATGTCGAACGACTACTGGGAGCCATAGACCGCCTGCGCGGTGAACGAGACGACCTCCGACGTGATCTTGAATACGTCGAAATGGAATCAAAGTACTCTATTGAAGCATTGGAAGCTCAACTGGCACAAGCCTCCGCAGCGACTCAGTCATCTGCTCCTCAAGAAAACTCAACCTCAAGTACTCTCCTCGATGAACAGCGACAAGAAATATGTCGCCTAGGGAAAACATTTGCCGTACTGACCATCACCATCGCGCAACTCCAGAAAGACATCGAGTCAAATGCAATCACCCGCGAACAACTGCTAGAACAGCTTCAAAACAAAGACGCTATGCTCGCCGACCTCGAAAGCAAGTTGCTTGCTTCGACTCAAGCGTCTCAAGCGTTCGAAGCCGAACGGGATGAACTACTCCGGCAATCCGAACAGCAGAATGAAGATTGGAGTAAGGCCTTCGAAGAGCTCAAGTCGTCCAAGAAAAAGGTCCAAGAATCTTTGGAAGAAGTTCAAGCCCGGTTGGACGATATCACTCAATCCCTTGAAGACACCGAATCTGAGCGTGATTCCCTCCGGCTTCAAGTCACCAACCTCAACCGCGACCTCATTGCTGCCCAGGAAGAGCTCGAAGAATCCGAAGGCCGATACAGCAATCTCCAACACCACCAGCTCGATGCCATGACGGACAACGAGGCCACCCGCTCGTTGCGCGATCAGGTGCACGAGTTGGAAGGGCGGGTGATGAGGCGAACGGAGCAGATTGGGGTTCATCAGCACGATATCAAGCGTTTGGAGACGAATTTGCTATTGCACGAAGAAAGGTTGACGGAGATGACGATGGAGATGGAGACGTTGGCCGCGCAGAAGGATGCCATGGTTGAAGACTGCGCGTCTGCGAGGGAGGCCCGAGATGAGTCCCTTGTGCGTATCGAACAGTTGGAGGTCGAGGTGGAGCGATTGGAGAGTCAGGCTGAACAAACTGAAGGCACGGTTGTCGAGCTCATTGCCATTATTGTCGACACAGTTGCCAGGTCGCGGGCTTCCATCAATGCCTCCGGGGCTTGTGGCCAGCAGACCAACGTCAAACTCACGGCACGTCTAGAGTTGAAGGACGGGGAACTCCAAGAACTCGCTTCCCTTCACAAGTGCACGGTCGCGCAGCTAGAGGAGAAGATCGAATTGCTGCGACAACTCGAGGAAGACGCGTCTACTTCAAGGGAAGATATCCGGAGCCTAGGCGTAGCTCTCGCTATCTCGCGAAGTGAAGGGTCCAGAGTTGTCAATGTTATGAAGGCCCTGCAAGACGCGCGCTCACAACTTACAGCAGAAACTACCGTTCTTCACGATCAATGTGAGGCTTCCCTCAAGGAAAACAAGACTCTCACCTCACGCCTTTCTGACTTGCAAGCGCAATTCGACGCTCTTGACTCAAACTCGACTTCGGAACGAGCAGCCTTACAAGAGATGATCGATACTCTTGTCGTTTCCTTGGACGACGCGAAGACCGCTCACCATGCCATTGTCGACAAACTGCACAATGAGAAGGCCGAACTGGAGCAGCATCTCTCCGACGCTGTGGCGGCGAGCAAGGCAACCGAAGGAGCGCAAATGAGCGAACTCAGCGCCAGATGCGAAGAGCTGCGTGGACAACTTCAAGAAGTGCAAATGGCCCTAGATGAAGCCACCGCAGAAATCAAGACCAACCAACTTTCCCTCGAGACGGCCGCAAATGAGCGCACTTCCCTTCAAACGCAACTCGACGACGTGACCAAACTTTCAGACGGGCGTCATGCTAGTCAAGTTGCCCTTGAGCAGCTCAATAGCGATCATGTAGCGAAGATCTCAGATCTTGAGGCTAAGCTTGAGTCAGCTACATTCGAATTGACACAACAGCAAGAAGAGATACAAGCCCTTCGCTCCCAGACTGAAGCTCAAGTCGAACGTGTTCGCCAAGAGTTAGAGAAATGTCTTCAGGACGAACAAGCTCTTTCTGCCACGCTGCACACTGAGCTCGATGATCAGGCGAAGCAGCTCGATGAGTGCTTTGTGGGGATTCGCGATCTCGAGCAGCGACTTCAGGCCGAGATTCGCACTCGAGAGCAAGATGCGAATGTCCACCAAGAGGCTATTGCCTTGGTGAAGGCAGACAAGACGGAGGTCGATGCCCTTCTGGCCGGCGCACGTCATCAAATAGAAAGTATCAAATCCGAACTCGCTATGACGAATGGTACCTTAGAAACTTTGCGAGCGGAGAAAGAGTCCCTTCTCATTGAAATCACCACTTTGGGAGCCGAAGTCCAGAAACAGTTATCAATGCATCGATACTTGGAAAGTCAAGCCAAAGAAAGGTGAGGCACCCTCCGACAATCGACTGATACCGTTACTGACCTCTCATGATAGCGAACGATCCATTTCCTCCCTTACTGCATCCGTTCAGCAGCTTCGCGATGATCTTTCTCGAGCAGAAAAGGCGGCTCAGACATCCGAATTGAACCTCAGCCTTCAGGGCGTGCAGCACAAACGGGAGATGGCTGAGATGCAGCGGCGAATCGCAGCATTACAATCAAAGCCGAATCTAGACTCTGTCGTCCACGAGTTGGAAGAGCGGAACAATGAGATGGAAGAACTTCTACGAGCTAAATGTGCGGAGATTGAGGAAAATGACGACCGTGTCCTTGAGTGAGTATGTTGTTCTACTTATGACGTCTTTGCTAAAGCTTCCTGTAGGATGCTGAAGGATAACAAGAAGCTAAACAGCAAGGTGGAAGCTCTGACTCGCAAGGTTAACAACTTGCAGGCGAAGCTTGCTGTTGCGAAGGCGACTCAGCCACAAGCTACGGCGGAACCCGCTTCAGCTACCCCACCGAATATTAGCCCTAAGGAAAATGGTCTTGCATCCAGCATTCGCGGCAAACCACCCCTTGCTAGCTCGTCGACTCCCATCGAAAATCGCGAGCTGGCCTCCAATACAAGGTGGCTGCGCTCCGTCACAGAACCTTACCACCCTCCTGCGACTCCTCTAATGCCCCCAATGCCATCTAAATACGCCGTTGCCCCCGCCACTCGAGCTCTGAACCGATCTGTATCTGGATCATCATCAGCACTTCCACGCGCGAAGACACCTGAACGCCAGCAAAACCCCTTGCCCGTATTCAAAGCGAGAACACCAGAGAGACCCTCCCCGCCTGCATCGACTGTAGCCTCTTCCTCCTCCGCTGGAAAGAAACGTCGAGCACCAGACGACTTCGATATTTGCGAAAACGTACCGCCTCAAGTATTCACGGCGGATAGCCTTCCAAGCGAAGAGCCAGAGAGTCGTACACCTCGCGTAAGAAGAGTGCTGCAGTCACTGCATTCCGGCTTCACACCGGTTAGACAACAAGCAGCAAGCCGCTCGAACTTATCGCTCACATCCCCGAAACGACCAACAACAGGGAAGTCGCCGTCGAAAAGCCCACGGCTGAGCTCTATGCCCGTCAAGCCATCAAAGAGAAGTTGGCTAGGGAAGATTAGGGGTGCTTCCTCACAGGCTTCTACACGGCCAACCTTCGACCCATTCACAGATTCGTGACATGAACTATGATAGCTGAGTAACTTATGTGTTTTCCACCGCTAGCACGCTGCACATGCTATGTATCATATCATCTATGCATATTACCTCCAAGTTTACATTCGCAGCATGAGCCCTACCCATAGAGATGATGAAACCGTTGTTCTAGAAGAACAAATGTCTAACGATCATAGAAGAAATACGACTTCAAGGGTTGAGGTTCCATGTCTTGTGGAGTGATCTTGTACGCTGCTGTGGTCTTATGGCCACGTTTAAGCACGACCTTCAATACATCAACGGCAGCATTCAGTGCTTTTCTCTCCAAAAGTAATCGCTTAACACGAGCAACCAACCGCCTTGTATCCTTTGGATCCCTCTGTTGAAACAAGGAGATAGTTTGCAATTTGGGGAGTGGGTAGGATAGAGGCTGACCATCTTCCCTAGGCCTTTTGGGTGTGTCCGTAAGGGCAAAGAGGATATCGGCCAGACCGCTGATAAATAGTTCTGTGGCAGTCACGGCGTGGAAAGAAGAGGCAAAGATACTAGGGTCTTTGCCATTCTGTGCTTATGTGTACCCGTCAAGTTGAGCGTGTCAACGGAATCAAGCAGGAACGTTTCAAGGAAGTCTTCGCATTGAAAGCAAGTCGTGCCAACCAAGGCTAGCTTAAGTTTGACTGGCGGCACGTTCGTAGGCTCAAGTTTGATTGTCGTTCTGGATTTACTATACAATTTGGAACCACTTTCCCCGACGATTACTGCAGTATGAGGGAGGGAGGAATTATGTGGCCATATAGAATGGGAGTAATGATTGATATATCCGTGGGGGTCTGCGACTCTATCGCATCGCAAAACAATGCTCTTTATAGAAGGGAACGCGAGATATTGCAAGATTTGAAAATCAAGCATGAATTCCACTTCGAACTCCAGATAAGTCAGGCCTAGTAGGTTGACACCGACATCGTCCTCAAACATCGGTATCTCGTATTCGGTATCCAAAACAGCTCCAAGGCTTAGTTTCTGTAAGTGAAGCATGCCTTGCAAAGCTACCAGGAGTTCGTAAGGTGATAAACGATCCATGTCTTTAAGAATACGGCCACCCGCAGAGCGATAAGTTCAGATGTGTAAGGTTGGAGAGAAAGCATGGGCCGAAACCAAATATATGGAACTTCCGCAAAGCTGGAGCGCCGTCATGGAGTGCGTTCGTTGAGAAGCAACATCGTGCATCGTCCCATGGCGTACTGCCACAGAGGGTGAGCACGTCGAGTTGAGGGGCTGAATTTTCGAGCAAGGTCTTGAACCATACGTGTTGATCGCAGTCCATGATTTCGACTTCCTTCAAGCGATGGATATCCGTATGGTGGAGAACCATGGACAGGGTCTGCCAGTTTGACTTGGAATTGCAACTCCATAGACAGAGCGGGGCTGCCTTAGATCGCTGTTGGCATTAGTTCGCTGAGCTCCAACTTGCGCCTTTGTTTCCATGTTTAAATGTCTGTAGGAGTCCTACCATATCGTGTCGATAGTAAAGACAGGACATTTTCTAGTCTTTGACGTCGATACGGACGTTCATTACTATCCTTCCCCAAGTGGCGGCACGTCAACGCAACGTCGTTGCGATGTCCAGCTGAGCGGACAGGTCCCCAGCTTTCCAAATCACTTAGACAGCGTGTCTGCGCGCTTTTGAGACTCAGTTGCAACCAAAGAGCAAAGCTCACATCATATCACCGTAGCTTCACGGCCAATATTACGCGACGATGCCTGTGCACCGATGCTTCTATGCAGTCAATCGAAGTCGAAAGGTGGGCGTGGGCCCAGAAGCCAAGATGTTACTCTCAGTGATCCTTAGAAAGGTAACGAAGGCTTGTTTTGGCGGTTGATAGATCACTTAGGCAAAGGACATCGTGGTTGGACATCGTGGTTGGGAGTCATGCAGTCGCAGGTGAAAGATTCAAGGGTGAGGCGAACGGGAGTGACGAGACGCCTGTCGATCATGATCGAGATCAGGTACGGGGTCCTGCCTAGTCACAGAAACGAGGTTGGTGAATATTGGTAATCAAAGAAACTAGCAAGAACGGAAACTCGACAGCAGACACGCACAACAAACACATTATACAGTATCACAAACTGAAGAAGCGACCACCAGGCTCATGTCACAATAGAACTTGCACCGAAGAAAGTTATGGACATATTTACTCCTCATCCTCATCCTCTTCGACGACCTCCTTGCTTTTCTTGGCCCTCGAAGAAGTGGGTTTGGCCTTCTTTGAGGCTGGCTTAGAAGTCGATGCCTTGGAGGCGGGTTTCTGAAGAAGAAATGAGGGAAGGGACATGCAAGCAGAAGGAAAAGACCTGACTTTGCGTTTCTTGGAGGCACCCCCGGAATCTTCGCTGGCCGGAGCCTGAGCATCTTCCATTTCCTCATCTTCAGTATCCGGCTAAAAGTATATTAGCAGAGATTTGAGTTGGGAGCGACAACAAAAGCTACCTTGGGAGCGGTTTTCTTCTTGGGAGCAGCTTTAGCGGGAGCCTTCTTTGCTGGCTGCTTCTTGGCCGGTTTCTCCCTCTCCTCCTCGGGTTCATCAGCATCATCCTCATCAGCTGTAACCTCAGCAATGTCCTTCGCGAAGTCTTCTCCAGAATCGCTGTCCGCCTTCTATAGCAAGATGTAAACATAGCATATCAGTAAAACGTGGAGAAACCGCACCTTGGCCTTGGCCTTCGCTGGAGCCCGCTTTTTGGCAGGAGCTTTCTTTTCCTTGGGTTCAGCGGCCTTCTTTGTGGGGGCGCGCTTCTTCGGAGCGGGTTTCTCCTCCGCCTCACTTTCACCGTCGTCATCCTGTTCAACTTTCTGTACAAAACCGGTCAGTGTTTCTCCACCGGGCAAACGGAGAATCGAACCTTGGGAGCACGGGGTTTACGCGCAGCAGCTTTCTTGGGCTTTTCTTGCTCATCGCCGGACTCAGCCGCCTTTTCCTAGAAATACTTCTGTATGATAATCGCAACCGTGCACCTAGAGAGACGGTACCTTTGGCTTTCTTGTGCGCTTCGGTTTTTCTTTAGGTTCCTCGTCAGCATCTGCTGCTGCTGCTGCCGCTTTCTTTGCGGGAGCCCTCTTCTTCTTCGGCTTGTCCTCGTCATCTTCGGCTTCAGGCTTCCTGGCGGTGTCTGGGATGTCCTCGTCCGCAACATGGCCATCCTCCCAAGCCTTGTTGACTTTGGCTTGGTCTTCGGGCGACAAAGCTTCGTAGCCATCAATCTCAGGAGCTTCCTGGAGGCTCTTCTTGATATTCTCTATGATCCTTGCCGTCACGCACCCCCAGTGTCTCCATGCGCTAGAGGGGAAGGTGTGTTAGTTGTATGGAAGCATATATATGACAGACGCGCTCACAAGGATGTGTTTTCCTTGAAAATCAACAACAGAGCCGAACCGAAGTTCGCCTTTGGTAATTGGTGTTCCTGCGCGTCTCGATGAGCAGGGATTTTTATGGTGAAGGTCATTTTGAGGTCATTGAACCTCACCTTGACACGGTTTGCCACCTAAAACAACCCGCGGTTCAGATACAGCGACCAACACATAATCAACAACGTACCTTTGCATTTCGCGCGCGCTGAAGTCGCATACTCGAGTCTGTATCCCTTCGCTTTTTCAGCCATTGCAGCGGGTTGTTCTTTCAACGAAAGCTGCGCAAAAGACGGAAATGATAAGAAGGAAAGTTGAACTTCCGAAAGACGACTTCTCAGGTGATTGTAAAAAGAAGATTAAAAAACAGCCGACTGCACAGGGCTGGACAATGGGTCCGATGGGGTCAGTGCACAAGGAAGTGGCTGGCAGAAGGAAAGGGGAAACGCGTAAATTCAAACTTGGAGCAAATGTCTCAACTGGCTATATAGTAGGTTGCGGGCGCTTAAATGAAGCATGGCCACAGCCAGTCTGGTCCGTGGCTGTCTTTCCGAATCGCCAATGTTCCGCAAGCACAATGACCAGGAAATTTACGTGGATCTTTCATCGGCCCTGCGCGACCGCCAGGATTGGGCCATGGGTGCTCTGCGCACCTTCCAGTACCTGTCAGATATCACCAGCTTCGCATACGAGCCAGTATCAGGCCTCCTAGCTGTCGGTGAGCCCTTTGAAATATTTGTGGACCTGCACACGACTGCGGAAATGTACAAGGCACAAGCGGCGGTGTGGTCTCTATCTTTGGCTCACCAGGAGTACAATGCCAGGTCTCCCTGAGGGAGCCCGTGGCCGTGAGGTTCCTTCAATTCGCAGTGTCAATACAGCGTTTGGTCTGCCTTGGTAAGAGAAATCATCTCACTCTTCTCGAGCACAATCTTATACGTGGCCCGGAAAGATGGGAGCAACCAGCTGCACGTCTGGGACCTTGAGGAGCTCTCGCAGAACAAGCCAAAATATCTTATCACCGCTAAATTCGACGAAGCATCGTAGGGACCGATCTAATGTCAAGGAAGGGGCCTTTGCTGACAATGATACTTGCAGTGCTCTTACTGTATCATCCAGTCACTCTCACGTTTGTGGTCCTACAGATGGTCACCTTCTCGCCTCTTAGACGAGACATGTTCAGGCTTTCATTACTCTGGCCTCTGGTGTCGTCCGGACCTATGATTTGCTCTGCCTGCGAAAATCTCCGTATAGCATGCCTAACATGTGGGCCCTATATGAAGAGAAGATCATTGCCAGTGGAATGCCGGACATGCTGAATCCAGATGGGTGCGAGTTGTGAAGCTTGCCTGTAGTGCTTAGTCTTATATTTGCTTGGTCCATTTCAGTTCATTTGGCCTAGATGCAGTTACACATCCGCGTAACCTGAACCTCATTTTCGTGGTGTATGCAGGTAGGTCTCATTTCGCTCTATTCCGATCTCACTCGACGGTATGCACCCTCCTTAGGTGGCATCATACTCTCCGACCTCGTAAGTGACTTGTTACAGGCCATAAATTGAGGCATTAAACCATTCTGTAGACTGAACGCAATACGCTGCGGGCGTACGAGTTGGTCCTTCCTCCTGGTGCCCCAGGAGGTGCAGGATATAGAAGCAAGGTCTTATTACCATTCAAGCTTGATGGACCGCATTGACCTCCTTGTTTCCAGGAACTATTGATCCACCGTCGACCGTCCACCACATGTATGGCCTTCCATCCCTCTGGGCATTTCTTCGCTGCTGGGTACTCCGATGGTTCAATTGCCTTCTGGGCCGTAGAGGATGAAGACCAACCTCTTATGGTCAGAACCCTCGATGCCGTAGATGTCAACATCATAGACCCCGAAAAGATCGACAAGTATCTACCACAAGATGGCCGCCCGGTTCCTGGTGGCACCCCAGACGATGTTAGGGAACCCATAATCAAACTGTCATGGAGCGGGCTTTCCAACTCGACAGACCCGCGTGGTGGCGACACGGTGTTGACCATCCTTGGCGGCACAAAGATAGGCGACGAAATGGGTCTTGCAGTCCATTCCTTACCGCCATTCAATCCTCCGGAACCACCCACTCCTCCTGCGGCAAATAGACCACATGAGCTACCAACCTTCGTCCGGAACGCCATGCGGGAATCTGTCGTCGCGAATAATGCCCATTTCTACCCAACGGATAGCATCGTGCAGGACTATTTGCTCATACCTCGCGATAATCCTCACTTCGGTGGCACCTTTGACCCAACAGCCATCATACTTCTGTGTGAAGGTCCGGGAGACACTCGTGTTGTGGAAGCCCGACAATTTCCTCCTCCTGTATTCTCCTCGGCAACGGATACACCCAAACCGGTCAGCAACCCAGAGCTGGGAGCTGAGGATGCTCAGGACGATCTACTTGATGAATTAGCCCAAACCTTGAAGGCAATGGAGCTGGATAGTGGCCCCATGCACCTTACTTTGCCAGTTTCTTTGGGGGATGGTCGGAGTCTTGTGGATGGACACCTACTGACGCTTAGTCGCGATGCACACGAATCGCTGCTAGCTAATGGAAGTTTACGGCAGACGAAATTACCTTTGAAAGGAGGCACTGCTTGGGCTGAAGAAACCCATGCCACCGAACTAAGGCATGCGAAGGTTGGTACATTCTGCGTCACTAGTTCACAGTAGCGCGGGCTAACATGTCGCCAAAACATAGTATCAAGCTCGTCGGGTATTGATAACCCAGCATATAGACCTCACAGTTCAATTCGAGAACTTCAGTTCCCAACTGCTGATGGGTACACAAACAGGAGGTTGTGTAGAGCATGACTTCCCTGAGTCCCTCCCTCACCTCAAAATCAACCTCAATACCGTCATTGTGGACCCGGCTGTTGCTTCCCGGTCCAAATTCGCGTCGCCCCCGCGTATCGACTCGATTTACCTTACCTCTGAATCGCTTGAGTGTCTCGTCACCTTGCACTCGGGTGAACTATTCGTATACAAGCCTAAACCGGACGAATTCGAATTCGAGAAAACCCCTACTTAGGGAAGCAAAGGACGAAGAAATAGTGATCCTCTCGCACATCTCGACGGGAACTTCAGCAAAATATGCGCCGAACTTCATGCTTAGCCCAGGGAGAGGTCTTTTGACGGCGTACGCTATTTGTGACATAGGTAATACGACTGCACAAACTCAGATATACCAATGCTGAGCTTGCGACACTAGGTTTTGTTGCTTCTGCTTACGCCGACGGATCATTGTATATCGTTGACATGCGTGGTCCGACCGTCATCCTTCGGCATGACCCCGCCCGGAAGTCCAAATCCCGCCATTCAATCGCATCGGCATTGTCTCGGCACTCCGCTTCAACCTATCCTGTAGATTCATTGACATGGTCAATCTGCACATTGAGCACAGGCGCTTCGATGGGTCTACGACTCATCGCTGTCCGCACCAACGGCGTGACCGAGGTTTTCTCTCTCGAGCGTTCGGAGGTTGGGGCTTGGGAATGCGATCGCCTAGACCCCATCACCTTCGAGTCCGTCGAAAATCCTCTTCCGAGAGGCAACTTCGTTATTGACGGCAAGTACGGTGCTATCGTCGGCGCGACTCCAGCCCTACTTGCAGCGACTTTCGATGCCGTCGCTGCTTCGCGCTGTGTATGGGTGATATGTGGCGCGAAGAGTGCGAAGTGCTTCACGGAGGTAACGGGCGAACAAGTTGGAAAGGCTCGCTGGAATGCGAAGACGGGTTCTATCACCAGTGTCCAACTCGTTGATAAGAATGGTACGTTCTTCGTCCACATCAGTTCGAAGTCAGTGAATCGATGTCCGGCGCCATAGGATCACACGCATTGGTGACTATGTCTGGAAGTAACACCGTATCAGTCTATTCGGTTCCGGAGCTAGAACTCTTGCACACCATACTTTTGCCAGCGATGAGATTCTCGTAAGTGCTTTAACCCTATTCTTACATTAATTGCAATTAAACTTCTAATTAAACACCCCTTTCCTCCAGCGCAATCACCATGGACGACACCGGCGATTTCATACAATGGCAACGGCACGCCAAAGCACCCTTGATCGTCAGTGCTACGTATGGCACCCTATTCAACTTCCGTCGCACACCGGGTTATCCCCTCATTGAATTGGCCTCAACGAAAGGAGTTATCCCGCCCACACCGCAACCGGTGTCAATGGGCCCCCCTTCGCTATTGAGCGGGTGGTTCTCCTTTGGTGGAGGTACATCGGGCGATCAAATCGATTTACTACGTTCGTGTTTCATTCTTATTTCATTTGGAAGATGGCGGTACTTATCTTATTATGACATGCGTAGTGGGCGGCCCCGATAGACCAATTCCCCAGCCGAAACCTCGTGACGTTGCGCAAGAAGGAACGTCCTCAGGTTTCAACGCTTCGGCAATTACAGCCTCTGTGGCGGGTACTCAAGCTGGCATATACACTCGATTACAATCGGCTCTTAATGAACGCGGGTGGGTCGTCATCAGGGCTTCGTTAGAGCGCCTACTAAGGGCATTGTTTTCAGACAAATGCTCGACGGTTTACAGGATCGCTTCAATGATCTGGAGGAGGGGAGTAGAAACATGGTAACACACGTACGCAATCCACCGTTTCTATACAAACCTTATACTCAGAAGCGCTATTCATTTAGGCTAAGCGATTGGCCGCCGAGCAAACGGCGAAGAGGTGGTTGATGTTTTGAGTTGGCTTTGGCATGAACATTCTAATTGGGCAAAGTTTCTTTTATCATGTTTCTTAGCTGAATATCGTGATGTGTTTGTCAGGAATGATCCAGCTGAAATGTGTATATGGTTCAGACACTTCATTCCGTTTTATCCTTTCCAACGGCGACGTGAGTAAGAGTTGCTGTCAACTTCTTACGTTGCTCGTTGAGCATTCCAAAGAAACCGTCCTCGGAAGACACACTCTTCTCGTGGTTCCATTCCTCGGTGTGGTGCAAGATCTGGTGTTTGTCATTTGTCGTGATGGTCAAGAGCGAGTTCAATGTCTGGAAGTGGATTGAGTATAGTCTGCAAGAACGGCGATGACGGGGCGTAAGTACCTTTGTTGGCTCTTTGCTTGAGTCACGATAGTATGATACGTCTTGGTCAATGAGAATAATACTGGCGGGCACAGATGCTGGATTCTCTAATACACGAAATTTCGGAATCTCAGCTTTCTCAAAAATCTGCACAATCTGAATGAGCAGAGGAGGGGATGAGCTGCTGCGAAGTACCTTTGCGAGTCCGACAAATTGAGCGCGGATGGATTCCCTTCCATTGGCAATTCCGATAGGATCGTGAAACATGGAGTCATTTACATATACGTCAAATGTGGTCTGACAAGATCTCAGTTTCGAGAAGGAGTGGTTCTAAACGAGAACTACCTCGGTTGGCGAACAGGAGTACATTTCTTTGATCGACTGAATAATCGCCGATTCGTGAGGCTGAGCTTGCCTCTCTGGTAAACCTTTTGTTTCGAACGGCATCAAGCCTGATGCGTTTATACGAGGTTCGCTGGGCGCCATGATGAGGAATACGCGGAAGAGGCAGTAAAAGGAGATGAGATAGATTCCTAGAGTGGTGTAGGAGATTCTGCGTGGGGACATGGAAGTTAGGAAGAAAGTGTGTTTAGGCTGGGACCCCTTTATACAGTTTCTGCAGCAGGTCGGGCAGGAGATTCTGACGGAACGACGTCATCCGCGCGCAGGATCGTGTATTGACGTCCGTTTTGGCGGATTGCAGACTTGGAGGGAACTCGAGAACGTGGAAGCCACTTAAAATAGACCGGCAATTCCCGACATACACCGTTACCGGCCATTCTGGACTCGACTACGCACGACGCCCTTCACTGTTGACCACGATGACCTCCAACTACGAATCGCTGCACAGACAATGCAGGACATTGGAGTCACTCTTTGACTCGAAACTGACCTCGTACTCGCGATTGGCGTCGACTATTTCGAGGACGCATGACGACGTGGAGGCGGAGGGATCCAGGGACAGGTGGAAGGACGTCGAAATGGAATTGGACGAGTTGCTGGCCAAGGTGCGTGCATCTTAGCCGCGATATTGCTGTATGATGATACTTACCGAAACTATGTAGCTCGAGGAAACGAATGAACAGCTGGCGTCGTTGTCAAATAACGCGGAGGTACCGCTTTCCCAGTCAATGATGCGTGCAATACAGCGGCACAGAGACGTCTTCCAGGATCAGTCACGCGAGTTTCGACGGACAAAGGTATTATCCGTCTCCTTGTAGCCGACCTGTGTTGTTGACCTTCGGAGCAGACGAATGTCCAGCATGCCTTGGATCAAGCGAACCTTCTCAGCGGTGTCAGGAACGATATAGAGTATGTTTAGATCCCTTGGCTATGCATGTCTGTTCTCATTATGTTCATTGTGTTATACGATATACAGTGCGTACAAATCGTCAGCTGCGGACGCCCTATTGGCAGAGCGCGGCCGAATAGACAGTTCGCATCAAATGACGGACGACATGATTCAGTGCGCACCTCTTTGTTGTTCGTTGGCCTGCGTGCTAACGTACCTTTCATAATAATAGACAAGCCTATGAAACGCGGGCAGAGTTCTCCAGCCAACGTTCGTCATTGGCCGGTATTAATACGCGAATGATGGGGGTGATAAGTGCGTCGTCTCCTGTTGCTATATTATTATAAACGAGTGCTGAGGTCGATTCCAGATACGATGCCCGGGATTAATAACCTCCTGTCCATGATCAAGACGCGCCGGCGGAGAGATTCAATTATAATGGGACTTGTTATCGGTATCTGCTTGATTCTATTCTTCACATACATGTGGCGGTAGCTACTTTTGCTTTCACGCGTAATTTATTCATGCATCGTCCCCTCTGATGAGGGCCCCATCCAGGCATCTCCAGATTATGATGTTCCACTTGATGTTGCTGCGCTCCTTTTTTTAGTAGGTGGTGTATGCTGACCTTGCTTGAACAGCTGGAACGACCTTTCCAGTCTCCTTACCACACCCCAGTCCTCTTCTGGAATATCTCCCTCTACCCATTCGTCTTCAACAACCCACCCTTTAACATCAGCGATGGTTTTTACCATTTCCCAAGTCCGTTCGGCGCAACCGCGAATATCGTTGAAGTCGGACTCCACTAGCAGGCGGTTCGGCGAACATACGGCTATCAGCTCTCTATGATTTGGAGATTTCTCGTTGATGGTCGTCGAGAGCGACAAGAAGATGTTACAGTGTCTTCTCTGCATGCACACGGATGGAGTGGTTGCGCCAGCAGAAGATAGATTTTTATATATCAATAGTGATTAAGGATAACTTATGATAAATGACTGATACCTTACCTGCACGTTTGTCCAAGTTTGTGGACTGAATCCACAGCTGTGCATGTCGGCGCTGATTCTGTACCAACGATCACCATGCTTTTCCACCATGCGGTCTATCAAGTCTAGGGTGGCCTTCTGGGCTTTGACGCTGTGGAAACTGATGTTCCTCCCCAGATCGACGGCGACTTGCAACTGTGCCTCGACGATAGATAGCTGATGTTCCAGAGGAACGGTGAAGGGAGTCAGCTTCCGGGGTGATACATCGAAGTCGATGGGGATTCGGAATGAACGGTCGATGCCCACTTCGCCTAGCATGGCGTTGGGGAAGTCTGTGAGGTTTTGTTTGAGCTCGGCAAGGACATCGGTCAGAAGAATGGGGTCTGGAAGAGACTCGAGCAACTCGTTGAAGAGGTTCTCGTGGTCAGGTTTGATGGGAGACTTGAGGAAGATGCTACTATAGTGGTCTCGTTTGCTTATTACTGGCTCTGTCGCAATCTGATGAGAGAACCACGGATGATATCCTGAGGAGAAGACAACATGCGGGGAAGTTTGCGTATATTGACGGTGCGTCAAGTTGGCATTCGCATTTGACGAAATTCGTTATTCATGATCGGATAGTCAACAACGTCGAAGTCACGTCGGGGAACCGAAATCGGAGACACAGCAGCATTCATTCCAGCACAATCCACATGAATCTTCGAGCAATGGAGATGATACAGTCCACAACTGACCGAAGCCCGGAATGACCTTATCTGCGTGCGCCTGTGCGAGTGCACGCACGCGGGGCTGATCTGATTTCCGAGAGGCCATCGGACAGATGGTGATGTGTAGGCGGTGCATGGAATCAGGAGAAAGCGTCGCTGGGGAATCGGTTGGGTGACAGTGGACGTCGGCGACATGGCGAAGGACAGCGTCACAGGCGGCAACGAGCTCTCCGCCGTCGCGCGTCGTCGCTGCGGCGGGATTGTCCGTCACTGTCATCGTTGCTGCCGATGATGGGAACTGGGAACAAGGAAGTAAACGCGTGCAGGTAACGCGTGACCTCCGTGATACGTGACGCCTGGGTACTTGTTGTCTCATGACTCTCTTTGCGTCGATCTGCAAAATATTCAACGCGCGGTCCTTACAGAGGAATATCCTGTCACAACGCAGCATGCGGGGACAAGTTACGCTCGACGCATCTCCTCCTGTCCACCGGGGCATGATGGAGCTCGAACGCGGTGCCTTTCAGAAATCGATACCTGTGCTCGCTGCCAAAGTTCCTCAAGCACAGACAGGGGTGGTCTTGAAGTCGGAAATAATGAAGAGGTACGCTGTTTTATGCCTTTAACTCATTTGCGATGGAAAATAACAGGAATTTTCAAGATCTTTGATGAATCTCCCGAAGGTTCGGACTGTGGTGAATGACCCGTCCAATTCTTCAGGCGATCGATTGGTGCTCTTACGCGTCTCTGAAGAAGGTGCGTTCATGCAAGGCCGCCGCAACAGCTCTGAAACGAACTTAGGTGCAAGGAAGCGGACCTGCCTGAGCCAGCCCACCAATTCATCAAGGAACGGTCCTTCAGCTTGGTTCCTCATACACTCAAATTGGATTATGATTATTGGACAGCTGGCGAGTATTCTGTAAGACAGTGGGCTCTGGTCGCTAACGCTTTGCGTCAGACGAAATACTACAAGCAGTGCTCCCTGAAGAGCTGTGTGACGGGTCTCCTTCCGGTTTCGCTATGACCGGCCATATTGCCCACATGAACCTAAACGCCGAGTATCTACCATATAAGAGCCTTATTGGCCAAGTCATTCTGGATGTACGTAACTGTGACATAGAGATCAGCGAGGGGTTTGCTCATCATGTTCCAGAAAAACAAGCGAATCACGACCGTCGTCAACAAGCTTGATAATATCGATACGCAGTTCCGCTTCTTTAAGATGGAGCTGATTGCAGGAGAGCCCAATTATATTGTGGAACATGTAAGTTGCCCGCCTCTTCTCGGTGCCCGTGTGGTCTGATGTTCCATCAGCACGAATCGGACTGTCAGTTTACCTTTGACTTTACGCAAGTGTATTGGAATTCCCGGCTACATACAGAACATGATCGGCTTGTGCAGCTTTTTCAGCCCAAAGATATTGTTGCGGATGTATTTGCAGGAGTCGGTCCTTTTGCCTTGCCCGCTGCCAAAAGAGGGTGTGGCGTCCTTGCCAACGATCTTAACCCAAATAGCGCAAAATACTTGGCCAAGAACGTGGAAGATAACCGAGTAAGTCACACCACAAACGTTATCTTGCATCACCTTTTCTCAGATCTTCTCCATCCAGGTGAAGAACCTTGTGCGCGTCTCTTGCGAGGATGGTCGAGACTTCATATCCCATGTTGCGCGGCAGCTGTACGACAACCCCTTCCCGCCATACACTGGGCCTAAGCCAAGTAGGGCACAAGAGAAAGAAGAACGGAGGCGCCGTCAAACTCAAACTCAAACTCACGATGCGACCCAACCGCCGTCAAGTGGCGATAGGGAGAAACCGTCAGAACCTCCCCGACGAATGATATCACATTATGTGATGAATTTGCCAGACTCAGCTATCCAGTTCCTTGACGCATTTCGGGGCATCCTCTCGTTTCTTTCAAGCGAACGGAATTTATGCGGTAACGGCGAGATAGAGCTGCCAATGATCCACTGTCACTGCTTTACACGCGAACTTGAAAGAGACAAAGCAGAGGCGGATATTCGTCGGGTGAGTAGCTATTTATCTCTACGTTCCTCGGCCGTATCTGACTGATCAATTGTGTACAGAGAGTCGAAGAGAAGTTGGGGCATGCTATCAGCGAAGACGTCTCCTTCCATCTAGTGCGTTCTGTGGCACCTAACAAAGAGATGTATTGTGTGAGCTTCGGGTTGCCCGCCGATGTAGCGTTTGCCGTATGATGACAATTTACTACTTACACTGTCTCATGCCGATGTTGAGTCGGAAGCATCCGGTCACCGAAGTATTACTATTTTCGGAGTACGCGTCTAACCCCGCAAAATTTTGCTCAAACTCCATCCCGGTCTCCTCCCTCCTACCTTATCACCCAGCGTGGGCTACACGAGTCCACCACCCTCCTTGGATATACCCCCTTCTCTCCTTTCTTACTCTCTACATAATACCACATAGACAATGACCGCCCCGGTTCTCCCCATTGTACATGGCGATTCCGACGAAACGACCACCTCGCGGACAGCGGCCGCTATTCAGTCCATGCGCACAGCGGTGGCGATCCCAGAGACCGAGCTGAAGCGGTGGAGGCGCATATTCGATGCGAATGCCAAAACGGTGAATGGTGAGAAGTAAGTCTCCCAGAACCTCAGTCACATGTACCGGAGACTGCTTCTAGGCTGCCTGAATTGAAGACTCACCGCTTGTTGTGTGGAAATATATAGGTTCTTGGACCAGGACAGCTTCGTCAATGCCATTGCACCCAAGAGCGACCTCACGAAAATCGGGCGAGCTCAGTTCGGGATACTGTTCCGTATTGCGGACACGGCCAGAAGGGGGGTAGTCTCTTGGGATGAGTTCACGGTGTTCGAAACGATGTTGAAGCGACCGGACGCCGATTATTGGATGGCATTTCAGTACTTTGATGTGTTCGTACAGCAAATATCTCTCAAATGCACAATTCTCATAACCAATGGTTTCTGCTTGAACAGCGACCATGACGGGTACATCACTTACGATGAATTCAAGAATGTCTTTTCTGCCAATATTGGCTCGGAAGCTATCCCCTTCGATTTTGACTGGTACGCCGACCCTTCGGGTCCAGAATGAAGTGGCTGACTCGGCCATAGCGATTGGGTGAAATTGTACCTCGGCAAGAAGAACGGCGCTCATGTTCTGGGCTGTACGTCCAGTCACTCACAAAAATGCCGCACGAAAGCTAACACACACGCGCTGTAGACAATGAATTCACGCAGCTCATGAAGGGCTTGCAAGGTGAACGTCTTCGACAGGCGTTCAAGTATCTAGATGCAGACCAAGATGGGTTTATCAAACCAGACCAATTTAAACGTATTATTTTGGTGCGTCCCCGCCTACCCCGCATTCCTCTCCACCCTTAAACGGCCCTTACAGGAAATTGCTGGCCACAAACTTTCCGATGCTGTCATAGAACGTTTACCTACCCTTTGCACTCTAAGCCCTGGACAGAAGATATCTTATTCAGAAGTAATTGCTTTCCATAATGTTATTAGAGGTGAGAGTTCTGTTGCCCCTGCCTTGCGCGTCGCGATCTAACCGGTATGCAACAGAGATGGACATGGTGGAGCGGTCGGCTTTCCGATTGTCTAACTCTGATTTCTCGACTCACATATATTCATAGCATCATCCGCGAAGCCACGGCCAAGAGTAGAGACGGACGTATAGATCAGTCCGACTTCCTTAACCACTCTGCTTCAAGCTCGCGTTATTCCCTATTTACCCCGATGGAGGCCTCCATCATCTTCCACTTCGCAGGACGGGGCGTTTCGCAACAGCGTCTTGCGCTCTTGGACTTTGCCCAACTACTGGATCCCCGATGGAGGGCACCACATGAAGAGTTCGAGACAAAGACCCCGCCCTCAACATCGTTCCTCGATTCTGCCTTGGCTTCGGCGTATAGTTTCGGACAAGGAGGTGATTGGTGCCCTTCCGCTGTTGGCGCTGGTTGTTAACCCACATCTTGTATAGGTATTGCTGGAGCGTTTGGTGCGACGATTGTGTATCCTATAGACATGGGTAGGTCCATCTGTTTTGCTATTTAATATACCAACTAACACGCGGGGTGCAGTCAAGGTATGTCACCATTTGTAGATGATGATCATATTTGCTGGACTAGAACGCCGATTTCCTAGACACGGTCAGTAACAATCGTCGACTCCGGTGATTAGCCTGATGGGATCACTACTCTAGGATGCAAAATCAGCGAAGCACTGTTGTCGGACAACTACTGTACAAGAATAGTATCGATTGCGCGAAGAAGATATTTCGCAATGAAGGTTTCCTAGGTTTCTATCGTGGACTGGGTCCCCAACTTATCGCAAGTGCACCTCCTGTTCGTCTCTACCCTGCACTAACATCTGTCTGTACAGGGTGTCGCCCCGGAAAAGGCTATCAAACTTACTGTCAATGATCTCATCCGAGCCCGAGCCATGGACCCTGAAACGGGGCGGATTAAGCTTGGGTGGGAGCTGTTTGCAGGAGGCATGGCTGGCGGGTGCCAAGTTGTGCGTATGCATATGCTTCGCAGGGGCCTGATGCTGATGGGATATTCTTAGGTCTTCACGAATCCGCTGGAAATCGTGTAAGATGAATTGACCATCTGACACAACCATCTGTAACTGATGCACGGCTGTAGAAAGATTCGCTTACAAGTCCAGGGTGAGGCTGCTAAAGCCGAAGGTATCGTACCGAGGGGCGCAGTCCACATTATTCGACAACTGGGTATCTTCGGGCTTTACAAGGGAGCGAGTGCCTGCTTGCTCCGAGACATACCATTCTCTGCGATATATTTCCCCGCGTACTGGCATTTGAAAAAGGATGTCTTCCAGGAAGGATACAACGGAAAGAAGCTATCCTTCGTGGAGACACTGGCATCGGCGGCCATTGCGTGCGTCGGTCTCCGATCTTCCGAATGAATTGCTGATTGACAGAGTATGTAGAGGAATGCCAGCCGCTTACCTTACTACCCCAGCAGGTAGGCATGTTTCAGTGATTTATAAATACATAGCATTCTGAGTGTGTTGATGATTTTTGTAGATGTCGTGAAGACTCGATTGCAGGTCGAAGCTCGCAAGGGTCAAGCGAATTATCAGGGTCTTCGAGACGCATTTGTCAGAATCTGTGAGTGGCTGGAAAGCTGTGTTTGGGACAAGACGTTTTATGTTGCTAAATCATACCCCCCCCCCCCCCCCCCCCGCGCGCGCCTCTGCACAGATCGAGAAGAGGGATTCCGGGCGTTGTTCAAGGGTGGCCCAGCGCGCGTCATCCGTAGCAGCCCCCAATTTGGATTTACCTTACTCGGCTACGAGGTATTGAAGGATGTGAGTGCTTCGCTTGAGCTTGTAATTAACCAAAAGCTGATTCGGTCGCCACCTCGTGGAGGTAATGCCGGTGAGCCATTTTCCGCCTGTGATATTTAGCACCGAAGATTGACAGGAACCTTAATAGTATCCATGGGCTGAGAAACCACTGCAAGTTCAGACTGCGCTAACGTCTCAGAAGGACGACATGTCGCGCATCCGGGCCCGGAATGCACTGAAGATACTGCTGGACGTGCACGGGGACTTTGGAAGGAGAGCAGCAGCGGCATCTGGGTCTATCAGCGCCGTATCAGGCCCTGTTTCGAAAGCACGGCAGGGGTAGCGTAGAAGAGCGCTGTGTTGGGAGTGAGAATGATAGATCAGTGATGTGGTTGGTAGAGTCTAGAAATACAAGCCAATCACCACATTTTGAGGCAGAACCAAAATAACGGACACACAACAGGAACAGAATGGACGAGCACGAGTTTGCCTGGAGACGCATCACACCGAGATGACCAGCGTGGGAGAATTGATGAGGGAGTGATGTGACAGGCCGTGGTTGTGAGGGACTCTCTTTCGCGATTGGATCATCACTTTCGCTGTGACACCCGTCCATCTCCTCAAATACCTGACATGCCGACCAATTACACTTCCTTCACCCTCTTCCCTTCCTTCGTTCACCTTTTCTTCGTTTTCTTCACCCCTTCCCTCTTTTTTTTTTTGGCGGTGAGGTATGTGCATCGAGGC
Source organism: Pleurotus eryngii var. eryngii (assembly GCA_029467805.1). Lineage (NCBI taxonomy): Eukaryota > Fungi > Basidiomycota > Agaricomycetes > Agaricales > Pleurotaceae > Pleurotus > Pleurotus eryngii. The sequence continues at coordinate 2,321,667 of SZVJ01000018.1, forward strand.
TTCTGCTCCTCCTCGTACTCACTCACAAGTTGCAGCGTTTGCGCCATCTTACAGGCCCGCCCTCCAATCCCTATTCTACTGCAAGCCAGTACAGCGTCGACCGCTACAGCCCCTTCGACTTCGCTTCGACCTTCGTATTAGCATCAACTCTTTGCACTGCAGCTGCACAGTCACTCTCTTTTCATCATGAAGTCAATATTTTTCGGTCTTTCCCTCGTTGGCGCGGCTGCGGCTCAGATGATAGTCAATGGTGTGTCCATGGTCTCGGTCGAGGCAAGCTCTTCTGCTGCCTCTGCTTCGGAACCGGTCGCCAGCGCCTCCGAGGTGGCTCCCACGGGCACCCCGGCATCAGGCCCTGCTGATGTTAACTACGGCGCTTCTGGTCCACCGGCCCCAACACCCGCACCCGCGGGCCCTCCTGCCCAAGATTTCTACCAGATCATGCCCTACTCGCAGTACCAGAGCGGAGGTTACAAGAACCTCGACTGTGGTTACGGTCACTCCAGGAATTCGCAGGGGTACTGTATGCCTGAGTCATGGGTACGCTTGCAATTTAGCCGATCTTTGATCTTTGATTCACGTATTTCCCTCAGTACCAACCATCAATCCAGGGATGTTATGCCACCATCATCATCAACAACGGGAACCAGTGGGGCCAGTACTGCAACAACTACGTCCACACCGTCACTGTCCACAACACCGTCACCGCGACTGCTACGGTCGTTAAAACCGAGACGAAAGTTGTTCCTACGACCGTCACGAAGTACCAAACGGAGACCCAGACCCGTGTGCAAACCGACACCCGCTCCGTCACCCAAGTTGTTACTTCGACTGAAGTTGTCCCCACAACGCGTGTTTGGGTCTCTACGGAGATCATCGACCGAACCAAGGTTCTCGAGCACACTTTGACCGCCACGGAGACCAAGACGCAAGTCAACGTCTACACTCAGACCGCCACCCGTACCGATACCGCGACTGAGACCCTCAAGGAGACTCAAACCGACTTCGTCACCAAAACCGAACTTAGGACAGTCGTTCAACCTACGACTTTCACCAGCGTATGGGTCAAAACCAAGGTTATCGACAACACCAAGACCTTATTGGAGACGCAAACGGCAACTGTAACGGACAAGATCACTTCCGTCGAGACGGCTACTAAGACCGACACCGTAACCGATTTCATGACCGTTACTCAAGTCAGCACCTACGTCAAGCCCACTACCTTCACATCCGTATGGGTCAAGACTGAGGTTAAGGACAACGTAAGCATCAGATTCCGCATCAGAAACGTGCGATAGGACTAACCCTCACCCGCAGACCAAGACTGTCTTGAACACTGTCACATCCACCATGGTTGAGGATCGTACGCTCTTGACCACTTTGATCTCCACCGCCACAGCTACCTCGACGGAAACCGCCACCGCTACCGAAACCGTCCTCCAGACCGCTCTTTCTGACTGCTTGGGCAGGTGCAAGTCCAGCTGGGGCTTGACACAAGGCAACAGCAACAGCTGGAACACGTACGCCTCCGCTCCCGCCCCAAGCTCTTCCTGGGCTGCACCGTCGGAGTCTGTCGCCACAGCCGCTGCTGAATCCACGGGTAGCTCTTGGAACTCGTACGGTTCCTCCGGCAGCTCTTACGGAAGCTCATCCGATAGCTCCTACGGCTCCTCTGGCAGCTCATACGGAAGCTCGTCAGGAAGCTCTTACGGTTCATCGGGAAGCTACTAAGCGTTCAACATTTCGGCTTAAATACCCTCACGCAGTCACGCATCCATTCACGTCGTTGCTTGTAGATATTCCCTTCGTTGCACATACACATTGATCTGATCACGGACAGAGAGGGACAGACCTTTTTATCTATTGTTTTCTTGCTGAATTATTCGCCGCTTCACTATATTCGTTGATGCCATTAATACGTTTTTCAAGCCTACCCACTTTTTTCCGCGACAGGTTCCTGGGTCGATTCCTGCTCGTTTCGCACATACACACCGTAGTTGGTCATTACAGTATTTTACTTTGGGCTTTGCGGTGAATGGAATGCTGCTAAAAAACGCCGACATGAGCACCATGTAATGGTAGCAATCATCTTATAGATTTTTCTTTCGCATCATCTTTGGCTTTTGTGACACCATCGTAGCTGGAAGTAAAAGTTAAATTCGGCGCTCCGCGATTCTCGTCCGCAGCAATTAACATGGACCTCTTTGGACCTGCACCTCCATCATTACATTTGCGAAATGCCTTTGGACAGCAAAGACTTTCCTGACCCCTCAAGTCTCCTGGAAAAAAATGGAGAAAGATTCCTCATATTCTACTCATCAATCGTCGACGGACAACTTTGGTGCCCGGTATGAATTTTGTAGCTTTCACACCGCATTTGATGATACTTTTGATACTTTGATGCTGGTAGGATTGCCGTGTGGTGGATGAGCTGATCAAGACAACCTTCTTGTCAGAGGATGCCCCTCATGGCATTGTCATCTACGTCGGAGATAGAGCAACGTATGTCGCATCTCATCAATACCATCAGTTTGCCGTGGATGTAACGAAAACGAACCGCTTTTTCTGTGCATACAGCTGGAAGAATTCGGGCAACAAGTATCACGGTGCTCCATTCAATGTCACGTCTATCCCCACCATCATCAAAGTGGTCGATGTATGTAGTTTTCTCATCATTACTTCACAGGTGACCTCAGTGGCGTGGCTAAACGCATCTTTGCAGTCGAAGGAGGTAGCCCGGTTGGTGGACCCAAACATTACGGCACAGAGCCTACCTGCCTTTGTTCAGCAAAAGGATTAGTATATGCGTGTCAGACGAGCTGATAGGAGGCAAACTCAATTCAATGAGCCTCAGTGCCACTTAAAGGGCTGTGCCAACGCCGGGCTAGCCTCATTCACAGAACGACCCTGCCCTTTTGCAGCCTCATATCACGACGTACGAGCTCAACATCCCGCAAAGCCTATATGTGATACGATGACTCTTGGGATGGAGCGTATCAGTGATCGAGTCCATGACCGGTATCCTGCGACTGCGGGAATCAATGGAGAGTAAAATGGACTATTCTATCGTTGCTGAAAACTGATCCGTCGCCCCGGTTGTCGTCGACCAACAGATCAGCCCAAAGCTGCCTGAATATGACTACAGCGGGAACGACCCTGATCATCCTGTGTAGCTCTTTACCGATAACTCCTTTCCTCTATGCGGGTTGAACTGAACCCTGCTGAACCGCTAGTTTCGAACCGCAACATGACAGAGTCGAGCCCACATTCCTAATTTAGTGGCTGATAGTTGCCCGACAGGTGACGGTATTGGTCAAGCATGCATTCCGCTCAGATCTGATCTAGTCGATCAATTTCGGCCTGTGTGTATGCCCATTTCATTTTTGCTCTTACCTCGGATATTGCAAGCAACGAATCGAATGTTTCACCACTGACTCGATCCGGAATCTTGCAGGATTTCAACCGTCTCCCATTATCTTGTGACCATTTATAAAGCATGGAATCATCTATTATTCCAGGCTCTGCAATGTCTACTTCAACCTCTGGCTCCCACTCTCATGCTTCTGTACCGACCAATGACTCGAGGTCAGTCTCCATACGCCACCACGACAACCCAAGCGACTTCCTTTTTGCTGTGTCACCTTCACTCACTCTCCAAAACGAAACCTCCGCCGTCGTCATCTTAGCCCACGCTCAGAAACGTATCGCCGGTCCAAAACCCCGAGACTTTTGGTTAACGGTTTGGTCGACGTCCTCAACAACGTCGCGGAGTGCCCTCGAGCTGATCCTGATGTGCGGCAGCTGGCTTCTGGGAGATTATCCCATTTTCATTTGGGCTCCTCCAAAAGCAGAGCGCAGGAGCGATGCAACATCCAGCCTTGTCGAGTTCCTGAGGAAGCGTGTACCAGACAAGCGCGTGTTCTCTGTTTTCGGCCCTACGGATATCACCCAAGTGTTCTCCAGCGAGTGGTCCAAGGTCACCGGCGTACCGATCCTCCGAGAACCCTACTATGATGCGTATCTTGCGCGATGCACGAAAAACACCTTGCGTCAAGGAACATCCACAATGCCGTTGCCACAAGGGCACAAGACGAGAGTAGCCACGACGGGAGACTTGAACGACGTTGCGGAGCTTTGCAAGCAGTTTGCTGATGATGAGTCGGTCAGTAACGATATCCACCCATCCAATGGTAAACTCTCCTCACCGAAATTCTCAGGCTCCCTATAATTTCAGCGCAGAAGACTCAAGATTGGAAGCTCAAGAGCTCATCAGGGCTCAGCAGGTTTGGGTTTACGAGGCTTCCAGCGGGGTGATCGCATGCATCTGTGCCGCAGCTCGTCATTCTCAGCGCGCATCCGTCATCAGCAAAGTTTACACTTCGAAGGCGTTTAGAAGAAAGGGCTTCGCAGAGCGCCTGGTGCGACATGTGGTCCAGCAGTAAGTTGATCGGTTAATCCCGTATATATCTTTCAGTCTGATCGGTGACGCTTATAGTTTATTTTCGAATCGCAGGGAGAGCGTCGTGTTGTACGTCGGCAAGAACAATCCTGCGAGGCGCGTCTACGATAGAGTGGGATTTTCCGGCATCGGAGATCAAGCAAATAGCAGCGACGATCACGAGGATTGGCTAGAGGTTGGATTCAACGTAGCCATCACAGGGCGTTGGTGATGTTTCAAAAGGCATCAATGAAGGCGCACTGGTGTAGGGATTGGACATTGTCCAATCCTTGATTCACGGTATTTCGTACGTATTTCATCGTTTCGCTTACTGCTTGTTTCGGTCCGCACTCGAACACGAGTTGCTGCGCCGCCACATTATTTCTTAGGTATTATCTTAGTTACTTGCACACACAGAATCAGCGTGTCTACTTACATATACCATATAGTATATATATATATATATAGTACCTACAAAGCTACCTATGAACAAAAGCTAGTTTTCCCCTCCTTATTTGTGTTGCGAGTCCAGCAGTGCTCACGCGGCGCCTCCTGCTTCCGTCCTCCGTTCTGTTCGTCACGTGGCATTCGGATTGCGTTCATTCATTCCTTCCTACTTCGTCTTTTGGTGGGAACACACCATTCCCAGTCCTCGCATTCACACGGCGAATACTACTTCGCGCCTACACTGGTACCATGCGCGATGCCGGCATTGTCTACATCTAATTTAGACATCAGTAACCTAACAAGTACTTATACGTCTCTAATACGAACTAGAGGTTCCGTGAGAAGTCACCGCTCTTTCCACCTGACTTTTTTGTTACGATGATCTCGCCAATCTCCATTTCTTTACCTGCTACGGCCTTCAGCATATCCCACACCGTCAAAAGTCCTACAGAGACGGCCATCAGTGCCTCCATTTCGACTCCGGTCTTCCCTTCACAAGATACAGTTGCAGTACATAGCACGCTGTGCCGATGTGGCTGGCGATGAGGTCGGGATATGTCTCCATCATTATTACGCGCTTGTTCGGGTGGCTGGGGCAACAACGCCACTGATATATGAGAAAGTGGCAGCGGATGGCAGAGTGGGATTAGGTCGGGCGTTTTCTTGCACCCCATGATGGCTGCCAGCTGTGCGACCGTCAGGGCGTCGCCTTTGCTCCTTGCCTTCAAATAATTAGGGGGATTAGTTCCGTTATCGTCTTGCCGAGTAGTAGTGATGAGGTCGTAAGCGAGTGGCGGAATGTATATCCGGCCTATTGCGGTAGCTTCACGGCGAGAGGGTTCCTTACTGTGTACATCAACCATGGATGGTCTTCCCTTGTCATCTAGATGTGTCAGTTTGGCACAAGTACCAAAATATCGCAACTGGGAAGCCACTGGGCGTCGCAGACTAGTCCTTACATGTCGGCGGGGGTGCATCGCGATGGAACCTATAGGAATGGCGAGTAGATATGAACAAATATACAACAATCATGATGTACGAAGTACTCAACCCCCTATGAGAATCATTGGCCGGTTGGTCAAAACATCTATGTCCTCCATTCCCGCATGCTTCTCCTGTTTGTTGAATACCGCTCGGCCGATAGTTTCTAGAAGGTCGTCGTCCGAGGCGCCGTTACGCATTTGATCTCTCAAGGATACCTCCTTTGCATCAAAGAGGCAGACCTATGGGCGGCGGGAAGCACGGATTAGCTCGGCCATTAGGAACGAACAACGCGACTTACCTTGATCTGACCATCCGCGGTGATGCGGAGGCGGTTGCAGCTAGCACAGAAATGATCGGACATACTGCTGATGAAGCCGAAGCTGCCTTTGTGCCCCGGGATTTTCCATGAGCGGGCTGTATCGTTCAGCTCATCGGGGGCTCGTACGAGATCAGGATATCGTCGTATTATTCGCGATAGAAGTTCCGACGACGGTACCATTTTCGACTTATCCCATTTATTCCCTGGAACGCATATCTTTGGTTAGAACCACAGTACGGTACAGGTGATTGAAACATACCCGCAAAGGGCATAAATTCGATGAATCGGACGGACAAATCATTATCCTTGGTCAATGCCACGAAATCCAAGACTTCAGCGTCGTTGAGTCCTTTAATTATCACAGCGTTTAACTTGACCGACAGCGGTGAAGATGATTTCAACGCCATGTCCAGTGTTCGCAGCACGGCTGCATGTCCCCTTCGTCTTGTCATAAGTTCGAACTTGAGAGGGTCAAGAGTATCCAAACTAATCAAGGATTAAATTATCGGAAATTCGTAATGAGCGCAGAGCGCCGAACCTTATATTGAGATGCGTTAATCCGTGTTGAACGAACTGTTCAAGTTGCCTATGGAGCACAATCCCATTCGAGGTCAAGGCTATCGATCTGAGGCCATGTGGTCGTAATTGATTCAGTTCCCCTGAAAACGTATGGGCCGGGTCTGTCATTGCCTAGATTGACTTGAAAGATCCTCACGTATAATGTCAGAAATCCCTTTCCTAATAGTAGGTTCCCCACCGGTCAAGCGTATCTTGGCAACCCCGCTTTTCACAAATAGCCTGGCTAGTCGGACCACTTCGTCATTTGTTAAAATGTGGCCGGATGGTGACAATTCCACGCCTTCTTCAGGCATGCAGTAAAAACCTTCAATGGGTTACATTACGGCGCCATATGGAAATAAATACGGACCCACATCGCAAATTACAGCGTTCGGTCAAAGAAATCCGCAGGTAGTCGTGTTCCCGCTCAAACCTGTCTACCAGAGCTGGAGCAACACCCTTCTCGGCGTCAATCTGAGCGATCTTCGCCTGGAATTCCATGCGTAAGAGGTTCTGCCACAAGAGACACTATGTATACCTTGATTTGGGCTGCAGAATGATAACGTGAGGGCGTTCTGGACACCCTGCGGGCGATATTGCCCAATTCCAAGGCGAACCTTGGATGTCGGATCATCATGGTGGTAGAGAAGCAAGAGCTGTCAGGTCAAACGAGTTCGATCCTTCACACGGGGATAGAAAACATGGGCATTGGGAGTTCCTCCTCTGAGCGGCGTGAGCTGAGCCAAACCAGGCATGCGTGCACCAACCGACCAAGTGGAGTTTCTGAGGAAGCGAGTTTGTCACACGATTGTCACGCTTACGCGTGCTGTCACGATCAAGTACTGTATCTTGCTTCAGCACTGACGCGTACAACATCGCCTTCGAGTGAACTACAACCAGCGCAGCATCCGCAATGGTGAGCAGAACGACTTTTGGTGCGCAATTAGACGATTCTGAAGCCCTGTAATCAGTCGATTATGGAATACAAACGGTGGCTCCGTTATAGCCATGGTCGGAAAGGAATGCGTTGCTATCGCATCTGACCTGCGTCTTGGGAATCAGGCTTTGGGCATCTCGTCGAATTTCCAAAAGGCAATCATTCTACTTGACTGGCTATTTCGCTGCTGACTTTTCTGCCAGATATTCCCTGTCACAGATCGTATCTACCTCGGGCTTCCAGGACTGGCCACCGATGTAACGACATTGTGAGTCCGGTACATATGATCGTACTCGAACGAACTCATTGAACGGGTTCCCAGACAAGAATTATTTCGGTTCAGAGTGAACATGTACACCATCAAGGAGGAACGGGAAATCCAGCCTGAAACGTTCGCGCATCTTGTCTCCTCGACCCTCTACGAGCGACGGTTCGGCCCGTACTTCATTGAACCAGTGATAGCCGGCCTATCCCAAACACCCTTAGGGGGCTTCAAGCCATTCATTGCTGCTACAGATCTCATCGGATGCCTCAACTTTGCCAAGGACTTTGTGGTAGCGGGGACGGCTAGTTCAAAATTGTTTGGTGTTGCCGAAGGACTATGGGAGCCGGATTTGGAGCCGGAAGATCTCTTCGAGACGATTTCGCAGACTCTAATGAACGCGGTTGATCGCGATGCGTACTCTGGTTGGGGCTGCGTCGTGCACGTAATGTGAGTGTTTCCCTGGCTGATTTACTGGTGATCACTAAAATTGTGCTCAGTACCAAGGATAAGATAATAACTCGCACGCTTAAAGGAAGAATGGACTGATTTTGTATGAATGCTATGGCGCTATTCGCTCTTTTCTTGTACTTGTTTCCTTCCTGGTGTAGCGACCCGTCTGCACACCATCAACTTCACGCTGCGCCCGGAAGATCATCCCATCAATTCGAAATCGACCTTCTATTTCCGACTAGACTGTATGATGCATTGATGAGCAGCTTGAACACGGGCATGAGCTACCATGTCTTTATACATGTGCGGATGACGAATACGGCAACTTGAAGACTTCTCGTTCATGGCAAAAGGCAATCAACTGCCAGGCAACGCATTGGCAACGCATCGACCAGTTGCTGTTGCTGTTATGCTTCCCGTAGAGGTCGATGGCGGAGGTCGGGGACAATCCCGCCGTGTTTCACCTAAAATGTTTCCTGAGATGAGATCAACGCTCACCACTACGGAGCAACCAACCTTTCTAAGGCCACAGTGGTTGATCGGTGAACTATCTTAGAAAGTTGAGATTCCCAGCTTACGTCACTAAGCGCGCTCTGAAGCCGATCACGTTGGTCGCCTGGCAGGGAAGAGTCGGTCGTGCGCCTTCGTTCTGAACCACCACCTCCCCGTATACCCTCGAAATGTCTCTCCTCACTGCGCTCTCAAAATCAGCAGCTCAGAAGCAAGTCTTCCCAAACTTTACAAGAGCCATATCTGTGCAGGTGCCTTCCTCATCGAGCTCACCGGCGTTAGCACTTGACAGACAAAAGCTCCAGTCATTGCTGCATGGGTCCCCGGAGGCAAAGCGGGCCGGAGAGCTAGAGATTCTTCAGCACTCGCGACTCGTCGGAAGGGGGAAATACATACACTCCTTTGAAAGTGAGCACCCCGCCTCACGTTGCTAACGCGCTGTAATTGACGACGGCGAAGCCCATCGCGTCAAGCCGGATCGCGTAGAGGAATACAAGAAAGCGGCGTTAGTATCTCCTTGCCTCAATGTCCAGAGGGTACTAACACTTGAGTAGCGAGGCGTACTACACTGGCATCGTGGCCGATTCTCCACTCAAGGTTAAACTCACTGGCAGCTGGGAAACTGTCATCGGAGAACAGGACACATTCGTGCACATTCTAGAGTATGAACACTACGGTGGATACGACAAAGCGTATGAAGCCATACAGTCGGCAGACGTACGTGTCTGCTACGTTATCACCGATCCACCCCACTTCCCACTCAACCCCTCGGATTAGCACCACAAGGCATACCAGGCAATGCTCCCCCACCTTAACTCTCGTGCTTCCCAACTCACGCAAGAGTTCGCTTTCTTCCCCACAACTCCGCCCCAAGAGAAGGGTGGTGTCTTCGAACTGAGGTCATACCAGCTCAAACCCGGAACACTTTTGGAATGGGAGAACACATGGTGCGTCTACGAATGCTTCTATGCCCGCCGGCTTGGCTCAAACGTGTATTATCCTTAGGCGAAAGGGCATTGAGGCCAGAAAGAAGTTCGTGGCCCCGGTGGGAGCTTGGTTCTCCCAGGTCGGTCGTCTTCATCAAGTCCATCACATGTGGCAATATCCGTACGCGCACACAATGATGTACCACTCACGTCGCGGCTGACCTCCCACCTGCTAGTTCTCTCCAGAAGCGGAAGGAAATGCGTGAAGAGGCCTGGGAAATCGATGGCTGGGCCGATACAGTGTCCAAGGTGGGTCCCCTTTGATCGTGTGCTTCTACTATATTTACTGAACGTTCCGTAGACCGCACAACTTGCGAAGTTCATGGACTCGTTCATCCTCGTTCCCCTCAAATTCAGCCCGCTGAAATAGTATCGCGCCGTTAAAGTATCTAGATTATTTCAACTTTTGCCACGGGCTGAGGGTTGTGCACATGTGTTGGAGTTTGGGTAAAGAAGGGTAGTCGGCCATATTACCGAATGCTATTTAGCTACAGCACTCTACTTTCTGTCGTCATCTCATCTATGGTTATTGACACCACGTGATGCAATCTTTATATGTTCTCTGGCTGAGTTTGACGAGTGACTCCTAACACAGAAAACATCCATTCATGCTTCGCGATACAGACGGCTCAGACGACGAGGGTTATCAGGACCCCCAGCCAGGTTCCAAGAAACGCAGCAGTAGAGGTACCCCAATGTCCGACTTCTAGAGGCTCATTCTAACGGAATGCTTGCCCAACAGCTTGTGATCAATGCAGGAAAACAAAGAGCAAGTGCGAGCGACCTGACGGGGAGGCTCTACCATGCAAGAGTTGTCTTGCGGGCGGCACAGGTAATTGTCTGGCGAGTTCATGACGGTTGATTTGGGCTCACATCATTCCGTGAAGCCTGCACTTTCTTAGGTACTTTTTGCGCGGGCAACACTATTCGGTTGCTCAATTGTTGACAATATGCATTACTAGGTCCAAGTTACAAAAGAGGTCCTCCGAAGGGCTATATTCACGCTATCGAGCAGCGATGGCATCAAGTGGAATGTCTAATCGGCGCGCTGCTGCAATGCAACGACCCCCGAGTAAAAAGTGTGATACAAGACCTACGGAGGGATAACCTCGCCAGTGCAATTCTTGATAGAGTTGACTCAGGACCATACGTACGTTGGTTTTGCCTGCGCGAATTTTGATCTGTACCTCAACCGTTGATTTCGGACGTCAGGGGCCTTCTGGGAGACAGCATACGACGCAGAAGTCCACGAAGGAGGATTTCTTTGCTACGATTATGAAGAGCAGCCAGGGGTTGGGCGGGGATACTCCAAGGACACGGAGACAGTCGCGAGTGTCGAGGGAAATTGTGTCCTCTACACAAGGTAAGCAGGCATTTGCTTCCTGATTGATAGCTTCGGACCCTTAGGGTGCCCGCAGACCATGATCTTTCCGTTGTTCCGACGCTCGACTGGCAAGACAAACTTGCGTTGCGGTTAGGTTCAACACATTCTCATCTTCCCGATGCGTACGGCAGCCCTCTTTCCCGTGGTGCTTCTCTCGACACATACGGGGTTCCACATTCCCAACGCCGCCGCTTAGACGAGGGAACGTTAGATATTATGGCTCAGCAAGCGCAATCGCCAATGTCCACCCAAGAATCTAGTAAGTATCCTCTGTGCTAACCATTTCCGTTCCTACGACGTGACCTCCTTGCAGCCAGTAGCTATGAACCAACAGATGCTATGGGTCAACTCTCCCTTGATGAAGATCAGGAGGTTTGTTCCGGTTTATTGGTGCCTTCCTTATTTATTTATTTACACCATTTGCCAATAGCTTCGATATCACGGCAAAGCCAGTGGTCTCCACCTTTTGAGTCGGACCGATAGAACCGATAATAGAAATGAGGGGGGCATCTGGTTGGGGATTAGTTTTCTGTTTCGCCATCATATGACTAACTCAGAATCGTCAGGAAAATGCCCATGGCGCGAATGTGGCCTCCGTCCCAAAATGCGAACTTGTATTTTGGACACGAGGAGGACGTTGACGTTAGACTACCCCCGATCGAAGTCCAGGATCGGCTCATTGAGCTATACTTTACCTATATCCACCCCCTCTTCCCGGTTCTGCATCGAAAACGGTTTATGGAAGAGTATGAACTAAAGTAAGTCATCATTTCTACCGCTTATGTTTTTCCGTTTTCCGTTTTCCGTTCGCTGAACGAGGCGGTAAATTCCATAGCAAACACATGTGAGTGTAGATCAGAATACGCACCAACAAATCACCCTCATCATTGTTGGACAACAGATTACTTGAGACATCAAGGAATAGCCCAAGCTCTACCACGAACCCCACCAAGCCCGACTTCTCTCAGAAAGTGTCGAAGCTACTCCTCCTTGCTATTTTTGCTATCTCTGCCCGTTTCACTTGCGACAGAAACCTAACGACAGCCCGGGGTGTGATGTGGGAGGAGGGTTGTGAATACCTTGACAGCGCGCGAAAGATATTAAGTATAAGCGCTGCATTTCCTTTAGTTGCGTTGGACTTATCGAGCTATAGACCAGGTTTACCATCGTTCGAGGTCGCCGACTGTCCAGGCTCTGCTCCTGCTTGGCTACCGAGAATTTGGGATCGGTACGAAAATTTTTAGCCCAGCTGTATTCAGTTGTTGACGTTTCATTTCTGCAGGCTCCATGGAACAGGCTTGGATCTTTCTCGGTTTGTCCTTCTAAAGAGATCGTCTACATACCGTAACTAATCTTGACATAGGGATGGGTATTCGTATGGTGCGTTTGATCATCTATGTCTATCTTTGCTTGAGGGCCGACTGCGGAGATCGTAGGCCACAGATTTGGGCCTGAATTGTGATTCTGGGAAATGGAGGAGAAACGGTCGTGATTTGCTGACCCCCGAGGAAACTCAGACGAGACGGCACATATGGTGGACTTGTTGTCTTGCTGATGTGTAGGTTTCATACCTCCGCCGATTATCGCCTTATTGATTTTAGTGCAGGTATGGATCAGTGTATATGGGTGGGTCTTACTTCGTTCTGCTTCGTTTCTCAGCGATACTCACACAACGGGCAGGGCGACCGGTGGCTATCCATATAAGTGATTACGATGTCCCATTACCGGACGTTGACGAGGTACTATCCACCACTGCTCAACTCGACGGCTCTCACCTCCTGTACAACGTCAGGCTGAGGACCGCATCATTTGGGAGCCCCCACAATTTGAAGTCATCAAGCCCAATATTCCTCCGTGTCCTGGCTTCTACTCCGACTGCTTCCTCGCCAATGCCACGCTATGTAAGATGATCCCCTTTGTCCTTGTTCTTCAAAAATTCCATGTCCCTGTACTTACCTTGTTCCATTACTAGCTGTTATTGTTGGCGACTTGATCGGGCAGGTGTACCCTGTCCGCACGGGCCCCCAAATAGACGCGCAATCCGTGTTGGAAGCGCGGCTCACTCAGTGGTATTTGCAGCTACCTCAGCCGCTCCGGTATGATCCTTCAAAGAAGCGGATTACTCAACCACCGCATATTATTACACTGCACGTGCGTTATTGGGGTGCAGTGCTTTTGCTGCAGCGAGCCTTGTAAGTAAAATATCGCTTCAACATGATCATGTTCAAAGGGGTCTCTTCTTCAGCATCCCAAATTGGAGCACGTACGGTGTCCTTTCGCGCGGAGTAGATTATATGCGTACTGACCTTCGTACTAGTACTGGGCCAGATATGCATAGCTCGACGCAGGAACTGAAGGCCTTCGACCATGCACAAAGTGCAGCTAGTCATATCAGCACAATTAGTGAGTCGATTCGGTACGCATTTATAGACCCTTGCTCACATAGTTCAGTTACGTCTTTCCGCAAGACCTTTACGATGAAGCGAACATCCCCTTTCTTAACGTCGTATCTATTAAACGCAGGGTAAGTGGATAGTTACCGTGCCTAAGTTTTAAGTACTTACAACCGCAAACTACTTAACACCCAGGGTAATGCACATATTGACATGTATGTACTCACCTTCCGAGTTATCTTCCAAGCTTACCATACATCATCAGTGACGCTTCGATCATCGAATCCCCAGGCGACATTGGGGCTTTCACAATGTCTGAGTGCTTTGGAAGATATGGCGGTACGAGGCTACGCCTCACCCGCCGCTATCTTTTTCTCTGACATTTATTTCCAGATTGTGTGGCCGAGCGCAAGTCGTGCTTGGGATTTACTCAACAATGTGAAACTCGGTTTCGACAAAGTACACACCATGCCCCCCCAAAATATGGCGAGAAACAAACGTTTAGCGGAGGATGCATTTTGCTCAAGAAAGTGAGCCAGAGGCACCTTCTTCTTTCGACCCAGCTACTGTGAATGGTGTACAAGATCTCAACATGCGTATCATGGCCCACATGCTGGGACTTGATATTCCTGGCATCGAGGCCTCTACCTCCTTCTATCCTGGGTACGAATGGTGGCCCCGTACCAATGAAAAAATGCCACCCGAGGCAGGCCCATCGACCAACGACGTCGGTAATCAAGCCCTTGCCTACCCCCATAATGTCCCTCAACTGCAAAATACTCCTTCTACGGGATGGCTGATGAATGATACTGAAAATCCTCCATATCGATTCTATCCGAGCTTGTAAATGTCTCAGTCGCTATCTATCTCGTGTTATGCAGGGCCTTGAGTAAGTGAAGTGTAGATTCCTCCTTTATGTATTACAATCTTTCGTTTTAGAGTATACGAACGAAACTTAGAGCACTCTGTAATGTGGACCCTGGCGATCGAATGTTATGTAATGATTTATTCCATTTTAGACGAACAATGGACCTTATAAAATAGCTGTCTTCAGCCGAACGCGCTTTGCCCACCACTCCCATGGCCAGCCTCTCGAATCTCCTAAATCCGGACTACAGCAGGGCGCAAGAAAGCAGGCGCGCAACTTCTTCGTTCTCACGGATGAGGCGCGTACTGACCGTTTCATAGCCAATATAATGACGAAAGTGACGGCCCCGTCAGATGCATTCACTGAGTCCGTCCCAGAGGAAGGCTCCAGCAGCTACTACACGAGGGATCATATAATTGACCATGAATTACACCCCGATTGCCCCAATACGCTGGATTGTCTGCAGGATACGGATGATCGACCTCCGCATACCTTGCCAGTCATTCTGCGATGCGCTATTCTGGGCAGTCCAAAGCAAACGGCTCACAATAAGGGAAATATACGCGGCCATGGAGAACAAGTACTCCTATTACAAGACGGCTGGCCCGACATGGAAGGTATGCCATTTGACTTCATAACTGATCCCATTCAATACTCACCATGAAATAGCAATCTGTGCGGCATCATCTTTCTCTCAACCGTCTATTCGAACGGCAAGCAAGACCAGTCACTGATCCAGGTTTTGGCTCATATTGGGTGGTCAATCTTGAGGCGCCACCGGGTACGAAACGTCCCCGGAAGCGTGGGCGACCCAAGGGACCCGGAGGCGCTCCTCAGCCCGTTCGGAAACGTGGACGGCCACGAAAGGACGACTTGGAAATATCTAAATGCATGACGAGTGTCAAGGAGTGGGGAACTTCGGGAGCGAAGCCAGCGTGGCCAGCGGAAGAAGAGAAAGAGGGCGAGAGCGAAGTTCGAGAGAATACCGAGGGGGTGCCTTTAACCGACGACGAAGACTCCGCCATGGAAGAGAATGTCATCCACCCTTTTGATAGGCCAACACTACGGCCAGTCCATCATCTCGAGCCTCTCGAAGACCTTCAGGCCGCCTCCAGCCCCGTAGCCTCCTTGGATGCCCTTGAACCTTGCGACGACCCATTCGAACAGATTGAGCAGATGCGTAAAGAAATCATCGAACTCAGAAAGAAAACATCTGAGGCCGCTTGCTTATCACAGCGTATGTCGGATCAGTTGGCTCATGCTCAGGCCGACGCCTGGCGCGCGAAGTCCGCACTTCGGACGGCGGAAAACAAGCTGAAGCAGGAATGCAAGAGACGGCAGGATGCTGAGCGACTTGCGGAGGAAGAGCTTCTTCGCAGACGACTATTGGAAGACAGTCTCAGAGAGCTGAGATCACAAAAACGTAACTCAAACCCACTATCATCACCCAGTAGATCCTGATGCATGATCGATCAACCTATGAACCAAGAAAACCGGGAACGGGCCCTTAGGAGGGATGTAAAAGAAGCTACGGAAAGACACACACATAATACTTGTAGCATAGCAGCATAAGCCATATTCCACTTGTCTCTCTTATGCGTGATTTTAAAAGTAGGGCACAGCCACCCATTTCCGATCACCAAAAAAACTTAAGCGCCCATATTGTCCATTCTTTGAACATGACCGTCCCTCCACCACGGCCAAAGCTCAAAACTTCGTGAGTGACAACTACGTGCGGTGATTGAAGTGCTGAAACGGCTTTAGATTCAAGAAGTCCCGGGCGATCACTTCCTTGTACACCTCTGGACCCGTTGCGGTCTCCGTGGATGGCAGCAAACTCTTTACGACTGTAGCAGACGAAGTAATCTGCACAGATGTCGCTTCTGGGAATGAGATATGCCGCTTTGCTGGGGTGCGCTACTTGGGACTCCCAGTCATAATACTTGCCGTAATATCATTTATAGGATACACAATCGGTGCTTTCGCTCTGCGTCTCGCCATCCACCGAATACATTATCGTGTTCACAACATCGTCAGCACTGAAAGTGTATAATGTTCCGGCGGACCATCCCGCTGCAAAACCCATTCAACCGATTCGCATAATTGCTCGCGCGCATGACTCCCCTGTCCATGTTTGTAAGATTGATCCTACCTCGGCGTACCTCGCATCTGGCGCAGCAGACGGTGTTGTTAAGGTCTGGGATATAGCTCGTGGATACGTAACCCATGCTTTCAAAGGACACGGAGGCGTCGTCAGTGCACTCACATTTAACTACCCTCGTGACAACTCCTCGGTCACCCAAAATCGAACCTTTCAGTTGATCACTGCCTCCAACGATACCCGCATACGAATATTCGATCTGATGGCGCGTTCTGCCGGTGGCGCTAAACCTGAAGCCGTGCTGGAGGGGCATGTATCAGTGCCTAGAGGCTTGGACGTCTCCGCGGACGGGAGATGGTTGGTTAGTGGAGGGAGAGACTCCGTTGTGTTAATCTGGGATTTAGTAAAGAAGCAACCCGAAGCCAAAAAGTCAAACAAGGACAAAGGGAAACATAAAGCTCAGAGCCCCGTCCTCTTCAAGACGATACCAATCATGGAGAGAGTGGAAGCTGTGGGGATTTTGCGTGACGAAGATAGCTTGGCAACTTCTTCATCGTCTATGAGACTGAAATTCTTCACTGCGGGTCAACAGGGCATCGTCAAAATCTGGGATGCTCAGGAGGGCCAGGTACTCTTTATCTTAGGGACGCCTCAAGTTGACGGTGAAGATGCTGAGGAGCAACGCCAAATACTGGATGCCATGTACGTTCTACGGTCGCTCAATCTGTCTGACTACTTATGAAGACCAAAGGTATATTGAATCCACATCCACCATTGTATCGGTCCATGGTGATCAAAACATTCTATTCTTCTCGTTGGCTACTCGATCGCTGTCCCGCCAGTGCATCGGCTACAACGACGAAATAGTAGACGCCTGCTTCTTATCCCCAGAGGCATCGACATCTTCATCCAAACCATCTGCTCGCGACACGCACATTGCTTTGGCGACGAATTCCTCATTGATTCGGGTTTACAACAATAGAACTCTCGATGCTCGCCTGCTGTCTGGCCACTCAGAAATTGTACTATGTCTAGATCGGAGTTCCAACGGCAACCTGCTCGCTAGCGGCAGCAAAGACAGAACAGCGAGAATATGGGCTCCATCTGAACCGTCTTCCAGCGAAGCGGATTTCGTGTATGGGTGCGTTGGCATTTGTGAAGGCCATGCAGAGAGTATAGGTGCTCTGTCGATGTCCCGGGCGGGAGGAACTAGCAACAATGAAGATCCTCGCTTCATGTTTACTGGCAGTCAGGACAGGACGATCAAAATGTGGGACTTGACGCCGATTCCGCAAGTGTTCACGCCCAGTGATGACGATAACGACAACTCCCCTACGGTTCTGCGGCCCAAAAGTCTAACCACACACAAAGCGCATGACAAGGACATAAATTCCCTCGACGTTGCGCCGAATAATCGATTCTTGGCTTCTGGTTCACAGGATCGCACAGCGAAGGTGTTCGAAATCGAGTTCGTACCAGGGCGCGAAGGACGTCCTCCACGGGGCGAGTTGAAGCTGCTGGGGATATGCAAAGGGCATAAGCGTGGTGTGTGGAGCGTACGATTCAGTCGCCACGAACGGCTGCTCGCGACGGGGAGCGGTGACAAGACGATCAAGCTGTGGAATTTGGATGATTGGTCTTGCGTGAAGACCTTTGAAGGGCACACGAATTCGGTGCTCAGGGTGGACTTTATCAATGCTGGGATGCAACTCGTTAGCTCGGCGTCTGATGGGTTGGTGAAGTTGTGGGAATGTTAAGGATGAGGAGTGTACTGCGACGATGGACAACCACGAGGACAAGGTTAGTCTCATATGGTGTGTTACTTGGATATGTTGACGTTGTGGCCATAGGTTTGGGCGCTGGCGATTAGTAGCGACGATAATATCATCGTTTCGGGCGCCGCAGACTCCGTGGTGACATTCTGGGAGGACTGCACGGAGGAAGAGGAGGTGGAGAAGGAGGCGAAACGGACTGATCAAGTTCTGAAGTAAGTAAGGTTCGCTTGGCGACCTATTATTAACCTAACCTTCCCCAAAGGGAACAAGAGTTTATGAACTATCTATCGCTCAGCGACTACCGAAAGGCCATTCAGCTTGCTATAATCATGGAACAACCAGGGCGATTATACAAGCTCTTTAAGGAGGTCCACTCTAATTCGGATCCCGAGACTGTATCCCCTTTGACTGGGCACTCCTCGGTTGACGAGGTGATCAAAACCTTAGGGGGATCTGATCTCGCAAAATTACTCCGGTTCGTCAGGGCGTGGAACGCCAACGCGAAGAGCAGCGAGGTCGCGCAGACGATACTGTACTCGATCGTCAAGCTTCGCAGCGCGGAGGATGTGATGTCTGCGTTTGGAGATGAAATGAAGGAGGAGGCGTTCATCATGAAGGGGATGGTCACGCAATCTGGGGGAGGGAACGCTATTGGGAGCTCGGCATTGAAGGAGCTGATTGATGGACTTGTGCCGTACACGGAAAGGCATCTTGCGAGGATTGAGAAGCTGG
Source organism: Pleurotus eryngii var. eryngii (assembly GCA_029467805.1). Lineage (NCBI taxonomy): Eukaryota > Fungi > Basidiomycota > Agaricomycetes > Agaricales > Pleurotaceae > Pleurotus > Pleurotus eryngii. The sequence goes on from SZVJ01000018.1 coordinate 2,340,814, forward strand.
TGCAGGAGAGTTATGTGATTGACTATATACTGGGAGAGATGGATGATGGGATGTTCGATAATCAAATGGATGGGGCGATGGATGTAGACGTGTAGATGTACGTACTAGCTTTGTAATTACCAAAAGCGACTGATACAGTTGTAGCTCATTCAAATGGCAGCAGGCCACTTCCCAACGCGCCCTAAACGGCAACCAGCCACCCCGTTGAATAATAGAAGCCAGTCTCCTTCCTTAACGGAGGATATACGCAGTTCTCCAGAGGTATCTTCGTGTATTCGCCCAAGCTCAAGTAGGCATCGTCGGAACACACCAGGGAGACATCCAGTGGATGCAGACGGTGTTAGCCATCTATTGTCCCGATACAAAGCAACATTGCAGATGGTTGATTCCGTGACTAGATCGTCATCATTATAAAGCAATATATCGTCGGGGTCTGGGTCAGAGATGATGCCTGTTTGCTTTGCTCTCCGGGCGCGCGAAGCCTCGTAGACGGTGCGTTCCGTGGTCTTCGTGGATGTGAAGATGGAAGATGGAGTAGGTTGAGTGTCGATGTGGATGTTGTAGATCGGGCCAAAAATCAAGCCTTCAGTCGAAGGATCGAACGTCCGCGTCAGGGATATAAGGGGGTCAGACACCAAGGGGGCTATCACTGTTGCAGCCCCGCTGAAGCGACCGGCCTCGTCAAGGAGTAACCGAATCTGTGATGATGAACATGTTTATGATCGTGACTACGGACGGAAACAAAATCACCTTCAAAGGTTTCGAAGCGAATTCAGGTGCGTTGTCCACTAGTTCCTGGCATGCAGCCTTGACGGTGTCTAATGAGATCGCAGCTTTTGCCGCTGCCCATGCGTGCCGTTCCGCAGCGTCAATGAGTCGGTCAACGTGGAAGCGCAGCAGTAAGAACGGAGACGGTGTGCCATCGCTGTTGTTGTTCCAGTTCAGGCTAAGAAGAAAGGGATCATATCTGGTACAGCTCAGAAGCTTATACGTTGATGACGGGGAGGACATTCGGAAGGAGTGCAATCGAATTGGACTGAAATACCCCTGAATGGCGTGACACCGGGCGTCAAAGACGTGACTAAGTAACGGCGCTTATCTCGAGTCAGCAGCTTATATATGGAAGCTTGCTGCGCTACGGCTGGCCGCACCCCACCTTCTGCCTCAGAACATCCTCATCCCCAATTCTCCACAATGTTCATCGCAAAAGCCACATATCGTGGTCAGACTAGAAAGATTTCCTTTGCGAATGTCAACTCGTTTCCTTCGTTTGAGGAGTTGTGTAACCAGGTACGTTGGGAACTTTGCCCTCTCCAGCGCAGCGCTTACCTAGCACATACAGCTCTACCGAGTCTTCCCTATAAGCCATAACTACTACTTATCGAAATTACTATTCTCTCCCTCAAATCAGGCGTCTCGTATCCTTATCGCCAAAGAAGTTCACTCAGCGGACGATTACGACCAATGTGTCGGCCCCTTTCTTCATCAGTCTTGGTCAAATCCTTTGTTGAGGTTTGCCGTGTACGAAGAAACCCCTCACAAGGCTCCTGGCGCATCGTCTGCATCATCAGTACGCTGGTCAGCGTACAGCGCTTCGGACACCGTTGTGGACAATGATTCCAGCGTATCTACCATACTTGGCTATGGCATTGGTTTGCCCAACGCTTCACCTGCTCCAAATCATGTATCCCTGCCGCTACCAATGCCTTTCATGGTTCCACCACCACCCATCATATATTCCTCCCCTCCTCGTGCATACACTCAAGCTCCCATGGATGTCGACACGGCGCCAGCTTCGCAGGCATACCGGCCTCGGCCTGGGGCTCCTCTCAGCCCGCAGGCTCCACCACCACCACCCGCACCGCGAGCCAGCTCGCCACAGCGTTGTGCCTGTGTAGATGGCAAGAAACAAATTGAAGACCTACTTACGTCTTTCAAAGCCGATCTCGACAACGTCTTGACGACCACCTTTGGCTCCTCTCCGACCCATGGAAGTAATGCTGAGGTGCCACGCAGCTCTCCTGTTGAAGTACAGCAACCCATCTCTCCTCCGAAGATGCAGACGACGCCGTTGAATCAATCTTGGTCGTGCATCGCTCACTGGTGTGATACGTGTATGAAGAGGTTCTCAGGGCCTTGGCACGCTTGTCTGAAATGCCCTGTCATCCAAGTATGTACATCGCTCCCCTGGGGCTTCTCTCGTACTGAACTATTTTCAGTGCACGGGCTGCCAATCAGCCTTCCCTAATGGACACATGATCTGCCAGTACAGCTCTGATAGCCTGCATTCCTTCAGCAAGAGGACGTGCCCTTCTTGTCCCCGACCATGGTCTCCTCTGCGATCATGGGCTACTTGGCAGCCACCAGTCACCGAGCCGGCATCTTCAACATCTTCGGCCTTTTCTGCGCTGCCACCCCTACCTAATTTACCCCCTCCGCCGCATCCCCCGCCTTGTCTTTACGTACCTGGTAAGCCGATACTCCCATGGGAACAAATTTACACGCCGGCCCCTGTCTCGGCATTTGTTCCGCCTAGTCCATCCGTCGTCAGCCCGCGCCTAGCCCCAGATGCGCCTGCCTTGCCGTGTGTGTCGCCCCCCCGCAGCATCGCCTAATGTTCCGGTTCAAGAGGTAAACACAACCGCCGTTCCTCCGGTGGTGGTTCACGAAGGTATCATCTGCGATGCGTGCAACGGGATTGTTGAAGGGATTAGGCATAAATGCCTTGATTGTCCAGGTATGCACCACAACCAATTTCTATGGCAAACTCATTAATCTTCCTGTAGACTACGACTTGTGCACGGGATGTATCATGTCTGGATCCGCTGAACGTCACAATCCATTCCATGAATTCTTCGAGATCTCGGAACCGGGCCGTGTTATCGTCCACACTATGTTCAGCGGCGAGGGTGAAAGGGAGTCCCCTTCGGCCCGTGCTCCCCTAGCCGCCGCTGCGCCCGCAGTGGTACCACCCCTCGTTGTTGAAGAGGTCCCCGTTCACGCGGCTAACTGTGATATGTGCGACTCTCGCATTCATGGCGATCGATATGTGCGTTTCGTTCAGCTTTCTGTTTCGCAATCTGACCTTCCTTTTCGCCAGAAATGTCTCGTTTGTCCAGGTATGCGAGAATGCTTAGATGCGTTTGTTGTCGCTAAGTTTTGCGTAGACTTCGACACTTGCGGCAGTTGCTTCACCATTGCAGATGAGCAACACCCGCAGCATTCGTTCGTGAAGATAACTGATCCCAAGCAATACATTGTGAGTAAATTGTTGGTCACAATACCCGTTGTTCTCATCCATTTTTGATAGCGACGCGCATCATCTAGGCAGGTCACCCAGGTGGCGAGGCATTTCGCAACATGCGACAGTAAGCGTCTACCTGCACGCGTTCGACATCCTCTAACAATCTTTTAGTATGCAAGCATGGTATCAACGGCATTCGATACAAATGCATGCATTTTGACTGCCCTGACTTCGATCTATGTGAAGCCTGCGAGGCCTTGCCAATTCCCGTACACCCGGCTACGCACCCGCTCCTGAAGATGAGGTCTGTCGACACGATCATCCCTACGGTATGCCGCGGCGCGGCTCGCGTTCCGTCAAGGGTAGCAACACCGGCACTTTCGTACTACGACCAAGTTGTATCACCTCGCCCAACGCCTGCCGGTGCCAGGCTCTCGCAATCTCCTATCCCTCTTCCTCCTTCGTTTTCGGTCCCTTGCCCTCCTTACCCCGTTCTTGGATTCTCGGCACCTTCGTCCCCTGAAAGGTCTCACTTTTCCGCGAGTCCACCATCGCCGCGCTCTCCAGCCCTCAGCATCCCTGGGGGCTTCGATTCGCCTCGTCTGAACGCCGCCTCACCTGAACCTGATTCCATCGCTAACTATATTCATAATTTCAGTGATGGACTTTCTCTTGATGCATACCCGACGCTCTCGCCTTCGACACCGCCCTTGACCGCGCGTCCTCCCATCCCGCAGCTCGTTCAGCAAGAAAATAATATCTCACTCTCGGACAGCTTCTCCTCTCAAGTACCTGCGATCAATACTCCGGAGCCTGCCACTGTCACCTCGAACGCTTCTTCCGGACGCGTCACTCCAGACCACAAGACGTCCGAGGCTTCGGTACCTTCGGAGGACTCTTCTTCGACATTCAGGCTTCCTCCTCTCTCGTTAGACAACGGAAGTGACTTGCTCCGCGAGTTTTGGCCACGCGTCGCCCAAGAATTCAATCATCTACTTTCACTCCAGACAGACAACGGGACTCAGGTATCAACTTCAAACGTGTTTACCGAGTCACCGCTCACTGGTGAGGCATTACTGTCGCGCCCGCTTCCCTTCACTGTCCCTCGTCGTGTTCTATCAACTCCCGTCGTATCTGCGAATGCGTTAAGCTCACTTGCAGCTCTCCTAAATGTAGACGTTACGCAGCACCGCGCCCCTTCGCCACCCAAGGAGGCGCCCCCTAAGTCTCCTATCGTCAAGCTTCCCAAGTCTGATGATGCTCCTGTAACCCCATCCGTCGTCCCGATGGTCAACTTGTCGCCTAGCGTCTCTCCCCCAGTGGCTACCAGAATTGCCACCCCGATCCCCGAACCTCCGGTCGTTCTTCATGCTACTTTTATAGAAGACATCACTGTTCCCGATGGACAAGTCTTCCCACCAGGCGCAGAATTCGTGAAGACCTGGAAGATGCTCAATGACAGTGATAAACCTTGGCCTGAGAACACCGAACTTGTTTACGTTGCTGGGGACACCCTATCCCGCGGCTCTTTGACTCCAAAATTAGTGGGATTTGTTGCAGGAAACGCAGAAGTTGAATTGTCCACTGGTGAACTCAAGGTTCTTATGTTTGTCAACATGATTGGCTTTGAGCTTATTGTATTTTTAGGCCCCCGATACCCCAGGACGATATGTAAGCTATTGGAGGTTGTGCGCTGGCAACGGCGGTCTATTCGGGAACAGCATTTGGATCGAGTGAGTTTTCCCTGTCAATCAGACCGAGCTTGTTGCTTAAAATTCTTCTCCGCAGTATCACTGTTCAGGAGCCCAGTCGAAGGTCCTCATCCGATTTTTCGCCGTCGTCGTCTATCATTGTCCCCAATAAGGCTCAGACAGCATCTGAAGCCGGAGCACAGCCCATGCCCATAACCGAGCAAAACCTTTCTTCAATGCCGTCTTCGTCTTCTATCTCAGCAACGGTCTCGCTCGCATCTACCAACACTGACATTGCCTCGGACGCCGGCTCTGTTGGCTCTGATGTATCTTTGATCAGCATGCCCTCGAGTGGTGTCGCTGAGTTCGACGACGAGGATGAAGAGGACGAGGCGGTTGTGTGGGAAGACAGTCGATCGCACTTTTCGAACGAACGTCCCCCGCCCAATACTGAGAATGTTGAGTACGTGTTGTTGTTCGACGACAATTCATCAGAAGAGGGTTTGTAGTTGAGTCCCAGTTTCTTTCCGAACTAGTAGTATTTGAGCAGAAGGGCGACTCTCACTCCTTTATTGTGTACTTGTATTTTTCTTGCAGGCTGCTTTATTTTCATCGTTATCTTGTAACCCCTAGTCTCCAGAGACAAAAAATGTCGTTCCTTAAACCTCGGCTGCTTCTCTCAGTGCTGTTGAACCTCAAACTCGTTTTGGGATCGTTTCGTATACCCATTCAACTTCGGCGATAATCCCCGCATCGCTGACATACAAATGAAAGATTTTGTGCTGTGAAAGTGATTCGATGTAGACGAGATCATCAATCGTGCAACGTCCATGATGCATGACTCGTTACCGGATCTCTCAAAATACCGTGCTGACGATGATACTTAAGAAAGACCCTCTTTTCGTGTTCCATAAATCGACATGTCAACAGAATCCTTTCCTTTCGTCTTATCCACCGCTTTCTCGAGCACTTTGTCTGGCGGAAATCCCGCCGCGACGGTGTTCATCGGAGATACCAAACCTTCGGACGAGACATTGGGAGTTATTGCTCTCAACTTCACCCAGCCGATGATCACGTACATAGCGTCCCCATTACCCTCAACCGACAATAACACAGCGGCCTTTAATGTACGCTGGTTTACACCTGTGGGAAAAGAAGTACCTTTGTGCGGACATGGAACCATTGCTGCTGCGGGAGCTATCTGGGGCTCACCTGGGATGGTCTCGGATGATGTCGACACGCTGGAATTCCATGCAGTGTCGGGGGCGATGTTGAAGGTGCATAAAGGTGATGGGAGATGGTATGAGATTCATTTGCCTGCGGGTAAAGTCGAACCGGTTTCCGAAGCAGAGTGGGCACATGTGGCTGGATTAGTAAGTCAGGCGATGGGGAAAGAAATTCACGTCAAATTCATTGGGAAAGGAGGGAAAGGATTCGAGCACATGGTCCTGATAGAACTCGAACCTGAAGATGATTTGGAGGGGTGTGTCGTTGACAACTCTGCGTTGGTAAGTAAATTCCTTGACGTGTGTATGTATCTTGCATTGATTAATTTGTTTCCGGTGTTAATTTGTAGCGTACGACCGGGTTCTATATCAACATAATCACCACGGCGAGTCCGAAGAACGAGGCTTCTGGCGCTCGTTTCGTTTCACGGATGTTCGCGCCCCTACGGATTCTAGGCGGTGAAGACCACGTATGCGGATCCGCTCATTGTGTCCTTACGCCTTACTGGTCTCGAAAGCTCGGTGTTGCGAGCGGCGGCGAAATAAAGGCGAGACAAGTTAGTCCGCGTGGTGGCGACTTGAAGGTCTCTTGGAATCAAGACGAGGAAACCGTGGGTCTGAAAGGGGAGCTGAGGTTGCTTGGGCGAGGGGAATTGTTTATTTAATGGGCTAAAGCACTTTCCTACATTAGATTTGTTTATTCAGTGGTCCAATCATCAATCGAGGCTATCAAGGAGTCTGCGAACATTGGATGTCAGTAGGCCATCGATAGAGACAATACGACACACCATACTCCTAATCTGAGCAACGGTCAACGGCACGAGTTACGGTTGCGATATTTACTTCCTGGAATGAAGATAGCGACGAGGCAACCCCAACCTCCTGCCCTTGCAGTTGGCGCACCGCCAGGCACTGCCCCTTCCGCAGCGTGAGATGCCTAGCATTGACAGGATACGCTGGCAGAGATATTTTTTATGTCGATGGAAGTTCTATTCGGAATGGTGGATTAAGTTCCTTCGATGATGCCTCAGAACAGCTTCCTCGCGCAGGCAAGTGTAGGCCATATGAGCGGAGCACTCATTCGGCACATACGTAACTGTGTGTCTCTTCGGGTAATTTGAACCTATTCCTTACAATGATGATCCTTCTCCGCACGTGGCTGAAGGGCGCATATATATGTCGATTTCTGTGAACGAAGCATGATACGCGCGAACAGACCGGAGAGAAAGTACTGAAGCACTTCATGCCTTCATTCCTTCCGTTCTAGCTGAAAGCGATCGACTACAATTTGTACGATATCGCTCCACCCCGTCATCGCACCAATGCCTGGTGAAGTGTAAGGGCGCGAAACTTTGTATGGTGTTTGCGTACCTATGTCACCGCACGCCAATGCTTTACCAATGGGGCCGACGACATTATAAACGTATTACCTCTCGAACGATTCGCAGATGTTCTGGAGTCAAAGGGTGTTCATACATCAGTGTGTTCATCGCAGGAAATAAGTAGGTCGGTGTGGTCGGTGCAAGAGCTCGAAGCAATGATGTCTGCGGTGAAATAGGTGAGCTTTGGAGCAGCAAAAAAAGACATCGAAACATACCGCTAGATTGTCGCAGATACCAGAAGCGATCTTTGCCAGAGTATTCGCCGAGCATGGCGCGATTAGGACGACGTCGGCCCATCGTCTCAGTTCGATGTGAAGAATAGGGTCGCCTATTTGGTACCCAGGCTGCATACATATCGGTTAGCCTTGAATCTCAAGCGTGTCGAGACCCTACAATTACTCACTGACCATTCATCGTCGTCCACCCAAACAAAGACGCCAGCTTGTTCGATATCACTCTTGGAATAGAAAGCCAACGAAGCCTTGGTCGCCACGACTGTGATCTTCACCCGCTTGTACTGCAACCATCGTTACATTGACAATTTCTGCCAGATAGGCCACTGACGAACAGTAAGCAGCTCCCGAACGATCAATGGGGCTTTGACCGAGGCCACGCTGCCTGTCGTGATGAGCAGAATGTGGGTAAATCCTTCCTCGCGTTCTTTCTTTGCAACAAAAGGCGTGTTTGGCATTCTGGCTGAGATGATGACTGTAGAAGAAGAAGCCAGTATGTGCGCACCGCCACACGGCAGGCACTCCGATCAATCTAACTTTTCAACCACGATCGTTCGGGAATCCACTTCAATCTCTCGACTCAACCTCCATGCGTTCCCCACAGATTCATACTCTGTGGGCTAGGGTTCTGTTGCGTTCGCTTCATAGTCACGAGGCGTCAGTGTTCATGTCGTTCTAGCGGACCACCTCTAGAGGGTGTCGCTGTCACCCTACCATCCTATCGGTGAACGCTCCCTCCATCAGAAAGGGGAGTCGATAATTAAAAGTTGTGACTAGATGCGGTAAAATTCTGTTTAATCCCCAGTCGCTTGTGAAGTCGGATCACCATGGCGTTCGTATCGAGGTCGAGTCGCGGCCCTCCAAATGCACTCATGCTCCCAGATATGACGACCATCTTCGAGTGGATGGCGTTCGTGGATGGCGACTATCCTCGGTTTGACACGGGCACACCTTGTGACGACTGGCTCCCCGCCACACATACATGCCAGACTTAGAGAAAAGTTGCTATTGCAACAACTCGAACATGGGGTTGTATATGGACCGCCATGCCCCCGAACCTGACGAGGCTTTCTTGCAGCGATCAAAATCAACGCCGTTGTATCTATGGACGTGTGGCTTCGCTTCGAACTTCCAGACCGTGTCCATGGTACTCGACTCCCATGCAAGCCGTCTCGTGGAAGCCGAAATTATGGGCTTCGAACCAACGTGGTTCGACTCATTGTTCGCAATGCCGACTACTCAGCTCAAAGCTATTACCCTCTCAAGTAGAATTGAACCGGAAGAACTGGGCGAATGGAATGACGAGGAGCGATGTTACTTCTCAGCGACTGGATTCACGAGGGCGTCCCGAGTTTGCAATCCTTATCCATATCTGGGTTTATCATTGACCTCGACTCGCCCCTCCTCTGCAACCTCACTTCTTTAGACCTATGGGTCGAGCATGCAACCTATACCGTCAACTTGGACCGTATTTCCCCCACCGAAATCCTATGCACTTTACAGCGCATGCCTCGCTTATGCTCTTCAAACATTGGCTACGCCTTGGAGCACGGTTTGCCACTTGATCATCCCGTTGCTGTCACCTTGCCAGTTTTGTCCGATGTGCAGGTCCGGGTGGAATACATGCTTGACCTCAGGATCTTGCAACGCATGACACTCCCCTCTGTCAAACGCATTGCTCTATCTCGCGACGAAATTGGGGAATGCGAGGATATAGCAGTTATCACCCCACATAGTCATGCCCTCCTTCCTCCTCACGATCCATCCCGAGCTAAATCACGCCCATGGTCAAAGCAAGTCATCACGAGGGTCGACCTGAATCTCGAACCACAGTGAAACTCAATGCCCAACCTACGGACAAACCACCGGTCGACCTTGTATTTTGTATTCATGGCATTGTTTTATGGCCGAGGACCCACTCTATGCCTTTCGTCCACTTTTGGGCCCCATCTCCAGCCTATATTTTGACGGATATGCAGAAGTACAGAAAGGCGAAGACCCTTTCTTCATTGCCCCTTCCTACCGTGCCATGACCGAAGTCAGAGAATTGCGCATCAGTGACCTAAGCGACATCACCTTCATCCTCGATTCTCGAGCCCACGATACGCCCGTGAAGGCGACGCATCTATGACATGTGCGCTTCCTAATTTGAAGCGGATTTCCCTGTTCCCAGAGAGGGATCCAACGAATACGAAGGAGTCAGTTGTTCGGGTCAGGAAGATACTTTCGGAGAGAAAAACACGGGGTGTCGCTGTTGACGTCTTAGAGGTTGTTTTCAAGCATGGATGGAGGACCATCAGCAAGACCAAGATTGCTCAGCAAGACCTCGAACCTCTGTCAGAAGTTGTTCAAGTCGTATTTCTCGACAAGGCGCATGATAATGATTATGATCATCATTTCCTCTCATTCATCTGATACCTAAGTCGTGTTACTACGTAATACAGTCACCCACCAGCACAATATAAATATTCAGAGTACTCAACGTTCAACTGCAATTTTTTTGAGCTATAGGGGATCCGCCCCTAATTCCTACTTTCACCTTCAGGGTTAGTCTCTCGCTCAACTTCAGGTGGATGTCAACACCATACGTTAGCCAAGTCCTCTATCCAGCCTATGTCATCTGTATGGGTCGACTGAATAACCTACCTCCAGGTGGCGTGTTCCTTGTAGTGGTACACCAGTAAACCACGCCACCGTCATGTCTACTTTATCTCGACGAGGAGGTGAACTCCTTCCAACTGCGCTCAGGTAGATGGCTGGAAACCCCTCTTCGGTGTAGGCATGATTGTACGCTCGGAGCTGACGTTCTCGTAACTCCCTTTAGATGGCTGCTACTGTGTGGTTTGTGCAGTCGGAACGACATGTTGTTCGGTGTCCTACGTTCACATCAAGCAACGCCACGGGCCTGGAGGGGTACTCTGGTAATGCTTACCTGCTAGATCTGCACACTCCACAACACATTGAAGTTCAAATTGCTGGAATACATCTTCCACAACTCCGGGATTCCCCAGGCAGTTACATGCAGCGTCAAACCAGGCTAATCGGCCCTGCTCAACTTGAACTTGCACCTATAGCTTGAAGCATATCGACGACAAAGTGGTGACATGAATCCCCGGACGAAGACACGCTCGAACCAACCCGTATCTATTCTAACGGATACCATACGCCTTTAGTTCCTTGATGCTCTGGATCCGTAGAATATTATCACGACAACCACAACAGGAACTGCAAGAACGCCAGCAATCTAGAAGAAAAGCAAGTCCTCGTTCCAGCCTCTGCGAGCTGTGCAACGAGCCCGCACCAGAAACCTGGAGAAATTTAAAGATTGCTTTGACACATACTCGGAGCATTGTGGTGCCATACATGTGCCTGCACGCCGCTGAGTTTGCCATTCTCAGTGGTATCACCATTTGCTAGAGACCCTCATCTCAAGGTCGCTGGCGAAGCTCGTTTCCGCTCACCTCATCATACAAAAATATCCCTATAGGACACCATTTGGTATCACGCAACAAACCATCAGGTCCATTCCTCGTTTCCGAGACTCCTGTTCCTTGATGCACTGTTTTGACCAGGACACTAAGCCGATTTGAACCTCCTGCCTCGCTCTACATATCGAAAGTGTCGCGTCTCGAATGGTACCTTGTTGCAATTCTTACGCCTGTCTCATTCTCCAGGAATATCTTTTGAGTAGCAAGTTATAAGATGGCACTCTAGAAACCGTAACTTCAGCTTCACTGTTCCCACCCAACGGCACTCCATCTATGCGATTCTTGTCGCTCCTACTATCAGCCTTAGTTGGCGCATTCGTTGTAGTGCCCCCTGTATCAGCGTCCCAGGCTTGAAATTGAGCGTTTCCGGTACGTCCAGACTTCTCCGACACAATTAAAGCAAGATAACGAACAATATATTAGACCCCGACTCTGAACGGAGTTAACAATCTTAATTAAGCTTGTCTCTACTCTGGAGAACACTGATGACACTCTGAAACTTCTTAACGACCCTCGGGGTCCATTGTCAACCTTGCCAACAGACACTTTTGTCATTACCGACGCGAAGGGCGCTCGCCCCGCATTCATCGGTGTCAGGGCGAAATATATCCCAGATCGTGCTGCGGCCCTCGGCGATGAAACCGTCTTCACTGTCTTTGCGCCAGGCCAATCTGTCAGCATTACGTATGATTGTACGTCCGTTCGCACTGTTGGCTCCCATTGACAATAGTTCTGATGGGATTTAATAGAGTGTCTACAACCTACCTTGAAGCTCGCAACCTCTTCCACATCATCGACTCCAACAGCGCCATAACGGGTCTAACTGCTACTGCAAAGGTCCATGCAACGAAGATTAGCGGCAAGCTCACCATAGCTAGGCCTGTTCTTCAAAAGCGAGCATCTTTCATTGGTTGCTCTGACGAGCGGCAGGCTCTGTTCAATGTAGCTGATGATCCACAACAATATGCTAGCGATGCAATTTCGTAGGTCATCGCATCTCCACGCTGTTCGCCCACGCTCTAAAAGATATCTAGTTATCTTGATGCCCATACTTCATCCACTCAACAGTACACCACCTGGTTTGGCCCCTTCAAAAACTCTAATTACAACACGGTCAAAGCCCGCTTCAGCAATATCAACAATAACATGTTCTCCTCGTATACCTTCGATTGAACTTGTACAAATACGGGAATGTACGCTTTTGTCTCCCCTGATCAGTAAGTACAATGGAACTTGGACGCTTTTCAACTTATCTTATAGCTCAATCTTGCGCAGATTCGGTATCGTTACACTTTGTGGTGAGTTTATCCCCATTATAGCGTATATGAAAGCTCACACTTTATCTTCTCCTAGGTGCCTTCTGGCATGCGCTAGCTACTGGGACGGACTCCGAGGCCGAAACCATCGTCCATGAATCATCCCATTTCACTGTGAATGGTGGCACAGAAGACATAGTCTACGGTCGATCTAACTGCAAATTTCTGGCCAATCCTATCCCCCCTATCCTCGGTATTCCTATCCCCTTTCCTTAACAGAGCCATCATGAACGCCGACTCCCATGAGTACTTCGCAGAGAGTAATCCTGCACTCTCTTGAATTGGTAGATGTTCTGTTTATTCTGTCACTCGTTGACTTTTGCCAAGGCGCTGAGTATTACCTGAGTTGCTACGGCGAAAGTCGGCCCGCTAACCCAAGTTCAAAATGTAGGTTAACGTTCATGGACTAACACACAACGACGATTGTGATACATAGCCGAGAAATTGAAGCAAGTCCTCGCCCTATCTAACTCGACGGGTAGGCAAGATATCAAAACCCTGTCTTCCTGTATAGGGTTCGAGTACCCTCAGACCTGCACATCGGACCTACTCACCAAATTCTGATTTGCTACCCCCAAAAGCCCAAGTCGCATATTTTAGGCGCGACAATACAATCGACAGATTTACAGAGCCCATCGAGGCAACAACATTCACCCTTTATCTTTACAACAACAAAACCTACGCTTAACCGGATTGCTTCACGACTGCACAGAGCCGAACCCTTGTGGACAGCGCCTACCAATCGGTGCAGACCCGCTCCGAATGTAGCAGATCTTGGCGTTGATGCAGTCGCCTGTGCACGGGCGAGTCTGAATTGAACTCTTCCCTTGAAGTATATTAAACGTCTATTGGATACAGAGAAGAAAAGGCAAGTGAGTACGAGCATATGCAACCCTGGCATCACTGGGACTTACAGCGACGAGTGAGTTATCAGCTTCCATGGCTACAAGAATACTCCACATTAGCATTGGTCATCAAAAGAATCCGAGTGCGAAACGATAAGTGGTTAGTCCACGTTAATTGTTAAACGAACACATTCCACGGGAAATTAAAAAAGAGAAATCGAATTGGCACCTAGTGCACTCACCCTCAGTCACACGATGCCACCACGTAGCGTTCAGCGGATCGTTGGCTCCCCAATCCTGGATCGTCTTCCCATAGGTCTCGCGGGTGTTGTACTCGTATGTGTACGTAGGACCAAGCTCGATCTGCGAGTCCAATCCAGGGAAAGTGCTCACGTCGCTTCTCCAACTGTAGGATTATTGGTGTCCATGTTAGTTAACTACCCGGACAAACGCACGGGGTGGCGGTATGAGGAGGGTTGAACTCACGTGTGTGCATCGAGGACTTCGAATGTCTATGACGAACGCGTTGACGACATTTAGCAACGGTCAGAATCAAGCCGAGAGGGCGCAGCGTACCGCCGAATCGACTTCGTACACCCTAAATCCTGAGTTCATGTTCGTCCCTGGTGTTAGCGATGGGCCCATCTGCATCATTATATGAATAATTGTTCCAAGTACATGATCACGGACGATGGAACGTACCCAAGCCAGCGCTTGCGCCGTATCACTGTTCATCACGGTCGCATTGTTGCGGTAGAAGATCTGCAGTAAGCCCGGCATGTCCGTCGGCGGTCAGTCGTCGATACCAACTCCTGCGAATAGACCAAGCCTCAAACTAAACGCAAGGACGTACCGACATCTGATCTTCGTGCGTGTGTCCGAAGAATACATCTATTCGCCACGAAAAGAACGTTGAGTGGGAGGAGTTCCTCAGATATAAGATAGACGCATATGTGTATATATGCGTAGAAAGGAAGTGGAAGCCAAAGGAAGGAAGGACATACTTGCGATGACGTGTGGTGAGAACCTGTCCACTCTGCACACTAGTCAGTTCCCAGCGTACTCACCCAATTCACAACCTTGGAGCTAGTTGGGGAAATGTAATGAAACGTACATTTGGTAAACTGAACACCACGACAAGCAGCCGTCAGCGTTCACGGTTAAAATTTGAGGAGTTAAATGAAAACTTACACAGATCGGTGGCAGGGATCAATGGATTAGTACCGTCCCAGCCGCTGAGGACGTGTCCAATAATCCAAACTACGAGATCATTCAGCCATTCGTTAGTATTTTGAGTCGCGTGAATAAACATCATAACTCACCGCGCTCTCCGTGGTCTTCTGCATCTTGTAGCTCATCAGTCAAGAACCTCAGCATCCCTGACACGTCGTGATCCGTCATATTGATATAGTTGAAATAGTTCGCGCTGGCGGTGAGAACAATCCGTATATCTCCATTTCCAAAGGACAGATAAAACCCCGTAGAGTGAGACTCACCGGTACCCTAACCGCGCCATACCATGATTCGTCAACGGCCCCACCTTTAGCACCGCGCAGGCCAGACGTCGGAGGACGGATGAAACCACTCACACATATCCGTGTTCAACGAGATGACTCGGAGATTATCGGCCCTCTTGACCATGTACCCCACATAATGCGTTCTCGCGAGACGGACGGCTGAGTCCGGGAGCCATTTCTCGTGTTTCCAGAGGAGGGCTAGGTGGTCGTAGTTCCTATGCAGCGAATGGAAAGGTCAGCACAACTAGTTTGGGGCGTATAAATAGAAAGATGATTGGAAGCGAGGTGATGATGGGCCTTACCAGCTAAACTGCCCGGCGAGCCCTTGGCCAATAGCGTGCGGGGCATCTTGGGCTCTATTGATTACCATGCCGTTAGGTTTGTCATCGGCGCACTGCTTAAGACGTGCCAGCTCACTGGTTATAGCTATCGTGGTTTCCTAACGTAGCGTAGACCGGGTCAGGCCCCAGCGTCTTCTTCAAAAGGTCGTAAAGCAGTGTCTATGAAGAACATCAGTACTGAATAACGCGTGATTGGTTCGCGGTGATCAATAATAGAACGCCAAGGCGACACACGGAAAAAGCGGAAAGGCAGCAGACTTCGTAAGGATTACCGTAGCTCGACGCAGTAGAGCAAGCAAAACATTGACATAGAGACTTACCTCCACGTATGTAACATACTCTCTATTTACCCAAATGCCCAAAGCCGCCATAAATGGGTGCGTTCGCGCGCGTGGGTGTGTAGAATCAGGATCGATCAAAGAAATCAACAAAGTCCGTCAGTGACATGTTCTATGCGGAACGCCCCCAGATTCCGACCAGTGGTGCATGGTGCGCAGTGTGGAGAAAGGCAGGAAAAGAAGGATCCCAACCTTGATAGCTGATTATCGGCATCATGAGCCACCAAATCACCCGTGTAGACTGTCCATGCAAACCCGGTGCCCTGGGTCTCCGTGAGAGGGGGTATTGCCTCGAGGGCTGCCACTATCAGCGAAAGAGGCGTGTCACTGCCAAGATCAACACGACGTGTGTTAGTTTTTTTTTTCGCAATTGCGGTGACGGGTGAAGTAATCCCGTTACGTGTTTCATTGAATAAGTTCGGAGAAGGGAAATCGAATTTGAATGATATACTTGCCAGTGGTACGCGCCAAATCGCGGGGCAGGAAGCAGGGTCACGTTAGGACTTTGCGAGTTGAATCCGCCTTTACGGCAGCAGAGGCCAGACGTGCAGTTCGCCTCAGCACCAGTAGAGTATCCTGCGAAGGAAACGAAGATGTCAGCGCCGCACAAACCCGAGACGTATAGCAACAGCCCACGTACTTGCATCGAGATGCATGTCTGATAAATGCAGCACCTTGAGGCGTTTACCGCTCGGTTTCTTTGGGGGAGGGAGGGGATTCGGCTTTGGCTTCTTGAACCAAGCTGTGAGGTTGAGTGGAGGTGGCGCGGGCAAGGGACATAAGTTTAGGAAATTCTGGCATAAATACTAAAGATTGGATGTTAAAAATGTCGAACAGCTAAAGTAATTGAAGTTGAGGATACCTGGCCATCGAGACCGCCGACGTTGGCATTTGCGACGACCTGAGTGATGACCCCGCCTGTTCCAAGAGGCCCGAACGTCGTGCTGCACGTCGAGCTGAACTTGAAGTGATCGCAGAGCCGGACGGCGAGGGCGGGGCCCTGCTTCGGCGCGGCCAGTGCTAGGAACTTTGCGGCCTCAAATCCGGCGATGCACCGAGCACATCTGTTATCACCAAAGACAGGATTCGCGGCAATCGACAAAATCTGCGCAAACGCATTTTCGACTAGCCTAGAGGGAGATGCTGTGGGAGGCAACGGATGTGGATCGACAGTGTTGTTATTTGGAACACTATCCGGGTCTGTGAGCGAGAAAGGATAGATTTCATGCTGAAATAGACGTTGTTTGAGACAAAATGGAATATAAGAATAATGGGCCGCACTGTGACAGGGTCTGAAATGACAGGCTGAACCTGGGCGAACGTGACAGTCGGCGTGTTGTGGTATTTGGAGAAAAGGGACGTTGGAAATGGCCCGGGCACGGTCAGCGTCGACGGCTTGATTTCTGCCCCAAAAACTGCGGGAAAAAGGCTGAATAAAGTGAGAAACGCCCGCATATTCAGTCTGGGATTCGAGGAGCATTACTGGTATTTATATAGGATTTTTCCACGGCCAATGGCAGTTGCGCAAGCTGCAACGTGTGTGAGTGGGACTTCGGCGTCGGTCTGCGCTGCTTCTAATTCCCCAAGAGCATAACGAGCATATACGTTCACGCCCACGTGGACACTATATAATAATGACGTCAGCGTTCTCTTATATCCCGATCAGGTAACTGTTCAGTCCCCCGGTGCTAGCTGGGTCGAGTTCTTGCCCCCGGGATGCCGCGTAGCAGATTCCAAGTTATCTGTCGTGACCATCTGTCACAACATTGGAGTAAGAAAAAACAAGGCGTCCTTCACACGCAGACTCTAAACAACGGTCAGTTAACTCGTTCCATCAGATAAGGTCACTCAACCGTTCTTCCTTCTGTGGCCAAAGGGCGAGATCGACAGCGGCGCAGCAGCTCGTGGGACATAATTATGCATTAAGCTTACCACCTAGACAAATATGCGGATAAAGGGAAAGCAAACGGCTGGCGAGGGGGAATATACAACGCAACGGCTGGAAATAAAGAGTCCTTTATGACCTTGCCTCCTCCAAAGAGAGGCCGGGTATGTGTACGTAGCCATCGAAGTGCAAACGACGGACCGCATTCGCCTTTCAATTGCTGGTATATTATATGGGGATAAAATCACAGCAGGGCATGCTGAGGGGTAGGTTGAGCGGCGGCGACAAATGTACACCGACAGTCCATACTGCGTGGCCTGCAATAGTCTTATCAATATATGGCTGCCTGCTCGACGCGATCACCTACCTTTCTCTAAGGATCATGCCAAGTGGGTGGTATGAGGGGCAGGGGAAGGCACCCGACAAAAGCACTGTTATGAGCCTTTGTGGTGCGTCGATGAAGAGTCCCCCAGAGCTGTGTTAGCCTCCGCCCCTGGTACACTCTCTCCCACAACGCTGCCACCAATTTCAACCTTTGCCTGTGCCTGAAGCAGCACTCTTCTCCGCTCTTCCTCCTCCTTCTTGGCCGCCGCTTTCGCTCGAGCCTTCTCCTCGGCGACCCTCCTGGACTCTGTCCATAGCCGTAGCGTGTAGGAGTACAAGTCTCTAGAATATTGAATGACGGGATCGTCATCATAGTCTATGCCGTCGTCGCTGTGCGGAGGGGATGGTGGGGGTGGAGAGCCACTTGGCATGCCGTTCTATAGTGTGTCTGTGTCGATCGTGCGTGTAGGAACGCAGGAGGCTTATAAATGAGAAGCGAGGTGCGGTGTGAGGTAGTGGATGACGGAAAGGCGAATCGACGCGGGACACACGCGTGCCTAGTTGTTTGAATGACTGGTCAAAGTTGGCAAGAAAAAATGGCCAACTCCGAACTCTGAGGATGAGTTTTTTAAAGGGAGTCGAGGGCTGATGTGGATGTCGAGGTGAGGCGCTAAGGCCTAGGATGAAGTGAGTTTGGTAATTGTATATAGAGCCCCGAAGTCCGGATCATAATGATAATCGTCTGCCGTCCGAGAATCACTCGCCTGTGGGTTCCAAAACACGGTTTCAATCAATGTCTCCTGGAGTGAAAAGGCCCGAAATTTTAATGGGCATCTGCAGCGAGCGGTCTCGCCATCAGCAAGGCTGCATTGTGACGTGTTCAGATCGCCCCCTTTTTCAATTTTGTGCAGGCCTTGATTTCATGTAAACATGCAGCAAAAACATAAAGCACCGTGGACGTGCCGGAGAGAACTCCAGATGGCATCACTGGTACACGGACAAGCCCATGGCCTTGCCCGGCCGGGATATCGTCAGACGTACTCTTTACTAAACATTATTTTTATTCGCCTGGAAAAATACAAATCAATCATCAGGAGGAGCAGAAAGAACGCTTGGGCCTTTTAACCTCGTCGGCTCGGCAGCCATACGCACGACCCTCTTCATTTCCTGCCCATTTCGCTAGCACCCATCGTCGTTCGGACCAGATTGCGCCAATTTCGTGGATCCAAGGGAAAAAATAGCGCACTAAAATAGGAAATAGCGTTATGACAAAATACCGATGCTACGGTGACGTCACTCGCCCTGATCAGCTCAAAAACCGTAAAAATCAGAGTCCGCTGTCAGATCACAAGGCACGCTCGCAGTCTGGACTTGCCACATTGTTCCACACATGCAAGCTGCAATGGCACCAATAGCGCATGTCTTGTATATTTTCAACACAACAATATTGTCCGAGGGAACAAGAGAGAAAAAGGAAAAAACAAAAATATTACACGCCGCTGCTAAATTACTCCCTTCTATCAATATCGTCCGTGCGCGCCTCGCGATCGCGGTGAGGACCGTCGAGGCATCACATCGTCTCTCGAGCGAACATCTAAAGTCACCTGTAGATCATGATATTTCTGCAAATCCACCGCTTCTGATTTCGCCACGCCCGCAGAATCATTGGGTAGCCAAATGATGGGCGGAGGTGCAATCAGTTCAGGGGCGTATAATATCGAGGCCATTTCCTCTGCGTGGTCCGTAAATGGGAGCGGTGGCAGCAGAGGGGGTGCGTCAGGATGCGTCCGTGCTGCACGCTCTGTCGCGGTCAGGTCATCCAGCGTTTCGGTTTCTGCAGCGGACGGTCAGCGCGTGAATGATGTACCCCATCCGGGGAGCATCGACCAGTAAATGAATCATTTCGCTTGTAGCACCATACTGGAACTGGAATGGAAGGGCATGGAATCGTTGCTTACCTAGTGGAATGGGCCCTCTATGTGCCGATGGGGAAGGCATTACGGCAAGCGTCAAACTCATCATCTCGAGAACAGAAGCCATGGATCCACGCATACGATTCGTGTTCCTCGCACTGCTGACGAGACTGGTGCTTTCTTCATCTATGGGCCGTCGAGTGCCTTTGGAACTGGGAGGTCGGGTTGTATTTGCAAATTCCTCGATGGAATTCTGCGTGATCGGCTTGAGTGACTTGCGTCCTGGAAGTCTCATCTTCCAACTCGTGTACGCCTCGACAAATAAAACCACCGCGAGGGCTACGCCACAGCAGACACCGCCTAGAACCCATAGCTGTCGGCTTAATAAGATAAGTCCCAAAAGGAGAGGCTGCAGTGCAAGCAAGCTGCCAAAGCGACGTAACAGCCATATTTGCAGAAGGCCGCCCGTTTGCGAGTGGGTCCGGCCATACACATATCCAACGAGGTAGCGATGAGCTAGAAGAAACGTTATCGGCCCGTCTCTCTAAAGATTTACGAAAAAGAACGCACCAACAAGGCTCAAGAGAATCAAGATGACGACAGCCGGCGCGATAAGCGGGAAGATGACCGCAAACGTGGAGGCAAACACAATGGCCAGTATACAGGCTCCGAGAGCAAATGAAGGATTGTAGGTGCGTGGATAAACGGCTGACAAACCATCGTGTAAGTAAGCGAAAGTCAATAAATCCGTAGATGAACCTCACCTCTAAACCTTTGTCTCGGGGTGACTGCTTGCTTCTCTGCATTCATTACTTTCCAAAGGCGTATGGGTTGGAGCACGAGCAGGCCGGGAAAGATGATCGCGCCATTGACGATGATCGCGAGGGCGAAAGCACTCAGGTAAACTGATCCGTTAGCAACCGATGATGATCGTTCCCGATTTCCAGCCGGGTCGGAGCTGAACGCCTCGAAGGCAAACAGAAGAGATCCAACCGTAATAATCCACAGCCCAACGACGAAGGTAATAAGGAAGAACGTCGCCTTGAACGCGAGTAGCTGTCCCCCGGATACGGACACTGCTCCCCGGATATTGGTCGCCCCTGGTAATTCATATCAGAAAGCGAAACGATAAGGGAAGCTGGGCACGCTCACAATGAATGGTCATCAATGCTAAGCAAATGAAAAGAGTCGCTGCCACAGCAGGAGCGAGGCTGGTCGCGAGACCAGCAACCAGGGGATGCGCAGTGAGAAGAGGCTCTAGGAAGGGGAGGTAGTGTGCTACATCAGGCGCGGTCACCACTGATAACCCTGCCGCAGCCGTTACTGCCGCGTCACAATAGTCAATTAGTTTAATTCAATCACAACGCGTAGGAGAGAACTCACATGCGGCAGCGAGCAACACGCCCACCACGATAATAACGGTCCACCATACCCATTTATCGACTGCAGTTCTTTCGTTCTGCAGCACGTCCCACCTGATATCCTCCTTCGCCCTCCCTTCAATTATTTGAGCACCTTGAAGATGACGGAGCCCTTTCCCTATCATCAGCCACCCTAGAACGCGCGAACCGTCCGCTATATCATTATAGCAGTCCCTTTGCGCATCTGCAATCTCAGCGTTGATCCCCTTCAATCTCGTCCTCCAGTGCCGGATATCTCCATACACCTCTCCCAAATCGTCGAAATTTTTGCCTGAAAGCGGACGCACGAAAGGTTGATGTGGCTGTAAACGTAAATGCGGGGGAGGGATCTCGTCCATCGCGGCGTGTCCAACAGGCTCATTGCTCCGTAAGGGGAATGTTTCTCTCTTTGAAGGTGGCTGCTCCTTTAGTCTTCGCCTCGCGATGGGAGGTGCAGGCGAAGGTGTTGACGAAGGCGTTATCACCATCCGCGCGCCATAACCAAATCCACCCCTTCCTTGCGGTGGCACCTCGTCAGGTCCGGGCATCTCATCGTAATCCACCTCATCCTCCAAGTCCACCCAATCTTCACCGTCGATCTGCCCAGTTAGGCTCCTTCTATCGCCATCTTCTTCAGAGTAACCTAGATGGTTGGGGCCGTACCGTCGCGGATCGGGAATGTAGGAGCGTTCGCTTTCTTCGATGGTGAACATGTCCATTCGGTCGGCACGGTCAAGGATACCACCTAATCCGCCGACGCCCATGCCCCCACCTACGCCAGCCATATTCCCACTGCCAACGCTAGCAGTACCAGGTGCACCTCCACTTCCTCCCTCATATCCACTCCCTCGACCCCCATCGCTTCCCCAGCCTCCCGGCATCCCTCCTGATCCTCCACCCCCACCCAACTCACCCTTCTCAGAAACTCCAACATAGGTGCCCATCGGTAATCGTCCATATGCTGTGCTATTCCTGTTGACTTCTTGGAACCTGCTGCCGATCACTCTCGAATTGATCGAAGTAGAGAGTGGAGGCTCATCTTCCTCCCTGTAGCTATATTCACTGCCGCCAAAGCGTCCGCCGCTTACACCACGAAGACCGTGGAGTTTGTAATATTGAGACGGGGCAACGAAGGATGTGGGCGCGAGGGAGGAAGCAGCGAACGCAGGGTTCAGAGTGCGTCGTCCGCGGCGTGTCCGTTTCTAACACCATCCCATAGCACTTAGTAAATGTCAACTGAGGAATAAGGTTAAATGGGACATACTTTCTGTGTGGGACCCAAAGGTAGCGGTCTACTGATGTAAGGCCTATTGTCTTTGGGGGGCACAGGGGGTGCTTGGAAATCCGCTATTGAAGGATCCGGGGTACTTAACCTGAACGATGAAATGTATCTCGTCTCCGCGATCTCCAAATTCTCCAGAATCTCGTCGCGTTCGTCAATGAGTAGTGCGAGCCGTTGGGTGTCCCTACGTTCATTAGTATAGAGGGAGTGAACGACAAGATGAATATGAGCGTACCCGATTGAAAACAGACTCGAGATGTCCACCTCCAGCTCAGCTTCCTCCAGGCTTGTCAATGGTTGTTGTTCATTCCGTCGTTGACTGCGGGGGCTATACGGCCCACTGATACGTCTCGATCCCGGGGTAAGCTTCTCAGGTTTAATACCATTATTCTTTCCGTTTCCGTTTTCATTCCCGCTTCCATTCTCAAAGCCGCCGCTCAGTCCACTCTTCACCAAAAAGTCCTTAATTCTCTTCTCTCCCCATCCCGCAAGTCCAGGCGCGTCTCTCGCACTCAACCACGCCATTTCCTTCCCCCCGCATCTCTCTTCTGCCCATATCCTCCTAAAGTTCACCAACTTATTAAACTCCTTCAGTATTTTCCAGAGCGCAGGAAGAACACCGACAACCAATGTCAGAACGACGAGGATAATAAGTCGTGTGCGTATTTGTGGCGCAAAATCAACACCATCAATAACAGCGCGTTTGCCGACCGGTGAGAGTGTTACAGCGAAATTAGTGGAGATACTGCCATCGTCTAGAAGGCGGAGGAGTCTTAAGAGACTAAGATCTTGCAACGTGCCGTACGCGCCACCGAACCTGCTTTCCCCGCCACCAGTGGAAGTGGCCAGACAAGGCATATTGACTAAGTATAGTGGAAGTGCGCCAGCCAGTCCGAGCACAGTCCACCCGAGACATATCAGTAGAGCCAACCATAGGGAACGTTGTGCGAGGTTCTCATCCGAGGGAAGGGCTTTCTGCGCATCAGGGGAACGAGCGTCGGATGCTGAAGGAAAATCTGGTACAAGGGGGACTGGGGGATGTAGGAACGCGAAGAATCCGCTGCCGAGGGGTTTTGGTCGTAGTCTATTGGGCTTTCGTCAGCAGATAGCAACTTCGGTGGTGGATGGGCTTACTGTGGGTGTACAAACCACTCTCGTAGCGCGTAAATTTGTCGGAAACGCGGTCGGAGAATGGCAAACGTTATCTTTAAACTCTATTAGCTTAGACTTCTAATTTAAGAATGCGGGGTGTACAGACTGCGAGCGGGTTATGACTCGCCGAGGAAGGAATAGAACGGAAAAGGGGGACACAGAACACCGATGATATGGAAGACTCACCCATATTATCAACCCAATTACGCTAGGCACTATGATCGTCGCAATTAGACCCGCAGCCGACGCGTCTATCCCTTTACCAGCACATATAGGCTGCGACTGTGCTCCCACTTGGAGAGAACCCGACGTGCTTTGAGGGCCATTCACGCTCATTGCCGTGCCCGAGCTGGATATTGATATTGAAGGAATCGAGGAACTGAAAGCAGGGGAAGATAAGGTATTGGGTATCGCAGAAGTGGTGGTAAACACAGATTCGGAGAATGAGGTAAATGTCGTCGCAGCTTCGAAGATCGTAATAACGGGGAATGTTGATGTCACGAAGAGGACTGAGCCGGAGACGGTTGGATTTGGTTCAGAGCCAGAGCCAGAGCCCGCTCCGGCACCAGTCCCATCAATTCCAGAGCCATTCCCTGACCACAATGTAGGATTCGAGCTGGGCTGGCCCCCGAGGAGACTTGTATTCGGTTGAGGGGAAGACGGAAAGTTGGATCCACTGCCAACGGGTGGCGATGGCTGTCCTGCCGGCGCAGACGAGGTGGTTGGTTGGTTGTTGAGTGTATCGTGTCGTTTCTTTCGTGTATATTGCGTATTCGTGGTCATTACTGTCGTTTGCCCCACAATCAACGTGGCTGGAGCCCGCAGAAGTGATACAATGATATTGCGTCGTTGCTTGTCGTAGTGGTTAGTTATGTTCCCCAAGTCCCGTTATTCCTGGACCAGTCGTGAGTCCGATATCTTGTCGTTGCGTCAAGTAGTGAGGGTCGTGGACTAGAAGAGAGTGTGGGTACCGGTCATAATAAGAATAACTGGAAACTGAAAACGAGGATGATCGCAAGTCGAACCGCTTACTACTTTTGGACAAGGGTCCAGGTTCTTGTTTGCACGTGCTTGTTTTGGAACCCGATGGCCTTCGTAGGAGCCGCCAACCGCAGCGAGAATGTTTTGGAGAAATTTACAACGGTACCGGTGGCGGCAGGCAGAAAACGGTGGGCGAAGTTTTGAAGTTCCTTTGTTTTTCTCTTTTTGCTCTCGAGATGCTGCTGAATTCCAGAATCAATGTCGTACAATTACGATACGCTGTGTAACCATGGATTCACAGGTGAGACCGTCTCCAGGGCAGAACCTAGGCCTATAGGAAGAGAGCACAAAACGACTATGTTAAACAGGATGACCTCGTTGTCCTGTAGCCCATGCCGTGTGATTACTTCGTAGTTTGGCGACGATCGATAGCGACAGGCACGGCTCGGGGGGGGAACCTGGAAGCAGCTGATCTGACGCTGATCATGACAGCATGAGGGATCAGAACGGGGTAATAGGGTGCCCTAATTACCAGGCCCAGGAGCAACAAAATAAACCGAGAGGTAATTATCCATTGTCCCGCAGACCAAGAAGTAAATAGCGAGCAGAGGTACCTCGCGGCACGCACTAATCAAAGTAATACCGAAAAAAAATCCGTGTTTTGACGTCCTAATCTCTACTACAATGCATTACTGCGTACCCTTCCCCAACCTCGCAAGCACATCAACGAATCCTCTAGGATCCACAATATCTGTGCCTCCATAAACCACCCTCCGCCCACTCTTCCCTGCCCACTCCTCCACGTTCCCATACTCGACGTAGCCTACACCACCCACGACAAACACCATCCCCTCGTTGAAATGCATTCTCTTCGCTCTGCCGCCTGCCGCTGGTCCCGAAGTCGACGCGCCACCACCGCCCGGATATCCAGCACCTTGGTTCCGCGGCGCTCGTGGATCCAGGAAGAGGTACTCGTCTGTTTCCTGCAGCGACTGGTTTGAAGCAGATGAAGAATCCATCAATGCTTCAATCACTCGAGTCACGACCAGTAGCTTGTTAGTAGGCAAGAAGTTTTTGACCCCAGAAATAAGATTCTCGAAACCTCCTTCTTTGAGTCGGTCGGTCAGCTGTCAATGAATGTTTCAGTAGTTGCGATGAATAGTGCATCGAGTCAAGCTCACCCTATTTCCGAATACACTGAACCCTTTCAACAACTCTCCTCCCTGTGGTGTGCTCGCTCCTCCGAATCCGCTTCCACCTGCGCTGCCTCCACCGCCGAACCCACTTCCACCGCCGCCAGAACCAAATGTCGCCATCCGCGAAATCTCCTTCACTCTTCTGACGTATTCGAACGCTGCAATATCAGCACTGGCAGAAGCTAACTCCTTCTCCAACTCGTTAATATCGTCCTTGGTGAGGGCGGCCAGCTGGCTATCGTTGAGGGAGAGATAGAACACGAGTACGAGGCGTAGTTTATCGGTGGGGCTGAAGGGCGGCAGCGAGTCCGGACGCGGGGAACGAAGAGTTTCTAGGATAGCTGCTACGGTCTGGATATACAATTGGAATGAGGTTACTTTGCGACGAATACTGATATTTACGCACCTGTTTTTGAATGTTCTCCTCCATGCTGTATAGCTCATCCAACCCTCTCTGCTTGATCTGTTCTAGCAGCGATGTGGCGATGTTCATATGTGTGTCGAGCGTCGTCTTACGTGCTGTGAGCTCAGGCAGTTGAGTGATGGCCGTTTTTAGGTGAGCAGCATTAGCAGAGAGATCTCTGTTTCATTGCGCGGAGACAATATCAACGATCAGTTGAATTGAGGAAACGAATGCGACAATGATCACTCACAATTGTGAAATATCATTGACGTCACTGACACCAGTCTTCCTCGTAATCTCAGCTGCATCTTGCTTGTATTTATTCAGCTCTACGTCGATCTCTTCCGCGACTTGAGGGAACGGATTCGCCGCGTTCCTCGCCCAGAAGAAATCATTCGAGTCCAGATCATACGATCGCTTCTTCACGCCTGTTGACGCGAGAGGTGGGTCCGAGGAAGAGGACGCGGGCGCAGATGGGTCTATGGTAACTCTGTTGAGTTTCATGGAAAAACAATCTGAGACGAGGGCTTGGTATGTCCACCCATGGGAGAGCATTGACGCAAGGTCGATGTTTCTGTCGAGGATCGCTAGTACGGGGCGTTGCAAGTTCGATAAGCCTGTGGAATCCTGGATAAATAGATTCGCGGCCCCGCTTGAGCCAGGTCCGTATGAACCTGAGCGAGAGGCAGATAATAGCGCGTCGCGAATCTTGGTCTCGAGTTTCTTGCCCACCATTTCGGCTGCGTTTGCCTCTAGGACAGCGGATTATTGGGACGTGCCCTAGTCGATATGGAGAGGTTATAAGCAGGAGTTTGATTACAGAATAACGAGTACACGCACCCATTGTGACAACAGCACTGAACAACCCTGTGGCGATTCTCTCTATCTCATCCTCAATCTCCTGTTCTGATGAAGACGGTGAATTCAGGATTCCGTAAGACGTTCGCTCTGTTGGAATCGTCGCAGTTGAACCTGCTGGTACCGGAGCGGGAGGTGGAGGAAGCAGAGAAAACAATTCTGGTCCAGGAGTGATGAACCCCAGATACTGATCCACAACTTGTTCAATCCCTCCCTCGCCATCCTCTTCGCCACCGCCCATACTTATTCCTCGCTTCACAACCTCTGATGCTAGTTCCTCTAAGACTGCCCTCTTCACCGGCTCCACCCAGTCCAGATACGTCCTTTCATATAACCCCTTCTCCAAATCCTCTGTTATTCTCTTGATATTTTGCAGCGTCGGTGAGACGAAATATATTGCAGGTACGTCAGGGAGAGGTGGGCGAGGGGAATGGAGGGGAACATGTAGAGTTACGCCGGCTTCGCGAAGATCGGATACGCGCAGCACGGTTGCGAGTATAGACTGCGTTGGTGGGTCGAGAATGAGGATCTTCCACACTGGGGGACTCGAAGCTTGTGGTATTGCAGGTGATTTAGAACCATGGGATGGATTTGAATTGGACTTGGATAGTGCCGTCGACGAAGAAGGTGGGTCAATTGGTGTATTCAGGTTGAGCAGCGTGAGCAGAGCGTTGGTTTGCGCCTGTTGCAGCGTCGGCGACGTTGAAGGCCTGATTGTGCTCATCGTCGCGACTTTCTTCGAGCCAAATCCTTTCTAGTGGCTACAAATTCGTGATTCCAGGCTTCCTCTAAATGCTGGATGATGGTGGTAGTGGGAGGACGTGTACGGTACGTTTCCTGTTCACCAACCTCTCCACTGGTGATCGTGGCACCACGTGACCTTATGTAGTTTAGAATGAGACAAACCCATCAGTAACGGTGAACTGCAACACTGCCCGATAATACACTGGCAAAGTGTTTCGTTTCACCCAGTGCGCTCCTGCGTTTAGGACTTGGGTCTGCGCCATCATCAGCTGCTAAGACAACCACGCTGTGTCTCAGGCCGGGACCGCCAGGTATATAAAGGTGAGAGGATGCGCAACTGACCCCCCTTGTGCGCTCTGCTGGACAGAATTTGTGGGTAACTTCATCGGTACTACTGTGCGCCATCCTGACTCTTGTATTATTAGGCACAAAAGCCCTACTCCTCCCCGGACCGCGAAACCTCTCAAGAACCCATACAATGGGCTGCTTCCCAAGCAAACAGGATGATGGCAGAGCGCTGGCACGCTCCTCCCGTGGACCCATCTCCCACCAAACCCAAATACCCATACAATCCCTCCACGACGCCGATACGGAAAGCGTCGTCTTCACTGCCGGACGCCCGTCGTTCGGATTCACCACGATGCCCCATAGCGCTACTATAGCAGCCGCACCGCCTCGAAAGAGTCTCGGTGCGCAGCCCGGGAAGACCAGACCGATGCTCCCCGCGCATCTCCAACTCAACCCCAATCCACCCAGCTCACCCACAGGATTAGGCCAGATGCAGCAAATCGACTTGAACGGCCGGCCATCGTTAAGCAGGACGAGGTCGTTCGGTCCTACCCCGGCTAGTGCAGGCGCCACTATGGGTGCGGGTGCTAAGCCGAAGGTGTCCTTCGCAGCGCAGATGATGCTGAAGGAGAGGGAACGAGAGATGATGTGGGAGAGCAGCGGCGCGTCGGGAGGCGCTGCTCCCCCGATGACCGCCCCGCCCACACGGGAGACGTTTGGGCGGTAATCGTTACATAACATAACCGTAGCAAGCAGCAAGTGAAACAGAGGAGGGGCTTTTGGGTTACTATCTTAATGATCACGCTCCTTAATGTCTTTGCTCCTATGTAAGAATTCCTGTAACAATATAGTGAGTCGTTCTTTCATCATCAGCAAACTGAAACTTCCTCTCAGCCCGAACTCATGCGACACGGCTAATGGCAAGTTTCAGTAGCCCCATGCATATGTGCACACATCGTGCAACCTCTATCACAGTTATGATCGGTTCTAGTCTCACGTAGTCAGACCAATGTACAAATATTCCCAAACAAGTTGGGTCTACTGTAGGGTAGAAATATTAGTACGTGGTCTGAATCAAAAAGCCAACCTCAAACCGCATTGCGGAAAAGCGTGATTTTCACATGACCTCGTGTGACCAGTCCATGACTGCTAAGGCCTGCTAAGTGTCAGTCGTTGTGCTAACGTCTTTGCTAACGTCTTGCCAACGTTTTGAACCATCTACACGCGAAGATATGCCTCCGTCCCCTCAAGATTTCTTTGCTAGTAGTACTCTCGGCCGTTTATCGTATAACAGCTTCTTTGAACAACTGAATGCATCTCGCGCTGGCCTAACATTCCCATGGACCCCGAGAAATGGAAGCTCAGTCTTGGATCCATTACCGAGAATCAATCTTGCTGGACCGCTGGATCGTGGCCGCATGGATGGCAGCGACGAAAACTACCCCTTGGTCTCTGTCAGCGTCTCTCCCAAACGTCGGATTCCACCCACTTCTCAGCCAACTCAGAGCAAGCGCCGTAAATCTATCAGTTTGATACCGAGTCTTCGGTCCCTGAATAAATCAGCAATACTGGATCATATCTTCGACGTTCTTGAAGATCTGGAATGGTCCTTAGGAGACCTACTACACCATCTATTTGTTTGGCACGTCGACTCAAAACGGATCCCTTTCTCAGAGCGCCATGCCGCATACGTGCAATGCTACCCCCCGGAGGGGACTCTAACTTATCAGTATCCGAGGTACTCGAGGTGTAGCTCACTACACCATATGGCCGACCTCGCACGGACAGTGACTCAGAGGACATGCTCTCAATAAGGAAGGATTACCAGTCCGAGGCCCATTTGAATCTGTTTGCGGTCGCGGGGGACAGTCGACGCCAGCATAGAAGTCCCAGAGAGCTAGTCATGGGAAAACAAACGTTTATTTTGTATTTACATAATGATAATCACCAAAAGCAAGCGAGCAAATGGCGTCATATGTCACGTGCATATCACGTTTTCCGCAATGCGGTTCGACGTTGGCTTTTTGATTTAGACTAGATCGGTTCACTGCATTCTCCTTGTTTGGTTGTTGTGATAGATGAAGTACATTGGCGACTACGAAGGATCGAAAGCTTTTTACACGATAGACTTGGAAGAACGGGCGAGAAGACATATGATGTGATAGTATGGATGAATGTTCTGGAGATACTACGGACTCATAAATAAATACGCATATGTATATACAACGATGATTATCGAGTGCGATGAATGGAGAGCTTGGTGAAATGAGATTGAGAAAAGCAAGAAATGGTTAACAAATACAATTAACTATATTCAATATTCAAGAAAGGGAAAGGCAATAAGGTGATGAAGCAAGAATATCGGTCACGGCGGCGTTTGAAGCGGTATGTATATGAGATGAGAATTAAAAGATACCATGGAAATGGAAATGGAGGGATGGAGATTTGTGTTTCGATGGAGGGGAAGTGAAACGGGGGTATGCGTGTGATACGAGATGTTGGAATGCAAAATACAGCAAAGCTAAACGGTTGATGACCCCAGGCTTCAAACCTCTCCCCGCCTTCTCTATGGCGATCACCCGGCTCTCAAGAACGCCGCGTTCCCCTGCGCGCGATCGCACTTCTCTGCGACTCTTACAGCAGCATCGACGGCTTTCTGCACGATCGCTCTCGAGGGAGACGTCGCCGGGATATGCGCGAGCAGATCTAAGAAAGGAAGTCAATAAGCATGTTGTGATCGAGCACCCAAGAACACAAGCGAATGAAGATGAAAGAGACTCACCGCGGAACAGAAGCACGTATCTCATCACCCTCTGCGTGGGCAGGATCGCAAGGTCGCGTACGGTTGGGAGTTTACGCGGTGTCTTGTCCCTATCACCTCCATACTCTCCAAAGCCTCGTCCTGCATGCGCGCCTCCGAGCTCCGAGCCAGACGCAGGGGCGTAGGCATGCGCACTCCCACCCGCACCAGCGGAATGAATGTGTCCACCATCCATCGCATTCTGCCCCCGGTCGTCGACGACCCATCCACCACTACCTCCACCAAAATCAATTCCATTCCTCCTCTCCCCACCGCCAGCAGTAGCGATGTCGATGCTCTCTCCTCTCCTGTGTGTGCCTTCACCATCGCTGTTCTTGCTCTTCCGCGACCCAATGCCCACAAAACTCAGGCTACGTCCCACCATGGAACCCATACCGACAGAAACCGCGCTCTTGCTTCGACTTTGCACGCGTCGCGTCCCTTCATTGGCATTACCGGCGCCGTTGAGGTTCCCATGTCCATTGAGACTGGTATGTCCTGCAAGCAGATAAGCCATATCACTTCCATACCCGTTGACGGTCCCGCTCCCATGTCCGTGTACGGTCGAAGCCGACTGTGCGCCTGGGCCGAATCCGTAATCTCCACTACCTCCGAAATCTTGCATCCCTCGCATCGAAAATGCGGTAGGCGGCGTCGGCGAACGCGTACTTTTCGTGCTCTTGATGCTTTTAATACTCTTCGTACTCTTTTTACGTGTTTGGGACCCTCCTGGAACTCCCACAGCGAGTAATGTGTCCCTTGTCTGCGCACCAGGAGTGACCATCGCCCCCTTCTCTTCCTCATCATCCGAAATACCACTACGGCCGAGATCAAATGCTTTCCTCTCCCCGCCATCAACCAGGGTCATCACATTCACGCTGGATGGCATCGCTGACGCGGTGGCAGTCGAAACAGCAGTTGTAGGAACGGTCATCGTCATCGTCAGCCCAGGAGGCAGCGTCTGCTGCCTCGCCCTCGGTGTCGCGCCTCCGTTTCGTGTCACAGAAGGCGGAAGCGGGAGGGGAAGCGGCGGAGTCACAGTCGATCCTGCCGCTCCATACATCGACACAGTCCCGCCTCTCATCTCCCTCAAATCCTTCCCACCTCCCAGCGTTGACCCTCCAGAAGAAGATCCAGCTCCGATCCCAAAATACCCGGGTACGCTCGGTAGACTCTTTCTCCACTGAGTCATCTTCCTTTTCAAAGATGTCGTGCTAGTCGTTCTGGACTTTGAGGTTATTCGCCTTCCTTCGTCGGCCTCGTCGGGAGAGGAATTGGGCGGAGAGTTGGTGTTCGTCGCGGTTGATATTGGGGTGGAGGTGGATGGAGAGATGTATGTGGATGTAGACGTTGATGTCTCGGAGGCGTAGTTCGAGGACGAGGAAGTGTTGAAGCTAATGATCCCTCCCACAGCCTTCGAATGCCTCGCTTTACTCAGCTTTCGCCTCCCTGACGGTTTCTTCTTCACTTCGCCAATTCCCATACCCATGCCACTAGCCCCAATATCCTTCCCAGCCTCCTTCCGCCCACGTCCATATGATACTTTCCTCTCCCGCTTTCCCGAGTGTCGACCAAGACCCGACTCCGAGCGCTCATCACCGTCCACGAACCACGCCCCAACAACGCCACACCACGCGACATACGCGCGTTCCAAAGACCCTTCCACGTCATCCATATCCTCCTCGTCCTCTTCTCGGATATCGAATCCACTTGGCTCAGTAGGGATACCACTGGGATTCATTCCTCCGGAAACGCTATTCCCGTTCCCGCCACATCCCCACGAAAGCCCTAGCGACACCCCCGACACACAAGTCCTTCTCCATCCTCGCAACGAATGCCTCGCTAACTCGGACCAGCTCGGAAATGTACGCGCGCATTAGAGGGGGTGGTGTGCGTTTCAAGTTCGACTGTTCGTTGGGTGGTAAATGACTTGAGTGGTGAGGGTGGGGATTGTAGCCTGAGGGATGAGGATGAGGATAATGATGAGAGGAAGGAAAGGAGGAATGTGGATAGTGTGGATGTGAGTAATATGAATGTGCATGACTTGGCGGATGCGTATGTGAATGCGAAGTAGACGAGCTATCATCAACCTCCAGATCCTCCGTCGTCCATTCAGCAGACTGCGGAGAAGCACAGATTGTGTCGCCATTCGTGCCGTAAGCATTAGCAGCAATGGTCGACATAGGTCGCGCATACGAGGTGGGGCGCGTAGGTAAGTTAGGTTGGGTATACGAGGAGTATCGATGACGCGAATTCACCGCGCTTGACGCGTTCGTTGAGTGCGTACGTACTTGCAGGTGTTGGTTGGCCTGCGATTGATATTCCTGCGGCCCCGAATACCCAATCAACAGCATCTTCAATGAATCCAGGTAGTTCTTCTCCGTGCGTATGAGTTCCCGAACGGTCAACAGTACGTGTCGGAATGTTGAATTTTGGGGGTTGATTTGAGCCCTCGCGTTGTTATGCGGGTGAAGGCGCGGATGAGGGTGTGGATGTGGGTGGTGAACGTGGTGCGGGTGGTGAATTTGGTGAATGTGCAGGTGCGAGTTATGCGAAGGGAGATAATATAGAAGATGAGGATTAATATGAAGGTTTTGGTGCGGGGTTGTTAGCGGAAGCACGACCTCCGAAGTTGGAATGGGAGGCAAAGGTCGCGATCTATAGTCATACTCATCCTTCCCCGTCGCCTTAGTCCCTCCGGCATCGACACACCTCTCCAGAACCCTCACAAGCACCTCATCCGATAACCTCTCGTCAATCAATGCCATACGAAGTGTCCAATGTGAGTTGACATCAAATGCATGGCGCCTTGTCAGGGTTGGCCGTGTTGTTTGCGTTGGTGAATGAGAGGAAGTAGGCTTGGTGGTTGAGACAGCGAGTGCGTTAGAAGAGGAGGTGTGGGCAGGACGGGTGAGGAAGGGGAGGAAATGCATTTCAGAGACAACGGCGCTGAATCCGACCGACTAGCAGGCGATTCTGCATCGTGTTCGCCGTCTTCATCATCCACACCGTCACCGTCGCCGATTATGAATTTCGCGGGCGAACTCGTTGTAGAAGGACGACCTAGCGCCATTGGATCGATATCATTCATGAAAAGTGATATCCGTGGCCCCTCTGCCGCATAGCTCCCTTGCCCATTGCTGTTGCCATTCGCAATGCCATCGGCGCCAACCGCATCATGATGCCCGAATGCATACAATGCAAAGTTATGCAGGTGAAGGTCAGGATCCCAGTCCATATCATTAGTGCTCTTCGTTAACGTCGGGGGAGCCTGCGACGAGAGGCTCTGCACGCCACAAATCAGCGATATGGACACCTGAGACCAGAAAACCGACAACGTACCGACTCAAAGGCAGGGGACCCCAATTTCAGCGGTGGCAACCAATTCTCAGTGCGCTCGGGCTGCACGAACTCGTACTCTTCGTCCCCTCGTCGTCGTTCGTCGTCTAGTGAGAGCTTGACGTTCGTTTTCTTAGTCCCTCGCTTGAAGGAAAGCCGGTCCGAAATGCCAGAGATAGACGAGAGCGTCCGCGAGCGGGCAATGGACGATCTGGCTGTTTGAATATCATGGTCGCTGAGGTACGTGAACTCGAGTATGCGTCGCTTTTTCGAGAGTTTTTTAGTTCTGGGCGGCGACGGGGGCGATGGGGGCGGCGACTTTGTCAGGCGCCTGGACGTCGTGGTCGTGGTCGTGGTCGTGGTCGTCGCGGCGGACAATGATGAAGCTGCAATCATGGTCCGCTTGTCCTGTAGTGGTTAGTGAAAGAAGCGAACATGCCTTGGAATCCCTGGCAGTGTTATGTCTGACAGGATTGTGTTATTTGCATTTCAGGTACGACGTCATTTCTTACTCGCTACCGGCGCTAAGCGCGCACCGAACCACCAGTACCTTACCATGCGCTCCTGGTCCGTTGCTCTAGTTCAATGGTCCTCCACTCTCGACGACGCGCCAATCAAAAGCCCTTTCTCGGAAAATCATCATGTTTTCATTGATACACAGCAGACCCCTCATCAATCCAGATCTCGTACAGACACCAAAGCAAGTCAACGTTCGCCATGAGCGTCGCTCTAAGATATCTCAGCCCAGGAGTGTCAGCATGCCCAAGAGAAATGCTGCACCGCGTCGAAACCTTCGGTGTCTCGGCTGATATAAATTGATGTTCTGGATCACAAATGAGATGGCTAGGCCTGAGTGAACCCTGCAACGTGGGGTCAGATAACCATAGCAGGTTCGTGACATCTGAACACACCCAGGTCATGCCGTCTGCTGACCCTTCAAAGGTGCTGGAGCGGAGGGCGACACAGCCTAGTGGGTCGACCAGAAACACCAGCGACGTATTTTGGTGTTGCAATATACCATTGATAGTGTCAAGCAGCAGGTATTCTCCTTTTTGAGCTGTACAGGCATCAATAGCTGCTCGTTGATTGACGGGACATCAACACATACCCCACTAATAGGACAAAAGGCGGTATCAGTGCGTCCGTCAACAGCGTGCGACGGCGGGTGATCCAGATAATGATTCCGTGTTGCATCATCTAAAATGCCGGCAGGCGCGGGGAGAACATCGATGTTCGTCTCAAACAAAGCGTCTGACGGCCTTCGAGGTGCAAAGAGGACCGAACCTAACGATGCAGAGTCTGGATTTCGGTTCACGTAAGGAACACTATCATTGGTCTGCAATATCTTCCCCAGCATCTCAATGGCGTTTCCGCTTGATAGCAATATTAACGACAAAATTGTACCCCAGAATCTAGATCATGCACTTACGATATAGCTCTCGTTCCGCTCATCTCCTTCGGATCCGACGGTGAAGGCTTCTCCCCCACCGAGTGGTATCCCCTGATCAAACCACACCTCTGGGATCCTATTTGCCAGAATGGTGTAATAGTTATCAGCCATTTTGAGCTGCTCGTCAGTAGAGTATTCGTTCATTAGTTGTAGGAATTCCGAAGCCCTCGTTCTGGATATCATAGCACCGTGTCCTAGCCATGCGAATCCTGTGTGTATGTCCGTGCCCGGAGGGCTGATTGGCCGCAAAGTAGTGGATAGCATTTCGTGAGGGGGAAGGAGGTGGATGCCTCTCTCAGTTGACATGGGAATCCGAGCCCGCATCGTTCGTATGATCTCTGGTAAGACGAGATAGTCGTCATCCTGAGCGTCAGAAGTTCAGAACACGTTGAACTCGACCAATAGCGCAATTGAACTGACCTGAATAAAACAGTACGGCGTAGCCGCTTGCTGGCACGCTACGTAACGCGCCTGGAACAACACATTCGTCGGGGAATTGTAGATATGTAGTCTCCCAGTTGGACATTTGGCGTCCGCAAAGTCCTACATGTAAGCACCGCCTCATGAATCCCCGCGTTGTAGAAGTCAACCCCTAGAGAATCTGACCGCGATGCTCAGAGGTGCCGGATTGTTGTTCCAAATCGTCACATTCCGGATGACGGAATTCAGGTTTGGATCACAGAGTACAGAGGCGATCTTGACGACATTGGGGAAAGCGCGACCAGTTGAGGATGATAGCAGTGACATCCGCGGTTTGCGACGACACGCTAGCCTTGTCAAAGGAATGGGATTGGTAGTAACGCAGGAGGAGTGCTACCGCGCAGCCAGCTAAACCAGCTCTCCATGATTGTAGAATCCTAAGCATCGAGGACAAAGAGTAAGTCAAATTCAATCAACCCTGTGGGAAGCGTAAGTGGCGGCAAGCGCTCCTTTTCCTTGCGCTCCAATTATCCTGACCGACTACAATGCAGTTGCATCAGGCTGGTCGGCAGCCCACAACTACACGCCGAACCCGAATTAGGTGACCAACTTCAGAAATAGCACTTGAGCCCAGTCGTTCCCACATCAGCACGATACTGCTGCCGCCTTCGGGTATGGAGGACACAGGACCAGTGGTGCTTATCAGCGGCAGGTTATCTGCGTGTACACGGTGGCCCTTTGCCTTTGCTAAGAACCTTAGCCACTTCGTAAATCATGGCAAGCAAGGATTTCACAGTGGCCATCGTTGGCGGCGGGATGTGTGGCCTGGTGTGCGCGTACACGCTCAAGAAGGCGGGCATCGCGGTTGAGGTGTTCGAAGCTGCTGTACGTGTCCCTCTTTCTGATTTGTTCGTGGTGGTGGTTGATGAACTGAATTGCCGTGCAGCCAGAGTTTGGAGAGGTCGGCGCAGGTGTTGGGTTAGGTAAGAGGTTCTTGTCGCTGATCCATTACTTTCTTTGTCGTGACTGGATTATCAAGGTCCCAACGCGGTCCGCGCCCTCGACCGCCTTGGAGTGCTGTCGGCGGTGCTAACACGTTCAGAGCACTCGTCACCGGTGTTGAGGCCGTTCCTATTCGTCTCGGGCTACGATGCTCAGGAAGCGATATACGATGTGCGCGTGGCCTGCTGTCTTCATAATTAGTTTTGATCTCATGGCGAACCCATGTGGTGTATGCTTCAGTATTCTGTTGGCGACGATGATAGAGGCCTACCAATTCACAGGTAAAGTACATTGTGTTTGATCATTTGAGTCGACGGCTAACTGCGCTCGGTTTCTAGAGCCGCCTTCCTCGACGCTATCATAGGAATCTCGGACATGAAGATTGCACACCTTAACAAGCGATGCGTGGCCATACAGCACACTCATGCCTTGGCCACAGCTTCAAATTTGAGTTCAACGCTGTTTTTCTCAGACGGGGACGTCGCACCGTGCTCACCTAGTCATCGGGGCGGACGGCATCAAGAGTACCGTGCGCAAATACGTTGTCGACCCTCTCGCCGACGACGCGGAGCATAACACCAACAGCAAGAACAAAACCAACCTGGCGTTCTCCGGATCGTTGGCATACAGAGGCTTGTTGCCCAATTCAAACTGTTGTGGCCGCTGGGGTTAAGATCGACTTGACAGTTCAGCCGGTTTGCTTCTGTGGTATTGATAGGGTTTGTTGTTGAATTACTTTGGTGCCCACGTAGCTGATATAGTTATGCTAGCATATTATTACCTTCCCAATCCAAGCAGGCCGGATCGTGCGTGCCCACCTCTCGTAGTATGCCGCGGTGCTGGTCTGACTTACACGTACTTGGATAGATCAACGTTGTCGCCTTCTCCTCAATCACGCGTGGAGATTCTGCTGCTGGGTCGCTAGACGAACTACCCCACCCATGGGTGCAACCAGTCGCAAAGCAAGAACTCGCAGAGACCTTCCAAACCCGGGGATG
The DNA here is from genome assembly GCA_029467805.1 of Pleurotus eryngii var. eryngii. Classification (NCBI taxonomy): domain Eukaryota; kingdom Fungi; phylum Basidiomycota; class Agaricomycetes; order Agaricales; family Pleurotaceae; genus Pleurotus; species Pleurotus eryngii. Next base: position 2,378,870 of record SZVJ01000018.1, read on the forward strand.
GGGAGCTGACTCGGATGCGATCAAGCTGCTAAATTGTATGGAAAGGCCGAGCAGATGGTCCATTCACACTGTAGACCCGCCTCTGTCGAGCTACGTTGATCCAGAGAGGGGTATCGCGTTGATTGGTGACGCGGTAAGTGCAGAATAATGTGATGCGAGGCGGGATGCTTATATCGACGGACAGGCGCATGGAATGCTGCCACATCTAGGAGCGGGGGTCGGACAAGGTTTCGAGGATGTCGTGGTTCTTACTGAGCTCCTCAGTCACCCCGAAACCAATCTATCAAACCTAGAGGTATGCTCGGCAAATCATTGTTTACTCTAAGTTTGACCCTGACCCGTGTGTGTCCCCAGCATGTTTTGGGCGCGTACGACTCTGCCCGTCGGTCACGAGGCAATACAGTACTTGAAGCAAGCGCCAGAATGGGTCGCATTACTGAAAGATACGGCAAATCAGGTTATTCGAACGAAGAGATGCGCACTCAGCTGGCGGGTATATGGGGTCCAGTTTGGCATCACGATCTCAGCGAGGATGTTAACAAAGCGGTGGAAATGTTGAGAGAGAAACGTGTATTCAAAGAAGCTGAGTCGTCATGATAGTCGTAAGCATATTCTGATGTGTAACATTGTTAAACCATTCTCCTTCCTACGACTGCCTTCGAGTCATCCAAGCCACCGAAGATATGGAAAGGCTCCTTGGGGGTGACCCCTGCATCGCTGTATTGCCCGTACGTTTGCTCCAGGACATCCAGCTCGAAACATCCGACAGGTTGGTTTTCGCGACCAACACCCCGAACTTGCGGGTTGGCTCCTGGGCACATATGCATGATTCCATCGGAGAAGTCGACGAATCGCAGCCCTTTGACGGTGGAGATAATATGGTGGCTCGCTAATAAGTTTCTATGCATCACGCCCGCGGCATGGAGTTTGCATGCTGCGAGCATGACCTTGCGGCTGATCCTCCGTCAGCGGCTGTCGTTATGATTGGTTGGTAAAGAGAATGTACTCACTTGAACTCCCTTGCATCGGGCTCCTCCACACTCTGGCAATATTCCATGATGAACACCGCGGTGTTGGCTCCGTCAACGCATCCCCTGTATCCGCCAAAGACCTTCGGCACAGCGACGCCCTGGAGTTTCTTCAAGCTCTTGTCATAAAACTGAATCTCCTTCTGCAAGGTTTCCACTTCATACGCGTCTCTCGCGAACTTAATGGCCAGGGGTCCGGGGATGCCGTCGATGGACCCAACGAAGAGGCGACTACGGATGCGCTTGTTGATGCGGCATACGAGGTTGGCGTTGGAGGCATTAGTTTGGGTGATCCAGGGCTGAAGGACCTGGTTGTTCCCCGACGCGGGCGCCGCCTCGTTCGTCCAAATCAAGGTGAGAGTGCTCATTTTACTTGGTGTAAGTGTCTGAGGATGTGATGCTGGGCTTCGGTGCTCGGATTTGTGATGGGAGGATACCCTGCCTGATCCGCCCACTATTTAAACATTTCTGGGTGGTCATCCGTTGAGTGGCTCAACCGGCTAATAATGGCTCTACTTGCGTGGCTGCCCAAGCCATCACCCTCTACCTCATTGACCGTGGCCTTCTGCCGTATCATTGTCCCACACAAAGAGTCATTTGAGGCCACGAAACCCTGGGCCTGGTACATGGACTTGGTGTTTAAAGGACATGGTCACTACGACACCCTCTCGATGGGTGATTATACAAACCAACAACCTAGACCGTAGAGGTCTGCTGGAAAGGATCGTCGCATACTACTCTAAAAAATGCGAAAAACTATTGTAGTGACCGCCCCGAGTACCCGAATATTCACTAGCGACGCGACGCGTTCTTGAAGTGTCATTCAGGCTATTAGAGGGGCTAGGGGAATTAGGGGCTGATCCTCGGAGTCCCACCCAACCTGTATACATGAGTGGGCCAATGACCAGAAGACCCACTTTCATAGAATATGCAGGATGTTGGTGGAGGGATATGTAAATGCAGAATCTTAGGTTACTGTGATTTGACAGGCTGTTGCCACTGTAGAGTCAACTTGGCCACACACAGCTGACTGTTACAAAGCAAGAGTTAAGGCTATAATTGCTACGGACCACTAGCAGACAAATGGATAAATGTATGTATGAAATACGATGGCCATAAGGAATATTGTAAGCATCATTCAGATATAAATGCAACTTTAACAACTTTATTCAGAGGCTTGAGGTTCTGCAAAGTGACCTTCAACTTGATGGCGGATTTATAGCTGTGTTTAAGAACAATCTCCAGCATGTCAATGGGAGCACCCAACACCTTTCTTGCCAAAAGTAACTTGCCAATCCAGCCAACCAACTTCTCAGTATCTGTCAGATCCCTCACTTGATACAGGGAAATCTTCTTCAAACAGGGAAGCATGTAGGGCACATGTACACCTTTCTTTCTCAGCATTGAGGGCATATCAAAGAGGGAAAAGGTGATATCATCCAGGCCATGGATAAGCAGCTCTGTGACTCTGGCCATGGCATGAAAGAAAGGGACAAAGGCAGCCAGGTCTGTGCCTTGTTCTACTTCTGCATATCCATTGAGCTTGAGCAACTCAATGGGGCCTAGGAGTGGATGAAACATGTATAGAGGGTCTTCAGTTTGAAAGCATTTCATGCCAACTAACATGAAAGCCAGATCAACTGGTGGCTTGTCCATTTGTTTGATTTTGACTTCTAACTTGGGGCAGGATTGGGGTTTGCCATTGTGTTTACTGGTTTCAATCAGTACCATAGTTTGAGTGAGTAACAAATCATGGGGCAGAAGAAGGGCATGTATGATGGGGACTATGGTGGCTATATCTGTAGGTTCCACAACTCAGCCACATTGCAGATCAATGTGTTGGATCACAGTGGGTGTGAAGTATCGCAAGATGTCAAGATCAAGCATGGGTTCTACATGGAATTTTAATGGCCATAAATTTAGCAAGATTAAGGCAACAGGGTTGCTGAAAATATGAGAGCCAGACTCCAAGACATTGTAAAGGTCTAAGGAGAGTAAGTGGGGCATGCTTCATAAAGCATGCAAGAGTTTGTCTGGTGCAAAATGATCTGCAAAATGGGAAGGCCCATCAAGTTTGTGGAATGACATATTCAAATCAGTAAGGTTGAAGAGGAAGGGCAAGTCAAGCTCAAAACCAAACCCTGATATGGACAAGTACTTCAAGCTTGGTATGCCCTCATGAAGTGTGGTGGCTGAGAAGGAACATTGCTGGCACTTCTCTAGGTTGTTCCATTCTTCTGGTTCAATATAACCAGTGGGGGTAATCAATTCAAGCTAAGGAGTTGGCATTGCAAACAAGGGGACAATCTGGTTTGGATGAAAGTCCATAGTTTGAATGACTTGTAGGTGGGCTGCATGGGTGTCGAGCACTATGGACACAGTGTCTTCATTTGATTTGTGCCCACAAATGTATAAACATAGTGGTGTTGATTTGGATCTCTGCAAGAAGAGCCTAGTTAGGTTTGGAGGCATAGTGGTCCATATGCAGCCCTATATTTGAGTGATTGCAATTGCAACCTTCCTCCATGTCTGGCAGGTGTGTGTCATGGGGAACCAGTCATCACAAGGGGAGCTTTTGTTGAACAGAGGAAAATCATCAAAGACATCATACCCCAAGGCAAGGCACTTGAAGATGGTTGTCAAGATATCTAGAAGTCTAAGTGCCCCTGAAGGTGTAAGCCTGTGCTTACCTCTCTACTCCTGTTCTCCTGTGTTCCCCCTTATCATGTGTCCTTTCTGTATATATATGTGACCTTGACTATTGATTGTACTTACTTCCTCTTTGTATCCTACCACCTACTTCCTTACTTGTGAATCCTACATGCTTGATCTATTCATCACGTTACATTCTTGAGTGTTTAGCCTTAGGGCTACTTCCAGAAGGGCTGTGTCTTGAGCTGGGGGTCAGCACCATGGTTTGCAATCACAAGTGACCAGGCACAAAACAGAACTTTTGCCACTTGCCAATAAGCACAAAAGGTAATCACTGATCCACTAGTATGTACAGCAATGATCAAAACCTTTGCGTAAATGAGTCTGGATGTCAGAGTTGATGTTGTGGGGTAAGCATTGGAACAGCAGAGTATGAACTTTCATGAAGGCACAGCAAGCACTTCATTTTCATATAATGTCACATTGTACCATGCATAAGACAGTTTCCAATGAATTAGTGTGGCTTTGGCTTGATGCAGCTTACACTGCTAACATAATTCAATGTGTGCTGTAAATGCATCGTAATCTACAATAGAAATCATCTGCACATTTTCTCATGGGCCAAAGGACCCTTATACTGCTAGCCATCTGATTGGTTGCATCCAAAACAGGCACCAAATGAGCCTGGTGGCAGGCCGGATGATGAGGTGCCTTCACTAGCCTTCACTGCATGCAAAGCATGGGTCAACGGCAAGTCACATTGAATGGCTATAAAATATCCAGCACTGGGGTAATGGGTGTGATCACAATATATTCCAAGAGAATATAGGACTATGTAGCAGTGTCAGAGATAGTACTCCAGAAACTGCATAAAATAACTGTTATGGTAGAGCAATGCAATAAGTCAGTCAGCATGTGTCTCCTGGATTTCCTAGATACTTCTTTATCCAGAATTGGTATTCAAGGATGTCCAGAAGTGTCTTCCCCATTCTCGACCACACAATACAAATTCCTCAACACTTTGAAGATAATTGATAATCAATCAGCCAAATTACCACTTATATGCCCAACCTCGATCACTATGAGATAGCAGCCAACCTCCCCCTAAGTCGGAGTTCACACAATCTGTTTCGTTCCGTCGCGCTGACACGAACTAGGGTGTCAAAGCTGGATTCACCACAACGGTGAAATTGTAGTGTTTTTTTTGGTGTTTCGTTTTGACTGCAACGCCAACTCTGACATCCCCTAATACTTCAATGATTTCTGCAACTCGAATCGCAGAAGAATGGGAATGACATGCTGGGGCCATTGCTGCCGTTGCTCTATTTTTGACAAGCTTACTATCGGACAGCCAACTGGAAGCACTCCACGGAAAAAACTGGTACTAACAGTCGGTAGATTTGCTCCTGGAAACAAAAAGCGATCAAGAAAAAGTGACGAGTTGAAGGGTGCCTGTGAGCGCCCAGCGTCTATCGCAATGATTCTTGCTCTCTACTACAGCCCGGGTTCTCGATTTGTTTGATGTACACCGCGCGGCCTCCTTCAAGCACTTTGAAACGCGAATCAGCGGAACTTGTACGCATCCCAATGCCTACCTGGTCAGAATAAGTGGTAAGGTATGTGACAACACGCTCTTCTCCGTTGTTGTCAGAGCGATAGATCTCATTGACCTTCAGGTTAAGATCGGAAGCCGAACTTTTGTCCTCAAGGTGCACAGGCCTTGGCTAGTATTTGCATAGAGCGCAAACCCTGCCGTCTAGAAACTGCAAGTCTAACACGGTGGTGCAACCAGCCTCTCAGAGTCCGCTCAGTTCCACACGGTGACGTCGTTTGACGGTAATTGTTCTGATTGAGATCATTCTTTGAATCGAATGGAACGCAACGTACAGAGCGCTCCTCTGCATTAACACATCAGCCGGTCACAAGAAATTCTGACACGAGTGCTAATGCCTGGCGATCTATGATACGCGGCTGGAGCCTTGTGATCGCCGTTGTGAGTGGCTGATGATGGTGGGAATACCACAAAGTCCTTCCATGCCAACAGGAGAGGACTCAACTTCTTTACCAAGTATGCGGCCATCTTTGACAGATGGACGAATATCCTGGGCGAAATAGTTCTGGTGAGTTCCTAGTCATTCCCGCGAACTGTCACTCACTAATTAAGCGTACAGGCCGTTGGTGGTGGATTCCGAGGCGTTACGTCAACATATCCATTCTTGTTCTGAAGTGGTGCCTATAGTTACCTTACAGCCATAAGTAAGTATTTCCGTGTATCGTTATACCCGAATTCACCCTGTAAGAATTTTCAGGTCCGTTGGATGAAGCGAAAATGGATCTAATAGTAGAGCAAAACACTTCCGCATACGAACACTCCTCCGACAATAGTCCATCTTATTATTGGTAGGACCCCGTAGGATCCAGGAAATCTTCGGTGATCTCGGCACTTCCCTTCATGATGAGAGAAGCGCGCGCAATTCAGTGGGAAATCGTTGGTCTGCTTTGTTATGAAGACGTTACGTCCTGACTCAACGGTACACCCTCTCCATCTTCTCAATTCAATTCCTTGATTTGTCGCAGCAAAGATCAGCATGTCGAACGCAAACGTAGAGGTGAAGACCTTCGTCCTCGAAGGCCCCGTGGCGCAGGGACACTCGGAGGCAACCTTCCCGCCCCTCAAGATGGTAGCAAACCGGTATAGGTGGAACCCATCTTCGTCCCAATCCAAAGTGGCCGACTACTTGTCAGGCGTATCAGATCGCGGTACCGACAACTTGCCATCGGATGATTACAAGTCTGGCCTTACTCTGCTGTTTGCTCATGGCGTTGGTGCTCGTAAGGCTTCTCTCTGTTGATGTGTTGCGCCTGGCTGAAAGCCTGGGGTGGAAATATAGACAAGGAACAATGGGAACCGACTATCTTATCCGTGTTTCAGAGATCGTCTCTCAGCGGCGTAGCCAAGACCAGGCTCAGGGAAGCTTGGGCGTTCGACTGGCAAAACCATGGGGACGCAGCGGTCTTGAATAGGGACGCTTTGCAACGTAGGCCCAGCCCGGGCGTATGTGAGTCCTGCTGTGTTCTTAAATGTCCATATATGCGCATTCATATTGATGGCTGATTGGCGTTCTTTGTGGGCGATGTCGCGATGTAGCCGTGTACGAATGGGCGAAGGCCATGTCTGCGTTTATGAAGTCTGATCATATGAAGGGCCACAAGATCATACCGATTGGTCATTCTGGCGGCGCGGGCGCTGTGTGGGTTGATCTTCATCTATCGCGAAGCTATGCACTAACGCAACAGCGCACCATTTCAGCATGTTGACATTAAAGGACTTCCCTCTTTGGGCCTTGCCGCACGTTGCCTTTGTCCTCGTCGAACCCACCATCATGAGCGAGGCCCAGTGGCAGGTACTCATCGACGACCGGATGGAAAAGATGCAGTCCTCAATACGCATGACGATGAAGCGACGGACTTTATGGCCGAACAGGGAGGATGCGTTTGCATGGTTTCGTCGAAAGTACCCTGGGACGACGTGGGACGACCGCGTTTTGCGAGCATTTGTGGTACGTAATTCGGACTATTGTTTTTCTGGTGCTGAGGTGGTTTATCTTTTCTCTGTTGATCAAAGGATCATGGTATGGAAGAGACCCCGGAAGGAATTCGCCTGAAATGCGAAAAGGACCAAGAGGCGTCCTCGTATCCGGATGTCGAAGGCCACTTCGAAGCCTCGAAAATTGTCACGGCCGTTTGTCATACAATACCGATTCACTACATTTGGGCTAAAGACCCGACATACCTGTGAGTGGCCGAATTAGTCCTTACGCCCTCGATTATTCGGACTAACAGAGATACGTTGTGTAGCCCTCTCGACGTACGAGCATCTCTTAGTGATGCGTCTTACGGACGTAAGGCACGATCTATCAAACTGATAGAGGGCGCAGGCCACATGGTAATTTCTACAAGCCACTAACCTGCCACTTTGTGTTCACCGTGTTTTCAGGTTGTTCAAGAAAAGCCAGACTTAGTGGCCAAGGCCATATGCGACGTACTGGCCGATACCTCTATGACGACTACGAGTCATATTCAAGCGAGACTTTAGACTGGACTTACGCACTATTACGGATTATTCACGTACGTACTCTAGCATGCTTCCCGTCGAACGACGAGCTGACGTCGCTCTATTTCGTGAAGTTACAACGTATAGAACAGGGAGGAATCTCATAATCTCGGAATCTACAATGTGGTATACCCAAGTGGACTCATGTACTATCTTATTTTCGTCAATCGTCATTACTCAATGCTCTATTTTGACTTCGCCAGCGAAAAGCGACGTACTTACTCGGGTGACATGAGGCTACACTGCGACTCAGTTATGGCCGACTTGTTTTTGAGGGATTTCACTTGATTTCTTCACGCCCACAAGACCCTATCCAACATCGAGTCACCACTCATAATTGGATGATTGCCTCCGATAATTTGAATCTTCCGCCTTCAAGCTCACGCCTCAAAGTTGCAAGTCTGATCGAGTGATTCGAATCACTGATCCTAGTAATGCGGAAGTTCCATAGTTCAACCCTGGCATCGACCTCACTGGCAGGTGAAGATTGGGAACATTTCGGAGAATCAAATGTCTGATACGAGCTCACAGAAACATGTCTTCTTGGCTGCGCCTTCCCCCCTCTGAACATATTGTGCTGCCCACTCGCGACTTCAAGCGACGTCATTAAAACAAGTGAGAATCAGCCCGAGACGAATACAAGCCTCAAGCTTCAAATGAAAACCCCATCTAGAGAGCATCAGCCACCTCACAGTCGTAATTGTAGGTGTCGTGCACTGAGGGTGGATGTGAAATTAACTTGCATGCAGGTTGACCCCAGTTCACGTAAACAGTCTGCGACTCGAACTGATTCATGCCTAGGTTGACCCCCGGCCTCCTATAGGGCTCCCTCAGGCTGATTTGAGGATGACACAGGAGGTATTTAATCCCCCGACCAGACCTCTTCCTCTTCCAACAATTCCAATCGCCCTGCTTTAAATATAGTTAGCTCGAAACGTTCTCCTAAAGAAGTCTTCGAGTCTTTTACTGCCGCTATCACGAAGAAGCCACCATTCGTACATGGTTCTGTCTCGCTGCCACCGACATCTACTGCCTTGTGGTGTGTGACCGTGTGTCACCCCGAAGATGAAGAACAACGTCTCGTCTCTGTACCAAGCGTATGGAAACGAGTCTACAACTAATTACCTCTACGGCCGCTTAAATCTGTTGGCCCTTGTTGGACCAGAGACCGCCAAGGACGACAAAGAAGATCCGTAGGAGATCTTTCGTGTAGTCAGTAGAGTTGGTCAACTTTTCAGTCATTCTGTACTGTTTACTGGGAATCGCCAGCAGATGACGCTTGCTCGAGATAGCCAATAAATTAGAAGTTGGAAGTAGCCGTTGGTCGCTGAGTATACAACCCATAAGTGCACGACTCCGATTGTTTAGGGTTATTTCAATGTCGACACTTTCACTTCTTTTTATGATCCACCTAATACCCACTTCATCGTATAATTTTGTCTTTTCTGTGAAATCATGTTCAACTTGGACGTTCAAAGTTTCGTTTTTGCCGGCGCCACCCCCAACGTAGTCCGGCCAGCGTTACCACCAACAAACGCGTCGCTCAGTCTCCGCATTACAGCAAAAAGGTACCGCGATACAAAGACGCAGAAGCGTCAGGGAATCGTTCCCTCCCCCGGCGAAAACGAGGGTTTGACGCTGTTATTCTTACATTGTGTTGGTGCTCGTGAGTCCATTATTTCGGAAGATAGCTTGACGTGCCAAAATTGGATGCTTATTCCGTGTTCACAGACAAGGAGCAATGGGAGCCTACGATTCAAGCGATATTCGAAAGAGCATCCAACATTAGAGAAGCGTGGGCATTTGACTGGCAAAACCATGGCGATGCAGCGGTGTTGAACAAGAACGCGTTGTCTAAGCGAAAAGACGACGGGGCGGTGAGTGAGTTGCCCCTCAGCACGTCGTGGTACCCTAGCTTACACCTGAACCAGCCGTTTACGACTGGGCTGCTGCAATTTCTGCGTTTGTCAGGTCAGATAATGTCAAGGGGCATAATATCATTCCCATCGGCCATTCGGCAGGCGCAGCCACTGCGTATGTTCTATGATCGAGTTCCACTCATTGTCCCGACCGAACGGCTAATTTATTCACTTGCTATATCTAGGATCCTCACAACCAAGTATCTACCGAAGCCATATCCAGCCATAATCCTCGTAGAGCCGTCGGTTGTGGCCAAGGAACTCTTCGAAGCGACGATTGACGACCGCATGGAGCAGATGGAATTCGTTGTACGGATGACGATGGATCGGCGGGATCACTGGGCGTCCAAGGATGAAGCCTTTGCCTGGCTCAGTAAGCGGTATCCATGGAGTACCTGGGACACTCGGGTCGTGAAGCTGCTCGCGGTAGGTTCGGTTTGACGACATGGGCTTGCAAAATTTATTTACAGACGATTTATATCAGGATCATGGACTAGAGCAGCATGAGGACGGTGCTCGTCTTAAATGTCAAAGGAAGCACGAAGCAGTCTCGTACACGCAAGTCGAGGGGCCTTTTGAGGCCGCCGACCTGCTAAACACGATTTCCAAGACCATACCTATTCATTTGGTATGGGGTGAAAACGAGGACATTATGTGAGGTCTTCCGCCATTTCACCTTCAAGCAAAGCTAAAGTACTCATTATCCCGTTGACCTTTGCAGCCCTGAAATCATACGGGATTCGCTCAGCGATGCTTCCGCTGGCAAAAGCGTTACATCAACTTCCAGATTGGTAGAAGATGCTGGACATATGGTAAGTATACGCCAGCACGCTCGCATTCTCGCAACAAAGATATTTATCTTGAAATTTGTAAATAGGTCGTCCAAGAGAAGCCCAACGAATTGGCAAACGCGATTTGTGAAGTCCTGCATGACTGTAGACTGCCTTCCCCCGTTCAAACTAAGCTGTGAACTACGGGGTTAAGGCCCACCTACGTTGGTGACGCGGATGTTGATCCGTAATAGGAACCTCTAAGAAGTAGGGTCCGCGATGCGCCACTGCCATTCATATTCCCGTGTATTCCAGTTGCAAATATATAAACTGTTAAATCTTATAACGAAGACGTAGTTTGTTTAAGCGAGGGCGGGGTTGTTCTCCGCAAAGTACTCGTGAGAGTCAGCGTTGTCTATAGCTTGTGCAGGGTTGCTTCTAGCGAGACTTTGAGCGCCACTTTGGCCGTAGACGTGATCGTCTGTGCCACCGTTCCTTGTGAAATGAGAGGATTCGTGGATGAGGGTTCCACCCCTGGAGTCCGTGCCAGCAACAGGGGCATTCCAGAAGGCACCTAAGAAGGGAGATAGAGATAGAGTGAGCTGCCACACTAGCACAACATCTCGAAATAGGCTGACCACAAAGAGTAACGTAACCGAAGCTGCGGAAGGTCGAGAGATTAGAAACTAAGTTTATCTGTGCAAGCACCTTCGTACTCACTTGCTAGGGCTGACAAATGCATAAGTCCCAGCATCTGAGCAAGTGCAGTCGAATGTATATGAAGAGAACGTGTTGCTGCTGATGCTTGAGAAGTGGGACAGGACCGTGTTGTAACGAGAAGTGACGAATGTGCCGAACCAGGTAGTGTATCGCGTAGTAGATGAAGTGTGAGAGTTGAGGTAACTAGATTGGAGTCAAAGATTACTACGTCACTTGAGAGAGACGGTAGAAAACGTACGAAAGAGCGTTAGCAGCATAGGTCTGAGCCTGAGAGGCAGCTGCGTTGAGTTGGGTCTGCCTCGTGGCTGAGCAGCCGACGAAAGTTGCACGCCTTTGGAGAGCTGGCTTGGCGACGGCGAGCTTGCCGCTGATCTTGGCTGCGTGAGGTTCGACATCAGCGTATAGAGGGGCGATCGTTTTGTCTGAATCTACAATGTGGAAGAGGTTGCGGGCCTCAAAGTTGTAAGCGCCCCTCTCCAGTGGCAGTGAAGTTGTAAGTGGTGGACACTTCAATGCAGTATCTTTAGAAGTCTGAGGCTAAACCCAGGAATCAAGGTGGAACGTACGATCGTGCGTGACGTCGATGGTTTCCCCTGGAGCAAGGATAGTGAAAACACTTGCGTCGTCGAGGGAGGCAGCGTGGGCTGGGACATATTTCGCCTTGACACCAGTGAACGCGGGGCGAGCACCGGTTGCGTCAGTAATGGAAAATGTGTCGGTTGGCAAAGTGGACAACGGCCCTCGAGGATCGTTCAAGATTTTGAGAGTCTCATCGCCGGTGTTCACCACGGTGGTGACGATCTTGAGGTTGTCAACACCGTTCACAGAGTCGGGACCTAGCATGTCTCATCAACCGATGTTCTGTTGCGTTGGAAGAGTACACGTACCGGCAACTTTCAATGTCAAGGCAGGGGATGCCGATACGGAGAGCGCTGCGACGAAGACTGCAGCCAAAGCTGATCGTACGGAGGATGAAAATTGCATGACTCGATAGAATAAAGCCGGTGGATACCTGTGAGGATGAATTCACTGTACCAACAGTATGGCCATTTTATACTCGAGAGGTGTTCGAGACGAACTGTCCAGCATGCGATACAGCACGGCCATCCACAAGGTGCGCTTACAGCGATAAGAGTAATATCATTACCAGAAGCACAGCGATTCCTTTCGCAAAAATAGAATATGAAGCAACGAAGGCGAAGGCACGCGTGAAACCCGGTAGAAGAGACTCGAATTGTCATAGCGCCCTGATGGGAAGTATGCGACCATGATGGTTAAATCGGATCTCCGCGTCAAATGCCGCGAACATATGCAACCCAGCATGATTGACCTGTTGTCAAGATATGTCGGACCATGTTTGGACGGATCGAAGCCTATCCGGACGCATCCATGTGGCCACGCGAATAGGATGTACCATGCGAACGGGATACCTTTCGCCGGTACTAGATTTTTACCTTGAGAAGCAGTACAAGAGGCGTCAAATTGCCAGATACATAGGCGAGACATCGTGGCTAGTTGGGTGATACTCCGAAAGAACTGTTTGAGTGGACTGGAATGACAACTCAGCGGCGTACCCGTTTTGATAATCCGGCAAGCATGTACGCCAAACACACCACAACACGCTTCCGATATGGCTTCGTCTCACCAACTCCCTTCCGAGTTATGGATGGAAATATTTCGATGGGCCACAGGGTCGTACGAAGTCGAAGGATATAGAATAGATTACGAGCCTTTCGCCAGACTTCCGATGGACACAGACGTTTTCGAACTCTTATCAGTCCGGAGGGTTCTTGTTCTCGTTTGTCGTCGGTGGCAGTCGCTAGCGATGGAGCTGCTGTACAGTGATTTGATCATCAGAAATCACTCACATGCACTTCACGAAGCCTTGCGGAGAAGCGGCGGAGAACAAGGGAAACGAGTATGCTCACCTTATGCTCGGCCTTCTCTGCCATGTCGCTGACCACATTCCCATCCTGCAGGCTCGCCGCGCTATTCTACCCTACGCTGCGACGGTGACGCCATCCTGTGCACCCGTTGCCTCCGCAGAGATTCTCAATGTGTGCCCCTCTCTGCAAGTGCTGGTTCGACCACCTATCGTAGCCCCTGCACGGGAACTTCTTCGCTTTGAGTTCGAAGCTGGCAGATGCCCCAACCTACAATCTCTACGGCGGCTGGAGTGGTGGCACCATCCAGAAGCATCTAGAACCAAAGGCATAAACAAGCTCGAAGACGTTCTGCTATGCGCCCCCAACCTCGAATATCTCTTCATCGGCGGAATTCCATCATACAGCCCCTCCTCTCAACAGTCACTCCACTTGGCCGTGCTGAAGACACTGCGTTTGAGGCTGGGTAATGGAATGTACCTCTTCAATGTGTGCAAGTGGTTGTTGCCGTCGTTGACGACGCTCATCATTGATGCGCCTATGGGCAGTGGTGCTCTGGATACCCTATTCGCCGCATACGGGGACCAACTTCGCACTGTCGAACTGGGAAAACACCTTGGCTTCCTGGCAAGTGATAACTTGGCAGCTTGTTTCCAGGGATGCCCCAATCTGGAGGAGCTGAATTGCCGGATAATCTTTACTGCCGTCTGTATGCGCCCAGGGAGCTCGTCACTTCGAAGCGTGGGCTTGTTTCTTGGATCCTATATATCATTTCGAGGAAGTTCATGAGTGGATGATCATCGAATCTCACTTACAGACATTCGCGAACAAGACCGCGTTTCCATCGTTGACGACGATGCGATTACTCGGGAGGTGGCCGGCCATGATGCTGAAGCCGAAGTGGTCTTCACTGTACGAAGACTTGATCAATAGAGGTATATCTATATTGATAGAACCGGAGTCTTAGATAGGTGACTCGGGAATCATGTTCTTGGATATATGTTCATAGCGTTTGTTGTTGTCCAAAGAACCCTTGTAGCCATCGAGCCTCCTCCTCCATTTCTCCCAAAGTTCTCGCTATTCTATCTTCATCAGCGTCCATCTTAATTCCTTCCATTCCTCGGGCCGGGGCGTTGCCTTCATATCTCGTGGATAGTTCCGCTTCTGATTGTTCTATCGCTGGATAAACTTCGTCGTTATTCTTTGAGAATCTGTCGCCTTGTAACTTCCGGGGTAATATATGGAAGTGAACATGTGGCATCGTTTGTCCAGCTGCTTTTCCATCCTATGGTCATGTCAGAGAACGCCATGGGGTGCATGATAGCATATAGTTACCTGGCAAGCTACCGTCAGACCGTCTGCTCCATATGCGCGCTCCACGACGCGACCAACAGCTTGCACCGAGTGCATCAAAGAAGATAGCTCTGCCTCTGTGAGGTCAGTCATACGCGTGACCACTCTGGTGGGCACAACGAGGACATCTGTTTCGTTAAATTGGCCATGTATATGCGCGCTGACTCTGCTGCTTACGGCCTGGAACAATGGGCTTCAGGTTGACGATAGCGAACGACAACGACGACTGGTAGAAGGCCTGCCTCGTCACGTCCACCGTGGAGAAGAGAAGTCTGCCGGCCATCGATTTTAGAAATGGTGGAACGGTGGGAACAACGGATAAGATTACTGAGCTACAGGTGGCGCGGTAGTACAGACTATTTGTACATATTATTATAATCGAAGGCGAGACTCGATTTCCAACAATCGACACAAATTCTACGTCGCAAGAGAGAGAGAGCGTCGTGCTCTTCCAATCAGTGAGATAAATCTTGACTTCTAGCCGATCGATCACATGACCAGAGGGGTTGGGAGTCTGGCAGGGGCTACGAAGCAGAGTTCAAAGAAAGCCAGGAAGTAGCAAAGCCAAAATTGAGCTTGTTGGGAGGCAACATCACGAGCAAGCGTCAAAGGATCGGGTATGTGTGTATTGTGAGCATATTATTTCTATCAGAGACAGACAACAATTCCGGAGGAGAAAACGCGGCTACGGGGATTACAAGTGTTCATATTTGAAGTATTAAAACATTTAGTGGGATACCGGTTTCCAAGTAAGCATAGCAGGAGTGAGGTGGGATATCTAATGAGTGGGGGGTATAGTAGTTGATGAGCAGAGGTTACAAAATTGCGAGTCTCTGGATTGTGATTACCGGGTACCGATGCCATTTAGTTGTTCTCTTGCCAATCGGCGTCGAGAACACGGATACCTCTTCGAATCAGACGTCTTTGCCATTCTCTCAACTCCCCTTGGATACCTGCCTCCTGAGCACGCGAAGTCATTCCCTTGCGAAGCCATCGAACGTCTCGGGAGCGGACGACCTGGAGAGCCGGGAGGTGGGGCAGTAAACGTTGGAGGATCCGCCAGAAGTCAAGCGTCGGCCGTGGAATAGAAAGGATCTGCAGGGGATGTTGGTCTGACAATGACTCGCGTTGGGGGTGGCGTAGTTCTGGAAGGGGGAATTCCAAAGACAGGTGTCGCAGTGATGGCGAAGAAAGTAGAACGTCTGGGGGTGAGGGATGGAGCCGAGAAGGCCACGATTTCGGAGTGAATAATGATAATGATCGAAGGTGAGTACCATGAGTAGCGATAAATTGATTAACAATGGAAGTCGGGGACGGAATATCGTCGTAAGGCGTTATCGTTAACTTTCGTAAAACGGGGAGTGGAGATTCAAGCATGGCTAACATGAGGGGGGATGAGTGCATCGACAGCAGCGTTAGTGTGTGCAGGTGGTCGAGGCTGAGGGGCGTGAAGTGTTCGGGAAGTTGGGCGGTTGGCAAATCTGACAGGAATTCTGATTCGCTGGGATCGGGGCCTTGGTCGATGACCTCCAGCTCCTCGAGGTTGATACAGCGACGCATCAGCTCGACTAGTGGGTCTCCTTCTACGCCCGCTGCAGCGGAAATAGACGGAACATAGCCTATTCCCCGAAGGGTGAGGATATTGGAGGCGCCCTCTCGGCGCGCTAAGGATTTGACCGCACGTTTGCTGAGCAGGAACGGCGGGTTCAACGTGAAGTGTGCTAGGAACGGCACTAGGGGGAACAGCGCGGTAAGAAGAGAGTCGATTTGCAGTGCTTGAAGTCGTGAAGTAAATGTTATGCCCGACATGTCCAACACTTGAACCCAACGGCCCGGCGCGGAATAAGGTATCCGACGAATGGAATCCCACTTCTGGTCCGCAGCATGAAGCCGAGTGCAGAACGATTCCAAAGTCGACGTCTTCGATATGCAGGCATTGGCGTATACCAAGGGAAGGACAGCTTCCTGTGAACGTGAGTTAAGGGTCCCCAAGGTTCGTGAACAACCAGACATCCCAACATACCGAGAACCCTTTGCACACTGTCAAGAGAGGACTTGCAGCCCCCGTCCTCCCCCCTTCATCCAATACAGCAAGGTTGAATATGTGCGACCATATCTCCGAAGGAAGTGGTTTCAACGGCCTTCTGTGCGGCAGCAATGGAAGGAGCAGGAGTCGGCCAGCAGAACTGGCATAAGGTCGCGGTTGCAGCAAAATCCGAGTCTGCGTGTTCATTGAGTGTAGTTTGGACAACGTAGTTCGGTGAGAAGCCTGGAAGATGTCCTAGACCATCACTGAGAACGGACTATCCTATTTCTGTAGCGAGTAAACGGAACTCCGTCGACAGTCGGGAATCAAGTAAGTAAGCGCCTGTTTTGACGCGAAATCTCAGCAACATCAAATCAATTGCAAAGGGAAGACTGGGAGAAAGATGGTAAATTACTAGGCGACTATCTACTTCGTACTTAATAGATCACCCATTTCTTCCATGAATTTAGCGTAGTCGTCTTGTTTCGCAGGTTGTGGTTTACCGGGAGCGGCTCTATCAGCTGGAGGAGTATGCGTTGGGGCGGGACCAAAATGACCCTTGAGCGCAGACAGAAGATCGGGACGTGCTGCGACTGGAGCAGAGTCCTCTGGGGCGTCGTCACCTTCTGACGCACCCAGTAACGGTGCAGCATTAATCCTTGCCGAGGAGCCACCGCCAGAGGTCGGGGTAGCCTTTTTACGCTTCACTGCTGCCGGTACAAATGCCGTCGCTTCTTTTTTGAAGTCTCGTAATTGTGGTGCAACTTCAACGGTGGCGGCCGCCATGACCCGGGGACTCGCAGCGATCGCTGGGGGCTTGGGAGGGAGAGAAGGGTGTGCGGGAGGGGGAGGGGGCATGTTAGGCGTGTGCTGACCCACGCGATGCGCCTGGAAAGTCTGGTGTGGGACGGACGATAGGGGATCCTGTATCGCGGAAGAGGATTGCGATCGTTTGGGAAAGAATCCAGGTGGAGGTGGAGGGAAAGCTGGCTGCGTCGGGAAACCAGTCATTTGCATATGCCCAGGAAAGCCAGGTGGAGGTGGAGGTGGAGGTAGGCCTCCCATGGACGGGAATCCCGGGGGTGGAGGGGGGAAGTTCATCATTGGTATGAATTGCTGACCGGGGGTGCGCCATGGGGAGGTGGAGGGAAGTTTGACATAAAGTTGGGAAGGAATGACGGTGGTGGTGGGGGAAGGCCAACTGGGAGCGGGGGCAGACCAGGAGGTAAAGGTGGATTTTCAGGCACAGCTTCCTCGTTTTCTTGCCCCGGAGGAGGACCATCGGGCATCGATATATCTTCGTCGCTATCCACGGGAAGTTCTGTCATACCACCAGGCGGCGGGCCTTCAGGCATAGCAATGTCATCGTCGTCTATCCAATATGATATTAGTAGTGAGTCATTAGAATCACTAGTATTTGATTCACCGTCTTCAAATTCAATATCACTGTTGACTTCGTCCGGACGCAAGGCTGTTGTATGTAAGAGGCAATTAGTATCTTCGTGTGCACAATGTGACGTTCACGTACGCCGTTCAGCGTAAGGCATTCCTGGAGGAGGCACACCGTATGGATTCATGACCGGGTCGTAGTATATACTTCTTTCGGGATGGCGAGGGAGCCCATGTTTATTGAACAATTCCTCTTCTGGGGCAGAGGTTGTTCCTCGGGCTTGTCCTCACCACCGTCTTGCTTCCGAGCTTTATACACCAGTCGACGATGCTCCGGGTGCTCAGCCACATACTCTTCTTTCTTCTTCATGATCTTCTCTAGCTCGGACTTGAGCTCGGTAAGACGACTCTTGTCTGCATTGCTTGATTCGCCTTTGGCCTCAAGCTTCTCGATCTCTTCCTCAAGGTCTACGCCAAAGTTGATCGTCTGGGCCTGACCAGCAAGTGATGGGGGGAAGAAGTACCTTTGGTGTCCTTCTTGACTAGCGCAAAGTCTCGAGCTTTCGACCTCTCGGTCTTGTTCTACTACATCATGATGTTGGACTCCGTTGAAATTACAAGAACGAGGAGTAAACCAGCCTTTTTGAGTTCTTTCTTTCGCTGCGCTTTTCCTGCGGAACGGTGAGCAACACGTCGAACATAGATCGGGATCACTCACGAAATGCATCTGCGGGATTTAGGTTCTTACCCTTGGCCATGGTCGCGCTTGCAATGTGAAGTTCAGAGTCACGCTCATGCTTGACGATGACTGCACACGTGGGACCGTATTTCCGCATTTGGGCATGAGTCATCTGCTTCCCCTGGTCCCGCTCCCGCTCCCATCTCAAGCGGTGGTTATCGCCCCCACTGGCAGGGAGGCGTCCATCTTCTTCCTCATCGTCCGCCACAGCGACTTCGAACACAAACAACGCTCCCTTCACTCTCACCCATGAGCAGCGCCAACAGGACCCAGGCGTCCACTCCGAAGCGTGCCTCCAAGATGCAGTCTAACCAGAACCTGAACTTGAATCACCTTCTGAACTTCACCTTGCCTCCTCGACAGACGCAGCCAGCGAATAATCTGCCGCGCAGGAGCAGGAAGACGGCAAATCATGGAGTGTGGAACAAGGAGCGTAAGTACCCGTCTTATCTCATCATACAGACGTGTACTAACCCCACCGCTAGGCTTCGTCAATGCTCAGTATCGGTTCGTGATGAACCCAACGGGCGACTATACGGTGCACTTTGCAGACCCAGATATGTGAGAGCCCCCCGCTGATTTCGCTGCAGAATGCATAGTCTTATTGAGCTTCCAGCTTCTTCCAATGGCAGGATATTCTGCAGGTCATTATTCCCCGCTCTTCGGCACTGGCTTCTGCTGGTGCTGGAGTAAGTCAGGAAGAGGGCCACACATCCTGCCCAATTTGTTTGGTCCCTCCTACTGCACCCCGAATGACCAAGTGCGGTCATGTAAGTCCTGACGGCACACGTATCTGATAGCGAGCTTAACCTTGCCCCACCAGGTATATTGTTACCCCTGTATCTTGCACTATCTGAATACATCGGATAACAAGTGGGCAAGATGCCCCATCTGCTTCGATTCCGTCAACGAGAAGCAGCTGAAGAGCGTCAAGTGGTTCGACGGCCCTACTCATTCATATGACGACGAACCAGGGGACGACACCCCTTCGGCTTCTTCGTCTGTGGCGAACAACACACTATCTGCCACCCCTCGCGAAGGCGCCCTGCTGCGAATGCGTCTCATGCAACGTCCTCAGATTACTACCTTGGCTCTCCCAAGGTCCCATACATGGCCGTCGGACCTCCTTCCGCCTCACCAAGCGCCATTTCACTTCCTTCCCGACGTGTACGACTACGCGAAGTTCATGCTCGCTACGCCAGCATACCTCATCCAAGATTTGACCCAAGATCTTGACGAGCTTATGGCGGAACGTCGCACGCTGGCTAGCGCCAACGATGAGCTGGGTATCGTTTTTGTCGAATCCGCTGAAGCCAAGATTCATCAGCAAATCGTGAAAGCATCTGCCCTCGAATCACCTCACATCAAAGCCTTGATCAATAAAGCTCGCCACGAGCAGCGCGAGATTGAGCAACATTTCGCTAATCAAGAGCGCGCGAAGCAATACGAGGTGGGACCCGGCTCTCGATCCGTCTGCTGAGATCCCAGAGGAGTTTTTAGCTACTCGTTCTACTGGTTCTTCGCGCCTCCCACACTAGGGAGAATCGATGTCGTTCAACCACCGCCATCTCCTAATCCCAATCGAGCGACACCCAAGCAGCGCCGTAACATCAACCCTCCACCACCCTCCACATCTACATATTACTACTACCAGGCGGCATCTGGACTGCCTATCTTCCTTCACCCTTTGGACATCAAGATCCTTTTCTCTCATTTCAACAGCTACGCGTCTTTTCCTGATGTTATCACTCTACGTGTGGAGGGTCTCTCTGAGGGATCGGTCAACGACGATCTGCGAAAGCGCTGTAAGTACCTTGGCCATCTTCCTGAAGGCGCGGACGTTGTCTTCGTCGAGGCCGATCTAGAAGGCGTCGTTGGCAAGGAGGGTTTAAAGAACTTCGAAGGACCTTTGAGGATGAGGCGATCCAGACGTAAGGAGAGGGGCAGGAAGGACGACAGAGCCAAAGCACGGGCGGAGGAACGTGACAGAGAACGTGATAGGGAAACGAGGAACGCGACGAATGGTCAGCATTCAGTGCGGGTTGACAGCCACACCTATATAGCTGCCTACGACTTATCCGCCGAAGTCACACTGTCGGAAGCACAGCCGGCCGAAGTACAAGACAGTGCGCACACCCCAGTATCTGGGGCATGGGGTGCGAGAAGCTTTGCGTCTGCTTTGCACTCTGCTCCTGGTACCACGCCGAGGGCTCGTCAAGGCCCGTCACGCCGTGAGGCTGCTCAACAAGATGAGTGGGACATCGACGTCGCTTGGCACGAACTCGAGAGGGGCAACACTGGTGGAGGTGGAGGAGGGCGCAAGAAGAGGGGAACTAAACTAGTAGTACTTGGAAGTGGTGCGGGCGGTAGACGGCGCTGATAGTACAACCCAACTCGACTCGTTCACACTGAACGACCAGAAGAGTCGCTAATTAATATTCCACACTCAGGTGTACACATATAGGTTTAAGTAGAAAGTTTTCCGGTCCCATGAACTCTCCTTATAAACTCACCTACATAACAGCATTATATCCTTGT